>OW388255.2:12988750-14483125 GCA_936450705.2 Protodeltote pygarga
TGTTGGCCCTGCGCCTGATCTCTCTCCGGTCGTGTCGGAAGGCCATCCCATCGGACTATGAGAGTGAAGGAATAGAGAGTGCACCTGTGTTTGCGTACACACTTGTGCACTATAGTATATCCTGCGTAGCTGACTGATCTTTGTTGAGATTAGCCGCTGTGACAGAAATTCGGTCAGTAGGACATTCATAGTGTAATGCGATAGAGCCACTATTTTAAAATTAGAATTATAAAATATAAAATCAATCAAAAATATAAATCACCCATCAGAAATCTTTTTTGTTCTTAACTGAGTAAAAACTTACAAAGTTTTAATATTAAAAGTCTATTCAATCAACATTTCACAATATTATTACAAAAACTTAATTTTAAATCCTTTTAAACTCAAGCAGAACCGACATTAAAATTCTCATTCTTGTCAGGAACCAGGTTTGAAACAAAACGCCGCGCTGTTCAAACTTGAGTCGCGTTTAATTCGTTTCAAAGAAAATGAAGTATGAAATTTGCAAATGAAGTGATGCGCTGGAGCCGCGACATAATTAAAAATGTTCCGCGCGGTTGGCTGACGTTGCCGCTAGGTGGCACCACCAACCAATTACGACCTCCTGATTGCTTTTATAAAGCGAATATGCCAACCGTGACTTATTAATTGTTGTCATTAATTTAAATTTGGAATTGTCATACCAATTAGTATTGATGCGTTATGCTGTTGTCACCATGTGGTTGTTGTGTTGGTGTCGGTTAGTATTTTGTTTTTTTTTTAATGTAAACTGATCTAATTAAGAAGATCAAATCCTCACCTGGCTTTTCGCCAATTATAATCATTTTGTAATCCAAGTCGTGCGATCTAAATAACGTTCTACTAGGCCCATATGGTAGGTAGTGAAACAGTGGGAGTACAAATCTTTCATATGCTGATGGTGATCACCAGGGTTGTTTAAATGAGACGAAAATCCACTCCACGGTGTTTTCCTAGGAGCCCAGATGCGTTTTAGATAAATTTTTTCTTTATTTATTTGTGAATTCCATAATATATGTATACAAATAATTAGGTAATCACAAAATAGTTCAGTACAAATTTCCCTTCTGTTTGTGAATTTATTTTTTGTTTCGTAGCCATTAACGGGCTTGACTTATCAATAAAATAATTCTAGTTATATTTAACGAACAACAATGTATTTGACAAGCAATGATAGCCTAGTAGTTTGACCGTTGGACTGCCTAGTTAAAGCTCGTTGGTTCGAAACCCAGGCACACACCTCTGACTTTTCGCATTCATGTGCGAATTAGAAATTAATTATCACTTAAAACGGTGAAGGAAAATATCGTGAGGAAATCAGCACAACTAAGAAATTTTTCAACGGTGTGTAAAGCCATATTAGAGGCATACGGACGGTTTAAATTGTGACTCGAGGTTATCAACCATACGATAAAGAAAGAAGAAGAAAGAAAGATTTAACAAACTGGTGTCTTGTCTACCAGAATATCAGGCAAAAAAGCTTGATTGGTGCCCTATAAAATGGCAATATCGTATCTCATTTCCCCCCTATATCAATTGCATCTACCTAGATCATATTCTAAAGCATTTCGTTCGGCAAATTCCAGATGTTCGTGGGGCAAGTGCCGCGGAGCATGGACGAAAACGACCTGCGTCAGATGTTCGAGGAGTTCGGCAGAGTACACCAGATCAACGTGCTACGGGATAAGATTACTGGAGCCAGCAAAGGTTTGTTGTTTTCAATGTAGTGCTGAAAAAAAAACGGTATATCTTATGTGTTAAGGTGCAAAATCGTCAGGCACTCAGTTACACATAAAAATTGGGAAGATTTTTTTGTTGAGATAACCTATACTGTCTTACAACAAGATAAAGCTTATTTCAGAAATCTAGGTGACAGGGATTACGCCACATAGTATAAATTGTAATTTCAATACAAATTTTACACTAGCTAACCTCTCGCGTTTCCCCTCCTAGCGCCACCTACCGGACCCAATTGTAAATCAAATTCGGTTCAGCTGTTTGAACAATGATGAATTAGTGTTGCGCGGACAAAAACTTGTGGCAACTGATATTTCGTTTGTATTTTTATTTTTTATTATTATAATGAATAATTAAGGGAAAGAACTAACTCTCAAAACACAAGGTTGATCAACATTTTATTTTATAATATCCCTAAATGTTGTAGAGGGGTTAGTTTGATTGATAGCTTTGTACCATTCTCAAGTCTATGTGATTCTTAAAGTTACTGCTGTAAAAACTCGTCTTATCAGTTTGTTTTAAGATTAAAGCATGTATTTGTGTGTAATTTCACTTTATCGCAAAATTGGCTTCTAATTAAAAATAAATTTAACCAATTTTTTATTTGTGCCAAACTTTTAAATTCAATTTTCTCTTTAATATCTTTCGTCGAATATTATTTAAGATATCAACGCAGAACTGGTTTCTAAACTATTTTAAACTCTAAACTTTTGTTTGAAATTGTCTGTATTTTAAATCCAAAAGTTTTCCCTTTGTACTTTCGTAATTATCAAACTTAGAGCTGCCGATCTTCATTAAGTAATTTGGGATTGGTCGACACTTTGCTATATTTAACAAAAGGAAAAGATGTTACACAGAAGAAAAGTTTTCTTTGAAGATATTATTAGGATATCTGCCAAAATTTATAATTTTGTAACACAGTATTGCAATCTTCAACTTAGATAAGTAATTAGATACTTACTTCGTTCTTTTATATGGACGTATTTATTTAGGTTTTGAGTAATTTATTCTTCAATGAAATTATTTCAATAAAATTCCGCAAAAACAACCTACTCGGACGCCTGTTTGGAATAAGGGTTCGGGGGTGCGTGAGTACTTCGATAGATGTCACCACACGTTAAGAAAGAGATTCGTAATTTCAACTGAAGAGAGCGGGACTCAACAGCTTGGTTGGTGGAGCAATGGCGCAGCACGCCGTGATCGCGGGTTGGGGTCCCGCCCGAGTTGGTTGATTTTGCGGGTTTCTTAAATCATTTTGGGGGTTATTAAATAATTTCATTTAAGAAGAAAAACATTTCTTCATGATTCATTCAATAGAAATATTTTGAAAGCAAATACTAGTAGATTTGTCATGTTTACTTTATACATTTTCACTTTTTAACTGCAAATAGAATGCGGCTGATCGATGTTTTACCATTCAAACTGAATAAAAGTCAAGCATAGTAAACTCTCAATCATTTTGATCAAATTAACACTTTTTACAACCACATTATTCTTAATTTTGTAGTACCTTCCATCCCTTAAAACATTCATGAAAATGTAAAGCATAGAAACAAATAAAAAATGAATATTTGAAAAAAGAATATTCACGCTTCAATATTTGTTTTAAGCGTTGTCCTGTTTTTTCGTATCATTGTTTTGCCAACAATAGGGTCAGGTCTCCGTGCACGTTATAATACACGTTGACATTTTTGTTTGTTCCATTATTAAAGTCCTTTGTATGGAAAACCCCCCCTTTCACTTGTACGTTGTCTCTGCTTTTGTTAGTCGCCGCGGACAAGGTCTGCATTGAAGCGGTGTCGCTGAAGTTTTTTCGAAAAAAGTTTTATATTTTTTATTTCTGTTTTTTTTTTTACTTTATTTTTGACGATGTAACGTCACGTAATTAATGTCGTGTTTTTTCGGTGAAGTGGAACTTAATTTCCTTTGTTATTAGTGGATTTATTTTTAAAACCAATTTTGCTTTGCAAATAGTTTTCAAGTTATATTGAATATTGAATCGAAGCAAATATTTTTAGCCATTATTAAATTTGTAGACTTCAAATAATTGGTCTTTTCGAGAATCCGGCGCCGCGGTTTTAATCAAAACTTTAGTTCGATACCTTTTAATTATTTACTATTTTATCCTAGAGTATCAAATTAAGCTCGAATTTCTAGGTTTGATTTAGATTGGTAATGTCTTGCAGCGTTATTCCGAAAATTTATGCATTTATTTGTGGCAGCATTCTGCTCTTATATTGCTCTTACTTGCTTGATTATACCTACTGGGTAAACACGAGCTAAACAATTCTGTTCTGCTTAACCTTTAAAAGTAAGGAGGTATCTAATATTACTTTTTAAAGCGTCAAAATCCTAGGGGTTTGCCAGCGGGCAATCGAACGCAGTACTGTAGGAGTGAAACTTAGTGACTGAATTAGGAACTCTATACTGCGTTCCAAAACACAAATCGTTGATGTAGGCTATATAGCTGCTACACTCAAGTGGAACTGGGCTGGTCACATCTGCCGCATGACGGATGAGCTATGGGCAAAAGCAACCACGCAATGGGTCTCAAATAGCAGTAAACATCTTCGCGGCAGTCCCAGGAGGAGGTGGCGGGACGAACTTGACTCACATCTAAAAGACTGGTCTCAGATAGCATTAGACCGAGAAAGGAAGGGGGGATGCCTTTGCCCCGCAGTAGGACAATACAGGCTAAATAATAATAAAAAACTATTTAATGCTTATATTGTATTTAAAACTGTTTCTTGATAATTATATTATGTAAATGAACAGTGTTTCGTGTCACAATTAACGCGTTTTAACGCGAACTCGTTAACGTTAGCACGCCATTCGCGTGTTATACTCGACTGGCGTGCGTAAATGGCCTGTCGATCATTCTGCACAATTAAAATTAGAATAGTGCAGTATACACTAAACGAATATTGTTACGGTCTAGTTTGTTTATTCGCTTTCCATCTATGACAGTTATTAATAGATCAATAATAGGAGGATTTAGTTCTGGAGGAATTCAATAACAAATTAGAACATAAATTACTCAACAAGTTTTAAAAAAAATGCTGTCATCTGATTAGAGAATTGTCGTGTCGTAGATATTTACAGTCAATGGAAAGAGAGTAGGTAGGTCAAAACAAAGTTATGTAATTCAGATCAAAGAGAACATAAAGATCGAGACCTATAAGGAGATCAGGGAATTAACTCTTAATAGAGAGAGCTGGAAGAAGCTGCATCAACAAGAACGTAGCTCTTAAATAAATTATAATGAAGATATATTATAAAACAAATTTAAAACTTAAACCTTACTATAAAAAAGTTGTTTCTAGTGAAGAGAAACGTTGTACAAATGTATATTTTTATTTGTCAAGGTAAAGCATTTTGTCTTCTCAAATACGGACTGTAATTAGTATTCAAATAGGTATTAAGGATACAAAGCGCTTCGCCTTAAGCTTGCGATGAGTGACTATTGTGCGTTTTAGAGCTTAAAGCTACGCATACACAAAGACACTAATACTCAAGTCGAAATAAAGAAACGTTACTTACATCGTGCTTTGTCTAAGACATGTTTTTGTCTCGGTCTTGCAATTGAAGTTTGACAGTTGTACGACAGTGACAGAAATACTAGGTAGTAAACCTAAGCAAGTGCTAAGTAGGTAACACGTACAGTCAACAAAGGAGTTAAATTACCAGGGGCGCTATTTAAGGATGAAGTTTTACATGTGGTTGTGCCAAATTGTTTAGTTTTGTATAGGTTTCAATCATACCTTTTCAGAAAATGTGATAAAATTAAATTGTATTGATAACATCTTGAAAAAATTACAACCTTTACTATCGCCCTTGTTAACTTAATTCCTTTGGTGACCGTACCTAAGACTGATATACCGTCAGGACACTGCCAGAACACTTGATGAGAATCTATTGCCAGCTAAATCTAGTGTCGCGATAAATGTCAAATGTCGTATTTTAGTGTCTCTGTGTAAGCTTACCTTTTCTGGTTTCTTATGTAAATATGTGCAGTGCCTTATTTTAGACAAACTTTCGCACCATAGACTACTTTTACTTTTTTTAAGGAAGAGATTCTTGAATCTACGCAATGAGGATGAAAACAAAAATATATTTAACACCGAACTGTAACACTGCAATAATTATTCGTCAAAGAACAGAATTGTTGGTCTTCATAGCGCATTGTTACAGTGAAAATTGACACAAAAATACATTTGAACATATTTGTTTTTCAGTTTCACTTAGCCTCCGGCACTGTGTTTCCCGCTTTTCCGTTCAAATATGTGTATGGCTTGTCTAAAATAAAGGTGGTTTTATACCGGCCGAGCACGGCGTGGAGAGTAAAATCACGCTGACCCTTCTACATTGGAAGATGTCCATCGCTATACCGAGTGACCGAGCGGGGCCTCGATGGTCGGCGCGAGATTTGTATATTATCCATTTACAAAGTAAATACACACTCTATTCTTAGAGTAATATTGTTCAATATTCTACTAACAAATATGTCAATTCTCGCCACGCACATCCACGCGCATCGAGACCTTTAACACCAAAGATGAACAGGAAGTGGATTGAAATTTTGCCATACAAATTTTACTCCGCTCAGCTCTGCCACACTCCGCTCGGCTCTGCCACGCCACGCTCGGCCGGTAAAAACCACCTTAAAGCTGGTTTGTTGTAGGCAATCCCTATGTCTGTCGTGTGTATGTCATGTTATGTATGTGTGCGCTTCTGTTACAGGGTGCTGTTTTGTGACGTTTTTCACTCGCAAAGCTGCGTTGAAAGCCCAAGATGCTTTGCACAATATCAAAACACTGACCGGGGTAAGTGCGTTTTATATGTTTTAATTAACTTATATGTTGATTGATTGGCTTAGCGCGTAATTTTGTGTTTAGTTTTATTTATTGTATTTTCCTTCGGCCTACTGTAAACAATACCCAATATTTTATTTTGTGACAGTTAATAATTATAATCTAGAATTTATTTAGATACAGATAATAAATAAAAAATTATGCGCTTTGCTTTATATCAAGTAGGGATCCTATTTATGTTATCCAAATATGTGTGGTGTGATTTAAAAAGTTTAAATTATAATGAAACAAATTTTATCATTATAATAATTAATCCTTAAACTATATTTAACCTTTTATAGCATGTGATTCATGCTATCGTTCTTTGTATTGAGTCTGTTTTTGCGACAGCAAATCTTTTAAACTAGGTAAAGAATATATTTACAGAAAAAATCGTTGTCAATTTCTGTTGGGAGTATTTTTTACTTGCCACAAAGTAGGTAGGTATATGTAGATTAAATTTAGAGAAAAATCTCTGTCAAATTTACATTTCCTATAGTCTTTGCAACAACGCATCATTATAATAGATATTCTTGAATTTAACCTTATATTGACCTCGTTACCTCTAAATGCTCAGAAGAAAACTATTAATGATACAAAAATGTCTTAGACTTACTAAAAATCAATCCACCTCACACATTATCAACATAAACCACAATGGTCACAGTAAACAAACAGATCAAACCAAGATAACAGTCAATAAGAATTAATAACATCATCACTTCGACCTGTTGCTGTCCAGGACAGATCTATAACAATCTTTATAGCAACCAGCGGAAGGGGGACGTACAAACACACAATTCGATACTTGCGATTGTTATCGAACACAATGGAATTACAGACTTTCACCCCGTCTTACCCCGTCTAGGGTTGCCTAAGAAAAAACGTTCAGAAAAATAATGGGCGCATAATAATCGAGACTTGAAGCTCTAAAAGTGGTGGTTAGGGTTTCAACAGCGTCATTTTCATTATTTCGAAGCATCGTGAAATAATAAAACACACAGAATTGTAAGTACTTTTCCGTCTCATTTCCGAAACCCAAAAGAAAAGTCGCTACATTAATAAGTAGGGTATCCTTACTAGTGATGTCCCAAATATCCACATCTTGAAAAAACGTTTCGTAGTCCGAAGCAGAATTGAATAAAAATAGAGTAAAAAACCGATTGTTTAGACAGCCCTGTAACCGTCTCGTCTTCATCCCGGTGATAATTCGATTCCATTATATTATCGGAGTGGTTTTTCTCTCTCGATTGATTCTCGAAATGCTTACGTTTTGCGGAACAGGTGAGGGTTCTGCCAACTTTAGATAGGAGAAGAGAAAATATTTGTATAGCATTTTGTATGTTTAACGGTTTTTGTTCAATGGTGTTGTTTTACAATTTGGTAAGAAATATAGAGTTGTAAGGAAGTTCACTGGAGTGTCATAAAAATAATGTGGTGAAGATATTGAGTGGTAAATTTTGAAAAAGAAATTAGGGATTACATTAAATCATGTCAAGCAATGCGGTAGATACAGATTTAGATAGAGAGAGGGGGAAAGAGAGGAGCAAAGCCTTTTCACTGCATTAAAAATTTCCGTATTTTCCACTACCCTCACTGGTAGTATTAGAAATAGTAAATACAGGCTTTGGCAGTCTGTAACAATCAGAAAAATAAGTTTCAGAAGTGTAGGGAGTTCTTATTAACCGACTTCAAAAAGGAGAAGGTTCTATGTTCGGTTATATGTATTTTTTTTTATCAAAGAATACCTATTACTTAGGTTCGATTTCACCAATTTTTTTTTTCTCAAGAATAGTATATCGGGAATTATGTTACACTCCATATTTGCCCTTACATTACTTACTTAATTCTAGTAAAAATTGATTATTCTTGAAATACCGAAAAACCCCTAATTTACTCTTGAGTAATATTTATTTGGACCTATAATACTCGTATATTATTCTTAGTACGAGTTAATTCATAAGTAGAGAGTAAGTAGGTATATAAAGCTTAGCAAATATGGTCCACAGATAAAAGGTTCACTATATTCAGCGGGTCTATTAGGTATTATATAGTGTAATTCTATTTTGTTACACAAAGTTTATTACAAAATGACTTTAGCAACAAGTCCACAGTTTATCCACAACAAAATAATAAAAGGTCACAACAAGAAAATTACAACTGCGTCTCCCAGCTGAGCGGAAGTGACTAAACTTGCTCCGAACTACCCGCAGTTGGGCTCTAAATAAATAATAGCCGGGAGTGCCGAACTTTAAGTTCCGAATAATTTATGTCCCCTCACTATCTGACTTGGGTCCAAGGACGTAATCGTAAATTATTGTAATCCGATGGTACCTGAGTTTAATCTCGGTGTAATCGGTTATTTTGGATTGGGTTTTGTGATTACGCAAGTTATTCTAGACTTGAATAATTAAATTGGCACTAGGTCTGTAAATATCTTTAGTGTTACTCTTTTAGTATTTTCTTTTTTATTGTAATTTAATTCCCTTTAAGTCAAATTGTTTTTTTTTTTATGGTCGACTAGTCCCTGTTATAAAGGGATGGAATACTTAAGTACCTATGTTTTGTACTGAGTCTTTTGTACCGGCATTTGTCCAACTACTAGGCAAATTTGTTTCATGTACTAAATTATCACATCATTTTAAAAACAACATCAATTACTTAGTGCTTCGTTTTTAAGCAAGAACAAGATAATATTATTTTAAAGTACAGTATTAATATGGCCGTACACTTACTCAAAAGCACAGGCTCTTTCATAGCGTAGCCAACGATGATTTTTCATAACGAATATTCATTGATTTTATATCTTCAATGTGCGAGCGAGATAGCAAATTACCGCGAAGAAGGCGCCTTAATTAGTGATTAAGAGTGACATTTTTTTATAAGTAAGGCCCTTAAAGTCTCGCTTTTTTATCTAAGTAGCCAATTTAGTGTGGTGAGTATGGTAATGAGTGAATTGATTTGATGTCAATAAAACCTGTAATTTTGTATAAAAGAATTGTAACTGTGTTAAGCATTATTCCCGATTTTTCCACATTTTTTTCATTTTAGTCCCGCTAAAAACAAAACAAACAGGGAAAACAGATCTGGTAACACTAGAGGCTATCCAAAATACCAAAAAAATAAAGGTAAGCAATCTTGATACGTCTTTTATTACTAATATGCAAATTATAAATTGTTAATTCACAAATAAAATGTAATTCATTGTTTTATGGATATTAAACATAGTAATTTCATTTATAATCACATCAAATTAATTTTTCAAGGAAAAATATTAAAAAAGACATGTCAAGATTGTTTGCATTTATTATTTTCGTATTCTGGACAGGTTATATTTATGATGCCTCTATTGTACCTATATTAGTAGAAGCACTTCACAAGCCAACCCTTCTATAATCCTTTGCTAATTATATTAAGGAAATCTAATACAAACACGGCATTCATTAAAACCACATACGGGTCTAATCAAAATTATCAAGTGCATACTTCAACAGTTCATACATATATGTGTACAGTCTATATGTGTATGTGTGTGCGTGTGATAGAATGTTTGAGGGTGGTTCTCCCTCCAAAACATCCGATTAGTTTTCATTTCGTCAAGAATGTTAATAGAAATAATCTTTAGGGCGTGTTTATGTAGATGAAACGCTTGATTCACAATGTTTTGATAAATTGTATAATTATGACCATAGATGATGTGGAAATGAAGTATTTTGGATAAATAAACTAGTATACCGGTAAAGTTATATTACGAATAATAGGTTTTATAAAATAACATGATTCGCCGCGACACGATCGACCAACTTCTAACGTCGCCATCGCGGTCGGCGAGAACAGTACTCATTGGAAGCATTCGTCTTGCGAACGAGCGCTTGTTGTTTCAAGCATTTTATTAATTTACTAGTTTTTCCCGCGTGGCTTCGCTCACGTAGACTATAGAATATTTTGAATAGAATTTATTTATTAAAATCGAATTAATATAATCTAGGTAGTACTGCTCATGAGAACAACTTGTACAGCTTTGAGTCACTACTTTTAGTGTCCTTGTATAAGCAGAATTAGGTACAGGGCGAATAACAGTCAATTATAATGTCTGTATAGCAATTACAAATGCCTTTAATAATAATCTAATTCTAAAAGATTTCAAGGAATTTTCAAAGGAAAATCAAGGTACACTTTGGCAAAAAAGAGTCTGTAAAAATTGGAGGCGCCACTGGTGCACTTTTCATACTACAATTCAAAATTTCAAGTTATTTGGTGCTTACGTATTACTAAAACGAATTTTTTGTCATCAATTATTATGTAATGACTCACTTTATGGCTATTTTAGTACTCACAAACTTAGTTTTTAAGATTTTTATTTTTAGTTCCATCCAGCTGTCACCGCCTCAGACTCTTTTTTGCCAAGCTGTATAAGGTAAGTTTTTCTTTCAAATATAAAAAAACAAATAAAATTGAAATATCGAATTCGAATCCGATTTATATTTGACATTCCAATTTTAAAGGGTAATATATTGCACCAGGCCAGTTTAAATCAAAAGCACTAAGGAGTATTGATATCAACTTCGATGCAAATCACCCCCAAAATAACTTTCTACCCCTTTTTAACCCCGTTAGGCGATGAGTTTAAAAAAAATACGAAACACGTGTTCCATCAATTTTGTAAAAGAATGTTTATGCAAAATTTGAAGTAGATTGGACCAAGGAATCACGTTGTCCCATACAAACTTTGCCCCCGTTTTTCTCCCTCTTAGAGGTGGAATTTCGAAAAATCCTTTCTTATCGGATCTCTACGTCATACAAAGAACACACCCTCCAAGTTTCAGGTCTCTACGTTCAGCGGTTTAGGCTGTGCGTTGATCCGTCAGTCAGTCAGTCAGTCAATCAGTCAGTCAGTCATTCAGGACAAAGCATTTTATATGTATAGATTAAAAATTGTTAAAAAACATTGCAGCAAACGTAACGTTAACTTTGTAACTTGCACAGAATTTGCAAACCAACATTTTACGTGTACATTAAAACCTATTACTATTTAGTTTGCGGGTGTTGGGAAACAGTGTCCGAGCCAGCGTTGGGGCCAATATTTGGAGCCAGCTTAATATGCCAATACGAGTTTTCCTTACAATTCACCTTTAACCATTTACTACCTTCTAACTTACTCGGTTATTTCACTTCACTCTACGCTTCCTAATTTCGGGAGTGCAGTAATGCCTTGGGCAACATATTCGAAATAGTTGGTCCATCCCATAGTGGTTGAGGCGACCGCGGTTCGATGAGGATCGAAGGCATTTGAGGAATTTTTCTTATTAATTTCATATTACGTAATGCGATGGAGTTGATTATTTTTGTTAATTTTAGTCTGTCTACGAGTAAGGACTTTCAAGTAATGAGAGCGCAGCCAAAGGAAATAAGAAATACATAATCTCTTACTGACCTAATACTTAAAGGTACTTAATAATACATTTGAATCTTCCCTTTTTCGAGGCCTAGTTTAAATAGGAATACAGTATTTTAGTTATCTACTGAAATATTTATTTGATGTTACCATAAAGAAGGTTTAAAAATAAAACAAGTCATGTAGAAAAAATACAATCCATTGCTAAATGCCGCTTTTATGCTTTTTACAATTTAGTAACACAATTTACAAATATAACAAGTAACGTCATCTGTCCGCAATCCGGTCTCTGTCTACCAAAGAATATTCAAACCCTTTTTAATTTGGTACTAATTTTTTGGAGTATTTTAATTATTTTTCAGAATATTTGGGTAATATTTAAAAAAATAATTATATCGTCAACTTTTTTTTTTTTTTTTTTTTATTTATTTATAGACTCACGCCTGTATTCCCCAGAGGGGGTAGGCAGAGGTATGTAGTACACACCCACGTTTCGCCGGCTATGTAATAAGTCCCATGTAATAGGGGGCGAGCCTATTGCCATTAACCGGGCACAATTCCAGACTCCGTGCTGCTACTGAGAATTTCCTAATGGAAAAACCCAATAACACTTTGCCCGACCCGGGGATCGAACCCAGGACCTCGTGCTCAGCAGTCGCGCTTGCTACCACTAGACCAACGAGGCAGTCGTCAACATCCCTATTAATTATATTAATATATCATCAATGGTGAAGAAAGTCGGAAACCTATATTTACTAGACTGAAATCGCCAATCCGCAGTGAGCTAGCATGGAAATTAATGCTCAATTCTTTTCTGTATGAGAAAAGGCCTTTGCCCTGCAGTGGGACAGTTACACTAGGCCGGTTTATTATTTATTTATTGTACAATATAATTACGAGTGCAGATACATCATAAGACGGCTGCGTTTGACTGTTATTACCTCTTTCTTTTATGATTTAGCGATATCACGGCCACACCATGACCCAAAATAACCTTTTACATAACAAATCAATCAACCACAGAACGTAGAAGCAATAGACAGATATTAGCAAAAGCACCAAGATTACCTATGTTAATAGAAACGACAACATTATGTTAAAACTAAAATATAAAGTATAAAAAAATTGTTGAAAGATAAATTCAATTATTATTATGAGCTCCATTTGAAGTGCTATCTAAGCTATTTGTAATCCTTCTCACACAAGAAAATCGCATGAAATAGTTGTCCAACATGGTCACCTTTTAAACATTTTATTTTATTTATTTATAGACTCACGCCTGTATTCCCCAGAGGGGGTAGGCAGAGGTGTGTAGTACACCCACGTTTCGCCGGCTATGTAATAAGTCCCATGTAATAGGGGGCGAGCCTATTGCCATTAACCGGGCACAAATCCAGACTCCGTGCTGCTACTGAGAATTTCCTAATGGAAAAACCCAATAACACTTTGCCCGACCCGGGGATCGAACCCAGGACCTCGTGCTCAGCAGTCGCGCTTGCTACCACTAGACCAACGAGGCAGTCTTTTAAACATGTAATATAGATATCAGTTTTTTATTAGGTACCTACCTACCTAGTTCGTTGCATTGATCCATCCGTCTTCAAACAGCAGTATATTACAAAAGACGATCCCCATGTCTTATTTAAAATCATCAAGTTTCAATCATCATCTCTTGACATTAGACCATTATAGATACAAACTTTTTATAAAAAAAAACCTACTTCAAGAAACTTAAAAGCTAGAAAACCAAGTGAAATAAGTTGTTATCATCTATCTATCATCTGATGAGGAGTTCCATTATCTATCTATCTCTAAAGATCGGTCTTGATCAGGTCTCAACCAAATTTAAATAGGGTCATTTTAAAATAGCTCTTTTTATGAAATAAAAAATCATCAAAAAGTATCAGAGATGCCTACATGAAAACATAAAGACGAAATTGTAAACCTCCTTCTTTCTGAAGTCTGTTAAAATATTACAACTAATAAAATTATCGTTACTTTCGAAGTTTTTTAGGAATTTAAAGTAAGTAGGTTTCATACATTTTCTGAGCATTCCTGCATCGTGGCTTTAACCGGGCAGCCGTATACGTACAATACCTACCGGACATGTTTGACCGGGCCGGACACGGCCAAACTTTGATCGATAGCCCGGATTTATGATCCGGTTTCCCCCGTCTTAAGTAATTGACCGGCTCCATTAGTGTGGGAGTTGCCTTTCAGGGTTCCGTACGGCACAAACATTGTGGAGTTTTGATGTTTAGCGTATCGTGTGCTTCGGGTTTTATTAATTTTGGCTTTGTTTGGCATTTAGGGATGGGGAATTGTTTTCAGTTTAAATAGTTGATGTTTGTTGTAGATTTATTGCCGTTATAGAAGGGATGAATTTTGGCAGAATTTGTTTTTGATGAAAAAAATCGGTGCTTGACCTATTGTCGATATTGATATTGTCGGTATAACTTCCTAAAGTTCTATTGACAACAATTGTTATAATCGGTTGACGGTCTCAAGATGCCCGTAACTCAACCCTTTATCAACGATTTTACGTACTCTCAGAGTCTGTTAAATTTCAGACTTCTGAGAGTGTAAACCTGAGACGTCCAATTTGCTAGTCAACAGCTATTCCACTATAGCTATCACTGCTCTTAGCCAATAATACTGATGCGTTATCGACTGTACAGTGTATATCGAAAGAATGACCAAAATGGACACTACAAATTCAGACACCTGTGGCAGCAACTGTCCGCAGCTACAGCTGCTAAAAATATTTTTAGGAACCACAAGTCGCTGATTGCAATCAATGATTACTCTCAAAATCTTACTTCGATTTTTCGGATCAAAAATATGAAATTTCTATTGTTTAATTGTACTCAGTCACTTCGTCTGAATAATCGAATGTTTTTTTTTAAAAAACGAACTTATGAAATTAAATTTGTCGTTCGAAATTTCGGAGTTAGCCCTCCTTGGCAGTTGTCACCGATGTGTCGGGATTGTATTTTAAGTTAACTCTCTATCTTACTAACCTCCAGAGTCAATTATTCTCACCAGCCTCAGCTTAAGGTTAAAGATTTTTCTAACAAATCGCTCGCGAACGCTTTCAGTCCAAGTGGTGCATTTGTAACTAACGACATGGAACGCAACGAGATGGTTGATCGTCTGAATTGTTTGAAACGACCGGAGTACATACTGTGGGAATATAGGTACTACATTTAGTATGACTATGTGAATTCTCTGAAAGAAGCAAATGGTTCTACTTTATGGTAGTACATAAAGTAAGAATAATAGTGTTGTTCCATAGTTTTTGCTTATTACAGTGAGAAAAGGAGGCGTGAAATTAAATATTCAAAGTCAAATTCAAAGCATTTATTAAAAACCTAAGTATAGGTTCCTAAGGTGCAGACAGAACCTTTACGCATAAGTGTAATATGCTGTTTGTGTATGTGCAAGTGCTTCATAATATTTATGTATCGTCTTTCTTTCTTTCTTTCCTACTAAATAGGGCCAAACTGACATGTGGTGTTGCGAACGTAAACCAACGCTTCTAATTTGTTTAAACCCAAATCTATCTTCCTTCTCACTTGGAATTGATTTGTAATTAGTAATCAGTGTCGCCCGTAACATTGTTCGAATGTCCACATGCAAAAAGCAAAAAGCCGCTTTAAACAGAGTAAGGTGGAGAAAAAGTAGGGAGGCCTTTACCCTGCAATGGGAAATTACGGAATTGTAATAAATTTGTCTTTTAATTGTAATAAATCTAATATAGTCTCAAACTTTCGCGAACACTCAACATAATGTATCCGTTATTATATCCGTTAAAAAGTTGTAATAAATCTGTCTCTAATAAATCTGAGTTAGAAGAAGAAATCAATTATAATCATCAGTTACACTTCAGACAGTCTTAATCACAGCTATGACAGTAAATAAAAGTATTAATAACTATTTAAGTATATACTACTATTCCCTACATTACACATCTAAAATAAACAACTTCAATACTAAAATTAAAGCGAAATATTTTCTAGAGCTTTTATGAAATAATTTTAAGTGGTAATAAATCAATCAATTTAAACATTTTGGTTGGTAATGTAAACAAATCAAGATCAGATAAAAACTTATTGATATTCTTAGCTATTGTACGCAGAGGCGTACAAACACTAGTAGGTACTGCAAGAAAAACAATTTAAGAATATGCACAGCACTTGCACCTCCACAAAAGGGTTGTAGAAACAACGAACTTAGGCCCAATTACACCATTCACTTTCTTTTTTCTTCTTATCATAAGGTTGATGAACAACCTGGTGTCAGAGTTTAAACCGCCCGTAGGCCTCTGACATGCCTTTAAAAAATCTCTCCGATGTGCTGGTTTCATCACGATCTTTTCCCTCACCGTTTTAGCAACTGATAATTAATTTATAATACGCACATAACTTACGAAAAGCCTTGGGATCGAACTCGAGACCGCTGACTTGTCAGTGTTCTTTTACCACTTTTACCGTTTACTAAAACTGAGTTTAATAAAACTATGTCCGTTTCTACGCAAATTGCAGTTCTGAACTCAGTTAAACTTGAACCGAGTTTAACTTCATTGATCGCATTTAGTGTCAGTTGTGAAATCGGCTCTTAGTCTTCTGAAGACTTATTATCTGAAGAAATTGTACAAACTAACCTAACATCAAATCTGGTACCATTACTACACCTGGCATACATCAGATCTCACACTCACATCACGTTCGACACTTAAATCCGTACCTAAGCTTACATCGTTGCCCCGCAAAGGACCACTTCGCGGTCCTAAGGTCCTAGTAATTACATAACTAATGGTATAGGTGTAGTGTAACTCAATAAGGCGATTAGAACACACCTCACGTGTTAGACATAGTGATGGTGATTAAGCAATTTGCTGTTAGACGATCCCCAGAATCGAATGGCGAATAGCGGTTAACTATTGGTTTCTTGAAATGCGATTTGATTGGGAGATTAGATTAGAACTGTTAGCGTGTTTTGGTATGTTTTTTGTGTAGTTAAAGGTTGTTTATGGTGGAAATTTGTTGATTAAGAAAAAGCTTTGTTTACACTAAATGTCTTCGGTAACTTTGGTCCTTCAGTGCGGTTCTTTGGTCTAACAAAAACTACGTTTTATCAACTGTTTCAATAGCAGCATTGTAAGCTATGAATAGCTGTAACGTCTTTACTCTTTCTTTTTATTAAATAAATTAATAAAGTATTTGTTGTCGCTAATTGTTACATTGTCAATGACATATTTTAAATATATAAAAATTGGCAAAACGCGGGGATTTAAATGAGATCATCACACATCAAAAGTAGGTACTGGATATTGATATTCAGACTAAGCCAGAGCTAGTATATATCTTCGGAGACAATACTCAGATGTAGATAATAACATAACACTTTATAATTATAATACCTAATATCTTTTGCCCACGGCTCCAAAGAATCTTTGATACTTCATAAAATGTATATTAAACCGTCTCAATTCGTATCTCATAAGAGGAAAGACCAACAAACCACGTCGTGTAATATATTATTACTTTAACAGGAAACAAAAGATCTAATTCAGTAGAAGTAGCAACATTGTGAAAGCAGAAATTTAATCAGAGGAAAAATAAGCGGAGCGAAGGAAATATACAATATCCAATTTTCTCCCTAAGAAAACCAATGCAAACGTCCATTGTACATAGCCGTATTATAAGGGAACCAATTATCTGTGATATCCAATTTCTTAAATTAATTTATCGCGACAAAAATGTCGAATGCGATAATTGTAATACTTGAAAAGTGTAAGAGCGATCGGAATGAGGCGAGCGTTAAATTTTACGAGTTTACCCTCGCACGGGTGAGAATTCAGATGTTGAGCCCCGATAATAATGTCAACGGCTAAAGAAAAGCTGATAATTTTGATACTTTACGTTATGTTATTAAGAGAGAAAGAAGGCAGCTTTGAAGAAATTTCTCTGATTTTAAGCTTGCAAGATTATTTTTGAAATAATCAATGTAGACTTTAAAATTGTTTGATATTTTAGACTATTTATTTATTTAATTTTATTTATTTAATAATTTATGTACACACACAATATAAAAATAAAAGGTTAAAATAGGAGATAGAAGGTACAACGATACAGCTTATTTCAAAAGAAATCTCTTCCAGCAGACCTGCGAGAGGAGAATGTGAAAGAGACTACTTTGATAAATGCAGAATAGTTGTTAAGTAGTCTAGTTACTAGCTTGGTTGCCTAAAAAAACTTGACAAATAATAGACTGAAAATGCCAACAATATCATCACACAAATATCTCTTTCCTTTTAATCCGGTTTTCGCTCATCTAAATTGACCTTAATAGTACTAAAAATCATTATTATATATACTGTGTTAAATCTATACTGAAATCAAACGTTTAAGTATTGTTAATTTCGCTACATTTACTTGTCAAAATGGTAGTTATTTGTTTAATGTGTTAGAAAATATCTAAGACATAAATTGTTGCTTTTCAGAATAACATTTTGTTTTTAAAATTATTAGTTTCTCATGAAATAACTCTCTCTGGCTGTCAGAACGTAGAGATTAAATTGACAATTAGACGTCCCAATATTATAGTTCTTCACCCATCTAAATTAAAACGGCAAAAAAAGAAACCGAATTTCCACTCGAACGAAAAACCATTAAGTATTAAGACACTAAACAAATAAAATTAACTTCACACCAAGTCACACAATTACTTCGGAAAAGAAACTTTCTAATCACAAATCGGATCGATGGCTTAAAAAACTTTTTTAATTTACCCCCGAAAACAGGTGCGTACGAATTACCGACCCCCTCAGTCTACTGTCGGACGATATGAGCAATTTTGTCGGAGTCAGCGAGAGATTAGCACGGGGCCCTTAATCCGAGTATCGGGGCGATGTGGCCCGTCATATTTCATAATACCCCCGGTAAGGGTGCGGGTTCATTCGACCGAGAAAGGCGATTTTACTTGTGCTGGATGGATGCGTAGCAAATTTAGGGAATTCAATGGTAAATTAAGATTTTATTGGTAGGTATTATATGTACCTACCTATTCGTTTTACAAGCATACTATGAATGAAATGTGCAGCTTTTTAAAAGTTTTTTATTATTAAATTAATCTCTTTATTTACTTGTAATAAACGTAATGTAATTTGGACAAAAAGCGCTTTGAATCCGTCTTAGCATTATAACAGTATAATTTGGTGCCTAGACAATTTATACTCGTTGCCCTTGTCGATAAATACAAAAACTTAAAAACGACGTGCCTACCTCTTTAATATTCAATATATAATATTTGAGTGTACAAATTCTATACAGTTCATCCGTTTCATAAAAAAATATTTTATTGACTATCATAATGTCAGTTTTGGTGTTTGGTTAAATTTCAAATATTGCTTTTTATTACCTAGGTTAGAAATTTTTAATTATTTTTTGTTTTTGATTTATCACAGTCAGTCAACGTCTGAACATAGTATACGCATCTAACACGTTACGGTATACGCGGTCTTGTAACTAAAATACCTAGGTAAATGTTATTTCAGATACAATTCAAAGCCTGTCACAGTTTGACTTTTTTTTGCTCGCTTCATCTTCCTACAGCCTTCCTCAATGTGCCCTATACCTTAGTCCGTCCTACCCCCGACTGTCTTTCACGATAATATCTTCGGGGTGGGCCAGGGTGACCTTACCAGGGTCTTGTGTGCCCGTCAGATTCTTGATATGTTTATTAAGGACCCCGGACTTGATTATGTTTATGATATTAAATATAGTTCGGCTGGTTTCCGTGGACAATGTCTTTATTTGTATAGATTGGTTGGGACCCGGGATTTTATCCGGAAAATGTATTCGCTTGATTTATTCTAAAGAATATTTTGGGATATTTTGTAAAGGTTACGCAGTATTGTTCAAGGTTATAAAAATACAAGGAACTATTAACTTATTCTATCTCATAGTCCACAGAAATAATCTGCTACAGAGTTGCTACTCTCGGTCCTTGGGAATTGAATACGTTGGTATTAAAACCTACCTATGTAGACCGTATTCAACAGCACAATAATTATAATTATTTAATAAGAAAATTTGAAAAAACAACTGATACGGATGGAATTCGAACCCACGATCTTCGACGTACCGTGTCGACGCTCTAACCGCTGAGCCACCGTATCCCACCGGCATCAGTCGAAATTTCAAATCTCTTTTACACGCCTAGGGCGTGTGGCGACATCTATCGGAAAACAGCTAAGCTATCATGTGCTATAACATGTAAAAAATTCACAAAAAAAGCACAATAATTGATGAATCCGTGGCAAATAAATCAACGATATTTGTGTACAACATTTAAAAGAAAGAAAATACATTTTATGACATGATACGAAATGATGACACTTGAATTTTTTGGTCGCGTTATATTGCCGACCTATAGGATAATGAAAATGATGGAATAGAGAATGCACTTGTACGCTATAAAATATCTCCTGTGTCAATGGCCGTTAACGGAGATACCGTTGAGATTGGCCGCTGTGACCGAAATACGATCTGGAGGACATTAATATAATTGATTTGTTTAACAATACATAAAAAAAAGACATTGCAACTGCTAGTTAAGTAGAAAATTGAAGCAAAACAATTAACTCTAGAAATTTTCATAATTTTTGTAAGTACTCTTTTTAATAGACCGTTCACAAGCTATCATTACTTGAGCTAGAAATCAATTAATCATTACTGAAATTAGGCTACAGGCAGTAATTTGTTATCGGAAGACCTAATATTTTGAGTGATGATGTCTTAATAATGTTCTTAGAATAAAATTAGCAAAAAATAAAAAGCTATTTTTTAAATTGTGTTTTTTATAAAAAGCTTTAATATAAATAATAAATAAAACAGCCCATAACTGTTGTCCTACTGCAGGGCAAAGGTCTTTTTTCATACAGAGAAGTTGACGATGGCAAACTATTAAATCCAGGTTTCCTCACGATATTTTCCTTCATTGTTAATCAGTGGTTTTAGATTAACTAAGAAAGTTCATAATTATGACATTGAAAAAGTCACATAGGAACATGCCAGGTTCGAACCCGCACCCACGAGTTTGTAAAGCGGATCCAAAGCCAATGCGCCTTCACGACACCAGCATTACAAATAAATTTCTAATGCTTGACTTGTAGAATAGAATAGAATCAAAAATCGCAAACAACACAAATACAGACGTTAAAACACACGATAACATTGTAGATTTTTACGATCCCCATTTTATTTTACACCGACAAAATGATAAAGTTTCACACAAACCTCTAACTCCACCACACATGAACAGCCCTTAAAAAATAAAACTGTCAGCCTCGTTTCGACGACACTTGACGTCATTGAAACGAGTCCTCAACGCTTTGAACCCTACCTCAAAAGTTCCGTATTCGACTCACAAAAACCTCGCTCATTTCCATCTTCAACAGGATTCTATGTACACTCGTTCAAAGAATGTGGAGTATTTCTCACCCCTACTTCTAGTCCCCCTAATAATATAGGGGGTACTAGTAGTCCCTAATAATATATAGGTACCCTTAAGTCCGTATCTACCTACCCCTCACACGGTCCAAACGACATCAAATCATGGATTTAATAAAATAACCACACAAACGTACATTCGTATTGGTTATCCATACCCTATGTGGGTGAGACGGGGTAAAATGATGCATGGCCGGATAAGACAATGTAGCGGAAACGTAGACCCGGGTATACCCGGGTCGACCTTTCAATTTCCTTGATTGTGACCGGAGCGAAGCGGTGGCGTCTTTATTTTTTTATCTTTAGTGATGATTTCTTATTGGTACCCGCCAATACGGGTATGAAGAGGTCTCGGTGACCAAATTGGTCTGATAAGGATAGGATGGTGGACGTTCGATTAGCGCTTTGAGCGAAATAATTCGGGTCTGTTTGTTTGGGATATGATACGAGTCCTTTGAAATAAAATATCCTTTGTTATTTTTATTCGTAAAATCATATAGGTACTCGTACTAACTAGGTAGGTATATGTTTTTTATATTGTAGTCAACTAACGTGAACTTTAACATGTACATATTTATTTATTTGCTTATTATCATGTATTACAAAAGAGTTGTCCTGAACTGGTATTCGACCAAAATTCTTAACTAGTATAATTATTTAATAAGAAAATTTGAAAAAATTATATTTAATAAGCTATCATGTGCTATAACATGTAAAAAATTCACAAAAAATATTCTTAACTAGTATTTTAAAATAAAATATTTAATTTTATATCCCTCCTATTTTGAGAAAATCACTTTCTATTTATCATACATTTCTGGAAAGACTACGAACAAGCCCTTCTAAATATTAAAGTAAATGGAGGGGTATAGTGTTATTTTTCAGATACCTATTTACGTGCTCCACCCTAGGTCGGTAAATTTTGCTATTTTTCCTATAGTATAATATGTTGATTTCAAGATATTTAAACGTAACACTGTACCTACTATACCTACTTTTGCACCAACAATATGATTTAGTAACAATATCAGAAATCAAAATTGGATTAATGATTTCCAATTTCCCTGAAGACCAAATTATAGCCACATGGCGAATACATAGTTACAAAATAGTAAACAACCAACATTTATTATTGATGACTCACTCCAATATCGTGACATTACCCAAATAGAGGTATGATTGATGTTGGGAGACCTAATACTCTTACTATAGGGAAATTGTGTAGATACAAGTAACCTCAAAATAATAGTGTTTTGACAGCTCACAGGTGATTTGATAAATGTAAGTTGATGATTTATTCAGGCCTAGGTACGAATGTTTCAAACTGATTATTTCATAAATTGCAAATTTTCTGTCTGAATTTTGTTTAGTAAACAAATATTTTAAACGATTGCTAGATTAATACCTAAAATTGCAAACTTGAACGCTAATATTGGGTGATAATTCTAAAGCTATCGATCAACTATGGGTAGGATATGGTGGGTATTCGACTATAATATTTTTAGTCAATATTTAAATTTCGAACGGGAGACGGCACTGCAGGCAAATGACGTCATTAAAAAGTTCAAAATTCAAATTCAAAATTATTTTTTTGAATTTTGAATTTTGTCACGAAGTAAATCTTTACAATCTTACCTAACCTCATTTTACTGAAAATATATAGTGATGCCGAATAAACCCGCAATAATATAAATCGATTGTCATCAATATAACTACATAATATTTTCTAGACCCTTTTTTGCGATTGTCAGCGAGATAATCTAATATGATATGGAATTACCAATCATAACCCACCGTCCATACAGCATTATTTATAACGAGTATACATACATACATTAAACAGTAGTAGCATTAAGTCATTTTAACAGAATAAAGCTATTTTATAATCGTACCAAATGTAACTCTATTACAAAATTGAGAAAGTTGAAAATCGCGTGCACCAAATGAAAGGTTTTTCGACACTCGAAAATATCCGTGTGGCGGTCGCATTGCCTGTCCGGTGTATGATTGATGGCCAGCCTAGTGGTCCGGATAAGACAATGTACCGGAAGGTATGACCGGACCGGTTTGACCCATGCACAGCTCCGGGGAATTACACTGCCGCATTGGAAACTTCGTACGGCTTATCGTACGAAATAATAAAGGTGTTCAAATACATAGAGTTTAAAAAAGTAAATTGAGCATAGACAAAACGCATAGACACAAATACAGTCCACACCACACGTCACTTGACACTTGAGCTAGAGAAAATAAAACATCATTGTGAAACATTGAATTCTTGAATTATTTATCCTGGAAAGAAAACTCAGTCACAACCATTCAAACATATGGTCAAAATTCAAGCCGGATTTGAGAGATTCACCGAGTGTGCCGCCCGAAACGTACATACAATAAGTAGTGCAATCCGACATCATTGCATCGAGCCGCCATTACGAGTTTGGTTTGTACAACAATGGAGCAACTTATAGCTTATCAAAAGGAACTACTAGAAAAGTTGAAAAAAGCAGAAATCAATTACAAAAAAACCCCTAAGGATCGCATTAAAAGGTCTTACATTGAAACAAGATTAGAAAACTTAGAGCAATTATGGATTATATTCAAAGATGAACACAAGTCCATCATTTGTAAGGCGGTCGAAAGTGACAAACTGGATCCGTATTTTACAGAAGACCTGTACAACATCTTCGAAGAGATATATGTGTCATACAAAACTTCCCTCAAGGAAGCCTTACATACATTAACGTTTATGGAAACGCCAATCAACAGTGAAACCACTTCAAGTAAAAGCGGAAGCAATGTGCTTAACAATTGTGAGGTTAAGTTACCGCGTATACAATTGCCCACATTTAGCGGGAAATACCACGAGTGGCAAACGTTTTATGATATGTTTGGTTCGTTAATTCACCAAAATAAAAGCTTATCAAATGTGCAAAAACTTCATTATCTCAAAAGTAACTTATCAGGAGAACCTGCAGGTTTGTTAAGTAATTTTTCTACTACGGATGCGAATTACGACGAGGCCTGGCATCAACTAATTAAAAGGTACGATAATAAAAGACACAACTGTAATGCTATTATAAAAACATTGTTTACACAAAAAATTGTACAGTTGGAGTCGGCAAGTGCCATTAAGCTTTTATTAGATACAACAACAACTTGTTTAAAATCTTTGAATAACATGGGGATTAAGACTGACAACTGGGATATTTTTATTATATATTTAGTAGTCTCAAAATTAGATTTAGAATCCATGAAACAGTGGGAATATCAACTTAGTTTAATCGATGAGGAGTTACCATCCTGGTCTCAATTATCAGAATTTTTGGAGTCTAGATTTAGATCATTGGAAAATATTGATACAAATAAGTTACGTTCTACATTAAGTACATCACAAGTAAAGCCTAAAGTAAAATCCTTTAATTCTCTAATACAAAATAATAAGACAAAAAATATCATTCAATGTGTAATGTGTAAAGGTGAACACTACTTATACCACTGTAAAGAATTCATACAACTTAGTGTCAAGGATAGGCAAGAGTACATTCAAAAAAATAACTTATGTTTTAATTGTTTTTCCCCGTCTCACCCAGTGTTGAAATGTCGCAATGCAGCATGTTGTCGTAGATGTGGCAGGAGGCATCACTCATTATTGCATTTTGTGAGAGAGCTGAGTAACACAACCAACAATGAGGACACGCCCACAGAAAGTGAGTCTCCTAAAGATGTGAGTAATCCTACAATGTTAAACAATTTTATGAAAGAAGGGTTTCAACCCAGCAGCGTGCTATTAGCAACTGCTTCTGTTTATGCTTATAATCAACAAGGTTATAAACAACAAGTGAGAGCATTGTTAGATCAAGGTTCACAAGCATCCTTCATTTGTGAATCTGTGGTGCAACTACTTGGACTTAAACGTACCAATGTCAATGGTACGGTGTTGGGTCTGGGTGATGGTCAGACTACTATTAAGCACATGGTTATACTCCATGTGGAATCACGTCATAACCCAGACATATCAATCCAAGTACAAGCATATGTATTGCGAACACTTACATCATTACTTCCTTCAAAAGAGTTATACACACATAATTGGCTTCATTTCAGGACCTTACCACTAGCCGATCCAAATTATGCCACACCAGGCAAAATAGATATTCTTCTTGGAGCTGAAGTTTACAGTGAGATTTTATTGAGTGGCATCATGCGCCACAACAATTTATTGGCACAAAACACTACTCTAGGTTGGGTATTATCAGGGAGAGTGTCAAGAGCAACAACTTCAACCAAGGAGAGAGTAATCAATATGCACATACACCTAGAGGGAGACAATCTACTAAAAAGATTTTGGGAATTGGAAAATGAGCCAGACATGTTACAAAGGAAAATGACAAAGGTCGAGGAGAGATGTGAAGAGTTTTATGATATGACAACTACACGAGATGAAACAGGACGATTTGTGGTCAGACTACCCTTTAATAAAGAAGATCCTGAGTGTCAGTATGGAAGATTAAGGGAAATATCAGTAAGAAGATGGGAATTTTTAGAAAGGAAATTACAGAAGAATACAAATCTTAAAGAAGAATATAATAAAGTTTTACAGGAATATCTTACACTTAACCACATGACACCAGTAAAGGCTGAGGATATTGACAACCCAAAGGCTGTGTATCTTCCTCACCATGCAGTAGTAAGAGAAGACAAGGACACCACAAAGGTTCGTGTAGTTTTTGATGGATTTTGTAAGGGTGTCAACAATTATTCTTTAAACGATAACTTGTTAGTTGGACCTAAGCTGCAACAGGACCTGAGACACATAATAATGAGATGGAGAAGGCACAGAATTTGCATTGTTGCAGATCTAGTCAAAATGTATAGAATGGTGAGAGTTTTTGAAGAAGACACAGATTTCCAGAGAATTGTTTGGAGACCGAATGCCGATGAGCCTTTACAACATTTCAAGCTATTGAGATTAACCTTTGGCACAGCTTGCGCGCCATATTTGGCAGTGAAAACGCTTCAAAGACTCGCTGATGAGGAGAAGAGAAGATTTCCAAAGGTAGCAGACATAACCAAAACCGATTACTTTGTCGACGATTTAATGACAGGTTGTGCAACGTTAGAAGAGGCAATAGACATCTACAATCACATGAATGAGCTTATGAACAGCGGAGGATTCGAACTCCAAAAATGGAGTAGTAACAATAAAGATTTATTGACATATATTGGTAAGGAAAACCAGCAACATTGTGAACCAAGAAGTCTAAAAACAGCGAACATAATGAAAGTACTTGGTTTAGGATGGAATAAGGAGACTGACACATTTAAGTACTCACTTGATCTGCCTGATATCCATGAACCAATAACTAAAAGACAAGTTCTATCTGATGTAGCAAGGCTGTATGACCCATTAGGATGGATTGCTCCCGTGGTAATAGTTGCTAAAATATTCATTCAAAAACTCTGGAAGTCAAAGCTAAATTGGGATGACCATCTGACAACTGAATTGAGGGAAGAATGGTTGAAGTTTCGAGCAAGTTTAATACATTTGAAGGAAATTGAATTTCCAAGATGGTTATTTTCAAATTTGGAGTCGAGAATTGAGTTGCATGCATTTGCTGATGCTTCCAAGTCAGCTTATGGAGCTGCAGTTTATGTTCGTGTGGTTAATGGATCACAGGTACATGTGAGCTTAGTGACAGCAAAAACCAAAGTTGCACCTATAGTTAAGGAAGTTTCTATTCCAAGACTAGAACTGTGTGGTGCTGTCCTTGCCGCAAAACTCATTTTTGAAGTCGCTCAGGTGATGAATGTCAAAAAAAAGGACATGCATGCTTGGTCGGATTCAACAATAGTTTTAGCTTGGTTGAAGGGAGGATCTAGCCGCTGGACCACTTTTGTCAGTAATAGAGTATCAGAGATATTAAATATTTTTGACTGTGACCAATGGAAACATGTTACTACTGACATGAACCCAGCTGATTGTGCCTCGAGAGGTTTAAATCCAAGGGAATTACTCAAACACATGTTATGGTGGTCAGGACCTCCTTGGCTTTCTCAACCAGTGATCGAGATAGACCACCCTGTTATTATTGAAGATACTCATGAGGAAGAGAGGACTACATCTTTAACTGCCTTACCAGTAGTAAACGAAAAATTCATTTGGAAAAGGTTTTCATCATTAATTAAAATGTTAAAGGTTATATCATATTGCAGAAGAATATTAAATTTTCGATTATCTAAAGAGAAACGTTCACAATTTTCTAAATTTATATCACCAGAAGAAATGAATTTAACTTTAGAGTTCTGTATCAAGCAAGTTCAAGAGGAAGAATTTACTGAAGAAATAAAGCAATTAAAGACACAAGGTCACATTCCCAAGAAGAGCAAGCTCCACTCTCTTTGCCCCATTTTTGATAAAAATGGGATTTTAAGAGTAGGTGGACGGATAGACCAGTCAAAGGTTCGGTATGAGACAAAACATCCTATAATTATGCCTGCTAAGAATCACCTTACCAAGCTTATAATTACTGATGCTCATACCAAAACTTTTCATGGAGGACCACAAGCCATGTTATGCTTTTTAAGAACAAGGTATTGGATATTACGAGCTAAAGACCAAGTCAAAAAACACTACAGAGAATGTGTAACATGCAAGAGATATTCAGTGACTAAGAACACTCAATTAATGGGTCAAATTCCCGAAGTACGGCTTAAACCAACAAGACCTTTTAAATCATCTGGCTGTGATTATATGGGACCTATCAATGTGAGATTCTCACCTGGCAGAGGAGCCAAATCCTATAAAGGATATATCTGTTTATTCATCTGCATGGTTACCCGTGCCATTCATTTAGAGGTGGTCACAGATATGACGTCAAAGGCATTCATTGCCGCTTTCAGGAGGTTTACATCGAGAAGAGGTCACTGCAAAGATTTGTATAGTGACAATGGCACCAATTTTGTTGGTGCCAATAAGCAGCTCCATGAGATGTTTAATCGAGCGAAGTCTACAGTGCCTACTGAAATTGAAAAATTATTAAGTCTAGAAAATACAACTTGGCATTTCATACCCCCACATTCGCCAAATTTTGGGGGCCTATGGGAGGCTGGAGTACGAAGTGTTAAAACTCATTTGTATAAGGTCATTGGAGATAGCACTTTAACATATGAGGAGTTGTCCACAACTTTAACCCAAATTGAAGCATGTCTCAATTCTCGACCACTTACAGTGATGAGTGATGACCCCAACGAGCCACAAGCATTGACACCAGGCCATTTCCTAATAGGTGAGCCGTTGTTAAACATTCCTGATGAAGATAATTCCAAAATTAACATTGTAGGTTTAGATAGGTGGAGATTGACACAAAAAATTATGAATGATTTTTGGAATCGGTGGTATAGGGAGTATTTAGTTAACCTTAATCAGAGATACAAATGGAATACCAAAAAGTCTGAGCCAGAAATAGGTGACATTGTTATTTTGAAAGAGGATCATGTTCCCCCTGCAAAGTGGATTCTAGGTAAAGTCATTAAAAAATACCCTGGACCTGATAATATTACTCGTGTAGTATCTATTAAATGCAAAAATGGCGAATATAAACGTTCTATAAATAAAATTTGTGTATTAACTAAATAAAAAATAAAAAAAAATTGTTATCTTATTCTATGTATTAGGTAATTAAGTGTTTCACCTAATTTTTGCATACTTAGTTTGCTTGTGACAATTAAGTTGTCTACCTTTCAATTGAGTAAATGAGTATTTTGCACATTTATAATTAATTATAGATGTAACTTTTGTAACTTTCTGGTAAGATTGTTGTTTGTGAATTGTCATTAGTTACTTGTTCGTTATATTATTACTTGTTGTACACCCAATATTAGCATTGTCAGTATCACAGTATGTCATGGTGGGCGGTATGTCCGCATTTAATTATACCTAACTTATATTGTGTTGTGTAGTTAGTTAGTTCATAAAATAGTGTTTGTACTTAAACTGAATAAATGTTTGATTTGTAACAACATACACAACAGTGACACACAAATTGTAATATTTTCAACAACATAGAAGGATCTTTATATCTAGAGTAGTATCTATTATGGTTTCAGTCTGAGATTAAGATATTTGTTTTCTAGAATTGTTTATAGGTACTTTCTGTATGTGTTGTTTGTATAGATTCTTAATATAAAAATTTTAAAGAACTTCGTCCTTTGGTGGGCGGCATGTTCAAATACATAGAGTTTAAAAAAGTAAATTGAGCATAGACAAAACGCATAGACACAAATACAGTCCACACCACACGTCACTTGACACTTGAGCTAGAGAAAATAAAACATCATTGTGAAACATTGAATTCTTGAATTATTTATCCTGGAAAGAAAACTCAGTCACAACCATTCAAACAAAAGGCGTGAGTCAGTGAGGCGAATAGTGCTTTATTTGCGATGTACAACGTACCTTATAACTAGGGACCGTACTTATATAAATATTGGAAAAACTAAAGACCATTCGATGCCAAAAAAAAATTTAAAAGAAAAAGTTTTACTAAATTATTCATTTCAATTATCTTCGTTCGTGGATCGGGTTGTTTTTCAAATTAAGGCTATATTGGGTTTCAAATTGCTTAGTGTAGAGAAACCTATAATTTATTTTTGTTTATTAAATAAGTTGTAGTGTTGTAATATATCCAAATTAAATAAGTTGAATTTTAATAAGTTTTTTTTTAAATAACGTTTTTAACCAAACTTTTATATTTGGAATATCAAAACTAAATGTAATGCAATGAACTGAATAAACCTGCAGAAATTTAACTCCATAGGACAAGAGGAAGTGGTTCTAATTCAGCTTGCAAGATTCTGTTGTCGAAGCAACTTCTTCCAGCACTCCCTATCATGACCCAATTCTTCCTCGTACTCTTCATACTTACCCTTATACGTTTTGACCTGTACTTTTTCTTTGATCTCTCCTTTCATCGACTTATCTTAAATATGACTTTTTTTGTCCTGGTCATTATGATTAACAAATCACAATTTGTTCTGTTGTTAATTTAATCATATTTAAGACAACATAAAATTTAGAATTTTGGTAAAAGTAAACCTTAGCATGTTTTTATTAATCACTTAAGTAGTGATAGCCTATTATATGGCCATTGACTAGCAAATTTTTATTGGTCAAGTCGAACCCAAGACGCTCACCTCTGACTTTTCGTAAGTTATGTGCATCTAACACTTGCTCCGTGTCTCGGAAAACACGTGAAGCTGTTGGTCCTGTGCCTCATCTCTCGTCATTGTGACGGATTTCTGCTAGGCCATCGGTTGATATTTGTGTTTGCGCACACACTTTGCACAATAGTATTTCCTGCGTAGTTGGCTAATCTCTGTAGAGATTGGCCGCTGTAACCGAAAATCGGTTAGGAGGACATTATTAATCACTTAATCTTACAGGGTTGGCTTTCCAATATGGTAGCTGTGACGTTTGTAATAAATATAGTATTTTCACATTACATTACATTGTACATAGCCCCAATCCAAACCAGAAACATAAATTCAGTGATTAAATAATCCAACATTGCGTTGAAAGCCTTGTATTGTTCTCGGTTATGTAGTAGTACTTACTGAATTGCATGTGCCTTACATTGAAACTGCAACGGTGGCTCTACCGTCCTGTGTAATGTGCAATATACAGGGTGAGACTAAGACACGTTATATCGCGTGTATTGTAATATTTGTAATGCTCAACTTTAGCTTTCTGCGTTACATTAAGCAAAGATTATCACTACATAGTATAAAACAAAGTCACTTCCCGCGTCTGTCTGTCCCTATGTATGCTTAGATCTTTAAAACTACGCAAGGGATTTTGATGCGGTTTTTTTAAATAGATAGAGTGATTCAAGAGGAAGGTTTATATGTATAATACATGCATATTAGTATAACCGTGCGAAGCCGGGGAGGGTCGCTAGTTACGAAATATAATGATTATATCATTTTGGTGTTTGATTTGCAATTATTATTATGGGACGACATTGTCAAAATTTTTAAAGTCTACTTATATAAAGAGAAAAAGAATATGTAAAAATAAGAATAGAGAATAGAATAATATTTGTCTGACCAATCATTTTTTTTTTTTTATATAGGATGATTCAGATAAGCCATGATTATGGATGAACTACCATCCAGTGAACCTCATGTATTTTTTTTACTTTTAACACTCTCTCTTTCTGATCACATCACATCTATCTAGTCTGAGCGTATGGACCTCCGTAACTCCATCGTTCTCCGGCTTTAGAAGAGTTGCTAAGTCAAGCTAAGCTAAGTGGTACTTTTCTAGTTTTCTAATTTAAATTAAAAAAAATAAACTTAAGTTCTATTTTATTAAAACATACAAGTTCACAATAATTTACCAAATATTAAATTAATTTATTATTATTAATTTATAAATATATTTTGATACCTCCTGTATAGTCTCAAAATGAAGGTAAGACCGGTAGACAGCATTGAAAGCCTATACGATCTCTGCATCTGTTTGTAGTTTACTTATAATACTGGCAGCAGTATACAGATAGATGTATTTTATCAGTTACACTGTTAGGAAGTACCAAATCGATCGACTCTTGTTTGACTTATTCTATTTGAAAATAGTTTAAGTGTGGTGTTTCATTATTATTTTACCATAGAGTGATAACGTCAACAACATTGACTTGGGCGAAGTGTAAGCAGGTGTTAAAATATCATTTTATAAATTGTTTTCAAGTATTTTTTGCAAAATTTGTATTTGTATACAGTATTTAAGCATGTTATAAGCTAAAACTTTTTCGCTCGTGGAACCTAGTGGAATCGCAGTCGATCCAGGTATAATCGCGGCCGCATTATTCATACCTTGCTTACGGTTCATACTTCTGTAGCGTTGCTCTATATTTTCTTATAAGTATACTCTTAAGATTTTACCCTTGCAAAAATGTATTTTAAAAATTGGTAGGTACTATTAAAAAACTGTCAATTTTTGTATAATGGCCGTAAGAGTAAAACAAAACAAATAAAAAAACATGTCAGTTTTTAATTATTTTTTTTTAGTCGATTATATTTTATTTGTCATAATTTGTCAAGATTAATCTTGTATGATGTTCCTGTAACTGAATTAAAACATTATCATTCATAAAAAAAAACGCTTCAAAATATACCAACCTTTAAAATCTCCAAGTTACCATATTCTACCATAATATAATACAAAATACTCTCGGTTTTCCCCTTTACCTTCCATAAGGCACTCGTGTTATTTGAACCAAAACATGGTAACAAGAAGAAAGACCGACCCTCACTCGTTACGACCTTGTTAAAAATGGAAACTGATGCATGCAATCTGAAAAGGTCACGAGAAAAAGTACATTGTCTAGTTCCTTCCTTCATACGAAGATGATCTTTATATTATGAAGTAAAAGACGTCATATCCCGCTCTACAAACAAACGGCAATAGACGTCATTATGTAAACGTAACGGAAATCTATATATATAAAAATGAAACCCGTTTTCCGTTGTCACGACATAGCATGAAAACGGCTAGACCGATTTGGCTGTTTTTGGTTTTGAATTATTTGTGGAGATCCAGGGAAGGTTTAAAGGTGAGAAAAAGGGGTAGAGTAGGGTAGGGGTAGAGTAGGGTAGGGTAGCGGTATAGTAGGGTAGGGGTAGAGTAGGGTAGGGGTAGTGTAGGGTAGGGTAGGGTAGAGTAGGGGTAGTGTAGGGTAGGGTAGGGGTAGTGTAGGGGTAGATTAGGGTAGGTTAGGGTAGGTTAGGGATAGGGTAGTGGGTAAAGTAGGGTAGGGGTAGAGTAGGTTAGGGGTAGAATAGGGTAGTGGGTAGAGTAAGGTAGGGGTAGAATAGGCCTTGAAGTAGGATAAACACGCGTACGAAGTCGCGCGGGGCAGCTAGTATTAAATAATTCTTAAGGACAATTTTTGGTAACTTTCGTAATATCAAGATGTGATGTGAGATTATGAGTTATACTTACGTATCCAACATACATAAATTCACGCCTTTTTCCCATGGGGGTAAGCAGTACTACAGAACGCCACCTTCTACGGTTCTAAATAATAAGTATTATTTCCTTATTTCTACAAACTACAGATTTTTCCTGGATCTTCAACTTTGTCTTAATTTGACCCACCAATATTACAAGTAACCGTATCGTATAGATCTGTGAACAATTTTTGAGATTTCACATCTTAAATTTTACACGACGACAATTTTGCGTTTCTTAATTTTTTTTTCGTTTTATTCATTCCAAAAGACGTTTAAAATAATGAGGTTTTATTTCTCGGTTACAACAAAAAAGTCTTTCTATGCAAAACCTCTTGGTATATAGTAAGGTTACCAAGCGTCTCTAGGTAACAAGTCTCTTGAAGTTTGAATGAAATCCGCGCGTTGGAACTTCGCAGGTTAAAACAGGTCTTTATACTAAAGCTGAGTTTTGAACGATGACATAGTTTGTCGAATGTCATAATGAAGACAACTTATACATTTCTTAATGAAGACTTTTTAAATTTTTAAATGAAAATGTAGTTAATTAATAAAATATAATAATGTTATTAAATCATGTTATTTTTAAAGCCATATCATATCATATATCATACTGCATAGCCCTACTAGCACTACTACATAGCCATATCATACTTTGAAATCATACAAGTAGTCATATAAAACGTTACAATTATTAAGGTTATTCGTTGACAAGCATAGGCAATATAAATTCTATACTTACTACAATTTTATTATCATGTAGGTATGTAGTATTAGCCTTTTAAATTACTATTACATACAAAACAGATTCTCTTTAATCCGAACGTTTATTTTATTTATTTTACAGAAGGCTTAAAGACTAATTACATTAAATTTAGTAACTAATTTGATTAATTATTAAATTGCTAATAACAAACCCTCCACAGTTAAATAATAAGATTTCAATAAACTTTATATGATACTAAAAAACTTTATGTAGGTAATATTAAAACTTTATGTAATTCATATTATAGAAGTCTAAAACAGACAACACTAGAAAGGAACAAGTTTAATGAATTTTAAGGTAATTGAGTAGTACTACGTTTGTCTGTCGCTAACCGGAGCCACCTAAAAAATGCTTTGACTAAAAGTTAATTGTTCAACCAATCAAACTCGGTTGCATTTGTTTTCTTCAACACATTGGCAGTATCATAGTCAAAATGATGGAGCTTTACCTCGTAATTGGAACTTGAAACCTTATATCATAATAGCTGTTACTGGACGAGACTCCTTTTATTGATCATATTTAAATTTTGATATTGAATATCACGTGCGTTCTATACTCCGTCCACCTGGAAAATCTTTTCATCTCTCACACGATTAGATTTAATACCAAAATTCTGAGAGCCGGAGATTAAACTCCATAAAATTACCTCTCGCCGTCTATTCCCAGATTCAGTTTGGAGCGAAGTGAGCATTCTGAGCTGAAGTTTTCGGAGAATATCGTATATCTGTGACTTGTTCTCTAAATCAAATGCCACTTACTAAAGTTCGCTATTATGCTAGACGTGCCGGAATAGACCGCTACCAAAACTTTAAAATGAAGCTTTCATGAAAGGTGGAAGGTTACTATGGAAGTATGTATATTGTTCGTGGGAAAGATTATATGGTGGATTTTGTATGTAGAGTGATAAAAGTCAAGATGTAGGTTAGAATCTAGAACATACACACATACATTTGTTGATTGTAATTTGTATTTTTTCAGTCCTATTTTCATCCGATGAATACACAAACATACACAGTCTATTTGTTGATGGAAATTTGTAATTATTTTTAGTCATATTTTCATTCCAAGATTATGGTCTGCTTTTAAAGTAGGTAATCTGACCCAAACTATCTACAAAATGTTTTATTTTGATTGGTTTTTTTGTCAAGGATAAATTTGTTTCTAAAAATTTCTTACTGGTCACACACTAGACAATTTCCATTGGTAAAGAAACATTATATCTAGCGGACGTCTTATAACGTAATTAAAATAGATCAAGAAAATACAGAAAATTTAAATTTAAGTAAGAACAATGCCAACCGCAATTTATATCTGAAACTGTGCCACATTCACCGTATTTACTCACCCACAAACTTATGACGCTGTCTCTATTCTAATGAGTTAAGTCGTCTCAACTAGTTGATATTACGTTGCGAGGAAACTTTGCAAAAGGAACTTTACTTGAATACTAGCCATTATTATCCTAACACGGGTTGAGGTAACCTCCACGTAGCTAGAAACGTGAGACCTTTAGATTTTGCAGAATACCCCCCCGATCCATATAACGTTATGAATTTCGGTGAGGCAGGGGAGGTCAGATGAAATTGGACGGTTGGTATAATAGAGAAATGTCTATATAAGGTTACCATTGCATTCAATGCACGTATCGACAGATTGAAATCGTGGTATATCGGTTTGCAACGAGTTTTCGTACAATAGTAATAGATATTGTGATAGTTGAAGGGGATTATATCTATTGATATAATCGAATTTCGAATAACGGTTTTGTTCGTATATCCTTTATATCGTTTTGACAAAGAACATATTGCGAGGGATTCTAAATCTCTATCCTGGATTATTGGATGGCGTAGTGATGCTGTTTTGCATATCTATATTAGAATTTTCTTTTAAAATGCTAGAATAAATTCTGATCTAAGATTTTTAAATCTGGAATTTACTTTATTGGTTTTGGAATGGTTTTCCTCTTATAAATAAAGGTAACAACGAAAAAAAACCATCTTAGCTGTTCGGATTTTTGCATTTTGTAATAAGCCTGCTACTGTCCCATCAATTCAAGACGTCAGATGACGTCCTAAAAGCTGAAGTCTAAACTAGCACCCGGCGTGTATGACCTGATGTATGTGAAAGGAGCAAAAGGATAATAACGATCGACGATAGAAAAAAGCAAAAACATGCACAATACATGTGCAGTTTGTGCCTATCCTCAGGCGTGACATTGAGTAAGGATCCTAGGAACCGGATTAGGATCCTAAGAACCGGATTAGGGCCCTAAGAACCGGATTTAAGTATTTTAAAGACAATTAAAATATAACAAGCTACCTTTTTTACTTTCTTATACAAAGTGGGCGTTACGTCTTGTCCTCATTCCGGTATTTAGCGGATATATTTCTCAATGTGACGCTTTTAGACGTCCTTTTCAATCGACTCTGAACTTCCTACGTTTTCTTTAGAGAAAGTCGTATCTTTATCCTACGCATAAATAAAAAGTATTCAAATATTCTGAGGAAATTATGTCAGCAATATTTGGGTTGATTTCATACTCTAATAATTATGAATATTATTACACCAGAATATGTGTATAAAACTAAGTAATCCTCACGCGGCTTCGCCTCCGTGGTTTTTACTACCACCGGACCCACCGACCGGGTCCAATTGTGAATATAAAGTACAAATCGAAAAGGACTACTAAAAGCGTCACGTTGAGAACTTTAACTGTACATTGAGAAATATACACACAACAAAATCGGTCCAGCCGCTTTGGAGTTATGGCGTGACCAAGGAAAATGTATCTCTCTCTTTCGCATAGTGACGGGAACGCGGGACCTCAGAATTTTCGTATGTTACGTGCAAATTATAAATTAATTGATAACTTGCTCCGTGCCTCAGGAAGCATGTAAAATTGTTACTCTTGCGCCTGATCTCTCTCGTGTCGTCCCATCAGACCATGAGAGTGAGTTATAAAGAGTTCACCTGTGTTTGCGCATACACTTGTGCACTATAATATCTCCTGCGTAGTTAGCTAATGTCCATTTATAACATTATTATGTAGTCAAGGTTACTATGTCTTCTTTCCTTTTTAATTTTGAACGTAGCATCCGTCCAAAATGATTCTAGACTTAATTTTTCATTCAAAAGTAGTTTTGACTGAGAAAAGAGGAATTATTTTTACAATTTCATCCCCAAGAAGAGCAACAAATGTTCTTGATGTGCATAAAATATATCCAATCTTTGTTGTTCTTTCAAAGCAACTCCACGATATGAAATTTATATCTGTTGCAATTGCTTTTTGTCAGGCGCTCACAAGATAAATATGCTATCTGAACTGATGGTATAAATATTTCCTAACTTAGTTGGAGTCCGCGGCTGGACAAAGGCCAATATTTCGTCAGTTTTTATTATCCACATTCAATCTTTGTGATACTTCCATAGCTCCTCGAAATAAGATTTTAATTGCACAGTAGTCATACATAACAATCTATGATTTTAAATATTGTTTCTATAATAACTTAGGCATAGGGGTACATAATAAATGGCTTTGTCGTAAAGTCACTGTTCATTTTAATAATTACTAGAGGTCACCTATGGGTCAAACTTCTACTATATACATATTTTTTTATTGATAACACTAAAGCTGGTAACTACTTCAAACAAAGCTACTAAACAAAAAAATATATTTTTAGAAACGGAAGAGAAAATTGTCAAGAACTATTTTATGTTTACCTATTTGCTAAAGCTATTGTGTGCTCAAAACAAGTAAGCGCCAGGGCGGATACGTTACAATTAATTACAAATTACCTAACTTAAGAACGATTAAAAAAAAGTAATGTTTCCAATAAAGACACGTATTTCATTAAATATACAGTACAGTCTGAAACAAAACAACAGTCTGCATTTCAAGACATCTTATGTTCTAAGCACATCTGTTTGCATACAATACAGCCTTATATTACTCTTCTGCTAGGCTTTACAAACATTGCAGTTGCCGACGGTACCATCCGTGTCTGCCTTTTGTGCTGACCGTGCATAGATCTGACGGGAATAAGGAATTTTTAGAATAATCCATTTGTTAGGCTGCTTACAAACGGTGCGACTGCTTGTTGGGTACTGTACATCTTTTCCTCTTCTTATCGCGTGTGTAATAAACTAGTGTCAGAGTTCCGCCTCAAAGCTTTTAACATGCCTATATACGCACCATTGAAAGATCTCTTAGTTGTGCTAGCTTCACAGTTTATTAGAGATAATATAATTAATTTCTAATGACGTATATCAGATTTGTTATTAAAATCAACTTGGTTGGACATATTATATGTGATGTAATAATATGTTATTTAATGTCTTTTTTATATCAAATAATTCTAGAAATAATGCACAACTTTTAAGCAAATTACTATAGCTAAAAGCATAAAAATATTTGTACAAAATTCGAACGCCTATTAAGTATTATTAATACTGTTTGGTCATATCTCATTTTATATAACATAAAGAGTTATAAAAAAGAATTTTACTAAGCACCTACAAAATATCCTACAATTTTCGAACAACAACAAATCGGCCAACTATTTTCCATCGCTATCCCCACTTCTAAATCCAAGCGTACAAAACGCCTTATTGACTGTATAGGAAGCCAAACAGTGCCGTCGTCTGGGCAGCAATATCTCCTTCAAGTAGCGTCTCGAACATGGATATTAGAAGCGACTGAAGTTACAAAGCTTGCTCTGTAAAGGTATTCGTTCGTTCAATAGAGATGTTTTCAATAAAACTGCTCGGTCTCCGCCGCCGCCATTGCCAACCGAACGGTCGGTTTCCAGTAATTATTTTGAAAGTTTGACATTTTGTGCATGATTAAAATGTTTTGTCTTTTGTCGTAGGTTATTGGGAATTGTTGTTTTGTGTGCCATTATTTATTGATATGGATAGTAAATACTGTTTATTTATTGTTAATCATCGACTCGTGAATACTCTTTTTTAATATTGGGTTATTTACCTACTTTTGTATTTTCTTTTTATTGTTTTTCTTGTACGATTGAGTCCTTTGATATTATGTCAGTAGACAGACTAAATTAATGGTTGTCATTGCCTAGTTTCCATTGAATATCTAATGATAAATCTAAGAGAGACTTAAATAATGGGTGCCCTCTATCTGGCAGAAACTTGTTGCTCCGAAACCTATTTGGCATAACTCACTTGACATAAACTTTTTTAAACGAACATTATTAAGGTAGAAAAAATATTTAATATCCTAATTGTTTTTTGGCCTAATGTTTTTATGTCCGAATTTAAAATGGGATACTTTTAAGATGGCAGAATCATCTTTAGGTATAAATTTCATATCCATAATAATCAATAAGTATAACCATCATATCGTAGAAAGTTCACAACCAGAATCATTTTTTGGCATATATTTTATATCCATAATAATCAAAAGTAGAACCATCATATCGCAGAAAATTCACAGCCAGAATCATCTTTAAATATTCTATGCATGGTCGTAGTCTTGTCTGCCCTACCCCTAGAGTGTAATCTAAACCCGCGAAGGCGCGGAGGGGCGAGGCGGCCCGCGAGCTGAGGAGCAGGTGGTTTTAACGCACACCGCCGCGGCTGAGGCTGGCCGGCGAAGCCGGCCAGCAAGCCGAAGCTGCGGAGGCGAGCGTCATAATATGGTTAACACCCCGACTCAGAGTACCCCGACTCGGATAGGTTAGGTTAGAAGGGGATGGCGGGGTCGAATAGACCCCGCCGTCCCCTTCGTGGTTATTTTTTTATAAACCACCCAGAAGTAGGAGCCCCGCGAAGCGGGGCTCCGTCGACCAAGCCCACCCTCGACCATGCATAGAATATTTAAAGATGATTCTGGCTGTGAATTTTCTGCGATATGATGGTTCTACTTTTGATTATTATGGATATAAAATATATGCCAAAAAATGATTCTGGTTGTGAACTTTCTACGATATGATGGTTATACTTATTGATTATTATGGATATGAAATTTATACCTAAAGATGATTCTGACTTACAAAATTATGGGTTTCGGTGTATGGTAAATGAGTGTATGCCAAACGATTTTCTGCGAAAAGAGGTTTATGCTATCCGTGGCTATGCGAAATAAAATTATGACGTAAAAAGTTCTGCTATAAAGGGTGGACCCTTAAATAATAGTATATAATACCTTTACTATTTCACCCACACTTGATTACACATAAATCTAATACTGCAAAACATCCTTCATGCAACAGAAATGGATTGCATCGGCCGAATACAAATACCTACTAACACATCCAAATCCAAAGCGGACGCAAAGATATACGACCAGATGTTTGCAGCTAGCTCATATAAGTCAACGATATTTTAGGAGTCCGGAAACGAACGGATGTGTGTCGCAAGCCTAAAAGGTCACTAATGTGTCTATGTGTGGGACTTATTTTAAGCATTTCCAAACATTACTATCGATATAACGATTATATCTACATCTACTAGTAACAAGATATATTATTTCACATTGAAAAACATTAGCCAAATATGTATTTATTCAACTTCACTTGAGTGTAAGTACGTGTTTTTTTTTCTACAGACTACGTAGAAAAAAAAACACGTACAGTTAGTAACTTTCAATTATAACTCTAGGAAGCTCAGACTGTTTAATCGGACCTCTAGAGAGACCTAAAGCAACAGCAGCTAAGGGCGCCCCCTAATAGGACTCGGGACTCGGGTTAGGGCGTTGCTTAGGGACATGCTAGGGACTAGCTGGATCTGATTTTGGTTATTTAAGGACATGATTATGTCTACAGGCGCAACCCGGGCTGGCATAAGCAAGAGTCTGGGAGGGAGAGTGTGCGTGCGTTTAGTGATCGTATTAAAGTACAATTCTGACACCAGCGACAGCGCCCTAACGCAGCTAAAAAATATATATGAGCCACACTAGTCGTTGACTGCAAGCAACTCTAGTTTTTCAAGCAGCTCTTACTGCGGGTACGATCGCTCGCCGTCGCCCGTTTTGGAATTGAACCTTCGCAGAACCTAACTCAGGACTCAAGTATTACTTCTAATTTAGTTGAACTAAAACTAGTTTCAAGTAATAATTAGTTGAGTTAGGAGTTAGGTTCTGTAATACGACTCTAGGTCAAATCTTGTAAGCTAAACTTGAACCACTTCCTCTAAAGTTACGGTTCTGAAATTTTGCGTGCTTGTTCAGTTCTAATTATACTAAAATGATAGAACTAACCTGATACTGCAGCCAGGATTTCTTCTTCATGAGGGCATTCTCAACGGTTAATAGTAGAACGGACACGATACTTTGCGTATCATTTTGATAATCTAATATAGGTAAAAGCTAAATTTAAAAATGTAGTTTTGAAAGAAAAGTAACAATTTCAATTGATAAACTTAGCAGTTTGATCTTTCGTTTTTGTTTTATTTTATTTATGGAGCAGAAGTTTAATTAGTTTGTAAACTATGGGATTAACAATTCTAGTTTTGTTTTTAAACCCCTGTTTTGCTTCTAGCAAACCTATATGCTCCATGAACTAGGTATATCTCTATGATAAAATACCAGATACAAATACCAAATAATGAATGAACCAGTAACTTTTTACCCTGAACGTCACTGTCTTATAATCACAGGACTTCAAATGAAACGTGTGATATTTCACATGGAAGTAATCAGAGAAAAACTCGTCTGATCCCCTGTTTATTTTTGTCGAAACAAACTTTGGGACAAGAGACACTGGCCCCAAAAGTTGTAGGGTCGGATAAAATCAACCCCCCTCTTCCCATCTAATGGAGCGTGAGACAGGAATGAACTTTAAGAGTTGTGACGTTTTTGGTGTTAACCCTCTTTTCTTTGACCGTTTTTTCTGCTGTTTTGTCGTGTCACGTGTGTTTCATAGTTTTGATTACGTCATGAACGTTTATTCTGACTACAGAGTTGATACAGTTACTTGACTTGATGAATGATTGTTTATTAATTTGTAACCAATATATCGGCTATTGTTTGATCGAATGTAAACAAAAACAAATCGATTAGAAATCAAATTAAAGGTGGAGACTGACTGCAACGTTTGTTTGTAATGTGTCGAGTTTTTGTGACGTGTTGTACAGTAGTCTGTGCAGCGAGCCGAGCCGTTCGATGCGAGCATTATGATCGCGTACATCTTCGTTTCTTCTTTGGTACATATTGGACATCCATTATCGTTTTGATATATTTTTATTCCGTAAAGAATAACTAAATAAAATTAATAAAGTACACACAACTTCTAAGTTCGCCTTTCTGAATAAATGAAGCATGTCAGGTGCTGATGAAGTGAAATGATCGTTCGCCATGTTTGAGGTGAATCGACGTTTTTTAACAAGAAATAGAGCGCGCTTAAGCCATGTGCTCTTAGCGAGTGTTCGCCACGTCTTTAGAGGTTTTGTAACCAAGCTCGCCGCGAATGTTACACTACAAACAAATGTTGCAAGTCAGTCTGCACCTCAATGGTTCGTCCAAATACTACAAATTACGATAGTCATTCGCTGTGTTTATTTAAACACAATTACAAAATATATTCCTTTCTGCGCGATGATTATAGTCCTTATTAACGCAATGTAGTAATGATATATTAAATGGTATTATTTAGGTATATGTGTAATTGCAAATTGTAATTGTAAAAAAAGGTTATGGATAGTTACATGCGTGAATTTGTGTTGTATTTGTGCTCTTTTAGCATGACGTATATTTGCTCAAATATGCGGGGTCGACCCGCATGCGTTCCACGCTGCGGTCACACGCAAGTCTGAGATAGGTCCTGCATCACCTCCCCGCACCTCGCATTCGGGAAGTATAAACACGCATGAAAAAAGGACGCGGCTGCCGCGTATGTAGGCTAATCGAAAGTCGAAAATAATTTTGATCATTTTGAAAGGTTAGATAACAGTTTTTATAAAAGAATTTCCAAACATTTTTTCTCTCTTAAAACAAACACGTATCGATTGTGATTTTAGGCCTCGGTTTACAAGATTTTATCGAGCATAAATTTATTAAGTATTCCCAGTTTTATACCAAAGCTTCGGTAGAATTTTATATAAAGATCGCTTAGGCATTTTGAATATTATTGCCATTTGAAGGCTCAAAACAGTTGCCATTTTACGACAGTCTTCAAATTGAAGAAAGTAAGGCTGATTTTAATAAGTATTAAACACAGCTGGCCAGCAGACGTTCTCAATTTGAAAAATAATAAACCTGTTAATGTGAAAAGCCGAGGTGATGCAAGTTCACCAACAACAAGCGCGAGTAGATTTTTCAACTACCCTCAAAGATGTCGTTGGTCACGAAATGTTAGCTTTAGGGTAGGCACAGCAATTAATAATATATAGCGCTGATAGCCTAGTCGTATGATCGTCAACCATACGCCAGTGGTCTCGAGTTCGGAAAGGGTGAAACATCGTGATAAAACCAGCACACCTGAGAGATTTTTCAATGGTATGTCAGAGCCTACGGGCGGTTTAAACTCTGACACCAGGTTGTTCATCAACCATACGGTAGAAGAAGAAGCAATTAATATTCGTTTTAAAACTATTAGATTGTGTTTTCTAGTTGCAATAGATGAAATAATTATGAGCTAATTGTAAAAAGCCTAATACCCGGAAAAAACGGAGACTTCGTACAGTAGCCGTGCTAAAGAGCCACGAGGCAGGATAATATCGATATTAATGACAGATTATCTCTAAAGCCTCTCCTATGGCAAAGGCAGTGACTTAAGCACGCACTTCGCTTTAATAACTAGTCCTAAGTCTAAGATAATATCCAGTTGAGCCAACTTGAGTCTTATAAAGTGTTGTAATAAGTTGGAAACTGTGGTTCAGCTTCCTGGACATTCTCGTTAAGGTAACAGCCAGGTCGTTACCCTGTATGTTCTGTAAACTAAACCACAGGATAGGATAATGTGTAGTTTTTATTTTATTATGACGTTAGGAAGCAGCTGTAGACATGATTTTTTTATAAGCAATGAGTTAATTTGAAGGGATGAATCTAACAGATCTTGAACTAAACTTTATTCCTATAAAAAACATACAATTGAATTGAGAATTGAAGGAGGAGGCTCCTTATTTGGAGTCGGTTAATAGAAGGTGGTCATGAACTCATCATGACTCTTCATGACCAATTGACCGGGCAGTTAAAATTAAGATTTTATGCCAACGGAAATATTTTTCAAATTTATTTAAATAAGTATTTTAATTATTTAGGTCCAATTTCACCGAATACTTACATAAATTAAATTGAACGTCTAAATATGATAAGCGTATCGCATTTAGCACTGCTTGACGTGTAGGTAATCATAATTGAGACATTCAAATCAAATTAAGAATTTGCGTTCAATATACCTATTTTTTACACTTTAAACTGTTACTTACGGGATATCCTACTTTTTTCAAGGGTATGTAAAGCCATGTCAGAGGTAAAACAATGTATATTTATTCCCAAGAAAGATCTTACCTCAAACATTTCGTTAATATAGTAACCTTATAAACAAATAATCGTTTTGTTATATCTTGGCACCAATTTGTACCATATCGTTTATTTCATCGATACAATTTGTTCATCTCACCTGAACCCGCTACGGCTGTACAATCGGCAAGACGATGTCAACAAATGAAAACTTTCCGCCGAGGGATATGACCAGTCATAACACCAACTTCGGTACCTACGTAGGTACACAAATTGGCTCGGAATGTTCGTTACAAACATACCTGTTATGTTAGAGATCCAGGTCGTGCATACCTAAACCTCCTGTTTGTTTTTTAAACCTTCAAATACCGAGAAATGAGACACAAAAGGATATCAATTGTGTCTGGACGCCGGCGTCCTTGCAGGAATAAGGTTGAATACGGGTTATACAGGGTTATTTGTAAAACACCAGCATCCTTAAAAGGGGTCATTAAACTCATCATTATGAACAACTTTTACTATGGGACCAACCCTGAAATCGCAAAAAAAAATCACATTTTCACATGACTCAACAGGGTCAGGGTCAGGATTTGATTTTGTAAATACCTAGCACTAGCCCGCTACTTTGTCCGCGTGGATTTTTCCCTATTTTACCCGCTGCTTAGAGTGGATTTCCAAAAACAATTCCATGCACTCAAGGAATATTATATCCAATTTTCAAGTCTCTAGGACCAACGGTTAAGACTGTGAGTTGTCTGTCAGTCAGTCAGTCTATCTGAGTTTTATGTGTTTATTAGAAATTAATTATCACTTGCCAAAACGGTGAAGGAGAAACATCGTGAGGAAACCAGCATACTTGAGACACTTTTCAAGGGCGTGTAAAGCCATGTCAGAGGCCTACGGGTTAATTATTTTTATTAATTTATTAATCATACGATAAAGAAAAAGATGACAGTCAAGCACGGTACTTTTTTATAAGTATAGGTTTATGTAAAACATGTGATGCTAATATTAAAGTTTTTTTTTAAGATGAGTTATTTCGAGATGCTTGCTGTCTCCCGATGAGTAGTTCCATTCTGTATCTTCTTATTCATTGTCAGATTATGACAATATATTCATAATAGATAAATAATAATATACATAATATAAATAAACAAAAAAGTTCGGTCTATTAATCACGGAATAATTGGCGTACGAACATAAAAAATGAACAACACAATTATTCCTAATCGTATATTAAACTACTATTATTATATCTGTTCTGACAGTTTAAACTATAATTAATCTAACGACCCTACGACGCGACGTGAACTAAAATGTCACTATAAAAAGATCAATCAATATGATTACAATCCCAACATCTCGACATTTCTACTCACTTTGGTTTATTTTCTGTGCTCTCTGGTTCCGCTTTGAAGATCACACACACGTTTAAAATAGATAGCTCTGTAGTGATACCTCTATGGTATTTCAGGTAAGTGCATTCCTATCATATCCTGTATACGTCTACGAGTTACCATTTTCACCAGTTTTCTGGCTGTTCTCATTCCATTTCGATCAGATTTAAATCGCAAAACCTGCTTTTGAAATTAATAAGCATTGTTGAAAAAATAAAGCCTTTGAACAAGATTTGAACTTGCGACCTTTTTGATATACAACAGTCGCTCTGCCGCAAAAAAAGTAACTTAAAAAGAACGGCAGAAAGTTTCGTCACTTGATTACTAAAATGATAACAATATGTTACACTCAAAAGTCAATAGACTTTTTTTATACAAGAAACTCGCGCTAGTAAAATACTTCAGGATCTCAGTCCACATTCACCCTAATATTTCTGGGTACAGGGACCATAAACCGGAGGAAATACAGAAAACTTACACGATAATCGTAAACCCCAAGGGAATTCAGCGGAACGCTTATTGGAACTGAAATTTACAACAGCAGTTAGTTCTGATCACAGTTACAGAAGTTTTTGGTAACCCCAGACTTAGTTTAGATTGGGGTTTGGTTTGATTAGGTTTAGTGTTGCGAGATACCTGGGTCTGTTTATGGTAATGAGATCGACCATCTCTACGTAAGCTATAAAATTGCGTTATTTATAGCTGACCCTACTGTTGACCAAATGACTTTAACCCGTATTTGCATGTGACACCAAAGCTCAATGACACACGTTAATTAATCATTATCGGTTATCGTTGCGAAAATGCAATGTAATTTTGAATTTAGACGCGTATACTTGAGAAGCTTTCTTTTTTTCGTTGGTTAAAAACAAATAAACATTCATTTACTATATATGCAGATACAACCATGGTATTACAAATCAAATTTAAAAAAAGAGTCCAAACTTCATCATTTAAATTTCAGAATCCGTGGTTTAAAAAAATGTACCTACTGCTGTAAAATTGAGTAATGAATACATAAAAACTTTAAATTTATTTCCAAATTCAAACTTATTTATTTCCAAATTTAAACTTTCAAATGTTGAAGCACGGTCATGGCTGTCATTGGTGGTATTCCGGCTAATTCACAAACACGAAGATTGCCTAAGCGCATTAATTTATGCTATAACTACACAGAATTCTAAATCCTACTAATAAAACTCGAATGCTGTTGGATCGCTTAAAGAGTACTACAATTAGATTAGCCTAAAAATACCCGAAAAAGTTCTGTAAACTGCTATTAAGTAGACTCGCAATAAAGGCATACAATACCATATTTTTCCATAAATTAGAAACAGAAATGGAAAATGTTTCGTAATCAACAACAATCCACATCCAAAATATTCAATTTTTCCCTCTCCCTCAATATCTTTGTCAATTTTTCCATTGACAATGGTTTTAAGGGTCCCCAACGAGACGGCAACTTAAAAAATGTTGGCTTCACAATCATGATACGAAGACAAAGCAGCACTCTTTGTAATTGCTGTCAAGGGTTGGTATTAGAAGAACCGCTGGCAATGAGAGGCTGGATATTTTTAAGGTACCGTAACGAGGATAATAAAACGTTTTACCTTGCGAGTTGGAGCTGGTTATCTCTCTTAAAAGGAAATATCTAAACAAATGAAAGAAAACTGCTTAGAATTTTAAGGAGGACTCTAAGAAAGAAATCTTAAACAACAACTTTGACTTATTACAATCAAAAATTTAAGTTGTACGTTTGCTAAGACTTCGCTTAAATAAATCAATCCCATCTCTTTTCCAATTTCCTCGCATTTTTCTAAGGTATATTATGGTTGTAACAGATATTTTAAATCAATAATAAAATCTTTAAAATATTATTTTCTTTAAGCTTGTTAATGTAATGGTGTACAATAAAGAATTTTCTATCGATCTATTAATGATTAATTTTCAACTTGAATATATTATTGATAGGAACAAGCAAAAAATGTCGTTCAGAAACACATATTATTCTTTTTGGGATACTTACGGAATCAAATTTGCGAATTGGTCTTTGATAAAGAGACGCTGGATGAAGCTGCACGGCTTTACTCACGGATTAATTTCGGGAATGCCCGACTAGTTTCGAACTCAAACGAAGTCCATTTTCAAGAGCGAGTGTAGACGCGGCTGTGTCGCGGACCTCACTCATCCAAAATTGCACACGACACTTAAATTGATGATGATGTAATACATAACATTATGATTATTAAACGTCCGATCGGTCCTAAAAATAAAAGATTGAATTATTAAATCCGAAAGGGTTGAGTACGAAGGTCAACAACTCTTCAATACTCTAGTGAACTCAAATATAATTCAAACTTGCCCATACTTTTTTACCATCAAAAATCCCTCGAACCGTGTAATAAGCCTAAAAGGGGGTCTGTGATTCAACCAGTTACCTTTTAAATATGGCTACAGACTCACCTTTGTGGGGACTTGTGATTTGGGGCCCACTTTGACCCACCTTCGTCCACAAAGGTTTTAAGTGCCCTCTTTGTTTTGCCTTTTTTTCTTTTTCCTTCCTGTCAGTGTACACTTTGATGTTAGGAAATGACCGGATTATTGGCAGCGTTTTGAAATAGATTTTCCAAATGGATTGATAAATATGCTGTTACTTTTTGTTTTGAATTATGTTTCCATCTTTGTTTTTATTATGGGGAGATTAGGGGCTTTCAAGGATAATTGAAAAGGTATAATAAAGATGGAAATCTTTTGTTAAAAGTGCATGATCTATCTTTCTTAAACAAATGTAAGTAAATGGAACTAAACGAAACATTATTTATTATTCGTTGTGTTTCTGTTTGTGTGAGATAAAACTTTTTCTATTTAAGAGTATAGACTGCTACACATCACGGCTATACAAAACCAGTATGAGCTGACCTCGCATTGTATAGGCTCTTTATACAACAAGATGTCAACTTATACTAGAAATAAGTATAGCTTATAAGTATAGCTTGATGTGTAGCCGTGTGTACCTGTTTACTTTTAATATTAACTCATTTGGATTCATAGCCATTTTCAAACGATATCAAGATTAAAAATAAAGGAATAACGTTAATAACAAAAAAATATAAATCATTATAATAATAGCATGGATCCTATTCCCGATACCGGTGGGCTAATATATTTTATATTTTTAAATGTATCTATATTGTTATTTTTTATATATATTTAAAAATGTATTTTATATGTAATTGAATTGAATAAATAAAAAAATATATAAATAAACATAGCTAACAACTTCCTCGTAATAAATTAAAAGAAATAGTCAAAGATTTTATTAGCATTCAACCATTTTACGTTTACAAATACACATACCTACATACTCGTACCTACCACTAAAACATAAAATCATCGAAATCTATTCTACACAAGTATTTTAATTTAGACAAGTCAATAAATTAGATAGTTAACTCAGCATATCACTATGAAAGTATAGTCGAACTCATAATATTCATATAAAACTATCATAATAAAAAAAGTTGTGAATACTTTTTATCGGCCACAAATATTTCACTTTAGAACTCTGTGCCAAACAAATTTTTATCATTAGTTCATTAGATATCGTAATATTGTGGTAATATCGTCGCTTATGACTGTTTCCTTTTAATTTTATGTAATCTTAAATGTAAACAGACCACTATTGCGCTTCCGATTTTCAGATATAGAAAGAAAAAAAATCAACATAGAGTGTAAGACGATGATGACTCAAATAGCATTAACGTTGACTTTCGTAAAAAATAAACAAACAACATAAACATTTGGCCGTGCCATATATATATATTTTTTAAGTTTTTTTAAATATTTTTTTAAGGTAGGTACTTTGACCGACGTGGTCACCGATATAACAATATTAACGTAACTGATTAATACATTAATTTATTTAGCTTTTACCCTCTTTGTAATTTATATCACGTTGTAGTTTTTTATGCATAAGTTCAATATTATAATATCATTAATAATATTATAGTCGATGATTAGGATATACGTTAAAACTCTTAAGAGTTTCTGTTTGCATTTCTTAAAGTATCATTGCTAAGTTTTTTTCTTAATAAAATAAATTTAAAAAACTTTTTTATGTCATCAACATAGAAGCTCTTCGATTTGGTCCCTGGAGCGCGCAGCGGTCAGACCACTAAGAAAATGTACAAGGGCCGTCACTAACTAATTTATAAACAGCATAGTTATATAAATCATATAATTATGTCTGTAAAACACGCATATTTTTAAAGCATATTTCTCTCAGCATACACATTCTAATTGATAAATAGCTGTATGTATGTTACCAAAACACATTAGCTCTCTGAAAGCGACTCGTGTCTCGCGCCTGCTCCAGACATCCGTCAACTCGTCACTTCTACGTCTGCCGTCTAACCACAGGGCTTCCCCCCCTCCCCTTTATATCATAAGGCAAAGCTGGTGTGTTCCTGCCAGTTATCTTCAGCCAGATATTATGGTGACTCGAACAAAATATCATGAATACACAGTTAACTATTATCTTACCAACCATTTTTTTTTTTATTGTGTGTGAATAACTATTTTCTTCGCCTTGATTCGTCTATTGCTCTAAACTGTTATCTCGCTCGCACAGTAAAAATATAAAATCCCTGCATGTAGTTATGAAAAATCGCTATAAAAAAAACTAAGTTGAGGAGAATAACATTACAACGTCTCAACAAATATATCAGTTTCATAGATACAAGTTTTTATAGACCCTACGCTACCCACGTTTCGACGGCTATATTATAAGTCCCATGTAATAGGGGCGAGCCTATTGCCATTAACCTGGCACAATACCAGACTCCGTGCTACCTACTGAGAATTTCCGAATGGAAAAACCCTAAACACTGCCCGACCCGGGGATCGAATACAGGACCTCATGCTCAGCAGTCGCGCTTACCACTAGATAAACGAGGCAGTGGCGGTTTCAAGGCAGGAATAACTTTTCATACAAAAAAAATTGCCTATACAAAAATTAATTTGATTTGTTTCCATCAAACATCACTTCTATGCGCCCTACATCTTTTAGACCCGTAATTTGCAAAAATAGCGTTGTATACTAACTAGCAACTACAAATTAATTTGGTACATGTAACGAACACTTGGCGGTAGCGTCACACCTCATTTATTTTTAAACACCGTCCAATGTACGGCTACTACCGTCGCGTAGTGACAGGTGATGGGTGGCGTAGGGCTGCCAATTTTAAATTTTGCCGAAAAATTTTCTTAGAACGAAAAATTTACTCGGCTTTATGAATGAAAATTTTGCATGCATAAATAACATTTATACATGTTTTTTTTTTTATTAATGATAGTAACCGCTTACCACTAGGCGGGCTGTCTGTTTGTTTTCTATGTATAAAAAGAATAATTAATTAGTTAATTATTGTTTTATTTACTTTGAAATAAGACTTCTATTATTAAAAAACTTAGTCACCAAAGTAGGTGACTTTTTTAAGTCTTTTTAATTGATTGTGTTCTATATTGGTCAAGGTTACGGTGTAGTAAATTAGAAAACTCTATTGCCCAACAATCGTCTCTTTTTATTTTAAACTCTGACTGTTGTGCGGATTATTACCGACTTTACAATCCACTGACGGGTGACGAGTACGCTAGGGTTGGCAACTACCGGTAGAAGTATTTCAAAACTTATTTTTTATATGAATAACAATCGCTTGTCGAACCAGGCATTTGAAGAAAGGGTTCTTAAATGTTGATTTGTAAAATGTAACACTCCATAATTTGTTTTTATTTGATTTCTTCAAAATTGGTTGCTGCCCGAATAAAAAAGATCCTTTATGGGTTAATAAATCTAAGCAATTTATATTATTTTTTCCAAAATGAACGATAACAGAAACAATGAAAAATTATGTGCCGAAACAAAGATCAAAGATTTTAATTTTTCATGTTATGTGATGCTTAGCTTCGGTACCATTTGTAAAATTGTAATAATTGTAATGTGTAATTATTGTAATAATAATTATGTTAAAAAAATTCACTTCATACTTTTGTGAACCCTAACTATCAAATGCCTTTCGCGTCTATCGAGAATTTATATTGAATGGAGGCAAATGGCAATAAACCTGCAATGGCGACTGCTCTTGTGAATTGTGACCTTAAATCTAGGACGATCTCAATATCGACCCCGACGGATAAATAAATAACCCAGCTTTTAACTGTCCTACTGCAGGGCAAAGGCCTCAGATCATACAAATAAGGATAGAATATTAATCATCATGAAATCGCGAAAAAAAAACAGCTGTTCCATACATTTTGTGGAGTCATGTGAACATAAAATGTATGGAACAGCTTATTTTTTTGCGATTTCAGGGTTGGTCCCATAGTAAAAGTTGTTCATGATGATGAGTTTAATGACCCCTTTTAAGGGTGCTGGTGTTTTACAAATAACTCTGTATAAATCGATTCGCGTCCTATTTAATCATTTATTTTATAAAGAAGAATAATAACATTGAATGTGACGGATTACACTACAAGACAATAAGATCTTACTCATACATAATTCTAAACTTCCCGGTAAACGTACACGTCTTCCTTTGAAGAATACAGTCATGAACATTTTTTTTGTTAGTTCCTAAATGATTCATTCAGATTTTTACAGAATATCGACTTGAAATAACAGTATTCATACTGTGAACCGGAACTGGAGCCTGAATTGGGGGATTGGGTCTCTAGTTCCGGTTTCAGAAGGGTTCTATTCCCGTACAAGATAGGCAACCCTAAGTGATACACTAATACCCTTGGTCTTGCAAACATCTGTAGGTTACCATCAAGCTGACCGTAATGCTTGTTTGCCACCTTAAAAAAAAAACTAAAAAAAAATGAAAGTACTATCGTGGACAAAGCCGGTGCACCACTCTTAAGGTTAGAATCGCTTGCTTGTCCGAACGTAGTGCTAGCCCCGCCTCTATACACGTAGCATCGTTCAAAGCATTTTGATCGCAAAGCGGTGCACCGTTCGTGTCCGCGATAGTACATTCATGAAGATAAACTATATTATGTTTTGTTGAGCTAAAAAATTGTAACATTTCAGGTTTGTAATATTCATGTTTCTGTGACAATTGTACGTTTTTTGTTTCATTTTTCGTTGGCAATGCTCTCTGCCTTCTGGGCACGACTGACAATGTGCAAGTTTTTTGTGATTTACGTATATTATAAGAACAATGCTGGTTATGTTGATATTCTCTCTCAATGTTTTTGAGCTTTTTCGTTGTCTCTTCCTGACATGTTTTAAATATTAATAAATAAATAAATAAATCAGCCTGTAACTGTCCCAATGTAGGGCAAAGGCCTCTTCTCATACAGAGAAGGATAATATTATTTTATTCAAAATAGTCATTATTGAACTAACCTCGACGTTTCGGTCAAGTTGCATTGACTATTTTGAGTTATCTGTGCGCGAATAGACCCAAAATAATATTTAAAACATGATTCCAATTCGCGAAAGTTTAAGAGCTTCCTGACATGTAAATTAAACATTTATTTTGATACTATGTAACAGTAGGATGCTGCTGTGTCATGCTATCATCTGCTACTGCGATCGCCAACCCGCTTGCCTAGCGTGGCGATTATGGGCAAATACTTCCAATGAGCGCACAATAGTGGTGCTTAGGAGAGGCCTATGTTCAGCAGTGGACTAATACAGACTGATGATGATATTCCTTGTAGAATTGGATTTGAAAAACTCATATTTTAGCTTGTGACTGTACGTGTAATGGAAATGCATTTTTGACATCCCTTCACAAGGAACTATCTCTCTTATTATTATTAACCTAAGGTTTAGTTTTGTTCGTCTTATTTGTGTCTAGGTATTGTTTGCTACACCACATATTATGTATTACATGTGCCTTGATTAATTACAGTCTGAATGTAATTAGGCAAGGCTCGTTGGAATCCATCCACGGTCATTTAGTAAGGGATAGTTCTAATGAATTGTGCTTTAAGGAAATCAACAATATTGATGATATTTCAAATGATGTTTGATTTGGACATTTGTGTAATAATAAATAAAATTAATGATCCTTTAACTGTCCCTCTACAGAGTAAAGGACTCTTCTCATACAGATAATGATTGAGGATTAATCACCACGCTAGCTCATTGCGTGTTGGCGATTTCAGACTGTTAAGTCCAGGTTTCTTCAAGACGTTTTTCCTTCACCGTTAGTCAATGGTGACTTAGATTAACTAAGAAAGTACACACAGCAAAGCTGTTAGGTAGGCAGAGGCGCTAGATAATGTTATGATTTTTTCAAGATGTCATCAATACAATTTAATTTTACCATATTTTCTAAAAAGGTATAAACCGACGAGCATGTATGAAGAAAGAACGTGATGAGAGTGAATGAGGCAAAAGAGGTATGCAAGGATCGTAACAAGTGGAAATCCGTTGTCTCTGCCTACCCCTCTGGGAAACAGGCGTGACTCTATGTATGTATGTATAACTGAAACCTATACAAAACTAAACAATTTTTCACAATCATAATATATGTAAATTTCGACAAAAATCTTTATACTTAACTAGCGGCTCTGCCAACCTAATAACTTTGCTATGTGTACTTATATCATGACATTTTAAAAAAGTTACATTGTTACATGCCAGGTTCGAAGCGCGTCCGTAACAATTGCACCACCACGACACGGACACTATATTTCTAGCTTTTTGTTTTATTGTGCAGAAAAAGTGAACGCGAGAATGAATTTAATAACATAACATAACGACAAAACGTAAGACCTAACAATTTCACTAAAAAAACAATCTTAAATTTAAACATTTGTGGCTCTATACACTTAGGTACCTATCTAAACAATGTGTGATTAAATTATACCCATCCTTCTCATCATCCCCCTAGGCTCCCAAACTTTGTTAGGGTGGGCTTCTAATCTAACAAGGAACAATTCTACGAATCGACTGCCTTCTGACCCCGCAACCCAAGGGGAAACGATATTCTATTGTTAGATCAGTTGTTAGGATTTTATGAGGGTAGGTTCTAACTACCTGTATCACTGTCAAAGATCTTCATGACAACCAAGCCGACGGCTTAACATGCTTTCTGAGGCACAGAGCAGGTGATGATTAATAAATACGCACATAACTAACCAAAAGTCTGATGTGCGCGCCTCGGGTTTGAACCTGAGGCTCATTATTATATCATTGTTTCTAATTGATTATTTGCTAAAAATCACACGGTCTATAAACACTAAAGATGTTAATGACGAATGGAAACTTTAAACTGAGCGGCTGCCAATTCTGTCTACCCATTACTCAATAACTAGACTCGATGCATGTCACTTTAAAAATAGATACAATAGAGTGATCGCTGATTGATGTGGCTAGGATTTTTCTTTCAGCATCTAGGCGTTCATGCTGGTAAGCCTTGGTATTTTTATTACATTTTAAAAGTAAACATCTTCATCTTCTTCTGTCGTATGGTTGATCAACAACCTTTTTTTGTGGCCGGGGGGAGTATAAAATGCCTTCCGCAATACCGCACCGTCTGAGGACGTGTTATGTGGGGCTCGCACCCACTAAAAATGTCTCCCCTGCGTGTTCCTTGCACTGTATCGGACGGGGCCGCGTACTGCAACCGGGCTTCGCAGCCCCGTCCAGTGCTTCGCAGCCCCGTCCAGTGATAGCTTCATCTTCTTACTTTCTTTATCGTATGGTTGATGAACAACCTGGTGTTAAAGTTTAAACCGCTCGTAGGCTTCTGACATAGCTTAACCATATCGTATTACGATAAGATGAAGATCAATATCCGTTCAGTAGTTTTTCATGTAAGAGTAAGAACATCGATCCATCCTTACAAACTTTAGCATTTATAATATTAGTAGGATCTAACGACAAAACGATTGAGTCGTGATAGCCTAGTGGTCGTGACCGTTGACTGGCAAGTCAGAGGTCTCGGGTTCGAACCCAAGGCGCGCACCTCTGACTTTTCGTAAGTTACTTATGTGCGTTTTAAAAATTAATTAACACTTACTCCGTGCCTCGGTAAGCACGTAAAGCCGTTGGCCCTGCGCTTGATCTCTCTCCGATCGTGTCGGATTGCCGTCCCATCGGACTATGAGAGTGAGGGAATAGAGAGTGCACCTGTGTTTGCGCACACACTTGTGCACTCCCGTTGGGAAGTCAAGTATGAATTTTTATTTTTCGAGAACAATAGACTCGTGGACCTTTGGGAACAAGCCCTATAATATATCCTGCATATTTGGCTAATCTGCGTTGAGATTGGCCGCTGTGACCGAAATTCGGTCAGGAGCATATTATTATTAAGATTTAACACGAGTAGGAAACAAACCAACTATCTGTAAGTAACATTTCAGTACCTAAGTAGCTGCACACCCATCGTATATTGTTGTCATTCAATCTGATTTAAACAGCTTCCTGAAGCTGTCAGTCTGACACCAGAAGTTGTAAAGAAACGATAAATCGTTTCGTCAATCGAAAGTAAATCACTTGGATCAATAAAATGAACGGTCAATGTATTTATACATCGATCGTGCGCCAGCGCATAGGTTAGTGATGTTTGAGACAATCACATTCGATTTAAAGGTTCTCATACTACTATAAATTCTTTAATTTAGTCCACGTTGATCTTTGAAATATATATTTTTTAACTTGATACTTCAATGAATGACGTGGAGACAGCAAAGGGAAAAAAAAGTGGATGAATTTGAGGGACACCTTGGCCCAGCAGTGGGACAAGTCAAATAATAAAGTATATGTATACAATTAGCAAAACACTCCGTGTATATGTATATGTATCGTGCCGTTCGATAACTTAGCCCGTTTTACAGGATGAGTTATTGTACATGGCAACTACCCCATAAGGATAATAATTATGAAGTTATGTTCTTTGAAATCCATTAAGAAACTTTCAAATTATTTACAGTAAACTTGAAATTCTAATTATTTACGTTACACAAAACCTAATAGAGATAATAATCACAAAAAAATTACAGTTACGTCTAATAAAAAAACCGGCCAAATGCGAGTTGGAGTCGCGCCCAAAGGGTTCCTTACCATTATCACTATCACTACATAATATAAAACAAAGTCGCTTTGTCTGTCCCTATATCCCTATGTAGCAACGGATTTTGATGCGGTTTTTTTTAAATAGATAGAGTGATTGAAGAGGAAGTTTTATATGTGTATTGTACCCGTGCGAAGCTAGGACGGGTCGCTATTCTATTATACAACATTAGACATTCAAGCTACCTTAAGCTAGACTACCTGTTGCCGTTATTAATATCGAGCAAAAAACGGCAAAAAGTCACGTTTGTTATGAGCTCCACCGAAATATTTATTTTGATGAATGTTCATGATGAAATTTATAGTGATAAGTTTATTAGATAGGGTGTTGTGACCCGAACTTGGGGATGCCATGGCCCGCAATAGTCTTAAGTTATTGGATTAGAATAATCTACTGAAGAATCAAGTTGCGAAATAGAATCAGCAAACACAATACTTGACTTCAAATATACTACTTCAACTTTCTCATACATTGAATCGATACACAAATGTCTACCTACATACAATCATGATCGCACATACGTACACATTAATATGTACATGTACATTGTACATGCCTACACAGTCATGTTCAACAACAATACTGTGACAGTACTGCGCATCGCGATGTTTACGAATAATTAAAATAGTTTCGGATTGTTTGCACACCTACATATAAATAATTTGTATATATGCCACCAGAGAATATGCAGAAGTTCAATAGTAGCAGGATCGTTGCATAAAATCATGACATTATTGCATTTCTTTCAAAATTAACTGCAGATAACCGCTTAGGGTCGGCCGAAAACTATAGGTCTCATCGGAAAATTCGGAAAAACCCTGCTGGGCTAGGTGCCTATTATTTGGATCTTTGTTATTTTACCGAAATTTTTTTAGGAGATCTATAAATTTCTTCCGAGGACTAAGCAATAATACTTATTAAATAATAAACGAACAAAATATTTTTTGTAGTTTTCAATAATTCAATTATTGGGTTTTTTCATTAGGAAATTTTTAAAGCAGTATGGAGTCTGAAATTATGCCCGGTTAATAGCAATAGGCTCGCACGCTATTACATGGGACTTATAACATAGTGAGAGTGTAGACGTGAATACGTCTGCCTACCCCCTCTGGAGAATACAGGCGTGAGTCTATGTTAAGTTATGAATATATTTTTTCAGTTGTCAATTCAATTTAAATCCAAAGTAAAGATTGAGTACAATTTGTTAATATCGCCCTGTAGTAGTAGATATATTTCTGTTTCATCACGATGTTTTCATAATTTCTTTCAAACTTTGAATGCCACCTGGACTGACCGCAAACAATACATTTTTTTTATTGTTAATACTTTGTGGCGTTTCAAGAGATCAGCAAGTAAGAAATATTTTCAAAAGGGTTAATACGTGCCTTAGTTTCGATGTCGTGACTTTGACTTGTCTTGACAGTACAATGGACTCTTGACAATTGCAGTAATAGTATTTTGTACACAAACCTCAATAGTAATTATTACGAGATTTGCAATTTTTGCAACAACCACTAAGTTACTATTACAAGTGAACTTGACCAACAAGAAAAACATTTACGCAATCTAGGCTTTTGTTAGACCTCATTGATTGAAGTAGAAACTTGTACAGATACCACAAAAAGAACGTTAAATAATGACACTATTGTAATTCATCACAACGATGATTTCGCAAAAAAATTACGTTTTATTAATGTTTGACATGGCGTAATGAAACAACTTTTAATGGATAACTCGCGTAAATGTTTATTTTTCAAAACACACCTGACGTTTCGAGTGCTTTGCAGCACTCGTGGCCGCAAGCAGACAGAGGTGACAAGCGTCTGAACAGTTATTTAAAATCATTTTTAATCTACCGTCAACTTTATTTAGTAATTTTGCCCTCATTAGGTGAATTATGTGAAACGTCAAAAGTGTTTTGAAAAATAAACATTTACGCGAGTTATCCGGTAAAAAGTTGTTTCATTATGTTAAACTTTCGCGAAAGTTTGAGACTATATTATTTGACATGGCGTGTTTTTACAAAGCCTGTACAATTTTTGTTGTATGTTACAAAGTATTTTTAGAGACCAGCCAAATTTAGGGGGTAATCAGGTCTATAAAACTGAACAACTTTTACCAAGAAACGGGTAGAAATCTAAAAATTAAAAATTAACTTTTCATACAAAGTTGACTGACTTTAATACCAGGTGATTTATCAACCATACGATAACAAAGTTCCTGGTTATATTTGCTTTCTTTCTTTATTTTTTGAAAAAAGAAACATCGGTTTTCATTGCACTTTGTATGGAGTTAACCCTCTGTAATTCTTTGTCTCACGGTATCAGTGTTCAAAACCGAATTAATGTCGGCGTCCGATATGTTGTTAATCATTCTAATGGGGCTAAAATTGTTTGTATTCTATCGCCGATGCATGGATGCCGAACATTTTATCAACCATAAAATTCGAGATGAAAATAATGTCAATGATTTACAAACTGTCAACGTGGTTTACGAGTTTCGGAAACAGGAAAATTGATTTAGATTTTTCTTTGCAATTTTTTTTATGTTGCATGAAAATCAACGTTATTTTACGTTTAACAGAGTATTTATCATCCTATTCTTCTAATCTTTAGGTAATAAGGCTAGGAAGAGAATGGGAATAATAATATCCCAAACTTTGTGGTCAGTTTCTAATCTTACTGGATGCAGCTGAATATCAGTAAAATTAGGGTTAAAAAGTAAAAAAAGCACCCTTCTTTTTTCGCCAGAGTTTAAAAAGTACATAATTATTTTATTGACGTTTAGTTAATTTTTCTTTTTCTTGTCTTTCACAGATGCACCACCCTATTCAGATGAAGCCGGCTGACAGTGAAAATAGAAATGGTAAGTCGTTTAACGTATCTTATCTTCAACGAGAATTAAACATCACGGATCTAATTGTGATTACAAACCATTCAACCCGACCCATTCAAAAAATTTCAGCAAATCTGTAAAATATTATTCAAAGTTTTAAAGAAAAAACTTTACATATTTTCTAACATCTTAGTAAAAAAAAAAGAAAAGAGGTTCTTCCCTTACACAGGACTATCTATATCTATCTATCTATCTATATCTATGTGATCCATAGATATTCGTTTCCGTCTAGATGTATGTGCATTGTGAAATTATGTTTCTGTGTGTGGAGCAACGTTTAATTTCTTTTAAACAACACGTCGTTAAAAAACATCACGAAATAGAACGCATTTGAAAATCTTTGAATTTGGAAATATGAACATTTAAAAACTTTATTTAGGACATTGTGTGAACATTTTAAAACTTCATTTTGAATTAAGAAGGAAAAAAGTTGTGAAGTCCAAATAATATATTGCGATACAATACTGGCCATTAGAATTTCTAAAAACCAATTCAAATCAATGTCGCACCATTCAATTCCACTGCATCGCTTTTTTTTCCAAAGCGCTTTCTAAGAAACTCCAAACAACTATGATTTCTTTAGTTACCCGCGCGTCTCGTAAACGCTGGTAAAAAAACTGCACGTCTAGAATGACAATCTTGGTATGTATAGGTATCACTGTCGATAGAAGGCAGACGTAGAATACATAGAATGATTTTTTAATTCACGTCAAGTCTTTTAAGAATCGTTGCAGTGATTCCTGAGATTACTCTTTTTACATACAAACATATTCTGCCTCTATTAATGTACACACGTATGGTAATGTTGGTAAGTTATTTTTAACCGATGTTTTATTTGGGTGGATGTAGAGACTAAGGGATGTTTATATTAAAAAAAGATATTTACGTTTCATTATTTAATAACAAAATTTGGAAAAATAACTGATACACACTCACAATCTTCAACGTACCGTGTCAATGCTCTGACCGCTAGACTACCTTATCCCACCGGCATCAGTCGAAATTTCCAATCTCTTTCTACGCCTAGGGCGTGTGGTAATATTTATCGGAATATAACATGGGCTATATGGGCTAAAAAATTCGCAAAAATATTTAGATATTTACGATAAGAATATTTAATTTGTTATTAATCGGCTTAAACTATCCCACAGTTTTCTAATAGCTGGTGGCCATAAACCTGCCTCCAGAAATGCATATTGGATCAGCGAGCGTGAAGTATGGACTATTCTCTCATCATAACACAATTTGTGACCAGCAGTGAGACAGTATAAGCTGATTTATTATTTTAGGTCCGAATATAACAACAATATTTTTTGGATCTGCAAATTAACCCTTTCAGCTGTCAAAGAGTTGAAAATCAGAAGCAATCAAAAAGAGTAATTTAAAATAAAATTTTGTCTATTGTATTTTTTGGTCGGACTCAATTGAACAACCTTTCAATTATTTTATTACGGATCAGTTAGCTTTGCTTTTTGAGAAAAGAAAATCCAGGCTTTGACATCATTGAGGGTCGTTAAACAACTATCTCTGAAGAAATGTTTGCATTTTACAGAGGTTAATCTAAATATTCGTAACAAGCTATCGCCTGCGACTTCTTTCGCGTAAATTTAAATATTCTGTGTAAAAAATAAATTACAAAAATACTTATTCTTTTTGAAAATCAGTTAAAAAATTGTCAGGGGTTAGTGCAACTTTCTGTAGATGAAAGAAATTTTAGAATCGGTTTAGTAGTTCTCGCATCAATTTGAGAACCTTCTTTTTTTTAAACTTGGTTAAAAATAGCTTGCAAGATGCAAGCTATTTTTCAGGGGATGTAGAGACTACTAGGTAGTGCAACTTTCTGTAAATGAAACATATGTTAGAATCAGCTTAGTAGTTCTAAAGATTATGCTCTATATACACACAACACATACATACCTATACATAAAATCATTGTTATTTAGGTATAGGCATTGTGAAATTAATATCCGCAAATCATACTGATGACGGACGGACAATTTAGGAGAAAATCCTGGTATGGGGACAACTTTAAAAAAGGTTTTTTTTTCATAATACATTATTAAGTAATATCTATAGAAAAAGAACTGTTTAAAATCATTAAAATTATCAAAACATATACAAAATGACATTGTAGTGGTCGTCTTTTTAGTGTGTAATTACAACCAAGGGCGTACGTAATAATAAATCAATATTACGTAATACATTTTGCAATGTAACAACCTTCAAAAATAATAGATGGCGCCACTTGAATCAAAATAGAAATTCTACAATAACTCTGCAAAGCCCAGGGCAAAAACCTAGTTATAAAATCTATATAAAGATACATGCATAATAATGTTGACTTAGCCGTGGTTTAGCTAAATATCGATAAGGTGTTTCAAGGACTGCATACTATGCGCATGAGTGTGACTAATTGATTCGACAGTTCCCCGACCATTATGTTAAGGTTAACATTATTACGTTAGCTTGTGGTATTTAAAATTAAAATATTATTATTACTTAAGTACTAGCTGACGATGAATGAAAAACATTGTTTCTGCTAAGTATTCTTTCTTTGTTAATCGTTTGGTTGATGAACAACCTGGTGTCAGAGTTTAAACCGCCTGTAGGCCTCAGACATGGCTTTACACACCGTTAAAAATCTCTTAGGTGTGCTGGCTTCCTTCACCATTTAACAAGAGATAATTAATTTCTAAAACGCACATGAATCCGAAAAGTCAAAAGAGTGCGCCTGGCTTTTGAACCTACGACTTTTGTCCAACGGTCACTAGACTATCACTTCTTATATGGCTGCTTCTCGCGTCTCGAACAATTGATTTCCTTTTGTGTCTCAGTTCTCGGTGTTTGAAGGTTTAAATTAAGATTTTAAAAAACATAACTTTGGATAGCACATAATCTATCTCTTCATGATACTGGTCTCCAGGAACAAATTTAGTATTTACAAATAAATAAAAAAACTCATAAAACTATTTAAAAATGTGTCTTAAGTAGTGCCCTAGTTATAAGTACTGGTCAGGCACCGGTCTCAACCAATAAAAATCCTACAGGGACTCTTCGGTCATTAAAAAAATATTTTTCTCGAGCAGTAAAAAAGTGACCGCAATCGTGACACTTTATAGTAGATCTAATTGTATTCAAATGAATAACTCCATTAATTTAATTCAATGTAAATTTGAAGCTTAGAATTAACTTCTTACAACATTATTCCCCGGTAGTCAGTCCAGTCCACTTCACTATTAAACCCTTGACCGAGGTAAACTATCTCATACTTAATCTGTGCTTTATGCGTCCACGCCATAGTGTAGATAAGCGGTGACACGACACGCACACCCATCCCAGTCACACATATCAGGTGCGAGTAATATTATACTATGCTGTGTTCGTACGGTGACATACTTAAATACCATGACACGATGTTTGTTTTACTGATTTAGTCGTGTGAGTTTTGGTTGAGTATGATTTAAAATTGAACCGGTATTTTTTTTAAACCGGTAATTTAAATTAAACCGGTAATTTAATAATGGTTTATTTAGACTTGACACTAAGAGACAGATAAGAATATCATCATCATTTCAGCTGGAAGACGCCCACTTTATAACGGTATAGGTTTCCCCCAAGGATTTACATACAATACGCATTTCCATTTTCATTGTAAATTAAATAAATTGAAGTTTTAAAAAAACCCCCTTTTTAAGATCCATTTTTCTAATTATTTGGATTTGGTTCTGATTCGTCAGGCGTGATAAAAGTTCTAATTCGTCAGGCGGTTAAAAACCGCTCGATTTGGTTTTGATTCGTCAGGTCTAAAAAATGTTTCAACTCGTCAGGTCTATAATAAGTTCCGATTCGTCAGGTCTAAAAAATGTTTCAACTCGTCAGGTGTATAATAAGTTCTGATTCGTCAGGAGTAATTTTTTTTATGAACATCAGCAAAATTGAACGCCAGCGTCAGTCAATTGAACGTCGACAAAAACAAGTGAACGTCGACAAAAACAAGTGAACGTCGACAAAATCAAGTGAACGTCGGCAAAAACAAGTGACGGTCGGCAAAAACAAGTGAACGTCGACAAAAACAAGTGAACGTCGACAAAAACAATTGAACGTCGATAAAAACAAGTGAACATCGGCAAAAACAAGTGAACATCGGCAAAAACAAGTGAACGTCGTTTTTTCTCGGAATTTTCTCTTTTTTATCTAAATTGTACACTTGTTTTCACCGACGCTCACTTGTTTTTGCCGATGTTCACATGTTTTTATCGACGTTCACTTGTTTTTGTCGACGTTCACTTGTTTTTGCCGATGTTCGCTTGTTTTTGCTGATGTTTACTTGTTTTTATCGACGTTTACTTGTTTTTGTCGACGTTCACTTGTTTTTGCCGATGTTCGCTTGTTTTTGCTGATGTTTACTTATTCTTGCCGATGTTCACTTGTTTTTGCCGAAGTTCATTAAAAAAATTATACCTGACGAATCAGAACTTATTATATACCTGACGAGTTGAAACATTTTTAGATCTGACGAATCGGAACTTATTATAGACCTGACGAGTTGAAACATTTTTTAGACCTGACGAATCAGAACCAAATCAAGCGGTTTTTAACCGCCTGACGAATTAGAACTTTTATAACGCCTGACGAATCAGTTACTAAATCATTATTTGGTTTAGCTAAGAACACTCAATCAAGTCACCTTTCAAATAAAATAAAAGCTAAATCAAAATCAGTTCATCCGATTAGGAACTTCTCATCTTTTCTAAGTCTTTTTTCATACTTATTCGTCCTTTCTCATCTTTCTTCATATATCTCATATTAAGTACTTATTATTTTAATAACATTAATTTGTAGCACTTGAAGCTGAATAAGATGATTGATCTACAAAACCTCATAAAACTTTGTATACTCAACTCTACAAATAATTATGTGCACTCAAATCCAAATTAAAAAAAAAACAAATATGATGTAGATACCAATAAAAAAACAAGGAAAACGAAATGTAGACGCTACTGCAAACAATAGCATTCTTCTATTTATAAAAGCACCAGACAGATTAGTGCACTATCCCCACATTAATCGTGCGCGCCAATGAGTTGAGACTCTTGCGCATCGATTCGGTGCAGTATCTCTATTGGCCCTTTAAAATGCGCTACAAGCGTAACCCTCTTTCTGTAACTCACTATAGTTCATTCTTGCGTCCCACTCACTCAGTGCCTAACTTCAGAGAAGCAAAACTATAGCGAACCGTGTAATGTATAAGGAAAACCCAGAGTGACGTGACTGTAATTATTATTAGTTACTTTCGAAGCTGCGAGATAATAATAGTCAGTCACTGGATACTTTTTCTGTTTTCAAGGTCCCTAGTAGGTGTTTTTAGAGATGCATACTATTTTATGGCTTATGACTTTTTTTTTAAATAACCTAAATAGTGTCCCACCGCTGTACAAAGACCTCTCCCGTCTTCTTCCAAAACCTCTTATCTTTTGCAATATCTGGCAACGCCCGTCTCGCAAACAAATCAATAAATTTAACACCAAGTATACTCTATTGCTCGTTGGCAAATCTTGAGTTTGGATTTCTGTTGTTTGGTGAGTAACCAGCTTTGTGCATTACTTGTTTTAAAATTGTAAACAATCTTGACACATCTTCGTCGAGTTGCGCAAATGTCGCAGTTTTAAGCCCAGCTCTTGTCTATATCTGTTTTTTTTTTTTTCAATTTTAATTTGGAACTGCAACCCATGCATCTAGAGAGGGGTGTCTCTCGAGCTCAATAAATAGAATGGAAGTTTTATCTTAATTTGCACATTACCAAATGATTTTTTTGTTTATCTTAAAGGAAGAAGAAGACTGTGTCTGTCTAATTATTTATTATTTTAAGGAAATCTACAAACACCTACAGATATTTAGTCCTACATCTTGTTTACAAAATTTCATTGGGTTTATATTTAAATTATTACTACACTTCGTTTATGGAGCGCGTGGTACACTCCTCTTGACTGCTACCGCTACTGCGCTAAGCAACAGCGTCAATTTATCAAATTTCGCATGACGAGTATCACCTGATTCAATCATTCGTACCTCAATAAAATCATATACTTAGAACTTGTGTGACTCAACCAACCTTACCCATCCGTAATGTCAAACCGAATCATCGTGCGGACACCTTAATCGTACGTACACAACACGTTAGAACACAGAGCACGTCGCGTTCACCGCTCAAAGTGGATGTGTGCCGATTTTTAGAGTCCCCACCTCGTTAGGTATTCCATTTAGGTGACACAGTGTTGGTTAGGAAGCTTGCAAATGATTGCTTGCTCAATTTTTTGCTGCGAATTAGTCGCTTGTGATTTGTTATATCCGGAGACTTGTGTAATCTGATTTGAGGAAAATGTTTATCAGCTGTTCGTTAGATGGTGTGTTGTGTTATTATTTCTGGTCTGAAAGTTTTTAAAGTTTTCGTTTATTAGCTTCATGTTATGAAGTATATTAAAAATTATGACAATTAATATTTATTGCAAATGTTATATCAATGTTTAATGTTATTTTAAATTAATGATGAGAGCTGTGATAAATACAATGCATTATTATCATCGGCAGCTTATATCTTTTCTGCTGATTATTGTTTTCTTTTGTTTGCCATCTTTCTCACACCGAGGACTTTGACTCCGCATCTGACTGTTGTTAAGTTCCTCACACCGAGGAAGTAACTCTATCATACTGAACCTTCTGAGTAGAGGCCTTTTTTTGTCTTTGCTGACTTATTCAAATCGAGGAGGTATCTCTATGACTCTATTCACACTGCAAAGTTCATCAGAATATGAAACAACTCTATGACTCTGTATTTGCTAAGTATATGCTAGTCTTTGCCATTGCCAAGATTTTCAGATCGAGGAAATAACTTTATAATACTGAACCTGCTGAATACAAGTCTTTTTTTAACTTAGCCGACTGCCTTAGACTGAGCAAGAAACTCTATAACCCTGAATCTGCTGAGTGCAGGCCTCTTTTTGGCTTTGCCAACCTTATCGGATCGAGAAAATAACTCTATGATACTGAACCTGCTGAGTATAAGTCTTAGACCGAGGACGGAACTCTATCGTTACGAACAATATGATCAATTTTATAGTATTCATTAATAAAAATTATTATGTAATCCATTCAAATAATACTTAATTCAAGAAAAATCTCTGAAGCGGAACAATTCGCTTGTAGCCTAAAATTTACTGATAGTGTATAAACGGCCTTACCGTTAGGCACTCATTGTGAAATGGCATGCAGTCTATTTACCTCCGTTATGTACTAGCCAACTGTCAAAATAAACTTTAATTCGAATACGAGACGATCCAAGGTGCACATAATATTATATACCTACTTTAATATTATGGTTAAGATGTATTTCGAATTATTGTCAAATGGTATGGTACATTAGTTTTATTATACTCATAAACATTTCATAATGTAGTATGTTTAGTAAATTTCTTGATACTTTGTTGTAACTGAGTAGCTGAAACGCCTGAAAAATATATACACATCTTATTGGATTACTGAATTAAATTGTTCATGAATGTTGCTGAAACGAATGAACTCTGAATGGACTACAACTGTACTACAAATGGACTACTTTTTAATTTATTTACCTGCTCTACTTTTATTGTCATTGTATTGAATACATTGACGATATTTAGTGATACTTTAAACCAAATAAAACATTGTTTAAACTGTCGCTAATTCTCTACGTTCTAAACAATGGATACGATGCAATTGAAAACCGTATGACGCGCCAGGACGGAGCTCATTAGCCACTAAAGGGGGGAGGAGGGGGAGCTTAGGTGACACAACACCACGAGGAATGAAATGACTGATCGACCATCAGAGCCGGCGCCCGCGCACCTCCGATAGTGTCCGCGTCAGTTGTGTGTCGGCCGCGGTTGAATGCAGACGTGACCGCGGAATGTGATGTGAATGTGTTGTGTAGTGTTAAGCATGCGAGGCGAGGCGGGCGGCGCGCGAGGCAAGGCGGGGGTTCGTACAAGCGGCAGCAACTATCCGCCCATCAGCGCCGCCTACTGGCTACCGCCGTCAAACCCAACCCCCTACCATGTACCAGGTTCGGACGCATTCATTTCCACACGTGTATTATGATTACAAGATGTATTGATCATCGTCACAAATCGTCTATAATGTCCAGCCGGTTTATCCTTGACATAAAGCTATGAATGACGATGCAATTGTACTCTACCTTTTTTATATACTACGTCTGCAATTTTTTTCCCATTCGAAACGGAAAGCGTGTCTGACATTGACCGATATGCCGACTGAAAAACAATACGTCTCCGCTGACGCAAGATAACTCCGTGAAAATTAAGTGACATTAGTATTTTTTAATTTTTGTTTTTTTTCTACGGCTTGATAAAAATTGGAACGGACAGGCAGTAATTAGTTTTGTTTAATATTTAAAATCGTATTCGTGTTTGAATTTATTAAATTTAAATTAATATTTTTCATGAAGATGTAGGGATGTTGACTATCACGTTTCCTTTTGTTATATAATTTAATTGCGTCAATTTACTATAGAAAGTGGTGTTAGTATTATAAAAGGAAATTTATTGAGTGGTAAATAGGCTGGCTTAACCTGGGAAATCCCCTAACGTCACAAAATACTAGCGTCAAGTAGCAAAACAACATTACTGTATTGTGTGGTCTGTGGATGACGATTCGTTCGTGACAATCAGACGACTTGCAGCATGCAAGTCGTCTGATTTCCCCAACAAAGAGACAAAATTTCCCCAACAAAATTTCAAATGAAAAAGTGATACAGACATTTTTAAGTCGATTGGGAATCCCGACTATATTTATGTATTACCACCCCTGGCAAGAAGGAAATTCTAATAATACCTACTTAATATTTACCATAATATATTACCCTCCCCCCCCCCTCACTTTCCCAAAAAAAAGTGATAGAGACATTTCTAAGTCGATTGGGAATCCCGACTAAAATCGGCATTATTTCCACCCCTGGGAATAGGGTTCTAGTAATACCTACTTATGTCGCTATACTGATAATATATTTAATTGTCTTGGCGCATGACTGTGGCTATGTTTTACTAAATTTTAGTACAAATTCTTGGAATATATACAGTTTGTAAGAATACTAATCGATCGTCTCAAGGACAGTATTCGAATTTATCGCTGGATCATTGAAATAGATGGAATTTAACAGCGTTAATTGTTATTTCAGTGATTTTATTTGACATCAATTGGCTGACAGTTCGAACACGTGTATTATGTAAACAACGTAAATGTTTCTCTTGAATTTTATTTTATGGACGTGCCAGTAAGTAGGTACTGTCAAATACAAATCAGTGGAAATTATGACCTTCACCCTATAGATATTAGTAAGATTTTACAATACACCTTTACCATTAACGTTCTCTATCGACTGCATATCTATGGCCAAAAAGTGTCCTAAAATTAGAGAAATAGATTTCTACCGTAACTCTTACAAGATAAGATTTAAAATTATTTTTTATTTTCTTTTGGTGGTTACGATGTTCTTGAAGCTCGATATTTAAGAAGAAATTTATTAATCGACATAAATAATTTGGATTTTTTTTATTCACATATTGTTTAGTGAAAATTATATTTTTATTAATACATAAACCTTAATAACTTACACATAAATAAAACAGCTAAACTACAAAATAAATAATAAACTGAATTGAAGAATATTGAGAATATTTAAAAAATTGCAAATATAAACAAATAGTTTAAAATATCCAAGAAAAAATTGAATACTTACTTATGGTAGTAATTACATATTTACCGTACATTATTTTTTATAATTTTTAGTATCTTTTTTACAGGATATATCACTAGACTATCTCTTTTTTTCCATAACTTATAATACGGTTGACTCGCAATTGGACCGATTGTTTAGCTTATCGTCGGATCGTTAAACAATAGGTTTATATTTCGATTGTAACTTTACTAATATTACAATAGAATTTATTGTATCCAAATCACTTGACAACAACTACAATGAAAGATTGTAGTGTAAAACATGTTATTGAGTGCTGTAAAAGATAGATTTACATATTGTAAATTGTAATATTCATAATAAAAATTATTTATTTATTTATTTATTTACTCTTTATTGTACACCATTTAACAAAACAATATAGGGATACAAAGATAAACAAAAAATAGTACAATGGGCGGTCTTATCGCACAAGGCAATTTCTTCCAGACAACCTTTGGATGGAAAGAAATGTAGGTACTATAAATACAGTAATTATATATTGTGTAATGTTAAATATATACGAATAGTGGTGCTGATTCTCTTGTACATCTCGCTAAACTAATTTTAGTCCAACTATATCTCTTTCTAATAAACACCATCGAAAAAAGAGAGCAAATTGAACTATCAAATTAGAGCTGTCAAATTAGTCTACGTCCTTGCAATGGACGTGAAATTAGACGAGACCTCTATGACATGGCGACTAAATTCTCATTGATATCATGCAAATAGACAGTAGATAGTTTGACAGCTCTAAAAAACTTCTATCCTATTTTAATGATCTCTTTTAGAAAGAGACACAGTGAGTCTAAATTAGTTTAGAGCGTGTGCAAGAGTAATAGTTCCAGTATTTGATTATCTTGACATGATTCCTAATCGGTTTTACAGGAAGTATCGTATTAGTCTAATGGGTTACAGCTTAGATACTGTCACTAATGATCTATTTTAAGTCCTCAACTGCCGGTGGGATGCATTAATCGCTCTATTATTTAGTATTATCGTCAACTTCAACATTAATCCTGATACTGAACATAGTTTTCCCAATATATTGTGAAGTGTATTTATAGTCAGAAATCTTCTTTTGTTTTTTTTTATCAGTGTCAAAACATATCCCATTCAATTATGCTCCCAAATTATTTTTAATTATTTAAATTGCAACTTTGCTGATTAGTCGCGTAAAGATTTATTTATTTGTCAAGAACCTGACGTTTCGAGTGTTTTGCAGCTCTCGTGGTCGCAGGCAGACCACGAAATTCAAATACCCATGGCAAATGTGACCAGTAGATGATGATAGCACTATAGAGATATGTCAAATATGCTCTGTACACATTGTAAACATTTCTATGTTGTCAAGTGCTTTCCTTGTTTACCTTATTGGTCGCGTCACTCGAAAAACTAAGTTAATTAATGTGCACTTAAGACGTTTTTTGAGTGACGCTATATACCTCTTACTTAAAAGAAATATAACTACGTATTGGAACAGATTACTTAACATTTGATATTTAAAATGCCGTAAGTGTAAAATGAATAACGAGTGTCCAAAGAATAAACACCTAATATGGAAAATATGTATATATACACATTTGTCGTACAAATTTAAAATTCTTTATATGCTAATCGTGTCAGTAGGCCTATTATACTAAATTATATTAATGTGCCAAGCGAACAATACTCTATATTATAAATAAGCATTAAAATGCTTTTAAATTGTAGTTTTTTGCTACTTATTAATGCTGTAGTTGTGGACGGGTGCTTAGTCAAGATTTTGTTCCAAATATGTATTAGATATGATTACTTTTGTATCATATTTTGATAGCTTATTTTTTTAAGTTGTTCTTCTTTTAAAGATTAATAAATTAAGATAAAGATTCACCGTTTACTATAAATGCCAAATCAACACAGTATAAACAATTGGTACTAAATACAAAAACGCCTTAAGTGAAAAATTTTAACTCATTTACGTACGTCAATACGTACGCAGTACACATTGTGTGTAATTATTTCACTATGCTCCTGCACTCGGAAAGGAAAATCAGTCCTGACAATACATAAGGACACATAACACAATTGTTTCAACGACATCACAACTGAGTCTGTTAGACTGAAATAAACATGTTTTGTTACCTCTTTTTGCATTATCCTCGTAACATCAGACGGTAACGCGGCCATTAATTACACGCTGTCAAAATGTTTCAGTTATATTTAACTCTCGGTTACAGTGACGATTGAGATGCGGATGACGGATTGAATCATGTCGTGTTTATGTAAGATTAGTAATGACAGGAAGGTCAGTAGAAATGTCAACGACAGTGTGAAAGTAGATTTTATAAATATTGATGACTTTGTCATGGGTACTATTAGAGGCTTTGTGTCTATTACAGACAATTTATGACGTACTGTCTACGAGATAGCTTTTTTTGGTGACTGAACAAACCGAAGCGAGAGTGTGTACAGGCTTAACAGAAGTGACGACTTAGTCGTAGGCACTCGCTTTGTGTCTATTACAGAAGTCACAAAAGTGAAAAGGCATGTAAGTGCTGTTATTTCTTTTTTGATTTTCAAATAGTGCTTAATCTAATCTTAATTTGATAATATTATATTAATTACAAGCTTTTATTTAACTTGCAATGTATGCATGTTTTTCCGGGTGGAATCTTGCAAGCTGAATTAGACCCACTTCCTCTTATCCTTTGGAGTTGAATTTTTGCATGTTAGTTCAGTTCCGATGATAATGCATTTTTATGGTAAGGATGACTTAAATCGACATCCAGGATTAACCCCAGATATAGGAACTCTTTAGCAGTCAACAGCACATATACTTACAAATTTTTGCATATACATTTAGTTTTGATAGTCCAATAAAAAGCTTGATTAAAAAGAAAAATTTTTTTAAACATATTTTCTTGTTGCTAGTAAAAACGAGCTAAGGGTTTTAGAATTGAAATGGAATAGATGCAATCGGTTAGAAATGGACTCAAATAATTAAATTATGCAGTATACATTATGTCAAGTTGATTGATTAGGTCAAACGTTGATGGGCAGAGTTGAATTAGGCCATGTTATGTTCAATTCTTATGCCAAATCGCCGCACAATGTGAGAAGTGAATATGTGAAGAACGAGATCACAAAACTAATTGAATGAGTGGGTATTGAATAACGCGCAAAGATATGATTTACCTTTTTATAAACTGTTCATATTCTGTTATAACAAATGGGACAAAACATAAACGCTGCTGATAGTCCAGTCAATGAGTGCTCTAAAAGGGGGTGTGGATGGAAAAGTCGAAAGCAGAAATTTTGACTTAAGAACTTTGTTAGGACTAGTTAGGAGATGAGCATACTAAAAGTCCCCACCCCTCCGAGGTGAGCCCGAAGAGGGGGGGGACAAAGAAGGTCCCATTTTTAGGTTTTTTGCATATATTTCGAAAACGATGCATCGTACGAAATTTTGTTGTACCACATAATTAAACCTGATAAAATTATCTACAACTTTGGCTTTAACACTTTTTATTTATCTCCAACCGTTGCCTAGCTATGAGCTTCTAAAAACGGTCATTTTTCCAAAAATGTGTAATACACTCTCGTTCTTTTCGTTTTCTGTCATACATTGCTTCATTACTTTTCTCAGCTGCGACAGTCGATTTCAAGACACATATTTATTTTTTTAAATGTTCCTCCTGCCCATAAATATTAATAAAATAACAGCATAAGCCCGAAAGCACCTTGATAGATATTATTGGGAGTTTTAGCCAGTTTAAAAGTGAAATGTTAACGCCCTCACTGCGCGGAGGTACTCCCAGCTTATGTAAAAAAAATACCTGTGGACCCACTAGTGGAGCATACGGTGGCACCACGGGTAAGGTGCCTATTATATAATAGTTTGGATGAGCAATAAAAACTGAGTTTTGCAAATTCGTGTTGTTTTAACACATTTTGAAATTTGGCCGTTTTTCGGAGCTCATAGCTAGGGAACGATTTGAGATAGATAAAAAGTATTAACTCCAAAGTTGTAGACAATTTTATCAGGTTTTATTGCGTAGTACAAAAAAATTTCGTACGACGCACCGTTTTTGAGATTTAAGCAAAAAACCTAAAAATAGGATCTTCTTAGTCCCCCCCCTCCTCGGGCTCACCTCGGAGGGGTGGGGACTTTTAGTATTTTCATCTCCTAACTAGTCTAAATAATGTTCTGAAGTCAAACTTTCTGCTTTCGAGTTTTCCATCCATAATCATTCGTTGCCTGGACTATGATGATAATTGAGTAAAATTTTTAATGTAGTATCGTAAAGAGATAAGATTAGTGTTCTCAGGAGACCGGAATTTACCTGGCATGTCCGGAATTTTAGCCTTCTATCAGGGAAACAAGAAAATTTTGGACACTGACAAGAATTTTTGAAAAAAAAAATGGTTAATAAAAAAATCGAGTTAGAATTGATTAATTTTTACTAATTACTTAATTATTACATTTTTACACTTTATTTTCATTGCTTGGTAGGCTAACTTTTTTTTTTAAACTCAGGAATTTTGACAGTTAATTTTATTTTTGAATCTGTTACCTAACCCAATCGGTCCTACGACACCTACGGTATGAACCCGTGAGTGTATGAATAATTATTATCGACATTTTTTTCTATATACGTCATATAAATGCATCTACATGCAACCTGGTCACGCTCCGCACGATGTAATATTATTGACGTTATCACTCTATACTTTTTATTACTCTAAGATTTCTATTTAAATAATAAAAAAGTATTATCTTCAATACATTAAAATTTTTACTATCCAATAGAGAATGCGATAGAAGCAACAATGTCCAGATACAAGTGCATTCTAGTTATGTCCAACAAATTCGCAAGACAATTACCTACCTATCATTAATTAATTTTAAACTCTAATTGATCTTTCACCTCTGACGTCATCAGCATTATTTGGCATGCAGTCTTCATTCGTTGCAAATCGACAATGCTGCGTAATCAATGAATTTGATTACACAATTGTTACGCTAACGAGAATGCTACTTAGCAAAAACGTTAGACGGCTCATTGTACTGGTTTGTGTAGAAAAGCACGTGCCTCAAAACTGTAATATCTAACTAAAAGAAAATTAGAAAATAGGGGGCTACGAGAAAACGAACTTGCCCAATCGAAGATTTTAAAGCTATAGATCCACCGGCTTAAATATAAGCACCTACTTGACAAAACTCAAAATATTATTATTAAACTATTTTGACAGTTTAATTTTTAAAATATGTTTCTTAAAAACTCTAATGAACGGCCTGCATTTGTACAAGAAGGTGTGCAACCCGTGTAACCTGGACTCTATAGTACCCCCTGTTGAAAAATCATTATCAACTCTATTAAGGCTTCCAACTGTCATTTAGGGCCTGTTAAATCTGTCTTCCAAATCACGAAGCCCATGTAATGAGGCAGCACGCTTCGAAAACAATCGGCTCTGTATCAACACCGATAAATAAACTTAGTATGACAATCGCATTCCATCGCTGCATGTTTGTATCTGCCGCCGTCTGTCGCTCTAAATAAATAAACAATGTACGACGAAAGAATCTTATTGTCGTGTAAACATTATGATATGGTATGAGTGAAGCATTTTATTGATACAGTTCGTTTGGTTTGATATGAAAAGATCGACTGACAAGTATGAAAAAATAAATAAGCATAAGCATTGTCTCACTTTTTTTTCTAGGTCTGCCTCGCTGCCGTTTTCTACCCTCTGGGGTCTGTGTAATTTTTTCCCATAGCTCCTCCTGCATCCGGCAGATATGTCCAGCCCAGTTCCATTTAAGCTTGGCAGCCGCGTGGCTCATATCTGCAATGTGTGTTTTGGAACGCAGTATCGTGTTTCTGTGTGTCTGTAAGTTTGACTCCAAGGATACTGCGTTCCATTACGCACTGACAGACCTCGAGAACGGACTCTGACTGTCTTTCTGATTCGGAAAAAGATTAGGATGAGCTAGACACTTCAATGGAGGATTGGCCCGTTAAAGTTACGAACATAAAGAAAAGGGAGGCATTGGCCCTGCAGTAGGAAAATTTTAGCTCACTGCTGGGACATGAAAGCCTTCTCTCACTAATCGGTTTAAGGTATAGGGGAGAGTTATACTCAGTGGAGTATCACCCTACGCTTGCGTACCTCGGTTTATTTATCAATAAAGTTGTACAAGTAGTGTTTACGTTTACAATTTTCACCTGAAAACAGTAACTTGAAACCGATTACCACCCGTATGTTTAAATTAATGAATTTGAGTCGAAACAATTAGCGGTTTTGATAAATAAAACCGGTTCAGTTTAGTTATTGGTTGAATGCTAATGTAGTTCTTCAGTATCTGTATGACAGAGACAGCATACTATTAAAACGCATTTTAGAAAACAATTATTATTATTATTCTGGCCTATATTGACCCACTACAGGGTAGCATTGAAAATGCCGAATTAATTTTTCACGAAAATACTCAGTTGGGTTTTTTTTTTCGTTTTTTTCGCATTATATATCCGAAAAATTAACGAAACAATCCTTTGCAAAAAAACAAGATTCCTTCTAATTTTTTCGCTTAATGATTTGAAAATTAGGAAAAATACAGTTTAATTACAAAATATTTTTAAATTACTCTATGCATTTTCTTTGTACACAATACACATTTTGCATTCCAATAATTTGTAAAAAATATAATTAAATCATTATACAATAGTTCGAACTTCAATAAAACAGAATGAATGATGAAATTAGTTTAATAATTCGGATTCCATTACAAGTGATTCCATTGCTAATGTACATAGAATGTTAATGCATGTAATTTTATGTATGTAAGTACACAATTACTCACTGAACGAGCCACAATGAAAGTAATGTTGCGCCACCAATCAAGGCAATTCGTAATTAAATAATGAATGTAGTTAGTCGTTAAAAAGTACTTGGATTAATTGTTATTTATTTAATAATAATGGTGTAGTTATCGTGAATATTGTACTTTGATAAATTTCCAGTCCAGTCTTTTGATCATTGGAATACCCTAGTTCAGTTCAGTGCTCAAACTTTAAAAAGTAAAGATAACAGATTGCATTGCAAGCCTACTGGTATGACTGATGGACTGTCAAGTCAAAGGCCGACTTTCGGATTCATGAGTATTTTAGAAATTCATTATCACTTGTTAAAACGGTGAAGAAAAACATCGTGAGGAAACGACACACCTGAGAGATTTTACAGCGGTGCGTAAAGCCATGTCAAAGACCTACGGGTGGTTTAAACTCTGACACCAGGTTGTTCATCGACCATACGATTAATAAAGAAAGAAGATCGAATTGTACATCCTTAGGAGCAGTAAGGCCACCAAAAAATGGTCCTTTTCTGTCTTGAAGGACCAAAAACCTAAAAATCCCCAACCAAACGTAATATGGACGAAAACACAAAGCGTTCCCATTGTTAACCGATAAATTAGAAATCTCTGCTGGCGCTGGAATTGTAACAATTAGTCCTCTCTAGTTTAGCAGTCATGGCACAGATTAAAGAGAATAGATGCATCACAGAACGCTGCCGATTAAATACGACCCGTTAGGGCTGCCACTCTGGTTGCAATGTAAAAAATATGGATGCATTTTTTGCATTAGTGCAGATTTTATTTTCCGCGCGTTGCAAAGAAATGTGTACAGGTGTCCAGGTTTTTACATTATTGTTTACTGAAGAGCTTGGATGTAAACAGGCAATCGCATTTCACATCACCAAAACGTCGGAGAGTTGAAATTCTTGTCATTACATAAACTTAAAAAAAATAGTAATAGCTATCTACATTTCTTAAAAAATATTTGAATAGTTTGTGAATGAATTAATAAATTATTGATTTCACTTAAATACAAAAATAATCAAAAAAAGAACTAAGTATTAATCATAATGTGGTGTATGAAATACAGAACACTATGAAAATATAGCTCATGCATTATTTAAGAGTTTTGGTTCTAATTATACAGGTCTTTATTTTAAACAATAAGTAGTCTGTTCTGAGAAGTGGAACAGATGATAAATTTTGCATGCTGTAGAATTATTTATGTAATTTCTCTTCGTACTCTTATAAGCAGTGTTTTCCTCTTAATGACTCTTACAAACAAGGATTACAATAAATGTCACGTGTAACCGCATTGAAAGTAATTAAGTGTTAGTGCTTAATTATACTTACCATTAATGGTTTCATAATGGATCTAGCACTTAATGATCGAACTATTACGTCAAATATTTTTTATATTTAAAAGTACGGAAGCAATATGGTTTGACAACCCTAACGAGTAGCATAGCAATGGTAACGCGACACATTTCACCAATGCAACATTTTACTGTAGTTAAACTGTTATGTTTACACGGCTCGCTTAGTACGCACGATACATTAGTCCTTTAGTTCACAGCACGCAATGTATGTTCTATTAAACGTGATTCCAAAATCTCGTAGAATCAATCTAGTTACACTGTTGGCATTCGAAATTATTACCGACGCTGGCTTAACATCGAATTCGGGATTAACGCAAAAAAAATCCAATTACAATTCAATGCTAAACGGTTCGTATTGTAAGCGCTTTTTCAGTACTGAAACCGCTGAAGTCCAATAAAAATCGTGTTACAAGGATATTAAACTATTAGTGTTGCTGAATAGTATGTAAAATATAATATTCGAATAACTATTTTGTTATGATTGAGAGGATTGTTAAAAAATACATGCTGTAAATACATGGTAGAGCGACTAGGACTGAGAACTAAATCCCGCTTGTAATAGATTTTTTCTATCCACAAAAATTTTGAACTTTAAATATGCTGTTAATTAAGATAACTATTGATATTTTGAACTATATTTTTTGTCTATTGTCACCTATGTAAGTACGAATATAGTCTTTTTTTAAGCACATGAATTAGTCAAACATCAAGAAATGAGACTCAAAAGGATATCCAATATTAAGTGTCTTTGGCGTACCAGTTGAAAGGTAATATACATAGGCGGACATATCATCATTATTAATTTAATACCTGTCTTTTGACTCTATCATCTTCTTGCTCTACCTATCAAGAGTCAGGCAGGTAATGCTATAGCTGTTGGTCCTGCGCCTGATCTCTCTCCGGTCATGTCGTAGGAGATCGAATTATTAAAGTGAGGGAATAGAGAACATGATTTTCTTGCAGAAGTTTGCATGTGATTGACAAAAATCGTTTAGTTTTGTATAGGTTTCAGTTAAACCTTTTTAAAAAATAATAGTAAAATGAAATTGTATTGATGCACACAACCTTATCTAGTGCCCCTGCCAACCTAATAGCTTCGCAGTGACCGAAATTCGGTCGGCAAGAGAATTCGTTGGCCTCTAGTCTCTACATAGGTACTTTTTCTTCGAGTTACCTTTTCCTCTCCTTCCTTCTAATTTACATTTACGATGTTATTTATGAATGTGTCTTAACGTGGTGACCTATTCTACTGCTTCTGTCTTCCATACTCTACATCAGTCGTCTTATTTCTTTTACTCTTCTCAGTATCTCTTCATTGCAAAGTATACGACCTAAGATTTAACTAAATCGTACATTCAACGGGAAGCGATAGCCGGGTGGTCTATTCTCAAAGTCGACGCGTCAGTCATTTAAACCTTATTTGAACAATAGCTCCGTGTAGCAATGTTTGTTTTAAAGCGTGTATGTGTGTGTTTGAGTATGTGTGTGCATTATCAGTCACCTGCATGCACTTGACGACTAAATTATTACGCTTGATTTACGTTATGATTCATGTAGGTACCTAGTTATTTTTCTGTTTAATGCTGTAACAGATTTATGTTGAATAATTTTAGAGTCCATTGTTTTAAATAGTCATTTGTCAAAAGTTTTATGAATGATGAGACTATTTGTTTGTTACTAGCTTTTTCATTCGGCATCTCCCCCGAGGTTCTAATTTAACCCGGGTCCTACCGGATCCAATAGTGAATATAAACTAGGCCCACTCAATTAAACACAAAAAATTCAATATTATCGGTCCAACAGTTTTCGAGTTTTGATTAATTCATTTTTTAGGTTGATGTTGCTATAGTAACACGTTAGTTCTTGATTTTGCAGTAGATAAAAAAAAATTGTTATATATTGATTTCACCAATACTCCTACTAACATTATTAGTTTGAGAGTTCAAACTCTACTATTTCAAACTACTTAACCGATTTCAATTAAAATTGGCACAGAAGTGAAACAAACTTCCAGGGAGAGTGATAGGTACCTATATCAAAGAAAAATAATTTCAAACTAATATAATAGATAAAAATATCTACCTGACATCCTAATAATAAAATCATTATCTCTACACTAACCTTGAACGAAAAAACACGGCCATCAAGAGGCTATTAATAAAATAATGATAACATTAACTCACGCCTGAATACCCCAGAGGGGGTAGGCAGAGGTGTATGCAGTACACCCACGTTTCGTCGGCTGTATTATAATTCCCATGTAATAGGGGGCGAGCATATTGCCATTAACCAGGTATTTCAATTCCATACTCTGCGTGCTGTTAATGAGAATTTGCTAATGAACAATAACACTGCCCAACCCGGGGATTGAACCCAGGATCTCGTGCTCAGTAGTCGCGCTTGCTACCACTAGAACAACGTCACTCATGAAAAATGATAATACATACAAAATACCATAAAAAATCATCTCGCACTCTAATACTAGTGATATAAAGCTGTCGGCACACGTTACGATTATTAATTGCCTCGTTAGCTTAACAGTCGCAAACCTCCGAGCAAGGGATCACAGCATTGATTCTACAATTCAAAAGGCAAAAGCATCATTTTTGAGGTCTATCTTAAAAAAAATGAGGATGGTTGGTTCTGTGGTTTAGAAGTGAAAAGGTAACAAACTTACTTTTGCACGAGTCGTACAACCCTAATTGCGTTATTTTTTTAAATATAAACTGAATACTATTCTTCAATATTATCTCGCAGGTCTAAACACCGCAGCCATTGTAATTTAAAGCTGACGACACACGACACGTTTACGTAACGATAGACGCGACACTTGAACAAACAGTCGCCTTCTGATAAGGATCATTGCTGAGACTGGGTGTAAAAAGTTCCGATTATAATAAACAATAAAGCCTTTTACTGATTTCTAAATCGAGGTGAGAGATCAGCTTTATTTTGTCCTTAAAAATTAGTTATTTATAGTACTTAAATCCTAGCTTTCGCCCGTGACTTTGCCTGCGTGATATGTTGATTAATTATACCTTATGATGTATAAACTATATGTAAAGTTTCATCAAATCTGTTCAATAGTTTTTGCGTGCAAGGTAACAAATATCTATCCATCCTCATAAACTTTCGCATTTATAATAACGTTAAAACCCAGAGCACTAAGTGTTAAATCTATATCTGTATAATTCCTGTTATAGGTATATCATTAGTACCCTTTTTTTGTGTCGAGGGGAATTAATGCGCATTATACATACCATCCCACTTGGGGTATGCGCAGCGGTTAAGCTTTAACCCCCCGAGTCACTTCTCTTTCGCATAGTCACGGGAACGCAGGAACGCTGTTCGCATACTTCCGCGAACCCGCGATATCATTGGGTCCTGAGCCACATTCAAACTTAAGCAATACAGACCAATATCCTCTTTGACCTTTGACCTTAAAGTATACACAAACATAACACCAGCTAGCTTTTGTAAACGCAACACCTGTTCAAACATGCGCGCACGCAGCATTGCTGATAACGATCGCTAGATTACCGACGTTACCGAGAAACAAGGAACGTGTGAACAACGGGATTAGTAAATGGGATTAGGTAAATTTCGTCGAAATTGTTAAGTTAATGGTGGACATAAAAAGTCATAATGTCATATCGGAATGATAGTAACGCGTCTATCTATCAGCGCAAAACAGCGCTGCAAGTAGTGTAGTGTAGTGTAGTGCAAACGCGATTACTTATCTATTGTAGTAAGTGCTGACATGCGATCCAATTTTGTTAAAACTGTGCTATTTCGTTCTTTCTGTGTTATTTCTTTCATTTATTATATTTACTAGAATTATCACTTGTACTGTGCCTCAGAAAGCACGTAAATCCGATCTCTCTCTGCGCTTGATCACTCTCTGGTCGCCCTGTGTTTGTGTACTATAACATCTCCTGCGTAGAAGGCTTAGGTCGGGACTCCATCAAAGCGGAGAAGAGCGGAGGGGAGATGTTTTTCCATACAAATGACAACTCGAATGAACTCGAGCGGCGCTGCTTAATCCGTCATTTCTATGGAAATCTTCGCTTTGGTGGAGTCCCGGCCGAGTTCAATCAGGAGGACATTTTTTATCTATTAATTTATAGCCTTTAGCAGTAGATATAATTTTAAGGCATGATATAATATCATCTTTAAAAGTAAGCCACGAAGAAAAAATAGTAGGAAATATTTTTTACCACCTAACTCTGCTGCATCAAAGTTCTCAAATTCTAGATGGCAAAGTTCTACCGTTCTCATTAATCCTTACAAGTCTTGGGATATTGATATTCTTAGTAAGTTCACGGATAACCGATCCTACGGTGTTTCGTTGCAATTTGTAGAACAACAATGCAGCAGCGATTTAAGATCTTGACGATATTATAAAGCTGCATAATATAATTGACTGCTTCATTGGTCGTGCTCACTAACGAGGTCCTAGGTCGGGTAGTGTTATTGGGTTTTTCCATTAAGAAATTCTCAGTAGCTGCACGGAGTCTGAAATTGTGCCCAGTTAATGCCAATAGGCTCGCTCCTATATTACATGGGACTTATAACATAGCCGGCGAAACTTGGGTATACTGCATGCACCTCTGCCTACCCTCTCCGAGGAATACAGGCATGAGTTTATGTTACATTAAGTTTATAAAGTGATGCGTGGGAGCACTTATTGACGAGATCGTGTGGTTCCGTACTTAATAATATGGTCAACAGACATTTTCCCTTTTACAACACCACATTATGCAGTTAAAGCCTAATTGCACCTAAGCGCATAATGCCCTGTCTCTTTATGTCCTTTACGATTGGTATGACCATTGACTGGAGTCAAAGGACTCACGTTTGAACCCAAGGCACGCACCTTTGACTTTTCGTAAGTTATATTAAGATATAAATTAATTATCACCTACTCCGTGCCTTAGCGAGCGTGTAGAGCCGTCGATTTTTATAGCCTGATCTCTCTCCAGTCATGTTTGATTGCCGTCCCATCGGACTATGAGAGTGAGGGAATAGAGAGTGAATCTGTGCTTACGTGTATACTTGTGCACTATTTTACACATATATTATCTCTTCCGAAGTTGGCTTTTGTCCGAAATTCGAGAAGAGGACACCGTAGATCGAAACATGTTTTCGAATAAAAAAATGGCAATTTATTGAAAGCTATTTTTTTTATTTGAAACCATGTTTCGATCAAGTTGAAATTATTGCTTAAACTTTGTAATGTTGTTTTCCTTCAAATGGTTTAGTTCGAATTTTCATAACTATATTACTTAATTGATTTTATATCTTCAATCAAGCGAGCGAGCGAGATAGTAGATTAGCGCGAAGAGACGCCTTAAATTAATAAAGAAGGTAGCATAGAAACACGACCAATATCTTTGCAAGTGACAGTCACGAAAACATTAGCATTCTCAGCATAACCAGCACACGTGTCCTTTCCTGTATCACAATACAAAAACTTCGCCGAATCCGGTCGCGTCAACGGTTCACTTCCCGTAACTGAACCGTGTTACAAATTAAAAATTACGTAGGCCAGTATAGATTGGTAGTTATCGGTGTCAAGCCTGACTACGACCCCGAAGAGACACGATCTTAGACGAGCCTGCACGAACTACCAATGACATTGATGCTAATTCTCGTGTACCGATTGTCCAACAAAAGTGTTACCAACACTGACCTGGTGACTAGAAATGAGCTTTTCTTGAGTTTGAGTGTATGAATGCAATCTTTGCAGTAAATAATGTCAAAGGAAATTAGACAACAACGCAGGAAATATCATAGTGCACAAGTGTGTGCTCAAACATATGTTCACGGGATATTCCCTCACTCTCATAGCCCGATGCAGCGATGGGACGGTAATCGACACAACTGGAGTGAGATCAGTCTCAGTACCAACGGTGTTACGTTGCAAGTGATAATTTCGTCATTCATCTTCAGATATACAATAATAATATAATATAATATTTTTAATATTTTTTAAACAAACTCTATGACGCCTAAAACTATTAGCATTCGGTATGATATACCCCTTCCGGGGTACCTTGTGAGCCTAAATCGTGGAATTATAATCGTCCTAAAAATTGCAGGTGTGAAAGTCATGCAATCTTGTCATACACAATTGTAAGCACAACCGCAACTGTCCTTTTTGAAGGACTTCTCCGATTGTATGTATTATACCTATATCCTTCTGGGGCTTTCCCTCGGCATTTCCACTAGCTTCCGCGTCGTAATGTTCCTTTCCTTTTTCCACCGAATCACCAAAGTTTATTTTTTCTATTTTGGTTTCTATGTCTTCAGGGTCGACATCAATATCTATTTTTAATAAACAATTACTAGCTGCTAAAAACGTTTCGAGGAATAGATATGCAATCAATGTAAAGTGATTTAAGTACCATGTGCTTACTCTTTCTCATTATCGAACCAGCTTCAATTTATACAAAATCCACTTGAAACCGTGATCTACGCGCTATAACGTGTGTATTACTAAACTTACTAACAACCTCTAAGCGTGGTCGGTTCCAACAGCCAAGTTTTAATTGAGTTGCAAAACAAAAGACGGGACGGATGCCACTGTCCTGCTCCCCCCTTAGCGCCCCCCCTTCTCGTAGTAAATGCGGATGTCTGTGACTTGAAGCCAGAGATTTACGATCCTAGGAATGCCTGCCCGAGTGATGTGTGCTTAGCAAAAAGTATGGCATGGCGGAAGGTAATTTTAATGTACCCGATGTATACATATTTAGTAAGGAAGTGTGCGGGTTATTCCTTTACAACGTGAGTTTTAAAAAACAATGGAGTTAAACCCACGTACAGCTATCATTGATCTATTTTGAATATTTAATTAAAAATAAATAGGTTTATCTTTACCCCGTTCTGGTAATTTCTGATTTGTTTTTCCTGAAGTTCGGTGTAACCCAATTTATCAGACAAAAGGCGTGTGCTTAATAATGATTTAGGTAAACCTCGACGTGGTCCAAATACATTTACTTAAGACAATTTATATTGATTCTAATAAGCTTTTAGGCTTACCAAAATACTTTACAAATACAGTAATCTTTTTTTACCAAAATATAATACAAACAAAAAATAATTACTTATCAGACTGCGAGTTGGCCCCGATATTACACGGAAGAATATTAGTATTTTCATATTTTCCTCAACTAATACCTATGGATACATCATATACCTACATATGCCTTGTGTGCTTTTCCTGCTAATATTTGGAAACAAGTTAAATATGGGTAACCTGTTGGCTGTTTGTATCGGTCTTGATAACGCATAGCAATTCGCTATTGAGTCGTGATAGCCTAGTGGTGGTGACCGTTGACTGGCAAGTCATAGGACTCGGGTTCGAACCCAAGGCGCGCACCTCTGACTTTTCGGAAAGCACGTAAAGCTGTTGGCCCTGCGCCTGATCTCTCTACGATCGTGTCGGAAAGCCGTCCCATCGGACTATGAGAGTCAGGGAATAGAGAGTGCACCTGTGTTTGCGCAAACACTTGTGCACTATAATATCTCCTGCGTCCAATCTTAACGGAAACTAGCCAATTGGCTAGTCTCTGTTGAGATTGGCCGCTGTGACTGAAATTCGGTCAGGAGAATATTATTAGCAATTCGCTTTTATTAGGTATCTAGAAATTTTGACCACATATTGAATTTAGATATTCAAATGCATTTTAGTATTTTAGTAGTTTTAATATATAGCTTCTGCCTGCTACTTCGCCCGCATTATTTCGAAATAGAAAGTTGCCTATGTAATATGAATCCAGGACATTTATGTACAAAATTTCTTTCAAGCACGTTCAGTTATTTGTAAATCAGGACGATTCACAATCAAACTGATAAACTTTTACATTTATTACATTAGTAAGATAGACTAAATCAATGTAGACTTTTCATAACATTGAATAAATAATGATAATAATTTATTTATTATTACTTCCTAGTGACTCATTGTATTTCTACAAATTAGACGCCTTCCTGACCGGGTTTTTACTTACTCACGAGATACAAAAGGGCTATTTCAGGGCTATTTCCTCAAAAGCTTGCGGTAAATCTAAAGTTACGCCCTAGAGAACAGATAATAATTTTGTACGTACCGCCCTTGTATCATAATGTACTATTGTTATCTGTATTAGAAATAAACTACGAATGTTATTCTGTTTATTTTACATTACATTTTTTCAATTGTTTTCGCGAATCTCGATCGAACAGATTTTTGCACATTTCATTTTTATTTTGTCCGTCCATCCCGTCTACACTTTTGCTCATAACGCATTTGTTACACATTTTTTCTAATGACATTTTAACCTCTAAATGCGACTGACAAAAATAGGAACATTATTTATATTTTTTACAATTGCATTTGACATAGTTTCCTGGAATAGCCCGCATGGATTGCGACGTCAGCACCGCATGCATAGATTTTGCATGACGCAAAACGTCCCATGTTGCCATGTAGTTATAATTTTGACGTTTGGTATGAAATAATAGAATTTATGTGTTTTATTTGTACGGTCACGCATAACCTCGCGTTGGATGACTTGTAAATGCTAATAGAATTGTATGCAGAACACATTTTCTAAGAATAATTACTCATTGTGGGTGTATTTAGGCTCATATTTTTAGTTTAGATCATAATTATTCTTGTTTTGTTATCATTATATTATGTTTATGCGTATTAATCTGTCTTAATTAAAGTCAGTCAGTCAACATTTCATCTCACTACCATTCTACCTGAAGTTAAAATCAAGAGCTATTCCTATGTACAGTCGCAACATTAAAAAAACGAGTCAAAATTATCTCAAAACTCCGATTCAAAGTTAACAAAAATGCAAGCTGGGTTTTTTTTTCGTCCAGAAACTATTTGCGCTTGGCTGTCGTAGGCAGGCGACGTCGGAGAGGCTTGAACCGATCGCCAGATCATTATCAGTTCCGCTTCCGTCCTGACAGTTTTACATTTCTACCTAGGAGCCAGCTAGGAGCGTGCACTTTGGTAGGTAGGTAAATAAACCGACCAAGTGCGAGTCCGACTTGCGCACTGAGAGTTCCTGAGGGTTTTGATTTTTTTAATATTTGTCATGAAAGCGGCCATAATAGTACGTATTCTGTAAAAAAAAAGCACAGACAGATCGATGGTCTACTACTTAGCAGTTGTAAGACATAAACATGAGCCTTACTTTTTTATGATTTTTAAGTGCAGTGTATAATATAATCAAGGAAAGTTATACACTCATAGGTTATCATAATATTATCTACTACATACTATCGTAGATACCTGATGTATATATAATTGTGTGGAGGTAAATTTGGCATATTTGAACTTAAAAGACTAGCCCTTTTATTCCCGTCTAGCTACCTAAAAAATCTGTCTCTGTACTTACTATACTTATTAACAAAACTTATCTTAAAAAGCTGACTCAAATACGGTTAAGGAAACAAAATATCTTAATTTTGTGGGCAATTAGACAACTCGAAGAGTAAAGTTATAGTAAAAGCATATCGTCTTGTACGCTTTTTATGTACACAAGCTTGCAGTTGGACCTCGTCTCAAGAACTCTACTCAACGATGCGCCTTATCAACTCGCCTGTATTGCACAACTAATATGGCTACCCAAGTAATTTAATATCAATGATATGATAGAACTGGAGTGTTTTGTAAACTTTCCAGCACATTTGAGTGGAAACAATCGGCAGGATAGGATTCCTTTAGTATTTGATTAGATTGTATTTATGGAACGTAAGTTCTTTTACAAATATTTTGATGGTTAGATCATTGTATTGAACTTCTCAAAGCGAAATAGGGCCTTTGTATTTTTGGTATTGAGGGTAAATGATGTGGTTTTTGGATTTATAATTAACTAGCTTTTACCCGTGGCTTTGCTCGCGTTCATTTAGAACATGTAGAGCTGGTGACATCTATTATCATAAGAACGATAAAATTGCAAATGGCTTTTATTTTAAAGTTATATTAAATTCGAAAAAATCCTAATCCAATATTATAAATGCGAAAGTAAAAAGGCTTTTTGTCTGTTTGTTACTTCATACCGCCTAACTACTGAACTGATTCGAACGAAATTTGGCAGGGATATAGCCAAGAGTATAAAAAAGGACATAGGTACTTTTTTACGCGATAACCGACATCCACGCAGGTGGAGCTGCGGGCAAAAGCTAGTATTTAATAATATTCCAAAAACATAACCTCGTTTAACTTGAAAACTGCTTGTAAAATAATGAATACGCATCTGCCAATTAAATGTCTGCCATTATACAAGGAGAATGAATAAAATATTATGTAGAAATTATTGCGGTGTTCCGAGTAAACCGGGAATCAAACCGCTACAAATACTTCGTAGCATACAGAGCAAAAATTAAAATATCTGTCGAATCGAATCGAATGGAACCCGCGTTTAAATTTAAAATGATGGGGTTATTTTTAAATTGTTGCAAATAATGACAGACAACCGCAGATGGTATAAAATGCAATTTAATAAAATAAAATAGGTAGTGATATAATTAAGACTAAGTTAAAGAAATTGCAAACAAATTTTGTTTATGTAATAAAAATGAATGGCTAAATGCGTTGTTAAGCGCAAAACTCATAAATGGACCTATTTTAATTAAATGAGATGATTTGTGTGTTCTTGAGTGGGTCCTTGAACAGTTTATATTCATAATTGGACCCAGTAGATGGCGCTGAGGGGTCGAAATTGCGTAAAAAAGCTATTATATTTAAAAAACTAAAGTAAAACTTTGGGACCCAGGTGTAGTTGGCAGGATGAACTCGACTTACATCTGAAGGACTAGTCTCAGATAGCATTATACGAAGGAGGGAAGAGATGAATGCCTTTGCCCTGCAGTGAGACAATATAGGCTAAATAATAATAAAGTAAAATTCAAATTTTTTAAAGTTCTTAACAATACTTCGGCACGCGTTGTAACAACACTACACTAAATTCTCATACACGGTCGAGTTTCGGTAACAATCTGAATGGAAATCGTCGAAACTATTTGTCGTTGGATCTGCATACTTGGCGTTTACGTTGGACTTTGAAATTGATGGCCCGTGCCGCGAGCGACTTTCGACTTTGATAAGGCACTGCTTGGCTACTGGCTACGAAATAGTAGCTGGCAGCCAGTTGGCTGTTTATACGATATCGGCGGGTTTTTTCGACTACTGGAAAAGCTAGCTTTAAGACTGAGTTATTCGTTTACTTAATACTTTGCTGTCTTGACATGTTGTCACGAATGTATTTTTTTCTATATTTTATTTATGTTTATGCACATGTTTTTGCTTATTAAATCATCATCATGACCCGGAAGACGTCCACTGTTGAACAAAGGCCTCCCCCATAGAACGCCACAATGAGCGACAACTTGCCGTTTGCATCCACCGGTTACTACCCGCGATCTTGACAATATCGTCGGTCTACCTGGTGGGAGACCTACCAACGCTGCGTCTTTCGGTTTGTGATCGCCACTCGAGGATCTTTCTTCCTCAGTGGTTGTCGGATCTTCGAGCGATGTGGCCTGCCTATTGCCACTTTAGCTTGCATATTCTGAGAGCTATGTCGGTGACCTTAGTTCTTCTTATTAAATGAAATTATTTAAAAACTCGCAAAAACAACTGACTTGGGCGGGATTTGATCCCGCAATCCCTGGCGTGCCGTGCCATCGCTTTTACCAACTAAGCTACCGAGTCCTGCCCGTTTCACGGTACGCCAGGGATCGCAGGTTTAACACTCATTTCGCAAATTGATATTCAACAAATTGTCAAGACAATTATTGTTCATGAAACATTGCACATTGTAATATCGTTAATACCATAGTTTATACCGTTCTGTGTCGTACAGTCAGTAAGAAGTAAGTAGTAAGAGTACCGTAAGCCTATTAACGCAATAATTATCTCGGCGCTAATAATAGTAAATGAAATCCTGTTTAATAAAAACAGTTATTCAAGCAATAAACGTGTTGTGAAAATTACATAATAATGTAATAAAGTGTTCAATTTTACTATAAAATATTATGATCCTCTTGACTCATTGACCCAATTTGATTACACAGCCCATAGGCTTGTGGGAAAACGTTTATATGTCAATGGTGTAAGGGGAATATCGTAATAAAAACTTAGGACAAGATTCTAGACTCTCAAGCGTTGAAATTTTCAATTGTTTTTTCTGTTTGGTTGAAATTTATTTGAATGATTATTTCTAGGGATAAGGTATCTGTAAAATCATCTCTGTATCATTTTAGTGGAAAATAAATGAATTTTAACAATTTTAACATTGATTGATATGAAAATAATTCCTGTAGCTCTACCGTAACCATACAGCGCAAAAACAAAAGATATTTTAATACTTGAAGCAAGCTTCAAGCAACTGCTTGAGCAGACAAATCACTAACACCATAAAAATCAATTGTTTTCTTTAGTTTTTTAAACGCCCGACGAAAGAAGAGGGGTGTTATAAGTTTCACGTGTCTGTATGTCAGTGTGTCTGTATATGTCATCTTAGTTTCCAAACGGATGAACCGATTTAGATTGTTTTTTATTTATTGAAAATTTATGGTTTTAGTGCATGGAGGTTTTTTAAACTTTTAATTTATAGTTATTTTCCTGACCTTTTAAGGGTTTAAGGTTATTTTTTGATGTCCTAAAGACTTAAAATAGAAAAACCATCACTTAAATAACTTCCGCGTCATCTACTTTAGAACTTCATAGACTCAGTCCAGCTGCACAGTCGCAACTAGCATTGCCAACGCCCTTTTAAAAATATTTACTGCTGCAATACTAAAGGCACACACAGTAAAGCTATCAGGTTGGCAGGGGCGCTAGATAAGGTAGTGGTATTTTTTCAAGATATTACACTACAATTTCATTTCACCATATTTTCGGAAAAGGTATAACTGAAACCTATTCAAAACCAAACGATTTTTCACGATCACATGCAAACTTCTACAAAAAACTTTATACTTAACTAGCGGCCAACTGCCAACCTAATAGCTTTGCTGTGTGTACATTGGCGCACAGTGGGACATAGTGGGCCATGGACGGCCAGTTGGGTGAAGCCTGGTGAAAACTTGATGACTATTTCATCGTCGTGTCAGTTGAGCCACGGAATTTTGTTAAATAAAACATTCTGATGTTTATATGACTTTGTTTTGTTTGTATTTTCCGTTTGTTGAATGTTTTTTGATGTCGGCGTTTCTGCGAACTCTTTTTTTTAAGTATATCTCAGTTATTTAGGGTAAGTCTGCGACATTTAATCGGTTAATTTTTGTAGGGTTACCTAATTCTTTATTATGTTTTATAAATAGTCATTTCGCCACAACTGTACCTGTGATGTACGGCTGGCCTATTTTAGATGTGTTAATTGCCTGGCGTAAGTACTAAAAGGCCGCAGTATCACACTGATGCTAATAAATACGACACGTATGTGTGTATGTGTGGCGTACACCTACTAAACATACAAATAGATTTGTATTAACTAAAACCATTAGGTACCTGTTTCGTACAAGTTGTAAATACATGTAATAATTATATAATATGATTAGCCTAAACATTTTTCCTTGAAAATAAAAAAGGTTTTTTAAAAATACCTATATATTTTAAACTATAAGGGCTTTTCCTTGCATGGTTGTTGCAGAACCGATTTTTCAAATTATTATTTTTTAAATTTAGATTTAGTATTTTTTATTTACAAGGAGATTTGATCGGGAGGATTGTTAGCAAAAAAAATGTTTTTTTTTAATGATTGTAGATTTTTAATTAAATTATTCAATGTACAATTACCTATTTTATTTTCCAATGATCGAATATTTAACGATAATCATCACAAATTATCGATTATCGTAGATCGAATATGACAATAATAAAACAAGCTTAGACTCTCCGCATGTGCGTATATAAGTTATTATGTAAACAGAACATCCTCCTTGACATCGTTGCTATGTCCTAGCTTAGTATGAAAGGATAAATATTTTATAACTCATCATCATAATTTAAATTAAATAATAATAATAAACCAGCCCGTAGTTGCCCCATTGCAGGGCAAATTCCTCTTCTCAGGCAGTTCTCATGCACTTATGTAAATTTCGCTATCATCTCATTAGCTAATCAGTTCTCTTAATACACGAAAAAGAAATGCACTTCCCACACAAACTTGCCGATCAGCTGACGCTCTTGTTTTCGTATGAAAAAACAAAAAAATATTTTTTGCAAATTTTACAAACCGGATACAAGTTTCTCAGTTTTAAGGGTAGATTAACCTCCTGAAGGGTCCAGGGTTATTTATTTTACACGTTGTAGATTAGTAAAACTATTTCAAAAAGTTGTAAAAGATACCATAATTTAACGGCTTTCTGTTATAAAACACCTTAGCGTTCAATAAAATGCAATAAAAAAGTAAGATTACGTCCCAAAAAGACTCAACTATATGCTACTACGTGTCGCTGTATCTTTCAATTTGAGTCGACCCACATTCAGCTGATTCTGACAATCGATTACTAGCGGTTGCATCTATGCACGCGATCGTTCGATTCTCGATTGTAAGTTTACCGATTATCGATATGTCATCAAGTATAAGTTGGCGCCATTTCCTTTTACGTGTCAATTGGTTGTATAGCTTGCGCTCGCCCGCGTCTCTGTCTGCGTAAAATACTTTTTTTGCTGTATACCGATCCCGAAGTTTAGACATAAAAAAATGAAACATGGTGGCTATTTGAGTGGTTGTAGAGTACCTATCATACGACGACTTTACCAATAAAGAAATAACTTTATTTTGTTTGCTAAATATTATATAAGTATGTATGTAATTGTATATTTGGGGGTAAATATGCTTTACATTTCTTTTTAATTTTTATTACACGTTAAGTAAATAAATAATGTTAAAATACTTCATAGTTATACGTAAATATGTGTTAAATACGTCAATTCAACTGATTCGGTAACCCCATAACCGATTTCCAGAAACACAATATTTACCAAAACTATGTGACTGTAATGACGTCATTAGGCATCAATTCTTCCAATTTTACTATGAATCTAACAAATCGAAACATAATCTAGCTATAATGAATTTTATTGCTCTATAAATAAAGTACAAAATGGTTCGTGTCCGTTTAACAGGTGCCCTAATCCACGTCCGGCCACGAATCTACGATGTTTTATATATCAATGAAAATATTTTGTTATAAATAGGACGAATAGTAGATATAAATGTACTCTTGAGTTCTGACTGTGTTTCAGTCTAGAAATTGATGTCGTAAAATTGGAATGCCTATAGGTATGTAATGTTGGTATAAGAATTTAGATAGCCAGGCGTAGTTGGAGATTGAAATGAATTCCGTATTTTTTTTTCTATTTGATATTGGTTTTTGATTTTAAATTCAAGGCCTTATAGACAATCTGTATCTACTAGTGGTGAGATAGATATACCATCAGTCAGTAACATAAGCAATGATAGCCTAGTGGTATGACCGTTGGACTGCTACTACGCACCTCTGCCGGTTTCATATGCGATTTAGAAATAAATTATCACTTGCTAAAACGGTGAACGAAAATATCGTAAGAAACCAGCACACCTGAGAGATTTTTCAAATGTGAATGAATGTCAGATACCTACGGGCTGTTTAAACTCTGACACCAGGTTGTTGATCAACTATACAATAAAGGAAGAAGAAGAAGTATTCGTTTTAAGCCTCTTCTCAAAAAAAACGGTAGACTGACATCCTTAATTCAGAATCTCTCTTTCTGCCTCTTCTGGATCTTGACCCTTCATCTTTAACTGATTTTCACCGTAAAATATCACAGCACAAGTTCTACAGCAAAAAAAAAAACAATAACCTTAAAATATTAATTCAGAATCAGAATACAATAATTTGCCGATAAGACAAAGTTTATTATTGTTTAACATTTTGCTCGTTGACATTTGAATTACAAATACAATTATTATTCAGCCACAATAGGTAGTCAGTTCCCATTAATTACAAATAAACGTAGGTATCTCTTTGTGTCTGTTCATCTGATGGTTATTTTGAGAAGTCTGTTCTGTTTAAATATATTATTATATATTTTCTTAATAATAGGTAGCTGTTCATTTTCAAGGTAGAGCAATACGCTTTTTTAAAGACTTAAAGGAGTTATGAAATGTACTAACCCTATTTTTGTCGTTTGAGCCTCAAAGTCTTTTATAGAGGACAAAAAATTCGTGCCCCATAAGATAATTGTGGGGCAAGAAAAAGTTTTTCATACAAATTGAAGTACCTAATTAAACATTATTACGAAATACATATTATTTTACTTCAATGTAACTGTTGGTAATCTAACCCCAAAAAGCTCAAAACTTTAACATTCACGTAACATTATTCGTGGTTATTATCAATATTTCAGTGAAAGAAAGTCACAAGATTTGACGTAAGCGCATGCCGAAGAAGCAAAGCCGAATCGATTGTCAGGTAACACGGCATTTGTGACACGCCAATGTTTTATGATACAGATTTTGTTTTGAAGTATTTATTGCAACTGAAATTTGCGGATACAAATACGGTGAATCACTTTTTCGTTGACCTAATAATATTTATTACTAACGTTTTCTCTAGACTTTGCTTTCGTGGTTCTTAGTAACATAAAGTCGGAGAATGCTTCGACCTAATAAGCTATCTCTATGCAAAAAATCTTCGTTCCTGCGCTAAAGAAGGACACACAACAAACACACTTTTGGCATTAATAAAGATTATTAATAGTAATTATATAATAACCACTATGTCCATCTCAAGAGTCAGGATCCTCTTTTTATTTATCCTATCGAGAGGTAATTTAGCTAAATTTTAATCGAGAGTGACTTGCATCAATAGAAGCAGAAGTACTTTTAAAAGGACGTTGATCCTTAAGTTTGTTTTGGCATTTCTTCTCAAGGCTAGTCTGAAAGGAAATGCCGACTCCATCTTGTTTGGAAAAAAGATGTTCTACTTCTCTGTCATTGCTTTGGGTCTTACCCTCGTAAGAATCATGAATGACTAAGGATCGTGCGTGACCTACTTATGTTGGTCAAATCTATAAACTTGATGTCTTGCACCTGGTGTAGAGCTCTCTGTAACTTGCTGTGGGAAACGAATTTTAGTAAATCGGATAGTAAAATAATCTACACAACGGATTCATTATGAACATGCTTTACTGAACGACTGACTCGCATAACAGCCGGTCGGTCACGAAAACGATAGATTTGTTTGCTTTACATATCAGTTTTCCTGGCTGATATCTTTACGCATGACTTACTGTCCACCCAAGTAGCGAGCCGCGAACGTAACCGTGACCTTAGCCACGCTAATACAAATTTATCCTAGAAACAACTATAATATGCGTGTGGTCTAAGATCATTGTAATGAGTTAGATAAATCATTGTATGGTGATTACACACTAGAGCAGGAGCAATCGCGAACCGCGCGGTTGGAATTCGGACGGACCATCTGAATTGAAGTCTATCTGTCTATATGAATTTTACTTTTTATTTTTTTTAAAATAATAATTCATTTGTATAAAACATTTTGGTAGGAACGTTCACATTTAAAGGTCAGTTAAAAGCCATCATCTAGCAAATGGACCCTGGCAGTCATTTAAGTTTTTTCAAGTTACTGTAAAATGGTAATGTAATACCTTTTTTCACTAGAGGCACAGATTTTCGCTCGTACAATTTGCTCACACAAAATATTGTGCCCCAAAAGCATATAATTTGCTCACACAAAATTTTGTGCCCCAAAACATCGCATCTACATTATTTTTGTTCCTTTTCAACATTATTGTGTAATATGTTTGCCAATAAGATCTCAATGACTATAAATTGTCACGTTGGTACAACAATTATTTTATTATTATCATCAAAGAGGAGTTTTACACATAATAGTTACGAGTAGGTAATTTAATTTTCCCGCTAATAGCGCTATTTAGTTTCTAAAACAAACTCGTTATTGCTCTAAATGTGTACTTTTCAAATTAAATGGCCCTTCATGCTTGTATAATATTCGTGAGCACTTGACCTTAAAGTACAGTAATAGGTGATAATAGCTTTATGAAAAGATACAAAAAAATTAAATCATATTTTGCTGAACTTTGCACATGATAGTTTATTATTAATTAAAATTTTCTTATTAATTATTTAATAAGAAAATTTGAAAAAATAACTGATACGGATGGGATTCGAACCCACAATCTTCGACGTACCGTTGCACGTTGTACTGGTGCGATACGGTGGCTCAGCGGTTAGAGCGTCGACACGGTACGTCGAAGATCGTGGGTTCGAATCCCATCCGTATCAGTTGTTTTTTCAAATTTTCTTATTAAATAATTATAAATTAAATCATTTTTTTTAATTCTGTCAAATTTTTATTTGTTTATATATTTTGGTTTCCAAAATGCACTGGTTTACAACACCCCTATTTTTGCGTTGAAGGTTAAAAAAAGTTCAACTAAAATGTTTGTACAGTCAACCGCATGACAGTAGTGACACTGAACTACAAAAATAGCCTTTACTGCTACGTAATAAGGGTGCTGTCAATGTCAAATTGTTACTGCAATGCCCTTTGTCGTATAAATTATATTGACGTTGTGAGAAATCGTGCGCAAATATGATACTAACCATGTGATCTATACGTTTTAATGACTGCGTATGCGTTATAAATTATTATGATTTTTACAGTTAATTAAGGAAAACGAGTCAATACAAACAAACATGACTAACTCTAGCACGTTTTGTAAGATCAAATAATAATTAGATACTTACTTATCTTTTCAATAGGTTTATTTTTTAATTAATTTTAAAAATGTAACTTTTATTAATGTAGTAATACTTACTGTTGTCAATTTATTATTACATGCAACCAGTACAATGATAAAATTTGTACACAGATAATTAATTTAAAAAAAAATTGTGACGACCTTTCCTCAAAATCCGTAAATCTTTATTTACAATTCTATTCTGGTATCGTATTGTTGCTACGTATAAATAATATTTGCATATTTTTGCTGTCGACTGTACACATTAAGTAACTCGTATTACAATCAACTCACGCGCAGCTACTTGGCACGGTCATGCTAATCGTAACAGAAGGCTACGTAGAACTCCGTATTGACTCTTGACGACACTACTTTGAAACTAACGGTGTATTAACCATAATGGATTTAGTTATTAGATGTTGCAAAATTTTAGGGACACACAAACGCACACATATCCACTTTGTATTTAATAATATTTTCAGCTTTAGGTTCTAAGATTTTCTATAGTTGTCATATTATATACGGTTTGATTTTAATTGAACAGATAAGCAATATTAGATTCGCAAAAGGAATTCGAAACTGTTTTATGTATTTTAAACATTTTTAAAACTCATGCGCAGCGAATTTGAAAGAGTAAAATTTTTCTTCCCGTTTATAAAATCGGCCCTTAATGTCCTGTATAAGGTTACAAGTTCTGGTTAAAGCACTTAAAATTGTGTTAGCTCTTTGTGTAGGTTACATATTTATTTGACACATAAAGTGAAATAGTTGCGATCGACTCGTGCGCATCCATTTTACAAGGTTGTGCTAATCGTGGCGGAAGGTCTGCGCATACGCCACATGTGTTTACTACTTTATAAACCAGGTGACATGACGTTGGAATTGAAAATTTTAACATCTTAAAGGTAGGGTAAGGGTCTTTTAATATAATAATAATAATAATAATAAAAATTTATTTCAGACATATGTCCATAAAACAACATACAAAATTATACATAAAACAAATACACAAAAACACATAGATTAGGGTGAAAATAACTATTTAGCCACTTGAACCTAGTGGTTATATCCTACTACTATTATAAAGGCGAAAGTTTGTAAGTATGGATGTATGGATGTATGGATGTTTGTTACTCTTTCACGTAAAAACTACTGAATGGATTTGAATGAAACTTCACCACAATATAGCTTATACATCAGAATAACACATAGGCTACAATTTATCAACATATCATGCGGGCGAAGCCGCGGGCGGAAGCTAGTTAGTATATATTTTCGCCTATTATTACAAGAAAGTTGTTGTTTTAATGTCCGGTAAATTATACCCGGGACGTGAACTGACCGTATTCCGTCAGAAACCTAAAAAAAAACAGTAGGTGCAGTTCACACTCGTACAAGTCCGGGGCGATGGGATTCAACACCAAACAAGGCATCAAACTACGGCTCTATCACATCCTAGGAGTAGATAAACCTTTATAATTTCATTAAAAACGCGATTTTAACTTTAGCTTTACCACAGTATAAAAAACACTTTCCCGCTCTACTATCACAGATTAACAATTGAATTTACATATAAAGTAACAAGTGGAAATAGATCGACTCGTGCGCGCCTATTTGACAAGGCTGCGCTAATCGCGACAGAAGGCGTGCGCGTTCGTGCGCGTGATTTATTTTATTTATCTATGGTTAGTTTATTAGTTATAACTAAATAACACTATATTTTTACTGTGCACCCTGTTTAATGTCAATATATTACCGTGATATCATATAATTTTTATTTTATATATTTAATAATTTCAATGGGAATTACGGGTTTTGTCCGTCCGTCACCTTCGTCAATGTAATGTCCTTTACCCTCCTTTACCCTTTACCCCCATAGAGGTCGCATCAATAAAAGTTATAAGACCCTAAAACAAGTCATGGTTTTCCTGTGTACTTTCTTTCCGAAGGCCTCTCACATGGCTTTACATACCTTTGAAAGATCTGTCAGATATGCTGATTTCCCAAAGGTGCGTGTCTGGGTTTTGAACCTACGATCTTTGATTTGGCAGTCCCAACAGTCGTACCACAAGGATATCACTACTGTGTTCTAAATTTCTTTCAAATCTGTATAGCTGTTGTGATTGATTTATAAACATTCAAATTCCCCACTTAAAAACATCATATTTCAAATTATATGTACAATATTAGTAGCTCGTTATGTGAATTTTGGAATCGAATTGAAGTTTCATACACATCGACCACGTGAATGATATTACACAAACATCTATGTACCTACTGTAACTATCTATAATTATGTACATTATGTTCAAAAGTAATCTGTTTCAAGGTCAAAAGCTACCGTTTCTCACTCAATTGACAATCAGCAGAATACACAAATTATAATAGTAAAACGTACCTTATTTTTACAACTATGAAGTAATAAATAGAAGAAGTAAACACAAAGGTCATCAGTACTTAGAAGTGAAATCGACGAAAAATTACCATCGAACGACTGTAACACTTTTAACGATATACATCGCTGGCTGACATTGAAGATGGTAGCGAGTAAGAAGACAAAAACGTCAATGGATAGGCTATTTGCAATTGTTATTGCCATCGCTTAGTTTCATAATTCAACCTTGTACCGTCTGCCTAGCCTTCTGCATAAATAAGGTTAAGGATACAGCAAAAACAATAGTGTTGTAAGTTGTTAAACGATTTCAAAGATGAAATAGTAATTGTTTAGTGACATCTTGGATGTTTGACGTTTCTTCATGACAGTTAACCAGCAGCTTAGAACTGTCACTTATGAAGAGCGACGTTTAGTAATTTGAAAATGTAAGTGTTTTTTTTAATAATTATTTTATGTTTAGAATTTGCGGTCTGCCTACTTAGTAGTAGTGGTAATCCTACCCGACAGTGTATCAATCGATACAATACTATTTTAATAATAGTAATAAACAATCCTAAGATTCATAATGAAACAACTTTTTAACGGATATAATTTTTTATTCGAGTACTTTGCAGCACTGTGAAACGTCAGGATTGTATTATCAAAATAAAAACGCGAATTATATCCGTTAAAAAGTTGTTTCATTATGTTGAGTGTTCGCGAAAGTTTGAGACTATATAATCCTAAGATTCAACAAATGCAAAGGAACAATTACAATACAATATATTAATTCAATTCAGCAAAATTCTACAACACAATTTCTGTCTGTCAGTTCGTAATTATTCTCTTAACCAATGTTATAATTAAAAGCAAAATACAGCTACATTTAATATTTACAAGTTCTTTCAATAATAGTCAATATCGAAGTTTATAAATAAAGCCTTAATCCAACAGTTAATTTACGAAATGCACATAATATACATATGTGTAAAGTTAATCTACAAAATTTAATAACTTTTGCTCGATATATTGACAAAAGTTATTTTATTTGTTTTGTGTGTGGATGTTATTGAAAATGTACTGCGAAAGTTTTGGTACATTTTTGTGTCAAAAAAATGTTAAAATATTTGGTAGGTTTTGTTTTTTCATTCTCGTCAAAGGGACGGTGAAAGAGTGACCACATGATTCGAAAAAAAATCAGGATTCTCTTATTCGAGAAATCACTCCATTTGATAACAGTCAAAGAAGAGCTCAAATTGTTTGTATAAAAAGATATAAATTGAAAACCGAACTTTACTTGGCACACTTCCATTTAAATAATCAATGATTGTTAAAAGTATTAAATTTTTTTGCAAGTCTGATTAAAAAACTAGATCAGATCACTTATCCAAATCCATTCATGACTACTCAACCATTATAAACAGGTAACAATTTAAAACATAAATTTCCTTTAGTAGACAGAAAAGTAATAAAACAAACAAATTATTTCCTGAAAAGAGATTCAGTATCCTTTCACCGTTACTCGCTACGTTTTACAAATACATAATAACCTCCATAAATCACCTAGACTATGCCTAAAAAATAATAATAAATGAATACTATGACAACAGGAAAACGCAATGCCATATCTAAATTGTCTCGCTGATTTCCTTGAATATCGTCACCCTACACGCACACCGTAATACACGAGGGTGTAATAATTTACTATTTACACTCACACATTCAAATACACATATTTAATGTACACACACAGGCACAGTACGGCTTAATATCGGCAATAACAGCAACTTTTTACTCCCCCCACCCCGGGCGCTCTGTAATTTCCCCAGTCCCGAATTATAAGCTCATGAATCATGGGCATCGTTGTGCATAAAAGTATAAGGACAGAAGTTTTACTTAGATTTGTAGTTGGTGAAAACATTATAAATGTATGTTAATATAATTAAATTAAGTTTCAGTCGACAATTTTTAGTCTGTCTGAGCCGGACATAACCTCCTCACCAGGCCTTCTTGCGACATGACGCATTCCTTTCTTAAAGGCCACTTTCTAGAGGACCGCTGATATGATTAAATTTATCGATACAAGTACCGGCAAAGATCTTGAACATAAAGCAGCGTAGGAGGAGAAAGTTCGCGCAGATTCACGACTGAACAACCAATCGCGTCCGCCTACGCAGTAGAGTTTACTCGTTCCTCCTTCGGTTCACAAAAGAGACCTAAAAATCAAGTACTGCGCAAACAAGATCTTGTGTCAAGATGTTTGCCAGTGTCAGTAACTAGCTGTCATTTGTTATTTGCTGTATAAAAAGGATAAACCACCGGAGGTAATATTAGAATAATATTACGATATCTGAATTTAAATTTGAAGAATTTCCCAGTCAGTACCTAAGTGGAATCTATCAATTATCTTGTGACTGTTTAGTAGATCATAATTATAATGTTATTGATTAATCTTGAAAAATAATATTTTCCTTCTGAATATTTTTATTCTGTGGTCACAGTACATTTTTCCGTGTGTGCGTGAAAATTCGGAAGGTTTATTTACAACGCGAGTTTTGAATCGAAACTGTTATTCGGTGTTCGATGAATCTGAATAAAAATTCGTTTCGTGTCGCTTACGTTTTCCAGAACCGATTCTCGCTTTCATTTTGTACTGGCCATCTTTATTGTTTCATTAAAAAAAGTTATCACTTTTTTTTTATTACCGCTTCGAGTTTCCTTTTTCAAAAATAACAAATATCGAAGTTTATTGAAATATTTTTGATGTTTCGTTCAGTAATCAACAACACTCGTTGATTGTTTTTTTTAACGTCTTGTTGTATCTAGCACTGCGAATAGATTATTAACAATTAAAGGAAGCGAAAATGTCGTACTATTTACACATAATAATTAACATTGCACATTTCTTTTAATACTGCCTCGTTGTTCTAGTGGTCACACGCGCGACTGCTGAGCACGAGGTCCTGGGTTCAATCCCTGGTTCGGGCATAGTGTTACTGGGTTTTTTCATTAGGAAATTCTCAGTATCCGCTCGGAGTCTGGCATTGTGCCCGGTTAATGCCAATAGGCTCACCCCTTTTATCTTACCCACAAATAGAAGAAAGTCCTAGTGCGGGGCAACATTTTTTTTTACATACAACGTTTGTGTAGGTACTCTGTATCCATACTCATCACGCTTAGTAAGCAGGATAATTAACAACATTGATAGCCTAATAAATATGGCCATGGGCCTGCCATACGAGATCACGAAGTCGATTCCAAGGTGACATTTCCAAATCAAGTTCATGTTAATAAGTAATTATCACGTATTTCAACGGGAAAGGGCTGTTACAATGTAACTTAAAAGATGCTATATCTAGCTGTAGATTGCGTTACGCTGAGTTTATTGATTGATTGAAACCATTATGGAACATCCCAAATTAGGCTTACGCAATAAATAAAAGACTAGGAAAGCTTAAGGTCTCTTATGCTTACTAAAGCAATTCTAAACAGTTCCTTAAGCTTACTAAAACAGACATGGACCGTTGAGCTTACTTCACAGTGCTATCCTCGTTCTTACACTCTTCTCGTGCTTACTGAAACAGTTCTACACGGTTCCTAAAATGCACTGAAGCTATTCTACACAGTTCCCTAAGTGCACTAGAACAGTTCTACATAGTTCCTTAAGCTTATTAATTTAAATCTCTACAGTTTTTTAAGCTTACTGGAACGGTTTTACATGGTTCCTTGTCTCACTGAAACATTTGATGGGTTTAAGGTCTACTTTGCTTTCTAGAGTATTTCTATACGGTTCCTTTAGCTTACTGGAACAATGCTACTCCCGTTCTTAAAGCTTACTGAAACAGTTTTACACGGTTCCCTCAGCGCACTAGGGCAGTTTTACACGGTTCCCTAAATGCACTAGAACAGTTCTACACGGTTCCTTAAATGCACTAAAACTATTCTTCACAGCTCCTTAAGTGCACTAGAACAGTTCTACACAGTTCCTTAAGTTTACTGGAATAGTACTGTTCCTTAGAGCTTACTAAAACTGTTTTACAAGATCTTTTAACTTAATGAAACATTTCTTCATGGTTCCTCAAGCTAACTGAAATAGTTTTGCACGGTTCTTAAAAAAAATACTCGCGTAACGGCAGAAACAATAGACTTCTAATGTGTCCGCAAATTAAAAGCACAAATGGTTAAAATATGTTTTCCTTCAACGTTAAACTTTAATGATTAATTAACACATAATTATCTAAGAACAGATTGTCTTATGTTTATTTATAAATACATTACCTAACTTAGGAACGTATGAGATACATGCAACAGTACAATGAGTTTGGAGTTTCCCACGTGAGTTACAATCGTGCTTGGTATTCTCCCACGTCTAGACTGTTTGGTTTACATAATAGGGGACGTAGGCGACCCATCACCTGTCTCCCTGACCCTATTTATATAATTTTGTACCTTTGCATGTTTGCCTTAGTCACAATTAAACGGCTGAACGGATTAAGATGAAAAATGGCACTTAGGTAGTTTTTATCTTCAATTGAAACATGGCTACTTTTATCGCGAAATTATGCGCTCAAAGTTGCGTATCTAAGTCACACAATCACAAGTAAAAAAAAAAACACAATATTTCTTAACTAACCTCCTAGCGGTAAGGAACTCACTTGTATTCACCGCGTTCTAATTTTATTGCCGGTAACTCTTGAATATTATGATTAAAAGATCATCATCAGCGTATATTAGTCCACTGCTGAACATAGGCCCCTCCCAGCGCACCACTTTTGTGCTCTCGTTGGAAGTATTTACCCATAATCGCCTCGCTAGACAAGCGGGTTGGCGATCATTACTGTTATACAGAAGGAAGCTGCTGCCCATCCTACGGATCTTTCCTTTTGTCGCTCTTCTTATGACACCCGCGGAAAGAGTAGGGGTGGTGGAAACCACACAGCATGGCACCGAAAACGTACGGCACGGCATTAAAAGATGCACCAATAATATTTGAATAAGTATTATTGCATTTACAAAAATTCTACAAAAGTTCCATTTCTCTTTGAGGTAAAACAAACAAAAAAGTAAATAACGTCACTAAATCTTTACATCTGTACAATGATCCTTTGGATACACAACTACAAAAGTCGTATAAACTGCTCGCGGAACTTTGCACGACTTTGAGGAGTTTTTCGAACAAACATACTTAAACAACTTGTGTGCACGACAGTACAGAAGACCTATGTAATGCTACAGTTGGAGCTAAGGAAACTATACACGATCATGCATTCCTGCTAGATTGATAGATTGAAAATGATCATTACGCAATCAGTTTGAAAAAAATGAAATTATGTTGTCTCTGACGTTGATATGAATCATAAGTTAGTCGTTAGTTTGCGTACCTATAGTGTATACAAAATATAACAACAGTTATGATAGGTATAGGTAGAGACGGAATTCTTTGTGTTATAATCCTTAATAGTTAGTCCACATAGTTTGATGCTTCCCCATACAAGCATCACGTATTACAAGCTTGCTAATTGGGGAAATATATTTTGTTTTAATAAAGATAAAGTTAAAAATATTTACAAATTCGAATACTACAAGAATTTATCAAGCTTGCTTTACCTACATGCCTGTGCGTAGCCAAGGTGGGACAGGTGGAGGCAACTACCCCACCTTGAAGAACCCATTCAGTACTTGTTTTCTCCCACATCCCATACATTTTAACTCCTTTCTATCAGTTTTTGCCCCAACTAATCAGATTCTCCTACTCATCTTTCCTTTCATGGACTGATCGCCTGACTACAGCCTTATTTGCGTGCGTTTCATTATTGGAGCGATTTTAATTAACAAGATGTATTTTTTTTTCCAGGTAAGTTCGACATTTCAATATTGCACTTAGATGTTATGGGTAAGTTAATTTTGAAAACTCCAAAGTACTAAAAGCTATCGTCCGCTATATTTTCCATCTCTATCCATTAAGTAATCTGACGGATCACATATGATGACTCCATGAATAACTAGAATTATTAGAATATTAACTATCTTGGAACTGTAAAATTAATTTATTCTTTGTATTTGTAATCCCTAGCTCTGGATTATATCTAAATCTTATCACTACATAGTATAAAACAAAGTCGCTTTCTCTGTCTGTCTGTCCCTATGTATGCTTAAATCTTTAAAACTACGCAACAGATTTTGATGCGGTTTTTTAATAGATAGAGTGATTCAAGAGGAAGGTTTATATGTATAATACATGCATAATTGCGAGACCGTGCGAAGCCGGGGCGGGTCGCTAGAAGGAGAAATGTCTCTTCAGTTAACCCCACATAAGAGTCTACTTTGCTAGCATTCCAGTCAATTACCGTCGACTGTCTTCGTCTTTCTACGCAACGTCGCTTCCACTCAATTTGAAACCTGAATACGTAGTTTTAAATTCCTTCAGTCTTGCTTGACGCCCCATCTCGTGTGTAGTCCCCTTTACCGCACATATGTAATCCGTCACGACACATCGCGACGAGCGCTGTCAACGGATCAAATTATACAAGAATATCTCTACCACACACGAAGCCCTTAATGCGAACACCATAAAGATCAGATTACAATGTTTGGAATGCGTACGTTGAAATTGTATAGTTTCATTAAGACATTTTCTTCGGTTCCCTTAAACTATTAATATCGTTGTTTTTCTAAGATTTTAACGTTTTTAGGTGAATTGAAAAATGAGTCTTCAGCCTTTTAGTCTGATGCGGTTCATCCCTCCTGATCTTATTATGCTCATACCAAGACAATCGATATCGTTTCAATTTATCCATAATCTTTTAATATATTATGTATATGTTTTATATATTTACATAACATTAAAGATAAAACAAAATTAAATAAAAAATAAAACCTTAATCTAAAAGACCGCTACTCGTAAGCAACATTCCCAAAATGCTGGCTGTATTGCCTCGCTGGAAAACTATACTCAACCTTTGGACTAGGTACAGATCAGCACTTATTACCATTATTTGTAACCTGGTCATCTCATCAATCTTGTTCATACTTAGGTACGTCTCAATTAATTACATTTACAATAATTAAAATACAAATTAAAATAGCGGTAATAGCCTAGTGGTATGACCGTTAGATTTCCAAGGTTAAGGTTAAGAATTGCATAGGTTCGAAATCCAGGCTTGCACCTCTGACTTTTCGGATTTATAATATGCGAATTATAAATTAATTATCACTTGCTAAAACAGTGAAGGAAAACATTGTAAGGAAACCAGCACACCCGAGAGATTTTTCAAGGGTGTTTAAAGCCATGTTATAGGCCTACGGGCTGTTTAAACATTATACGATAAAGAAAGAAAGAATAAATTATATTAAAAACCACAAAGACATTTAACGGTAATATTCAAACTGTAGACACGGAATTAATAACAAAAGCATTTATCGCGCAAGTAGCAGACAGAAACGTCGCTGTCAAATGCACAACGAGCGATGCGACGGTTACGACGCAGGCTGCATCGCAATACAATATCGTCGTGTCAGAGACATTGGATCTTAAACGTTCTCTGAATTATTAGTGCAGAAGACTTGTCGTGCGTACGGTTTCGACGTTTCGTTTCGTTTGCGCTGGGATTTGGAAGCACTGTTTGGGTTTTGGAATTAATCAGCGTGGATTTCGGACTTTTCGTCCCTTACTTTTTATTTATAAATTTATTTATTTATGGATATTTTTTTAGGAGAGGAACGATGATAGGACACTTGATACGATGACATCTTTTAAAAAACATCATAGAAGGCAAAATAGAGGTAGGGGAAAGAAAGAGGTAAACGAAGGAAAACTTACTTGGAATAAATTAAGGAAAAAGTGAGTGTCGAGTATAGAAAAAACTCCACCGAGAAAATCAAAGCACTTTAATTTTTTTTTTTAATATTTAATAAGTGGAAGAATTTACTAAAAATACCTTCCATTAGGTCCTTAGTGCAGCTTCACGGTACTCAAAAAATACTTCCACTAAAAAAAAATTCTATACGCCCTCCGGTTAATGTTGTGCGTTGTCGGTCAATTAGTCACGGCATTATTTTGTAGCAATAGAAACCAAAAATTAAATGACTATAAATTAAATACTAACTCAGCAAAATAATTACATAAATTGTATTATAAAAGCACAAACTCTTCGCACAAAATGTCGCAGTAAATAAGTAAAATCAGCGGACTGTCGAATTTTCGTTGGAACTTAATGAATATTATCGCATGGTTGCCAACGAAGGCGTGGCAGTTGATTGATACGGCGACCAGCAGCGTGTTTATGTTATTATCAATCCCGAATCCGGACGGAGTCTGTACCGGACGCTGAACCGGACGTTAACGGACAGTATATTCGATAGGATGAGAAAACTTTCGGGGCGTTTTTCGTTAGGATTTTTTGGTGTTAAACGTTTATACTAATGATTTTTAACGTTTTTTCATTTGTCGCCAACGAGACAACGCTGATAGACGTTTCGAAAATATTTATGAATGTTCATAGATTTTGAATTTTTTTTTAAAACAACAACTTCGTTCACCGATTGAAAATAAAATACAAAATTACAGGAAATCGACGAAAAAACAAACGTAAAACCGAATACACATGTTCCCCTCATAAAGAACTACTAAAATAAATCACTTAAACGATTCGCGCGTCGAAACACTGCCGTGCAGATTGACATGCCACCGGCCTACATTACTTCTGCAACGGTATTCGGGAACCGAACACTACACTGCTAAAAGACATCACTATTTATAAAAGACCAATCTTAAAAGACCCCTGTCACCTGCTGTAATGTACCACTTATCTTCAACCCCGTCCCAATGCCGCAGTTCTTTTTGAACTGGCTGCGTTTTATTTAAAGCTGCTAATGACTGATGCGTCATTTTTTTTCTTTTTTTAAGTATTTAAAGACAATAGAAGTGGACAGTTGGCCTAATGGAGTGTCCAATGTGGTTCCAATGCGAGATATCAAAGGGTTGCCCGTAATAATATAAATGAAGCAGTCTTTTTTTGCTAAGTGACACATTAAAAAACTAAAAATAAATAGTTTTGCTACTAAATACTGTATTTGTTCTAAAAATATTCTATTATGAATAGACAAAGACAAAATAGTTACGCAAAATTTTATCTTCTTTTTGTGAATCGGTTTTTTTTTCATAGCTATTGAAAATACGTAAAATAAAATAAAAATACGGTGGAATCACGACCAATATGACATGTGACCTCTACTTATAATTGATCTATCAACATGTTTTGTTCTAAATCAAAACTAACAAGTTTAATCGATTTTCCCAATTAGAAATCGATTACAGTCACTTCACGGGTAAATTTAAATCGATGAACGATTTTATTCGATATGCCTATTGCTACATAGGGCCGTCGCATGCCATTCATAGGTAAGATGTCGTGTCAGTCAGACGTCTTTGCAGTCGCTCAGTTGCCGTTTTGGCAGCACTACAGACATTTCTGCTATTCAACTATGGTATTACGTCATTGTAAGGCTAGGTTTACTTGGTTTTCTTTCTAGTATTGAATAGAATTTTAAAAAATACCTGCAATTTAATGACAGCACAGTAAAAGGTAATAGAGAGTGCACCTTAGTTTGCGCACACACTTATTTACTAGAATATTTCCGTGGAAATCTACGCTAAGATTGGCCGCTGAGACCGAAATTGGGCTAGGAGGACATTATAATTAAAATACATAACATGTATTTCTTCCTTCTTATTTTCTTTATCGTATGGTTCATGAACAAGCTAGTGTTAGAGTTTAAACCGCCCGTAGGCCTGGCTTTGCACACCATTGAAAAATCTCTCGTGTGCTAGTTATCTTACGATATTTTCCTTCAATGATTTAGCAAGTGATAATTAATTTCTAAAACTTACATGTATCCGAAAAGTCAAAGATGCGTGCCTGAGTTTCGAGCCTACGATTTGGCAGTCCAAGTCCAACGGTCATACCACTAGGCTAAAATACATGTGTACTCTACAACACAAGCAAGCTCATGAACTTGGAGCTCATTAGTTTAACCTTAAAATATCGTATCGTAAGCCTTGATAATTTTGATTGTAACCTGGTTCTACTTATTTTGGTTTTATTGTTATTAGTATAAATTACACTGATAGCTACTGGTATGTGATGATAGCCTAGTGGTATGATCGTTGACTGATAAGTCAGTGGTCTCGAGTTCGATCCCAAGGCGCGCACCTCTCACTTTTCGTTAGTTATGTGCGTATTATAAATTAATTATCAGTTGCTAAAACGGTGAAGGAAAACATCGTGATGAAACCAGCACACCTGAGAGATTTTTCAATGGTGTGTAAAGCCATGTCAGAGGCCTACGGGCGGTTTAAACTCTGACAGCAGGTTGTTAATCAACCATACGATAAGAAGAAGTATAAATTCCCCTATGTTTCTTCTAAAATTATTGTATGCTCAAAATGGGCTGATTGATGTATCACTATCATAAGTATAATTATCATCTGTACCTTACTCAATCAAAGACAATAAAGTTTACTTTACTTTACTTTACTTTTCTTTATCCATTTGGGTTGCAGGGGTTAGATAGACCATCGCTCGGGTCGCTCCATAGAAAACTGATGTTTAGCTATATTAGGTGGGGGTGATGAGAAGCCGACCCCAACTAAAAACAATTATGATTAAATCTTAGGACTCTCTCCTCAATTCGTTTCTTATACGCTTGAAAGATTTAAGCCGCTCAATACGATTCGTTCTAGATTGTGTTATATAACCATTGGTAATTGCAAATCTGCATTTTAAATTGTAGATAGGTATAATTATGCAATTTATTGTAACTACCTATTTAAATTGCACATAAATTACGTAACAAATGTCTATTTTTTATTTATAAGAGATGAGTGAGGTTCTTTTACTAAGTTCAAGGTTGTTACTGGGTGCACTCTTATATCGTGGTACAATCTTTATTTACACTTTGACATTAGCGCAAATTTTCTTGCACACACTCTAAACTAATTTAGACCTCCAATCTCTCTTTCAAACGCATAAAAGATTTTTAGAACTGTCAAACTAGTCCAATTGCGTTATATCAACAAGAATATTGTAAGTCGGCATGCCATAGATCTAGTCTAATTTTACTTTTATTTTTATTTTTAGGTGTAGTCCAATTTGACAGCTCTAATTTGATAGTTCAATTAGCAGTCCCTTTTCGATAGTGTATATTAGAAAGAGATGTAGTTCAGACTAAAATTAGTTTAGCGCGATGTACAAGAGAATCGGTACCTTTATGCATCTAATGTATGTTTAGTTTTCAAATTACGACAAGCTATGACCGCGTGATCGCATCAGAATATATTAATATTATTGGACAGAAAACATAAAAGGTTTGTGTAGATTATTTATGATATCTTATCTTTATATTGTAATATTGTTTTGTACATGTGTGTTTCTGTGTATGTTTTAGTGGGTTTTTGAATGGTTTAGATTCATAATTGGACCCGGTAAGAAGCGCTGCGATAGCTTACGTTCGCACAGAACAATGTTAGTTTAATCGTTTTTAACGTTTAAACGAACGTCAGTTTTAAACGAAACTATTAAAAGATATAGATTTTGCATCAACTTTATCATCTATTCTGCATCTTTTATCATCATTTCATCAATTTCCGCGCCGTTAGTTGTGGTGTTTTTTTTACGAGGGCTGTAAAAAGGAAATTGTGGCTTTACTGTCTCTAAACTGTAATAAGTAGGTATATTAATGCTATCAAAATCTAAAGACAGTTTTTTTTTTGCTCATTACATTATCATCATTTATTTAAGAGCTATCTCTTGTCGATGCAGCTTCTTCCAGCTCTCCCTATCAAGAGCTAACTCCTTGACCTCCTTATACGTCTCAACCTTTACTTTCTCTTTGACATGCGCTACATAACTTTGTCTTGGCCTACCTCTTCCTCTCTTTCCATTGACTTTTCCTTCTATAATGTTATTTATGCATGTGTCGTGGCGTATAAGGTGGCCTACCATCTTGCATCTTCTGTTTTCGATACAAGATATCAGTGTTACATTAAATACAAATTTTTTCGAGTGAAACTTCTACATTAATCTTCATACAATGCGTATTGTTTAGAGTCTGCTAAGCCAATATAGACAGAGGATTGATGTGTGAATTTATAATAGCGTTTGTTTGCCCTATTAACGCATACACATGCACAGACATACATACAGACACATGAACAGGTGTCTGGATATGCTTTAATTGTGTTAGTATTGTAATTGGAGTCGGGTTGCTATGCTTTATTCAGCTCTATTAGTTTTTGATTGGTTTATACATATTTGTAAGCCATTATTTAAAAGAGCAACCATGGAGTTTCTTGCCAGATTATTTTCCATGAGGGGTAGGCTGCCCTTGGAACTGGCAACTAGAGTCACTTTTATAATAATATTAGAATTATGAGTATTATGACTATTCATAAGTGCCTAAAATCGTCTACATGAATAAAAATATTTTGATTGGTTGATTAAATAGGTATATATTTTATTTTCGATTTATCATTTTATTTTATTTAATTTAGCACAGAGCAAAACAACTCAGAATAGAATATAAAACTTTTTATCAATGTCGGTACCATGCGAGCGAAGCCACGGGCGATAACTAGACCAATTATTAACGCGTACATGAATAGCGACACAAATTATCATATCCTCCACATTTTACTGAAAGTGAAATGTAAAGGATATGATATGATAAACACATTATCATATCCTCCACATTTTACTATAAAAAGCATTTTCCATAAAAAATTGTCATTAAAAATACAGCATATTTTGTCTAAAATATTATTTTTAAACTTCCATCCATCGGTAATTGTGTGTGTTCCGGGAATTGAGTCAGGTTTAGAATGAAACCTAATTACGGAAATGGAGCCACTACGTCCTTCAGACGTCTCAAGCGATGGTGAAAATAATTTTACGCCTAATTGTTTATTTGTTGTTCGAAGTTTTAACTTATTATTCAAAAATAGAATGTAAATTACCTATGTTTTGTAAGTAATTGGAACATCCTTGAATAGCAATTCGTTTATGTGGTAATACAACGCCGGTTTCAGCATAAATGGGCTGCCTCGACCAGGGTAGTATAGGTCACTTACTACCTGGTACTAAAAAGTATCGTATATGTTAATCTAGGACCTGGTCTATCTATGTGCCAAATTTAATCCAAATCCGTTTAACGGTTTTCCCGTTATTATAGACTCACGAAAATCTTTACAAACTTTTACGTAAAATAATAATAAGATTGTATGGTTTTCTTCTCTCTCTGTAACGGTATTTTTTTCTAAACTCTATGATAGACACTCTTCAATGCTTCTGAATATCACTCGTGTTGACAGGTAATTAAAAACCTGTTAACTACCAGATTCGTGATACCTGTTCTTATAAATACATACAATATAATGACTCAATTATTTCAACGTCATTAATATTATCTGTAGTTGAGTATTGGACATTGAATCATAATTCTTTTAAGAGACTTCATTAGCAGTTCGTCAATTAAAAATACAAACTAGTTGTGATCGGATGCTACATCACTCTTGTCGGTCTTTTGTGATTTTTGTCTTAACACAGGTACATAATATCTGCGATCCCCTAGAAAATAATACTGTTGGTTAAAAACTGTCTTTAAACTATAAAGCTGCTTGCTGACCGCCGGCGGCCGCAAACAATTAATTTCTAATTGGCCTTTTTTCCACTGCTAGGTACACTGTAGGTACAATAAAGAATAAATACATAAGAATTTCGCAATCGTTGTTTTCATGGCTGCACTATTTCTTTTCGTAGCCAAATAAAATTTCTTTAATTCATTTCGTGCATTTCGTGGCCCAATCGACGCGCAACTACAATTCAATTACTGCGCATCGCGTCACCGACCTAATAGAAACTTCCCGCTGGCCGATTAGCCTCGCCGCTCGTCTCACCTTGCTCCTACCGATAAAACTTTTTAACTATTATTATTACATAAGTATAAGAGGTATTAAAATTATGGTAAAAATGTGTTGGGATATCTTTAAACAAATATACGAATCTCATAGTTGCTCAATAGAGTTCTAACAGCATCTTAAGGCGTTTTTAGTGACATGTAAATTTGCTCAAGCACGTGAAATTGGACCGATCCAATCATCGTGATAGAAATTTCACGCTGTGTACATACAAATCCGACCTTCAATGATACCACGTCACCACCCCACGTCCCGTGAGCGTATATTACGCATCATAATAAACACCAGTCACCGGCAAACTTGAGAGCTGGTGTTTTCTCGACGAACCCACCTAATGGTAACTGATGTTGAAAAAGGACAGAAATTGGACGGTATCTCCAGATCCGTCCTCCAGATAGGTTTTACCGAACATCACAAACCGGAACAAGACGAAGACCGGTGAGTAAACAGACATGGCCGAAGCCTTCCTCAGAAGTAGCTGGGGTGTTGATCGTTGCTAGTTTGTATTGGTATTGTAAAGACGGTCTATTTTCCACAGGTACACGTCTCGTAACGCATATTCTGCGTTTGTAACCATTGTGTTACAACCATTATAAAAATCGGGAAATTATTTTAGAATAATAACAATAGTGAGGTCCGCGACGCCGCCGCGTATACACCCGCTCTTGATAATGGACTCCGTTTGAGTTCGAAACTAGTCGGGCCTTCCCCGAATACAATACGTGAGTAAAGCCGTATCAATATTTATATATCGGGAAATTATGTTACAATGGTTGCTAGTTTGTAACAATTGTCCCATAATTTGCCGATTTTTACGACGCGTTTACACATTGCTGCTATTCTTTCTTCGACACTTTACAGTGGTAAATTTAAAAACTTATGTTAAGCCAAATTAGGACACATCGATTGGTTTATGCTAGAACTCCAGTTTGTCAACAATTTCACAATATAATGATCAATTAATGAATCAAATTTCCGATCGATCAATGGCTCTATTAATCAATCGATCGATGGGTCGATCGTTCGATCTTATCCCAAAATAAAGAAAATTTGGACGTTTGTTCTCTAGTCTGTTCAGTAATTATATCCGACAATGTTTTAGTCACTATATTACTGAGTTATTTTCAGCCTGACGCTAGGTACGTTTATTTTAACTCGCAAGCCTAGTTTACCTATGATGGACGATCGTACAGAGCCGTATATCTGTCATTCATCTGTCACGTGTAGCGGTCGAGTTTACTAGACGATTTTGATGATAGAACATTTTGTTTGTATTTGAAGAATGGTTTTATGGCGTTATACTAGTTACAGGTTCACAAAATGTTCTGTTTGACAATACACATTTGAAGATGGTAGATGGAAGGTACTCGTATATAGTTGTCCCCAATGATAACAAACTTAATGTAATATATGCGGTCATCTGTCTCATGCGTTAATTATTTTATAATTCGCTTTTAAGTGATTTTGCGACTAAAGGATAAAATGTAATTGAATAGTTGTACCATTTTCTCTTCTTTACTTTTATTCGAATCATTTTTTTAATTTATTTAAAGTTATAAACAAAAAAAGCAAGCTATAAATTGCTACTCCAGACAATAGATATTTTGCAATTTTTGGAGCTGCGTTCAGGAGTATGATTACCATAAGAAACATAAATCTCAATCCTGCCAAATTATGTCTTCCATCCATCATCCAAACCATCATCGTCCACTACATGGCGAAGCATGGCCCATTACTTTCCATTCCAACTCCAATGCAACCAGAGCACCGCGATGTTAACCCATCCAATAAATCAGCCTGAATCAAAATGAACGTGAATGCCGCTTTGTAAATCACTGCGGGGTAATTAGAAATTCGCCGAAATTAATTTTGGTGACGTCATTTGTGTCGTATCTAAAGCAAAGCTATCTGGTAGAGCTTTGATGTAATTTCTGGGTATTAATCTAGTTATAGTTTCCGTGTGAATTATCATTATAAAAAAACAAATTTTGCTGTGATGGAAAGAACTTTTAAGCGAAACAAAAAACTGTAGAAAACTTTCGCTCATTTTTCAATCATTTGAAAAAAGTTGCAAGTTTTTTAGTGGGTGCGAGCCCCACATAATCGTACGTCCGAGGACGTATGCGTTAGGAATATTTTTTTCTCCCCCCGGACACAAAAAAGGTCCAACAAGCTTTTTAAAGGTTACATTGAAGTAAACAAATATGATGACGTAATGGCTAAGCCATGCCCACTTCGTTGGGTGGTAATCATTTTCCGAATTAATTTAAAAGCATTTAATTTAAATAGAATCAATTTTCAAAATTGGTTCAGTAGATTACCCCCTACAAACTCACCAACTTTACCTCTTTATAATATTAGTATAAATTTTAATACACAACTCATAATCAATAAATATAATAATAAGTTTAATTCCTCCTATTAAAAATAAACAACGGCAACAAACCTATTATACCAAATCGTTTTGAACAGAAACAAAATTGCAACAAAACGCAATGTCGTCTCGGGTCAAAGAATATAAAAAACTGACCATAATTGAAGTTTCTAATTTTGAGGAGGATCGGCCAATAAACGTTTGAAATTATCTACCCCATGTTGTGCTTCGAAGAAACTCAATTTAACTAGTATTCCTAGAGGCCAGCGCACACCAGCAGACAGTATAATGATAGAGATTTTTTAATGTATCATTGTGATGTCATACTTGTTACCTTTTCACGCCTAAACCACTGAACTGATCATGAAATTATGCATGTACTTTTGTGGACAAAGCCGGTGCACCACTCTAAAGATTAGAATCGCTTGCACCCGGCGACCGAACGTAGCGCTAGTCCCGCCCCTACGCATGTAGCATCGTTCAAAGAATTTTGATCGCGAAGTTATGCACCGTTCGTGTCCGCGATAGTACGTTGTCAGGTGTACAAAAACGGGCATACAGACTTAGATATGGCTATGTTATGTCTCTAAACATTGTACAGGGGGACAGGATTCGATTAACGTGAAAATTTAGCTAGTTCATTATAATATATTTACCAACAGGAATTTTCCGGTTTTTGATTTGGCCCCATTAAACCCTTAAACCAAGAGTTTTTGTTTTACAGCCCTATTTCCCTGCCTCTCACAATTCTAGTACAAATAATACACTCTTTATCCTAATCAAAATATACAAATTTCAAACTGAATTTAGTGCGTATTGTATGACGAGGCGGTTACAGCTAAATTATATCGTTATCCAAAATGGATTTTAGTCAGTCGAAATTAAATTTGAGGTACAAATTCAATCGGACGGAACTGAAGCAGTGACAGGTGAGCCAGGGCGGCAACCCGAACGACCATTTTGAATAATGTGAATGCTGTGAAATAAACTTTGCTTTTTGGATTTACTGAGTTGTAGTTTTAGCAAGTATATCGATTAGAAGTTGATTGTAATGAATAGATGAGATAGGTTCTTATGTCTGAATATAGTACAAAGAAGCAATAATAATATTTAAAAATTATACAAATTTTTAAATTAAATTAAATTAATTATTAAATAATAAGGTGCTCTCCCTCACCGGGACCATTCGTATGTAATGTAAACTCAAACTCAAACTCAAATAATTTATTGCGAACACAGGTTAAGAAAGTGTAACAAACATGGTCTTATAAAGAAATTTGTCCAGCTATGTTCTGCAATTCAGCATGCAACATTAAAAAAAAAGAACAAATCTTGAAACATAATTATAAAAAACTGAATGTCAAATTGTACAAGTCAACGTTGATTACATTTGTCATTAAGATATTCTTTCACACTATGTACCGTTATAGATTCGATTTTAAGCATTACATTATAATAACTGCCGCAATAACTGACGAGCGTTTGCTTGTAATGTAACAGGATGTTACAAATTGTATCAAAATATTACAGACATTGAACACTGTAATGTTCGGTTCGGCTCACTCATGGATGAACTGCTTGGATGAATGCTCTACATGCAAAAATATTCACGGTAAGGGACCTTTAGGCTCTTGAAACTGAAATAACAAAACACAAAATAATCTAATCAGAACATATCTTGAAGATTTCTTTAAAACTGTGGACGGACAATGTGCTTTTATTTATACACAAAAACGTAAACAAATCTAATCGCGATTGAAGTAAATTTCTTTTTCATAGAACACCAATTGAATTAACAGAAATTTCCGCTAGAAACGCCACAGAATGGACTGTTTCTATGCTGCTCACGTAGGGAACTTCTCACTGAGAATTAGAAATACTAAATTTCGGCTAAGTATCGTTTACACGTGTGATGTAGACTTGGATTTTTTTCATGATTTTTATTTAAATCCACATTACATGATGAAATGATGATAATTTTGTAAGTTATAGCTCGTGTTTAGATAATAAATTAATAAGGATGGAATTAAATTTACAGGTCACATTATAATATAATTATCAAGTGTCTTTCTTTCTTCTTTGTCGTATGGTTGAGGAACAATCTGGTGTCTGAACTGAGCTGGTTTAAACCGCCATTTGAAACGAACGAAAAATCTCTCTGGTGTGCTGGTTTCCTCACGATTTCCCTCACCGTTTTAGCAAGTGATAATGAATTTCTAAAACGCAGAGGTGCGTGCCTGGGTTTCGAACCTACGACCTGTGAGTTGTTATTCCAATGATCATGCCACTGCTTGCGATATGAACTTACAACGATGGAATATCGTAATTTGACAGTTTACGAAACATGAGCTTGTTGTTGACAGAGCTCAAAAAATACTTATATTTTGGAATATTGGTTGGAGATAATCGTTGAGTGGCAGTTGCCAAGGTAGTGTTACCACCCTTTGATGTTTGTTACTTATTCCATTTTGCTTTACCATCAACTCGATTTTATTTTTGCCTACAGAAAACCAGTTAGGTACATATTTTCACACTGTAACAATTTCAACAATTAAAAACCAATTCTTTAGGGTACCTATTAATGTTTGAGGGGGTAAAAAAATATATATCTAGGTAATTATATAATGTGCGCTTCGCCTACGACTTTGTCCGCGTGGATTTCAAATTGTTCATCCCCTTTTTACCCACTTAGGGGTAGAATTTACAAAAATCATTCCTTAGGGCCCCTCTAGGGTATGTAAAAAACATTTCTTCCAAATTTGAAGTCTCTAAGTGCACCAGTTAAGGCTGTGCGTTGTCTGTCAGTCAGTCAAGATACAGTTTTATAAGTACAGATCAAATAATAATTAAATTGTTAATGTAAGGAATAATTACACTGATAGCCTAGTGGTATGACCGTCGACTGACAAGTCAGAGGTCTCGAGTTCGATCCCAAGGCGCGCACCTCTGCCTTTTCGTAAGTTATGTGCGTATTATAAATTAATTATCAGTTGCTAAAACGGTGACGGAAAACATCGTGATGAAACCAGCACACCTGAGAGATTTTTCAATGATGTGTAAAGCCTTGTCAGAGGCCTACGGGCGGTTTAAACTCTGACATCAAGTTGTTCATCAACCATACGGTTACAGAAGAAGATTACATTTTAGTGTAATGCTGCGCCTAAACAGGATTTCATGTTGAAACTTCATTGTGTAACACTTACACATACATGAAAGCAATAAAGCAATTTTATTTTATAAAATGTATCATTCATCAGCCCTTAGCCTTCTGTCCGATAACAAAATTCTATACTTAGAACAACAATAAAATGATTACAATACCCGTATAAAAAGATACAGCATTCTGTACAAGAACAATATAAATGGAACGATCCTTACAAAGGAACTCCGTGTTGAGTTCCGATAAAATCTGAAAAGGAAAAGAATAATTAAACATTATTTCAAACGATTCCTTTTTTAACGATAAGGAACTGTTTCAGTGTTATTTTTTTAAGGTTTTATAGATATTTATGAAATACATTTTGTAAGGTTTTAGATATTTGTAAAAGAATTTTTTTTTAAGGTTTTAGATATTTATAAAATATTTTTTTTATATCTTCCTTGGTCTAGTGATATCAAGCGCGACTGCTAAGCACGAGCTCCTGGGTTCGATCCCCGGTTCGGGCAAAGTGTGTGATGAAGTGATTGGGTTTTTTCCATTAGGAAATTCTCAGTAGCAGCACGGAGTCTGGAATTGTGCCAGGTTAATGGCAATAGGTTCGCCCCCTATTTCTCTTCTATTACTTCTCTCTCTCTCTCTCTCTCTCTCTCTACTCTTCTATCATCCTTAAAACCTTTCACACAACACTTCCTTCAGCTTTATTATTAATCCATACCACGATACGCGATTGAAACAACTTTTCAGTAACTTGCACCATTTTTAAAAGAATTATTTTTCATCTTATTCTATGTAATGGGCTGTTTTTAATTAAATATTTTTCTTTTTTTCAGGTAAGTTCCGCCAACGCATACGAAGTTAGGTATATGGGAAACGTATGTAACACTAAGCACTTATAAATTATGATTATATTCCCAATTAATACAGGACGCCATCATAATCATTGTATTACGAGCCTATGAAATCCCACCAGGAACGCCAAAGTTACTAAAACATTTAAAAACTCGGATCTCTTTTCTTAAAAAAAAATCTTCAAGACTATGAAAATATTTTTCAATATGTACTACTGTCCATTCTCCGACACGGATTCCCTATTCGAGACGACACAGGTTATTGATCCTCTGCGTAAGATTTAATATTCAATGCGCGGACGCAGCGCCAGTGTGCGTCCGTTGCGAGCGCCCGAGCTTTGCCGAAGTGAGAGTTTTGATTTTAGAACAATGGTTGAAAAAAAAAACGTTTTTTAAATAAAAAGTATTTTATGTTGTAACAAATCGTGTTTCGAATCCCCAAAAAGGTTTTTTAATGGTTCTTGAATTTTAAATTGCACAAATTCAAAACAAACTAGCAGGTACTGATTTGTTTATTGGAAAGCATTTATTGTAAGGACTCATTAATATTTCATTGTTTAAGAAATTAGAATTTTAAATGACTTGCACTTGGCTAGGAGATGGCATGGTCAATATTTGTATTGACAATCTTAGAGCCCTATCCACATTCCTCTATTTGCCACAGAATGTGGGATACTAAATTACCGATACTATTTTTACCATACTTTGCTAGTGGGACCTGAATATGATAGTTAACGTAGCATTCCTAATAATTCCAGTCAGTCTTTAATAGTAATCATAGGTCAATCCTAGATACCAATCATTTAGATAAAAAATTATTAACTTTTGCTCAAACCTGTAAGGTAAAACGTAATAATCGTGAGGAAACCACTCATCTTCGTAGCCTTATTATTCCCAAACTCTGTTGGGATCGGCTTCTAATCTAACCAGATGCGAATATCTGTTTTCTACATAGCACTATTCAATTCTATAGTTACAAAGTGACTTTTAGTTATTCTATGCCTATCGGTATACCGCTCCTGTAGTGCGAGCATGGATCTTCTTATCGAATTCTTATCGAAAATATATCAATATTAAACGTCAATTTTGACACAATTTAATGAACTTTATGTCAAACTTGATGTTAAGCATCGATAAACTTTCGATAAAAAGTCGACAAAAAGATCCATGCTCGCACCCCAGCATCGGTTGACGCTGTCTCGCAGAATGATACTATTAATTTTTCACATCGACGCGATGCAAAAGATTGTTTATTTATTTAATTCTGTAATTATTTCCAAAACTCCAAGCACCCTAATTTATAAATAGTTACTTAATACAATTCGATCTCAAACTATAATAGAGCAAGTTATATGACAGATAAATGAGACTACACGACAGTTTCGGTACGAAGTGGTTCTAAAGTGATTATGTGCGGCAACAGCAAACCTATTTTGCATTTGATCACTTCGATTGAGTTAAAGTACGACGATTAAGCCGTCTTCGAATATATCAAACAGAGTGTGAATTAGAATCCAATTCGAGATATGTACTCGAATCGGTTAAGTGGATTCAATAGTTTTGTATGTGGTTTAAATGTGTTCGAATTCGGAAGATTTTCAATTTATAGAAGTAATTCTGAATTCTAATGAATGAGTTGTTAGAACAAGTGGTTTTCAGTCTTTCAATGGTATAGAATGTATGGTTTTTCTGAAGTCTGTTTGGTTTTGACTGGACTTTCGGTGAAAGTACAGAAACCAATCGACTGGTTCTTAGGTTGCAGATTGAATACCTTTTTTTTACGAGGGGAAACCTACGAAAGTCACCAGGCCTCCGGGGAAGAGACCGGGTAGTGTGGGATTCTTACCTCACTAAAACCACCCCGGAAATCCTGGGTCCTCTTAAGAAACCAGCTCCGGAACCTTCTATGCGCAAAGCCTGACAGGCACTCTCCCGGGGAGACCATAAAAAGGATCTCTCCGAAGCCTCTAAATAAAAAATAAATATAAAAAAACGTCATGAATTTGAATGTATTATTCTAATATTTGATCGCAAATCCTCATTAGTATTAAGAACGGCTTTAATTTTCTGTAGACTATAAGTTACTAAATCAACATAAATAAAGACCATGTCAGACTGTGACACAGTTTGTACCTAATCTTGATAGTAATGATGATGTTACAATTCTTTTTTTGAGCTTGCAATACAATGACACCCCGAAGTTTATAGTATTATGTCATTGTTTTCATTCCATTTATAAATAATTCTACATTGTTTGCCCCAAAAAAGGGTTCTTGCTACTGTTGTTCAGTCAGTAGATACTAAAATTCAGCATAGAAATTAGAATCGAGTATTTCCTTCCAAAAAGGTTGAACTATTAACCGTATGTAAATGTCTAACAATAAAAAAAAACAAAGAAAATAGTGGCCGAGTTCGTTGACATCAGCGATGCTACTCATTTCGTATTCTTGTATAATGTTCGGAAGTTAAAAAATGTTAATTTTAAAACGTCCCTGACGTTTGACACGTCGCCCATTAGTTAAAAAAGTGAGAACTAGGATAGAGGCTGACGTAAGAATCATCGAAACATTAAGGTAGGAAAAAACTACGCTACCATATTTAACTATAAACATTATCATGATTAATATAGTACATGAGTTTTATAGAAGTAAATAAACTCTGTGGTCAATCGTATTTCAATGATCTCAATAAAGAGTAGATACTAACTGTTTTTTAACTTCTTATACAAAAGACAGGCGTAATATAACGGATTTTCTTTTTCTTTCTAAAGATCTTAAGCTTACAAAAGTGACAACTTTACGATATACAAGACTTACTGTAATTTGTTCAACTGTTTTTATGAGCTGCGTAACATAAAACACCAATTTTATGTTTGTTACGCGCTAGTGGAGGAGTACCTTAATAAGATGGATGGCCAACCTTACAGAGTAGCACATTTAATGCCGAATGTCACGAATCGGATGTTGTGGTATATATATACGGTCAGCAGCTTATATTGTTCAAGACAATAAGCAGCAAGCACGACAAAAAAGAGGGGTGATTTCTAAGTTTACCGTGTATAACTATGACTCTATAATTATAACTATATAATCTATAAGTATAACTATAACTATATAATCGTAGCTCCCAAACGGATATACCGATTTTGTTTTTTTAATTTAAAGGTGATTTGATCGAAGGTTTTAAAAATGTTCAGTATTTTTGTGAAATTTTTTGTGATTTTTTTAGTAAATATATTTTATTAAATATAATTACTTACTTAATAAAAAAATGTGTAATGTCTATATTTCTATAGAAGTACTGGAGTCAAAGTATCCTAAGTATTTTTTTAATAATTCACTTTGCGGTGTCTTTATTTCATAAAGACATTATTATTATTCATATTTTTGTTAATATCTTTAGTAATAAAAAAATACCTACACAATAATTCTACTTTGATAAAAAAAAAAAAATTTCACAAACTTAAATTCAAGTTAAGTTTTCAATCCTTTAAACGCGTTAAATATTGCATTATTATGTCACATATACTAACTATACACGCGCCGTTTGTGAGTTCACGGACTGAAGGCTGGAACTACGGTTTAAACCCATAGTTAAACCATAATAAAGGGGACTTTAAATATTCTCAAGCATCTTTTGTTGCCAACATTCTATAGTAGCATTCTAATTGCAAGAAGATTAGACAGCCATGGCACTATGTACATCGACATTTTTGGCGGCTTACCCTCTGCGTATCAAGACTTGTTAGACCATAAATCTTATTTGACATAGCAATCGACTTATTTATATCGACGAATTGTTAATTTGACATTATAATACGTAAGGCCGATTAACGATAATGATCATTGTAAAATAATGTCATCGATATAATCGAAATTCATTATAGACTATTAACCGACTCGCCGCAACTCGACTTTATTTATATTTATTAAGCACGAAATATCAAATTGATGTTGAAAATTTGTAGTCAGACTGTACACAACCCTAGAATCGAATTTATTACCCAACCCTCAGCAGTCACACTTACTCCTGTACAAATAAGGCAATTAGAATTAAACTAAACAAATAATGAGCAACATGAAGAAAACAAACAGCTCTGTCTTAAGTTTCCCACAGTGATCCCTCATTGTAAACTTTACATCTCCACAATGATACAAATAAATGGAGCAAGTTTTAACTTACGAAGGGTTTCTAAACTTGTCCCACTGCAGGGCAAAGGCCTCTACTCATATAGACAAGGATTAAGAGTTAATCCGCGATACTAGTTCAATGCGTATTGGTGATTTTGGCCTGGTTCAGGGAACCTCGCGATCTTTTTCGGTAGTTAGTGGTGTCTTAAATCAACTATCTAGTTCATTCTGACATTGAAAAAGTTACATTGGTACGTAACAGGTTCAAAACCACACACACGTGTTTGCAAAACGGGTTCATATAACATAATAAAACTTCAGAAGTCCAAGTTACCTATTTACCTAAAATCAACGAAATTTTAAACCAATGCACAATAATTTGTGCCATATTTGTGCAATTCTTACATTTTACACTTCATTTTTATACATGAACAGATTCCAAAACCATTGTTGCTTACTTTTTTCTCTTCTTACTAAACTTTATTTGAAATCATTCCTCTTTGAAGAACCTTAAAGAGATACTTTACCTTACCTCAAAAGTAACTAAACCCCTTAATTGGCAATAATTAACAACCGCCAATAAAACAAATAGTTCCACTAACTGTCTTTACCCCGGCAATATCTCACTCGGAAACTTTCCTTGCCAATCCACCTCCCCAACTTTCGTTCACTGTAAACGATATATACAAATGGTGGAGATTTCGGTGCTGTGGTAGGCCACACTCCCGCGCCAGATTCACGCCCGCGACTTGTCAATCCAGGGCTGTCACGAAGCAAAATTAATCACAGTCCCGCAAGTTATATTATTTCTCAATACGTAAGTTTTCCCCCTCTTGTGGGGGATGCAAGTGTGACGTGACGCGTTATAAATTATTGTTATAGAGTTCTGCTGAGAGTTTGATTAATTTTGCGCTTGACGTTGTTGTATATATTGGTTTTCAGGTCAATCAATATTGTTCGAAGATTATTATGTGTTTGTGATTGTTTTTTAATGGCAGCTTCGTTAGGTTATCATGGAGTAAATAAATTACGAACGCAATTATAGTTGAAATATTTGTACATTTGAAAATAATATCTGTTATGAATGTGACATTTTTAATAATTCTCGTCGATTAATAAACTTGCAACATGCAACATCATACTGCTGGTCAAAGGCCTTTATGATTTCTAAGTATTTCAGTTAGACTTAGGGTAGACTAATCGCTAATAGTTTTATGTAATTGTAATTTCACTTGTGACTATTGCAGGAAATAATATGTTATGATTATAATGAATTAGTTATTTTTGAAGTCCCATAAAAGCTGTGTAAGAGACAACCCTAACAAAAGAAGCGTGGGACAAGCCAAGCTCCGAGTGCGCGGAACACAAATTAATTGCCAATTGATTGTAATGAGACTTTAGCGACACGACATGAAGCTTGTTACTAGTTGAACTAGTAACTAGTTTATCAGAGCTCCTTTGCATTCTTGCCAAAACTCGAACACGACTCTATTTAGAAAGAATGTTCAAGATTCGCGAGTACGAGGTAGGTAGACAAGGAAAATCCACCAATAACAATTACTGAGCTATGAGAGGCTAAAAAGTTTAAATTAAGTTGGTGGATATATTCCTCGCTTATCGCTTAGCTCCCTCCAGATCCCTGGTGTAAATGTCACTTGGATGCCAAATTAAGTTCAGTGGCACAATCTTCGAATCGAGTCTTCTAATTTTATCGTATGGTTGATAACCAACCTAGTGTCAGTTTTAACCTCCAGGCCTCTGACATGGCTTTACACGCCGTTAAAAAATCTCTTAGGTGAGCTGGTTTTTTTTATTTTTACCTTCACCGTTTAAGCAAAATTATAATCTATTTCCATTATGCGCATAATTTTTGAAAAGTCGTGATTTCCCGAAGTCAATAGGTACGTGAATAAAACCTTATAATATTAAATAATATATAAGTATGACTCGCAAAAGTTACTATTCTAAAATAGTCGGAGATTGATTAAAAACCTGGGTTCAAACCTACGACCTTCGTCTTCTCAATGGTCTTCTAAATGGCTCTTCAGTTCAATGGTCATACCACAAAACTATCACTGCTCCAGTTTCGCAGCTAGGGCAGTGCCAGCGGTGTCCAAATACAGGATGCAGGCTCGGGAAAGATGCAGAAATTATCTTATAAAAGCTCGCACCTGAAAATGAAAATTCAAACTTCTCATACAAACGTTAGTCACGTGACCAGTCACTTTGTATGAAAAGTCAATTTTCAGATTTCGACCTATGTTCCTTGGGGAAACTTGTTCAGTTTCATGGACCTTTAACTCCTAAAATACGGCTGGTTTTTAAAACAACAAGTTGTATTTATAGATACAATACTGTTTTGCATTATATGATAATACTAGCTGCCCCGCGCGACTTTGTACGCGTGATTATTCTACCTCTACGCTCTTTCTACCCTACCTTACACTACTCTACCTTACCCTTCTCTACACCTACCCTACCCAACCCCTACTCTACCCCTACCCTACCCTACTCTACCCCTACCCTACCCTACCATACTCTACCCCTACCCTACCCTACTATACTCTACCCATACCCTACCATACTCTACCCCTACCCTACTCTACTCTACCCCTACCCTACCCTACTTTACCCCTATCCTACCCTACTTTACCCCTACCCTACTCCTCTATTCCTACCCTACCCCTCTATTCCTACCCTACCCCTCTATTCCTACCCTACCCTACCCATACCCTACAATCCCATATTTTTTCTTCTATTCTTATATTCTAGGCGGAAACAAATCTAGCAAACCAAAAACCATGAAAATCGGCCCAGCAGTAAACCTACTAATTTTCATGACTCTTACTCAACTTTAAAAATGGCAGAATTTCATTCAAACTTTTATCTTCTATATTTTCTCCCCATAGTGATTGAATATCGAGATATACGTGCATTGATTAGTTATGCCACTATGATGTCTTTTACTAATACCGAATTTCCTACACAAACTCCCCCCCCCCCACTTTTCCCCCCTAATGGGTAGAGTTATCAAAAAGCTAAAACACATCTTATTCGTTAACCGAAAAGCTAATTATCAAGTTTAATGACGGATTTTCATAACTACAAACTTTAGTCCCCTTTTATATCTCCTTAGGGGAAAAAAATCCATTTTTTTTGATACACGTCTTTCTTATTTTTAGCGCATAAGCTTAATACTCATTTTTACATCTGTAACTTAAAAAATAACAAATCTTCCATACAAACTTTCACCCCCTTTTTTATCCACTCAAGGGTAGATTTAAAAAAAAAAAACAATGCTCGTCTTTTATCTTACCACAGAAAAGCTAAATACCAAGTTTCGTAGATTTAACTTCAAAAACGACGAACTTTCATACAATCTCTTATCCCCTTTTTCACCTACTTAGGGGTGGAATTTTCAAAAATCCTTCCTTAGTGCACCCCTAGGGTACTTAAACAATATTGTCTTAAAATTTCAAGTCTCTAGGTCCACCGGTTTAGGCTGTGCGTTGTCTGTCAGTCAGTCAGTCACGGTACTGTTTTATAAGTATAGATAACAGGCTAGATAAATAGTGTATTATGTACTTGAATAATAATGTATATGACGTCCGAAAGGCCATATGTTGCCGGCAAGCGTTGTATTTCAAGAATGTTAGCACCTATGCGACACTGCTGCCGCTAAATGGTAGCTATTGTTCTACTTACATATGTAGCAGATAGCTCAGGTGTTTCGTTTTTGTTTAAATTGTCTAGGAAAATTGAGGATGATTGTTCATTTATAAGAAATTAAGTTGTTTAAGATTCAATTCATTATTTTCAATAGGTACCGTAAATAATAATAAAATTATTTGTGTTCAGGCCAAGAGCCTATTTAGTCAATACAAGTATTTTTTTAACTGCGGAAGTCTATTTCAGGACTGAATTGTTACTACACCCAAATTTCTGTTAACTTCTTATTCAATCTGCCATTTGCGACGCAAAATATAATTTCATCTTTATTTAATTAAGTACATAAACTCTGTTTGACATTACACAAAAAATGAGACAGCAAAAACAAACATGGTTTTTCTGTGTGTGTATTGGATTAACCTAATTGCATAGGTATTTAGTATATTACCCCGAGTAGCATATGTAATGACACTTTACCGAAATCCTTTAAACCTCCCCAGCCTGTGTTGCCACAGTAAAATTAATTACAAAATGTGCAATTAAATACACACTTTGCCCATGTTCGAACCAATAAAAACGTAGCCCGAAAAAAATCTCTGGCTATTTACATAATTTACCGATTTCACGATACAGCTGCGACGTTTATATCAATCCTGTACACATTTGCGGTTTGAAACGTTTTATATCAGTGTGTGTGTTCGTATTTATATGTTGTTTGTGTATGTGTGTAGGTGTTTAACTAATGCGGTATGGCACACAGGAAATATACGTGTTGACAGGTAAAATGTAAATGTGTGTTGTAAATTTTAGAATATTGTATGTGTGTGTGTATGTGCAGGGCTGATAAGCTTTCTGGGATTGTTTTGGTATTTAGTTAAAAAAAACTTTTTAAGGTTAATTGGTCCCTAGTTTCATTAGAATGTGAATAAAATATTTATTATCATTTGAATAATGCAACAATAGTTACTTATATTTTTATTGTTAATAAGATTTCATTTATTCTTATTATTTTCTATAAAATGACCATAAAATTATATTTCATTATTTAAAACACAATATTAATTTAGATTTTTCTTTTTTCTCGTCCTCATAAAACTTAAAAAGTAACAACCCTATAATGATGTCTTGTATACGTGACAACTATATTTCTCGTTGAGTTTGCATCATAAGTCCTGGGGGCTTAGCCAAGTTGACTATCTACAATCGCTAACGCTACAGAAAACGAAAGAAATGTATAGGATGACATTACCTTGGGGGTTAGCCAAGTTGACTATCTACAATCGCTAACGAATAGAAAACGAAAGAAATGTATAGGATGACATTACCTTCGATAGATATGTCACGTGACAGGTAATGTCATCCTATACATTTCTTTCGTTTTCTATAGCGTTAGCGATTGTAGATAGTCAACTTGGCTAAGCCCCCTTTATTGTTATGTCACGTGACATATCGATCGAAGGTAATGTCATCCTATACATTTCTTTCGTTTTCTATTCGTATTGTAGATAGTCAAATTAGCTAACCCCCCTGTAAATTTAGGGTCTGTTGCGCCTCTATTATATAAATACGTAGCCAGTCGGTTTAAAAATGATTTCTGTATAATTACAACATTGTTTACGTATTTTTTAAACATAAAATCAATTTACAATCATAGATTTACATCACTACATTAGGTACCTACATAATACGGCGTGACATTGATTTTAATATATGTACACTAAAATTACTATTCTTTCCAAATTATAAGTCAACATTTTGTATTTAACTTCGTCTATTATATTTACTTCAAAGGCACAATTGTATGACAACCGACATGAATACAATACTTCCAAATTCAATTGAAAACTGAAGTCTGCAACAAGTCAATGCCGATAAGAATCTTATAGCCGTCCTGTGACAACCCTAGTGTCACGTTCTTGTCACATATATGGGACAACAATGCATCTGCTATGCTGACTTCGCGCCTTAGCTGATGATATGTCCTGTACGTAGATTAATAAGCACATGGAACGTTAATACATACATAAATTTATTCTAGTTTCCCATAAAGATAACGTGGGATGAGAAGGTGGAACTACAGAATGCTATGTAACACATTCCTAAATATTTTTTCGATATTCTTGTATCAAATGCAAATAAAAACAAACGAAAATTATGATTTAAAAAAATGACTTCTTCAATAGCTAGACGAGCAATGTAATTATTGTACTTTCAAACATTTTTTTTTGTGAAAACAAAATTTTTGTGATTTTGTTTCCGCATTTAAGCTGTCACCGACGTCACATTTTCCTATTTCAATAATTTACCGCATAGCTGAAACGTTGACATTGTAACTTCATTATCATTCATTATCATTTGAGTCGTGGCATCCTAGTGGTGGTGACCGTTGACTGGCAAGTCAGTGGTCTCGGGTTCGAACCCAAGGCGCGCACCTCTGACTTTTCGTAAGTTATATGCATTTTATAAATTAATTATCACTTACTCCGTGCCTCGGAAAGCACGTAAAGCTGTTGGCCCTGCGCCTGATCTCTCTCCGATCGTGTCGGAAGGCCGTCCCATCCCATCGGACTATGAGTGAGGGAATAGAGAGTGCACCTGTGATTGCGCACACACTTGTGCACTATAATATCTCCTGTGTAATTGGCTAGTCTCCGTTGAGATTGGCCGCTGTGACCGAAATTCGGTCAGGAGATAATATATATATATGTATAACTTCATTAACTCATTACTCTATGGTTGCAAGACATGTATGTTTGTGTGTAAGTATATCACGTACCTACCTACTTCATTGTTTTGCGTCCGATTGTCTGTGGACGGGGGATCTCTTGGGTACTATCGCGTTACAATTATGTGACACACTTTGAAGTTGGAACCGGTGTGGTATTGATAAGGAATTGTTATGTTTATTGTCCGGTACTTGTATGAGATCGGAAACCGACTGAGCCTTTGAATATTAAAATATAGCTGTTATGTATGTACAATAACATTCAACAATTTTATCAACATTCACCTATTTCAATCTATTAAAGTCCATATCCCTACAGTCGTGATAGCCTAGTGGTATGACTGTTGACTGGCAAGTCAGAGGCGTCAGGTTCAAACCTAAGGCGCGCACTTCTGACTTTTCGTAAGTTATGTGCGATTTATAAATTAATTATCACTTGCTCCGTGCCTCGGAAAGCACGTTAAGCTGTTGGCCCCGGTTGTCATGAAGATCTTTGACAGTCATTAGTTAAAGGGTTAAAGTCATACACTCATAAAATCCTGATAACTAATCTAACTTCAGAATATCGTATCCCTTTGGGTTGCGGAGGTTAGATAGGCAGTCGCTCGGTAGAAAACTGATATTCAGCTACATCCGTTTAGATTAGAAGCCGGCCCCAATCAAGTTTGGGAATAATAAGGCTGAGAAGATGATCCCTACAATAGCCGCTTTGATCTTAATTGCCAAAAAATTTGAAACTGAATTTTCTGCTTGCGTTATAAAATTGAAATAAGCGAATGTATTAGAATCACTATTAGAATCTCCTATAAAGATTGCACACTCATTTTTATTATGAAAAAAAGCATAGTCTATTTTCTACTTTGTTCTGTATTTGTGGTTTACGATAGAGCCTTTCTCTACATGCCTGTCTCTACATGCCTGTCTCTACATGCCGGTCTCTACATGCCTGTCTCTACATGCCTGTCTCTACATGCCTTTTTCTACATGCCTGTCTCTACATGCCTGTCTCTACATGCCTGTCTCTACATGCCTGTCTCTACATGCCTGTCTCTACATGCCTGTATCTACATGCCTGTCTCTAAAGCAGGAGGACGGAATTTGAGCGTTATCGTTCAGACCCGTCCCTAAAAAACTCCCTGTATATTCGCAACCTAATAATCAATGAACTCTCAGTATTAATTCACACTCTCTCTGAGCATAATTTATTCGTTTCTCTAATTGATTCCAATCGTGACAGGTGGCACCACTGTGCTACATTCACAAAGCGACTCACGTTACCTATTCATCATTTAAAACGTGACACTTTCCTTAATAAGTTTTCCTTTAACGCATATACGAGCATTAAATTATATTTTAAATATATTTATAGGTAGGTATAGGTATTTATTTAAGTAGGAATCGTCACGTTTATTAGGTTTAGGTGGCTTTTGCGAAGCCATTAAATAACACGTATTTACGAATACTAGAGGTAGAGAGATACGAATACTGGAGAATATAATTGAAATACAGCCCTGTTTTATCAATTTTTTTAAATGATAACTTGTCAATACTAAAAAAAATATTAAAAAAAATCGATTGTCGAAATTCGTCATTATTTCCGTCCGAGTGATTTAACCATATCCCACTGATCTATTATACATCTATCTAACGAAGGTATCGTTTGACAAACGAAACAGTTTAAGGTAACAGCGATCAAGGAGACCCGACCCGCATTTTGGCGTAATCTTCAATACTGTCGGCCACACCATCTTACCCCTTTAGATAAATACATTCACCTAAAAGCGGTGAAATATTCAAAGGGTACGATTGTACCCTGTATTCCTTGAAGTTGTAATTAATATTAAACTGGGAAGGGTTTCTTTTGAAGAACGAGTGCGTGGTTTGTTTGAATTGGTAAAAATAAGCATCCGCTTTATAGAAAACTGATATTCTGCTAAATTCAGTTAGATTAAACATCGACCATAATTATTACCATTACCTGAAACTACTAAGATAAGAAAGTTTTATTCCTATAGGAATGAACTGAATATAGTATACTAGCGACCCGCCCCGACTTCGCATGGGTGCAATATACATATAAACCTTCCTTAAGAATCACTCTATCTATAAAAAAAACGCATCAAAATCCGTTGCGTAGTTTTCAAGATCTAAGCATACATAGGGACAGACAGACGGCGGATAGCGACTTTGTTTTGTACTATGTAGTGATTAAAACTTGCCTCATAGATACCTACAAATTCTGATAATGTTATCAATATTCTAAAACAAAAACATAGCCGATCAAACGTTACTAATGATCTCAAAGAAATACATGCTAACAAGTAGATATACCAACATAACAATAGTTTGTAAACTAACAAGCCGTACAATAACAAACATTAATGCCAACATAACAAACTCTTAGGACAGATCAAACAATAACATAATAATAGTGTGGTAAACAATCATGCGATCAGTGCGTATATCGATATCATAATAACTGAAAATTAAGATACAGAATTAGATCAACTAGCTTCCTCCCTCGCGCACTTTGGTTGAGCAACCAGCACTCCACCAATATTTTTCCAATGCACTACAGCATGTGACCCTTCAAATATTGAATGTATAGAATTTATAGGGTCGTCAACGTGCAAGAGCGTACATTGCTTGACATTACACAGGCCGTATAGACATACGGCCATACGGGTTATAGACATACGGGTTTGTCATCTTAATGGTGGTATAAAAAAAGCTTACTATAGATAATGGTATTCTCATACTTAACGTCTGTATCGTCCTGTCGTCATTATTATACATGTTTATGTATATTATGTAGTGTGTTTAGGTATATACATATATCTATCTATGTAGGTTTATGTAGCTCAATAACTATACTTTATTTTGTACCTCTTAAATATTTCTACTGACCCAAAGGTTGGCTGGTAGATAATGCCTTAAGGCATTAAGTCCGCCTTATGTACTATCTATGTACGTGAAGTATAAATAAATAAATAATGTGAAGAAAAAGAAGAAACTAACTTGGTTTCTTTAAAATATATAGGTAGATATACTAAAAGACACAATTTCCACATAGCTAACCCTGAAATCATTTAAATTAATTCTGAATCACGCCATACCTAAGCACCAGAAATCATAGGTTTATACGTTTTGTGACATTGTGTAATAGGCACATTTATCGACCGCAACATTTTACGTTTAATTTATTTTCAGTAATATACGCGTAAATGTAATAAAATTTTACTAAAATGAATACCGCGGTTATTGAATCGCGCGCGTTTACAAAATTTTTCACGCATATTATATTCTCGTCGCGCATTTTATGTTTTTGTCACGGAATTATTTGAAGCAATTATATTTTGTGCCGCAGCTACCTAAATGTATCTTCCGATTTTTAATTTGGTTGACACCTTGTTGTTATGTAATTGTTTTTTTTATTTATTTGACAGAGCTACTGGTTGCTTTAGTCAGACGGTCGCAGATCCAAATCCTGGTCGTAATCGATTTTTTTGTAGATTGACACTAAATAGTTATGCAAGACTTTGTTCTAAATTTTTAGAGCTTTGAATTTAAATAGAATTAGCGGAATTGGCGCGATTTCTACGTAAACTATTATTCTTACTGTATGTATCTATATACGGCTCCACATCAAACTATACATTACCAGTATAAGCTGACATCTTGTTGTACGAAGAGTCTATACAATGCGAGGTCAGTTCGTACTGGTAATGCTATAGCTTGATATGTAGCCGTGTGTACATGCATTTTAAATCCACTTATGGACAGTCTGTCAGTGGATAAAAAAAACCTAGAAACCTAACTTACTGACTACAGAAAATTCTAAACTCGGCAATTTTTTTTACATATACTATATTCTATAACATACAAAAATTGCAACGTTACCGAGGGTGTGTCACAAATTTGCACACAATACGTACTTGTTAAACATAAACATCACTTGCGACAGTACTGTTTGTCATTGTTTTCTACATAATATCACTGATCTCTGCTTGTAACCATGGGAAAATTCGCTTTCGTCTTGAACATAAAACGTGCACTCAAAAAGCATTGTGTGTGAGAACGATACGAAAGCCATGGTGCAAACAGAGTTAATTTTACGAGAAACTAAAACAAATTTTATTAATTTGTGAATGCCAGTACGAATCCCCTGAACACCGTTTTAATTAAAAGGATGTGCCCCGTGGTAGCTCTCAGGAGTTTGTCAGAAAAATAACAATTGAAAACGCACGGCCACGTTACAGTGGAAGTTCAAACTTGTGTGTTTGAGATAGTTGCGAGATTAAAAATTCCTCTACATAAAAATTTTGTTCGTTATACAAATTTTCTGTTTTACGGTAACTTTGCTTTAAAAATGGATATAGTAAGTAGGTACTGTTTTAAATATTTAATTACTTAAACGTTACACAAAAACCTTTTAATAGAATATTCAAAATCGTTTATCAGAATACGTCAACAGCGTTATATGCAAATAGTCCCCGATTCCAATTTAAATCTGTTTAAATTGACTAAAATATCACCAAGCTACTTCTGAAGCTTAATAATGGACTAATCCTCTCTGAACCGGTCCGTGTCAATAACAAACAAAATTCATGAATTTATTTCCCTCCACCCTTTCACAGAACGGACTGCTCATTTGAACACCTTTTAGCAAATTTAATTCACACTTGACAGTTGAGAGGAAAGCAAACAATAAAGCCGTTACTGTAGAATGTAAAGCCTTGTTCGGACTGCGCGTTCCAGTGTAAACGTAGGACCTACGCGGACCCTGAAACGCTCTGTCCGTTTAAAGCTTAAGTAAACTGACAGTGATTCTGATTCTATCAAACAGTCCGTTTATTCGATTTTTACTGAACGTTCAGATAATGTATCGTATGTATGTAAGATATGATATCAAACAGTCCGTTTATTCGATTTTTACTGAACGTTCAGATAATGTTTTGATGGTTTTAAGCTGTAACTTGTTTTGTATGGATGAGTTGTGTTTGGATCCCTGTAAGGTAATTTAAAGCGCTGTTAAGCGATTCGAGCTTGAATGTTACAATATAGTCACAGTAGATAATTATTCTGTGACACACTAAGACCGTGCACAAGGATAATTATAATACGACGACGCGGACGTCGCGTTGACGTTGGTCATTCTTCTCGCAAAAGTCTGCCTGGAGGCACTTGTAGAATACTAGGTATTATACGTTGCGATGCCAATGACGTAACGTGGTGTTGTGTACAAACCCGCCCTTATTCTGAGTTGAGTTTTGAAATTTGACGCACCTAGTCATTTGAAAAGAAAAACCAATGTTGCAATGCTTGTAATTTATTATAATGAACAACTTTTGTAACACTTGCACTCTCAGATAAAACGTTATAATACAAAACAGTATAATGGATTACGAAACAGAAAGTGTTTTTTTGAGTTGACTATAACGATCGCTCTTGAAAATGGGCTCCATTTGAGTTTAATACTAGTCGGATAATTCTGAAATCAACTCGTGAGTAAAGCCAACATAATATTTAATATATTATAAGTATTGTTTTGGTTTTGGAAATATATTTCTACTTTCTTTTTTGTGATTAGGATTAGCACTTCTGATTGCTCTTCGATTCTCTTTAATCCGACATGCTGTCACCTGACACTTAGGTATAACACCTATTGTGCGCTTGCCCGTCGTTCCCCACTCGACTCACTGCGTCGACATCTCGATCCCAATTAAGCCTCTCTCGATACCTGGTATTATCGGATACGGATCGATTCGACAGTCTCTGCTCGCCTCGCTTGCGTTTCCAAATATTGACACTTGATATCGAGTTGACGAGTACGGACGACCGGACGGTCTATGGTACGGTATTTAAATATTGAAATAAAATCGGCGACTGAATATTGGTATTTAAATGTTGGCTTTAGTTTTCGATGTGATAACTTATTTTTGGAAGTTTCACTTATAAATGGAGCTGTAACTTGTGTCTTTCTTGTAGTTTCTTCCATTGTATCATGATGGTTAAGTCATCATGATGACAAACCTACCTGATCTACTGCAATGCAACAGTCTACATGCGCAGGAACGAAATCGTAGTTTGATCCTAATTTGAAGGTTCTCCAAATAAAACCAATAATATTGTGTAATCAAGGTCTTCAGACTAATATTGGTCTTTTTGATATAAACATTAGACACATAATTATCTATGTCTGTGGTTTGTCAGATTCCCATTAAATGTTTTTTTTTTGTTAAAATTCAACTTTTTATATTTTTTATTTTTATTTATTTTTTTTATTTATAGACTCACGCCTGTATTCCCCAGAGGGGGTAGGCAGAGGTGTGTAGTACACCCACGTTTCGCCGGCTATGTAATAAGTCCCATGTAATAGGGGGCGAGCCTATTGCCATTAACCGGGCACAATTCCAGACTCCGTGCTGCTACTGAGAATTTCCTAATGGAAAAACCCAATAACACTTTGCCCGACCCGGGGATCGAACCCAGGACCTCGTGCTCAGCAGTCGCGCTTGCTACCACTAGACCAACGAGGCAACTTTTTATATATTTTTTTTTAATCTGACAAACCACAGTTTACAAATTTTTACTGATTTTTATTGGATAATATTCAAATGAATACCAACCTTTGTATGAAGCTCGCTCGGAGGACACTCCTCTTAATAAGGAAAACAATTTCCCTGCAAATTTCTATTTGTATCGAATATTCATACTTCACATATCAGAACCTGTGCTCTATATCTGTAATAAAACAATCACTTCCATGATTCATTTTGACATACTTCAGCGGTATATCAAATTATGCATAAACAAAACCAACTAACGAAGATACATCACACTATAATCTTATTACATTATTAGCTTCAAAGTTACCATCATATTTCACTTACCATATTTCTACAACAAAGCCCTATAACATAATTGTATTATGTAAAGATACGACGTTTCATACAAGCACATCTCCCGCTAATAATTCGATTTGCCCGTTTGACAATAGAACGGATCGTCAAAGCCAATCAACAGTGGGAAACCTATCTAACCTATTTGCGAAACGTCTCACCCACAAACGCTAGACATAAAATAACCCCCGTGATATACAGTAAGTGAAATGGAAAGTGCTAACACAATCACAATCTATGCTGTTTAATTTTCTCACGCGTTTTGCTGTGTGACTCACGGATGGGCTGTATGGCGAGCGTAATTATATTCTTTTCAATTTGTGTCATAGCATAGTTAGACAGATGAATAGATAGTTGCCTCATGCCAAATCAAACATCTTGCCATCAATCGCCGATTAAAACAATGGAGTTACTATAACATCCCATGTCGTATCGTTAGAAAGCAGTGAGACAGGACCAGAGTACTGGGACAATAGGTACAGGATGATAATCTATTACTATAACAATTTGTGAATCTAAAACAAGAAACAACATTTAAATGATCGTGTGTATATTGTATGGTGACGCGGTGACGTTATCGGAATCGCTGCGAAATTCCACCCGAGCGGACACAGTGATCGTAACATTGTACAACAAACGTCATATCTTTCGAGATACAACTCATCGTTGCGTCGCGTTCATTGATTCAAACGATGTAAACAAATTGAAGAGAATTTAGAGTTTTTATCGTGCTGTCGTATCTGTGGAGACTGTTTTGTTCGGAACAAAATGTAACAACGATGTTTTTGAGACTGACGAATTATTTGATAATAAATTTTAAAATGTGGGTAAAGAAATAGATAATGCTTAGGAAACATGTGGTTTGGGAAAGCAAAAATATGTACTAATCGATGACTCGAATAAAATTGTTGAATCTTAACATGATAAGTATTTATTTAATAAAGAAATAAAAGAAAACAGAGACAGTATCTAAAACCCCTATCATAAAACGTCGTCTTCAAACACCACAACATCTTTCGAAAAGGAACTTCAATTTCAATTTAATCAAACAAAACCTAATCTTGCTTGCGGCAATCATACAAATTGTGTTTGACGCAAAAAAATAAAATTATATTACCTTTTCACATCACTGTGTTGACAGAGTAGTCACATTTCTTTTTACAGCTGAAAATAATCCCCCCGCCACCCTCAGGCATTCGCAAGTAATATCGCTATTTATTGTATTATTCGTATTTCTTCTCGCATCAAAGAGCAACAAAAGGAACAACATAATATACAAAACAGGTACGACGTTTCAATTTGCGATGAAATTGCTCCATCGACTGAGTACATCGGTATTGGCAAAGCACTCCGCCCCGCACACAGATATTTATACGAATTGCTTATAAAATGAAATGCCATATTTTTTTTCGCTCGCTAAGCTTACCTTTATTGTCAAACATTCGCCTTTTATTCTCTTCTTGAGATGACAAATTATGATTATATTGACGACATTTTATTGAACTCAAAAGTAGATACTTATTTTAGATAATTAGGTACCTACCAGAACATCAACAGAAATCATACAAGTAATGTGCCGGAAAACATTTTCAATTATGGAGGATTCCATTCCTTTCCAAATTCAATTCGGCAAAAATTTTAGAAATTACAATAATCTCTCTTCCATCTTTCATACTAACAAATTTTTGATATAAGACGTTTCTACCGGGGGTCATTCTTGTTATAGCCCCTAATTTATAACAAAATAATTTAATAAATTCCTCCGAAACTTTAGCCATTTCAACTGCGCGGATAATTTCGTCAGCCCCGGGCGTATATTTCAATAAACAAGTATTTATTACCGTCAAATTTAATCCCTCTTCGTACACATCCAAGCATGTCGTACCTACGTAAAACCGACCGTTACCGGCGAAGCGTATTGTAATAATGAACAAACATATTTCGATTGATATCGCGCGTTCTCTTTACTATTTTGACGCTTACCACCCCTTCCTCCCCGCTAAAGGTGCTTGTTCCAAGTTCCGCATTCAAATTTATTCAATTCGTGGAGCGATCGGCGTGGAAATGAAACGTCTCACGATGGTACACTTCCCTCTCTATTAGCATTTGATGCCGACACGTCAGTCTTATAGTTGGGTGCACAAGGAGGATTTGCTTGCTGTTTTTTTTCGAGTACGCCGCCGCTCCCTTCTTGCGGAGTTATTGACGCCCTGATGATTACGATAGAAATGCTTTTCATGCGCATTTTATTCTTTGACATTTTCTTCGCACCATTTCATCATCCTTTCAACGTTTATTTTTCTACCGCACGTGTATTGACTGCTTATTTTCCGTAGATAATGTTACTGTTGCGCAGTATCTTAATTTATAATAAATTGGCAATGGAATGCCAATCAATGTAATTACAATTAATGATGTAATTTGCTTAACAAATTAGATATTATTCATAGAAATTAGAAATATTGTAGGATTTGCGATTAAATTTAAAGGTTGTGCGCTTAAAGGTTAACATAATTTGTTGTTAAAATTTAGTGTGTTTTGAAATAGAATTTGATCATTTTTGTCTTAGCAAGTTTTATGATTCAAAATTCAGAGGATAAAGCACATAAAACAACATTTTATCGAACGTATCTTATGTTGCCATTTTATATATATTTTATATGTAAGTAAGTATTTTACAATGGTAATTTATTTTTTGGGAAAACTAAACTATAATACGTAGCGAGTTCAGGTAATAAAAGCAGCAGAAATTGTCTAAACATCAATAAACATCACCCGTTATGAACACAAGTCACACGGAAAACGTTACATCTTTGCACACACCAACGACCATTGACAAAATAATGACAGAACCGACGTTCCCTTTCAACTCAATCAGTTTGCCGAACATTTTAATTTTGTTATTCTTCCATCTGTTTACCAACGATTCCGTTTCGTTTGATGCTTCAACAAAGATTCTGTTGGGCAGATTAGATAGAACGATAAGTCAAAGGAAATAGGCATTCTTTGCTTAATTGAATTTTCGTTTCGTTTTGTTAAATTATTTCGGATTGAATAAGTTGTTACTGTTTTTTGTTGAAGGAAAATTAAAGTACCTTTAAATTAGTGTTTGGGCTTTTGTAGTGAAACTAATGGTGGTAATTTATAACGTTTAATGATCATACTGAAGACCTTATGGAAATGTAAGTATTATTTTGACAGGAATAAATGACAAATGATCGTAAAAAGTACAATGGGTCCATCAGGATTAATTATAATTATCATACTTAAGAATTCGATGTTGCAAGATAAGGAATAAGTATCAGTTTTTGAACAATGGTTAACAAGCTACGCTTATTTCCCAAATGTTATTCATAAAGTTGCAAATGCTATTTTCTACAAAGCTATCTTGCAAATTCGCAATACTATTACAACGACAACACGTTCGCAAAATTGTTTTTACACACAACACGCGCCGAGTCATAATCTCTCAATTTTCATCCGAGATACTGTGAAAATTGGGGCAATACAATTTAAAACTAATCATAGAACATTTCGCGCGCCCCCTTAGTTTCCACCGGGGATGAAGAGCTAGCGAGAATAATGAAATCTCATCAAATAAGTGGAGTGAGCTGAATAAATGCGACCACGAGACATATAGAGGTAGACAATACGTTGTAATGTTTGCTTCGTAATTCAAAAGGTCTGCTTTTGCGAGGGATTTTGAGAATAGGGATGTTTTTAATTCTGGATGCTTCGAAATCTCATGGTAAAGTTTGTAGACACAAAACGTTTGTTGCTTGTTGTGTGATGTTGATTTTTTGCGGCTAACAATGTTGGTTCCATTTGTTTTTTGAACTTATTGCATTGTTCAATTTTACCATTGATGTCTACCAATTTGACATAATAGTATTAAGTCAGTCTTTTTTGGAACATTATGACTTTTATCAAATCGTCACCTGTACCAAAGTCGCGAATCTGTTTTCTCGAAAATCGATTTTAACCTAATCTCAATAAAGTATAAAATAGATATACGCGAAAACAGCAGATTCGCAACTGTGCCTAGGTGACGAAATGACTTCTGACTGATATAAAAATTGTCGTCTGTCATTCTGCCACATCTGTGAGTTCTTCGAACATACCATTTACTTCTGAATAATCTTTTGCATCCCGGCAGCACATCTCAATGGATTTCCTATTGTGTGTCCTTTGACGATGTAAAAAAATAGAATAGAATAGAATATTCTTTATTGTACACCATTGACATTACATATGGAGTCTTACAATGGGCGGTCTTATCGCTAAAAGCGATATCTTCTAGACAACCTTTGGATGGACAAGAGAATACTTCAGACGAAGTAGGTACCTTTGTTTTTTTAGCCATCATTTGCGAGCTGTTAGCAGTGAAAACCCAGGATTTCACTTCACAAGTAAAATAGTTTTCCCAGCTGGAACTGCACCGAAGAAATAATTTTCTCTTCATTATGGCAGCTAGTTATAAAATTTGTCAAACCTCGTTAACGCACCCGCTCGGCTATTATAACGTCTGTTTAATTTGTACGACTTCCTGTGGAAAACAATTGTACTAGTTAAATAATTTAACTCATTATTGCCTTTTAAAAGCCTCTAAAAATAGATAGGGAGAGCCTTTAAAACAGAAATGACGCGATAGTCATTGCCCGGTGACAAATTGTAATATGAAACACAGATATGTATTTTTTTTTTGGTAAGGGTCATTTTATATGCACCCTAGTTTTGGAATATCCCAGTGAAAATCGTTTGTTTTCGTTTACAAAAACCTATTCTTTATTTAAGATTATAATATACAGTTTATTTCTGTTTTGTAAGTTTTTTACGCAGCAACGAATCAACTTGGTTTTTTTATGCAGGTAGCATAAGTGTCAGAAAGTGACATTATGATATTATTTAATATAATAATAAAATGTGTTGTTAGAAGCGACAAAGGGCTTTCCCATCCGGAGGATGGGCAGCAGCATCCTTCTGTGTAACAGCAATCACCTGCTACTGCGATTGGTAGCTTGCTCAGCGTGGCGATTATGAGCAAATACCTCCAATAAGCGCACAAAAAGTGGCACGTACCTATTGGGAGCCTAATAGCGGTGGACTAATACAGGCTGATGATGAATGATGAAATTATAAAATTAAACCACGGAAACGTAAAGCTACTGGAAAACCTAGTAATAAATATATTAAATTAAGTACTTAATACAAAATATAGTTACGTCTGCGACAAGCGTAACGTTAGGACAAATAGAACATTTATCTTTATAATTGTACAGAACATCGCTAGTTCTGTTCCAAAACTCACTGAAACTCGCGAAGTGTAAGGTATACACTATACATATAATTGCACGCGACTTGCACTCTGCGTCGCAAACACTACTAATTTGTATACGTCTCGCTGTGGCAACGGAAGCCACTAATTTAATGAATCTTAAAACAGTATAACTTTTGTGTTTACTGCGCGAAACTAGGGAAATTTAGTGTTTCAGTAAGTAGTACTAAAATAGTACAACATATAGTACTAAGTAGGTACTACATAGTTATATTTAATTGTTCTCTTTAGCTCGCTACTTCGTCTATGTAAAAAGTCAATTTTTCCCAATTCACAAAGATTTGAGATAGTTACCTATAATTTTAATTTTCTTGCCGTTATCGTCATGTGTCGAGGTGGCATTGGTTACGGACCTGCTTAGCAAGCACGTAGGTATTATGGGTCCCAATGTGACTTTTTTCAATGTCTTACATCATGTCATAGGTCTGAAATTGCCAATACGCATTAAGCTAGCGTGGTGAATAATACTCGAACCTTCTCTGTACGAGACCGTTACCCTGTGGGACAAATACAGGCTGGTTTATTTATGATTCATGTCCTATTATGTATAAAATATCGAGCATAAATCTATAATTTGATTCACAAGTAAAGTAGTGCCATTTGTTAATCAGCCATATCATTTTGTAGCGTTTAATAACTTTGAGTCCAATGATAGAGACTCAAATCTAGAGTCTAACGAATTGAATTTGATTGGTCCAGTTCAATAATATTGCACGAACATAGCGTTAAAAGTTACGTTTAAATTAAGCCTACCAAGATTAGAAACCACATACAGTTAGCCAAAAAGGTCTGGAAAAATTGGGGGCGCCACTGCCGCACTTCTCATACTACAATTCAAAATTGCAAGTTATTTGGTATGTAAGTATTTCTATAACGAATAATCAAATTAATCACTTTTAAGTTATTTTAGTTTTCACAAACATAGCTTTTAAGTTTTTTATTTTTAGTTCCAGCTGTCAGCCTCAGACTCTTTTTTTCCAAGCTGTAATTTGGCATTGAAAAAGAACCTTTACTTTGTAAATCAACCTTAATTCCCAAAGGAAAGTGCTAAAAATATAATTTAGCTCAAGAATATTTTACCTTGACTCACTCGCAATGACATAAGCACACAAAGTAGAAGATGTGTCAAAAGGTAATACACACTGTCAACTCATAACTAGGGATGTACTTAAAGCAAGCGGGTGAATGATGATCCGATAGTTTTATCTTATTAAACGATTGAAACCTTACTACCCTTTACTGAATTGCTGGCAGAAGTATAAGATTCCTTTTTTAAATGCGTCTATTTCCGTTGACTTATAAAACTATTACGTTTACATTAGTCTAATTTTCTTTTCATAATTTCATTTCCACTTACATATTATTTCGTAAATTGCCGTTCGTTGTGGTGTTTGTTCAACAGTGGACGCCTTCTGGCTGATTAAGATGATAATGATGATGATACGTAAGTATTATTATTATTGTGTGGTATATCTTGCATAGGTAATATTAGATTTTCGTTTTTTTGTTTCTTATTTTTTTTAGGTATGATATTAAACCGTATCGATCAAAAACTATGTTATCGTAAGGTTATGTCAAACAGCGAGTCTCGAATCATCCGACAGTTTGTCGCATCTGACGTTTTATTCATAATATTGCAAGTGTAGTCAATACGGATGTATTGTTCATTGTTTGTTGTGAATATTGAGTCCATTCAGCTAAACAATTACACATGATTGATTTTGTTTTGATGTCCGACAAAAATAAATTGATGCGTCGTTTATTGAGCTTTGTTTTGTGAAAAATTAACTTTGCTGTGAATTTGTTGCTTATTTTAATTCGGCTTACTCTGTTTTATCGTTGTTAAAAACAATGCGTTCTTTTTATTTATAACCAACTTCAAAAAAGGAGGAGGTTCTCAATTCGATTGCATGTTTTTTAAAATCTCGATTTTAAACTTTCACAATATTTTTATTTTTCAATTTTAAAATTTTTCTATACGGGATCATTGAAGCTCTATTAGTTAAGTGAAAGGTTGGAATAAAAAATCGGATAACACTATGGATTTCACATCCGATTCTGCAAGTCCGATACTTTGTCACTTGACATCACTAGCCCATAACTTGCAACTTAACGACCCCGTACGTGGCAACAGGCGTACGCACTTTGAAGGGCATAAGTTACGAGCTTAGAAAGGATAATAGCCAGTAAAGTAGCCAGGACTAGTGGAATGTAGATAGTGTGCTCCCGGGTCAACTTGGCGGCTTTTACCCGCCGCGGCGCATAAAGTTAAGAGTAAAATACGTGTAAAAATGGGCTTAATTACGTTTAACATGTTTATGAGGGTAGAATATCCTGAAGTTAGTGTTTTTTACTGCAGATACATGAGCAGATAAACATAGATCTTTAAATATTTTTATTTCTGCCAAAGCGGCCAATCTCATTACGAGACTAGATAATTACGCAGGAAATAGTGCACCAGTGGGCGCGCAAATGCTCTGGTCCGATTCGAGGTGCTCTATCCGATTTCCGGCATCCGACACGGCCGGAGAGATATCAGACACAGGAACTACTACATTCCAAGGCCTGAAACTGCATTTGAGTTTTATATTAACTAAACCAAAAAATACCATAAAATAATATTGAATTCCCAGCATCCATTAAGTTCATTTTAGATTGAAATACGTGTGCTTTCTATATTTTTATTGGCACTTATTAATGTTATTTTCTCCCCCTACTGACAGTGTTTGACAGCCGTAAATAATCATTGCGATGTCAAACGTTAATGCTGTAGCGAATATGTCAAAATATATGGAGTTCGCGAAGGTAATAGGAAAATCATTTTCGACAGCTCGGATCACGTAATTGCTTAACCTAACCTAACCTAACCCGTAAAGTAGAGAAAGATAAATGACCGTAAGAATCACTACTATACGAACCTACTTACTGTTATTTCATGGCAATGAGATGAGGGGTGGTACTACCCCGGTCGAGCCGACCGATTCACCACCCCAGAATTGTATTATTAATTTATATTATTAAACCTAAGGAGACCTTACAGTAGCTGTAAGCTGCAGCCTTGGTAAGCTCGCATTGCATAACTAAATGTTAATAGGATTCCAATTTTAGTATGTAGCAACAATGTTAATATAAGTTAATGCTACTTTCAGATGCGATAGAAACAATACCTTTGTATTCCACTATTGTACGGAGCTCCGCGCTTTCGTAACGAATTATAAATCATTCATTATGAATAAAACTTCTTTTAAGGCGACTTGTACAAAAAATCTTAATTTGATTTCAGTGATAATATAATACAAGCAGTACAAATTGTGATTTGTTAATAATTTTTAGACGTTTTTAGAATTCATATTTATTATAAAATTTGGGTATTATTATAATATTTATTACTTGCAATTTCCGGCACGCATTGCAATGCTTTTCTTGCTTTTTTTGGGCATACCTTTTTTTGAGCTAGGAACTTTTGCATTCATACAGAGAACAACCCTCCAAAGTTACATCACAATCGGATCAGTGGTTAGGAACACTTATAGGCTAAACATATTAACATTTTTTTTTATATGGATTGTTATTTTTGCGGAGTATCTACCTAGATTTTTAGGATTTTTGATTTTGAGTAACCTCGTCAAAATAGGTTTTCTAAAATTCTAAATTCAAGTTCAGACTTACTAGAATATCCGAATTCCTTAAAAAAAATCATATAATATACCTACTCCTACTAATCAGTATGCTATGTTAAAACCCAAGGCTGCTCTAATGTATGCAGTACAACAATAAAAACGAGACTTAAACTACTCAAATGTCACTTTTAAACTGTCATTAACTTTCAAGTTAATTGTAAAGACGACCTCAGTTTTAAGTGACTGTCATCATTCTTAGCAACATACGGTTTACAAGAATATTTGAGACATAATGTATTGAAATCATGAATTTTTACAACTTTACACTGATTTAATAAATAGCCTAATGGCTTGTAAGGCTTAAAAGCAATAAATTTGCTTGTAATTATGAGTAAGCTGCTACTTAGAATGTAGTATTGTGCTTAATATTAGGTAAACTTGTAGCTAGTTTACTTCTAAAACCATATTAAACAAAATATTATATTATTAATATTAATTTACGTAATAGATAGATGAATTTACAAAGAATTCACTCGCTTTATATCGTTTTAATTTTAGCGTATTTTTTGCTCCAGTCAATTTCCTTTATTTATAAATTTTAGCTTTCTGCACTTGTATCTCCATTATAAACTTTTACTAAGCCAAGTTTCACACTCCTCCACAAGGGATTCACAGTTTTCGTTTCACGTATTAATATATAGATTTAATTATCAACAGTTGATCGATTTAAAAAATAAACACGTTCGTCGTAGGTAAAAGGGGGCCCTCCCCCCAGTCAAGAGGTTATGTAAATTGTTTTACGAAGACTGCCGTTACCATCTCGATGGCGCACTTAAGGCATTTACATTTTAAAGCCTTATTTGCGCTAAGCACACAATTACTTCTGCATTTAAACACAATTTAAACAGATTACACTCTGTTTAAAGATTCACTTTAAATTATTCTAATTAGTTTGACTCAGTCGTTTTCCTAGACTTTGTTTCAGTTGTGAATAGTTTTTTTTTTGTTTTGTTGGAGAGATCTTTGTTTGTTTTCTGGCCTGGTGAAATGGTAGTTGTCTCAAAAGTGGCATCATTCTACTAATTTTCATTAATCATTAGTAAAACCCTTCTTATTTAATGGTCCTTGTTTTATAAAACCTACGTAAAGACCTTAATATGATTTGTTTTTATATCATATACTCGTAGATCTACATTTTGTTTGTGAATTTAGACGTTACTCAAAAACTATAATTCAGTGAATAAAAGATCAGTTTGTCTTACGTTAACATCAACTTCCTGGCGTTTAAGGTCTTCGTATTATACGTCCTCGGACGTGCGGTATGCGGTAGGCATTATCGACTCCCGCCTGGCCACAAAAAAAATGAATGGTATTCGTATTAACCTTTCTTTCACAAGTCTCTTGTCATTCAGTTTTGGTTCTAGAAGAGCTCACAACTCACTAATGTCACGTTTACAAAATACCTTAACACCTTTTACCAAATGTATAGATATTAAAAATTAACATAGACTGATTTTGCTCCATTCAGTTTTAAAATAGCAGTGACATTGTTTGATCACCTCATAAAATCAACAAAATATCTTACCACCTACCTTAACAAATCATATAATTTTACATAAAGTGTTTTACGCTTTAGGGAAGGGAACCCCGTGACTTTACACGGACAGTCATAAAATTATTCGCGAACACATTAATATTAAATTCTAACACACATCGAATGGGGCGTAAAGCTCTGCTATTATGAGAAACACGTTGTATTACGGAGTGCTACGATGTTCCCGCAATGTAGCGTTACTGACTGTTAGATCTTACGAGGGGTAATATAGTTTAGCCTCATTAGCCCCATAAGTAGTGAAACCAAATAGGCTTTGTTACGGAATTGTATCGTGAATTCTAAATTACGATCTAATTACGTTTTACAATAAACAAAAACTATTGAACTATTAGTAAAAATTACCACGCAGTGGGTGGATAAAGCAGTAAACGACTTCTCGGCAGGCCCAGAAGGGGATGGCGGGATGAATTAGACTCACGAGTAAAGGACTGCTCTTAGATGGCTCTAGGCAGAGACAAGGGAATCATTTATTCTGCAGTGAGTGTGTATATATAACATGTAAGCAGTAAAATAGATGTTAGTTATTTCTTCAATAAAAATAAATATCGTGTAAGACAACGTATACAATTTCAGTTACCAACTAAAGTAACTTAAAATAAATAATCGATTAAAAATCCGCCATATTCACTGGGGAACTCCAGCACTTCCCCCACAGAGATCGACTCGACATCAAAAATGTATGGTTACGAGGCATTGCATTATCGCCGACGATTGCGCGATTTCGAGTTTCGTTTTCTCGCACAATTTTCATGGTAATCTTGCTACGAGCGCGCTGATTTTCCTGCCATGAAATATTTGTAACGTGTGCTAAAGGTGGGTTGGTATGGTAGTATTAGTATGTATTGACTTATTTCTTGCTTAGCTCCGTTTTAATAAATTAAAGTTGGATTTTCCTGGTGGTTTCTTTACTAATGCAATTCTTTACTAATGCAGTCGAGCTTAAAATGAAACTAAAAAATGATGCAAGTAAAAAAGAGAGGTCTTGCTTCCTTTTTTTATCGTATGGTTGATGAACAACCTGGTGTCAGAATTTAAACCGTAGGCCTCTGACATGGCTTTACACACCTTTGAAAAATCTCTCAGCTGTGCTGGTTTTCTTACGATATTTTCTTTCACCGTTTTAGCAAGTGATCATTAATTTGTAATTCGCACATAAATCCGAAAAGTCAGAGGTGCGAGCCTGGGTTTTGAACCTACGACCTTTGACTTTGGTCTTCTTTTCTCTCTCCGTCTCTTGTCAAAATATATCTTCTTAAAAATTCCTTCTATAACATCAATCGATTACCACAGATGACAGACTTTTTAAAAGGCAATTTTTTAAATTGTAATTCGGTAACTAAGCACTTTGCAGTTTATGAGTGTATTTTCGTCTTGAAAATAGGACTAATAAAAAGCACAAGCAATTTTTCATGCTCACGTTCAAAGAACTAGACGCAAAATTTACCCCCTTATAAATATTTTTTAAGATGTGCGTTTTCACTCTCTGTTCGGTTTTCAGTACCTAAATTATTATACTTACCTACATTTTTATATCCTTTTTTGGCATAATCCTTCTTCTCCCGTGGGTGTCGTTATACACTACGATAGCTGATCCACCGCTAAGCTTACCGATTAAGCTAATCTCTCCAATATTATTCCTTGTTGGGAAATCCATATGGGAAATGGGACTTTCATAACAACAAAAGATGGAAATTTTATATTTTTTTCTTAATTCTGCTTAAAAAAATTGTTTTAGAAATCTATTCTACATTCAAACAACAACATAAATCTAGAAACATAACAGGGTCACGACAACTCCTAACATGTTAAATAATAAAATCCCAAATCTAGGTCACACTCCGGCTGAATCCCTCGCCATCCCGCCTACACACTTGTCTGAACCTCAAAGATTTAACAGCATCAAAAATTCGTATGCATCGAAACGGAAAATGCTTTATGACCGCCGCTGTTCGGGGTCGAAAGTCGTAAATTTCCCAGTTAACCCCGACCGCTAGCTTCAGGGATCGACGAGTACATATTTCAGGATCAGGCCAGGATTTCTGACGATACCCCCCACGATATGCGCGACAATGCACTTGTCCCGATATTGTGCGATGCAAATTCGAACGTGATACGCGTCGCGAAAGGAGAGATTTCGTTTGTTTGGTTTTCATTGCGCTATTTGGTTTATTTACATTGTATAGTGGCTATGGAAACGACGCGATGAATTTCGATGTATAAACTAATATTGTTATCATAGTTTAGTGGTAACGAATGGCTAGGCTTGCGTTGAATGTGCAAAGGAAGTATGTTTCCTACGTAACGCAAACATATCATTTCGTAATGGGTTCCGTGATAATAGCAGAACATTATTTGGTACTTAATGTGTGTCGTTGTATAGAATAGGCAATTTTTAACAGATTAAGGTTAAACGTTTTGGTACTTGAGTACATGACGTGTTTATCTTTATGAGTTTTGTACTGGTCTGCCTTCGATTTTTGAAAAAAAAATCGTAACTTTTGAGCTCAGTGCAAGTTTAGTGGTATCATAAACTTGTCTATTCAACTGGACAAGTTTTTCTTAATTAACGGATTTCTTTGGTAAATTTCTTGAAATGGCAATCCTAAAGTCTGCACTAGAGACTCTATAAAATGAACCGTTAGGTTAAAGCCACTTTGCATATATATTTTTTTATTAAATACAAATTCTTTTAACGATAAATACTGTTTTTTTTCATAGTACCTACAGAGAAGTCTCTACATCACTTGGATAGCACGACTCGCTACTATAAAACAACACTAACGCATAATTTTCTTTGTCAACAGAACGCAAGCTATTCGTGGGCATGTTGAACAAGAAACTGTCGGAGAATGATGTTAGAGCATTGTTCGCTGGTCACGGCGCGATCGAGGAGTGCACCGTGTTGCGCGACGCCCAGGGTCAGAGCAAGGGCTGCGCGTTTGTCACCTTCGTGTCTAAACAAGCTGCTATAGCTGCTATCAAGGTAATTACATAGTGCATTATTCGCTGCTCACGGCGCGATCTTGGGTTGCACTGTTTTGATCCTTCCTGCTAAAAAAAAAATATTTAGAAATCTATACTACATTCAAACAACAACAGAAATATAGAAACAACAGGGTCATGACAACCCTCAACATTTTCAATAAGAAAATCCAAGGTTATTACATTATTCGCTGCTCACGACGCGATCTAGTTGTCACAGTTTTGTGCGAAGTTAACAGGGAAGCTATCAGGGCCTATAGGCAGGCACTAGACGGGACTACGAGGCGCGGTTGCGTTACCTAGCCCCGTCCGATACAGTGCGAGGAACACGCAGGGGGGAGACGTTTTTAGTGGGTGCGAGCCCCACATAACCGTACGTCCTCGGACGTGCGGTATGTGGAAGGCATTTTTTACTCCCCCTAGTTGTGCAAATTATGTCTTTAACTGCACCAACTCGACAGGTGAAAATCCAATCAAAGTTTCAAAAAGAAAACAAGTCTCCATTGAACTAAAGTTTTCTAAGCCAGTCTTGTAAGTTCTAAGATTCCATTTGTAAATATACCCAATGACAATCGGTACCATAAGTTGACTCATACGCTGACGCAAAGCTGCATAATAAATAAAGATTTCACAATTGCAAGTAGGTGCTTAAGCAGGTACCTTCTAAAGTCTAAAACGTCTTAATATAGTCAATAATTCAATGTTTTTAAAACATTTGTAGAGCTTCTAAAGCCATGCATGTTTATTTTAACAAAATATTTATGATGACTCTATCTAGGCCATTGTTTAATCAAAATCTAAACTTGAATGTCTTCTTTTAATATTTATATTTGTTAATGCCGTGCGGTTTCTGGCCTAAGAATAGAAGTACCCCTATTCGTCCCGCGGGTGACGTAAGAAGCGATAAAGGGAAAAATCTGGAAGTTGGGCAGCAGCACCCTACTATGTAATAGCAACCGCGCTACTGCGATCGCCAACCCCCTTGCTCAGCGTGGCGATTAAGAGCAAACACCTTCTGATGAGCGCAAAAAAATAAGTTTTGCATATGTCCAGCAGTGGACTGATACAGACTGTGTAGATAAATACCTACAATATTTGTAAAATTATGTAAACAATTGGTATCACTTACAGATTAATTTACCTTTTAAATTTACTCTACAATTTTAAAGGAAAACTGTTTTAGTGTTTCGTTCTTCATTTGAATTCATGCAATCTGCTATTATACTGATCGCAACGGTATTTTTTATTTTTTTTTTATCGGGAAAAGCAGATTAAAATACGTAGATAACTTATAATCTGTTGGCACTGAACTGAAAAGCTTGCACTGTGACATTTTCATGCATTACAGAAACATGCCATTAATATGTGAATGTTGAATGAAAGCCCCTTTCATTCGTGTTATTGATGCAAGCAAGCATAATTGGCTTAATATCGATATGTACAACATACTGGCAACACTAATTGTAATGGTGTTTTGAACCAAAAAGACAGGAACTGAAATATTTTAATTTAAAAATAATGTAAATTTATATGAGCATAGAGATGCGAATATGAGTCATTCAGCCTTAAAAAGCTAATTGAAAACCAAATAATCCTCCATTTTCGGTAGATAGTAGGTATCAAATGATGCGAGATCTTTATTCTATTCACCAAGTCGAAAAAAAAAACGATCATAGAAAATATCTGAAAATTTTTGAATTCTAAATTTGAACTTAAACTAGAATATTTAAAATGAAAGATTTATAGTCCTTGTTTACATCAACCTTTTTTAAACATTAAATTTTTTTTTCTTATACAACACTTATTCCTTTCAGGCGTTACATCACAGTCAAACGATGGAGGGTTGTTCAGCACCGCTAGTCGTGAAATTTGCTGACACGCAAAAAGAAAAGGAACAGAAAAAACTTCAAGCCATGCAGGCGAGCTTATGGGGGCTAACAGCGCCCATAGCCCCAGCGACCTACCTCGCGTCAGAGGCGGCATTGTCGCCGGCGACGCAACTGCAACTGTTACAGCAACTACAAGCAGTGGGGTTGCAGCAACAATTGTTGCAAGGCCAGGGGTCGACGCTGTTGCAAGGTTTGTCGGATTATTAAGTACTGATGTGTAGATAGCAGTAGAATAAATGCTTTTTAATCGCCCCATTTTGGTTACACCTCTTATTTTTTGTGTTTTGTAAATACAATATTAATATGGTATGGTACAATATTAATATTATCGGTATAAAATTAGTTATTTTGAAGGTACGCGGATTATCATCATAGGATCATATAACGCGTAGGGAAAGAGAAGAGTTCTTTAAACTGTGGTACTTATGGCTGTCTAAATATTTTTTTCATTACCAGGCAAAGAAATGGAGTTGCAACATTGACTTGTCAATGACTAAGTGTTCAAATGATTCATTTAGCGAAATGTATGCAATGTTTAATTAGTGAACACACGTTTTTTAATTCTTGTTTCCTTTTGACCTAATTTTACCTCGTCCTTGGTGTTGCCCGATTATGTTAATTAAAGAATTGCTCGCAAATGGGTCATTATTATTACAAAAAGAAATAAAAATAGAATTTGTCTTTCTTTCTGTTTGGGTAGATATCTTTATCAGTTCAACACAGCATAGATAAGTAGGTATACAATATACTTATACTTAAATAAGTTTCAGTTCAATCGAATTAAGAAATATATAATAGCTAAAAAATAACCATTTTTGGATGAAAAAGTGCGTACAACATTTTTAAATCTGGCAACACTGCTCCTAACCTTCCACATTTTTATTTGATCCCGTTTTATTTTTTATTTACGCCACGCTTTTCTTTTGTCGCATAGGTGTTAACTATCAGGATATCGGTTTCAATGGTGCAGGCCTAAGCGGGAGCACCGTGAGCGGAGTGGGGTCTTTAGGAGGGGGGGCGGCAGAGCAACTAGGGGGTCTATTGGCCCCCGTGTCGGTGCAGAATTTGGCTGCGTTGGCGGCGATGACTCAAGCCCCAGTTGTGACGCAAGCGGCACCCATCCAGCAAGCGGCCGCGCCTCAACCCGCTGCTCCACCATTATGTAAGTTGACTGATTGACTTATATACCGTTGACATAAGTTTAGTCGTATGTCGGTGTGTAGCGTATTTATCTCCTTGCTAAGTTGAAAGATGTAAGTAGTATAATCTATCTATAGATATTTCTTATGTAAAAAAAGTTGACAAGTAGGAAATACTTCTTTCTTTCTATGGACGCCATGTTTCTCACTTAGGTACCTAAAATTTTATATCCATTTAAACTAAAGGTATTTTTTTATTGTCACAGATAAAATCTGAATTTGTTAACGGCTCATGACTCAGCATAAACTTTGTCTTAAACCTTGTCCTTCCTTGGAACCAACTTTATAGTACAGTCGGCTGCACTTCACAGTTGACACTTCAATCTCGACTTAATTACGTGGAGTAGTAGAGTCTATAATTGTACTGTACTGACTTACAGCCGACCTCCGGTCCTCGTCTTAAAAAGCTCAAGGTACCTACGATTGAAAGATGCAGACAATAAATATAAATGATGTCAGCACTAAATATTAAACCTATCAAAATATACTTCCCACCTATCCTTTATGGCCGAACTACGAAAAACAAGCGTCTCCAATTTCACAATAAGTACCTGTAGGGCTGCCAACTGTTCTATATTTCAGGTTTTACTTTAATGTAAATGCTATACACGTACATTTGAAGAATTATGTAATAAGCTTTCGCAAAAATACTATATTTCAGTTGCATGAATCATTCATTTGTTTGCAACACTAAAAAGAATAATAAACAATTCTCGTAGATTGTTTAAAGTTGCTAGAAGTCTTTTGTAAAAAGAAATAAATAAAAAATACTTTGTCCTTTTTTAGTATTTTTATTAATCAACTGAAAACTGTTGGCAGCCCTAACTATTATGTAACCTATCTGACTCCTACTTTTTTTGGAACCACTAAAAAAGCTTAAAAAACAAATCACATAACGATCTTTTTGTCCGCAAACTTTCCTATTTCAGGTTTCGTTTCGACTTAGTAAAAAAAAAGTTTATTAACGATGAACATTTTTCACACTTCAGGTCTTCTCGGGAAGACTAACATCACAGGTAAAAATGCAATGAAATAAAAAATGAGTGTTTTTTTGACTTGGAATGACAATCTCAGCTTCTTCTATTTATGTGATAAATGAGAAAGCCAGCCATGATCAGCTGTTTTATTTTAGCCATTAAAAAACGCAGCCTTTAATTTTTGTAAAATACATAGAATATGGACGTTAATATGATTGAATCTTCAAAGCAGTGATAGCCTAGTGGTAAGACCGTTTGTCTGGCAAGGAGGTCACAGGTTCGAACCCAAAGCACCCACCTTTGACTTTTCGTAAGTTATGTGCGTATTATATACTAATTAGTACCTGCTCCGTGCCTCGGAAAGCACCCTAAGTCGTTGACCCCAACTATCATGAAGATCTTTGACAGTCGTTAAAGGGAGTCGGTACCCTCATAAAATCCTGACAACTAATCTAAATTCAGAATATCGTATCCCTTTGGGTTGCGGTCTGCGGAGGTCAGATAGGCAGTCGCCCTGTAGAAAACTGATATTCAGCTGCATCTGGTTAGATTAGAAGCCGACCCCAACTAAGTTTGAGAATAATAAGGCTAGGAAGATAAGGATGAGAGTATGAGTCCTGTCCTCCATTATCATTGATTTGATAGATGTCCAACACAATTAGAAGGAAAATTATTACTAAAATACAACATACATACCTATCTAGCCATTTTAAAAACAATGAATATTATTAATGCAAAAACGAACGACGACACTGTCAAAGGGGATAATTTTTATAAATAGGTACGTGAAACAACGCTGTAACATCTGCATAAATTATAATTCAACGTAAGTATGTACTTAAAATATGTAAGTATAGACATTTTATTGTCTTAAGCTAGAATTGGTACTTACCTTCAAGTAGACTATTATACTTTAAAATGAAAAACATAGTGTTTACATGACAAGCAAGGCTGCAGACTTTGTTCTTAGAATAATGGCTACGTTCATCATTTATCACATAAATCAAGAACGCGCCTGGTATGATTTATATGTTGGCATTGTCTAGTGGTCTATCATCGCTTGCTTTGCATAGGCTAGGACGTAACAAAATCGCCTGTGTAAATATCGGCGCCATTTTTAAATGTCCATCGTTAGAAATGGCAAATAATGATAAAATATTGAGGTATTTTTTGTTAAATTGCTTGGAATTTCACTGTATTTCGGACTATGTTTTCTCATATATCTTATTGCATATTATTTTCTCAGTCTAAAGTAGGTACGTAAAAGCAAACACCATAAATATTTTACATAGTAATTGCTTTTCGTCGACTTGAAATACAGCTGTCAGTCAGCAATCGAATACAGTCGAATGTGTTCCAACTTTTTAAAGTCGGCAGAGTAATCCAGTACTCTGCCTTTGATGTTTTTATCATACAGCTGTCGCTATAATTCAATTTTTATTTAGAGCGAAATGTAATTTTCTTTCACATGTAGCTCATTGTTATAATACCCTGTAAATAGTTGAAAATGCGATAGAAAACAGGTTTCATGTTAAATTAACATTGTTGATTGTTTCTGCATGAGTGCTAAAAAATCTAATTTTAATATTTCTTTTTATGAGATTTACGTGAGTGTTATGTTTTCTATGTAATTAAATTGTTTTTTTTTTGTGTATAAGATTACTAATATTGTATGACACTGTAACTTTGGCATGCAGTGTATGTTTGTAGTTTATTAATTTGTATTTTTTTTAATTTGTGACAGTTTGGGCATTATGAATAAATCTTTTACTTTTTCTCTACTAATAGCCATGTAATTAGTTCTCCGTGCACTATTTTTGCGTATTTTAACAAATTTTTAATGAAAGCAAGAGGATTTTGTAGGACGATTTTCTAAAGCAGTAAACATAACAGATTAATGTACACTTCAAGTACATATCAAAGTTAAACGAGTCTCGTTTTTGACGTTTTAAAAAGTAATCCTTTGCCGGTTTGTTTACGAATAAATTTTGCTCGTCTAGCATTACAGTTTATTATAAGTAGCTACGATTCAGCCATTAAACTAACACGAACACTTAGCTCGTGTACTTTGAGTAAGTGTACCTGTTTAAATTTATAAGGCGTGTACCTATTTAGAATGTTTAAATCTTTTACAAAACTACTATTCTGCGCCCTTTTTTGTGTATTCATTGTATTTTGAATAAGTAGTTTTGGAATAAGTAGTTTTCTTGTAGGTACTTAGTTAATTTACTTATTTTTCTGTACCTTTTTATTACTTTTTTAATCCGCCTCTTTAAAACTTAAGTTTATTTAGTAAAGTAGAAATTAGGTAAAAACAGTGAACGTGTCTTCTTTTATAGAAATAAATGACTCGCGTAATATGATACTCTGTGGTAGTCATTAATCACAAAACATCATCTAAATAACGATGATGTCAGCTTGTCAGCTTTCTTTAGATTTTATATATTTCATCAAAACAGTAAAGTCCTCAAATAAAAATAAATATAAGAAGGCAATTAGTGTGGCTTGCATAAGTACCAAACCTACATTAATTTAAATACTTACCTCATTCGAAAATGGAAGTTCTTACTGTCAAAACTTAAGCCGTAGACTCAAAACCTAAACCTCCCATAAACAATAAATTCTAAATTTGAATTTTAATGCGTTCCAGGGTCTACAGCTGAGCCTCTGGGTTCATACGCGGCTCAGTTCGGCACAGCTTTCGCAGCGGCGCCTCTAGGATCCGTACTAGGTTCAGCTGCCGCCGCAGCCGCTGGAAAGCAGGTTGAAGGTACGGGTAATCTTTATTTTGCTGGTAAGTGTATAGTAAGCCAGCAAATTTTAGGTGGTCATTTCATGTAGCAAGGAAATGGCCACCTCCCCCCTCCCCCCCTCCCCTTTTCGCGTGGTTGACGTAAAATGTGATTAAGTTATTATCACGCAACAGCCACGACGATACACCATGTCTTATAAAGCCAATATTCAGTGGTGGACTTATGTGGACTGATCTCAGATCAACAGAAATAAAATTTTAGAAGACAAAAACTGCATTTGGACCCTATAAAAAAAATATTGCTAATAGACTATGCAGCAATCTCGCAGACGTTGATTTGGGGCCCAAGTCCACAAAAAATAAGTTTTCCAAAACATGGTATCCCCAATCCATACAAAGTATAATTTTATGATGTTCATTATGCAACCGACTTATGAGGAGGTCACTAATTATTGGCCACTCGACACTGATTATAAGCATAAGCATCCATTTGATGGCTCGGCAATGCAGCTTGGATACAATCTTGTTTACATACCATACAATATTATAGGCCTACTAATAGGTCAAGTCATACACACGTATGAGTCGAAGTCAGGACTGCCATCTTGAGATGAACAGGAGCTAATTTTGAGAATGGTTTCCTTGCCCACGGACTGAATCTCTGGGTTTCAATATTCATTTTTTTCTGGATGTATCCATTGCAGATACTCCACGTTGCAAGAGGCATTGATAAAAGTTTGTGGAAGCCCACAAACAAAAAATAATTATGTGGATGTAGTGTCCTAAGTTAAAAACCCAATAACACTGGATAGACTACACCATCCAACAATTTGGACGTTTATACAATAAAATTGGAATTAATTAAGTAGCTGGCTGGACAGCTTTGTCTATTCCAAACTATATTACTCCAATTCTTCCTCTGTAACTAATGATCATGGCATCGAAAGCAAAATTATTGTCTTTTTGACCAACAGCTGATGAAATGGTATAAAAAATAGTCTGTTAGCAGAGAACGGAGTCACCTGACACACAATATAACTTCTTAGTCACCTTTTACGACGAGAAGGAAATAGTGACCTATTCTTAGATAAAATTAAGCAGCTGTCTTGAAGAGAACAATTGACGACTACAATTGCCTATTTGAATCACCAAATATTTGATAGGAATGCTCTCAGAGTATTCTTGACTGCCTCCTTGGTCTAGTGGTAGCAAGCGCGACTGCTGAGCTCCTGGGTTCGATTCCTGGGTCGGGCAAAGTGTTATTGGGTTTTTCCATTAGGAAATTCTCAGTAGCAGCACGGAGTCTGGAATTGTGCCCGGTTAATGGCAATAGGCTCGCCCCCTATTACATATTACTTATAACATAGCCGGCGAAACGTGGGTGTACTGCACACCTCTGCCTACCCCCTCTGGGGAATACAGGCGTGAGTCTATAAATTCTTGAATTGACAACAACAATAAAAATCTCTCTCCCATAAATGCAAATCCTTTCAGAATGTGTACTACAACGAAGGTTTATTCCACAGGTCCTGAAGGCGGTAACCTGTTTATATACCACCTGCCTCAGGAGTTCACGGACACGGACCTAGCGTCCACGTTCCTGCCATTCGGTCACGTGATATCGGCTAAAGTGTTCATAGACAAACAGACGAACCTGTCAAAGTGCTTCGGTTTTGTCTCGTACGACAACGCGGCCTCCGCGCAAGCCGCCATCCAAGCCATGAACGGTTTCCAAATAGGTACAAAGAGACTCAAAGTTCAATTGAAACGTTCTAAGGAACTGTCGAGACCGTATTAAATATTCCAGAACTCGTTCCTAGTGAATTTACAAAAAAAAAAGAGTAAAAACAAACTTTGCAAAGAGGTTGTAAGATTCCGAACGTTTGTTGTGATGTATCCGGTGCACTTGAACTGAGTTAGTTTGATAAGACATTAAATTTGTAACGGTCGAGTCCACGTGCACAGTTGTTAAATAAATAAGAATAAGGTTAAGGTTTGTGTCAAAGGATTTATCGTTTCCAAAGTATTCCCCAAATTGTTTATTATTATGATTATTTTTTTCTTAACATTTAAGTTTTAGTCACATTAAGCTAAGTTGAGGGATGATACAATTCGTAGACGCCAAAGAGCTGGTAATTTTTGAGTGAATATTATATCTTCAGCAATATAAATGGCGAAAAATTGTTTATTCATATTATATAAAGAAAGTACTTTATCATCCAAAGTTACTCTTGGCACTAAAGTGCCGAGTACCGATAAGTATTTGCTTAAACACCGTTAAGTTCATTAGAACAATATTATAATAATTATTATTTGTTACAGTTATTTTTTTCTTTTATCTTTATGTTACCAACTTGATAGTTAATTGTAAAATAATATAATCAATGTGGCCATGGTCAGTTTATACAGTCAAAGATTTTTGTTTAAAATTTTAAGTGTTTAGATTAACGAAGTGATCTCAAAGTGATCAGTGTATTTATTGTTTACAAATACTTGTTGTCTAATAGTGTACTTAACCTAAGGCCTTGTGTGGACAAGTGCCGCGCTTTATCAGAAAACTTACTAACGCTATTTCAAATATTTTACAAAAAGACCACGTCGTAGCTTTTTTAATGAAACAATTGCTTTGCTTTATTTCTTTTATAAACATTTCAATAACTATTTCAGTGTAAATCTCAATTTACTCTTGCTATATGTAACTAAACTACACCTAAGTTTACTTACAAAGTTATTAATTTAAAATTAAAATGGTAAAGAAAATTTGTAATAAGTTAAGTTTACAACGTACCTAGTTCAAATAAAATGTTATTTTAATTTAAGGAACTAAGTTCTTGATTTAAATAAACGTCAGTTTTGTAAAGCAAATGGAAACGTGAAACGGGTTTTCGTTATACGAGTTAGTGATAACCGAGTTGCTGAGGGAGTAATGAAACCTATAATTTCGCGTAAAGTTACTTTCATTAAAAGTTTTATTTGTAAAATATTTAAAATATCTTCTTCGTACTTTACTTATCTACTATTGTGCTTGTTTTGTGTAATTAATGTAATACTATCACACAGTCAACAACTTTTATTACAATTTTAACACATCGAACACTGGCCCTTTAGTCAAAAATTTTTGTTAGTATAAGTACCTATTTAATTATAGAAATATTTTCGTATGTAAGTTTGGTACTTGATTCATCTTCTTTAAATATGTTTCTATATGAAAATACTGTTCGTCACTATTTAAATAATAGCCACTGGCACATTTTGATTGTTTCATAATTTTGTAATATTTATGGATTATAGTTATTGTAACGAAAAAACACTGCGGCAACCCAATAAAGAAATAATCAAGTTAAGATTCTAAGTGAGAAAAACTTTCGTGGCAACATATAATTTTGACGGGGGCAAAATCTAAGTATGTGTTATTTTTACCCCCAATCAAAATTATCTTCATCAAATCGGTCCCTAAGTTAATACTATAGTTAAGTTTATAATGCAATTTCTGTCTAACTACACTTTACGTAAAATTGTGAGATATGCTAATTGACCCCCAAAACAGCTAAGAATGAACTGTTTTTCAAAATGGCGGTGTTTTTCCGTTACTATAACCTAAAAACTTAACTTCTAATTAGCTTTTAAATTAAGTATTAATTACATTTATTTCTTGAATATGACCACTTTTATTATTATAAAAACGCTCAATAGGTGAAAAATTAAGGAAACTTTATTTACCACTTGGGAGAAAACTACATAGTTTATTTAATATTCTTTTCGTTAACGAAAAATATTTAAGGTTACAATATTATCATTTGTTTTAATTATTTTTGTTAATAACTTGTGCCAATGCGTTTGTTTCAAATGCTATGACCAATCTTAAGTCTAAACATTGCGGATTTCTTCAGATGTAATTAGTGATGGGCAAAGTCAATCTTGCATATAATCTAGCATGCAAGAAAAAACGAAAAGATTATTTAGATATTTTCGATCAGATAACTCTTATTGTGTAATGACCTTTATTGCCCTCACTTTGCCGATCACTAATCATGATTATTCATCTAAATGAACTGATGTAGAGAGAGCATCATTATTATAATAACTTAATTAAATTTAGTTGAGTATTATTATTATATTTAAAAGAAGTTTATCAAGATGGGTCTATATTTAGTTTTAATTTTAGTCAACGTTTTTGATGTCTAATGAAAGACAATATCTAGACTGAATAAGTTTCCTTTTTAGGTGTTACAGCGATACAATATTTGTCTTGTGATTTCCTTTTAGTGAGTTCAGTAGTTGACACTGTAAACATCTTTTTTCTTCGTCTTGCAAATATAATTTTCTTGTTGTTAAGGTAAATAAATTATTATAAAGGCATGTACGTATTGTTAAAGAAGTGGACATTGGGAATATTGATCATAGTGCAAATGGAGCTACGATCCTGGACACGACCACTCGTTTAGCCTCTAAAAGGTACGCGAATATTATTTTTTGGGTTGAAGCGTGGTAATTGTTGCAATACAAGCATTTTTTTCGTGACTACACAGTAAGTGGTTTGAATTCTGTATGGAAATATTGTACACGAATATATTATTGCTGTGTTTACTATCGCACACCCCATTAATAATATTCGCAGACCCCTAAAGTGTGATCTAGATAGACGTCAAAAATATTGTGAATAGAATTTTTTACCTACATTTTTCTAGGTGTTTGACGGGGAACCTTATTGTTGCTATTGCCTAAGTTTTATATCACCAAATGATTGGAAAAGCTATTAGAGAAGGACGGCATTTTTATTTGGAATTGGTAATTTTGGTGACCGTTTGGTTACCGTCCGCTTGCTTCTATCGAGAAATTCGAACCGACTCGTTGGAATGAGAACTAATCGATGAAAGGTATTTATGCTCTAGATATTCACCAATTTGCAATATTTCGATTACATACGATCGGTTCGGATGTCGATACATCTTATCGATGTAGATTAAAATGTCGCCAGGAGCCTGCAATGTTACCGATGAAATGCCATAAGCTTTTTATTCAAGCTCAATGTTTTTCCTAAGCATTTTATATAAATGTCGCCTTGGATGCTTGAAAAATTATTTACCTATTAAACATAGTATGTAACATCCGAAAATGTTGAAAAATACAAAGATTATTTTTATGAATTTCTTGTTGAGACCATCTTACGCAAAAGTCCTCGCAAATGTAAAAAAAAACTAGATGTCATTTTTTGTGACGTAAGTTTTTCTAAAAAACGTTGTTGAGGATTTGAATTATCTACTGATGAGTCTCGTATTTTGAAATTAAATGCATCAATTAGATATACCCAGATTCATTCAAAATATTGACTGAATTAGTAGACGAAATTTGACTACTTAAACTAAGCTTGAACGGGGACTTTGCCGACCTTAGAAGACTAACCGGACTAGGCCATTTGATTGGACTAGGCTCAGGATATTTATTATTTATTAGCTGACCAACTATAAATGTCAAAAAGGCATTGAAAACTTGATTTTGATTTATCAACCTTTTACATAGTAAAAAATCGACAAAAAAAATTAGAATCTGGGTGTGAGCAATTTATAAATTGTATACTTTTAAAAGGCAAAGAATAGCTTGATAGGATTGATCGAGTCACGGTATGAAAACCAGCATATCTTAAAACTGAAGCAAGAAAATAAAAATTATTTTTACATTCTTGAGGCACCACATAGATATACAATTGGTATGAAAAATTATAAAAGAACTGTTTTATACAAACACCCGTTTTGTTGATATGAATGTAAATAAATGTCAAGTTAAAAAAAAATGGATATTTTTATTTATTCTGTTAACCCATTGTCCTGTCTTTTCCTGGCTATAAGTAGTAATCAATTACACTAAGCCGGACTTCACGTTAGCCAAATAATAACACATTTATTGTAAGACAAAATGATTGAACAAATGAATGTCTGAAAAACAAATGAATGTCTAAAAAACAAATGAATGTCTGAAAAACAAATGAATGTCGGAGAAAAAAAGACAAACAAATGACGTCATTGACATCCGGCATCGTTTTCCGACAAGCATTTATTTTTTCCCCGACATTCATTAAACATTACAACATTCGAGTGATGGTCACATAAGTAACAATTTTTTGTTCGACTACACAAAGTTAAAAAGAAATCATTCGCATTAATTCCATACTTTTACTAAAATCAGTACTAAAACGATTTTTTACTATAGTACCTAGTTCCGAAATTAAACCATTAAACTATTTCGAGCTCCTTTATAAAAGGACAAACTCTTCTTTCTTATGAGCCCCCTGGTACAAACGCGTCAGGTTTAAAGTGCATTATTAAGATTTTACTCACTTATTCTACAAATCCACACTCATCACTCTGAGCAAAGGACAAACTCTTCTTTCTTATGAGCCCCTGGTACCAACGCGTCAGGTTTTAAGTGCATTATTAAGATTTTACTCACCTATTCTACAAATCCATACTCATCACTCTGAGCAAAGTACAAACTCTTCTTTCTTATGAGCCCCTGGTACCAACGCGTCAGGTTTTAAGTGCTTTATTGAGATTTTTCTCACTATAATCCACACTCATCACTCTGAGCAAAGGACAAACTCTTCTTTCTTATGAGCTCCTGGTACCAACGCGTCAGGTTTTAAGTGCAATATTGAGATTTTTCTCACTATAATCCACACTCATCACTCCGAGCAAAGGACATACTCTTCTTTCTTATGAGCCCCTGGTACCAACGCGTCAGGTTTTAAGTGATTAAGATTTACTGTGGACGTCTTATGATGATTAAGATTTACTCACTTTATTCTACAAATCCATACTCATCACTCTTAATTAATATGTTCTCTTAGTACCTATCTATAGGCACATAGTTTGTGCACCCCTAAATATTTACCTTCTTCATATTTCTGTTCTCCTAGTACCTACCTACTTATACGATTCTGTTCGTAATCTTATTAATAAAATATTATTTTTTTATTCCGTTTTGTTCTACTGCAGTACATGACTGATTGGATTTTTTGCAATAGAACGATGTGAATTCCGCCTTGTTCTACTAGTAGAACAAGAGCAGTAGAACTGAACGGAATAGACCGGAAGTTCCATAATGAAACTAGTGCGAACTCTTACGCAGTAGTTTGATTTTATTTCTCCCATGCAGATCATACACAGCAGCCCCTTATATATCATCCAAAAGGTTTCTCCTTCATATTTTATTGAGATTCTATAACGCATATTTCGATAAAAGCGATTCTAAATCCTCCTACCGAAAGTCAGGTTAAAATCAATTTTCTAGGTCTAGGGTTTTCTTGGTACAATGTCACGAGGGGAGTGGATCGATCGGGAAGGATCGTCAACACTTAAAAAAAAAACCCACTCGACGTTAACGAACGGCAATGACCGCATTTTAGAGGTATGTATGTATGAAAAAAAACAGCGAATAGTAATTAATAAAGTTTATTACTACATAATCACAACACTAAACTAGTCATTGCCGTACTTCTGGGCAAGTTTCTCTTTATACGACTTAATATCATCTTCTTTGGTCTCCGTAGATGAATCTTGAACTTCTATGGCCGGTTTAACAGATTTAATAAGTCCATTATTATCAGCTAGAGGTAATATATCACATATGAGAGGGGATTCGACGCCTAGAATGTAGTGGCAGGTCCTAGGTTCTAGTAAGTACAGAGAAACTTGGGCAGGACTAGAAGAGTTTTCTAAGCATTTCAGTTTGACCTCAGTTTGTCGCGGTTTGCCCGTTTTGTCACATACATCTCCGCCGGAATAGAAGTGGGATACTGACGTGCGGTATTCTGGAAAGAAACAAGTATAAATTTTAAATTTAAAGAACTACAAAAAATTTAAATCCACTGATACAATTTTTTTTGCTATGAACACTTCAAATCTTCTTTCAAATAAAGAAACTAAATCAAAATCGGTTCATCCATTTGGAAGCTACGATGCTACAGATAGACAAGTTAATCTTATAACAGCCTTCTTTTTTCATTAGGCCCTAACGCAATCTACAATCAAAATAGTCGGTATTGTTATTTTCAACCCCTAACCGTTAGGGGTATTTATACCGACTATTTTTTTTTTAATTAATACAGAAATCATCCTAAAATAAATAGTTCAATAAATGCACTGCGCACAGGTGACGTCACTTGTTTTAATATCGAGGTCAAACAGCTGTCACTCGATATAGGTATATCTTTATTTGCGGGAAGAGGATGGCAATAATTCCCTCCAAACACTTCGAAAGCATATACACTCTGGCAAGATTGGCGCTCATTAAAGATAGATAAACAAATATTTTAATTCAACGCAAGCGAACTTTAGAAGGACCAACATTTATGAAGGCCTATGCCCAGCAGTCTTTCAGGTGAAATGATGACGAAATGACGTTAACTCAATTTATTTATTTATTTATTCAATGTTTCAATGTTTACTTAACTCAATTGTTGGCAACTTTTGCACTTGTTAAGGCACTGAAGCAACATCACCGACATGACCGACCTATATTTCTTGTGTTAAAAACACTACATTGCGCTCTAAACTACACCATTCGTCGATCGCAGCTCAAAAGGCCGAAATGGAATAAATTTAGATGAGAATTTCGAGAGCACGAGTAGGATTACGATCGAAATCGATTATTATTTCTATTTTTTTTACGTTTAAGTTCCCCCTTTTTGAGTTCCATTTGAATTTACTTTTGATATCCTTTTAAGTACAATATTAAAAAATGACATACCAGTAGGTTTAGGTGCCTTCCCCTTGTTGTCATTGATCCAGTCCATATGCGAGCGCTCATCGAACTTGCCCAGCAACAGAGTCGTCTTCTCCCCAGTGCGGTCAATGTGGTATTGTACCACATGCTTGCCGTAACAAAACTCGTATTTCCACCAGCCAGTACCCTGGAATGGTAACCGAGGCGATAAGAAAAGAAAGTATTTTTTGACAGCAATAAGGGCCTATACACACTGCGTTTTTCGCGCACATAAAAGTGCGTTGCAAACCTCATCTTACTACCATAAAACTATTATGATTTATGTTCACCTGTCTTCTCATTATATGGTTGATGAACAACTTAGTGTCAGAGATTAAACCGCCCATAGACCTCTGACATCATGACATGGCTTTACACACCGTTGAAAAATATCTCAAGTGTGCTGTGGTTTCCTCAGCATGTTTTCCCTCACCGTTTCAGCAAGTGATAATTAATTTCTAATACGCTAATGAATTCGAAAAATCAGAGATGCATGCCTGGTTTTCGAACCTACGACCTTTGATATTGTAGTCTAACGGGGCCTACCACTAGGCTATCAGTGCTATAATTTTCACCTGTATCTATAAGGAATTTAAATTTAAAAGTTGTGCAATCTCAGCCCTTTTAGTACCTAGTGTTTTTATTATTCTTCATTCTCAACCAGTAGTATTGTTAATCCAAGTATATTTTTAACAGTAGTACATAAGTACAACTTCCCTATTATCAAAAATCTTTCCACTCACCCCATTAAGACAGTTTTCACCATTAAGGAACGCTCTGACCGGCGAATCATCAGTGATGACTGGCAATGGTTTCTGGTGCTCCAATTGTGGCTTGCTATCATCAACTAAATCCTCATCTTCATTCAATGGATGCAACTCGAACTTCAGATGGGTTTCGCCATCCTGAAATGTTTGAAAGATAATTAGGTATTATAATGGGAGAAAATTAGATGTTCCCATTTTACCCGACTGCGCAACGCAAGGGAGGGTAATGTGTTTATTAATTTTATAGATAATAAATGTCCTCCCGACCAAATTTCGGTCACAGCGGCCAACCTCAACGAAGATTGGCCATCGACGCAGGAGATATTATAGTGCGCAAGTATGTGCGCAAACACAGGTGCACTCTCTATTCCCTCACTCTCATAGTCTGATGGGACGGCAATCCGACACGACCGTAGGGAGATCAGGCGTAGGACCAACGGCTTTACGTGTTTACCGAGGTACACGAAGCAAGTGATAATTAATTTATAATTGCCTTGGGTTCGGGCCTGAGTCCACTGACTGGGTAGTCGAATAGGCATACCACTAGGCTATTACTGCTTGTTTGATCCGTGCAGGAATCGAACCCGCGACAACATAAAAATGGGTCCATCTTTTAAAGTTTAAGGTAAGTACTAAAAAAATGTATTTTACAGGTAACAAAATATTATAATTTTATTTCTCTACGATTTGTCAAAGTCTCTACCCAGTCTCGAAACTAACAATAAAAAAACAAAACATACAATTTGGATATAATAATGATTTGTAGGTACATTAAACTGTACTTACCGACCTGAAAATTATAAAGCACTACATACACTAAAACGTGCGGTAAAATAATCAATAAAAATAATTACCTTTTCAATTTTCTCAACTTTCAATACAGCTAGTACATCCTTAGAATCGTTATCCTGAATAACGCCAACAAAAATGTTAAATAAGCCTCTAATGTAACTACGCTACTAAAAAATATAGACATAGCCAGGGAATGGTATAATGCAATAAGTTAATAAACATTGTATACCATATTTCTTTTAAATCCTCTACTAATTTGTAACTGGAATTACCTTAAAGTACCCCGAAATTCAATTATAAAATGAAAAAAAATTAGGTGGCATAGACAATATTTGATAAAAATTAAAAAACAATTGAAAGTGATAAGCTGACAAGTGCAGACATGGCTAACTTGAGACTTTGTCCGACTTTTCCTAGCTACTTTAGAGTATAGCTCACCTTATTTTGTGAAAAATAATTTCTAACTGTCCCCATTGCAACATAATTATATTTTGACTCCAGTTCAATATACAATGTTTTGACCCCAATTCATCATGGATATTGACCCCAAAATCAACAATTCAACCCTACAATTAAATTTGACAAAACATTCCTGGCTAAGTCCATTCCTAAAAATTAAATGTGATCACTGCTAAAAATGCACAACTAGATAGATAAAGCTTGTTACATACTACAAAATGTTGCAGACTTACAGACACTAGCACTGAAATAAGTGTTTGTTATTGGATAGATATAAAACTGGCACACTTAAGTGATAATGGTGTTCACACTCACTGGCAAATAGATGAGATATAAGGCCTACTCATTTTCTGAAAGACTCATTCTGGTCTACGTTTTACAGCCAAATGTAATAATAATAAAAAATATAGGGGGTGTGATTTACCTAAAAGTAATATTAAAATATATGTGTGACAATATGTTTAATATGTGTGACATATAAATTAAAGACACACGCACAGCTTAATTGGATCTAAAGAAGTACACACAATTGGAAATGCGAAAAAAAAAAATATTTCGCGGTAAAATGCAAAATATTTATGGTCACCATAAATAATTTTCACAACCAACTAACCTTCACAGCTTGTAACTCTAAGGTGGATTTACTCGGGTAAGGTAAGGTCCTTAAAGATGTGTAATAAATAACATTGGTGTTTGTACGCGCGTTCGTCCCACGCACCCATGGGCGTACCGCTTTATGTTTAAAAGGGGGAGAGAGGAAATCAGAAACTTTTGGCCCAGGTGCCCAGAGCTCAGAAGACCCTTCAATCCGCATTAATTGACGTTAAAGTTGACGTACTAACCAAATAACAGTCTTTCAGAATGTGAATAGTATGAAATTTATTGATGCAGTCACAAAAACTCATAGAAGAACGTAAATTTATTTTCTAATCAACATCTGATTTCTAATTTAACTGTCTCTAATTAATTTCTTTGTTTCTAAAGAGCTAATCTCTTCTATTTTAACTAAGCATAACAAACCTTAAAGATAAAAGGACTAGAATGCTGAATTTAAAAAATAACTTACATTGCTGGCCATTCTAAAAGATTGATGATGGAACCGTAGACTATCAACTTCCATTTTCAAAAGACTTCTTGGTTTTTTAGGAGCATCTCCTACTGGTAGGCAGTCGATGATATTCTCACTTACATCCTTAGGTTTAAATTGTGGATGTTCACAGAGTAAGGGAGATAGAATAATGATTTCATATTCGCAGGTTGAAGTTTCTTTAAATGAATATACTTCGTGCTTCCCATGGGAGTAGCAGACATATAAGACTCTTGTGAGACGTGGCTTGCCACTTAAGTCACACACTGTACCTGAAGTAGAAAGAACACCTTGTACAATCCAAATCAGAGGTGATTCTCCTTCTTTTTATAAGACTGAAAAACTAGAAGTGAGATGTAATATACCTGTCTCTTTCCTTTCGAGCGTGTATAAACAAGACAGGTTTATTTCGTGTAATTAAAACTATCCATAGTATGTAAAACAGTCCGTATTCGCTCAGATTGCAAACTCGTACTACTGATCCTAATTTGTGTAAAAATTTAAACAAATTAACTTGGATTGAGACTAGGATATATTCCAGTATTGTGAGTTGTTAAAAGAAGTATAACGTGATAACAATATCTATGGAAAATTCACATTCTAATTGTCTGTTACTATTTTGTGTGTGTTACTAATTCTATAGTATAAAAAACAAACCTACCATCATCCAGAACCATTTCTACCGAAGGTAGTTTGGCACCATCGACTTTGGTCATCCTATAGGGCTCTTTAGTTTCCTGTGCAGCCTTGACATCAGCTTCCAACTTGGCATGCTTTTCCTGACTCCAGTGACCCAGGTAGTATTCTTGAGTTTTAACTTGTTTACCTGCAATAAAACATTAAACCGTTTTAGTTAATCACTGTAACTATTGTAACATTTTTATAAATCATTTATGCATGCAATATAAACTTTTTGTAGAATGCTACTGGTTAAAACCACGGACAACTCAAATTGATACTGATTTATTTGAAAAAGGAACATTGAAGTGAAAAAAAATGGATTTTGTGTTACTACGTTTTGTATGATGGGCTTCAGCCAGGCTTTGCAAAATATATTGAAGGCACACCCCTGGTCAGTGTATTTGTGTTATAATGTATTAAATTTACATATCAGTATAATGATAGTTTGATCAAATCATCATCATCAGCCGGAAGACATCCACTGTTGAACAAAGACCTCCCCCATAGAATGCCACGATGAGCGACAACTAGCAATTTGCATCCACCGGTTACCCTCAACAATGCACAACAAGTTGACAATGTCGTCAAATACCTACTTAGTAGTTGTTTGATCAAATGTTGGTAATTGAAAATCTGTAGAACCTACATTGACACAGAAAAGTTTATTGTACACTGTAAACCACACTTAACATAATGCAGTTATTAGCAATAATTAACTAAAATGTATAAAATTAATAACTAGGACCTTCTCTTTCCTCATGATATTGTCTTATATATCTTCCATGACACACTTCATAACTCCAGTAGCTCTCCAGTCTATAGGAACATATCTTCTGAGAGAACAGTGGCTTCAGCAGACTGATTGGAGAAGGACCATTATAATCCTCAATGTTTAAGGACTCTTTGGCTTGTAACTCTGGTATTTTACATTCATATTTCTCCTTATTAGATGTTGTTACTTTCAGGATTTCTTTTTTAGGTAGCTGTAAAACGTAAAAATAAAAACTACTTTAAACCAATGAAAATATCAGGGTTTTGGCTTTTCCGAATATAAGAAAGAGTAAAAATTGGTTTGTTTAATTTAATTAGCAAGCTAAACATTGTATTCTTTAGCCACACTGGCAAATAATAGAACTTTCGAGGCAGTTTAGATAATTTCACGGATGGGAGTGGCCCATTAGGTAGGTACTAAAAATATTTTTAAATCAGACCTGGATCTCATTGACTTCTCCATCGACTAGATGCTGAATATCCTGGCTGCCCGGCCAGTTGATTCCAAATAATATGCTATCGTCAAAACCTTTGAAGTCATGTTCTATACACCAAACTGATTTCACAACACACAAACATAGCATCCAAATACACCGCATTTTACAATTTACAAGTTCATAGTAAACATTAAACGAAAAATCTAGTTCAATAATTAGCTATTTGTACTAATTACCAGAGTACGTAAACACTAGCTAATTTTACAGCAACTGCAAACAAATTATAGCATGGTGAATTTTAAAAGCACTTGAATGATTTTAATTCTACCAGACAAGAATATTTCTAATTTGGTGGGTTTATTTTGCAAATGACTTGGAGAGCTGTCATTTGTACACATAATATGTGTCACTTATAAGTCGCGTTCATAATTTTAGAAATTCATAGATATTTTAAGAGAAAGAGATTGTAATAAAATGTATGTGATATTGTAATAAAATTGTTAAAAATGTGTAGGAACTAGGAATACACCACTGTGAATACATTTGTAGGTAACTTGCAAGAAGTATACACCAACACAACGCAGTTCACGAAACTGTATGAGCTAGTCCCACCACGCTAAATATCTTACTCTGGGTCCTAATTGTTTTACCTAGGTTTTACCCTTTCCCGTCATGGGTATTTTGCGTATTTTCACTGAAGATGAGGCAGTATGGTCTATGTATTTAAGGCTAGCCTGTCCAATGCATGTTGGACAAAATTAAGAAAAAAATACTCAGCTGTCATTGTCATTAGTGTCATTCTGTCATAGTTCGTGTGGTGAAACTGAAGTTCTGTCATTCCTTGTAAATTTTGTAAAAATGGCGTTCAGTTTCCCAGCCTTTTCTTATATTATTGCGTTAATTGTAGACGCATTCCTTATATTCTTCTCAATATTCCATGTAATTGCGTTTGACGAATTAAAAACTGATTACAAAAATCCTATAGATCAGTGTAATAGTCTGAACCCGGTGCGTATTACTTACCTATTTATGTGCTATCAAAGTTCATAGGAGTTCATTGTAACCTATATATTTTTCTGTTTCAGTTGGTATTACCGGAGTATTTGCTACATTTATTTATAAATGTGCTCTTTTTATTATCGGGAGAATGGTTTTCTCTGTTAATGAACATTCCATTGATCTTATATCATCTACACAGGTAAATATTGGAATCTCTTTTAGGTTATGTTTTGATATTTCTACAGGTTACATCTACGTAAGGACAAGGTCAAAATAACAATACAAAGACACCTTGGGTTGTGATATTTGCATATAATTTACATGCGTCATGTTTTGAATAAGTTGTAGTACCTATTAAAATTTCATTAACCCTGAGTTCAAAGAACACGTCTGTTAATTTATTATTTTGTTAGATACTTGTTAAAGTAACATTGTTTGGCTCGAACTATTTAGTCAGTGTCTTAGTAAGGGCGGGGTTTGTTACAGGTCATGGTTTTCCTTCCTCACAATATGAACACAGTTAATTATCAGGGAATGTTACTTTTTTTATTTGTCTAGATGCATCTTGATATTGAACAATGTACATGTTGTTGTAACTGCAACAATTGTCCTACAACATTATAGCTAGACCCTATTATTTCCATACTTACGTATGGTCTAGGAGTACAAATTAGCAATTTCTTTGCTGCCACCTTAGGTCTGTTGGCCGGCTTTTAACTTTATCTGAGTGAGCTTTTACACATTATTATAAATAACACTGCAGGGCAAAGGCCTCTTCTCATACAGAGAAGGATCAAGTATTTAGCACCACACTAGCTCATGCATGTTGGCGATTTCAGACTATTAATTAAGTCCAGGTTTCCTTACGATGTTTTTCTTCGCTGTTAATCAGTAGTGACTTAAATTAACTAAGAAAGTAAATATGACATTGAGAAAGTCACATTGGTACATCCCACCTTCGAACCCACACCCACATACTTGCCAAGCAAGTCCATAACCAATGTGCCACCACAACATCTATTTGTAAAAAAAAATGGGGCTATATTTCATTTGGAGGGAAGTGAAACCTGTGGAACTTTTTTTAAGAATATAGCGCGCATGGATGAGGAGGTGTGTAAAACTTGGCATAGTAAAAGTTTATATGGAGGAGAAGTACAGAAAGCTAAAATTTATAAAAAAAAGAAGAAATACTGTAGAATTTCTACCACTGACTGGAGCACTGGTTGATAATAATTATGGTTATATGTATGGGTACTATGGTTGACTGGTAGAGAATGCCCAAGGCATTAAGTCCGCCAATGTACATGTTGCATAAAGATTAAATAAATAAATAAATGCCTTTTCTTACAGATATTACACCCGTCCAGTAATGTCAGGTCCTGGTTTATATGACCCTACAAGCATCATGAATGCTGATGTGTTGACAGTCTGCCAAAGAGAAGGCTGGATCAAGCTTGCTTTCTACTTATTATCATTCTTTTTGTACTTATACGGGTAAGAATATTTTTATCAACATTGTTTTAAAATTGAATAAATGGTGTTCATTCTATAGAGACAATACGTAAATCCCATTTTCAACAGTTACCGTCTCTTTCTTATGTATTTCGTTAGTGAAGGATAGCACAACACTAATTCGTGAATGAATTTACATTGTTTCAATCGAATTAACACCATTATTAATGTATTATATCTCCAAAATCAAGAAATAAGTGTCAATTCTTGGTTGTCTTAGACAAATTAGAGGAAATTGAAAAAGAGATAGGCTATGAGCTGGGCTTGAACTCACAGCACTTGTCGTGCCATATCTGGCTTATAATATCAGGGTATCTCTAAGGGTCAGTTCTACTTTAAAAAAAGGATTGTCATGCCATATAGGGTTTTCAGCATTTGTGATGGTGGTGCAATGTTTAAGGACCCGCTTTCAGATAATGTAAATAACAACAATACAATATACATAGATCAATTAAATCATAAAAATAAATATAACTTAAGAAATGTAAAACTAAAAATTTATGTAATGACATATTGTTTTCGTTTTTTTAACTAGCTGTTATCCAGTAAGCAGACCGACCCAAACAAAAAATAACCAACTTCTTTTACCAATAATTAACAGTACAGATTAGTTTCGGAAGATGATTATACTTACAACAGAAAATGTATTTAATTTGAACGCATTAACAAAAGGATATCGCCCAGTTTTATTACGCATCTGGTATGTAGTATAAAGTTCTCGCAATTTAAAAAAAATACTATGTTCATGTTGGTTGATCTTCCTTACATTAAGCCGCTATACCCCCCATCCCCACCGTATGAGTCACGGGCCTCAAAGGTATAAGAATTTGCGTGTATCGCCACGAATGCATATCAACGTTTCACTTGTTTTACAGGCTGAAATGTAATGTACTAATTTCGTGAGATCTCCATGTACCTTCATTGCTTGAAGCTTTGTACCGATACATGCAGATGTGGACGAAGAATCTGAGAGAGATAGAGATATTATGCCGTTAGCACAGTGGCATGTAGGTAATCTTATTCCAATATTTATTCATCCAAGTTTATTTCTTGCATAACATGCAAGTCACTGTTCCAGATTTATTGCAGTAACTTTAAATAAACAGTTGATAAGGAGTTATAAATCACGTTTCAGTACATTTCTATTTCAGCATTATTATTATTCCATTGATTCTGTACAATCATACTACATACTTTGATACATAACACTTTTAAATAATTACCTAATTATAAAAAAAACCTATACCAGGTTTCTATCTTTCTCTGCCGCTCTATATCTATGACATTTGTCAAGGTTGTTGGCTACTAAATTATCTAGCCATGATTAATAGTATCCTCACAATGCCATTCTGGTTAGCCCTTAAGTCCGTCCTTAAGATGCACCAACCGCGTTGCTAACTGAGCCATCATCGATCAACTTGCGGTATCTTCCATAATCAAACGTCATAAAGAGACTATTAAAATCGCCTATCTCGAGCAAAAAATCTCTTTATGCGTTAACGAACATTTTCATCGCTAAGCAGCTATAGATAACGTTCTGTAATTGATTGAGCTATCAAATTGATATTTCTTACATCGCATCGGTGGCTGACTGAGAGCTAGGTGTGGACAAAGCCATCAGATAGAAAGTTGCTATTCAGCATTAGAAAACTCGTATGGATACATATTTATATGTTTTATTATAGACAGCTAATAACGTTTTCAACACAAACTGAATAAAATTAATCAAACATGAAGCAGTAAAACGAGAAAGATAAAAAGAAATCTATGTGTGGCATAAAAGTCTACATTTATCTACCAACACCATTCATATTGTCATCAACCTAATTCTCACGACATTGCGACATTGCTATTAAATTAATTATTTACGCATAAGCACAAAATTTGTGTTTGATTTTTGAATTGGGCAATGTGTTAATTAGTAACACCTAAGTATCTAGAATTTAGAACTCTTCCATAAATAGGAAATATTAGGCTCGCTCCCTGCTAAATGAGACTTGTAGCGTAATTTTCAAAATTTATTTTATTCCATTAGTTGCAAACAGGCTTATGATTCGCCTGATGATAGTTATCGTTACCTATTAAGCTTATGACACCCTGGTATCACGATCACTTGCGTGTTGCCGATCCTAAAACCTAAAGATTCATTACCATCTATTTCCCTAACCAACTAGTAGTTAGTTCGGTATTAATTAAGCAAACGTAAACGAGCGATATAATGATGAGTGGAGCTACGAAGTAAATGTAGTATACGGTGTCCTCCAGGGCAGTGTGTTTGGTCCTACACTTTTTTAATTTTGTATTAATCAAATTTGAGTAACCTGAATTTGCGCAGCAGTAAAATTTATTTCTTTTCTCCCGCTATGATACATTCAAAATTAATATACGTTTCAAACTTTCAAGATAGACACAGTGGAAGATCTCTGTCATGGGTCTAGGGGCTTCGATTGTCGGATCGCATGTTTGTTCGTTAAATTACCTTCTAATATATTGTTTTTTTTATGAATTTGTAACGAAACGACATATGAAGTCACTAAGTACAATTCAACAGTGGTAATTTGGTGGTAAGGAATGTGTTTGATGGTCTTCATTATTACGTTCCGATCCGAAACATCGTTGTTCGATTTTCGGAGTAGAGCTCCAGGTCAAACACTGGTCTCCTAATCTCCAATATAAAGATTTAGTGTTCATGTATAAATGATTAATTGTTCAATGCCGTGCGTGTGTGTGTTTATCCTCATTTATAATACCACTAGAAGGCGAAATAGATAAGGTTCCTGTTCAAAACCTAGACTATTTTGTTACTTAACACTTTTGCGGGCAGTGAACGCCTATAGACGTAATAACAATAAAACTTGTATTGTGTCTCGTTTACCGCCCGCCAAAGTGTTAAGCCTTAAGAGGCAATAACCACTTCAAACAGACATGATGACTTATGAAGGTTATAGACTTGGTATACAATGTCAAGAATAATGGCCCCTTATTCCATACTTAAATACCTGAAGTAAACTAATTGTTAGAAAATTACTTTTAGTACACTTTATGTAAATTGTAAAATTGAAACAATACCACAGATCGTCTCGGGTAATTTGTACGTACAAAGTATTTTTAGCATAATAATTGTTATTTTCATTTACACACGATCTTCAATTTTAACGATTTTTAACTCACGGTATCATTAACATGAGAATACCCACTCTCGTCTTAGTTCATTACGGTTATTTGAAAGACTTCCTCATTATAAAACCTTCAGTGGTACCTATTCAATTTATGCGCATCGCATCAAGCTAATTAACAGACTTCAAAAAAGAAGGTTCTATGTTCCACTGTATTTTTTAAAAATTTATGTTCACTAATTTCTCCGCCAACTACAGCCATATCGATCACCGTCAATGTATTCTTTATACTCAGTAGATGTTATCTGAATACAACTAAGCTTCATTTTTCAATGAACATAAAAGGAACATAATGATCTTCTTTCTTTATCGTATGGTCGATGAACAACCTGTGTCAGAGTTTAAACTGCCCGTAGACCTCTGACATGGCTTTACACACCCTTGAAAAATCTCTCAGGTGTGCTGGTTTCCTTACCATGTTTTCCTTCACCGTTTTAGCAAGTGATAATTAATTACTAATTCGCACATAAATCCAAAAAGTCAGTGGTGCGTGCTGGGTTTCGAACCCACGACCTTTGACTTGGCAATAGGCTATCACTGCTTTAAAACATAATGATAAACAAAAGGTACCTACAAAAATTACATTTTGGGATGCCATGGCATGCCACAACGTGCCGAAGATTGCCAAGGCAGGCTGTGACGTATCATTGAAATGTGAATATTAACAGTGTTGAATAAGATTCAAAATCATCTATAATACAAAAATCCCTTGCCGTGCCGTGCCGCTAGTGGGCGCCGGGCCTTAGACGTCATAGCAGACGAATATCTTATCTGACGTAGTAAGCTGTGTAACTATTACAAAATCGGCCTTAAATGTCTATCAGTTCATAGATAAGTAAATAGTGGTCGTCCTAAAAAGGCCATCATTTGATTAATAACTTCCTTAAAAAAGATAAGACGCGTTGTACTCGTAACTTGTGTACTTCCGAAGTACTCCCTACCTACGTACTTGCGTTGTAACCGCAACCTGCGTACTTGCCTAGTAACCGCAACTTGTGTACTTGTGTAGTACTAGCAACCTGCGTACTTGCGCAGTATTAGCAACCAGCGTACTTGCGCAGTATTAGCAACCAGCGTACTTGCGGAGTACTCGCAACCAGCGTACTTGCGTAGTAGTCGTTTGTTTATTAACAATGCAAGAATGTGGAAGATACAACACAGTATGCGCGCCTAAAGATTGTAGCTCGTGGAATCCCTGTTATTTATACATTCCCACGGTTAACTGGCGTCTAGATATATGTAGGGTTTTCAGAAGTTTTCTTTTAGTGAACCTTGGTATTTTTTTCCTCAGGCATTTATATGTGTTGCTAGCTTCAAAGATTCAATTTTGATAAACATCAAGCATCCTTATAAGGAAGAAATTCAATTCGTTTGAAAGAAAGAAAGAAAATTTGTTGTTAACACAAAAAACATAGAAAAGATTAACAACAATTTTATTTAACAATTATGAAATTATAGTAGGTGAGTAACAAAAACTTATTGAGTTAAATTTAAGTTATAAAAATGACATAATGTGACAAAGAAACATGAAAAACATTTTTTTAGATTTACTTCGATTTGTATTTCTAGGATGTAAAATAGTTTTTTACATAATATTATGTACCTAGTTAAATTAGATTTTACATATACCTACCAGTGACCTGGCTGAAATGAAAATTTTATGGAATCGGAAACAAAAAGAAATTATTATTATTTAAATTTGGAAAAGTTGATAAATACATTAATATTTTTAGCTATCTTTACTAACTTCCTACCTTTACAATGTAACCTTTAATATTTTTCATAAACATTATTCTTAGAACTATATAAGTACGTCATTTTTGAAGTATAGGTACCTACCATTACCACAGCATCAGGCTAAATAGGATTAGGGTGTGGATTCACAAATACAACATAAATAGGTATAATGGAAACATAAATTTAAACCCCGTCATAGAAGTAGTTATAATTTATATAACAACAAAATCTAAGTATTAAGCGAAAATATTATGAATACCATTTGCCAAGAGCGTAGGTAGCCGATCTGTCAAGAAAGGCAAGATGAGTAAGAGTATCTTAATGGTGGTGCGACCAGCTAGAAAAAATTGAATGTGTATGCTTTAGAATAAAATAATAATTATTAATGTACTAATTTAGAATGGCCTTGGCCTTGGCAATATTTCTGGTTTAAGATATTTATTCTTCAAAAAGAATAGGTACAATTCACTTATTTTGAGAAATAAAAGATAAACTTATATTCTACGAGCGTAATTTGACGGTACTACTAAATAATAACAGTTTTTCTAAGCTAACATTTTTTTTTTAAAATCGTACAATACCTTTCTTGAGTACAGGCTGTATGTCACGTAGGGGCCCAATTTTGACACTAGACTACCGGATGACAGCAGAATGACAGTCGACTTATTACCAGTAATATTTTTTTTTACTTGATCTAGGCCGGACGGCCTACTCTTAGTAAAAATTATAATGTCTTTGGCTAGACCCATTCCATTGCAATTTTTTTTAATGTCTAACTTTCTAACCTATTCTCTCTTTGTTTCAGAATGATAGTAGTGCTGATAGCGGCATGAGCATCGAATTTGTTAGTCATTCGTTCCAATAAGTCATAATTAATTTATTATCGCGCCCTGCGGTTGTATGTGTCCGATGAACAAGGAATGTTGTGTATAGTTGAAACTTCGCAGTATTTTGATAATAAAATAAAAATTATTTCATAGGATTTTGTCTTTTTTTTTGCAGAGCCTCTATCCATATTCCTTATAACTATACATTTAAAAAAATTTAAAAACCCTCGACACAAATTCCTCAATTTTTCTTAGTTAGGAACACTCGATCAAGTCACCTCCCAAATAAAAAATAAACAAATCAAAATCGGTCCAATCGTTTAGGAGCTACAATGTCACAGTAGGACATACAGACTCAAAGAAACGTCAAACTTATAACCCTCTTCGGGTTATAAACATGACCCGCTCCAAAACGCAGATGCCGTTTGCGTAAAATATAATAATAGGACCAAAATGGTAAAAAAGGACAGACCGACAGATAAAGTCTCCCATAAGGGTGGCATTCCACCAGAACTGTTCAGGAGGGATGAGAGTGGTAAGGAAAGAGGAAAAATCAACTAAGCCATTGAGGAAACGGAACATAAGAATTAGAATATTTTTTATTTCTCAATTTGACAACAGTTCTAACAATCATGTACCTAGTATTATTGACGTTTCAGCGCTGTCCCTCCTTTAATAACAACAATAGTATGGGTTTGAGCACATCTTTATCTTCTTTTGTTTTTTATTTTTCGTTTTTTACAGATATTATAATAATTTATACGTAGCCATGTCAATAAAATTACAAATTTCCTTTTATTGATTTGTAATTATACTTAGGTACTTTATTTTATTCTATGTGTTTTTAATATGAATAACAGTATACAGCACGTGCAGAATTTAAACGCCATTTAGTACGCATTTGATTAAAATTATGAACTGAGATAAACTTACGCAGATAGCTTTGTTTGTATTTTAGACGCGACTGCAAATAACTTAAGTCAATATCTGGTCAACTTAAGACTTAAGTGCGTTACCCTTCCAAGTCTAGTATAATTATTTGTTTCAAATGCAACGACCCTTGTCTCACCACATTTTTTTATGGAATGCACCTTTAGATTCCTTCCTATAACGAAGTATAGTTTGTTGATCTATAGTGTTCAAGGTTTAAAGCCGCTTATGTGACCTGGGACCTGGAGAAGGACATAAGTAAGCTGTTCGCGGAAGTATGCGAACAGCGTTCCCGCGTTCCCGTCACTACGCTAAAGAGAAGTGATACGGGGGTGTTTTTGTCGGTCTCTAGGCCGCAGAGCCTGACATAACATAACAGTCTCGCATAGGTACCCCGACGCCGACAATGTGCATAAGGCGCATTTCCCCTCTGCACAAAAAAAAGTAGGCTATTTTTTTATTTTGAGATAATGCAGATGAAGTTGCTGGCAGGAATTGTGGATTTCTTGGCCGATCGCCCGTACGTACTTTCATACGTATGCCATTTAAGTTATACTTCGCCAAAGTTCAATGACCGCAGGCACTCAATTGCTTTTTTGCATCTACGTTCGGTAACTGTAAAGTAAATCCACAACAACAGAAAAAGTGAAACGCTACTTTGCCCAACAAAAAAATTCGCTATCATTACCTATTAATTGTTTTTTTTTTCTGTATAAATATGGAGCGGTCATTCGCACGGTCAAGATAAATAAATAGAGTGCTGCATTATCTGTGTTTTTTAATTACTATGTAAACAAATACCTTAAGGAATGTGACACAGTGACGTTATCTACTTTGCATTTTTTAATACTATTTTTTCTTGCGGCTTCATTTCCATTGTTGAGGAATAAAAGTACCATAGTCGAGTCGCCGACTCGTCCAGACGACTCAGGTTCGAACCCAACCTCTGAGTCAACCAAAACTCTGAACTAATTATCACTTGCTCCGTATCTCGGAAAGCACGTAAAGCTATTGGTCCTGCGCCTGATCTCTCTCCGGTAGTGTCGGATTACCGTTCCATCAGACTATGTATATTATGGCATACCTCGGTGCGTGATTCTGCGGATTTTATCACGCACATCCGCCGACCACGACAATCACACATCGTGCATCAATTGCTTTCCACGGTGCGTAATTTACATCACACACCGTTACGAATATATCTGTGCTTCCACAGACGACTCTCTTTCCTCGGTGCGTCGCGTCGGCGCGGTCGCATCAGTCCACAAAATCACGCACCGTGAATCGAATAAGAGTGAGGTACTAGAGTAATAGGGTCGAGTGCACCTGTGTTTACGCACTTGTGCATTATATTATCTCCTGTGTAGTTGTCTAATCTCTGTTGAAATTGGGTCAGGAGAACATTATTATTGGTATAAATTTCTGTGGTAGAGCTTATTAGTAATCTGCCGTTGACTATAGCTAGTAATAACAGATATTTCGTAAGTAAGTAGGTACCTAATAGAGCTCGATCGTCTTGTCTTGTCTCTCTTGTCGTTTTGTTGTCTTTGTCATTTGTCTACCTACGGGACTACGGCCGGTCGACAGCAATAGTAGAGTCTGCTTCCCATAGAAAAATAAGGCCCGGCGCCCACTGGCGGCACGGCACGGCAAAGGATTTTAGTAAACGCAAATGATTTTAGATCTTATTGTATTATGATTAGCGTTTACATTTTGGGATGCCACGGCATGCCACAACGTGCCGAAGATTGCCAAGGCAGGCTGTGACGTATCATTGAAATGTGAATATTAACAGTGTTGAATAAGATTCAAAATCATCTATTATACAAAAATCCCTTGCCGTGCCGTGCCGCCAGTGGGCGCCGGGCCAAATTGCTACGCGCTTGATCCAAAGAATGTCTTTCTAAATTGCACTATTTCGACAGGGAGAGATAATTTCTTTTAACAAATTGGAAATTAAGTAATGAAACAAGTAAAATGTGTTTTTAATTGCAAAATTGCCTGAAACCTGTAGTAAAGCCCTTGGCCTACATGATACAACCTTCTTTTATTGACTTTCTTTTAAGAAAGTGACATTTAATGGAAACTTGTCTCTCTACTTGAGATAAATCGATGCCCGCATGAGCCCAATGTTTTTTCTACGCTAACTTTTTTTTATTCTTTATTTATTTTACTGTGGTAGGTATCCTTATGACTACCTACTCCTAATTGCTGATTAACCCAGTTCCTCAGCAGTATCTGTTTTTGTTTTTTTTCAAATACACAAGATACGGTGTTGGCAAATAAACAAAGCATTGGACTTTTGACATTGAGGTCCACTAAGGTAGAGTCACTACGTCCATTAAGGTAGAGTCGTCGGCTACGTCCTTGCCAAAGAGAATATAATATTTTATGATGATGATGATGATGAAAGTTAGATCCATGGAGGAAAATTTTTGCCTTTAGATCTGTTGTCAGAATTTTATGAGGGTATTGACTCGACTGTCAAAGATCTTCATGACAGTCAAGGCCGTTTTCCGAGGCATATAATTCGTTAGACGTTCGTTATAGACGTTATAATTAATTTATAAATTAAATTTAAACTCCACTTAAATATCATAGTTATCTAAAAAGAGGCAAAGGCTATCTATCTCTGTTAGATAATTATTGCTCTTTCTTATCAATAAGATATGGCCTGCCTTGAGAGCCGTGATAGCCTAGTGGTATGGTCGTTGGCTAGGGCAAGTCGAGGTTTCAAGTTCGAACCCACGGCACAAACCTGTGACTTTAAGTTATGTGCGTTTAATTATCGCTAGCACCGTGCCTCGGAAAGCACATAAAGCCGTTGGTCCTGCGCCTGATCTCTCTCCGGTCGTATTATGAGTAATGAGAGTGAGGGAATTAAGTAGGGGCGTGGACCATACATTTTTTCGAAACCTAACCGAAGCACGTTATGCAAATTACACGTCGTATAGCTCCATCCCTCTCATACAGGCGCGCGGAAGAATTATCAAATTAAACACGTTACTAGTACGACTCTATTATAGGCAGACTCTTTTTTTGTTTTCACTCATTAAGATAGGAGAAAGAGATATACATATAATAAAGAGCAGTAATAAATACGCAAAGAAAAAAAAACCTAAACAATGTTTTTAAATTTTGAATTTTTTTAAAAAAGGTTGCATAATTCAGGTTAGATTATCTATGTTACCTATTTTTTTTTTCCTAACACCTTTTATTTTCCTAATTTTTTATTATATTTTTTTAACAACGAAATACTTACAAGTACTGTAAGTACTTGTAAGTATTTCGTTGTTAATATGAAAAAAAAAACTTTATAATGTTATATCAGATTTTTTGTAATTTACACGATTTTTTGTCACTTTCAAATTTTCAAGGCATAAATCGTTAAGTTATAAGCATACAAATAATGATCTAATCCCAAGCAAGCCCTTTGAAATATAGTATACCCATCATAGTAGGTTGATACCACATAGAACTATATACTTATTACTTACTGGTACTTAAAAAAAACCCGCCGATTTGTTGAAAAAAAATTGAGTCACTTATATAAAGACATTGTTTCTATTATTGAGTGAAAAAAGGTAGGTACTTAAGTAGGTAATAATTTGAAAATCATTTACTAAAATTTTTGTCATTTCGCGCCATAAAATAATATATTATAACAAGATATTTTAGAATGTTCTAATAAAGGCCTAGCATAGAATTTCCTACATAACCCAGTAATCCCATTCCGGCCCCATAACCAGTAAAAAGAAATACATTAAAGACTACTTTAAATTGCAAATTAATAGCAATTATTGAAATAATCAACCAAAACTGTCGGACAGATACATTGGACAGCAATAAGAAAGGCACAAAAAAATGCTAAGTAAGTATTCACAAACAAATAAATAAATTGTAATAAATTCCAAATTGTTATCAATAGCTAAAACATATCACCCTTCAAACGAAAATTACCTTGCCCTTTCTAACACGCTAACGCAGTGTGCTTACAAATAATATTTATGTCCCCAACAAAAGCAGATAGACTGAAAATAACAGGACGGGCGGTCGCGTTTCATATCAACAGTACGGTACCGGCCGCGGCGTGGTACACATCGTCCCACCATGCGGGCTCTAGCCTTCCTTCTCGCGATATTCGCTATCCAAAATGTACGATCCGCGCGAATTCTCGGTCTCTTCCCGCATACCGGCAAAAGCCATCAAATGGTTTTCGATCCGCTCCTCAAATCGTTAGCCGAAAGAGGACACCATGTGACTGTGGTTTCGTTTTTCCCTATTAAAGATCCACCCGCGAACTATACTACCGTGAGTCTTGAAGGGTTATCAGCACTGGGATTGGAAACCATTGATTTATCGTATTTCGATAGTCCTAACAGGATTCTAAACGCTTTGGGGATTGAAAAAGCTATCAAGCAAATATTCGAGTTTCAACCGCTCGCGGACTTAGCATTGGATGTTTGTTCAAAAATCGTAGATTTCCCTCCGTTGGCGGAAGCGATGCAGAAAAGCTACGATGTTATTTTAGTGGAAAATTTTAATAGTGACTGCATGCTCGGTCTTGCTCATATTTATGGATTGAAAGCACCGTTTATTTCTTTGTTATCAAGTTCTTTGATGCAGTGGTGTCCTGACCGCATCGGGGTTACTGATAACCCGTCCTATGTGCCAATTGTGAGCTCGGAGTTCTCTTCGAGGATGACCTTTTTGCAACGGTTGGAAAATACTGTAATGAATATGTACTATAAGGCTTGGTACCGATACGCTATTCAGTTGAAAGAAAAGGCGATTATCGAAAAGCGTTTCGGGAGGAGGATTCCCGATTTGCAGGACATGGCGAAAAATGTGTCTATGATGTTGGTGAATACGTTCCACAGTATGAATGGTGTTCGTCCCCTCTTGCCGGGTATCGTGGAAGTAGGAGGGATGCATCTGGATCATAGCAGAAAACCTATACCGCAAGTAAGTACATGGCAATTCTCGTTTGATCGACTTTTTCCGTGTCGCATAACGAATGCACTTCGGATAATAACTGTGTCAAACTGTCGACATGCGTTACGTGTGATTGATTAATATACGAAAATAAAATGACGTTAGACAGTAAAAAAGTACAGTAAAGGCTGATTTACACTGATCCAGTGTTTCAATCTATCACTGGATTGCTACGCTGGATTGCAACGCTTAAATACTGGATCAATATAAATCAGACTCTACACGTGCGACTACGTATTTTTAAATTACCTACGAGTAATGACTGTTTTATTAGCCACTAACTGACTGACAGTTTGTCATGTCTAATTACTAAATAGTGTAGCTTCGGTTTGTTCTAAGGACGTGCTCTTGAATTATTCCACCATAATTATTGTTCCACCTTAGCAGCAACCTATTTAATTCATGTTTTTATTATTTTAGAATAATAAATTTCATGAGTCTTACGAGCGATCCCTAAATAAACCCGTAATAATAATATTATATTTAAATTAATTTAGGAATGAAAGGAATGAAACATTGATTTTCTGCACGTGTTATTATGATTTATTCCACATTCGCCTCACTCAAAAAAAAAATCAGCCAACATTTACCTAATTCCTGTTTCGCCTCGAAATATTTTTTAGTAGATATTTTATTCTTATTTTTATGACTTAACTTAAAATCTACAAAATTATTTGTATTCGGAATTTTAAGTTATGTTATATTATATGAATGAAATAATTACGAGGAGAATTCCGTTACACGTTAAAATAAATTAAATACAAGGTGTCGTTTTTTTTTTCGGTAATATTGAATTAATTGGGACATTTAAATACTTATCAAAGGCCAGTGCTTACCTAGACCCTCATCACTTGCAAAGTAAGAAAAGAAAAAGAATTAAACCGTTTTTTTACATTAATATCAGTAGGTAGATGTAGTATCGCAATAAAAAAGAACGAAACTTATATTTTTTTTAAATTAAGTGCCTAGGTCTAAGTAGGATTTATGAGGTATAACATTTATTTTCTAAATTCTTAAAGCACGCACCTGTATACTTAGTTAGTAATACAGTTGGACCAATTTTTAAATTTCTGTAATAGTCCTAATAAAAGTTATTTTTCCTTTCGAATTTTTGTATGACAACTGATACATAGAAATTTGGAATGGACAACGTCAATCGGGACAGATATGTACTTATAGTATTTACATTATTAATGAATATCACTTGTACATAAATAAATACTTACTTATTTTAATTTAATTTGTGACGGACTGTATAAAATCTACTACATAGAATAATTATTATGATTTTATAAGGGAACGGCAATAAATGTTTTTGTTCGAGAAAAACTGGCCAAGTGCCAGTCAGACTCACACACAAAGGGTTCCGTACAAAAATGCCGAAAAACAGGTGTCCCGTCTATAAAAATGCCGAAAACAACACTTGTCCCGTATTATTACTGCCTATTTGTTTTTATAACGGCCATAGTAATCGACTGCCTTGTTGGTCTAGTGGTAGCAAGCGCGACTGTTGAGCACGCTGCACGAGGTCCTGGGTTGGATCCCCGGGTCGGGCAAAGTGTTAAATTGGGGTTTTCCATTAGGAAATTCTCACGGAGTTTGGAATTGTGCCCGGTTAATGGCAATAGGCTCGCCCCCTATTACATGGGACTTATAACATAGGTAGCCGGCGAAACGTGGGTGTACTGCACACCTCTGCCTACCCCGTCTGGGGAATACAGGCGTGAGTCTATAGTAATCAAAAAACATGCTCGGTGATAATTTATAGGGGCTACAAAACACGACAATCAAAAGATACAGCTCTGGGGCAGACGGACACTAGAGCCTATAGTAACCGTTGGGAGCTCTTTATGCAGAACCCTAAAATGTAAAGCACGCGTCAAGCACGCGTTGAACACGCGTTTAAAAATGTATAAAATTAGCTGTCGCGCGCGTGAAATGGAATCATCCCGTTTAAATATAGCCAAATAATAAAGAATAGTGTAGTTTTGTATTAGAATAAGAATTTTTTGAATTAGTTCTGTATTTCCAGAGATGACATACGTACATAGATAAATTCGTCTCTTTTTCCCATGGCGTGGCAGTCAAAGTGTTAATAAGAAACTAAAAAAAACTACTGACTCGGCCGGGACCCGCGATCTTTATTCCCGCCCGAGTCAGTTGTTTTTGCGAGTTTCTTATTAAATATTTTCAAAGTTTAAGATATTAAAAAAGTCTTTATTATACAAAACTGAATTTGACTACTATTAGAGGTAAAATGGTACAATAGAAACCTCCTTCTCTTAATGAATGAACAGATAAGAGCTACTAAACAAACAATATCATTGCACACGTAAACGCGGCTTAGAAACCTTACCAGTGCTTGTGTTATGAATGTACTAATTTCTACTAGGCTTCCCCAGTTTTGCAGTTCAAATGTAAACTTAGGACAACATTACTTTAACGATAACTGCACTTTTGTCACTTGTAACAGTTTCGAAATATCTGGGGCTCATTGTAATGGTCGTCGCGAATTCGCGATCAGCGCTATCCTAGGGGCTCTAGCGGACTAAGGAGGGGCGGTCCATCCCGGGCCCCCGATCTTAGGGGGCCCCCAAATCTTGATAAGTCTCACCTGCTGTTTTAACTTTTTTTTACAAAATGACGAGAAGCCCCATTTAGCTTCGCGCCCCGGGCATTTAAATCGCATAGTATACGAGGCGAGCTTTATTTTTTTCAAATATTATTTTTATTTTAAAACGTAGGGCTACTAACAAGTAAGTACACAAGCTTTCTATCCTTGGATAAATAACTTTACTCTTGACAGTTTCCATCACTTTTCATAGACGACCTTCTGTCCTTTTACTCAACTATTTTTTTTTTTTTTTTATAAATAAAAAAAAAACTAACAAGTAAGTACACAAGCTTTCTATCCTTGGATAAATAACTTTACTCTTGACAGTTTCCATCGCTTTTCATAGACGACCTTCTGTCCTTTTATTCACTATTTTTTGTATCAACTCAATTTTCAGCACATATTATTTATTGCATTTCTCAAATAAGGCAGCATTTTGTTGCGCTTTGAATTCCAAAAACAAGGCTTTCCTTATTGAATTGTGTTGTGAACTTGTGAATAACTATTTGTTATTCCAAACTCATCGATAAAACCACAGCTATTGTTAAATTATGAAAATAACCCAATGCAAGTCAATTTTTTTAAATTTTTTGATGACGTGACAGTTAAATGACGACAAACATCAATCGTATCAATTATATTATTAATGTATCGAACTAACGCACTTAGGTACCACAAAAACTATCTGAAGGGTAGGGACCCTTCAGATAGTTTTTGTTTTTTTGATTTTTGTTGATTGATGTTTGTGATAATTGGGATAATTATTGTGCCCTCACAATAATTATACACAGATCTCAGCCATATTAAATTCTCATGTTTATTGTTCTTTCGATTATTACATCTAAAATAAAATAGACAATCTCTCATGCGGACTAAACAAAATTATTCCTAAATATAAGTTGCATTGCAGTGGTGCATCTGTATGCCAAATATAATCTTCTACGTGTGGGATAGATACAAATAATAATAGTATTTATGCTTTACGACTTTAAGAGTGTTGTACCATGTACATTTTCGAGCAGTTTTAAATAGCCAAAGCAGATGGAACTACCATGTTAAATAAAAACTAAAATAAGTAACTCTCCAAGACCCCCGGTCTGTTTAAAAAAAAAACTCTCCGTTCTTCCAGTTGATCTATGTAAACGAACTACGAAGACTTGTACCCCACGGAAATACCCAAAATATTGTTGCTATCACGGAAGACTTCCTTCCTTCCTTCCTTCGTGGTTGATATCGCTTTTCTTGCTTTTCTTGCTTGCTTGCTGCTTTTCTTTTTTGCAGTGACAGATTTATATAATATTTATTTAAACCCTCTCTGTCAATCGAATCGCTTTAATTGAACATAGGTATTTACCATAGAAATATCTTTGATATTTACTGAACGTACAACAATTAAATGTACCTACACCAAAAATACAAATAGAGTGCATGAAAAGTGTGTGCTCTAGCTCACAATTGTCTTGTCAATTTGTTTATTATTGTCTATTTATCGTAGAATAATTAATTAGCGATAAATAAGTGCCTACTCGTGTTGCCGATAACTCCTAACTTCGGTTAAGGAACTATTGTTTTGCATCACATAACTAAATATAGCTATCAATCATAAACGCTCACGCGAAAAATAAATAATTCTTATTGACTCGACATAATTCTTTGCATCAGAAAGTGTTACTAACATCATGCAAAAATGTGTAATGTATGTATGTATGGAGATTGATAGTTTAAAATTTTACCTTGGTATAAAACATATGTTCCATGACTGATGGGTTGACTGACAGACAAAGTGCAATCTAAACCAGTGGTCCTAGAGACTTGTGGATATATTCCTTGAGTACGTTCGAAAATTTGTATTCCACGCGAACAAAGTTGCGGGTGAAGCGGTATATTAGATATATTAAAAGTATATTAATTATGTTGCTTACGTGCTGCTTCTAAGAATTTCCTAATGCAAAAATCCAATAACACTTTGCCCAACCCGGTGATCGAACCCAGGACCTCGTGCAAAAAGCAAAACTATGGCATTCGTGTCATCCACTCATGCCGTGCTTACCATCATCATCGTCAATGACAATTGAATAATAGATTATTATATTACAAGTAGCATAACATGTCTATCATTTACAAACGATTGGTAGTCGCTACACGGGGGACCTGCGGATGTGGTGGATGCATTCATGCAATCAAATGCTAGTTTGTAAACATAATATAGGTACTACGTATAATAATGTGTATAACGTAGGTGCTGATTCTCATGTACAGCCAGCATATCAAGCTACGCGAAACTGTCAAGTTTTCAAATTCGACACGGTACGTCGAAGATCGTGGGTTCGAATCCCATCCGTATCAGTTGTTTTTTCAAATTTTCGTATTAAATAATTATTTATTTAATAAGCTATCATGTGCAAAAAAATCACAAAAATGACAAGTTTTCCCAAACAACTTCGAACCATCATTATGAACAACTTTTACTATGGGACCAACCCTGAAATCGCAAAAAAAATCAGCTGTTCCATACATTTTGTTGAGTCATGTGAACATAAATGTATGGAACAGCTGATTTTTTTTTTTTTTTTTGATGAGTTGAATGACCCATTTTAGGGATGCTGGTGTTTTACAAATAACCGTGTATAGATAGATATACGTAGGTACATACCATCGACACGAAAAAAAGAAGAATTAATGCGAGTGAGGAAGCAGATTAGCCCGAAGGCGCCTTTTATGTTCACTGCGAAAAAAAAGATTTTATTTACGAAAAGTGGAGTAATATTGTAAGTAAGTTCTCAGTTCCTTTCAAATACTAGAAATTGCTTAAGACTTCAATGATTGGTAGTCATTTAGTTACACTTTCTGTATGATGGCTTAATGGCTAAGAGAAAACAAGGTCGTAGATACCTAGTAATAACTACTAGACACTTGGGAAATCACGATGATTCCATGCAATACTATAGACTTGTATTTCACTACTAGCTGTCGTTCGTTCGCCTGTAATGAATATAGTTATGAACAATCAAAATAAACCAATTTGATGGAGAACATTACAAAGTTTCAGCAAAAATTTCTGCTTGACGAAACATCAAAATCAACCAACCTGCTAATGAAAGTCCCATCAAAATCATTCCAGCCTTTAAAATCTGGAACAAATAAGACATGAATTTAGAAAACAGTTGTTATTTTAATACAATAATTATTACCTACAAACAAACGGACGCTTCAATTTATTTGTAAATATATCTAATATCTGTTTTTTTTTTAAATATATTTTACTTTAGTATATGTTTAGTCATATTGCTTTTACATATATCCATCCATTAATTCAAGTGTAAATATCATTTACCGTACTAGTACAATAGAAAACTTGAATACCTACCTAACTATATAAGTAAACAATGCCAACCGACCGACTAATGGACTGGAAAACTGGAAAGAACTTTGTGCTGATACCCCGTTATTCCGTTAACTTCATCTTCCGTTACGTTCAAAAATACTTATTCAATTATCATTTTTTTGTATATCCAGCTAACAGTATGTATGACAAGTATATGTATGAGTATTGAAGGTAGGTATGACAAATGTCATTATCCTAACTAGATAATATAATAAATGCGAAAGTAAGTTTGTTTATACCTTCTCACGCCTCAACCAATGAACCGATCATCCTAAAATTTTGCATACACGTTGTCAGGTGTACAGAAATAGAAATAAGGTACCTTTCATTCCGAAAAAAGTACTGTTCCCGAGGGAAACAACAATAACGTTCATTATAATAAAAGATGGCGTCACGTTTCTTTCGAATTAGGTATGATTGTCATTGAAATTCGAAATTACCGCGAGTAAAGAATAATTAGGTACGGTTGCCATCTAGATTCCAGAAACAAAACTTATATTTTCGTTTCTATTGATTTTCCATCACAAAAGGCTCTAAGTACAATTTTTTTTTTCAATAATGTGTAAACACGTTCGGACTATACAGAAATTTGAAAACAGTAATTTAAAAGTATAATAGAATAAGTAGTATCATAAGTAAGTACCTATCATATAACAATAACAATAAGTATAGGTACTTAATGCCTGTAGAACGAAATTTCAGTTACTGTGATAAGAGCTACCGAACTCAAACTTTTAAAACTAAGTACATAATTAGATACGGAATTTTAATTTTGACTTAAAAAATACACCATTTTGACTCAGTTCTCAACATAAAATAGTTTAAAGACTACCTGCGCGACAAAAAAAAATGCGATGGGAGTCACGAAGACGCGACGCTGCCAAAGAAACGAAGCTTAGAGTATATATATATACTCTAAGAAAGGAAGGTTCAGTGGAATGTTTATAAAAAATAAAAATATAAAGTGGTGTCTGCGCGATGAATGAACTCTTTTGTTAGGTTAACTAACTTACAAATCCTCAACAATGAATCGTTTACCTGAATACGGCACCTAGGCTTTTGTTTTGGATTTAGACTAGGCTTCTTCGACACATTTCGCTGTGAATTTCCTTTTTCGGGTTAGAAGTAAGTAATAGGAATTTTTTATCGGTATTCCGGTACCTATACCAATTCGATAGCTACCTACTTGAGCTAAGCTGCTGGTGTCAGCTATATCTAACGTTAGTTCTTTAAATATGCTCTTTGTTTAAATTTAAGAAAACACGAGGGATTCTTTCTTTAAGTATAGGTGGTCTTTGTGTCAAAAATATGAAAACACGTTGGGTGGCTTGTCGTTCTTTATTTGGTCTAGGTTAATAAACAATATAATTATTTTAAATGTGACTATTCTATGAAAAGAAAATTCTGTAGCTAACGTTAATACGTAAATGTTCATCATCATCATCTTTATCAGCCTGTATTAGTTCACTGCTGAACATAGGCCTCCCCCAATCCGCGCCACTTGGGCCGGAAACCACACGGCAAACGTAAATGTTATGAGAACTTGAGTAGGTGTAAAAAGTCATTTATAAGGCTATCTACCCCCCTATCTATGTAACTGTTCACTCACCTAAAAGTACAGGCTACCCAATAGTCAATCGGACAATAATGTCTATCAATAATGTCTATGAATGAATGCCGAAACTTAGATAAAAAAAATGTTTATATTTTCAATACGTCTCTTGTCCAGCTAAAGGTTGTCTGGAAGACATCGCTTTTACCGATAACACCGCCCATTGTACCTTTAATTTATAAGTCTAAACTAACCTATACCTACATACTTATGTATAAATTTGATAGTGTACAATAAAGAATATACTTTTGAAGTTTTGAATAAGGAATTAAGTATTGGTTGGTTGGGCCAACCCATGGAACCAATTCCATTCAAATGTTTTCAAATAAATTAACATTATTAGGTAAGTAATCATTTCGTTAACGCCCTGTGAACTGTTTTCACTGTAATTTAGGTCACACAACCCAAACAATACTGATCGCCATTACGCAAACGTTGGCGCCAGAAATAAAAAGGGGTCAGAGAAACACTATTTTCTTTGAGTAATGCTGACGATAAGCGGATAACCTTTCATAGATAGACTTAGCAATAAACGATAGACCTATGATATCATCTATCTATCGCAGTCTGGACAAAAGCCTATGTAGGTAACAAGCAGCACATATCCCGGCCCTCATTCTTCCGAAGCTAGTTCACCTCCTAAATGGTACGGACTGTAGCAGTGTCAGTGCTCCAGCACTATGTGGTGACTTTAGCCCACAGCTCATCGCCTATACGACAGACGTAACTCACGTAACATTGTTCTAGAAGAATCTAATACAATAATAGTCCTATCCTACCTATTACAAAATTGCTCGGTTCGGGTTAAATTAATTGACCGTACATTTACAATCAATTGAATACATTCCGTTTTATTATCAAAGACAATGTATATTGTCAGTGTCAGCTTTGTAGGAGAATATAGATGGGGCCATCCTCGCATGACCTCATCGCGCCTCACTGACTCTCGCGTTGAGGTTGAAAAGCAAGAGTGAAGATGGACACTTCCTCACGTCATTTCGTTTTACTTCACCTTGCGTCACCTCGTGAAACTTGCCTTGTCTAACCGCGAAGAGAGTGAAGAACTAGCATAATCACAATAGGATTAAAATATATTATAAATGTAGAGCGGTCTAGTGACCTTATGTACCAAAAAAAGAAAAATACTTATTTCTCTTTAGATATAATTGTTTAAGATTGAAATCAGATTTGACACTTACTTATACTTATCTAATTAATGAATTGATTTTTAACGAGCTGACTCAACAGTCAACGAGCCTGAAAAAGAGTGGGTGAGCTTGAAACCGGTCACGGCCACCATGTCACCATGGTGTTTTAGTTGAATTATAATACTTGAGCAAATGCCAACAATCTATTTAGTTAGAAAAATATAATAAAATTCTTCCAACGCAATCAGTTCGTTATACTCGGTAGAAATTCTGCTGTAGATTCTTCGGGATAAATTCTGCTCTAGATTCTTATACTGATGGGATAATAAGTGGGAAGCATTATTTTTTTAAATCCTGTTATTTTCTTGTTTCAGTACATCGAGAGGTTCTTGAACGAGTCTGAACATGGAGTCGTCTTGTTTAGCTGGGGCTCGCTGATCAAGACAGCCACTATACCGAAGTATAAGGAAGAGATCATTGTGAATGCCCTCTCGAAGCTGAAGCAGAGGGTTATTTGGAAGTTTGAGGACAGCGATGAGGAGGGTACCCTGACTGGCAACATTCTTAAGGTCCGGTGGATCCCGCAGTATGAATTACTTCGTAAGTATTTACTAGCAAGAAGCTTGTAATAGGCAATAAACTACTTTGAAAACTCATGCTAGGAATATAATAAGTAGCTGGGGTTGGTTTAGGTGTATAGGTACAAGATGTTGATATAATTTGTAAGGTGTATGTAGAACACTAGTCTCTTTATCTATGGTCGATGATGGCATCAAGAGAGTTTGGATTATGGTGTGATGTAATCAGGCCCGCCGCAAGCGGGCGTGCAAGGCGTGCACTGCACGCGGGCGGCACACCCAGGGGGGCGGCAAATCGAGGGACTCATCACATATTTAAGTCATTGTCATAATACCCATCCCACCATAAGTATAATAAGAAATGTCATAGCCTGGAAAAAAATCGACCGAATGACGTTGACCCCGCCATATAGGACATCTGTTAAAACATTAATTAGGTATCCTTTTTTTGACATACTTAAAGAGTAAGTAGTCGTAGATATAATTGGTATTGCACGCGGGCGACGAAACAGCTAGCGGCGGGCCTGGATGTAATTGTGTTAGTTTTGAATGTATTGAGTCTAAAAGTAAAATAAAAAGAACATACCAAGTGTCACTAATGGATTATATAATTTAACTAAATTCTCTTAAAACTTTTTCGATGGCTTTTAATAGAAAAAGTGAAACAAAATCTTTTATATTTGAAATATATTATTTTAGTGCGATATACACGAAGATATTGGAAGGAAAGATGTGCATGTGCAACAGCTAGTACCATTGTATTATTGTATTGTAGGTAACATAATTATTTTAATGTTGTATCGTCATGTGCGTGACAGTGCATAGCGCTTGCGCGCGTCTATTGACGGAAGTAGGGTACCGTAATGATTGGAGATGATGGTTTAATTAAAGAACAATATTCTTATAAAGGATGATGTTTTAATAAATGCGGATATTTTGAAGGATGACATCATTCATCAGAAAGAAAGAAAGTTTCAAGCGTCTAACATGTTACGGTACGGACAGCATAGGCTTAAAGGGTCCCATATGGCACCGTTTGAGTACGGAACTTTAAAAAATTAAAATATTTCTAAGGGGTGATAATTCGTAGAAGGAAACGGTGTAAGCCAATTATTATGGAATTACATTAATTATACTTATTATCACGTTTCCCTGTGGTTAGTTATACGGTATATAGGTACCTATATTACAGAATTATGCAATTACGTCCTAGAAATAGATTTGCGCACACGATGGGCGTGATCGTGATGCAGCGAATAGGAAAATTGTCTAGTTCCTTAATTCTGAGAAATTACTCGTATAATAACATATTGTTTTCATCATCAACAACTAACATTTTAATTACATTCATAATTAAACAAAATAGATTACATAAACATCTTAATTTACGGACAGAATTTGAACCCGCGACGTACTGAGTAAAGCGCATAGTCACTCTGCCACTAAGCTATTCATGATCCCGCCAATGCTATCTCAATTATCTTCTAAGTTCAGCCATCTCAGATGGTAGTTACATCCATCTCTTGTACGGAGCACAGAGGGCTGCTCGTAATCCTTTTTAGGGTTCCGCACCCAAAGGGTCAAAACAGGACCCTATTACTTTGACTCCGCTGTCCGTCTGTCTATGTATCACCAGGCTGTGTCTCCGCCCCGTGACACCGTGACAGCTAGACAGTTGAAATTTTCAAACTAAAAACAGAATAAAATAAATATTTAAGGGCTCTCATACAACAAGCGTGATTTTATTGTAAAAAGGTTTTTTTTTTATATTGTTTTTTTTACTGATTCGTGTATAGTATCAGTGTTATACTCACCTCCCTGAATATGGGCTCCAAAGATATTGGAAAGAAGTTTCTATGATGGGCACCGTTACAGATCAACAGCTTGTACCTATATTTAGTAGAAACATCTTTTTATTTCACAGAACACAAGAAAGTCATCGGTTTTATTGGCCATGGTGGTCTACTTGGGATGACGGAAGCCATTTCAGCAGGCAAGCCAATGCTCATAGTACCGTTCTATGGAGACCAGCCTCTCAACGGCGTGGCGGCCGCGACTATAGGCCTGGGGAAGGTCATATCTTACGCGGACATGTCGGAGAAGACGCTGTTAGAAGGACTGCAGAGCGTGCTGAGTGCTGAGTGAGTATGAGTCTTAATATGTTAAGAAGAGAGCTGAATATTGATATCAGTAGACAGTGTCGTAGCGAAGGTTTTCGCTGCCCGGAACGGACTGAAAATTCACCTACTTTAGTAGACTCTCCTATTTTAGTTATTAGTCAGTTTTTCCAGTGCTGTCAAAGTTTCATCATGTCATTCCATATCAAAGACTTCATCTCGCTTCCTCTCTTTCGCACCGTTGCGGCTTCGCTTTACCTACGATTTGGAGTTTCATTTTTATTTCCAATTTAAAAAAAAAAAAAAAAAAACATACAGTCGAATTGAGAACCTCCTCCTTTTTGGAAGTCGGTTAAAAATCGTTGCGTTTGCCGCCGCCAATTTTTGTATGCTGCCCGGAGACATATAGGTACGTTAGGCCGGTTTTCAGAAATGACCAATTTGCCTGATTCATTAGATGATTCTTTAGATGAAGAGTATTAGAATATTTGTATTGACATTGAGCAAATCGTAATAGTAGATTATTAACCAAGGGGATAAAGCAGTGTCTTCTGTCACGGGTGACGATTTAAATCGCGAGCGTAACGAAGGACTCGAGGTTTACTCCCGAGCGTAGCAAGGGTGTTAATAACTTAAATCACGAGCGAAGCGAGGGATTTAAGACGAGTCCTGAGTGTAGCGAGGGATTTAAGTTCACCCAAGACTAAGACAGCTTTATCACCTAGGAAAATACTCTACTTTTCGTACCATTTGCGAAAAAATTAACACAATAATACGTACTGATTCTGAAATTGCTAGACCTTTCGCACTTCTCCACGTTGAAAATTCTTCATAAGTTTTAAAATAATTTTCCTTGGATTTTGTTGGAAGCAATTTTTTTATGATGGAATCCGACAATTCACTGTCACTGTCGCTTTGATTTAACATCGTAATGTATTTTAAGAACATTAACTTATTTATAAAAATAAATTAAAATAAACTTTATGTATTTGAAGAAAACAAAAACGCGGCAAATTCCTAGACCAATATTTTTTTGTCGGAAATGCAAAGGCATCAAGCTCATACGGCCTCGTCGGTTTTCGTAATTTTATTTAATAATCATAACTGCATAGTAAATGCGTATTCCTTTTTCAAAAAGATCTGTAATGCTTTATAATTATACAAACTCAATGGTGTAAACACAGATGTAGTTCAGTATAAGTTTCGGTAAGTATTCCAAATTTAAATCACATTCTCTCCCTAGAGCATGAATGAAATTCAGTACAATTTTCTTTCCCTGTTTTTGACAGATTAATAATGACTATTGTTATGTTCTCTTTTTGAGGCTTAGAATGTCACTTTTTTGAGCAAGTGGTACGAAAAAATATATGATCTATGAAAAATCTCTTTATTTTCTCTATCCCTAAATACCTAGTAGAAGTAGTAGAAAGCAAAATTGCTGTTTTCATCTATCTGTCTATGCCCTTATTTCTTCTATACCACGCAACGGATTTTAATACGATTTTCACTTTTAGGTAGGTATTTAGATTTTAGAGAATAACTTCTGAAATGTAGATATACCTACCGTGTACTCAGGCCCGCCGCAAGCGGGCGTGCAAGGCGTGCACTGCACGCGGGCGGCGCACCCAGGGGGGCGGCAAATCGAGGGACTCATCACATATTTAAGTCATTGTCATAATACCCATCCCACCATAAGTATAATAAGAAATGTCATAGCCTGGAAAAAAATCGACCGAATGACGTTAACCCCGCCATATAGGACATCTGTTAAAACATTAATTAGGTATCCTTTTTTTGACAAACTTAGAGTCGAGTCGAGACTACTTAAGTCGTAGATATAATTGGTATTGCACGCGGGCGACGAAACAGCTAGCGGCGGGCCTGCGTGTACTATATGTAGGTATAGTAGAGAAAAGTCGTCGTGCGAAGCCGGGGTGAGTCGCTAGTAAACAATAATATTATAAATCACCGTGTCTCGCTAATATAAGCTGTCCACCTCTACGATACAGTTCAATTAGCATGACAAATAAAGATAACATAGGATCTAAAGATCTTCATTTGTCATGATCTTTATCTGTCTGTACTTCCGCGTGTAACACGCATTTGTAAACATAAGGTACAGCTGTCAAATTTAGGGTTGTCTAGAATGTTCTGCAGGAGACTAAAAATGTCTAATGAAAGTTAGGTACCTATTGATTTTTCGTGGCAGGGGCTAGCTGTAGACGAAAATTTACTGCAGCAACTAAGTAGGCTGCAGAACAGGGTGATTCGACCCCGATAAGTAATACTTAGTACCGCGCCACTCAACACAGAATACCGACGACAAGAAGCAACATTGTACTGACGCCAGCACATCAAGCTACCCGAAACAGTCAAATTTTCCCAATCAACTTTAAACCTAATGCTTTAGCTAGAAAGTTGAAAATAAAAAAAAATTGACAGATTGTAGTAAGTAGCTTTATGTGCTGGCGTCTGTAGTACATGCTGCATTTCGTACTTTGAAAGAAGATTGGAATCCAACTCCGATCGGCAACGGATCGGCGATACTCCTAGGTGCTCCACTTCTATACCGTCCAACCAGTAGGTACTTACAACAATATATCGCTCTCTTTCGTTCGTAATCATTTGTCATAGATTGTGTCCCGCTCACTTACTGGAAAACCTTACTTCAGATACGCTTTGTTATATTTCCTATACTGTAGTCTGTATCTACTTACAAGACCGTTTAGTTAAGAATGTTTTGACTTAAGTGCACCATTTGCCGCTTGACACCGATATTCAATCTTTTCAGAATGGAACGTTAGGGTGTGTTTCAACCAGAGATAATGTGCTATTGCGATATAGCTTTACACTTGTAAGCGAGGAAAAATAACCCAGTTACCCACGAATACGAAAGTTGCGCTGAGAATGAATCAAGCAGCGACTCTACCAAGTGTTTCAAACATTCTGAAGTTCTGTACAAGCGTTTCGTTCATAAATAAACACTGAATTATGATCATCGGGTAATGATCAATTGGACTAGTCAACGATTGTTCGCTCGCTAATTCATTTAGTAACCCGAGAAATGGCGTCACCCCGCCGAGCGTGTTGTTCTGACTTCTAAGGCGATTCTCACACTGCCCCGCATGATGCAGCGTAGCGCGTGGATGCGTGTTCTTCCGTTGCTTGTAAGTATCTCTGTTTGTATGGAAAACACGCACAGTCCGCGTGTATGCGCGTGATCCGCATGAACGCGCGTGGATGCATTTTCGGTGTGTTAGACTGTGCGTGTTTTCCATACTGTTGTTTGTACGCTGCATCATGCGGGGCAGTGTGAAAACCGCCTAAGAGAACAGAGACTTTTCCAAACGAAATGTGGCTTCAGATTTTGGATTGGTCCTCAGTCTCACTTGAATAAATTGTTCGAATCTTATAGATACGTGTATTTGTACACTGGTTTATTTTTCCATCGTGGTGTTTTAAAATTCATGCATGTTAGGTGCTAAAATAGGTAATTATAATGAACATCATCATCTGCCTAGCCTTTTCCCAACTATGTTGGGGTCGGCTTCCAGTCTTACCGGATGCAGCTGAATACCAGTGTTTTACATGGAGCGACTGCTTATATATCAGACCTCCACAACCCAGGTACTGGGTTACACGATACCCCTTGGTAAGACTGGTTGTCAGACTTTCGGGCTTCTGACTACCCGTAACGACTGTCAAAGATCTACAATTGACAGCCGGGGCCAACAGCTTAACGTGCTATCCGTGGAACGGAGAGTGATAATATTATTATTTAATTTTTTTAGGGTGTCGAAATCATGAAAAATCTTTGCTGATAAGATAATATACCCCATTGAGCTTATTTCCTAAAAAATATATTTGCTACAACTATTATTATAATCAAAGGATGCAACCTTACCGGCTTAGTCATGCAAAGGAGAAAATTAATTAGGTTGACAGTGCAATAAAATGTAAATGGTGATATAACGCCTGCAATAAGTCAAGTCAGTATGGAAATAGTGACAAATACCCATTAGTTGTATCTACTGATGTAGGAAATTATAAGATTGCGTCAGTTCACGTGCGTTATTATTACGTCTCGTTGCTAAGCAACACATAACACCTAAGGCTTCCATCTTTTGTTTCAATTATCTATTCCCGCATTCTCCGCGATGGTGTAGGTACGTCTACTAATGATGAGATTTTGAAACATGAAAGTATTAAAATAGATTATAATTATTTAATAAGAAAATTTAAAAACACAACTGGTACGGATGGTACCTACAATAGTTCATTAGACCATACTATTACCTAATATGTCGGTAGAAAATTGAAATCTATAAAAAGCCGAATATGTTTGTATTCAATGAACTAGAATATTTACATGTGAATAAATGAAAAAATTATTTTCATTTTATGTAGGTTTGCATGATTATGCACATGATTTATGTTTTGTTTATTAAATGAAATTATTTAATAAGAAACTTGCTAAAACAATTGACACGGGCGGGACTAAAACCCACGGTAGTTTAGTTGGTAAAGCAATGGCACGGCACGCCAGGGATCGCGGGTTCAAGTCCCACCCGAGTTAGTTGTTTTTGCGAGTTTCTTATACCTAATGCTTTTTACTTTGCATGAAACTATAGATAAGTAAGTATATACTATGTCTTGGCGTAAATTATGGCAAAGCGCCAAAAATAAGTACTTACATAACCACCTAAATGGCACTAGTACTCCCTAAATAAACTAATATATCCATTAGGTAACCTCTGTACACAAATAGGTTTTCTGTTTATAAATAAAGGTGTCGTAAGTTGTATGTAATTATGTTGTGATCGTATATCATGATTGATCATCCGAGATTACCGTGTAATTAGGTTGAAAATAGGTTGGTCATGTGGTTTTGGTTTTGGGAGCGCCAGCAAATCTTCGGGCTGGGGAGGTTCTCGTGAGGAAAAAATATGAGAACTGGTAAATTAAATTCTAAAGAATATTTTATATTATTATATACCTATAAGTATCCTTTATTTATATCCTTACATTTTTAAGTATAAATAAAAACTAAAATATACGAACCTAAGTACTCGTACATATAAAAAATCAAGGAAGTACCTATAGTAATCCATCGGTATAGGGAACAGGGTCCAAACTACCCAGTACCACACACCAGTATTTGTGCGATGAGGCGACGGCCCAGGGCGTCGAATTTGCATAGCACTGGCTGGAGTCACGTCTCAATACTGTACTACGCCAGCAAAAAATTGATAGCCAATGAAATATTTTTGGCCAGGGTGTCAGTGGCCCTAACGCCGGCGCTGGATATACCTATATGATTATATAAATTATTTTAATTAAAATTATTTCTGTAAGTGCTGTCATAATGACTATGTTAAAAATACATCGATCCGATGCTTTTTTCCCTACCTTTGTTAAAGAAAGGACTAACGAGCAATACCACGCAGTAAATAGGTACCTACTTACCTACTGCTTCGTGAGCAAAACAAACCAACAAACACTATTTCGACGATGACGAATGATAAAAAATATAAACCGAATTCTTTACTTTATTTCGATTATCGTAAGGAGATAAGTACCTAGTGAAATACTGAACTACTTACTTAGTTTAATCTGATGTTTATTTTGTGATCTGGGTCATTATTTTATTGAAGTCAGTCTAAATAAATATCGGAGGCAAACTGTCTGCGACATCGCCGATATCATTAGCAGGGTAAAGTAGTGATAGCATAGTGATACGACGGTTGGACTTGGAGTTAAAGGACGTATGTTCGAACTTAGGGGTACGCCACTGGCTTTCCGAAACCATGCGCTTTATTTTTTTTTAAACATTGCTCCACATTAGGATTTTCTCCTGTACCGTGGGTACAATTTCTAGACACATAATTTCACATGGCAGTTGGCACTAAACTCCAAGACCGAAAAAAAATTCTGTAAATACCAATACCTACTTGACCCCTGTAGAATCAAAATCAAAAATCAAATCCGCGACAGCAAACGCAGAACGCGAATTGCTAAACCTGCATAAAACGTAAGGAAACAACGTGAAAGCCATTTCAGTGGCCTACGAGCTGTTTAAACTCTGACACCAAGTTCTTCATCAACCATGAAGAAGATTGAAAGGTCTGAGATCACTATCTGGCCTACGGTTTCTAGGGCTCTGAATGTAGAGAAGAATTAACTAATGTATACCTACCGCGAATAACCACTTCAATTTCTCATTACAGAATGCGGCTGAGCGCGCGGCGAGTTTCCAAAATCTGGCAGGATAGATTAGCAGACCCCTTGGACACAGCAATCTACTGGGTCGAAAGGGTCATCCGATGGGGAGATCAAGACCCCTTGTATTCCACCTCCAGGGAACTAAACTTCATAGAATATAACCTACTTGATGTAGCAGCTGTGTTATTAATTGCTCTTGTATTAGTTATTTTAGTTTTAAGGATAGTATTAAGTCAACTTCTTAGACTCGTAAGCAGTGCTAGTAGGAAGGAAAAGTTACATTAGTAAATGGCTTAGCTTCCAATGAGGAGTGAATGTTCTCGTGTGATTGTCGAGTGCCTTTATTACTTTGATATCTATCAAAGTTAAACCATCTGGTTTTCTGAACTGAACCGATGTAGATTGTGGCTTAACCGCGTTACAATGTTAAATGTGGATAGCGGCTGTGCCTAACTACTTTTTTGTTTACCAACCCTCAAATAAAGTAGAAAAGAGGGTAGTAAGTAATTTGTTTGGGTTTAGTAAATATCTACATACTGTAAATACCTACATTATATATACATACTGTAGGTAAACACCTACATTCTATACAAACAAATAATTATATTCAAGTTTTCGATTCATTTTCGTTGGTATTCCTATTTGAATGTGTGACTCCTCCCTTCTAATAGTTAAATCTTTTAGGTACTGTAATGCATATGATAACACATTAGGTACATTATGGAAATATACGTATGATATAATACAAATTAATGGATATCTCTTTTATGTAAATTTCATGGCTATTTCACAATTAACTGATAAGATTAACAGCTTAGTTATCTGGCAGATAGGTAGATTAGCCTTCACATAGACTTAATCCAAATTATATCGGAAACCCTTGAAATAGGCCCTTCAAGCCCTTTGTTTAGATTCTGATAGATATAAATATAAATCTGCTTCCGCTCGCTGTTATTCGTGTTCTTGTTTATGGTAAAGGGATTGATGTCTCTTTTTTTACTTGTAATTTGTAAACAACCTTGGCACATATTTTATAGAAAAAAAAAACCTTGCAAAACATAAAACGAAGGTTCTTAAAAACCATTCATCATCATCATCATCATTTCAGCCATAAGACGTCCACCATTACTTATATTTAAATATAAATATAAATTGGGTTTAAAATAGCTTTTTAGAATCACTTTTGGTATAAAACAGGGGTTCTAAACCTTTTTTGACTAACGACCTTCTAGGAGTTTTTTGACCCCTAGGTATAAAAAAAGAGTTGCTAAGTGGCGTTAGTTGCATGCTCTTCCCTTCCCGGCCCCGCGTTCGAATTGTTTTAGGATATAGATTAAATTCTCACAGACCCCTAGTGGTCCGCGGACCGCCAGTAAACAACCCCTGATTTAAATGATGTGCCACATTTTTTAGTTTATGTTCCAAGATTTTTTACAACTTAAGACAAATTAATGAGAACAAATGGAGTATGTGTGTTTATATTACCTAGTAGATCTTAGAATATAGTTCCAAATAGTATGTGCTGTGACAATCGGCAGGGTTTATAATTATTTAGAAAAATTTATTAACTACTAACACAGATAAATACAAAAAATATTACCTAATGTAAAATTACTTAGTAGAAATGTGTCTGATTTATGGTATTTTAATAAAAAAAAATGTCACAACTCGTTATCTGTTCCTCTGAAAATAGTTTTATTAGGTTTCAGTTGTATTTATGGTGACTATTATTAATAAAAAAAAAAACATAATAATATACGTGTTTTTTTTTCTTATATAAATAACATCTATGACATAAATATTTTCTCAATACATAAATATTTATTAAGTACTTTTAAGTAGGTAATCTGAGAAAAAAATGCTAATTGCGACCTAAATAAATTCTCAGAAGAGTAGATTCAGAAATTTTCGTAATTAACTTCAGTGCGCCTAATGGAAGGCCTATACATATAGCCTATCCTATATTTATGGCCTATATGGCGAAATTATTGATGCTATGAAGTTAACGTTTGGTGCATAGGTACAATTAATTTTGTACACATCATGTTACCCGACTTTTTTAGGAGCTTCAGTGATATCTGCGGAGCTACAGAGTAAACTCGATCATATTATATATAAAGAATGTGCCATTGCGCATAGTGGTGACATACTAAGCTAGAAAACAATGATTAAAAAAGGTTTTCTCACGGTGACGCAAGTAACAAACGGCAGAACCATTTTAGCATTGCACTTGTATCCATGATTATGGTATCAGAGAACGGCCGTAATTGTTGTCTGCCTAACAATCAATCAAATATTGTGTCGTAAATCGATATATTTAACACATTTTATTCATTTCTTACATAGGTTCAGAAGGTAGGTTATTTTAAAATAATTTTGTTAGTTTATGTAAGGACCGCTTCTAGCGTTGAAAGCTTCCTTCATCCTCTTCTAATCCTCTCTCTCAGGCTAGTGAACCATTATGGAATTAAAAAATGGCCACCCCATATTTAGTAAAAACATTTTGAAGATAGGCTAAAAATGCAGCAATAGCTGTTACTGATAATTTAAGTTTGCCAACCAGGAGCTTGTGTTTTGTGACTAGTGACTACAAGTTAATCCTTTCTTTTTTAAAGTTGGTTGAAGAGAGAGAATTATAATATTATTATTATTTTGTACTAAATATTAACAAAAACCAATGTTTTAAATAGACAACCATTCGAAATATAATCTTTACACAAGTATACAAGTGACTGTAGTTTTAAAAGCTAAGACACATCTGGAATACTTTAGCGAGTCTTCAATACATAATAATATGGTCCAGCATAATATCCCATAATCCTCTAATTAGCCACTAATTCTAGTTGGAGTCTCTTTATCTTGATAGGCAATATTTTCACCATCTCCTGGCATAGTTGGAATTCTTCCTGCATCATTGCAGCTGCCTCTTCATTACTCATGCAGATGTCAACAACGGCTTGATAAGAATCAAAACTCTGTTGAACATTTGACAACTGTGACGCCTTGTCTACGGCTATCTGTTTCATGCTATTTCTTCCTATAAACGCATGAGCACTAATAACAGGCCTAATCAAGTCATAAGACAACATCACTGGCATTCTACCATCTTTATCCTTAACAGAGTTCAAGAAATGTTGATAGTTCTCAATGCTTTTTTGACAAAGATTGTTGATTTTTTTCAAAGCGTGCGGTGTCGGTTTTTCTGTTGTCTTGTTGAGTTTTTCCAGTTTAATATTCAATATATCTGAGTAGATTTCTCCAAGTTCAAACCACAGTTGCCTGCAGTATTGAAGGTAGTATACAGGGTTTATTTCTTTGAGTAAATCTTCAAGCATGTCAATGCGTCTCTTGTGCATTTTAGCGCGTCTTTCGTCATCTTCTTCAAAGAAGGCTAGGTAACTGTATGATTGGGAGCTATCTTGTATGAGCTCTATGTAGTCTGAAGCTAAAGTATCAAGTTTGTAATACTCTTTGGCCTTGTTCAGCCAGGTTTGACAGCTTAAGAAGACTTCTCTTGCATCCTGATATGTGAGAAGGAACTTGTCTCCTATTTTACTCTCGTACTTTGAGACATCAATGTCTGGAAATATTAGTTTTGTGATATCTCCTCCACAAATGTTTTCATTGTCTTCTAATGTGAGATTTGACATGTCTGTAATGAGGAAATGTTTGGTTAGTAAATTAATAAATATACCTATTTATTATTAGAATTTTATTAATGAAAATTTTTCTCTATTGCTACAAGGCGGCTGTTAAAATTTTACCAATTATTCATATTCACAAAATATTTACAATTCCTAATATCTATAAAAATAATCCTTAGGGCTAGCCTAAAATTTAATAGAAAAAATTAAATTAAATAATACCTGTTATAGCCTCAGTTAATTGCTCAGAATCACTCATAAGTCTCGCTTTAGAGGCAGTCATGAGCAAAATGCAGTATTTAGCCCAGCACCGAGCTACATCAGCTGACCGATGCTTAAACGTTTCTATCTTTGCAAGAAACACTTCTTCATTACTTTCTGCAGACCTCAGCGTTTCCTCATACTGTTCTAATATCAACGATGCAGCAGCTAAATGGTGCCGCGACTGAAGAAACCCATTTTGTTCAGCAAAGAACTGTGATAATGTAGCCGAGTTTAATGCCCAGTCAATCGGTTCATAGTCTTCATACTGTAACTGCCTTCTCAAAGTAACATGGCAATATATTGCAGATTTCAAGTTCTCTTTCAATGAACCATAGACTTGAGCTAAGTAATAGAGAGTCAATGTATGTGCTTTTTCAAGTAACATGAAGTCTCCCAGAGGACTTTCACCAGCATTACTTACTATTTGTTCAATAGGCAGCGGCAACTGCAGAGTACATTTAAAAGTTTCATACAGCTCTTTGGCTTGAAGCAAGTGCGTTTTCGCCTTTGCTGGCTCGTCGCGATTAGACCACAGTATGCCTAGATTATTAAGCACATTAATTAAATTAATTATAATCTCCGGTTTTGACGAATTCGGGGAAAGCAAGTCGACAGCTTCGGTCAGAATCTTTTCACTCGATGTTAACTCCTCGGTTTCCATATCTACGATCCCAATGTTAAGCAAAGCTGTCCCTAACATAGCGTGAAGCTTTATTTCATCTAAGCTCGTCGTAGTAGTGAGCAATTTCTTTAAATTATCGCGCATATTGACAAGTATTTTTTTCGCCCGGTATTTGGACATGTATGGGTCACTGTCCGGGTCATTCTTGCTGTCTTCGTCCAACAGTTTACGTACCTTACCGTAATTCTCCTTGAAGTCATTGAGAATCTCTTTTTCAGACATATCTGGACTCACGGTCATGATTTTTCGTGGTTTCACTTCACAGAATCAAATCGATAACCTACACGCGACTTTTTGAATTTCGCAGTTTTTTTTTACTTTTACCTATATAAATAACAAAAGATTTTATTTAATTCTACATCAATAAATACATCAATGAATGCTGTTATCAGATATTGTATTATCTGAATTTCATTTGTTGACTTATTTACTAATTTGACATTTCTATGCTGACCGGCCGGCGCGGACCAACGACGGGACTTACTAGTGTTGCCGATCGACTATCGATAGCCGCCTGATTGTAAGAATATGTATGGATTAATCGATTTCTATACTATAGATATTTCGAAGTGGCATTAGACTTAGTGGTGGCTGTTGCGCAACATAGCTGGTTATTAAAACGATCCATCGTTACAAAGACCGATAGCGGGTTATTAAAGTACCTACGGTGAAACTAAGCTATCCCGTGAAAAGCTATTGGGTGAAACGTCACGCACGTCATTATAAACGCAACGGATGTTACATTGTATCGCCGCTATCACTACGAACTACGAAGTACGTAACATTAAAAAACGATATAATTTTTTCTTGGTTACCTCACAAAACATAACAAAAAAACACACAAACAAAAAAAAATGTGGATGTGGATGTGTGAGGCCAAAATATGGCGCCTATCTCAGCTCAAGCTGCAACAAACTTGGTTCATTTACTCTGATAAACATCTTTAATCCACTGTACCTACAATATAATCAAATGCGATATTTAGCAGCTGTAGCGATATACGATACAGCTAAATATCGCATTCAATTGTATCAATACAAAATATCGATATATCGCACTGCGTTGTATCGATAGGTACACAAAATATCGATATATCGTATTGCGTTGTATCGATACACGAAATATCGATACGTATCGCGCATCGCTATTACAGATTTTCTAGTTTTCTTCTCCCTCGCTCGATATTGCGCGCCAGCTGAGCACGAGGTCCTGATTTAGATTCTCAGGTCAAGCCGCGTTTTTAGGTTTTCCATCTCTTTATTTGAAATAATTAGTTGCAGCATAATTTGGAAATAAGCCACAATGCCAGCCCTCTAGATCAACCTACTCTAACCTGCTAAGCTATTCATAACTAGAGATGTGCCGTTGCCGGCAATATTGCCCTAAACGTCAATATTACCGGCATATTATTCGGTTAAAACATCAAATGAAGAGTACCTATGCCAAAAGAATGTAGGTATGCAAATTTAAATTAGGGTTTCGAATACATTATTAACTAATATATGGAACCTTGGATCGAACCCGCGACACAATTAGATAAACCCCAATTTTTTAGCTAAGAACACTCGATCAAGTCACCTATAAAAAACTGAATCAAAATCGGTCCATTAGTTTAGGACAGACAGACATACAGACTCTTTGTGTCAGAATAGAATTTCGAATCGATAGCCCAACATCCTGGGGTGGGCACGGCCCACTCGCCCCCTATATACGCCTATGCTTGCATTGACTTGGTGGGGTACAGAAACCTAAAAATAAAATAAATTATTAATTTGCACTGTTTATTCTTAAAATCAATTACCTGATAATTTTATACACCACCCACCCGCAAATGGGTACACATACATTCATATCAATCAGCATAGTTCCCTTATTCACAAATGCAACATAATTTTACAGTATTATTATTTACATTGTACTGTTTAAAAATGTTAAAATATAAAAAAAAAATACATTTAAAGTCAGTCCTTCATATAAAATAGTGTTATAAAAAAAGAAATGGGTTTGGTTTTATGAATAAGGAAAGAATACCTCTACATCTAACAACAACATAGTTTAATTTGTTAACACAGTGCTTGCTACGTTCGGCAATTGCCAATAATACATGTATTAGGAACCGGTAGGGGGTTCGGGATCCTCCATAGACAGGGCTCTTGGTGGAGGTGTGTGGGCATTTAGCTGAGAGAACACCTCTTTTTCTCCCAAAGCTAATGGATCAGGTTGCGTAGCAGGAGATGGACCAAACTCCATTATAGGAGACGGTGACACTGGTCTCACAACGCCAGCCCCCGTTGCCTCTTGTTCCTCTAAGAACCTGTCCATATAATCGGTATGACCTGGATGTAAAGTGTACTTTTTCTTCTCCAACCGAGCTTTATTTGCAAATATATCGTGCCTTTCCGTCTTTTTCCAGATGTAATAAAACTGCACCAATTCTCCAACAGATCGTGTCCGAACTTTATGTTGCCTTATTAGGTGGAAGTCTTTGCCATGCGCTTTTAAACCATTTTCAAAGTTCCGACATTCTTCTTCTGACCAGAGGCTTGCGTGGGCAGGAGTTTGCGCTGATATACGTCTTCGGCGTAAAGCTTCCTCTACATTGTGACCACATTGCTGAAGAAGGTATAAAGCTTCTTCATCATCTCGTAGCTGTTTCCCTTTAGGTACAGCATCTACTCCTGTTCCCGAGTTCATAGCACATATTTTCTTCATATAGTCTTCTGTAACTTTTTCTTCTAACATAATTGGGTTCCAAAGTAACTTGTCCTCATTTTCGTATGGTAATGCATCATCATAGCTACATAAACCCTCAGGTATTGCAGCTTGGTAGTCACTACCAACCATTATGGTCTTTTTCCAGTCCTCCTCGTCCCCCTCAGCGTCATCATCCAGACTGTAGTCATAGTCTTCATCTTCTTCTCCTTCAGAAGGCGGTCTTGAAGTGGACCTAAGGCATCGTGTGGCTTCTGGGCTTATATTCTCACTATAAAATTGTTGTAATGCTGATTCTGGTTTCTCATTCACGTTCTCCTCGGGCAACATCTCTGGCTCCATGATGGGTTCAGATGCAGGAGCAGGGGATACAGGGGGTACAGGATGGTCCATGTCTCCTTTGTATCCGTATAGCGCTAGAAGTTCATTTATGGGCATATCACTTTCCCTTTCAAGGTCGTTAATTTCCACCTTTGGGTCGTGATCCTCTCCCGCCGCTAAAGCTTCTTCTTCTTCTATTGTTCTCTCGTCATCAAGCTCATTTACTAACATTTCAATAGGAGGCGAGTACATACAGTTGTCGATGTCGTCCATAATCGCATTGTGTTCGCTTGCATTGAACACCAGCGCACAATCTGTCATGACTACCAAGGTACCACACTATATGGATATTGTACCATCAAAACATGATAAGCATTCAATGTCATTAAAATTAACTTACGTAATTTAAAATTAAAATAAATAGAAAACATTACAATTAAGACATATTATGCGATTTTTATGAACTATTGAACAAAACAAAAATATTTTGACACGACAATAACCACAGCTTCTTTGTCAAATGTCAAGTCAAATGAGTCAATGTCAAATTGTCAACCAACGTTTATTTATTTTTTGTTAACCCGACACCAAGGTAATTAAGCCATAAATTAAAAAGAGAAGATATGAGCAGTGAGTGCTCAACCATTGAGATGGATATTCTTTATTCATTGGTGGCAACACTTTAAAAAAAAACCGATTAGTTAGTGATTGTCAAACAAATGTCTAAATGAGTAAATGTCTATCAAAGTGTCAAGTGAATGAGAGTGAATGCGTTTCCTTTCCGAAAAAATGTTATTTGTAATTTAAACAAAACTAAAATGTTGTTTGGTAGTGTTTTATTATCAGTGAAATAATTTGTGGTTCCTCCGCCTAATACGATCATGATGAAGCAGATTCTATTTATATTGTTTGTAGCAATCGTCAAAGTAACGCACAGTTTTTCAGATATTGGAAAATGGGATTTACCGCTGAATGGGGTAAGAATATAATGGTTTTACACTAATATTGTGCTAGAATTGAGCTAGTTACCATTGTATCATCAGTATAAAAACGAGTTTATGCTACTTTGATAAGCGACTAATTAAACCATGTAGGTATGGATATTTTCTCTGACTCATTTTGGTGCTTATTTACAAATAGCTAATTGGCATATAGCTAGTAAAACAGTGTAGGTACGTGGATTTTTAACTAGGTAATTTGCGTTGAGAGTTAATAAAAATATAACTATCATAAAAATTTAATCTAACAGGAAAAAGTATAAAAAAATTATAATTACCTCAATGTTATCATGATTTGCCGCTTTTCGGTCTAACTCGATATTATACAAATTTAATAATATGAATGGCACAGGAATATAATATCATACTGTAGTGAATGTTTATACTTAATTATATTATTTTATAATACATTGCGGCATAGCCAACCTAGACAAAGGCAACTATAAAAATGAACTTTTTAATACAGCAGTGCTAAAGTTAACCTTGTGTTTGACTGTTCTATATTTATTTTCAGGATAATTGTATGTTCACACTCGCTAAGTCACTATTTAAGGATTCTCAACTCATAATCATGTGTAAGTATTATGTATTGTATTATAATTATGTAGTAGCTATTTACACAGTTGTATTTCGTTAAGAAATTTGAAATATTTGTAGAAACTAGAAAGATTTTTTTATTACAAGCACTATTTGAACCTGTGGCGTACTGTGTGCAGCTACCAGCCAACCAAGCTTTTGTAATTCTGCTGGTATTATCCAAATTTCTTCTACATTCAACCATCCCAGGTGGTAGTTCCCTTTGTGGGGTATCCTTCTAACTTTTTTTTTTAACTTCTGTTTTCTTACAGTCCGTCTCTGAATTGTAGATATAGGACAATCAGTAATTGTTTACACTCTGTCTCAAAATTTTAAAGGACATTAGGTAATTGTCTGGTCAATAATATGTTGTGGGAGGAATTATGCTGCTTAATCATAATCATTTACTCATGTTAAACATAGGTAGGTACATGGGTAGTTCTTGGTATGGTAATACAATAGCTCGCTGTGTTTTGCCACTAGGGCGTACAAGTTACTGAAATCGTAGGTACTTAGTTGTATAAATAAATAAAAGTCACAAAAGAGTTTATAACTTATAACTGATTACATAATTAGTTCTTGTGAAAGAAATACAATTTAGCAAACTTCGGTCAAATGTTATAATATTAGCAAAATTACCTATTATCAAAATTCAGTCAAAGGATAAAATGTCAGAAATACATAATGAAATACATAAAAGAAACAAGTTAAAACAATGTTGTTTTAACTTGTTTCTTTTTCATAACATTGTGTTTTTCTGACTAAGATTGTAGCTAAGATTGTATAACATTATACAATCTTAGCTCTAGCTCTTAGCTTAGCATAATCCAAAAATAATCTTTAGCGCTCTCATGCTACTAGGTCTTGAAGCAATTCTAACTTGCATTGCATTAACATTATAATACTTTGAGGTAGTGAATCAGAATGAATGAGCCAGCTTATTCGGGGTAGTACTAACAGAATAATTAAGCATGAAATAACAAACTTTGTTGAAATAAATTGATAATAAAAAAGAAAATGACTTGCATTATAGAAATATGAACTCTTAACAACACTCTTCAACAAAAAAAAAACAGTTATTGTCCAATTTTACATTAAAAATGAAATCCAATATAAAATAAATGAGAAAAAATATTAAAAATTGGTCCCAAAAAGCAGTAGGTATATGACTATGTAGCAGACCCAGAAGGAGATGGCAGGATGTACTGGACTCATATCTAGCAACAAAAGAGACCAATGACTGTAGCTTTTAACCCGCAGTAGACAAGACAAGATAAATAAATAACAAAAAAATTAAAATACATAATTAAAATATCCATTAAATCTTACAGTAAAATGTATCAAATTGGATTTTTAATGTTAAATAAGTATCAGTCATTCATAGGCTTGTTTCTTATCTGATGTAGATAATAACCACACCCTGATGTGATGAAGTTCACTGATAAGAAGGCGTCCATTAATTACGTAGGCGTTTAAGGGGAGAGGGGGTCTAGACGAATCTCACCCAATCTCACATGGGGGACAGATTATGTCACACATTTAGGCAAATGTCAATGTTGTCATTGTAATTATTTTTTGTCGTGGTGGCGCATTGGTTACGGACCCGCTTTACAAGCGAGTGGGTGTGGGTTCGAACCTGGCATGTACCAATGTGACTTTTTCAATGTCATATGTACTTTCAGACAAGACACCACTGACTAACGGTGAAGGAAAACATCGTTAGGAAACCTGGACTTAATAGTCTGAAATTGCCAACACGCAGTGAGCTAGCGCGGTGATTAATGCTCAATCCTTCTCTGTATGAGAAGAGGCCTTTGCCCTACATAGGGGCAGTTACAGGCTAATTTATTTATTTAATTATTTTTTGCCAGAAGCTGTGTAAAAAAACTCTTGTAAGTTCTAAACATTACTTTTGTGGAAATAAAAATTCGTCTCAAACTTTTGCGAACACTTAACATAATGAAACAACTTTTTTAACGGATATAACTCGCGTTTTTATTTTGATAAAATAAACCTGACGTTTCGAGTGCTTTGCAGCACTCGTGGTCGCAGGCAGACTGTCTGCCTCATTTCATTTCATTAAGAAAAATTCGATTTGGAGTAGGATTTGAAGCTGCGAGGCTGCGACCTACTGATTATAGCCACCAGTCACTCAGCCAATAAACTGAGCGTAACCTTGCCCGTGCCATCGAAATTCTTTACCCTTTTCAGAGTATCACAGGGCTAGCATGTCTAACTTTGTAGTTAAAATACTTCTCGGTCTCGGTTTTCTTCATTTCTGAAGATTGTGTCCTTGAAAGGCCTTTGTAGCGTCAGCTACTAGCTAGTTAGAATACAATGCTATAGAAAAAGAAGAGTTAAAAGAAATGATTGAGTGTCTCTTTTTGTTATAATATACCAAGTATTGTTATATTGTACACTAGCGACCCGCCCCGGCTTCGCACGGTTACGCTAATATGCTTGTATTATACATATAAACCTTCCTCTTGAATCACTCTGTCTATTAAAAAAAACCGCATCAAAATCCGTTGCGTAGTTTTAAAGATCTAAGCATACATAGGGAAAGACAGACGCGGGAAGCGACTTTGTTTTATACTATGTAGTGATGTAGAATGGTCATCCTAGAGGCTATTTTTATGCATCTTATCATTTAACTCAATTTCACCCAAGTTTTGATTGCTGTTTTGCACATAGAGAAATGATACGCAAAATTGTTACTCGATGCCGTCGTCCTGCCGGTAGTTGAAGGTTTAAATCAGTCAGCGACATGACTAGAGTCCAAAATACCATCTGTGTGCTAAGTTTCCCTCTACGATTCATTCTAAGCCACAATCTCTTTGTCCACTTCTACCAATCCCACATAAACAATCCATCCATCTTTGTTTAGACCAGTGATTCCCAAAGTGGTCCAGGTGGACCCCCAGGGGTCCACGGGAGACTTGCTGGGGGTCTACGTAGGCGTGAACAAAAAATGGGGGTCCATAAGATGTTAATGGGGGTCCACGAAAATTTATCTGCTTGATAGTAAAGAGCAAAAATGTAAGCATAGTTTTTATAAGGGCCTACTACCTACATTGTTTTAAGTACCTAACTAAGCAGATTAATATTTCAATAAGGCAAGCGACTGTTACTTATCCAAATTTGCGTATTCGATCGATATTACGTACAATTTCGTGTACAGACTTGCAAAGCGCTATCCGCCCGACAATGCTTAATGCTTGTTCAGACATGAACTTGATTGCCACTATAATACTTGATGCCAAAGGCAAACTCATTCATTTATTTCCGGAATTTCGAAAAAAAGGTGTGAGAAAATTTATATCAGTGTTTGCTAGTGCCGAAGAAAAGTAAGTACTTACCTACCTTTTTTTTTGTTATAGTAGGTAAGTATTTTGTTTACGTGTACTAGTCGGTTGATCACAACTGCTTGTATAGATAGGTAACTTAGTAACTTACATTACAGATATTTTAATTGTCCTCTTTCGATTTGAAGACAAACACAGCACGTTTTATTCAATTGTTTTTTCACGAGAGAAGCACTGCCTCTCTAAAAAGGCCGAATAAGCAATATTGCAGAGCAATTAATTTTGTAATTTTTCTTGCAAATAACTACTCATTTTATAAAACAGTAATTTCACAATCATTATAAATTGATTTTGAAGTAACTATTTTATCAAAACTATTCCTTTTCGGAAAAAGCGGGGCTTGAGCTTCGATGCCAGTTTGTCACGTTTTAACAATGAAGCCGCAGACAAAAAATACGCAAATACACGGAGCGCGTGAACTCATTTATTTGATGAAATGTTTGTTATCGTTTTCGATGCAAATCACCCCTAAAATAACTTTCTACCCCTTTTTAACCCCGTTAGGCGATGAGTTTTAATAAAATACGAAACACGTGTTCCATTAATTCTGTAAAAGAATGTTTATGCAAAATTTGAAGTAGATTGGACCAAGGAATCACGTTGTCTTATACAAACTTTGCCCCCGTTTTTCACCCTATTAGAGGTAGTATTTCGAAAAATCCTTTGTTATCGGCTCCCTACGTCATACAAAGAATACACCCTCCAAGTTTCAGGTCTCTACGATCAGCGGTTTAGGCTGTGCGTTGATCCGTCAGTCAGTCAGTCATTCAGGACAAAGCATTTTATATGTACAGGTACCTATAGAAGATTAATTTTTTCTTGTAATTCTATTCTTTTAATAAATAAAGTGTTATAAAATGTACCATTTTTCGTTTTTATTTTACCTATCAGAATAAACGGTCAGAACTCAGAAGCGACACAATTTTTATTTTTTGGGGACTTTAAGAATGTGGTAGAAATGTCAATGCAGGGGGTCCACCGAAACCAGTAAAATTTTGAAAGTGGTCCACGAGAAAAATAAGTTTGGGAACTACTGGTTTAGACAAATGTTCGCAAAGTTTCCGCAGTACGGCATTATGGCGATAAGTCGCAAAAAATAGGTATAGGAAGTAACGGTACACTGTCAGACCTAGCCTTTTATCAGGCTATAACAATGACATTTCGATTTATATAGCCAAACTGCCACCTCACTTTCGTTTCTTTCATAGGGTCAATGCTCTTGTGGCGTTTACGGCAAGTCGGCATTCGATTATTATGGAGTGTTATTAGGAAATACTTAATTTAACCGCCCCATTAGGTATAACTTATTGTTACTGTCGTCGATGTAAACTTATATTAAAAACGCGTGTTCCCCCTACCTACCAATGGACCTAGAAACATACAATTTAGAGGAAATATCCCTTGCAAACCCTAAAGGTGCATTAAATAAAAAAAAATTTGGAAATTCCACCCCTAAGCGGGGAAAAGAGGGATAAATACTGAAATCCACTAGTTAATAAATAATTCCTAATTAACTGTTGGCAACTCGTCATCATCATCATCATCAGCCTGTATTAGTCCACTGCTGAACATAGGCCTCTCCCAATGCGCGCCACTTTTGTGCGCTCATTGGAGGTATTTGCCCATAACTGCCACGCTGGGCAACAAGCGGGTTGGCGATCGCAGTAGCAGATGATTGCTGTTACACAGAAGGATGCTGCTGCCCATCCTCCAGATCTTTCCCTTTGTCGCTTCTTACGACTTCCGCGGGACGAGTAGGAGTAGTTCTATTCTAAGGTTTTATTTGTTTCTTGAATTAACAGACTTTGTGTTCTATAATGAACTATCAGTGATTCAATGCAATCTTATCAATGGTTCTGTACTCGACTGTATCGATGAGTTTTAAGCATCGTTTCCACTATCTGCCCGAACGAACATTTTGTTCCGATTGCGAGCAAATAATATATGACATGTTTAACGATATTCCCGAATCGCTATATCTTTCCCGAAAAATGACAATTGCTTCGATTCGTATAGAATTCGTTTGACGTTACATCTAAATGACGTCATTTTTTATATTAAGTGCTGTCTCTTTTTACTGCGTGAATGATCGAATGCTCGTTCGGTACTGTTTGGAACACTAAGTGGAATTGCAGCTTAAGATAAACAATTCCCGTTTTATATGGCAATGTTATCTGTGTAGAACTATGTGACTCATAAAGTACTGGACAAAGGATGCTTAGTTTATTTTGCAATTGAACTGCAAGTCTGAAAATAAGCAGCTATACAGCTATAAGGAAGGAGGCCAAAAGAATAAAAATCTTCTCTGATCTCTAAACGGCTGAAGAGACAGGTCAAGGTTGCCGATTCGGGGTAACTTTCTGGAATAGAGATGCAGGTCTTATCAGAAATGTCGATAATATCTCCCTTCTTGACTATAACTGTTTAAAGTACAAAAGCATTGACTCAATAGAATTTTCCCCTATAACATGTGTACGATTAACACAGTGCTGACACACCTTGACCGAAAAAAATATTTCTAATTACACAAATGTTACCGTGCAGGCCACTCGCATAGCCTTCGCGCCAAACGTGTCGCTAAATTAAATGAAATCAAATTTCGAATCATTTATTCAAAAACTTAAATATAAAATTAAGGTATTACAGTATATTGGGTGCTTGCCTGTAGGTACTAGGATATCTGCCTATACTAGGAATTAAACCAAAACACACCTAAGAGTGAGTATAAGCCAAATATAGCCGAAGACTTCGGAAAAGCCTCGGATAACACGTCAAGTTGTCTGAGAACTACCTACACAATGCTGTCGTCGATCGAATTATACTGAACCGCAGCCGTACTGCTGACTACGTGACAAGGTTGGAAATGGCAATTGATATTTTAATTTTTAATTTAATATTTTTTGTTTCAGTTAAATGTGACGTTACGAACACGACTGAAGTGACGGTAAACTTTCAATGGGCAAAGACAAAGTGTTCGCCGGATTATCTACATTATTTTGAACAGGTATTTTATCAGAATAATGAAAAAAACCATTTTAACTGACCCTTTTATGGTTACAGAAATTTCATATTAGTACCTATTTTATACTACGACTACGACGTTGGGTAAGCTCAAGCCATCATGCCTATTTAAACGGTTTTATTTAGCTTGACCTGTTTATTATTTGGATCAAATTTAGTAATCGATATTTCACCCCCCTTCCTGTTGACAGATTGGTTTGATATTTGGTACACAGCTTTAATTCTGGTGACAAACCGTTTTACGTAAAAAAAAAATACTTTTCCTATTATTCATTACAAAAAAACATTTTTTTTTAAAACAAAGTCAAAACTTAAAAGTATCATTTTTTTTTTCTAGCAAGTGGTGGTTTGCTCAAACAGAATGGAGCGGTCCATTATTGATGTAAACAATACAAGTATGGGCACGACGATGGTACGCAACGAGAAGAGGACAATAACCTGCCAACAAGACAATCATCTTATATTCCTGGAGAAAAACCAGCCTGAGATCACGAAGGCAGATGGAGTGCCTACTGTGTCAGTGAGTACCTATACATATTTATTATTTAGGTACAGACGCCAGAACTGACGCCGAAACTGTCAAATTTTCCCAATCAACTTTGAACCTAATAATTTAGCGAGAAAGTTGAAAATCTATTAAAGAAATTTGACTGACGTCTGTACAATCAGTAGACACAGATAATTATACTCTTCCAATCTTTCCTTAATTCATACACTGATGGACACATCACACACATCACATCTACCCACCAAAGTTTTAGTGAGATGCAATATGTAGGTATATCCATTATTGTCCTTTCCAGGAAGAAAAAACGAAACAAATAATAAACTATAATTATTGTTAGTAGGTACTCGAGCTGTTTGCATTGCATCCAAAGTTTGGTAGCAAAAGTCCCATATGTAGAGAAAATTGTCTGATTGTCTCATCATTATCATCAGCCTGTATTAGTCCAATGCTGAACATAGGCCTCTCCCAATGTGCGGCACTTTTGTTCGCTCATCGAGGTTTTCTTTGTAAAAAGCTGCATAAATGACTGTTTTTATCATGAAAATATCAATGTATAAATCTTCTTCTAGAAATCAGCACGCCACACCTTTTTGACGGTTGACACAGAAGGCATTTACGTATTAAAAATGTCCCTGCTATCAAATAAACAGTTCAAAGCAATCGTCAGTGTAGAAATGGCGGCGCCTTCTGGGTACCTCTCGGCAGCAATTTGGCCACTTTTACCGGTAAGTTTTTTTTTTAAGTACGAAGGTAAGGTTTTTCTATACATCCCTTTCTGGGGTACAGACACTACCCTCGCCAGAGCGAGAAAGACAACTAAAGTGCGTCGGCACGAAGAATAGTTTTAGCCACAATATTTTTATTGGTTTTATACACAAAGTGAAGAAAATCTGCTGAATTTGTAAATTCATTACCTTCCAAATTGAAGCAGACCCAGATTCCAGGCGCTTTTCCCTGTTTTTGTATATCACTATATAAATAATTTTGATCTTGTGATTTATCTGCTGCAAAACTTGTTGCTTTAGACCGCTAGTACACGAGTCGAGTTGAGCGGTCTTATAAAATTAGGGGTACCAAGAAACATTAAATATGATTCAAGGACACGTTTTTATAAACTCTATTTTTTACAATGTTAAATGTTACATTAGTTTTGCTAATTTTATAATAAGCTAAAGAAAATAATTAAGCATTACTTGTATCGTCATCAAGCGAAGCAGCGGACGAAAGCTAGTATTTTAATGCCATTTTTAAACAAATTTTTAGTTCTTCGGTGTAATGTGTGGCGTGTATACCCTGCTATGCACCGGCTGGCTGCTGGTATGTTGGCTGCAATGGCGGGATCTCCTCCGTATTCAGTATTGGATAGGAGGTGTAGCGTTACTGGGCATGGTTGAAAGTGCAACATACTATGGTGTTTATTCTTCTATAAATAGTTCTGGGTGAGTTTTTTCACAACCTTTTTTTTGTATTTTTTTTTATATGTAGGTATACATAGCACATGATAGCTTGTTAAATAAAATTATTTAATTTAAAAAATAATTGAAAAATCAACTGAAAAAAACAAAATCCCATCCGTTTTGTTGCTATTTGAAAATTTTCTTATTAAATAGGTAATTATAATTAAGCTTTTATTTGACTTGCTCACTGTGTTTGTCCGCGTGGAATCTTACAAGCTGAATTAGAACCATTTCCTCTTATCCTAAGGAGTTGAATTTTGACATGTTAGTTCAATTCCGATGACTATGCATTTTTATGGTAAGCATGACCTGAATCGACGTCCAGGATTGACTCCAGATAAAAGAACTCTTCAATGGTCAACAGCATAGATACTAATCTCCTGCATAGCTAATCTCCGTTGAGATTGGCCGCTATGACCGAAATTCGGTCAAGAGGTATTATTAATTAATGAGGTTTTTTGTCACAAATCGACGTGAAAGTGTTAGTTTATTATAAAATAAAATATTATTTCTATTTTTTTAATATTTCTATTCCAGATATTTCAATGCAGAAGTGTATATGTTTGCTGAATGGATATCAGTCGCTAAAAGAGCGTTAGCGCGGATGCTAGTCATCATTGTCTCACTAGGATTCGGTATTGTAAAGTAAGTAACAAGTATTCTTCACTTTATCTACTCAGGAGATATTACAGAGCACAAATGTTTGCGTAAACAGTGGCACTGTCTCTATTAGCTGACTCTCAACGACAACATAAACACACAAATACGACATGGTGTCCATGGGCTCGCCTTTATTACGTCGAAATGAAGGCTAAAATTTCGCTGTACTTACTACTGCGCTTTAAGATCAAGCTTAAAGATTTTTTTTTCCTAAAAACTTCGAAACTAGTCTTTTTTACTTATATCTTAGTTCTTATATAGTATTTATTTTGATTCTAATTTAAATAGGTAGTAAATAATGAAATAATAAAGCCCTCTTATAAAATACAGATAATTGTATACTTGTGACAATTATCACAAATATGTGTGTTTAATAAAATAATAAGTATACATAATTATACTCTTTGCCAATGAATGTGACTAAACTTAAATCCGCATTGGCTCTAACTAGTATTAGTATAGTGTTCTGATTGTTGTATTTTTTTTTTGTTTTAGGCCACGATTAGGCCCTGCTTTACAGCGCGTAGTAGGCACAGGGGTCCTATGGGGTGTTCTAGGCGGCATCAACGCCTGGCTACGCCTACACCATAAGGCCAACGACTCTAACCGAGACCTACTACTATCAGAGGTGCCTCTGTCTTTACTAGACAGCGCCATCTGTTGGTGGGTGTTTGTATCACTTGCGCACACGATGAGGACCTTGCAGCTTCGGAGGTATGTTCATAAACAAAATGTCGTCTTGCATAATCTTATGAAATCATATTCTTTTGATGAAATTAATAGTACTTATGCGTGCCATTTTGAAAAGTGTCGCGTTTCTGAAATATTGGAGATTAAAGATAACATAAGAGACGCATAATATTTAAATAAATGCGAAAATGTGTTTGTTGGTTGATCCTTTCACGTATCAAAAGAAAGAAAGAAATGTTTATCAGTAAATGGGTATAATAGATCGAGCACAGATAAAGCCATATGAAAAAAAAAACAGTAATATACATGTGGATTTTCCATACAGATTCATTCAGCCAATCGCGGTTATTTGTATAGAAAGTAATTTTTATGGAAGTAATGTTTTATAGGCTAAGTCAGTTCACGTGACATTTTTTTATCCCTTTCTGCCGTCATGGTATAATCTGTTACCTCCTGTATAATATTATTTTTCTGGTAGGTAGATATACGTCACAAGGGAATCTTTTTGCAGACTTCTAAAACATCTCCCTGTATTTGTTTCAGAAACTCAATAAAGTTGTCACTGTACAGACATTTCACGAACACACTGATATTCGCGGTGATATCATCTGTGGTGTTCATGCTGTACTCTATCAAGTCATACAGGGTGCTTGCTTGTATAACCGTGAGTAATATTATATGGCTTTTACTTTTTTACGGATACTATTATAATGTGAAGTTCGGCCGAACATTTACTAAAAGGTGAATTGAGAGGCCACTTCGGTGGCAGGGATAGTAAGCGAAACTAATATGAAGTTTGGTTAAACTTTGGCTTGTCAATTTTCTATCTTTTTCCCCTGATGTTTATTAGAAAAGAGATTAGATCAATTACTATTCACTCACTCTCTAAATACAGAAGGATGCGTCCGACTGCATTTGGGAATACTGTGTGAACTATTATCTATAACTTGTTTCTATCTTTTTAGTTAGCAGTCGGGTTTTTTGTTTTTTAATAATATTTTTTTCTGAATCTTTTTAGTTTTTGTGATTGAATTTAAATAAATTCCCACGAAAATGACTTAAGTAATTATTTTGGCAATCCAATTTTTTTATACAAAATTAAATTCAAACATATAATTTATGTATAATTATATATTCCTAATAACCTTTTAAAATCCTTTGTTTTAATACCCTAAGATGAGATAAGATGAATCTAACGACACCTCTCAAGTTAAATTGCAACAAGTCGTTTAGGCTGTAGGCCGTGCCAAAGAAATATACTTACATACATACATACCATACATACACTCGAAAAACATAACCCTCCTTCTGGCGCAGTCGGGTAAAAACATAGTATAATTTTAAGAAAATCAGCATCTGTATTTTCATTCAGGAATGGAAGGAGGTGTGGATGGATGAGGCGTACTGGCACATATTGTTCGCCAGCGTGTTGACTGTGATCATGGTGCTATGGCGGCCGACGAACAACAACCAGCGGTACGCCTTCACACCGCTCCTCGATAACGCTGATGATGATGAAGGTAAATACTAAGTAGGAGGTTTTTATTTTTTGGCTCTTATTGGTCGAAATAATATCATGCGACAAATATAGAAAGAAAATATTTTTATTCCATGTCTGGACAAATAGAGACTTAAATAGTCTAAAAACACAAGATAGCAAATTATTTTTTTTAAAAGTCAGCCTGCATTATTTTATTATAATTGCAACACTGTTGTTTTAACCATATCGAGAGAGAGTCGTGATAGCCTAGTGGTATGACCGTTTGACTGGCAAGTCAGAGGTCTCGGGTTCGAACCCAAGGCGCACCTCTGACTTTATGTAAGTTATGTGCGTATTATAAATGAATTATCACTCTCCGTGCCTCGGATAGCACGTTAAGCTGTTGGCCCCGGCTGTCAATTGCAGATCTTTGACAGTTGTTACGGGTAGTCAGAAGCCCGAAAGTCTGACAAACAGTCTTACCAAGGGGTATCGTGTAACCCAGTATCTGGGTTGTGGAGGTCTGATAGGCAGTCGCTCCATGTAAAACACTGGTATTCAGCTGCATCCGGTAAGACTGGAAGCCGACCCCAATATAGTTGGGAAAAGGCTAGGCAGATGTTGTTTTAACCATATCAGAGATTCGGTCACGGCGACATGTAGGTACTATTTCTGCATTGTGCAATATTACTGAGAAATTAACACAATACGTGTGGAGTAGCGTATATAGCTAGAGTTGGTGTGCCACGCTCACACCCAAGTTGGACTAGTCCCGCTAAAAGAACTGGAGTACGCCTCACCTGTTTTCCCACACTCTACATGTTCTTAGATCAGCTGGAGACCGCCTGGATAGTTACACTTACAACACACGGTATTAAAAAGATTTCCTAGTTTTTGAATACACGACGCACGGCTCTAACCTATGACTTATACTGTACCTACTAAACATAAATATTTCTTTTCACAGAAGAGGAAGAACAATTCGTTAATGACGCTTACGGCGTCAAAATGCGAGGCACAAACTCAACAAACGACATGGGCGATGGACGCGACAATAACGACTCGAATGTCAACACTCTGGACTCGGATCTACGTTGGGTAGAGGAAAACATTCCAACCAGCACTCTGCCATTGTTAGACTCAGACGAAGAAATCATCAACACTAAGTTTGAAGTGTCCAAAATGCAGTAATTACTTAAGTCAAGTGTATAAAGTATTATCTAACTGTGTGACGTGGTTTTATTGAATTAACTCCAATCACAAAATAGGGTAAATATATACAGCGTGTAACAGAAGTCCGAAATAATACATTATGGGCGTATAAGGTACCCTATAAACAATCCTTGAGCATAGGTTTTGGAACCGAACCCCAAACAATACTCGTGTAAACCACTGTCAAAGTTTTCACCAAAACCATTCAAATACAGCCCTAGAAATCAGCTGAAAGGTGAATGAACACGAATCCGGTTATTTACCTATAATTAATTCTTTAAATAAGCACTAGGCATGCGTAGGATAATGAAATCTGTCATTATTGAAGAAAATAAAATCAAAAGAATTATTTTGTGTGAAAAAAAAATGCCTCTTTTGCATTCAATATTTTCAGAGGGGATTCTCTTCATAATATACATACACGCCCTTAAGTATTATTTCGGACTTCTGTTACACGCTGTATAGGTATCTAATGTTGGTACTTTACCCATTTATTGGCAGTCTAAAATTTTTCAACAAAAGTAAGAATCAGTATCTTTATCTTTACATAGTTTACAGAAAGTAGTTGCCGGCCGTCTTTCCCTCTTTACGCTTAAGAGCCGATTTCAACCACTGACACTAAGAGCCGATTTCACCACTGACACTAAAAGTGATCAATCAAGTTAAACTCGGTTCAAGCGTTTAACTGAGTTCAGAACTGCAATTTTTGTAGGGCTGAACTTAGTTTTATTAAACTCGGTTAGTAAAATGAATGGTGAAATCAGCTCTAAGGCCCAATTTCACCATTCACTTTTATAACCAAGTTTAATTAAACTAAGTTCAGCCATACACAAATTGCAGTTTTGAATTCAGTTAAACGCTTATACCTAGTTTAACTCGATTGATCGCGTTTATTGTCAGTGGTGAAATCGACTCTAAAAGTGATCAATCAAGTTAAACTCGGTTCAAGCGTTTAACTGAGTTCAGAACTGCAATTTGCGTAGAGCTAAACTTAGTTTTATTAAACTCGGTTTTAAAGTGAATGGTGAAATCGGGCCTAAGCTTAGATCTTTTAAACTACTGGATTAGAACAAGTACGGGGGCGAAGCCTCGTGAGGGTCAGCTACTCAGCTATCTTAAATATTTTGGAAAAAAAAACAACAATATTTGTTATGGTGATCAGTATACCTTATTTTTGTTGAAAAATTGTAGTGCCAATAAATAGGTAAGTGCCAACATTAGGTACACCCACAGGAATATTTGGTTGTATGCGTACAATTTCGATGGCTTCTTTCTATAATGCAGAATAATCTAATAGAGTATTAAAAACCCTATAGACTAAGCATTAAGGCCTATATTGTATTGGCACTTTTAGACTAGTATAAAACTGTGATTAATGCGCGACTTTTTATTAGTTAATTCTCAGTAGGTACCAGCTTACCCGGATAATAGTAATATGCTCGCCCCCCTATTACATGAGACTTATAACATGCCGGAGAAACGAGGGTGTACTGCATACACCTCTGCCTACCCACTCTGGGGAATACAGGCGTGTGTCTATGTTATTTTATTATGTACTTATACTTAATTTGGAAATGTAGAGGCAAATAAATAATATAAAAATAAACATTGACTTTAAAACTTTTATTTATACATACACATTTAAATATATTTTGTTCTTTAGACACGATCTTTGGTATATAAAATATAATATTGGTATATGGCCACAATACATGTTAAAATGGAAGTTTAATAGAATTCAGTCGATACAGCATAAATGGAAAATCAGTAATACATTATAACAATAATTTAATATTTAAAAACTATAAACTATATCCTAATCATAGTTAAAATACTTTGTGCTCTCTTACACATTAATGGAAAACATTTGTTGGAAATTAAATGAGATAATATAATATTCATAAAAATAATTATGTTACATGTGATAGAAGTTTAAGTGTTGGTATTATAAACTTTTAACGATTTCAAAGGCAGTAAGGCATTCTGTAAAGTAGACATTTTCGTAGGCGCCATTTTTACCACGCCAATTCATTTATCTAGTGCAGCCTTTCGGTCTTTCCCAAAGTGAGCGATAACACTCCTTGTAGGCGCTGCAGACCTAAAGGGGGGTAAGACACCCCAAAAAAACATCTAAGTTATAGTGATAAGTTTAGTGGTAATGAACTTTCTGCCAATTGATTATTACAAACTTATTACAAATGCACCTATCATCTTTTGAGCTTGGTCAGTGAGAATGGTGAGAATATTAGGTACTGAAATTGGAATTTTAAATGAAAGAGATCCAATCTACATGGTATTAAGGGGGGATTCTAGGGTAGCGTAGCCACCTATCCCCCCTTTTGCCCCCTATGCTTGCTTTTCGTTGTCTGTATCATTTGTCTTGTCTACGGCCGGAATTTAATCATAATTTTGGAAATCACCTATCTAGAGAATGGCCTACCATACATTATGTATTGGAGGATTTTACAATCATTGTAAAAATATTAATTTGCGTCACTTAAGCAAAACAAATGTAACTAAACTGCCTAACTTAAAACTCTACTTACTCTACAATCTCATTAGTATTCAAAGGCTGTCTAATTGCGGACGTATGAACGTAAGCATTCACCAATATAAATAAGATTCCTAATTAGGTATCTTTACCAATTATTATGGTCTTCACCCACTACATCGTAACATGGAAGTACAGAATGTGGAAGATTTCGTTTAAAGACAGAGTAGATAAATAAAGTTAAAAATAATGTTCCTTTATGTTTTAGGAATCTAGCATTGATTGTTACGATCTAATGAATAAAGTAAAGGTTAATAATGTATAAATTCTCTTAAGTAGATAATAATTTTCGCTATAAAATTGATACTGCGCACAGTATCATCACATCTCATGAACATCATTTGTCGTATGAGGTAGAGTTACGATTATGACCTCCATGCGCCATTCGACTCGGGTGCACTCACAATGGCGTTTGTGAAACTTATGAGTGGTGTGTGCAAGCTGATGAGCTGGCTATATGAACATGACAAGCGCCAAAGTTACGTTCAAGCTGTTATAACAGAACTGTTATTACACAAATTGTTCCCTAAATGCTTACGCTGTATTCACGCTAATGTGAATGCACCCTATAAATACAGAAAGCTTGGAATTAATTAACATAACTTAATTATTATCGTAATAAAAATCATAGTCTTCTGGCTCATCAGGTATTTGTGGTGGGTCTTTGGGTATGTCAATGCCTTCAGCGTCAAGTAATCTCACTTTAATGTCCATCGACAATAATGTTTCCAAGTCATTTTCAAATGATTTACTCAACATCTTTTCTTTTAGAAGAGCATTTATACCATCCGTCCAGAAATCGAATATTTGTTCATCGGGTGCAACAAAGTCTAATGACAATATTTCAGCAGACTTAAGAATTATAGAAAATGCTAAATGGGGAGTGACCTTACGACCCCTCAAATCTTTCATGTGTGGACAGTCTTTGCCAGTTATTACACACTTCATATCAGCCACAGCAAGTTTGGTGCCAAGCTCTTCCAAACTTGGAGTACTTTTTTCATCACAGTCTCCATAATGCAAAACTTTATGATTTGGTGATAGCCGAACAAACCAGAACTTATCCTTAATTCTCTGCCCTCTGTGGTACTTTTTAAATCGTGTACCACCAACCAGTACACCTAACCTTTGCTGTTGAATAAGATCTATGATTTCCGGAGTGATTTTTTCTTTTAATTCCACAATAGGTCTTGCATGCGACTCCCACACTTCCCTGTTATTTCGTTCTTGCTGCCACAACTGGGTTATTTCTGTGTATGTTAGTAGGTTTATTTTTTGCTTGAACTTTTCAAAGCTTTTTGGAGATGAAGACAGTGCCCTACTGATTTGTTCCCTGACTACACTGGATACTTTTATAAAGTCCTCAGCTGTTGCTCTCATTTCTTTCCAGGTTTTATTAAGTAGAATTATGCAAATACAGAATAGCTCTTCAAATGGTCTGTCATGAGTGAAGAATAGTGGATGATAGGTTTGACCCTGTTCACTTGGAGGATCGCCAACATGTAAAATGTCACACAGTAATTTTACCAGCTCAATACTAGTTTTGCCAAAAGGACATTCATGTTCATCAGCTCTACAACTGTTTTCTAAAACAATTTTTGTGTAGTCTTCTGAGTAGTTTCTTGCAAAGTACAGCATGCAGTCCAAAGCTAACACTCCAGGGGGTACTTCATTAAAATCTTTTATCGGATCAATCTCACATTTAAAGCCAAGTTTCTTGAAGTCTCTAGAATTATAGGACCCCAGTGGACGCCTCATAGTGACTTCAATGTTAGGATTGTTATCATTCTCAAAGGCCACTTTTCTTAGTTCTTTAATTTTCTCCTGTGACTCCTGTTCTTGTGCATCAGCCCGTTGCCTCATTTTTGGCTCTAATAGACCAAGCATTAGAGTTTGTAGGACATAGAGCTGATGAGCCAACTCTGTACCTAAACCTTGTTGGGAAGCATTTTTAGAATACTCAATGAGATTTTCATAAATAACACTTCTGACCTGTTTGGAAGACAGTGTAGCTGCAATAGTTTTTCTCTTAGTCATGTCAGCTTTGGAAAATATAGCATTTATGAGAGCTATAGCGTTCTGCTGAATAATACTATCTTGGTGAGGGTTCTGTAAGTGTGATACTAGACTTGGAATAGTAATTTCTTTCTCCACATGTGAATTCTTTGAACTATTAAGTACAATATTTTCTAAAATTGACAAACAACACTGGATCACTTTAGGATCTTGAGCACTCGCTTGGTTATTAACAAAACTAGCAACTTTATTGATAAACTGATTCTCAAGAACGTCCCAAGATATAACTCCGTGATCCATGAGCTCGACAAATGTAACAAGAGCGTATTTTAGCGAATCCCCCTTAAATTTACCATTTTCTATATTTGATATGATAAGAGTCAAACCTTTTTTGTTAATAAACTCGTGCGCGAAAGTGAGATCACTGCTCAACTCGGATAGCTTTTTGAGAGCCGCAATTTGGTCAGTCTCCGATCCATTGTTTATCTTAGCCAGGATATCCTGAACAGTTTTAGCTGGCGACAATTCCAAACGTAAAACAGACCCGTTTTTTATTTCATTTCGATTTTTCTCCGTGATGTAATTCTGGTTATTATTTTCAGAAAATTGTAGAGAGTAGTTTTCATGGTCAGGAAGACCCCAAGGCTTGCATAGTAGTTGAATGATGCTTGATAAAGGTTGACTTTGATCGAATTCGATCAACTGTGGTACCTTATCGGGTGCATTGACCATCTCCACAGCGATTTTGAGGATCGTCGAGTCCTTTTCTTTCGTTGCCGACGGCATTTTTATTGGTTTAGTAGACATTTATTGAACATTGGACACAAATACACAGTTACCACAACACACCACACCTCGCGAATTTCGTGTATTTTCCCGAAGTCAAAGATAAATTGACATAATTGATGACAACACTGCTGTCTATTGCTGTCAGCTGTCAAACAAAAATGTTCAGCACGTTTTGTTCAAACATTTGATGCGTTTCGTTAAACATCTCAATAGATTTCTAAAAAAAAGTAGATTTCAAATATATCTAGCGTTAGTATGTTAGTTAGCGGTGGTTTTCACGATCGCTTAGGGTAATACTTTTTTGAGGGTTTCCGTGATCAGAAAGATAGGACGTGGAATATGGGCCTGGCTATTTAACCGGCTACCACTTAAAATTAAAATATTATTCTTTAACAGTATACTAAAGTTAAAATAATTATGGTGAGTGGAGGTCTCATAGGTGCTTTAAGAAATTTCTACAGCGACTATAAATGGCCTCAGCCCATAAGGCCGCCTCTACGCACACGCACATTGTCAGCGTGGACCAGTCAGTCCAATAAAAAGAATTTTGGAGTGACCAGCAATTTCCTCCACCAAAAACTATGAGAGACCTTTCAAAGTTGAACCTAAAATTGTTAGCTTGGTTGAAACGAGGCTAGGGAGCTATGTAACCCTGAAGACGAATACATTTCAATCTAGCTAATTAGGGCAGCAATATGATCCTTGCTGATATTTGATCTTACAATGTATTAATCTATTGTCCCAGTGTACAACAACTTTATTACAAGCAATATTTTGCTCACTTACCTAAATGAATTTGGCGAGTAAACTAGCCTGCTAATTTTGTAGCATGTCGATTTTCGTAAATTCATTTATTTATGTTGTATTATTACGTACTGTAATTAGTTTTCGTTGTGATAGACATCCGTATGGGTCTAATACCCCGGCTTCAGAGCCGGATGGCCGCTTCAAATTGGTAGTATTAGGTATTGAAAATAATGCGTATATTCCTGATCAACTTTACACAGGTAAGTCCCATATCCAAGTACTCTTTTCCCGCGCTACCCCGATCCAGCCCTCGTGATAGGCATCCAAGTCATCCCACCACTTCTTTCTGTCTCCATCCGTCCGCAGGCACCCATAGTGTGTAAAATGTTTTTGTCCACTTTTGGAAACAACTCTTTTTCAGTAAAAATAACAGAAACGGATGACGCGTCCAGATTCACAAGTTTCATGATATCAGCTGAGGGTGACATCAAGCCGGACCCCAAGAACCCCAGGCGCATATTGTCCTTAGACCCTGGCGAGTTAAGACCACAAACTACTGCTACAGCTAAATTTAGCGACAGATGCGTTTACTCCGTTGAGCAGGCTATGAGCAATTACAAATCTTCTGTTGAGGTAAGAAGTTATAAGATTTAAAGTTTAGGATGGTGATACCTACAAACGAATCGTTTCTTCTTGGTATCTGATTCAATATGCAAATTCAGGTGTATTGGCAAGCTCCAATATCAGGAAATGGTTGCGTTACTCTCCGTGCTATGGTAGCCATTAATGAAAACGTCTGGTTCGAAGATGGAGCTCCTTTGTCCCAGAAGTTGTGCGAAGATATGAGACAGCCTGATGATGTGGCACCTCAGCTTAATTTTGAATGCGGGATCTGTGACGAAGCCAAATATGAGGTAATTTGTTGATATTTCCAGATTGTATTCTATATTAGATTACTCTTAATCTTTCTTTCCTCTTCATGAATACAGCCAACTCCAACTCCGAGCTTGTCACTTAAACTAGCCTGCAGTTAGATTTGATTGGCTCTAAGTATTCATAACGGTGACCTCAATTAGTATAAAAGTCTGCATCTTATCAGATGGATATCTAATAATAAATATGTTTGTACAGTTATCCTTCTCTGGAATCTGGTCTCGCAACACTCACCCATACTTATATCCTGAGAACGACTGGCTCCCGAAGTACAGTGACCTGGTCGGAGCTTCTCATAACACTGATTATATTCTATGGCTGCCAGGGAACCTTGCTTCCGAAGGGTTTAAGGATTTCGCAGAACACGCCAATTCAAGCAACCTTGAAGTTGAAATTCGAGAAAAGGTAAGCTCATAGTCATACCATAGGATACTATACTAATACTAGGATAATTAGTTAAACTCAGGATTATAAACCCTAGAAGAAACACAAAAATGAGCGAATGTTAATTTTTGTGTAGAAAACGGGAATAATACTTAAAAAAATACCAAGTTTTCTGATCTCCCGCGACGCGGATGACGAGCGGAGCGGCGAGTCAAACGCGATGAATACAATAAAGGAAAAAAAATAGGATGCATAAATTGCTAAGTAATAGCTATTTACTACCTAGACCAGTGGTTCCCAATTAGACTTTTCTACATACCAACCAATTCAAGAAAGCGTACCCCTTATTGCAGGAACTAATGCAGGAAAAAATTTTAAATTCTTAAAAATATAGGTATTTAACATACTTATATTTTAAAGAATTTAAAATTTTAGTTATGAGATTGCTGCGCATACGTACGCACCCCATGCATGATACAATCTCGCGTACCACTAATTGGGAATCACTGACCTAGACCATTGTTTGTTCATGTAGATTGGTGATGGGGTACGAACCCTAATAAAAGGGAAAGGACACGGCTACCGCAAGATGAGCAACCCCACATACGCTTTTTTCCGCGTGAATAAAGAAAACCATCTAGTATCTGCAGCTGTAGCTCTGCATCCTTCACCTGATTGGTTCCTAGGAGTCACAAGGTTTGAACTGTGCCAAGAGGATAACACGTGGCTCCCTGAGCGGGAACTCAATCTTTATCCGTGGGATGCTGGAACTGATAGCGGTGTGTCTTACGAAGTAAGCAATTTTTTAATTGTCCTTTATCTAGGTATCTGAATTGATCAGATCTGCTCTGATCTGATTGATCTGTCTGATGTTTTATCAGACTATGATATTCATAATTTGAATCCCGTTTAGATTACAGTTTAAAAACAAAAAAGTAGGTATTTCCAATATAATCTTGTATTCCTTATTTTGTCTTTTCACAAAAATCACAGAGACAAATCATAGGTTTAGTTAGGTCATAGGTGCCCTAAAAAAATATATTTCAAAAACCAATAAAAAAACTTTCCAGTCTCCAAACATCCAAACTTTTCCACAAGACGCTGTATCTCGCGTTGAGATGAGTTCGTACGACAAGAACTCTCCTTTTTACGAAATGGACATAAAAGACATGCACCCATTCGGAAAGTTCCACATCAAATTGATAAGGACTTATCACAGAGAATGCGAAGAAGAAACTACAGGTAATGCTATGGTAATGCTATGCTATGAACTAACAGGAAAACACAAAAGTCCAATGTTTCACTATCTATCAATTGATTATTCCTCCATTAACACCTTACCTAATAAAATTATCTGACATTTTAAACAAGGCAGGAACTCACCTATATTTAAAAGTCTTGTCGATGGAGCAATCGCTTCTCTTCTCTATCTTTTGACTCCCAACTTTCTCCTTTACTTGATAATTTATACAAACCTTTGTCTCGATAGAAAATAAGAAACAAAATTTAAGCAAATAATATGCTTGTAGAAGAAACACCAACACCAGATGAGGTTGAGAAGTCTTCAGAAGAATCAGGCGAGTCCAGTGAAGAGAGTAAACCGGAGCCGCCAGAGCCATCCAGGTATCAAACACAACTAGATAGCGTCGAGGACGGGCGGTGAGGCTTAGTTGATAGTTAATAGTTATGTTACCATAGTAGAGTAGAATCATCATCATTTTAGTATCGCAAATAAATAAGAGAATCACATTTTTATTTGGAAAGGAAGTTACATAATTAATTAACATAGAGTAGTTGCCAAAATCGCTAGAGAGTAGTGAGAAAATTCATTGGGTCAACTAGCAATAACTTGCCTGTTTCTGAAAGGAACTAGAACCTGGAAGAGAGATACCATTCTTCATTATTTCTGTAACATTTCACATTACACTCACAAAATACATTACATAATACTCATGAAAGCTATTCATAAGTAGGGACCACAATAAGTATGTTTCCACAGCGAAACTCCGGAATCAACTGAAACTGAGGAACCTATTGAAATTTGTCCGTTGTCACCATGGACGGAGTGGAGTGCGTGTGACGGAGACTGTGAAGGCGGTATAGTGACTGGATACCGCTGGAGGGAACGATACCATCTTGTTGACGGAGTGCCCGTAGAGAAATATGAACCTCATGTAAGTACTTTAGATCGGCAATATAGGGTTGCAATGGCCATGAAAACTGAAAATAAAGATAGCGAAGATTTCCCATCAGCCCCGGCCTTATATTCAATATCTTTTTTGGAGCAAAAACGCTAGAACATTCTTGACTAACTAGTAGGTTCTCCCAATGCCAATACATGTCTAAATATTTTGGTCTTTTGTTACACAGGTAGGTCTTTTGTATCCGTAGAAGTTTTAGTATTTCTTCTTTTTCAGGCTAAACACCATCACAAGAAAGAAGTGCACAAGTACTGTAAGGCTCATTACGATACTTTTGAGAGGGAAGTATGCGAAGAAGAATGTGCCGTTCCTGAAGATGAGAATGAAGAAAATGGGGTTGGTGTTTAAATAACTTTATCATTTGTTTTTTTTCGATGTTTTTTACCCATAGCTTTTTTAATAGCTCCAAATGGTCAAGTACCTATCTTCAACGCTAATTTCGAATTTAATGTATTTATTATTTTTCTTTCTAGTGGGATGAAGAAGAATGACTACAAAGCATCAGCAGAAAACATGCTTGGGTTCAATAATTCGTATTTTGTATTGTTTGAGACACTTTTACCGATATTTGTAATGTAATAATTGTATGAACATAATTATTAAAAACTACTTGTGTACCTGCTTAATTTTATAGATATTATATACCTAATCGTCGATAAATTGCCCGGATTTGGCGGTTCATTCGTTCGGTTGCATTATCCTCTAGATACTGTTCCATGCACAAAAAATGCGTTTTTCTTGAAATAGCGATAATACCAAGAGAGTAACACACCTTATAAACCCAGCGTGGATTTGCCACGGCAAGTTCGACTGTTGAACATACCTTTCTCTAGGCTTGAATACTCTTGAAAAAATGAAATGGTAAGCCGCAAACACAAACGCTAAGCTACTTGCTATGCTACTATGCTTTTTGTCATATTATATGCCGTCGGCTTTTAACATTTAGGTTCGGGCCAGTTCATCCATACAATCTAGGAGACCTAGACACTTTATTTTTTAAACTATAAATAACTACTTTATGAATAGTTTACTACGGAAGTATGAATTATATTCCAACACAATAAGAACGATAGTCATTTGGCAGAATATTTGAAAGGTTTAATTAGTGTTAATTAAGTAATAATCAAGGGAGACACAGCAGGACTATTGTAATAATTGTAAATGGACCATTTAGTAACACGCCGACCTGTGATCAAATGACACCTATGTGAACGTGAAGTAATGCAAGTGAAAATGCGATATAGAGTTTCAGGTGAGTTCAGATTTCATATAATATTAATCAAGATGCACTCTCTAAAAGCCAAACGACTCGTGGAAAGATATTATGGCTGATAAATTAACGCAGAGCCGGTTCCGCCAGTTCCCCTATACATTCAGTATAGTTCAAAAAATCAGTATTTCGGTGAACTTTTTTCTTGCTGATTTCTAGAGCCTTTCGAGGACTAGATGTGCGCTTGACTACGACCGACTACGTACGACGTACCTGATAATTGTAGTAGTAATTAGTGTAGCTCACAACTACTTTTTTTCTACTATTTCCAGCATTCTAGGATTGCAACGTCCCAAATTCCCCTACAGTGCGCAAAGCCCAAAAGGGTGTGCTGGATTGAAATACTAACGCTTTATTTTTAGGTCCATATCAGGTGGTATACCTGGTTCTCCTGTTGAAAGCGTGCACGTGTAATGATCAAGAGAACTGTGACAGAAGACCTCTTAAGACTGATACTGCTGCTCTGCCTCCCGACAATCGCTTTGTCCTCGAAGTGGTTGGTCTCAGAGGAGATAGGAACGAGTATATTCCTGGCTCGCAATATACGGGTATTATGGTTAAATATTTATTTGTGTATAAGTACATTGCTCTAGTGGTAGAATAGTTTGTCGTTATTGTTTTCAACAAAAATATGTAGGTAATGCGAATTGCGTAGTGTTATTTTGTTGCATTCTAGCTTTGCGTCCCGCAAGACCATGTGCCCTTGGATACAGTTATTTAGTCTTCCCATTCAGATTTGCAGATTTCTCTGTGCAAGCAACGACATTAAAGTTTCTACTTCCAACTTACAGTACGCTTATCATCTCGAGACATGACAACGAAGTTCATCGCATTTACGATATCTCTTCGAGAAGACACTACGGAGAATAAAAACAACCGACGAAAGCCACTTCTGCTGAAGGCCGGAACTCTCGAACCGTTACCATATTCTAACATCACCAAGAAGCTTACCACATGCAATAATACCATTATTCAGTATGATATTACTCCTAAGACTTCTGTCGAGGTAATTTTATGCCAATTGGTCAGCTACGACTGCGAGCCTTAGGTTCGAACATCACTGAAGGGTTTATCGAAATTTTCACCTTCAACAAATAGAAATGATCTATATTCTTGTGTAATGACCTTTGACTGGTAAGTCGTCGCAGGTCTGTAGTCTGAACCCAAGGCACGCACCTGTCTAGGAGAGCACGCAAAGCCGTGGTCCAGCGCCTGATGTCTCTTTAGTCGTGACATATTGCCGTCCCATAGGATTTTAAGAGTATCTAAGGGAAATAGGGAGCACACCTGCGTTTGCGCCTATTCTTGTGCACTAACATTTGCGTAGATGGCTAGTCTCAGTCTCAGTTGAGATTGTATTCGACCGAATTGTCCGTTTGTAATCAAACGTAATCAAATAAATAACTCTTGAGTAAAACTGAAATAAGTAAGAGTATATAGGTCAAAAGTTATTGATTGACCACCTCATCTCCTGGGATTTAATCTAGAAACAACTTTCTTCTTTAGGCAATATGGACCGCTCCACCAAAAGGCAATAAATGCGTTACCATCTACGCCGTAGTGGCGGTGAGTCCTGACGTGTGGTACAGTTATGAAGGTCCACTCTCCAAACACATCTGCGAGGATCGGCGCAAGGCAGACGACATGCTTCCCACGGAGAACGAAAACTGTCAAGTTTGTGAGGATGCTAGATACCAGGTAAAGAGAATGTTAGTTCATCATAGCCAGGGTATGTTCGCTGTTGGATGTGACTATAAAATTATGTTCCAATTATCGCAAGAAAGACCATCTTCTAAGTGTTCACTAGGTCTCAATTCTTATTGACTCGATTTAAGATATCAGTTTCCCACAGTCTACAGCACCTATAAAATGGCTGTCGAAATGTATAATTTCATATAATTGCTAATATTATAAACTGCAAAAACGTGTTAGTTCTTCGTGTCCTTCTTTCACCCCGTATTGTAGAGAAAGATCGACGACCGACGTGGCGCTTTTTGCATAAAGATAGCGTTTACCCCATAAATGATTAAAGGTACTTTTTGTCCCGGAAAAAGGAAAATTACGGCAGCGAAACTGAAAAAAGGCTTGTAGTTAGTGTTTAAAATGTCCCAGAATTTGGTAACTCGATAAATGTATCACATATTTCTTTACCAGCTGACATTTGAAGGCAAGTGGTCATTCAACACACATCCTGCCATGTATCCTCCCTCTCATCTGGTGGCAAGGTTCAGTGACGTCGTAGGAGCCTCTCATACCAAGGACTTCACTCTCTTCAAGTACAACAGCGAAGCATCTGCAGGTCTCAAACTATTGGCTGAGCAGGGGAACACCACCAATTTAGAAGTTGAAATTTACGCACAGGTAATCATGGGTTGAAGACATGGTTGAGACTTAAGTGCCCAGTTCCCAGTGATCTCTCAACTATGATCCTTGTTTCATCTGCTTTAACTTAAAGCATGCACTGTAGTATTGTACTAATGATGAGTTAGAATGCAGGTTGCGGCTTACTCCAAATGGCTAACGATAATAGTAAGAAATATATTCATTTTTTTTGTCATTTTTTAGCTGGGTAGCAACGTGCGAACTATTTTAAAAGCGACGGCTCCACCTCAACCCAACATGAACACTCTAACCACATTCAGAGCGACTAAAGAACACCATATGGTATCCATAGCTACCGCCATAATGCCTTCTCCAGATTGGTTCCTCGGAGTCGCCAATTTGGAGCTATGCGATGCTCAGAATAACGAGTGGGCAACCAACATCACCTACAATTTGTATCCGATGGACGCTGGAACTGATAGTGGATTAAGTTTTGATGTGCGTAAATCTTTTTATTTTAAAAACGATAACAAAGAAACATCTTCTACAATCGATTTTTATGAATATTACCAGATCAACATGCACCATCTCGCTTTCAGAAAATAAAACCCTTTGCAATCAGTCACTCAATCTGAAAATCGTATAGTTCCCCTTTTTTTAGGCCGGGGAGTAAAAATTAAGTTATATAGAATAATTTATTGTTAATTCTAGTCATCAAATGACGCAACTGCACCACAACAGCCGATAGCTTCCGCGCGGATTGGTCCTCAAATTCCCGAAGAGCATATGAAACCGTTCGCAAGATTGGTGTTTCGTTTGATTCGCACTTATTACCATCCCAAATGCGGCAAGGAATCTGAAGTCACTGATAATCCAGGTAGAAATCATACATTTACCAGTTACCATCTGTTAAAAACAAAGTGTCTCAATCAAATTTAATGAGAAGGTCCTGTCTACCGTTGCAGATAAGAGTCCCCCTACATTTTATTAGCGCAAAATTCTTGACCCGCTCGGAAAAACTATTTACCTATTCTTCCTACAATAAATGTTGAGTTAATACCACATGATGCAATATGACTGAATTGAATTGAGTTAAAATAAAAGGTATCAATTTGTGTAATCAAGTATGATGTTAGCCTTTTGCCTTTCTAAGTCCCTTAACTTATAAATAATAATAAGCCGTGCAAATGTGCATTATGTATATCTATAACAGGCCCGATCAGCTCAGAGAATTGATTCCATATTCAATGGCGATGTTTCTTTCTACTAACGTTTTCTTTTTCGCGACTGCTGGACACGAGGTCCTGAGTTTGATCCCCGGGTCGGGTAATAAGTTATTGGGTTTTTCCATTAGAAAATTGTCAGTAGCATAGCAACACGGAGTTTGGAATCATCTCCAGTTAATGGCAATAGGCTACGTCTCCTAATACATAGGCGGCGAAACATGGGTGTACTACAGCTTGGCAAAAAAGAGTCTGAGGCGGTGACAGCTGGAACTAAAAATAAAAATCTTAAAAACAAAGTTTGTGAGTACTAAAATAACATAAAAATGATTCATTTGATTATAATTAATGAAAAAAAACTCGTCATAGAAATATGTAAGCACTAAATAACTTGTAATTTTGAATTGTAGTGTGAAAAGTGCGCCAGCGGCGCCCCCATTTTTTCCAGACTCTTTTTTGCCAAGCTGTACCTCTGCCTACCCCTTCTGGGAATACAAGCGTGAGTCTATTTTATGTTATGTAAGTTATGTTTCTTTCCAGAAGAAGAAGGTGACACCAGTGAACCTTGGCAAGGTCACGATGACGATGATGACGCCAATGTACAGGTCTTACGCCCACGTCCAACACCTCCTACTACCACAAGGTAGATGTTTCATAAAAAATATTTATCGTAAAGGCACAGTATAATAATCATACAGTATGGAAACTACCTACAAACGCTCGAAACGGCACACTCACACAAACATGCGTAATATTGCGTAACGACGAGACTCGACTTAGTGAACCAACGTCGCCGCGTCGCGGTAACTCTCGGTACTCGCTGTATCAACGACGCGTCGTTGCTCATGTTTGTGTGAGTGTGCCGTTTTCGAGCGTTTGTTCGTAGTTTCCGTACTGTGTTTATTATAAAATAAAGGCCAATGAATAATAGTGACAGGCTCGAAAAAGGGGGCGCAAAAGAATCAGTAATCGGGCGAGATATTAACCTACTACAATTTTTAATAGCGAACAACCACCGGAAGTAGACCCCGAGTCGTCGCCCGAGTGCCCCGTAACTGCTTGGGAAGACTGGCAGCAGTGCGAGGGCGACTGCATCGATGGTAAAGTGACCGGATATAAAGTTCGGATGAGATACACCGTTGGGGTGAGTATGCAACGGAGACCGTGTCAAAGAGCATTATATTAATACACACTTCATCATCATCAGCCTGAATTAGGTCACTGCTGAACGTAGGCCACTCCCAATGGCGCCACTTTTGTGCGCTCATTGGAGGTATTTGCCCATAATCGCCAATTCGCCACGCTGGGCAAGCGGGTTGGCGATCGCAGTAGCAGATGATTCTGTTACACAAAAGGATGCTGATGCCCATCCTCCGCGTATCCACCCTCGGAACGAGTAGGGGTGGTTCTATTCTTAGGCCGGAAACCACACGACATACCGAAAACCACACGGCAAACGCTCATTATTTTCAATTAAATAATACGCGTTTTGATAATGCCCTTTGCCTCTTGAACATGAAGCCACTTTAATAACTCTATAAATGGCTGATAAATACCTTCATGGTGGTATTCTAGATCTAGACTCGTTATAATAATAGTAGTACCACCTTAGTCGACCCCACCTATTTAGAAACTCACTCAAAGTGCATGTACCTAAGCAAATAATATCAGAACTTATCTACTCCCACGTAGGATCCAACGCCAGGGTGTGCAAAAGTGTCTCTAAATGATGTTGAACCTTGTGAAGAAGAGTGTGAAGAAGAAATTCAGGAGGAGGAAGAAGGCGAAGAAGAATTACAGGAAGAAGAATAGTCATGGAAACGTCAATTAGACTTATACCTACTATTATCTCCTATTATCTCTAAGATTATTTCAGTTGTCTAAGAGCGCTGAATGAATTAGGACTGGCTATTTACTCGAAACCAAGTTATAACTTGATGCTGTTCTGTTAGTAAGTTTGTTTCATGAAGCAAATACAGAGCTTCGTGGTTTGTTTAGGTAATTTAAATAAAAAACTATATAAAAGGTTACCAGGTAATAAATTATATCAAATGAACAATGTTGTTTTATTCTGAGAAACTTTTTAGACAATACAGTCGCGATACTACATTGCCAAATGCGATAAATTGCTAAATTATGAAGCAGATGCGCGTTAACGAAACGCGCTATGTATATCGCTGTAAAAAGTTGCCGTGTAACGAGTCACCTCCCAGGAAGAGAAGATTTTATTTAGACATTTTGCTACAGCCCGGTAAACCAAAAATATCTGCTGTGCCAAATTATTGTAGAAAAATTAAAACGAGTTGGTACCTAGGTTTGCAGGTAACAGCTACATGATCAAGTGCTAAGTAAAGAGGGTAGATAGAATTCTATTATACAAGCTTATATTAAGCATGACGTAAACCTGAAAGTAGTTTGTTCAGAATCAGTAACTGAGTCGATCGCAATAATTTTAAGTAAAATTAAAAAATGTAGGTACTTACAAAGTTATAAGCTTATTCTGTTGCGTCGTTGTCCTCAGAAGTGTGCAATCACAGAGCATTTGTGTAATGTGGTGGTAACGTTTTGATAACGTAATTTCGACAAAATCACTGCACTGTTACGCACTACTCACACTTAAACATAACGCAGTAATTGTTCAAAGTGTCGCCTCTTTGTCAAATGCACAGACGGGCGCGCTTTCATAAATTCCTACTTAGTTTTAGTTAGAAAATTAAAACTCCATTTTCACTTCCAAAAGAAACAAAACAAAAATCGACACTCAATCGAAACACGTGATTTGGCGGGAACGCAGGCGCAAGCGACACATGCGTAATGCTCTCAAGCTTTCGGGTGACTGACGCAGCCGCGCGGGCAGCGCGGGGCGACGCACGTGATTTAACGGTGTGCTAACGGCGCCGCTGAGTCTTTCGGCTGCTAGCATTTAATGCTCTAAGGTCGGCTGGCTTTATCGATGCCGCCGCCGCGGCCAGCTGGTAGCGGTCATTTAACTGATTTGCGTGTGTCCAAACTTGCACCATTTAAACATTTTTTTTGGACAAAATATAACATGGTGTAAAAATTATTGCGATCAATCGATCAGTTACTGATTTTGAACTCTGAACAAACTACTTTCAGGTTTAGGTTATATATATAAGCTTGTATTTATGTAGATGCTACATATTGCTCCCTTAGAAAACTTCTTTGATACTTTTTGCTAAAGCAGTGGAGGTTTTCAATCTACGTATTACTTAAAATAAAATAAGTTAGGTACCTATTCAGTTTTACATGGAGCAATTTGAAATTTGCCGCTCTTTTCTATGGACACCTTTCGTTGGCCAAGGTGACTCGCGATTACTCTGCTAACTGATAATCTGTATAATATGATGGCTATAAGCGTTGGCTAGTTATTGGCAATAATAAGTATGGCAAAAAAGAGTCTGCAAAAATCGAGGGCGCCACTAGCGCACTCCACATACTTTTTAACTTTTTTTTAGCATTTAACTCAAAATTACGTTAACTTCTTACTTTGTCATAAAACAAAATTAAATTATTCACTTAGTTATGTTAGTTACAAACCTAGTTTATTACATTTTAATTTGTAGTCCCAGCCGTAACCAGCATCAAACTCTTTTTTGCTAAGTTTTGTACAGTTTAGCAAAAAAAAGTGCAAAAGTTAGGGGCGCGGCTATTGGCAAACTTCTCATACTACAATTCAAAATAACAAGGTATTTGGTACCTACTTACATATTTCTGTGACGATATTTTTCTCATCAAATGAATCACTTTTGAGTTATTTTAGTTCTAACAAACTTAGTTTTTAAGATTTTTATTTTTAGTACCAGCTCTCACCGCCTTAGACTCTTTTATTGCCAAGCTGTTTGCTGTTTGGTAACGGCCGTACTTTTTTATGGTCACGTTCTTTGCTAGACTAGTTTTCAACTTGGCTGGCAGTAAGAATAAAATTGCCAAGTCATTTAAATCTAAAGTCGCCGTCTGTGAAGAATACGGGTAAGAACATGTCTGTGGTTTAAATAATCCTTTTTAAGAAAAAAATGCGCTCTCACATAATTTCTAGATTTTCAGCAGCCGGAATATTAAAGTTCGTTCGAATTTCTGAACGTTGTTTTACTTACCTTCCTTACGTCATCGCGTGAGTGAGACATCAGGGGGCAGAGACATTCAATTCAATGAAGTGATTTTTCAATCGGAATTTCTATTATTCTGAAAAATCAATTCGTGTTTTATCTTTTTTTTTATTATGCTTACAAAGACTCCTAAGCCTGCGTACAAACGGTACATTACTTTTGGTTTAAAAACCGCTTTGTTGATTGAAGGAGCCGGTCTTGCTGTATCCTACGGGCTTTGGTACAAATTGAACACCGATAGAGGTATGCTTTAATGCTTTATTTCTTTGCATTTCAATAACATATATGTTTTACTGATAAAGAATTTTATATTCAGGTTTCTTGGGTCTTTTCTTAAATTTTGATTAAATGGCCTAAAAATGACCTAAAAATACACTTTCTGTCAACATGTGCAGGACAAAAAAAAAGAAAGAGCTTTCAAATCCTTTGTTTACGAGTTTAAATAAGAGACCAAGCCATAATTTTGTGATGTAGGTCTTATTTTGGGAATTGTTGTTTTACAACTTATATAAAGTCTGTATTGATTACTATAAATCTCTCTGAAGTTCTTATCAATACCTACCAAAGCATATCCTATGGCTTAAATTTTATTTCTTATTTTCAGATTTCCGTCTGTATATGTACAACAACCATAACTGGGTGTTGGAAGGTTACTACGGACTTGGTGAAAAGCTTGCTGACCAAAAAACACGTGAATTAGATCAGCTAGTTTGGAGAAACGAAGGCAAATTATAAACTATCGGTGAGATGTCTGTTGCTATTAGAGCCACATTTTGGGTGGCGACGTTTGGAACCGTCGGTTATGCACTGTTCAAGTTGGTCAAACCTGATGATGAACTTCTTAAGCAGGTCATTATTAAAATCCATTTTAGTTGTTTATGGTCACTGATTGTCTAGTAAACATAAAAAAAAATAGATTGTTTTCTTGGTACTTACTAACTAATATGCATGTTTTGTTTGTGATTGTCTTTTGGGGCTTTTCAAGAATCTGGTCTCCCAAGCTAAAGTGTAATTTTAAAACAAATATACACAATTTTTATCAGTTTTGTTGCTAAATAATATAACAATTTCAAGTTATCAGTGTCCGATACATTTGATCATTATTATTGAGATTTTCGTCATCCCTTTGTTCATCAAGTTTGATCCATTTTGATTCATTACCATTTGTCCATACATCAGTCATAGTATACTTCACTGCTGCTAACTGGTGTAGATCAACTAAATATCATTGACAAATTTTTGTACTTTATGGTGTTGTCTTTAATATACTATGGATAATAAATACCACATACTGAAGTATAAAGATTCTTTACTTGTGGATTCGAAAATGAGGGTATTTGCTGACTAAAATTTTGGCATTAAATGACTGGTGTAAATTAGTTTTAGACCTTCAAAGGTATATGTAGGTACAAGTTTTCATTTTTAACAATTATAAATCAAATACCCTATTTTTAGACCTTTACTTCCACATCATAATTATGGTGTAATCAAAACACTATGGCAACCTTATTGTTTACATTAATTTTAATTTATTTTTTAGTTTGACACTGAATCCAAAGAAACAGATGCAAGAAAATTAAGCCACCAAACTGTTGCAGTTCTAAAAGAAGCAGCAAAACAGAATTCAGAACTAAATAAGACTATAGACGAATTGTTGAAGAAAGGAAAATGAGTGATAGAAATTCTGTATTAGAAAGACTTAGTAGACGAGATGCGCAAAGATTAGAAAAACTACAGAAGGCTCACAAGGCAAGGGAAGAAGTAGATGCTTGTGATGAAAATGAGGATTTCTTTTCAGGTGCTTTCAAAATCAAATCAGAATATATAGAAGACTTATTGATGCAAGTTCCAGCTTTAGACGTAAACGCATTACCTTCACACTTTGACAACATTAAAAGAGAAGTTAATGAATTGCAAAAATATGTTGTGACGTCAGCGTTCTTCTTGAAAGAGTTTAATATGCGCAAATATTTGGGGATAGTACAAAATCTACAGACACAATGCTATGAATTAGAAGAAAGGTACGTTCCAAGGAAAAAGTTTGGCTTTTCAAAGAAGAAACTTCCTAAATCTCACACTCAGAAACAAAGTTCGCTGGATGAAAATGATAGCGCAGGGAAGACTGATAGCAATAAATGGGATGAAAAGTTTTTCGGTTTTGACTCCCAAGAGAACAAAGTATTATTGCTTGAAAGTGAAGACTTGTTTCAGAGGGATGTCGCTTTACGGAACCTTAAAAATTGTACTATTGGCCTAAAAGGTGTCATGGGAACTTTGCATATAACTAATCTAGAAAACTGTGTAGTGCTCTCGGGTCCTGTTACTTCATCCGTATTTATTGAGAAATGTACAAATTGCAAGATTGTTACCGCATGCCAGCAGCTAAGAATGCACACCTCAACTCATATTGATGTTTACTTACACGTTACTAGCAAAGGTATAGTCGAAGATTGTTCTGATATAAATACAGCACCGTACAATTTGTATTATGAAGATCTAGAAAAGCATTTAAATATGTCCTCTTTAGACAGAAATTCAAATAATTGGGATCTTTTGGATGATTTTAATTGGCTGGCTCCAGATATTCCTTCACCTAATTGGTCTGTTTTGGATAAAGATAAACGAGTTAAGTGTTGGGAAGAATGGTGGTCAAAGATTCCTTCCTAAACACATATGTATAGGCCTATTATTTAAATTAGCTGTGTAATGTTAATGCTATGAATACTCCACTATGCGGTAAAAACACTAATCTCACAACTAATTCATTGTAACAGCCCGATTGTTTAATTTTTCTTAATGTATGATTTCACAAGCATTCAACGTCACATTATTAAAAAAAAAACAAATTAAATTAAATTATTAAAACACGTTTATGAATTCAAATCGACTGACAATCTTCATGTATTAAAAATATATATAAAAAAGAAATACAAAACTAAAATAGAATTATTAATAAAAGAAAGTAACAGTTTTGATATCTTTCTATTAATAGCATTAGTAATACAGACATAGTTTTTCATTTTTGCAATCTAAAGAGGACAATTAAAACTGAATTTATTTTAAAAATCAATTGACCTTGCCTTACTAACAAACGAGCCTATGTATAAACATTAGGATTTATGGTTTGAACTAGCATTTAACTCTATAGAAAGATATAAACATCAAATTATGGGTACAAAATTGTCTTACAAGACATTAAAAATTTCCCACAGCGATTGTAGCAATTTGTCTTTCTAAATAACTTGTTTATTTAACAAGGTGTTAAAGAAATTTAAGACAAATGAAATCCTATGTAGAACAAAGTAAGCTGTGTGGGGTTTAAACTTTACCCATAAGAATACAAGCTTTTAATAAGCTTTGTTTATATCTCTCTATTTTAGTTCAATTCCTACAATTCTATTTTCTAATGTTAATAGTTTTAAACAGATTATTTGTAAAGTCAACCACAAATTATGTTAGCCGAATATCTACTTAAATTCAATAAATATAATTTATGAAACAACACTTTTTTATTTATAAATACCTACCCTATAGTAATAAAATTAGCTACTTATGAATGAGCGCATGGAGCGTCGTATATGCAAATAAGTTTGATTTTAATTTGTATATTATCTTATACAAAATCAACAGACAAATATATTTATTGATTTTAATTAGGTAAGTACCTATCTAATATTCAAATTAAGATCAAACTTGGTATGGAGCACGCTCGTCTTAAATCGTAGTATTGGTATCTTTTTTTACTAATATTTTGTACTGCTGCAACTTCCATGTAGGTACCATTAGTGCGCAGACTCGAGGCAACGACTCACGCGCAGTTTTTTGCACGTATATAAACCGACAGGTTGAAGTCATTTTAAACAGGCGACATCTACGTATATGATCGCCCCCTATTACATGGGTGTTTAACACCTCTTGGAGGAAACAGAATGCTCTAATAATTTACCTCAAAAGTTACTCAGTTTCAGCTGTAAAAATAAGGTTTGTTCGGGCACTACATCTCTCCATCTCTGTCTGTGTCTGCCGCGTTATCGATTGCCCTGAAATAAATAAATATATTTTTTCCGCCATAAGGTTGCACATTGCACTAGTAGATGGTTCGAATTTGTTATAGGGCGCGGCTAAAACGCATGCTATCTCACCTGAGCTGCGAAAGGGAATTAGCAGTACGCAGCTGGTGCGCACTTAGGTTCACTTAGTTTTACTAATTATCTGTGTATTAGGCACAATGTACTTATGTGCGTGTGAGTGGTGCAAAAAATACATACGTAAAATGGGGTTATTTGCAAACCTGGGGCTATTTGGGACTAAGGGATTAATATTATTGAAATACTTACATCTAATTTAATTCTGAAGGAATGCTCAATGTCAATACATAAATATGTAGATATCAGTTGTAGAATCCGCTGTCTCTATTTGCTTAGTTCTCTAATCGGCTTTTAAAATTCTATAGTACCAAATAGCCCTTTGGTTTACAAAAAGCCCCATTTTACTGGTAATAACGTTCGAATCGGTTTTTCTTTTTTTTCTCTCTCTTAGTCTTCTTTGGTTAATGGCCCATGAGCTGACTTACGGGACTTGACAATGTTGAAACCAATCAATATAATTCCTTTATAATTCTTAATTTTGGATGTATACCGTCAAACTGTAGCCTATATATATCTAATATATAGTATATACCTAATTTAACTATGGAAGAATGGCTAGCTCACAATTGCTGATAATATGCTTCTTTAAAATAGGTACTGTGTAGACGAAATAAAAGCCATGGAAACAATAAATAATAATTTATTTTATCTCTACATTGGAAAATATATAAAACTGTCAAGTATTTAAAATCACAGTAATTTCATATACCGATAAAAGTTTATACAAGAAAAGAGGTTTCAGGAACATTAGGGCAAATGTACACTAGACTCATACATAGTGCAATTATTCTATACGATTTCACTTAAATTGTACACATTCACAAAACGCGAAAGTATAATTACGGTTTTCGAAAATTTCGTAATAGTTCAACCAAGAAAAATAATATATAAATCGTAACCGAGGATGCAGTGAATCACCAAAGTACCTAACCATTGTAAGTTTAGGGAGACACGCTGCAAAAGCGAGTTGGTTTCAAAGATTACAAAATAATTGCGCTTTCATAAATAGGTAGGTATATCCAATACCTATCCATATCCCCGAAAACTAAAATGCCAATTAAGAACCCAATCTCAATTTTAACGGTTATCGCTTTTAGATTATAGAATAATATAATTTAAAAAAAAAAACGAATTATTTAATCTGCACTTTGATGTACCTAATAAGACAAAAAGTTTAGGCTTTTCTGTTTTCTAACATCTCATCGTTTTTTTTATTTAATATTAAACTATACAGTAAATATACGAATCGTTTTCGGAAAATTAATTTAGGTAAGTACCTAATTTTAATTGGCGTTTCAGTATTCGAAGAGCTTACAATAATTGGTAGACACTTTTCGAAGATAGCTCCGTTTGTACAAATTTCCTTTTAAATTTAATATGTAGCAGATATTTCTTAGACGTATAATAGATTTTCTATCAAGTACCTGGAAGATGATTTAGATACCTATATACAAGTTAATGAAAAAAGAAAATTTAAATTATATAATTAAACTTATATCTTACCTACATAAATGATTGTTTGGTAAATTGAAAAAATAATTGCATTATAATATTTACGTTATGTGCAGCTACTGTGCTGCATTGCAAATAAGGGGGGAAAGAGGGGGAGGGAATCAGAAACATTCGGCCAAGATAGGGCAAATCAGAAATTTCATGTTGTAATATAACTAATAATATTAACCGGCTAAATGTTCAGGCAAGCCAAATAGCCAGAGGGCTGCCTTTACTACTACTAATACTGGCATAATGCCACAGGAAAAGATAAACAATGAAAAAATACCTTTTCAAGACTTTTTAATCCAATATACCAGGACTATTCAATAAAGGACTAGTCACACCAATACGAAACGCGTGGATGACTAATTTTAACATGTGATATTTTAATGTTTTCATCGTCAAAATTTATTATTTTACCACTTTAGAGATCAATTAGTCTTTGACGTTATTAAGCTTGATAAACATCGTAGCAAATACGTGGTTGTTTAATTATTATTTTTTATTATCATAAGCATATTAAAAGATCAGTCGACATAAGAAAATCGCATTTATGATATGACACGTTTTTTAAAAGTAATCTCTTATATACTTACAAATAATGGAATGAAAAGTTGAAATAATATAAGCAATGAACAAGTACATAGACAATAATCAAAACAGAACGAAGAAAAAATAAATGAAACAGTAATTAGATACATCACTACATAGTATAAAACAAAGTCGCTTCCCGCGTCTGTCTGTCCCTATGTATGCTTGGATCTTTAAAACTACGCAACGGATTTTGATGCGGTTTTTTTAATAGATAGAGTGATTCAAGAGGAAGGTTTATATGTATAATACATGCATATTAGCGTAACCGTGCGAAGCCGGGGCGGGTCGCTAGTATTTTATAATTTGCAGTTCATCGAGTCAGACATTTTGAAGGTTTTTACAAAACAATGGATTTTTAAAATGTTCATAATTAGATACTTACTTGCATAAATTGTGAGAATATAATTAATATTATATATATATATATATTATATTATATATACACCGATATTTTTTAATTACTGTAGAAACTTAAGGAGCTTCATCAGTTACTGTAATAGAAAGGATCTATCGAAAAAAAAAATTTTTTTTAATGATGTTAAGATTGTCCATCAAAAACTGCAATATTTGGTAAGAAAGTTCAACGACATTGACAATCATGTGATCGCAGTAGTTTTACGCACACATACGTATGCGGCTACTCTTTGAATTGCATTCATAAAGACGCCGAACGGCTACGCTGCGCTGTCACTGGGCAAGCCGCGCAATTTCGCCGGCCGGTTCCACCAATCCCGCGCGACCGACCTATCCGCGCACCCCGCGCATGCGCTGTCGGGTCGGTGTCGCCACGTGCCAGTGCGACGAGTGGTGCGGACAGCGTGGCGTGGCGAAGAATCATTACGCCAACGGGAGTTTGTTAATTACGTAATGTTTACGTGTTGTACCGAGTGGCGTTCACAATCACGTGTTGGTGTTGGTGTTGGTATGTTTATTACCTAAGTGAAGTGAAAATTACGAATGCAGTATCACAATACGTGACGTAGTACCTACCTACCTATGTTTCCAAAACAATCGTGCAAAAATCATCCCTGAAACGACACTGACCCGGCTGCTTAAGTGACTAGCATGCGTGAGTGTGAGTTCTGTGACGAGCTACTACCTAGGTACCTACCTGCTCAAACTTCGCAAACACGCGCGACTGTGCGACTCACTGCATAGCCAGTACGGTCTACCTACGTACTACCTACAGTTCTTTTAATTTACTAATCTACAGTAACTCAGAAGTTAGCCTTTTCAATGTCTGAGCGCGGCCATCTAGGTACCTACCTACCTAGACACGAAGGATAGCTACCGAGCGAACGTGCATTCCTATTAATTACGAGCCCGTTAAGTCCCACTGCAAGGCAAAAGTCTCTCTTCCCTCCCTCCATTTCTCCTATTAATAGTATTAACAACATTATTTTTACGTGCACTGTTAAATTAATAAAACTGTAGGTAGGTACCTATGTGTTCAATCGGCGAGTGCACGGTTCTATCATCAAAAAAATACGAATAGGTACCTATCTCAATAAGTGTCAAAAAAACAATAATCATTAGTGCTGTAATAAAAAAAAACAATGTAATCATATTATTGCAGTCCACTGCCGGACATACGCCTAGCCCATGAAGGTAGCATATTTTTTTTTATCAATGAGTGATGAGTGCTTCGGAAAAAGTATATCAAATAACAATAAAAATGTGGTGTGTTTGTGTGTGCGCCTATTTCTGTGTATCCTACAAAAACAGTACCTACCTACGGATGAACCCAGATCATGGAATTGTGAGTACCTACCTACTAAATTTTTGTTTACTTCAATAGGTTCAATTGATTTATTGAAAGTAGGTACCTAATATCGGCTTTATCTTTATCTCAACTCCCATGGGTTTTTTGTATATCAATGACTCTGGCATTTTGTTTAGAAGCTGTTGTTCCGTCCTTAAAATGTTTAAGCTTACTCCCCACCGCCAGAGCATGGAAACATACCGAAAAGCTCAGTATGAGTTACCGCTGTCTCAAATGTTTCAGACACTTATTTTTCTAAAATTAACAATAAACAATTGTTTTTCAATTTAGCTACAGCTACGTATTCAGTGGCAAACAATGTTTCAGCTGTTATTATTCAATGGTTTCAGCTTACTTACTGTATGGTGTCGAACTGTCGAGAAACATACCTCGGCTCTAGCATGCTAGTTAAGTAGTTAGTTAGCTAGTTTAACCTAACGTTTTTTTCTGAATCACTTAGATTCTGTTTCCGAAACCGTGTTTTTTGTAAACTGTTTGTAATGAATACGTGGCTAATGGTAGGTAGGTACGCTGATTTCAAGTGGGATTTCATCGATCGGTTTCGAGTTCATATGTGTATTAGAAAATAATTGGTAATCCCTCGCATTTTTAAGCGTACAGTAGAAACATTTAAAACGCGTGTTTATGCGCAATGTCAGCAGCAGCTAACTTCACAGCGACTAGCGAGTAGTCTTGTTAGAGTTACCAGATTGGGGGTTTTTATCTCGATTAAGGGGTAATATTTCGTTTTTGTAGGTAATATGGGAAAATTATTTTTAGAAAAAAAAATAGGAATAATAAGGGTAAATAATATGAATATCTTAGTTATGGACTTACCAGCCCGGGTTGTGTGCGGTTTTGACTGTTTGATCCGACTACTGATATGATTAAAAAGTTTAGTACCTACATTTATTATGTAAAAAATAATAACTAATTAAAAACCTAACAAAAGTATTTTATTTTGTTGATAGTAAGACAAAAAAATCTTTTTAATTAAGTATTGTTTTGGGAAAATAAATAAAAATGGGGAAAAATGGAAATAACATCTGGCAATCTTGCCGCCCGCCCAGTACGCGCATGCGCCCGGCATCAGTTACTAAGTCACTCGGATCCCGCGCAAATTTACTAACGTATTTCAATCGATCTAAAAACGTGAATAGGTACCTCTTTGGTCTAGTCTTGGATTCTGTTTCCTATTGAAATGTGTCGCCGCACCGGTGCATTAACATGTATTGTGTACGTACCTACGCGGGCCTGACGACTTACCGCTGGTCACTGATCGTCGAGCTTGAAGGTGGAATGGTGTGTAGAACCCATAAATGGGATTTATGACATAGGTTGCGAAATGTGGATGTAAAATACTACCTAACCCTACAAACACGAAATACAAGCGTGATGTTATACGATTTTAGGCGCCTACGTACGGACGGCTACCAATGAAGGCGAAGGTATTTTAATCCATTGCGCTCGCTCGCACGCGTTAGATTTCCATTATTGTCGACTCGTCGCTCGTCGCGCAGGCTCCTACTCTAGGCCGTAAAGAAAGACAGGGAGCGCAGGAAATGATTTTCATTGACAATCGTTTCGCTCGCGCAGCGTATAATTGTAGTACGGTAGAAATGTGTCCATAAATTTGTTCGAGTTTTCGGGAAAAAAGGAGCCTTAATAACTCAGTTAATTCTTAATAAATGTATTTTTTTTATATTTTATTTAGGATAGGAAAACTGGTCTAAATATGCCCTTACAATTTCTACAGTGATTAAAAAGTATTAGTGTATATATATTATATTATATATATTATATTATTATTATATATATATTATATATAATTCGGTTTTAAATAAATAGGTATATGTTTAATAAATTCTTAGTAAGTACACATAAATCTTAAAATAACTTATTCTGAAAATTACAATATATTATTTTTGTTTGTATGAATGTTAGTTGAATTTTCGTAGGTATATGCATTATATTATTATATGCCTCGTTGGTCTAGTGGTAGCAAGCGCGACTGCTGAGCACGAGGTCCTGGGTTCCATCCCCGGGTCGGGCAAAAGTGTTATTGGGTTTTTCCATTAGGAAATTCTCAGTAGCAGCACGGAGTCTGGAATTGTGCCCGGTTAATGGCAATAGGCTCGCCCCCTATTACATGGGACTTATAAAATAGCCGGCGAAACGTGGGTGTACTGCACACCTCTGCCTACCTCCTCTGGGGAATACAGGCGTGAGTCTATAAATAAAAATAAAATATGCATTATAAATGAATTATCACATACGCCATGTTTCTAAGGGCACGTTAAGCCGTCGGTGATGAATAACAGTTCGCCGAAGTGTTTGAGTAAATCACGCCTATAATCTGAATGCAACCTTAAACAAAATTAAATCTATTTAATTATTTTACTTCATTAGTAACTTGAAGTTTGAGTGAGAATGATGAGTTTGAATTTAAAACTATAATTATACTAAATTATTTGAAATTTCGCTTGAACTGGAAACTTACTTTTTACGTATTTCACTTTTAACATTTGTCGACTAAAGGCGGTTAGGGCCAAATCAGCGATGGGAGACCGAGACCGACACAAATGTTTTCATCTCCGGTGGCACAGTAAAATAAACATAAAGTACGGAAACTACGTACAAACTACGTGCCGGTGGTCCTTGTGTACAGAGAACAAGACAGTGACACCGACCTCTCAATCAATATTTTGGGAAAATTATTAAAATTCTGTGAAATGTATTGAAAAAATTAATTGACAGTGAAACGGAAACCTAGACAGGTATAAGTATTAAGTTACTATTAAAAGAAAAAGAAAGCGATGACTTGGAAAAAGTTTTGTATAAATTTTCATCTCTGTATTAATTAGCACATAATGTTGTTTTAGTTAATATATCGATGTTTCTCGAGCGAGACGCGTGACACCAGTGGTTTAAGGCGTAGATCGTCTCGCGGTCTTTTATCTGGACCACATACAATTGTCTGAAGTCAAGTAACAGTTTTGATCCTCGGTCTCAATCTCCGATCTCTGTATCTGCCTAAATATGGTCACCTTTACAAAGTCAATCATAGCACATCTAAAATACAAATACTATCATATCATATATTAAGTAATTTGGATTTTAAAATATTATCTCCACTTGAATTTGTCATCGATTAGAGATTCTTGTTTGTTTATTTTTTTTTATTATTATGGCAGTTATTACTGGAAGATTTAAAATATCGATAAAATACCAGTGGTTTTACAGTGTAAGAATAAGCACTATCTACTAGATACATTCTAAAATGAAACATAATATTTATGAAAATACTTGCCAGATTAGTTACCCGAGACTTAAAAGAAAATTGTAAGGTATGAAGTGCCATTTTAATGGAAATTTTTAATTCGTTTTTATACTTTCTAAGAATTGAGCATTTTAAGACGAAAGCTTATAAGGCAGTATATAAACGGTGTAAGGGACAGCAAGAGGATAATTAAACCATAGATTTAGGTTATGATTAAAAACTCTCAAACATTGATATTTTTTGTCGGGTTTTTCTCTACTGCTATTTATTCACTCGCAGTAACCAGCACGTCGTCTATATATAGCTATAAATTTTCAAGTAAACATAATTAATTAAAACAAATAACTAAACCAGCCTGTAACTGTCCCACTGCAGGCCAAAGGCCTCTTCTCATACAGAGAAAAAAATCAAGAAATAAGAGAAAGAAAAAAATCAAGAAAAAACGACGCAAAGTTTCAACGTCGGGGAGTCGAGAATCATCTGAATCTTTGGTTTAAGGTCTCGTTAGGCTGACCCTTACACCGTGTATGTTATATTTTTCTTATAGGAATGTTAAGTACATATAAAGTTTAACAATTTATTTGATTATTATAACACTATTTTATTGAAAACTACACATTTGAATATTATAAAGTTAATTACACATTTGGGAAAATAGAAAACATTTATTTGGGTAATCAGTCTTTTTAATTTGTGTTAAATATTATGCTCAAATTGCAAGTAAAATTAAAACAGCTTTCCTGTTATTGAAACCAAGATAATATAAATTTTAACTGCAAAATAAAATTATTGTTATTTTACGAAAAATATTTCCTATTTCCCCGATTCCTGTAGGTACAAAGAATGATCATCAAAATTTTTTAGCAAATGAACGTTTGAACCACATCGGGCATGACGTCTTACGTGTAATGGCAAAGTAATAATTTACGATTGTGACGTATAATCGATTTTTAAAGCGTTTTAACTCAGACAACTGAAAACACCTATAAAGTATTTAATTTTTGAAAAATAAAAATCGGGGTTATCGCTTCAGTGCGCAGAGACCCTAATTTAATTAGAGAAAACTTTTTTTTAACGCAAATAACTATTTTCTAAGCATAATTATTTTTAAAAATTAACAAATAAAATCAAGAAATTAATTATTGTTTTCACACTGAGACATGTCATATTAAGTCTTACTATAAATATGAAATATTTTAGGACATAGATCCATAGATTGCAAAGAAGTTTTGTAGCAATAAAAATTATGATATTATTACTTTATGGTTCCTAACATACTTCATATTTGTAAAGTAAAATATAGGTAACACAAATCAGGAGAGGCCATATGTTCAGCAGTGGGTTGCGTTCAGCTGTGTTGATAAATATCTATAGACAATACAATAGTGTCTACGAGAAAGATGACATGTCTCATAGACAAACTCTTCGGTGATGAAACTTGTTTTGACTATAGACTGCGCACAACCCGATTCAATGGTGCTGATTCTCTTGCAAATTCCGTTTAACAAATTTTAGTCTAACTATATCTCTTTCTAATAAACAAACACCATCGAAAAAGAACAGCAAATTGAACTGTCAAATTAGAGCTGTCAAATTATCCTTGCAATTGACGTGAAATTAGACGAGACCTCTACAACATGCCAACTAAATCTCGTTAATATCACGCAAATGGATTAGTTTGACAGCTCTCTAAATCTTCTCTTTTTCTAATGATCTCTGTTAGAAAGAGAGATGGCGGGTCTAAATTAGTTTAGAGCGTGTGCAAGAGAATTTAAAAACGGAACGACACTCGAGTTTAAAAATGGAACGCATATCAATTCAATCGATTACACACAACACTACTATCTACTTGAACTAACTGAACTTACGCTACTCTACGCTTACAGCATGTCTCACCAGGGCTTCTTATTAGTGATGGTCCACTGTTGGTAGGTGTTGTTGGGGTCGCAAGGCGCTAGGCCTAGCACTCGCGAGTGAGGTTGGAGGGTTAGGCAGTAGCCGTGTAGACGGTGGATTAGTTGACTGTGTGCTTCGTCGAAGCTGGAATGTAGAACACAAAATCAAAAAGAAGGTAGGTATTAAACATTTTTATCAATCAAACTGCCTCCTTGGTCTAGTGGTAGCAAGCGCGACTGCCGCGTCTGCTGCCCTTCGACCGGTCACTAGCAGCGCACATCGCTCCTGGTCGACGCAGCATCCAGCCACTACGCACCACTGCACCACTCTCTGAGGCATCATGTGCAGCATTACCTCGACTCACTGAGGATATCGCCGCTTACCGTCCCGACGTGTAGACACGGCACTCAAGCCTGGCCCTGGCTGCTTACTGAGACGTATCGACTTATGGTCTTCGGGGGGAGTGATGTGGCGACCACCGCCACCTATACACGGCGAGGGAAACTACGACGGATACTTGCACTTAAGTGACAACTACCGCCATCTCATCATCAAAGTCGTGTCAAAAACCTAAGGGCGGTTTAAACTCTGACATCAGGTTGTTCATCAACCATACGATAAAGGTGTAAGGGGTATTTTATTTTTTGTGAATAAATAGCACATACCTCCACGGGCCATCAACCGTCCCTAGCCTGCAGAAGGCTTGTTTCACGTTATCGACATCAGCTTCAACGCAGCGCTCCCCGACTCCCAACTGACCTGCCTCGTTAAGTCTGAACAGTTGGCTGTTGCCAGACCCGTGGCATGATGCAGTGCCTGTAGGAAAGTACGATCATTACAGCGAAGAAGTTTCATCTTATACTCCTGGTTTACGGAAGAAAGAGAAAATATAATGTCAGGTAAACGTTCATTTATTAAGGTGCGGATACTCGCTAATCTGCTATCTCGCTCGCACATTGAAAATATAAAATCAATGAATATAGTTATCAAAAATCGAACTAATCCAATTAAAAGAGAACAACATTACAAAGTTTCAGCAAAAATTTCAGCTTGATCGAAACGTCATGTTTTCATACACAAAAATGGCATAAAATAAAAATTCTTAATTTCAAGATATTTTTTATTTGAAAACATGTTTGGATCAAGCTAAAAATTTTGCTGAAACTTTGCAATGTTATTGTCTTTCAATTGGTTTATTTAGATTTTTTCATAACTATATTCATTGATTTTATATGTTCAATCAACTTCAATATGCGAGCGAGATAGCAGATTCAGAGACGCCTTAATGACCCTAGCTTTTGCTTAGTATTATAATGATTCCAACAAAATATCATATATCTAAATATGCGGGTGCTTTTATCATAGAAACATAACACGTCTATTTGTAAAGGACTTTTACAGTTATACTACGTTTTCGAGGCTTTGAATATGTTTTTTTAAAAAACCTTGGTTATGGTACACGAATGGGGATTAGTAATGGAGGAATGAAGATAATTTTGACAGTTGAACCCATGAGTAGTTGTGTAAGGAGTAAAGACTGCAAAAATAATACAAAAATCTGCAACATACCTATATAAGCCGGAGCTCCCTTCCCCAAAGTGTCGAGGCAGATGCTAGCAGCTTTGTTCTTCACCATACCCCAGTAAATATTCTTCGGCAGCTTAGGGAACTTATCGTATACGTCATAAGCAACATTCTCCATAAACCAACCGAAACTCTTACATTTCAAACGGTCCCTCAATGCGATCTGGTCGCTTATGTCTCCCATATCCAAGAAACGGGCCATTGGCTCCCGAGTATAGAAGTACTTTTTATGCTCCTCATCGAACCATGTCTCAATAACTCGTTTGTAGTTTATGGTGATGAGGGATCCCTTTCTGTTTTTGGCAAGATTGCCGAAGGAGTAAGGCATGAAGGCCCTGTATACGTGACCAACTCTTGAACAAGGCACCCATTCGATACTGCCACCGCATTGCCAAATCTTGAAACTCAATTCGAAGTTTTCGCCACCCCAGACGAGTAGACCAGGGTCATAAGCACCAATTTCGAGGAAATATCTTCTGTTGATTGCGAAAAGACCTCCAGCATGTGTAGGACTCTTGTAAGGCTCTGATTTGTGTTTATGAAGGCTCGATTCTTTTTCAGGTACCTCGTTTTCTTTGTACAGCATACCCCATTCGAAAATACCTCTATAGTTCGTCCCGTGTTGGTAAACGGGTCTGTATTCAAAGGTTTTATGGTCTACGCCGTCAATTACTGGGACAGTCATGATTCTGTAGTCTCTATATATGGGAGCTAGGAGAGGAGGGAGCCAGTTGATATTCACTTCGCAGTGGGCATCCAAAAAGACAATGACTTCTCCAGTCGCTTCCTGAGCTCCCCTCGACCGTGTTCGGATCAAACCTTCTCGTTGTGTGTTTCTTATAATCCTAACTTTGCCTTTCCATCGTTTTATGTAGTTGTCTAAGTTTCCTTTTAAGTTATCCTTGTCAGAGTAGTCATCCACCTTGGTAAGGGAAAAATTAAATTAGTACTTAAAAATACTTCGACTAACAATAATGTAAACATGGTCTTTGACTATTCAGCATGATCCACACTCGAGGATTGCCAAAGAGATATGGAACGGAGTATTTTGACTGTGCTAGTTTTTTTAATTTGAAATGTGACTTCCTCACGAAGGTTCTTAGCTAAAAAAATTAGGTTTCTTTTTTGTCTCGAGTGTTTTTATTTTGAATTGATAGTTATATACACCTCACAATTTTTTCGTATTAATTTCGAGACAATGTAGTCTTAAATATCTTTCATCCCGTAAAACATTTTTTTTTCAAAAAGCAAAACGTATAACAACAGTTTGAAAATGGAACAGCGTTAGATTTCCGTTGTACACGTATTGCGTGACAATACTGTGGTAACAATGCCGATGCATCATAATAGAGGCAAGAAAGATCTTTGTTATTTTCCCACATTTTCATGCGGTCAACAAGATCTATTCTAATCAGATAAATAGACAGATACAAGCAAATCTATTCTATACATATTCGAGACTTATTGACTATTATATATTATTATTAAATATTTTAATTTTAATTTATAAGTACCTAATTTTGTAATACACGGTTTACTGTGGCTTTATCAATACCTTACGTAATAACCTGATTCCAATCAGACGGTTAATGCTGTTAAGTGGCGTGGTTATTGGATAACAACAAAACAAATGTTATTTATACAGTTGTATTACATGATTCAGTTTTTGGATCAATTCATATTATACTTTTATTTATTAGGTGAACTACAGTGCTTAAACTTCTCATTTACCATTGCTTTTCAATATGGGCCGTCTCGACCCATACCGGGGAACTAGTCTCTCACAGCATATCGGCGTGGAATAACAGTATTCGTACGGTTTGTCAAAAGAATTGGAAGCCCAATCCCCCTCAAAAGGCCGGCACCGCATCTGCAATGTGTCTGGTATTGCGGGTGCCTATGGACGGTGGTTATCACTTACCATCAGGAGTCCGCCTGATCGTTTACCCCTCTTTCCATTAAAAAAATCTACTAGGTCAGGCCACGTGGTACCTATTTACGAACTTATTTTATCTTCATTTGTGTGAAAAAGCAATTAACAAACAGTGAATGGCGTAAATTTTATTGTGGTATTTGTAAATGAGTTTCCCTTGTTTGTAAATATTTTTTCAACTAACAACGAGTGTGAGAATGTGAATGAAAAACGATTTTTTTTTAAACTTGGAAAAGCCTATTTGAATGAGGCGAAGCCTAGCGTAAGCCTAGAGGAGAAGAAAAACACATACGCTCGATGTTCTTCAAAAGGTTCAAAAGAATTCTTTAAAGATGAAGCGAAAGAGTCGTATTAAAACAATAAAGCATAAAAATTATCTGACTTATGGCTTATGCTGTTTGAGATTCGTGATATTTTCCTTCGTCGAATGCTGGTTACTTCTCTGTATGACAAGTCCTTCAATATCCTTCTTTGCCCTGCAGTGTTAGACAGTTACACGCGGGCAGCGCAAAAACGTTATCCAAAAACCTTACCAAAACATCGTCATAATTATCTAAATTGATTTGTGCTTTAAAACAGATAGGTCGGAAATAACAAACAGATTTGGAAATTGGATAAGATAGTTGTGACCACTTTTAAAAAATCTAATACGAAATTCGCAGTACGGTATAAGTGATTTATGCAATGCGGAAAACATGTTTATGCAATGTTTTATTTCTCCATGTTTACTGTTTTACCTACTGCTTGAATTTATTACACTTTTGTAAGATGTGTTATCGCGCGATATGCTCTGAAGGAAAATGTTATCAGTCGTGAAATTGCAAAAAGGCCGCTTTTGTTTTTACCCACGAGGGAAAAGGGGATGTTATACAATTTAAGCCTTTGATTGTCTGTCAGTATGTGCGTCTGTGTGTCTTTAGCATCTTATCTCTTAAACTGATAGTTTTATTAAATCCGATTTTTGACGCAAGCATACTCTAACCCAATTGCAATCCTATTTTTATTCTGCTAAATTCGGAAATTATGCGCGCTTTAGCACATTTTTGCACCTACGGTAACGTTGCAAGAAGTTTGTAGGTACAGCTTGGCAAAAAAGAGTCTGAGGCGGTGACAGCTGGAACTAAAAATAAAAATCTTAAAAACTAAGTTTGTGAGTACTAAAATTACATAAAAATGATTCATTTGATTATAATTAATGACAAAAAACTCGTCATAGAAATATGTAAGCACGAAATAACTTGTAATTTTGAATTGTAGTGTGAGAAGTGCGCCAGCGGCGCAGATTCTTTTTTGCCAAGCTGTATATCAATTGGAATTGCATAGGTTCGTAGTTCAAGAGTAACCCCCCAGGATTAGTTTAATCACGATAGTTTTAGCTATGTCTAAAGATATCTGATTTCGGTGTGGTATCATCATCATCACTCATCAACCTATCGCCGTCCACTGCTGCAGAACGTAGGCCTCCTAAAGAGCGCCATCCATCCCGGTGGCATATTATATGGTATTATATTTCTATTATTACCATCGGTGTGGTATATGATAATTATGAGTAATTGATACATTAGTCTGTACGTGTCGAAACATTATCATAAGATAATGCACGAGTACTAAAATATGTTAGATATTAATATTGATCTTAATCGGAGTTTAAAAAATATAGTATAGTAATAAACAATATTATTATTCACGTAGTATTTTTTTTTCAGTTATATTTAGCGTGTTTGCATGCGGCTTTTTTCGGCGCACGCTCAGTTAGTAGAAAGATTTTTACAGGATCAGTAAGACCTAGGTGATACCCATAATCATGCAAGCGTGTATAGGTTAGGTAACCGCTTATTATCAGGCGGGCCGCGGGCTGCTATAGGCCGACCGTTTAACTCGCGTATCGCCTGCGGGGTAAGAGGGGAGCGGGGGCGGGTAACTCTACACGACACTGACAGCGCACTGCCACGCTTGACGTGAGCTCTCTGCTCCCCGCTTCCCACTCATCCACCCGGTGACATCTCCCCCCGCACCCTTCTTACCCCGCAGGCGATACACGAGTTAAACGGTCGGCCTATAGTATGCTTGTTGCTATATTAGTGTTACAAAAGAAAAGTTTCTGGTTTTTTAATGTATCTATAATCCGACAGTTGTCTAGCCAAAATTGTAATTTTTTTTTTGTGTGTTTTAGAGAGACCCTGGATTATTTATATTCCACAATTGGATCTGGTAGGTGGCGCTGCGATCACGTTATAGATTTTAAATAAACCTAACCTAATCACACAACGTTTATCATCCATGGTAAATGCAGCATCCTGACTTTCTTCTGGCATGTCATAAGACGTGACGACAAGACTATAGAACGCCTGGTGGTGCAAGGCAAAGTAGAAGGCAAAACACCAAGCGGTAGATCCCCAATGCGATGGACTGATCAAGTTACAGACACAATTGCACACATGCGCTAGGAAGGTATCTTGAATGGCGGCGGATTGTGAGAGCAGCTTCCACGTACTCGACATGACGACCACGACCACTCTGTCAAGAGTGTAGCGACTAAAAAGAAGAATCATAAAATAAGTTATTTCATACTCACCAAGACAACTTCATGGAGCATCTGAGGAGGTGACCTTTCAATGACTGTGTGTACCGTTCTCATAAGGACTGAGAACCCTTCGTTGTGAAACACGATGATTACAGATGTGCTTGGAAGATTCGCTGGGTAGTGCCAGAATTTACATTCGTCCAGACGAGTGTCGGGAATCGATCTGTATCGAAATTTGTTTTTTTAATGCACAATTCGCAGGATTGCCAGTTTTGAAGATTTCTACTAAACTGTACTAATGTAATTTTTGTTTGTCTATAAAGTAGACAGATAAACAAAAGTGTTTGTCTGTAAATTTTTTTTTGCTTGTCAAATTATTTATTTTTATTTATCGTAGTATCATTTCTTTTTTGTTTGTCAATTTTAATTTTTTTATTTGTTTGTAATTTACGTTTTTGTTTGTCTGTCAATTTACATGTTTTTGTTTGTCTGTCAATATACATTCATTCGTTTGTCTGCCAATTTACAACTTTTTTGTTGTTGGTTATAAACCACTGGTTTATAATAATAATATTATTGAATCCGGTAGCAAGTGCGTCAATGAACCAATGTGTTGGTGCTATTAAAACTTTGAATGTCCACAGTTCCACACATGGAAATGTTATACATATAACATTCATTCAATTCATTGTTAGTAGAAACTACATTATAGCATTGATTGTAAATAAATCTTCTTGTGTCGCACAATAGAAAGGCTAAATACAGAATAGATGAAAATATTTCAAATACATTGTAAAAAAGGTGATTTATTCAGGTACAAGTAGAACATTTTAAGTGGACGATCGCCCCGGAATCCTGGCGATCGACCATAAATTGGGATCTAGACAGGTCTTCGCATTATGCTTAAGTTGTTAAAAGTCGTCCTCTGTATAACGAACTCTTCAAAATTCCGTGACATCTTATTTTGGTAGCATTCACTTTTTTACTACCTGAATTCCACTTACAGAAGTTTATAGTAGGTCTCAAAGTTAATACTACCAAATAACAAAAGTCACAGCCTATACTACACTTAACAGTAAATAAATCAAATTCTAGCAAGGCCCGTCAAGTTAGATTGCCGCGAATTGTTGTATTGTATTGTACCTACAGTGGACGACTTAAAACTCATATTTGAATGTTCATTCTCTTGCTGTGCCGGAGCGGTGTCATTTATGTGAGCTACGTTAGAAGCTTTTAGCTTGTTCTGTATTCTGAGATTTAGATATGTTTAAATATTAGTTCAGTCTTCTTCTTATGGTGTGGTTGATGAACAACCTGTGTCAGAGTTTAAACCGCCCGTAGGCCTTTGACATGCTTTACACACTATTGATTAATCTCTCAGGTATGCTGGTTTTATCATGATGTTTTCCCTCATCGTTTTAGCAACTAATAATACGCACATAACTTGCGAAATGTCAGAGGTAGCCTTGGGATCGAACTCGAGACCTCTGACTTGTCAGTCGACGGTCATACCACCAGTCAGCCGACTCGAAAGAAAAGGGGAAAGAAATTTCTTACCTATTCATAGCAATATCGTCAGAAGCAGCTATATTCATTCCGTATTCACTCTCCGACTCTGCCACGTCATTGGCCCTCTCTTGGGCCATGTGGTACGGTTTTCCTTCTTCACCTGGGCCTTTTACCACTTTTAAGTCCCTAGGCTCGAAGTTGCCTAATTCTGCAACAATATTTGAACTTATATAATTTTTGAAACCATAGGTTTGCAAATTTTTCACTGTTTTTATACTCCTCTGCAACTCCGCCTTTGGTTTCAATGCAAGTACTTACAGCAAGTACAACATTTTCCTAACATCCTAATCCTATCCTAACTAATCACTACATAGTATAAAACAAAGTCGCTTCCCGCGTCTGTCTGTCCCTATGTATGCTTAGATCTTTAAAACTACGCAACGGATTTTGATGCAGTTTTTTTTAATAGATAGAGTGATTCAAGAGGAAGGTTTATATGTATAATACATGTATATTAGCGTAACTGTGCGAAGCCGGGGCGGTTCGCTAGTAATTATTATAAATGCGAAAGTAAGTTTGTTTGTTAGCTTTTCACTCCTAAACCATTGAAGCGATTATCCTGAAATTTTGCATATACGTTGTCAGGTGTACAGAATCGGACATAGAGTACCTCATCCCGAGGAAAACAACAATAACGTTTTTATGATAAATACCTAGATGGCGCCACGTGTGATTGGATTTTAAATTCTAAATTAACCACGTGAAGTCGCGGGCAAAAGCTATTATTATTTTTATCTTTATTTATTTTGTGATTTTAGCCTCTATTGGGCAAAAGGTCGTCCATAATTATATTGAATCATGAATGTACAGATTGGATCCCGAACGTTCTTCCAAAACAGTGTGCAATGTTCTTTAGTAAACGTTAAGTAAATTCATCGTCAAAAAACATTAAAATCTGCAAGTACAGTCGCGAGATAAAATATGTGAACATGTAGTTTTTCAAAAGCCAGTTCTAAAAGGAACACGTACTTAAAAATGAAAAAGTATTGCATTTATGATATCAATAGATATTTACCAATATTCGCATTGAATATTTTTCTATAAACTGAACCTGCAGGTCAGAAGATAATCACTTGAATGAATTGTGCCAAATGTATCTTTAACTTTGCTCGTGACTGTACAAGGCTTAAATTAGTATAGGTACCTATTTTAGTAAAAAAACAATTTTCTGTCTGTCAATCTATCCGTCAGGCTTTTTTATGGAAATAGGTTGGTAGATAAAGTAAAATAAGTGTTTTTTAATGCAAAAGTCAATGGCCTCTGCGATAATAAAAAAAAACTAGCTTGTTAACTACATGCAATAAAAAGTTACAGCCATTGAAATCCGTGTTTTCATAACGATGAAATAGCTAGTACATTAGTTTTTGTCAGTTTATTTTCTTAGGAGCCGCTGAATGCGTGCCTATCATGTATATCATATCTTAAAGGTACATAATAAGTTAATAACTACAATTAATTATTATTCAGGGTTATTTGTAAAACACCAGCATCCTTAAAAGGGGTCATTAAACTCATCATTACGAACAACTTTTACTATGGGACCACCCCTGAAATCGCAAAAAAAAAATCTGCTGTTTCATACATTTATGTTCACATGACTCAACAAAATGTATGGAACAGCTGTTTTTTTTTGCGATTTCAGGGGTGGTCCCATAGTAAAAGTTGTTCATAATGATGAGCTTAATGAGCTCTTTTAAGGATGCTGGTGTTTTACAAATAACCCTGTATAACTATCTACAGTTAATTATTATATATATTTGTGTATGTTTATGTAGTTTATAATAAGGTATATGTGTAGTTTATAATAGTTTAGCTACATCAAATTCATGTTAAATTATCTTTTATTATTTCTATGCATCTGCCATGTTATCTCTGCATCACCCAAAGGTCGACTGGCTGAAAATGCCTAACGCATTAAGTCCGCCTTGTACATGTTTCAGTACGAAGTATAAATAAATAAATATATAATAATTAAGGGTGCGAAAGACAGGAGGCGAGATGAAGAATGATATGATGAAACTTTGACTTGATTGCACTGAAAAAACCGACTAATAATTAAAGTAGGGAGAGGGGGGGCGACGCCGAATTTTCAGTTTGGTTCGGGCGACGAATACCGCCCAACGCAACGCGCAACGCTCTGCGTCTCCGTAAATGAGGCCTAAGCTTAAGAACGCTCCACACGACATGATTTGATCAGATCATAATCATGATTAGATCAGATCATAATCATGATTAGATCATATCGTTTGTAGGACGTTTAAAAGCGACATTCTTGATCGTTTTATTTGGCTTGGGTTGGGCCTTAACTATAGAGTTGCTAACCTGGATAGCTTTTAAGCAGCGTCCTGTGTTTTAAAGCGCCCTGATAAGGTCATTAATTTTTAAATTCGCGCGCCACTTTTATAATTCTTACGTTATAGGCGCGGGATCACGGTTCAGTCGCACATGTTTTTAAAATGAATTGTCCTGTTTTTACAACTTCAAGTCCTAGTTTTTTAAATTTAGGTTTGGCAACCCTACTTTTCTATTGCGATTAAAATATTTAGGTATGAGCAACCTAATCGCTATTTTATGACGTCATAGCTGTCAATACGAAGTTTCAGTATTTTCTTATCATTTTGAATTGTATTAGCATTTATGCTGGCTGTTTAATTTCCTCTTTTTTATTACTTCCTATAGGTATATCCAAGGGCATCGCCAACCGATGATTAAGGGGGGGGGGGTTCTAGTAGAAGGATGGAAAAAGTAAGTACAGTCGAACGCTTATGTATCAAGTGAAAACTTCAACATGCTCTTGTCTGTACTATAAATAAAACTTGTAAACATGGTAATTAATAAAATAGTACCTATCTAGAACAAAAAAAAATTTGTATTAAGAAATAAATTATTTTTTCGATTCTCTAGAAGGGGGCAGCAGCCCCTCCCTACCCCCTTAGCGACGTCCAAGTTTATATCTATTCCTTCATTTTTAATGCCTTGGGCTACATTATTGCAATTTTCGTAAGGATCTCTAATTTTTTTTAAATACAGCCCATGTTACCTGATAATGTAACTTTCTATAGGTACTTATAAGAAAGAATTTAAACTTGAAATTGTTAAGTAGTTTTTGAGTTTATTAAATCCATTAGAAACATGCTTGCGATTTAATTTTGTGTATGTTTATTCACAAAATTATATCTTTTCTCTTTACAATAGTTAGTTTAAAAGATTAATTATAATTATTTACTTTTACGGCTTCACTCACGTGGGAATTGGATCAAGATATAAAATATTAAATGTAGCCTATCTTTGTGCATGTTTCATCCAAAACTGTTCAACGGTTTATGTGAGATTGAGTGACAAACATCTTCAAAAACTCTCACATTTACATATAATATTATTAAGGTGTGTCCAAACATTGCGCGGCAAGAGCGCGGCAGCAACACGCGGCGTTTGACACATTTCTGCCGCGCGACTAGTTTAGACCTTCTGCGCGACAGTGCTGCGCGGCATGTCCGAGACACACCGCTCTCTTAATTTCGTATTCAAACCACAATGAAAGCGGCCGTGTGTGTTGTAGCTCTGCTTATTATTCGTAAATTACGTAGAGTAGCTCGCGGCTGCCGCGCGCGGCAGTCGACCAAATAAAGCGCGGCTAGCTGCGCGCGTCAGCCGTGCTCGAATGCTGCGCTGTATTTGGACACACCTGTAGGATTATTAGCTTTTGATTTTTTAGCCCGCATGGTAGTTGGAACAAAATAAAAAATAAGAAACTGTCTTATTTACCCAATCAACTTTAAACCTAATGCTTTAGAAACAAAGTTGACAAAATATTTTTAAAAAAATTGACAGATTAGTAGTAGCTAAATGTGCTGGCTTCTGTCTCAGTGTTAATCTGGGACATTATCTATCTGTGCACTGAGTTTCAACCAAATCCGTTTAACGGTTGACGCGTAATTGAGTAACAAACTTTCACTTTTATAAATAATTAAATAGGGTAGGATTAGTATGATAAGACATACTGCGCCGACCCCAAATAAATTGGGAAAAGGAGATGATGATAGTATGATAACGGAAAAGAAATAATTAGCTACTAAAATTGAAATTTGTTAACCATAAAAAGCTTTTAATGATTAATGACTAGATTTCAATTAGGTGAATAATGAATAAAAAGTGTTTTAGAAAATATGTAACTACTATTGTTCATAGCTCACACAATAGATTTTTTTTATAATGCCTAGCACACAGCATCGCAACATTCAGTATAAACGTAGCGCCGCAGCATTGTCGTTGACGTATTTCGCAGTTATTTTACATAACTAATTTAACAATTAAGTGGACAAATTTGTAATTTACTAGTGGTGACCTATTTGGTTTGAATTCAACCGTAATTTCTTTTTTTTTTATAAAGAAAACTAAAGTTCTTCAATAGCTTCTAAAGAGGAAATGTTATTCAACTACACACATCAAAAGTGTCTAGGGATCAACATATATTTTTGCAATAACTTTTCTCCTGATTGATATTAATTAAAATTTTCTTTAAGGATTCATCAAATAAAGTGTTTTCGTTTGTCACAGTAACGATAAACCAAGTCACCTTTGCATTAATAAAGAAATTTGCCATTTTCCTAATAAAGGGATTTTTGACATTTGAACCACTAACATTAAAGTTCAAAAAAAAGACTGAAATAACAGTTTTCTTTAAAATTTTATTGGGTAACTTAAACAATTAATAATCCGTGTTTCTACCGCGAACACTAACAACACAAGAACATCGGTTTGGCATACTCAAAATGAGTTCATCCAAATCACGCTGTGGAATGGCCGCCCATGTTCGTTGCAACAACAAAAAAAGGTCTTTTTGCGACGGGATACCCTCCATATTCGGCAGAGCTCTTCTCTGTAGCATATCCCATGCATGCTCAATCGGGTTCAAGTCTGGCGACTGAGCAGGCCAGGGCAGGACATTGATGTTAGCTGCGGCGAGAGTATGTCTTACAACTCTTGCGGTGTGCGGTCGTGCATTATCATGCATTAACTGAAATAAGGGACCGATTTGCACTTGTAGAGGAACGATGACGTCTGATACAATCGTCTCAGCATAAATTTGAGCGTTGAGGTTGCCTCTGATCCAAATCAACTCAGTTCTTCCGCCGATCCAAATACCCGCCCATACCATGATGGTTCCACCACTATAAGGATGGACTTCCTGGCAGGATTTTAATCGCTGTTGGCGTCCAGGGGTTCTCCAGTGTCGTATACGTCTTGTATCCGGTCTCATACCAAAACGAGACTCATCAGAAAAGCACACGAAACGCCATTGTTCTTCTGCCCAATTTCTGTGTTCAAGAGCCCATTGATATCGAATCCTACGATTGTGCATTGCTATAGGTGGTACCCGTAGCGGTCTTCGGGAATGAAGGTTCACTTCATGCAAGCGGTTTCTGACTGTTTGGTCGCTAATTAAGTTCCCTGAAGAGTGATGAAGCCTCACGGCTAACATCATGGCGGTTATTGTTGGAGCTCTTCGAGTTAAGATTTGAATGTATCGGTCTTGTCTCCGTGTGGTGCAGCGATACCGTCCTCCATGGCGCTCAGCCACGGTACCAGTGCTTCGGTAACGTGTCCAAAGTCGACTGATAACACTCTGACTTGTATTCAGAGCTAAAGCCACAGTACGTTGCCGGGAACCAGCTTCTATCATTCCCACGGCTCTGAGCATTTCTTCCCTGCTTAAATGACGTCGCCGCTCCATAATAACGTTGGTTTTAATCAGTAGTAGGGAAACAGTAGCACTAATAATGTCTTCAATGCGTTGTATGTTTTTATAGGGAAAATATTGACAGCTGATTTTCATCTTTTACTCGAATTTGATTCACAGTTCCTGATTCAAATTATGAAATGCACCAAAAAGGATCCATATAAATTTATAAAATCATAAATTTATTACAAAGCCACATCTCAATCTCAAGAAATCCGCATAAAAATGCTTGATCCCTAGACACTTTTGATGTGTGTATTTTGTTAAGCCTATTTAATATAAGGTCTAACTTTATCAGGACAAGGGCAGGAAGATGACGATGATGTTTATGGTTGTATAAATCCTTAATTTCAGCTGCCAGTTTTGTGGTGAATGAATGAGTTAATGACCACTCAGCAACTAAAACTCCATAATAATTAAATAATTTTTGAAAAATTATAAAAAAAGTTTGATTTTTGGAACCTATAGGTCCACCTCCTAAGATATTTTGCATTATTTATGTTAGATTTTATAAAGAGACAAGAGGTTTAAAAGTTGTCGAAATTGATTCATATTTTTTTTATATAAATAAACACTTTCCAATTTTTTTTTGGTCGGCCTTCATTTTTGAAGTCTCTATCTGTTTGCCCAATTTCACCATTCACTTTAATAACTGAGTTTAATAAAACTAAGTTCAACCCTACAAAAATTGCAGTCTTGAACTCAAATGCTGGAACTGAGTATAACTTGATTGATTGCGTTTAGTGTCAGTGGTGAAATTGGCTCTAAGTCATCTTAGTAGATGATGATGACAGATAATTATTAATTAATTTCGTTTAAGATAAAAATTATTGAGGAGCATTTTTACAAAGTGTTAACAATACTTTATTTTTATTGTTTTATTCACTTTCATTTTTATTGTTTATTTCATAGTACAACATGTTGATACCAACAAATTTTCTTCAACCATTGAAATTGTAGGTACTGCAGTTGCTTACCCATAGACTAATAAATAAAAAAATATTGTGTTATGAAAAAAAAACCTGTTTTAATTTGTATCGTTTTGTGAAACGCTCCTCAATTAAGCTTTAGATATAAGTTTGTACATATTCAGCTAATAATCATAAACATATACCTACCTACTATTATATTGATTATTAGCAGCGAAATTAATTAGGACAGTAAGCAAATAAGTAAGCAAACAGTATGCAACAATAGTTTACGACACCTGTGAATATAAGATAAGTACACAAAATGTAATTATGTTGCCGCAAAACATTGACGTAACAAAAACACGGCGCGCGGCCCAACAGACACCGGCCCAATAGGCCACATAACAGTACTTATTTCAACATCCATTATCACACAAACTTAGCTTTTATAACTGAATAAACCATGTTACCTGTCTTTAAAATCGGGTAAACGTCGTGATGGAACTTGAAATATTCGGCATTGGGGTTCAAAATTAATTCACTGCCGGATTCAACGCCGATGACGTTCTCACTGGACCACCTAAGTAAGGCGTATAACAAAACTAATAGAATCGCGCATGCTGCTCCCATGCGGATGATCCTGCCTCTTCTTACATTAGTGATCCTCATTTTTGTGATAAATACTTATACCAAATTTAATAAAAAAATATAAACGACTGCCGGAGAAATCGTCGACAATCGACTAAGTGACGTTTAAAGTGACATATTGACAACGTCAACATAGTACGTTCCGATCGTGTTCAAAGATTCCTCTTGTGAATTTGTGTTTAAGTAACCATGGTATAGCTTGGCAAAAAAGAGTCTGACTGAAGCGGTGACAGCTGAAACTAAAAATAAAAATCTTAAAAACTAAGTTTGTGAGTGCTAAAATTCATACTCAGACTCTTTTTTGGCAAGCTGTATTCTTCTTCCTTCATTAATTTAATTCCGACTGAAGGACTTGTATCCATGGTCATGAATAAAGATTTAAAAAAAGTTGATGACAGCGGTTAAAAAAAAAAACTCTTGCGACGGGTTTCAAACAAAGCAGTTATTTTCGAAAATTTTGGTTTCTGCCTTCTGGCTGTTTATTTATTATTTATCAGAGAGTACGTAAATGTAAACACTAACTTTCTAATGTCTGTAACTAGTGTTTTAGTTGGGCAGCGTATACTTATTTAATAGATTTTAAAAAATTAGCGAACGGTAGAATACCGTTGAAATATTAGCCTGGAATAAGAATGGAATCAAGTGAGTGAATAGATTTTTTTTATTAGGTTCCTAGGTATTGTTTTTGTAGTTTGTTGCTCACAGTAAACTCACAACGACAAAGTCTGATATAATTATGAAGCAACTCATTTTGGAGTGTCGTTATAGGGGTGCAGTTTACTCGTTCCGGTTACTGAGATCTAGTCTATTGGGTTAAAAAACCAGTAATACGCTAATATATGACATGAGATACTATAAAAAATTAAGTGTATAAAACAAAATCAAAATCGGTCCATTCTCTATGAGCTATGATGCCACACACTCCTCTTTTTGCATGCCACACACCTGCATGGGAGGTTTAAAATATGTTATTTAACAATGACATTAGATTGTTACTATGTTACTGTTTTTGGACTGTGATGTGTGCAGTTTATATGGGAATATGTGGCATAGAAAGGTTATAATTTCTTGTTAAATATTTCAGCAATGGCCTTCACAGTGGAGAACTTCATAGGCAACTGGAATGGAGAGTTTCCAAACTATCCTCTGACAGCAGCTGATCTGAAGAAACCGCATGCAGTCATGGGGGCTCTGTTACAAGTATTTGACAGACTAGGCATTGATACGGATGCTATATTATTTGAAGTATGTAGTATAGATTTTAATTTTTTTTTATGTTCAATTTATAATAGCTGGATAACATACATGTCTGGAGTCTCATTCTAATCTAGTGGATGGAAACTCGATTTCAGGGTCCCGTCGTTGTAGGTTTAAAAACAAACCCCCGGACACTTAAAATAACTGACAAAATGTGTTATCTTCTAAATCCTCTTGCGAAATACTTGCATGGTTTATTATTTATGTAATATATTTTTATGCATAGCCTCCTCCAGAAGAGAATCGTAACGAGAACACAATCTACTACCGGGACCTCCTCCCCGTGATCAACATGACCCGTGTTATCAACCACTTGGTCTCCGTGATGCCTCAAGTGGAGGCTACCATCAGCGTGATCCACTTCCTACAGCCTACGGCAACAACGTCGCATTCCATACTGTTGCTGCTATTTAATTTGATGGTGTTTAATGAAGAAAGGCTAAGGGATATTGCACCTCATGAGGAAGAATTGTTTGCACAACCTGGTCAGGTAAATATTATAGCAATTAAGTAGTGAACTGATGACACAGCTTGCAAAGCACTTGCAATAAAAAATTTGTAGAACATTAATGATTAAATAATGTAAACGTCAATAATTAAGAGTGCAGGTAGCGATGCAATAGCTCAGCATTGTGAGAGCAATGACTTAGTTGGACAAGTGCCAGTTTGGGGTTTCTAAGTCTTTAAACAATGGTGGTTTAAATATTAGTTTAGGGGAGCCAACATCCATGTCCTGTCAGCAGATATTTAGTTTTATAAGGTTATGTATGAAAGAAAGAATGTCAAATTAATCATGAGGATTAGGAAGAATTGTATTTGTGTAAAACCTAAATAAATTGATGTTACCCATGGGGCTGGCATAATCACCCTGTGTGATTGAAGCTCCGTTAAAAAATAGATTTAAAAAAAAAAAAAATAAGTCTTGTACGTAAATTATATCTCTTTTTTAACATCCTTAAAACAAATTAAACCTTTTTTCGACGCGTTGTTGCGGTTTAATTGTTTTAGGCGTCCAGAATGAGGGACAGAAACTTTTTAAAACACATGGAAAGGGATTGAAAATGAATCAAATATTCCTTATATAAAAGCAAAGTGTTGTGCTTGCGCACTTATAGTTATTACTAATTTTTGGACATGAAAATTGCAGGTTAAAGCATTAGAGGAGAAAAAGAACAGGCTGTTAGAAATGCTAAATGAACAAGCACAAGAAAAAGGGGAACGCGCTGAAAGACTAGAAAAGGTATGAAGATTATTTGTATAACTATTCTATAATAACTATGAATGATACAAGCAATATTTATATGTAATAGCGCTATTGAAAGTGGCTCTAACAATTTTGATGAAATTTTTCTCCTTTTTGGAATCTAGTGGATCATAAAACATTGTTTCAGCTCGATAGAGACATAAAACAATATGAAGAAGACTTGAAACAGGAGAAAGAAATCGAAGATGAAGAGAAAAAAGAGTCTGAAGCAATAATGAAAGAGAATAGACAAACAGAGATGTTGATAGAGCAGAAGAAGAGTCACAGAGATGCTTTGATGGCTGAAGTGGCGAGGAAAAAGGCTTTGCGGTGAGTTTTACTTAAGTTTTACCAGTTTCCTGACCGGGTTGGTAATTTTCTTTTCGGTACTTATTTTCTGTTACTGACTAGTAGTCCAGTCAGTGGTCGAAATTTGACCTAAATTCTTTTTTTTAAATGAATTTTAGTTTTATGCACTTCTATTAGGTATGTATGTTTCACTTGTACGATTTAGAGATGGCGCTGGTAGTTGCTACATCTTGCTGTTGAAGGTTCAGAGATGGCGCTGTGTTTTATTTTTATGCACTTGTATTCTATATTTCTTCTCCATATACACTTTTACTATGCTAAAGTTTCACTGCTCCGTGCGCGCAATATTCTAAAGGGATTCAGGGGGGGACACAGTTTTCGCTTCACCTATTAATGTATAGATTACCTTCTCCAGAGTGTACGACGCGGACGACATAAAGGCACAGGCAGAGCAAGCAGCTCAAAGCGTACAAGAAGCCGAGGAGAAATTAAATTCACTCAGAGCTACTCTCATGCAGAAGGAGAGCAGTTTGAAGAACTTGCAGACTGTTAAACCTAACTTAGACACTGCTAATAACCTGCTGCATGAGATTATGAAGCTCTCTGATAGTTTACGGTAAGTCAAATGATGCATAATAGGTAACCCATGTTCATTTATGCATATTATTAAGTGATTATGCATATTTAATTATGCATATAGAATGATGCATATTAAATTATGCATATCAAATTATGCATATTATAAGATGCATATTGAACTATGCATAATATTATAAGATGCATATTGAACTAAGCATATTAAATGACGCCTAATTAAATGGTGCATATTAAAATATTAGTGATTGCTGCATTGGCTTGGTTTAGTCATATCAAGCGCCGTTGTGCCGTCCTGGGTTCAAGGGTTACTGGGCGTCTGAACATTCTTAATGGCAGATTTTATCGGGTATTTGGCAACAGATCTTAGAACATGAGACTCATAACATGGGCTTAAAAACATCTTTCCTTTAACCTTTTTTTTAAATTATCATGATGATAAATAAGGTCTTATTATTTATTGTAGTGACTTCGAAACCGGTGACCTAGACTCGGAAAGCAAGGAGGGAGAGCTGGACGTGATGAACACTGAACTGGGCGAGCTTCAAGCTCAACTGTGCGAGTTACAAGTCGCACGCGCAGACGCTGCTAAGAAAAGGACCGACATGCAAGCCAGGAGGCAGCAAGATAGAAATGTGGCACAGAGGTGGGTGAAATAAGGGGTATTTTATATTAAAACTTGTTACAGATGATGAAGATGGGTACTATAATATCAAAATCAAAATATCTTGAGCTATATTTCGATACCACGAAGATAATTATACAGTCAACCACACATCAGTGGTAACAATTTGACATTGACAGCACCCTTATTACGTAGCAGTAAAGGCTATTTTTGTAGTTCAGTGTCACTACTGTCATGCAGTTGACTGTACAACATGTAACAATTAGGTAGTCATATTTAAGGATGAGGATCAGACCATCAAACTAGACTTATTTGCTTCACGGCACAAATTTCGAAATCGTAAAAAAAAATCGGCTATATTGATGCCATGAAGAAAGTTGTTCAGTTTTGATGGTCCTTAAATATGACTACCTAGTTATGTTACACGTTGTATAAATTCATGATAGTTCCCTCCCTCTTTCGGCCAAAAAAATAAAATAAAGTGAAGTTTTGGCCGATGTCGAAGTTTTCTAGGAAGCGCCGAAATTAAAAAAAACTAACCGTAAATATTTTGTAAGTAAATAAATATTATAATTGATAATAATTCACAGTGTTATTATATTTGACAAGATGCAAGATATTTTTAATCATCATAAAAATATCTTGCATCTATATTATAGAGATTTGTAATATGCTAAAACACCATGTAATAAGGACACTAAATTAAATGGATACAAGTATGTAATCTATGTACGTATTAGGTATATTAGTTGTAAGTTATCTTACGTTCAAAATAAAATTTAAAAAAAATCTCAAAAATAATTTTACAGTTCACTACACGAAGCTGAGGAAAAAGACAAGAAACTGCGCGAACGATGTAAAAAGGCGGCTCAGCGTACACTTGAGATCAAAGAGATGACGGTCCAGTACGAGGCTGAGAAGACTGCCGGCATTGAGGAGCTGGCTAACATCAAGAATAACTTCAGCACTGAGGTAGGTAGCTGAAAATATTAATAGAAAATATTAATAAAATTAAAATATAGAATATATAAATCAGTATTGGCCGGGTGTAAAACATGGCTATTGGCTACACATCAAGCCAAAACCAGTATGAACTGACGTCGTATTGTAAAGGCTCTTCGTACTACAAGATGTCAGCTTAGACTGGAAATGTAAATAATTATATAGCTTGATGTGTAGCCGTGTGTACGATAAACAGCGCCACCTAGCGGTCGAAACTAATGCTCTAGCGGACTTTGGCGGAGGGGTGGTGTGCCCCGGGCCCCTGCCTCTACCTCCAAATCTCGATAGTCCCCAGCACATTACTTTCTTTTGTTACAAAATGTACACTACAAAACGTCAATTTTTGAAGAGACCAGTCATGTTTTATTAAGTGGTATGTTTATCCAATAATATTCAAACCTTTTTATACATACATACATAAATTCGCGCTTTTTTCCACGCGGGGGTAGGCAGAAACCACAGAACGCCACCCGCTACAGTACATTCAGTGTAGCTAAGTGACATTTCTCAGCTCGCTTTTCGCCCCGTGAGAACTTTTGAGATGTAGCGAGCACTACTGCAGCACTCATTACATGCTATAAAAAAAAATATATTCTTTATAATTTATTATGTTTTCAGTTGAAGGCTGTAGACGAGCTGTTGTTGAAGAAAGCAGTGGAGGCAGAGAAAAAGGTCGAGGAAAAGTTACGAAATAGAAACATTTGATATTGAAATACCAGCCCAATGTTTAACAAGTTAAGGTTTATTATAGTAATAGTTATGTAAGTTGGTTTATCTAAATAAAACAAATAAAACAAAGATTAAATAGTATTATTTATATTAAATGTATAAAATAATCGCAACCACACCCTAACCCTTACATACACCCCACACTGAAACACTTCACCACCATTTTAACATAATGTTCCCGATTACTATTGTACCAATAATTGTAATGCACAATTGCACATCAGAGCCAGTAAGACAAGGTAACATGTGCTATTGTACGAAACTTAATTGTACAATAAACGTTATTATTATTTATAATTCTTAAGAAATGAAAGTAGGTAGGTATGTTTATCTAAATAAAATAAAAAAATCAAAGATAAAAGTTTTATTTAAGAATATTAAATGCAATAATAATAATATTGTATTGTTGACATTATAATTTAATTCATCTATATTTATTTTACACAAAAATGCCGGCATCTTATTTTATACAAATTATATATTACATCATTGTTAATTATATCATAGCAGTCTATATCATATCAGTCAAATAAGGGTAAATGCTAAGGGCTTATTTCTCAATCTACGGACAGGCATAATTTATTAGGTAAATTCGAAATTGAAACAGGAATAGAGGTTATATAAAATTATCTGAAAGGTTACTAAAAAACATTTGCCAGTAAACAGTGGAATAGGGCTTAAGTCGTTTTACAAATTGACATACAGCACATCCAAATGGTTACGAAATTATTTTGTCGATCATAGATCTCTGCTCTGCAATATATTGTTTGTGATCTGGCGGGTTAAACCCATAACTCATAGCCTAAGCGAAGACCAGCTACAGAGATACAACTGCAATCCTACTTATAATCTTATAGTAATTTACATTCTCAGGCTTCATATATGGGTGTTATTGTAAACTCCTGATAATACTGTATTTTAGAAGTCCAGAACTTCAGTTTCGAGAGAAAATGAGTCCATACCTACATAATATTTTGACCGACACGATATTAATATTTGGATCAGAAATTCGACAAATTAGCACTTGCTAATGTCGGGAAGAGTTTTGCCCTTGCAGTGGTTGAGCCATCCGTACCAGGCATTGAAGTGGTGGCGCTTGTAGATCTTCTTAGCGCAGGTCGACGCCTTCGTTATATCGTCCTTCATCACATCTGGAAATATAATTCTCGTTAATAAATAATGTAAATAAACCAGTTCGAAGGATCGAACATTAAACTAATTGCCACGCTAGCTCACTGCGTGTTGGCGATTTCAACTATTTCCTTACGATATTTTCCTTCACCGTCAGTCAGTGGTGTCTTAGATTAACTATGAAAGTAGGTACATATGGCATTGAAGAAACATGCTTGATTCAAACCGACACCCATGTGCTTGCAAGGAGGGTCCGTAGATAATCTATAAGCCACCACACGAGTCCACGACATAGGTACTCGTTTATAAGGATTTGGCTAATTTTACCGTAGCAGTCCTTTTCAGATGTTACTGCACTAGTATCTATCGTTGACTTGGAACAGTCCTTAGTCCTGGAGCCGTTTTGATTGGTGTCGTATACAAACTAGTACTTAACAGTTACTTACCAGCGCATGTGACGTGGCAGTCCTTTCCAGGCGTGTTGGTATTACTGCACCAGTATCTGTCGTTGATCTGGAACAGTCCGTAGTCCTTCGAGCCGTTCTTATTGGTGTTGGTCTTTGCTGTGTTCCTGGAGCTCTCGTGTTCAACCAAGCATACCCCTGGATAAAAATATTTTGTCAGTAACATTATAAAACATTGATGCAAAATCTCGGAACATCCCTGGTGTCGCAAGCGCTATAGGTTACGGTACCTAATCACTTGCCATCTTACCTACAAAGCCTGTATCAGCCCACTGCTGGACATAGGCCTCTTCTCACACGCATCACATATTTTTTGCGCTCATTAGAAAGTGCCCTTGCCCTTAATCGCCACGCTGGGCAAGCGGGTAGTTGATCGCAGTAGCATATGGTTGCTATTATTATGCTGCTGTCCATACTCTAGATTTTTCTCTTTGTCGCTTCTTACGATAGGTAACCGCGGGGGCAGTTCTATTCGTAGGCCGGAAACCTCACAGTACGGCACTTACCCTCAGACGGGCCTAATGCCTGTTGTCCACCCTAGTAGAATAAAAAAAATAGGAAGATAATAATTTAAACTTATACTTACAATCCCTCATCTTGTCTTCAGGGAAGCCTTGTCTTCGCAATTCGTGGACCAACTCACATCTTGAAAATTGTTTAGCCTCGCAATGCAGGCAAATAGCCGCAAGCGCAAATAGGAAAATTGTTAGTTTTTGCATCTTTAAGGATGAGACAACTTGTAGGCACGAAGTCAAGACTGCGTATGAACTGGACTCAAGAATTGCACTTATATATGTTTGAGCTATGTAGATAATATGTGTAGTTATGTAAACTGGGATCGGGGGATTCCTTTTATCAATAGGGTCATGACTGAGTATTGAAGAAGTGTTTATGTTTAGCAACAAATAAATCCCCGTTATAGGTTACACGTTTGGCGTTGAGGAAAAGATTTTTTGTGAGTATAATAATTTCGTGTTTTTTTAAAATGCCTATTATTTTACAAAAAAATGTTATTTTTTGTTTTTATCCTTTTACCTAGATGATTGCTGTTTTAGTGTTTTCAAAATGTGTGTTTTTTTAGAAATTTACATAAAAGCTTTTTCTCAGTTGTAAAACTGAATAAAAAGCTTTCAAAGCCACACTAATGTTATGTCGCGAATGTAAAATATAGTAGAATCGTAAGGTTATCACGATTTTTTAAATTGGGACATTTTAGCAAATTAGGACTAATTTTTAGATATCTTATCTCTATCTCTTATACAATTAACTTAATAACTTACTTTTAAACTTAATAATTTTGTTGATACAAAAAACTGGTTTTATACTTTTTTAATGGATTCTTAACGACTATGAAACAAGTACCTACCTATACGATTGGTGAAAGTTAAAAAAAATTGTAGACAAAACATCTATTACCAGTAGGAATTGAACATGCGATCTACTGGTTTGATTTGTTTTGAGTTAGAATAAGTAAGTCCTAGCTTCAAATCCTGTTTGTAATCGTTTTATCAACAGGAATTTTAGTATTTCTTGTTTTTTTTTTACATGTTTTAGCACATATTATGTTAGCTTATTAAATATAATTATTTAAGAGAACTTTAGCGTTTGTATCGTATTTTGTATTTGTCTTCTGTGTATTTCTAAACCACTGATCCGTTTGTGATGAAATTTTGGAGGGTTGTTGTGCATACCCCCGCCAAGGTGCAACGGATTGGACGCTGGGAACAGCCAGTATTTTATACAATATCATAAATAAGTACATAGACTCACGCCTGGATTCCCCGGAGGGGGCAGGCAGAGGTCTATGCAGTACCTACATCAAAAGATTTGGTTGTTAAAAGTTTCCATAAAGGTGTGTGTAAATAATGATGCCCCTGCCTCTTAAACAAGTCTCAATCTCGTAGAATTGATCTGCTACTACTGCCTACCCTGTTTCTTTCAAACGGTGGTGTTGAAATTCGCAAATGACCTTTCCATCTTCCAGATAACCTTGATGACAATGTATTGACACTCAAGTCTCTATACGATAAGTAAGCAAATAGATAATAAAAAATAATTGTTACTAATAAACATTGCAAATGATAAATATTTTGAAATATTTACGATAAGGCATTTAACGCAACTAAACAATGTTTTGATTTCTAAATATGCAGTTTATGAGTCGTTTACTTATTTTATTAATAAGTTTCTTGTAGGTACACAGTATTGTAATTTAACTGCAAAGTTAGAAAATTACCCTTATGGCTATTTCAATTCCGTTTAAAAAGGTGACTAAATAATTATTCTATACAAAAAATAAGCCTTGATAATTGTTGATTGTATTGATTTAGCGTAATTGACGATTATTATCACTACATCCTAGCTTCTTTGTACCTTTAATCCTAAGCTCAGAAACTACTGTAAGGATTTTGATACGGTTTTTTAACGGTGTGAAAAGCCAGGTCAGAGGCCTACAGGCGGCTTAAACTCTGACACCAGGTTGTTAATCAACCGTAGGATAAAGAAAAAGTTAAGAAGAAAAATTAAGAAAATTAAAATGTAATCTTTAAAAAGGCTAGGCTACGTACTAAGCACGCCGCTAGCGGGGAGGTCCCTATATTGAGTTAGTAATACATGAACAAAGAGTCTGTGATAGCAGACGTCGCTTGTCTGTGGTTAGTCACAGGTTTCCCGTCAACACCAAGTCAGTGGAGGTGGAAAATCATTCTTAACTACATTGATTTAAGGTGCATTTTACCCCTTATTTACTGTTTACCTTACATTCGGTAGGTGCGGTTGCTGAACTAAAAATATTCAAGTCGCGATGTGGTTTTCCTGTTTTATCAGCCTATTGTTTCAATTCTGACTTAATTAAATCGTTACAAAATTGCATTAGGTATAGGTACCTAATTATAGGCATTGTTTATTATTGTATTGTGGTAATAATTATTAATATTTAACTTTCAAGTGTAGCTTATTAGTAGGTATACCTGTTGATTGGCAAGTCAGAAGTTTCACATCCGGACACAAGGCAAGCACCTCTGACTTTTCGTAGTTATGTGCGTATTATAAAGTGCCTAAGGCAGGATTATGCCTAAGGCATTAAGTCCACCTTGTACACAGTTTTGTACAAAGAATAAATAAATAAATAAAGTAATCTTATTTTTTTCTACAATAATTGGAACTTTATGGTATCGAATTGAATTTTAATATAATGACCGCGACTGAATAGACTATTAGGTACTTAAAACAAAATATAGCAATAAATAAAACCTGCAAAGACTGCTTTTATTTATATTCTTGCATTCTCCTGTAAAATATTTCACATATTTTGTAAACACAGAAACAACAGCTTATTGATGCGTATAATTCATAGATGCTGGTTTGTACCTAGCCTAAAGGCTTAATATAGCTATTCAGGTGAGGCAATGCAGCCAGCATTTTGGGAACGTGGCCTACTGGTAGCGGTCTGGCAAGTCAAGGCAGTTAGTTTTGTATACATACTACCTATACCTACAGATATTTAAACGTAACTTTGTTTTAACTTTAATGTTATGTAAATAAATACAATTTCGTATTATTAAGAGGATTTAATAAATGTTTAATTAACTAATACATAATTTATAGGTACCTACATTTATATTTGATTTAACATTGTAAACTGGCTGATTTAAAATCCGCCGATTTACAATGTATAAATTTAACAAGAGCAAATAATGTATTTGGACTTGACTCTTACAGTTACTTGATCAAATGTAAATACAATCGATCAATGTTAAGCGATAGATATTAGCAGATTAACATTAGAATATTATTCCTTTTTTCCGTACACTATTGCATCCTATAGTACCTACCAACAATGTAAGTTGCTCAGAGGAATCCCCTTTTCAATTCGGTATAAGATATTAGTCATCAATAGGGCCCGGATTAATATGTAAATACATATTTTTAATTTACTCGATTTTCGATCTAGAATGTGTTCTCTACATCGATTATCATATTTACAATGTGAAAAACTAATTTTTATTTTCCATATTTTTCCATATTTTAAGGTATTTCAAGGTTAAGTCCATATTTTGCAAAAATATATCACAATCCTCCATATTTTCCATTTTTATATCATAGAACAAGAGTAATTGATATAATTTTACGTGTTTGCATTCTCGCCACCATGACCCGTCGCGCGTATTTCATTTCTCTCGCGTTTTATTCCTCGTATTTTGATTCTAAGTTCATTCCACATTATGTATGCTCTCATCACGTCATGTCACGTGGAAAGATTTTTCAGCCAATATAAAGATATACCACATGTATGCAATAAATGAATGAATAAATAAATAAATCAATAAATATTTAGACCAAATCGTCAGATTTAATTTTGATAATTAAAAAAAAGCACTTGATTGTCTACTGTGCAACCATGAAGTGTAGTGTAGTGGCTGATGTAGTGGAAGTTGATAAATGCAAAGCAAATAAATGATTCCTATTCTTGAATAAAACTTATTTTTTTATAATTTTTTTAATGTATGTGTTAAGTACTTACTTTACTCATTTCAATTTCTTTAATGCAAAAAGGCAATGAACAAGGTAAAGTACCTCCCTTTAAAGGTACCTACTGTTATTTTTTACTCCATATTTATTCCATATTTTACATTTTTACTCCATATTTTTTCCATATTTTACATTTTTTCGTCCATATGATATGTACATATTTTGAATTTTTTAATACATATTTTTCCGGGCCCTAGTCATCAACATCAATGAACATTATTAAGAACAGTTTATGTAATCAATTAATCATCTGATCAATTAAACTATCAGATGCGTTGTTAGTCAATTAACTTATTAAATAATATAAGTAAAATTATTTTTTACGTAAAACGGTTTTGTCATCAAAACTAAAGCTGTGTAACAAATATCAGATCAATCTGTCAACAGGAAGGGGGTTAGTTAAATAACGATTACTAAATTTGAACCAAATAATAAACAGGTCAAGCTAAGTAAAACCGTTTAAAAAAAACCTGTTTTTTGTATGTTTGGATATTTGTCTTTCGATCCCAAAAAAACGGCCGAACGGATTTGAATGAACTTTGAAACATAGATAGCTTATGTCCCAGATAGAAACATAGAATACTTTTTATACTTTAGAAACTAGTGGTGGATAAAGTTGCGGGCAGGAGTGAGAGTAGGTATATTAGGTACCTATATCTTCTGCACTTAGTCTCAAGGGTTCACGGTAAGCAGCTTAGTGAGATGACCGTTGGACTGCCAAGTCACCTCTGACTTTTGGGATCCTTTTGCGTTTGAGAAATTAATTACACATCACTTGCTAAAACGATTTATCGAGCGGGATTCAAACTTGCGAACTATTGGGACCCAGCCCAGGGATAAAGCCCAGTCGCTCTGCCACTAAGCTATTCGTAACCCCATCCATAATATCGAAATTTTCTTCCACATCTTAGAAGTCAGATGTAGTTACATCTATCCTTTGTATGGAGTATTAGACTAAGCGGCAAAAAATGCGCCATGTAAAATTTTATTACCACAACTTTTATAATTTTGTGTCTTTAGTTGTGCAATTTGGGTATGATTTCAGATCAATAAAACCATGAAAAGGTTGTTAAATAATTATTATAGACGCACACTCCAGAGTTCATAGCTACATTACATTCATAGCTAGGCTTACATTCGCGAGTTTATACGAGTTTCTCATTAACCACATAGATGGCGTTACAGGTAACATTTTTTTTTGTTTAACACTAGGGGGCATGCGTTACGGGGTTTTCTTTTCAAAAATGTAATAAAATAAAATTCCCGAAGTTTTCACTCTAAGGTTCGGAAATGCATGTTTATTTTTGCACCCTCAAATCAAATCAAATCATTTAATCAAAACTAAATTAGTACATTACAATATAGAATAAAATCTTAGAATAATACATAAAGGTATAATAGTGTCAGGTGCCTGCACTAGGATAAACCTGTGTCGAGGCGTCACGAAACCCTAAACCTATACTTAACCAACCTCCTTTAACTTTCTTGTCAAAATGAAAGGGATGTTAGATAGTGGTTGAACTAAACACAGTTTGCTTAATAGTTAAACGCAAGGGAAGGGTTCAGTTATTAAACTATTAATTTTAACAGATAGGCGCTATTGTCAGACCAGTATGGTGCAGTTTATCTACTAAGACATTCAAAGCTGCCTATTGTAATAAATTAGGTACTTACTCGAAATCTATTTAAGTAGAAGTTCACTTGCTTGATATATGATAGTATGCATGCTCATTGCCTACCTACTTAACAAATATTTGAATTCGATTTATCTAATTAAGTGCCTACTGATAAAGTTTACGGACCTATACCTGTGCCTATACGATACCTACTTATGTTATAATAACCATTTTCCAAATATTGTGGAATTGGTGACACTCTAACGACTGCGGACTTGCAAACTTCTTTTCTCGAAGATCTCAAAGAACACCGTCATTCACCACTCGTAAAATGACACTGCTAAAGAAAGCCAATTATATTGCCAGCAATCCTGGCAGCAATCAAAATAAAAAAAAAGAAAATGAAATTAAAATGGCCGTCGAGGTTCCGCGCATGCGTGTCCCATCGACTTGTGTAGCTTTGGAATGAGCTGGCTGCTGGCAGTGGCGGCAGTTCGCGTTTCGCATCGCATTGTGATGTTCGTGGTCGAATGGGAGGCGCGGGATGGGCGCGCGGCGAAGCGCGCGTAGCTGATGACTCGGACTTCGAAGCACTAAAGAGCCTCCTAGCTTCAGACATAGGCTGGACCCTGGAGTACGAGAAAGACGGCGTGAAAGTCTGGGCAGAGGATGCCGCGCACGGCGCGCTTAGAACTGTCAAGGTGTGTTGTTGTATTTTAATTTGAAAACAAATAGTAAATCTCGTAAGGAGATAAGCGTTTTACAGATGATTAATTTCTATGTATACAATAACAAATAAACAGTATTACGCTTGTTTAATTTAACAATATTTAATGTTTATCTTAAAGGTACTTTAGAGTTAAACAAAAATGAAATATTGGTAGGTAGGTAAGTGTAGTTATTAATACAAAGTGCTTACAGTTACTTAAACAACTTTATACTCTAAAACCACTTTAGTATTCTCTTAAGTTTAAGGAATTCCTTCTGGGTGAACATTAAAACAAGTAATTTGAAAAAGTTTGGTCAACAATTTTAACAATCCTCTCGTCTGAACGCTCCGTTGTTTCAGTAGCCGAAAATGATTATAAATGCGAAGAGTTGGACGTCTTACTGCATAGCGTGCTATTTAACCGATGTAGCTCTTACCTTATTATTTTTACTAGCTTTATTCAGCGGCTTCGCTCACGAGGTTTGAATTTTTTCGGAATAAAAGGTACCCTATGTTCTTTTCTGGCCCATTAACTACCTATCAGCAGTAACTACCTATACCTGCAGAAATCAAGTAGATTCGTTGCACACAAGGACAAACCCACGTGCTACTGCATTGCCCAGGGGTTGCTACATACCTACAGGGCTAAGTACTTCGGTGACCCAGGTACTCTCTCTTCGAGAGATTACTGGCAGCATTAAAGGGCTGCTGGCATTCCTCGAGGAGCTGGGGTGGCTCGAATAGATTTGATCCCATCCTCATGCAGAATACCTACGCGCTATGACGTGAACCTGCGGAAAACAGCCCTTCATACCATACCATACACAAGGATAAACCAACAAACACACTCTATCATTTACGATATTAGTATGATTACGCACTTATTGCATTAGCTGACATTAATCTTCCTTTTTTATATTTTCCGTTATTACTTTATAAGCACAGTGACATCGCAGTATTTTTAATGATCTATACGAAACAGGAGTATGTTTTTTAGAAATCTTTTTTCTAATAATCCACGATCCCAAAGTTAATGGAATGCGAGACGGGGCAAGGAGTCTCTTCAAAGGGAAGTACCTTAATATCTATGGTACGGGTCATCAAATGGCGGACCGCGGTCCGAATACGGAACTTGGATTTTTTTTTCTGCCGACCTTTACAGAACAATAAATTCGAATTATATTTTATTTATGTCAAAAGATTGAAGCCTATTTGAGTCTTCATTTTATTATTGTAAGGAAAGTATCTGGTTATATTAGAAGCCGACGACAAGAAAAAGTCAAGCCGAAACAAAGTTTGGGAATAATAAGGCTAGGAGGATGAGGATGGTGAGGGACAGTAGAATTTGTCATGCTAAAGCCTGGTTGGTATTTATCATCTACCAGGCGGACTCATGACTATATATTTCATATATTTTTAAAACGGATCCCTAAGTTATGGCGTCCTTTTAGAGCGACACCAAGTCAGAGGTCTCGGGGTCAAAACCAAGGCTCGCACCTCTGACTTTTCGTAATTTATGTGCGTTTTATAAATTAATTATCACTTACTCCGTGCTGAAAGCACGCAAAGCCGTTGGCCCTTCGCCTGATCTCTCTCCGGTCGTGTTGGATTGCCGTCCCATCGGACTACTCATAGTGACTCTCAAGTGAGGGAATAGAAAGTGCAAGGACGACATTATTATTATTCATTACATTAATTTCTATTATTCATCTATATTATATCATTCACTGCATTCAAATTTCGAGAAACATTTTCTGTGTAGTCGATTTGATGTACATATAATAATTATTATAAATACACGATATTGTATATACATTATATTGAAAATACAGTATACAGTTGATGTCCAAAATGTTGCCCTTCATTTGCAATGTTTACGTTCCCCGTTTGTTTAGGTTTATTTGTTAGTTAAAGGACTGAATTAATTAATTTATGTTCATAGATGTTAGCTATGCCTATATACTGCTAGCTAGAGAAATAGGTTACCCGAAAATTATAAGCATCGGCGCGTCGCACGTCAGTTACACCAATTAGTTTGATTGGTGGTCAAAATATGAAAGATTGTCAGAATCCGCTTGCTAGATGACGGCTTTCTAATCAATACCCAGGTTGTTCATCAACCATACGACGTATATGTCAGAGTTTATACCTCCCGTAGGCCTCTGAAATGGCTTTACAAACTGTCGGAAAATCTTTCAGGTGTGCCAGTTTCCTCACGATGTTTTCCTTCACAGGTTTAGTACAATTCTTTGGTTTTAGCAAGTGATAATTAATTTTAGAAAAGTTAGAGGTGCGTGCCTGGGTTTCGAACCTACGACCTTTGACTTGGCAGTCTAATGGTCGTACCACTAGGCTATCACTACATCGATAATCATCATCAATAATAAAAATATAAAAGACACAGAAAGAGTTCCTTCTGATAAAAACAAAAACGATAGGAATTTATTTTTTGTCAAAGTCAGTACAAAAAAGTCAACAGTCCGGATCCGGTTCGACATTTTTTAAGCCGAATATTTTTAGAATTAAAAACTGAAGGACACTGAAACTTAGTAGGCTATAGATACAGTTTACAATTTATTTCAGTCTTTAATTTTTCATAATTATAGGTAAAAAAAAATATAGAATCATCCTCTTTTACTAGAATATTCTCCTGTATCGTGGGATCAGATACAGACTTATATTTCCACAATGCTCACCCAGACCGAAACAAATCACATAATTATTTGTTTCGTGATGAAATCGAACCCACGACACTAGCACAGCACAAGCGTAAAACGAGAATTGCTTAACCGCTATGCCAATCGTGTTGTCAAAAAATTGAACCCAAATATTCTCATGTGTAAATGTACTTTTCGGATAGTTTCATTTAGGTACTGCGAAATCCGAGTTTCGGGCACCCCGACTCGTTTCGGATAGGTCCGTTATTCGTCGTGTTTCTGTAGATGTAGATCTGGATAATTTTATCGTTCGTAGTTTAATAGTTAAAGTTTCGTAGTCCGTAGTTATAATTTAACAAAATGGAACATCTGATAATTCTGACCCATAAAATTATTTAGTAATTTTCAGTTAAATAATTTTTAGTTTAAAATATCAAGAGCTGAGTTTATAGTACCTATCTGCAAATTAATAGGTCTAAGGCATAGTATTGGATCTCTTCCATATAGTTATATCAATATGTATTTGTCAATTATGCTGTCAGATCGTGGCAAAAATGAGATTTTAATATTATTGTCGTATGCAATGTCTTGATTTCCATAGAATATTTGAATTCCATTTTCCAATTTAGATGCGGTAGTACGTCGCGTACCTACGCATCATATTCAGTTTAGACGATTCAACAATACACGAATATTGAGGATGTGCGTTACCTTCTCTTTTCAAAAAAGCCTCTTTTCTGTGAAACGGTGACACCAAAAAAAAAAGAAATACTTCAAAGGGTATAACTACAGAATACAACACACCAAACCTATACGTAGTTAACCAAGAGAAAAACACGCTGAACACCTAGCCACATATTACTAAATAGTTACTACGTAAAGTTAGCTGATTTTAAGTAGTGCCAACTAAAAATGCAATAGACCTGCAACCTGCTGTAGGTAACGCACAAACAAAGATAAGTGTAATAAAAAATAATATTATGCATTATGGTTATTTAAAAATATATTTATAAATAAAAGTATTAGGTATTGCTTCACTAGTATTTTCACATCACACAACTATATCGATATTTTTCTCAAACCTAATATTTCCCTTCCCAATACCAATATCTAGCTTTTTAATAATACCTTTGTGATTTTAGCGCTGCCGATAGAAATATTGACACTTGAAGAGAAGTTTATTTTATTTGATCATAAACCACTGCAAGTATTCTAGCTATCTACAGTGGTACTTCATAATGTTACACCCTATTTTATAGCTTATTGCCGTAATATAGAGTTTATTGCCTATTGCCACAACCGCTTGCTTTGTGCTTCTATAGATAAGTGATTCAGGGGATAGGTATAAATACGAGATTTATGCTGTCAATATCGTATGTTGTTATAAGCTGTCGCTCTTGATTTCCGAAGGGGTTTCATTTTACTGGCCGTTTTAGGGTTCCTTACTAAAGTCATAAAAAGTAACCCTTTAGAGAGACTTTATCCATTATACACCTGTTTATTTTAAGAGCTATAACTTTGAATAATACTTGTCCAGCATTACTGCAAACTTTGTCCGCGTGTATTTCGAATTTCATTCCCTTTTTTATCCGCTTAGAGGTGGAATTTCCAAACTTCCGACCTTATTGTAGCTTTAGGTTAGACACTCAAGCAATATTTCCTTCAAATTTCAAGTCTCTAGGTCCACCGGTTAAGGACTTGTCCGTCAGTCATGGTACTGACGGACTGATATTTTAGTATACACCCACTTTAGTACTGGAACATAGTTCTTTAAACTGTGGTATGTATTTGTGGTATGTATGTGGGTGTGGTATTTAAAAGAGCAACCATGGAGTTTCTTGCCAGATTCTTCTCCATGAAGTGTTAGGCTGCCCTAGGAACTGGCAACTAGAGTCACTCTTATAATAAAAATATTAGAATTACGACTATTCATAAGTGCCTAATGGTCTACATGAATAAAAATATTTTGATTTTGATTTTGGTAAGTACTGCACTGTACAACATAGCTCAACCCAATCCAAAACAGGAAAATTAGGTAAAGGTAGGTAATTATTTGTGCCTCTGAGTGTTTATTATCTGCTTTTTAGGCGCCTCTTCGCGCTAATTCGCCTTTTCGTGCTTAGCGAGTATCCGCGCCTTATATCTACCCGTAGGTACTTAAACACTCGCTGCTTAATGCCTAAAACGTGCTTGCCTACAAAATAATATCAAAGAATAATAAGAAAAAATCTAGTTCATAACATCTTTAACCATTATTTTCTATTATAATATCGGTTCTCAAGAGTAATAAACAAAACGCACATTAGATACCAAAGCACGTATTATCATAGAAAATGTATAAAAAATATTCTTACGAGTACGTTACTCCTCAAGTTTCTACCAAAGAATATTTTTTAAATTCAATTACTTTATTTCCAAGAACATGGTACATTGAGGTCTTAAATTATTCTAGTTCGTCATACATATTCTACATATTTTTTATATTCTTCAGTCAATCGGTGTGGAAATGAAATTACAATAACTTAAACTTATACATATAATATAGCACTGATAGCCCAGTGATATGACCGTCAACTGACAAGTCAGAGGTCTCGAGTTCGATCCCAAGGCGCGCACCTCTGACTTTTCGTAAGTTATGTGCGTTATAAAAATTTATTATCAGTTGCTAAACGGTGAAGGAAAACATCGTGATGAAACCAGCACACCTGAGAGATTTTTCAACGGTGTCAAAAACCATGTCAGAGGCCTACATGACAGAGGTTGAACAACCATACGATAAGAAGAAGATTTTAATTACACATACACTGTAACAATAGCATTAATAAATTAGCAATAGCATTTAACGTTTTATGTATAAGTTGTATTGACATCGTGATTATGATAGACAATGTATAGAATTATTATTATTAATATTCGCATCAATGCCTCGTTGACTGCCTCGTTGGTCTAGTGGTAGCAAGCGCGACTGCTGAGCACGAGGTCCTGGGTTCGATCCCCGGGTCGGGCAAAGTGTTATTGGGTTTTTACATTACGAAATGCTCAGTAGCAGCACGGAGTCTGGAATTGTGCCCGTTTAATGGCAATAGGCTCGCCCCCTATTACAAGGGACTTATTACATAGCCGGCGAAATGTGGGTGTACTACACACCTCTGCCTTCCCCCTCTGGGGAATACAGGCGTGAGTCTATAAATAAAATAAAAATAAAAATTCGCATCAATGTTATGCGACTGTCAAAGGCATTTCATATGAGTCTATCAGTAATATAATCTGTATGTCAGTATTTAGAATTATTATATTCCATTTAAGAAGAATACCTATTATAAGAGAAGAATAGAATTTATGAGAAGATTAGTAAAAGAAGAAGTACCTATTCCTTTTTTTGTTAAACCGCGTTAAAGTTTCATATCACTAAGAAATTCTGAATACAGTAAAAAATAATTTGAATCTGGGGAACTACTTTCCTTACAGTAACAGCCGAACCCTTAAACCTTTTTTAAACTAACCGTAAACTATCCCAGGGGTATCTCATTAAAAGGTTGCGAGTCTTGGCTACATTTTTACATGAAATATTTTTGGTGGGATTAGGATTTATTTCTTTCGTCTCTTACTAACGAACAGTTGGTTGAATCGTGAGTGATATAAATAAATTTTAGCAGATATAAACAAACTATAAATGTCTTTTACTTCTTCTTCTTATCGTATGGTTGATTAACAACCTGGTGTCAGAGTTTAAACCGCCCGTAGGCCTCTGACATGGCTTTACACACCATTGAAAAATCTCTCAGGTGTGCTGGTTTCATCACGATGTTTTCCTTCACCGTTTTAGCAACTGATAATTAATTTATAATACGCACATAACTTACGAAAAGTGAGAGGTGCGCGCCTTGGGATCGAACTCGAGACCACTGACTTATCAGTCGACGGTCATACCACTAGGCTATCAGGTATCAATGTCTTTTACTAATATTAGACATAATAATAGGATTAGACTTCTAAAGCGGTTTATATACTGATTCTTAGACCCGTTCGTCCGGTCATTTTATACAGAAATTCAACCATCCAGGGCATGCCTAGTTCATAGGTTTAATGTTTAGTTGTAAAATAACTGATTTAAAAATTATTTTAATAAACAAGACTGTCAACTACAATCCTTTTGTTAGGTTTGGTGTTTTTAGATAAACTCACTTTATGAAGTTTATGAAGCGACTTGGCTGAGTTTTATGAGTCATATTTATAGTATCCATAAAATGAGGAGTCACTAGAGACCTTATAGTTGGTCTAGTGCTCGCTAGTGCTAACGTGAATAGAATAGAAAAGCATTTACTACACTTATGTAGTAAATGATTTTCACACACTTTGTCCTGGACTATTCACACTAAAAATCGAAATTTCGTAGAAAAAGAAAACAAATTAATAAATTATATAAAAAAATAATTTAATATTAAAGTAATCTACTCACAAACAGAAGATGAAATAGTAGTTACTATTTATTAACTATTAAATAACTATTTTTTCTTTTCATGTTTAAATGTAAATGGACATTTTTTTAACAAATTTTGTATCTGTCGTAGGATAATTTGATACTTCGAATCTTCGCGGAAATCCTAGGGGTTTTGCGAAAACGCGGATAATTAGACATAGGCGAAAAATTATCAAATCTTACTGGACAAAGTCAGGATTTTTGCGAAAATACTCGTTACTATAGTAAGATTTGATGTGCTCAACACTGATTGGCTACAATTTTGCTGGCTGTCTTCTAATTGGTTCCTAGTTTGCCGATGATTAACTTCAAGTATTGTATCATAGAGTTATGAAGGTTTAGAATAGGTGAGAAAGGAAAATCACTAAATTGATTTTTATAAACTTTTTATTGAAAACAAAACACTGCTGCAATTTAACTCAGACACAAACGTAAACAAATAACGTGCGGCAACAAATGATTGACATTTAAGACGTCAACCAATCAGAGACGATCTCTTATTGAACGCGCTGACCGACCAATCAGCGTTCTTATTTCATAACAGCCAGCGTTTCGTTTCGCAATATTGCTATAATAACGAGTATTTTCGCAAAAATTCTGACTTTGTCCAGTAAGATTTGATAATTTTTCGCCTATGTCTAATTATCCGCGTTTTCGCAAAACTCCTAGGATTTCCGCGAAGATTCGAAGTATCAAATTATCCTACGACATATCTATTTCAATCAATTTTTTATTTTGGCATCGAAGTTAAAATACATTGGAGTTAGGTGCCGACGGCATCCCGTCTTTTCTCTAACACTTTATATATTTTCTATATAATATAACATCTCATATTATATAGAAAATATATAAAGTGCTAGAGGAAAGTTAAAGCCTTCTAAGTTTTAAGTCCATTGTGATTCAAGGGATGAAAATTTAATCCATTGTGGTGAGACAAGTGGCTTTCAATGTGGCGTGTACGGTGTATAGTCTCGAAGTTCTCGTACGCACACAAAGGAACAGCCTGCGAGATGTTTTTCTTTTGTCTGTTTTGTTTAGATAAAACCCCACACTATATTTTTCTGCTGTTTCATATGTGCAGTATACGTAGTGAGTGAGTCGTGAAAGCCTAGTGGTGTGACCATTGACTGGCAAGTCAGAGGTCTCAGGTTCAAACCCAAGGCACTCACCTCTGACTTTTCGTAAGTTATGTGTGTTTTATAAATTAATTATCACTTTCTCCGTGCCTCGGAAAGCACGTAAAGGCCGGTCGTGTCGGATTGCCGTCCCATCGGACTATGCGAGTGAGGAGAGTGCACCTGTGTTTGCGCACACACTTGTGCACTATAATATCTCCCGCGTTGATGGCTAATCTCCGTTGAGATTGGCCGCTGTGAGCGAAATTCGGTCAAGAGAACATTATACGAAGCAAATACAAAGAGTTACATACACACACTTATCTTCTGTAGGTATAAAGCAGTACCGTAACTGACTGACAGACAATCACGGTCTAAAGCGGTGGACCTAGAGTCTTTAGATTCATAAACTATTACGCATACTGCGTTCCAAAACACAAGTTGTTGACGTGGCTCAAAAGGCTGCCCAGCTTAAATGAGACTGGGCAGGACATGTCTGCCGCATGACTGTCGAACTGTGGCCTCAAAAATCATACTTATGAATCATAAGTATGAGACAGTACGACGCGATCGCGGCAGGCCACGTAGGAGATGGCGGGACGAACTGGATCGTTACCCTTCTGACTGGCAGGAAAATAACAGGGGATCGCGAGAAGTGGAGAAAAAGGAGGGAGGCCTTTGCTCAGAAATGGGACGTCCTGGGCTAATAATAATAATGTATGCATACTACCTATGCGAACACTAAAGTTCAAAATTGTTGTAGAAAGAAAAAATAGATTACGAGTGAGATTTGAACCTGCGACCTAGTGGGTAAAGCCCCTAGACGCTCTGCCACTAAGTTATTCGTAACCCCGCCCGTGCTATCGAAATTCTCTTCTAGATTCAACCATCTCAGATAAAAACAAGAAATAATGATTAAAAAAACTAAGGCAACTAGAAAATAAATAAAAAATAGTTATGATAATGATGTTTTTTCAGCTGTCTAAGCAACATATAAAATTACCTTTAAAGTATGTCCTATATAGTAAGAAATATTTTTTATATGCCTATAAATAATATCTGTATAATTTTTTTGATAATTGACATTCTTTGAGCTATCTATACAACCTTACTAGATACCTTGTATGAACCTTAGTAGTAGCGTATAGAATAACCCTTAAATATAATTCGCATATAAGAAGAATTATTTTTATACACCTTTAAATTATATTGCCTAATGCAGTCTACTGCTGTACTTATTAGCATAAGCAGAGTTGCCCTAATTCTTCGTAGAAAATATAAAGTTTTAAAGTACGTACGTTCTAAGAACTACATTTATATACATACACAGGTATCTAAAACCACAAGTTTTGCTAAAGTCGCCTCGTTGCTCCGGTAACATTACCCGATACTGACAACTTATCTCCTCCAAGTAGTTCAACAGTTTGAGTTGTGGGAACTTCGTCACAATCGTTTTGGTTCACGTCGCACGTTGCTAACTTGTGCTGGTTCGCATTTGGTTCGTTTAGATATGTATTTATAGTCAGGGTCACAGATAAGTAATATCAATCAAGTGTGTGCGTGCATACTGGTGCATTCTCTATTTCCTTCTTCTTTTTTTTCGTGTCGATGGTATAACCTATATCTATAAATTTTGAACCCAGAAGGTCTTGTTTGTGGGTCGCTCAAAAAACACTTATAGGCTCTAATTCCTCGCTGTCATAGACCGATGGGGTGTACAAAATATTATCATTTTAATCGTTCGAATGGTTTGCAACCAAAGTTTGGTGTCTGTACATTATATTTTGTCAGTTTTTTACGACACCTCGAAAACAACGGAGATATATTTTCTTGGTCGCAATGTTTTAAAAACTTCTTACTTTCATTTCGAGAAAAAAACATGAATCATTCACATTTAAAAGTCGTTTGAAAACGTAAATTCAGCCATTTTCTGTGACTTTACCAGTGTCCCTATTTCGTTCGGAAACTCTCATTTATCAAAGTCAATTTTCAGAACGGAAACAACGCAGATGGCCGTGCGATTCGGTGTGATATGTAATTTATGACGGGGCAAATATTGGACGGGGTTTTGTGAAAATGCTTGGACATATTGACCTTATTGGTCTATAATAGTATACTATTGGTATGATCGCTGACTAGTATATGGTTATATAATATATTCAATATTATATATCGTTATCCAAAAATATTGTAAGCCATTATTTAAAAGAGCAACCATGGAGTTTCTTGCCAGATTCTTCTCCATGAGGGGTAGGCTGCCCTTGGAACTGGCAACTAGAGTCACTCCTATAATATATTAGAATTATGACTATTCATAAGTGCCTAAAACTGGTCTACATGAATAAAAATATTTTGATTTTGATTTTTGATTTTGATGTTTAATTTATTAACCGACTTCAAAAAAGAGGTTCTCAATTCGATTTGAATGTTTTTCTTTTATAAATATTTAGTAGTGCTTGTAAACTTGAACTTTTACTTAAACTTTTACCTTTGCTAATTTCGTCAGAATCTACTTATGTTTTTCACAATGTGTAATTATTAAACCCTTTCGTACAATTCTGTGCCACGTTGATTGTGAATATTTATTAATACGGACATAATAACAGTAAGTTTATTTTGTATATACACCTCACAAAACTGCGAGCGAGAACGTATAAATTCCACTAAACTAACAAGCATATTACATCTTATGTTACTGTTGTTGCTAGGAGTACCAATATCAAAATAAAGATCGTAGTACTACGTAGCACCGTGTAGCTCGGTGCAGCAATACGTAACGTAGTGTATAACCGCGCAGGCGTAGTACAAATTATGTAGAACTGCGTAGCACAGTGTAGCACCGCGTAGCAAAGTGTAGCACCGCGTAGTAAAGTGTAGCACCGCGTAGCAAATTGTAGCACCACGTAGCAGAGTGTAGCACCGCGTAGCAGAGTGTACCACCGCGTAGCACAGTATAGCATCGCGTAACGTAGCTCGTAGTATTTATACGGTCTTTTTTCTTCTGTTAATGAAAAAGTAGGAACTGTAAATTTTTATAATGTAAAACGTTAAATTTCAACTTTCAATTTATACTTACCGACATTTCCACCTACAGAATCTTATTATTTTTTAATCAATAGCGTTCTTATAGTGCACATGATTTATTTTAATATTTATTTAGAACCATGGTTCAGAGCCTAAAGTAATAAATAAATATACCTTCATAATTTGGCGTTTATAATAACGAGATACGTATCTACAAAATTGGGATCACATTGAAAGACCTTTGTTGGTTACGCGATAAAAATTGGAAAAGGAAAATCGATTTCAATAACATTTGAGCTCCAATATTTGACGGCGATAATATTAGAAATAAATTACGATTACGATAATAAATAGGTATCAATTATGGCAAATGTTTGTCCGCGCATCACCTAAATATTGATAAAAATTTTGAGTGTATGTTATGGGTTCCTAGAAGGTTTTTTTTTTCAGAATTGGTCCCATTAGGTGGTGCTGCGATTGGGCAAAATTAGGACAATGGTAGCGAAGCCGCCTGAAAGTAAACAATATACATAGGACTACACTTTTAAAATTGTAATTACTTTTAAAGAAGCAAGATGTAATAAAAATAATTAGAAAAATAATCTTCGAACGACCTGGTGTCAAGCGTAGGCCTCTGACATGGCTTTACGCACCGTTGAAAAATATCTCAGGTGTGCTGGTTTCCACACGATGTTTTCCCTCACCGTTTTAGCAAGTGATACTTAATTAATTTCTAATACGCACATGAGTCCGAAAAGTCAGAGATGCGTGCCTGGGTTTCAAAACTACGACCTTCGACTAGGCATTCCAACGGTCATACCTCTAGGCTATCACTGCTGTCAATATAATTAATAAAAATATTTTTTTAAATATAAAAGCTTGAATGAAAGTTGATGAATTTGATATAAAACTTTTTTTTTTATTTCAAAACTCTTATTTTTATAGTTTGGAAGAAATTGCAATTTAAAAAATGTGGTACTAAGTATACTATTCCATGTTTGATGTTAGGCTCTATTATTGTATGAGAAAAATTCTCCCGCAGCAAACTTCACAGACTTTGAGATCTGTGGCGCGTACTATAATTTGTTGGTCTATTATAAGATCCCTTTTGAAGAGAGGGTGGTTCAATCAATATGTGTTGTGCATGTTCCACAAGGAATTAAGATTATTCATGCAGAATGGAGAAGGATACTTCAAACAATATGTCTTCTATTTTGATGTGGTCGTCTGAAAGGCAAAAGTTCCCTGAACGCAAAAATATGCAACGCACATTTTATCTATATATAAAAGAAAGTCGAAAATCGTGTAAGTTATGCTATTTATAACTGAAGAACGGCTGAACCGATTTGTCTGAAAAGTGGTAAAGCTTAGAACCAGGAGAAGGACATTGGATACTTATTATAATTTTTTTTTTTTACGGCTGGACCAATTTTCATGATTTTTGATTTCTAGAGGTAGCATAGGGTAAGTTAGGGGTAGAGTAGGGTAAGGGTAGAGTTCGGTAGGGTAGAATAGGCTTTGAAGTAGGATAATCACGCGTACGAAGTCGCGCCAGGAAGCTAGTGCGTTATAAAATCTCTTTGTTGTTGCTAACAGGCTGGACGGATCGTTCATGCGACACTGACGAGTCCTTCATGGACCGGGGTCCGGTATATCGGACATGGGGTAAACATAAACATTAAACATAGACTCTCGCCTGTATTCCCTAAAGGGGTAGGCTGAGGTGTATGTACACATACGTTTCGCCAGCTTCGTTATAAGTCCCATGTAGAGTTTCGTAGGTGTACTGCATGCATACACCTTTATCTACCCCCTCTGGAGAATACATGTTCGAGATTATGTTACGTCATAAAAAATAAATAATTTCAAATAGTCTCGAATACAGGTCCGATTGACATTTGTCGAATTCATCGTAATACATGAATCGCGTCACCTATCTGTTTCCAGCCTTATTATTTTGACAAAAACATTTTTAAAAAACATAGTGATATCAACGTCAGCGTAATCGGCGCTCGTCATAATTTATTCAGCTGTATTCCAGCACGTTATGGGTGCATTAACATGGAAAGTTGGTACTCTCACATAAAATAAGGCAATCCCCTACATTTCGACACGCAAACTGCATAAGTAAGTTTGGAGTTTTGAATTTTTACTTAGTTTCGAGAGTTTCGAACTAATCTTGTGATATAAGGTATCTTATACCCTGAATTCTGGAGAGACAAAGTTTTATGGGCCTCTAGGGTCGAGTCCTTAATTTAATGATTTGTAAACCTGAGCTGAAATCTTAATTTACGGTCTCTAGTCTTGTTTCAATGTTTAGTTAGAACATGAGACAGCTTTGTAGGTGTTTATTTAATTTAATAGCTGCAGCGCGCGAACTTTAGTAATTATAACTACTGCATTAGGCTTGGGTTATGTTGGTACAATGCATGTATGTTTAAATGAAGCTGATGTTGGCTTAAATAATTAAATACTAACTGTTACCCTGTTGTACGCAAGGTTTTCCATTTTTCATTTTTAAGAATTTTTTTTTAGTCTATCACGGCTCTACAGTTAATAGCAGATCACAACTAATTAGACATCACTATGCTGGACTGCTTGCGGGCGCTAGGCGCGGGACGCGCAGGTGAAGGTTTTTAAACACTTCTGCAATAAAGGGTGTTAGGTTTTTTATTTTCGTTACGGAATTTCTTGATTCGGTCGCCGCACTCAAAGCCCGCGATAAAATCTGTGCAATAGCTTAAAAGAATACTTATACTAAACGATAAATGAGAAGAACCTCTCCTACAACTTATATTTCTTTACTTGACTTGGGGATCCGTTTCAGGAAAAGGGCGATTGGCTTTTAAATAAAAATTCAATTGAAGTTTAGGGCCATTGTTTGCGGTGAGTGCGGTGACCAACAAATGGATGTAGGCTTGTCCCTTGTCACACTGAGGTTTTATATAAGGAGAGTGCAATTAATTCTGGCTCTAGATTCAAGTAGGGATCTGTAACCAATAGCGTTCACAATTTTTTCGAATTCCGGACAGTTTTAGTGAGATATACTGACGTAATATACTGTGCTATCTAACGCCCTATTCCAAAATTAGAACGTCGAAGCTTCGATGTTGCACGATTACCTACGAAGGAGGATTTCAAAATTTTGACACTCACCTTCATTCAATAAAAAAAAACACTTTTTTTAATTTATTACAATAAAGGTTAGCGTGCACATCAGTCGCATCGCACCGGACGCACCGGCCGCATGCGGTTTTGGATAGGTTTGGTTCATTCACTTTGGGTCCCTATTCGCTTTTTCAATTGACATCGGTATTAGGGGAGAGGTGGCATGAAAGAGCCAGTTTACTAAACGGAGCAAAAAAAATATATTTAGGTACTTTTAATGAAAGAAATGATGTTTTTATCTCTTCATTTATTATTTATTTTAATTTTAAAGGAGGTAATAAAAATATATATATAAAAAACCTCAAACACTATAAAAATATCAACAAAATAGTATGGTTGATAACTAACCTGGTGTCAGAATTTAAACCACCCGTAGGCCTCTGACATGGCATTAAAACCTAAAAAAAAATCATAAAAACATAAAAACCTATAAAATCTCATTGATGTTTTCAGGTTTTCATACAGAAGCTTAGATATTATTAGCTTTTATTTTGGGGTGGTATTTAATACTTTAACTGTAAATCCCCTTTTTTTTCAATTAAAATATTCGAAATTACCACCAAAAACTTCGCTCGCTCCTACTTCTGGGTGATTTGTAAATAAATAACCACTTCTAACCTAACCTGTCAGATTTGATGGCTTCAAAAATATCACCTTAAAATATTTCTAAAAGAACCTATATAAGGTTTTAAGAAATTATAATCTTGAAAATTAAAAAATAATATTCAAAAATTCAAAACTTAAAAAAATCTAAAAATAGCAGAAGAGATAAAGAAACAAGAGCAAGAAGAAAAAAATAAAGTTGATAAAGTGCTGTTAGTTTTAATTTTACAAGGATGAGGAGTAAATATTGTCCGAAGACACCCATCTTCCCCTACTGTGGTTCCCAAACATTCCATCAGCTAAAAATGTACAAATAATTTTTATATTCTTATTTATTATTTTTCATTAGTAAGGCACCAAAGCCAAAGTTGGTTTGGTTTGGTTGGTTGTTTCTCAAAATTGCTCAGTTGTTCAAAGCAAACACATTATTCTTATAAAATAAAAATATCGATTCATTTATAGTATTTTGTCTTTACGCACGGTCTGAAATAATTTTGTACTTTAAGTTCATGTTCAGCATAAAGCGGGCAGTGCTATTTTTTCAACCAATTTTTCGTCTCACTTAGTTAACTGTAAAGCAGATAGACATAAAAGTAGATTCGCTACGATGCAGTTGTCATCTCTGGATTTTAGAAGATGCAAGAAGATGCAGGAATGCTCACAAATCGTAAATTAGTAATAATTACTTATGTAGCCAATAGGCAACTTTGCTTTTGTTTATTATTAAATAAACAAAAGCAAAGTTGATTCTATTGAAATCCAAATTTTATAAGATTGTACAGTCATGAACTTTAATTTGGGACCCATTTGCATAAAATCTTGTTCGAATGTTCAAATTGCAAGAAGATCGAAAATGTCAGTTCAATAATAGTGGTGAAAAGTAGTTTTCAAATTAAGTCATGTAAATATCGAATTAACCTTTTATTATTTTTTTATTTGCATTGATAACCTCTATGCACAAAGCTACCACGGTTTTCTAATTAAGTACGAATTTGTCAGTCACTGACAGTCAGTGTCTGGCAAGAAAATTATTATTATTTAATGGTTTAAAAATTTTGTCTTTCATTAGAAAAAAGCCTGAAGATATTTTACTGCACATTCGTACGTAGCGTGCTCGAATATGCTAGGCAAGAGTGGAACCCTCGCTATGACATTGATTCATTATATTTGTAAATTAGTAAATATTCAGCGAAAATTTAATCAATTCTACCATCAATTGTTACCGGTTTAGACTTAGATTTATAACTCAGATTATTAACTTCAAGTTTTATGTTATGTTCCAAAATTCAACTTAGCCGTAAAAAAATGAAAATAATAATGTGATTTTGCTGAACGGAATGTTATATTTGGGAACCACAGTACGTTAAGTGAAATAGCGCTATACGTATGAGCGGTACAAACGAATGTCAGCGTAAACTGTGAATGAGATTGGTACTTATGTGTTGCCACTATGTGTAATTATATCACAGACTTAGATGACGGGATGACTATGATTATAGTCAAATTGACAGTGTTGGATAAATAATAAATCAGCTCCGAAGTGGATTGCCGATTTTTCTAATATAGATATTAACTAAATCGTGTTTACGCAGCTTCCATCTATCTATCCGTCTCCCATCGTGTAACAACAGCAAGTAAGAATAATGATTTCCGAAAAAAGACCAATGTTCTCTAAACCTGTTCATAACGCAATGCCTACAACGGCATCACGCTTAGAACAGCTCGATGCAAAGAGATTCGTTAAAGTAGACCACAAGAAGAAGAGGAAGCCTTGCCGTATTCACCCAACACGCTGCTGTGTCCTGCAACACTTGTGACACAGCTGGTCAGCTGTATTATGTTTCTAGAACCGCAACAGTCGTTTGTGTTTCATGTACTATCTGAAAACTCTCCTTAACCAAGAGTTCTAGCCGGAGGATTTCCATTTTGTGAAAGGTTACGCTATATCATTAATTAGCATAATGTTTATAATTATGATTTTGTTACCTGAATTAAATAAATAAACGATTATTATTTACCTGTTTGCGACTTCGCTTTACTTATTCTAATTCTACATACCTACCGACCTTAAAATAACCATTTGCAATAGTGTTTTAGACTGTCTTCAAAATCATAATTGTGTTATTGACCAATTGCGCATTGTTCATTTTTTTTACTCAGACACAGTTGAAAGAGTGCACACAGCTTAAGGTGGTGGCTTCTAATAATAAAAATAAGTACCAGTTGAAAGAGTTACAGCTGGTGGCTTCTATTATAAAAATAAAACAATAATGTACCAGTCATGTATTTTATTATGCAAAGCTAGAAAATGATTCTAAAAACTCTGCCTCTATTTCTTGCTCCTCATCGGATGAAGAGGATTGGAGGAAGAAAGGAGGTTTAGGTAATAGTATTTCGAATCACATATTTTCACAAATAAATCACAAAACTCTCCAAATGGATTTTCTTTTGTCCTAGTTCCTTCTCTAACCAGGCGCGAAAAATTAACCGTGGTTCACATGTATTCAGTTACGACTAGACACTCCTGTAAATAAATCATACTATTAGTAGGTTTAAACTCGAACACCAGGTCACCAACCATACGATAAGGAAGCTAACTTGGAAAAAACAATTATACCTTATAAGGTCTACTCGCTCTAGCGAGTATCAAAAATGATGTAGCTTATACCAGTTATCAAAGACATTTCACCACATATTTCACATTTTTGATATAGTAGTTATTTACTTAATATTCAAACTCGCAAATGATAATTTTACCAACAAATTCTTCCAGTTTGATTCCAATTCTTCAACTTGTTTAATTTGTCAAAATTGTTACTATGACATTGCATTCTTTACTTTTTTATGTCATCACTTTATGGTACCTACACGACCTATTTGTGTAAAATAATTGCGATTTATATAACATAATTATTTTTAAACGTTTTTGTATTTCAAAGTGCGTAATTTATGTTTCGGATAGTACCTACCGACCGATAAACAGATTTTACAAAAAAATTAAAATCAAAATTGAGGTTTACCTTTTGTCGCGGGCTTTAATTTTTTTAAATATACCTTTAGTTATCTAAAAATTGTAGGTCAGGTTGTAGGTCACCCACAAAATAGTAACAATATAAGAAAACATATACCTACTCAGCTTATAAAATGTAATAAGAAGCCCTGAAGGTCTAGAACAGTATGGATAATATTAGTTCAGAATGCATTATGCTCGGGTTTTTTAATTAAGTCTAAAGTGACATTTGACCAAGAAGTTTATAATTATTTCCCTGAGCTTGACCCTTGATAAAATTACGAAGGCCAAAACCTTTCCTCCAAGGCTTGACCAGGTTTATTCTCCTTGCCCGATACAAGCTACGTTTTGTTATAGCCAATAAGCTGGTACTTATGGTCTTTTACAGGTCTTCTTTCTTTCTTCTTCTTTCTTTATCGTATGGTTGAAGACAGAGTTTAAATCGGCTTTAGGTCTCTGATATGGCTTTACACAGCGTAGAAAAATCAGAGTTTGAAAGTGCCTGGGTTTGACTTGGCAGTCCAACGGTCGTAGCACCATCAAACCTATTGCTTCCAAGAAAAAAAATCTAAAACTTAAATAATCATTTTTTAAGCCCCGTACAATACGCCTAATTGTTAAGTCTATTATTATTATTAAAGGATATATATTATAGATGTATATATTTATAGTTTTTTAAATTTACCTCTTTTTAAACAAAGTCCAGCTAAACCGTGGCGACCGCGGTCGCAGCAATCTGAATACGAATGACCGTTAACAAAAGTGTTGTCATCCAAGACCAAGAATACAGTAGATAACTCCAATAATGGATGGCTTAAAATTGCCGTATTAGAATAAATTAATATATAAGCCTAAATTCAATATTTTACAAAGCAAATAATATGTAAATTTACATAAATATTTTTAAGAATTCATCAATGAATTATTTAAAGTAAAAGTATAGTTTTTAAATAAAGAAAATAATATTTTACAGTTTGACTACAAAGAATTTGCAAAATTGAGGGCGCCACTAGCGCACTTTTGATAGGTACTACAAACTACAACTCATTACAATAATAAAAAAAGACACCATATCTAGCAGCTAAATCGTTAAAGTGGCAACTCTGAGTCCCACGTTCATTCCGGGTGACGTCACGGGCCATTTTTGTTCACTCCCTATTCGGATTTGCTGATGCAGTGCACGCAGTTCCATAGGATTCAGTACATGCTTACAAATCCGTCCGCTGCGACCGCTGCGATGACGACCCGGTGCACGCGCACCTTTAATATGAAAATAACAGTACCTATATCAATCCGAACACACCATAAAAACCTAACAAGACTTAAACTGTTACAGTTCGCGCATTTTGCAAATCAATTTTGGGGGCGATAAAACTATGCATTAATTTATAGCAAAGCAATAGTATGTTTTTTTTACGAGAATTACACAATCAGCTACGTAATACATTAAACAAAGATTTTAAAATGTTTATTGAATTAACATTTTTATTTATTAATTTATATTTATTGGTTCACTTAAAATTGTTTACACTGGTATTACCTATGCTAAGGGTAACACGTAAAATCATAATTTTATACATACAATAGTGTAACAATCATTTACGTTACAGGTAAACTCTGCAAGAAAATTATTATTCTGTTGTAATTGATTATGATATGGTAAAGAATACTTTTAATAATAGCGTCCTAATTACGTTGTCGATTGTAGCTTTAATTACCTGGGTAATATTTTACACAACCGTACACTGCAGGGGAGTGTCTCCTGCAGTTGTTATGGATCGATACGCGCCGACGCCGACGCTTACTCATAGCATTTCAAATGTTTATAATTTAATTGTCGAATTCTTGAAGTAAGCAATTTTTTTTTTGTGATTTTTAAAACATTGATTCTACTTGCAATTTTTCATTAGAAAAAAAGGGAAACCAGGAAATAATAATCTTCTATAAATCGTTTTTTTTTTTAAAGCGGTGACCTTACAGCTGCTATAGTTGAGAGAATGTTGCATTGAGTTGAGTGATTTGTAAAAATGCTTGCTATCTAAAAAAAATGAGGAGATGTAGAAAGGGAATGTGCAATTTGATAGGTGATAGGGGTGACCAACGATAGGTCAGTTGCTAAGAGGATATGGTACGGCAAATGTAGGGTTTCAGCCCTGCTCGTACCCTATTTCTTTTTCAGTTTTTCTAAAGTATTTCATGGCAGTAATATGTATTAAAAGTCAATTTAAGACCGTTTATTAATGTCGCCATTTTTAAATAAATACCGATACCCCACCTGATCGTCTCACTTTATACATCAAACACTTTTTTATTCCCTAATACAATCACGTATCAGGAAAGCAAATGATTCGTATAAACATTCCATGATATCAAAGAGCATCACGTCCTCAGATTTATGACGACCATAGATAAGGCAAGTTATGTTTCCCACTTTATTTATGAGCGTCGTCCATTCACCATATTGTTTGTGCTATTAAATTCATTTATCGCTGGTGATCTGATAGAATGTAAGCTATATTTTATTTTATTACTACACACTGGAGTTTTACTCTAATATTTATTATCTATAGACAAGAATATCAAGAGCAGAAGCATAGGTAGCTGCCAGCTTTTGGTACTTTTTTCTTATTATTGAATTGGACATGCTTCAAAAAGCACGTAGTTGGTCTCGTCTCGCCTGTCATGATCATTGACAGTCGTTGAGGGATCTATAAGATCTCTGTACTTTGGCTTTGTAGAAGTTAGTTCCCTGTATCTGTTTCTGAAAAAAGTGTGATGATGATGTACCATAACGTTCAAGTATCGCTTACTCGTAACTCGTGTAGAACGTGACTCGTTATAAAAACGGGCAATCTAAACCGAGTAAATACTTGCCCGGCAAATATAAAACCGAATAATTTTGAAGGTACTTTATACTTGGTACAATACTCCGTGCATTTCGAGTTAAGACTAAAAACCTAGAGTCCAAAACTAAAATATTTAAAACAAAAACTAAAAACTTATAAAATAAAAAATACACGTGTATATATACAGTGTTTAACACAAAGCTAAACGAAAGTGCATTGAAATTATAAGTTCAGTGGCATTGGTGATAGTTTTCTTCATAAATTAATTAGGCGGCCATCAGCGGGGGCAACTTTGGAAAGTTGAGCAGAAGACTGTTTAAACTACGCTCAACCGGCAGTAAATGTCGCGCGCAGCTGTGTCATTATTAGGGTTGCCAGATTCAAAGTTTTAGAACCTGTCAGTTCTGATATTATAATATACAAGATTAGTCTATGATAATAGGCGACAGGATGAGTCTTCCAAGCAGGTGACTGTTATTATGTATACAGGGTTATTATTATGTATGCAAAACACCCGCCACCTGAAACGGGGTCATTAAACTCATCATTATGAACAACTTTTACTATGGGACCAACCCTGAAATCGCAAAAAAAAAACAGCTGTTCCATACATTTTGTTGAGTTATGTGTATCTTTTAAACAAAGATTTGAACTGTATTTTGTAAAAAATTCTATTCATCCGTAACAAAGCTTTGATGAATAAAGTTAGCAACGCTTGAATAGCATCGACATTGATGGAAAGGATATTGTCACTGACACATGGGATGGGAAAATAATGGTAACTGACAGGTTGTATTGATTGGCCGCGATTGAGGACACAATTACAACACAACACATCTGGCACGTACAAATTGGCTCGTGGTAAAGATGGGCCGAAGGATAGACAGGGCACAAAATTGTTCAGTCAACCAATAGAGATATACCTAATCATGATATATTATGGAACATAAATGCAGTGCAGTGATAGCCTAGTGGTATGGCCGTTGACTGGCAAGTCAGAGGTCTCAGGTTCGAACCCAAAGCTCGTATGTTAGTTATGTGCGTATTATAAACTAATAATCACCTGCTTTTTTGTGTACTAGTGAAGTTGGCATAGTTAGCCAAATTTTGGTTTAGTTATTAAATTTTATTATTATTATTTATGTATTTCTTATTTTTACACGGCAAAGCCGGAAGCTCTTATTATTATTATTATTATCTGTATAATTAGCGATTAGCAGCCGCCCACAAAGGCAAAGGCCTCTAAGGAAGATACCCGTATATGTGGGATTCTTACATCCCTAAAAATGGGGGAAAGCCTTCAAAAGGGTCAGATGGGAAATGTTTCTCCCCGGTGCAGGTGATCACCATCAGCACATGGAGGGAGGTCCCGGCCAATTTAAGTACCTAGGAAAATTTCAGCAAGTTGTCGTTGCCCAGAAAGTAATAACCAATTTATCAGATTGTCGCACCCCTAGTCATATGGCGTTAGCTTGAACAATAAAGCGTGTTAAAAGGCGATAATGTATTATACTTAGTGTCGTGTCGTGTCAGCGTGACGCAGCTGTGTCGTTATACTCTGTTAAGAGTGTGTTGGCGCGTGAAAGGAAAGGAAATTGGACAAAGTTTCTCTCTGAACCAATGAAAAGGCCCTTTCAAAAATAGCCAATTTAAACGTAGCGGACTACAGACTATAAAAATGTATATGACACTGCAGATTTTGTAATGTCGTGTTAGCTTTTCAGCGTATCATCGTCACGTCTGTATTTTTTCATAGGCAAAAATCACATTTCAGTATGTGATGAGACCTATATAACAGAGGATGAGCTTCAGCTAAGATTAGCCAATTACAAATGTCGCAAACTGTAGCCAAACACAAGTGTTGCGGGTTCAGGCCACGGTCTTATTTTTTTTTTCAATTTCCTCTATTTTTTAACTACGCAGCAGATTGTTTGTGTACAAACACAGGTGTACGATTTATTCCCCAACTCTCATAGTCCGATGGGACGGCAATCCGACACGACCGTAGAGAAATCAGGCACGGTACCAGTGACTTGCTCTCTGAGGCACGGAGCAGGTGAAAATTAATTAAAATTTTGCACGTAACTTACGAAAGGTCAGGGCGTAAGCCTTGGATTCGAAATGGAGACCTCTGTCTTGCCAGGCAACGCTATTACTTCAATTTTATTCAATAAAATATTTTTTGTTTATTTCAAATATTATTACAGCTTTACTCACGGATTGATTTCGGGAATGCCCGACCGTTTCGAACACCTCACAGTCAAGAGTGTGGTCCGCAACGTCACCGCGTAACTACACTCGCTCTTGAAAATGGATTCACTTTGAGTTCGAAACTAGTCGGGTATTCCCGAAATCAATTCGTGAGTAAAGTCGTAACAATATTTAATAATATCTAAGAATGACTCACGAAAGTCATTATTCTAAATTATTTTTTGTTGTATATCATTAAACAGAGGATTATACATATACAAGATTATAATATGATTTTAATTTTGTTGAAATGATTAATTAATTATTATAATCAAGTGAATAAAATTTTTGTCTTCCATTTATTGTTAACACACCTAACTTGAACAGTATGAACTACCCCTTAATCCCGAAGGAAAGCAAGTGTTATTTCATACCCACAGTTTGCCGATAATGTAATTCAAACTACTCTCGTATTCCCAAAAGGTAATGCGACGCTATAACCGGTTTCGGTCTCTATCTTATAGCTTCTTTCAATACATAGTGTTATAGTTACTGTCTTCCATATTGAGTTCCTTTAAGAAAATTTGCTTCAATTTGGTTAGTTTTCGTTCGCATTCGGGTTTTCTCTTTAGAGCATCAAATCAAATGCAAACAACAATTCGTCAAACAACTGTATATAATATATTAACACTGAGTGTCTTATTAGGTATTAAACATAATACCTAATTATTATTTAGGCTAAAATAATTAAAAACAAAACATTTCTTTTTAGTTTCGCCAAATTTGTCGCATTAAATTTTCTGAATATTTAGGTATAATTTATTAAAATACTAGCGACCCGCCCCCGCTTCGCACGGTTACGCTAATATGCATGTATAAACCTTTCTCTTGAATCACTCTATCTATTAAAAAAAACCGCATCAAAATCCGTTGCGTAGTTTTAAAGATCTAAGCATACATAGACAGACAGACGCGGGAAGCGACTTTGTTTTATATTAAGTAGTGATAATATTTTAGATAAATAAGGCCCAGATTTAAAAAACACTGATAATTTTAGGAGTAGCCCACAGTATTTCTTTTGCTTCGCTTTGAAAGTAAAAGAACGTAAAAGAACCGTTTTAAAGAAGCACCTATCTAAGCTTTAAACTTTGCAACATCTAGCTCGAGACCTAAAATCTGTTTGAAAGAAAAGCTTAGGCAAGGTGCCAGCTTGTCTTGTCTGTACACAGCCTACTATTTATAGTAATCAGCGGACGCCATGACACCTTTACGTTATACTGCAGATTCATAGATAGAGTCTGTTCAGAATGAGAACCGTCGAAGGGTTTGAGGACGTAGTTTTTTTAGTTGGATTTTTAGTTAACAAGGTAAACTGGGTACAGTTATTGACACTTTAAACAATACGATAAAAATTACTAGGTATTTATGTGTTAATAACTATAATAATTTAATGTGTGAGTAAACTATTCACAACACTTTTGCTGGAGACGTTTTTGATAATTCGTTTAGGTAAATTTATATCAAAAATAAAAAACAAGCATGTAACCACCATTAATTTGCCATAAAAACAACTAAATCAAGTAAATCAAATTAAATTTCCACGGCTCGAACAGATTTAATATTTTACAGCTATTTAAAATATCTAACTATTCAGAATTGCCAACTTATAAAGATATAAGCACTATAAATCAATGATTCAATTTTAACATAGTTTATTGTATAATGTACATTTTTATTGGTAAGTTTAAAGTGCCAAATAATTGTGCCAACATTAGGTTAAATGACCCTTCTTTTTTAAACGAGTTTTCCCAAATTAATTAAGTATTTTGTTTTAGTTAATATGGATTATACCACAAGGCTTTCATTGCTATTTAACTTGTCTAGAGACGAGGCTCGTTATCCAGGATTTTATAACCGAAAAGAGCCATGTTTGATTACGTATAGTTTTCAAGGTTAGGTTATGCAAGGGTCTTAGAGTCCCTAGACTTATTCCCAGATCATGTAAAACTTTATTGGGTTTGTCTGACAAGGATTCCTCAGTAGAAATGTTGTTGTAAAGTACCCTGAAAAATAATAGTAGGTGTAATATCTAAAACTTAAAATGGTGATATAATAACTTTTTTATGGTTAAAATAACCCTTGTAAATGGAATTGTCTTTCTTGGTCTTACTAAGTAGTTTATTTTATTGTACTTGTAGGTACGAATCTGCTTTAACTATTTAAAAAAAGGTATGACAAAGTCAATGTTTTCATTTTAATTATGCTGTATCATGCGTATCAAACTACTAATGAGTTAATTACTTATTTTTGTAGAAAGAAAAAAATCGAAAACGAGCAGGATTTGAACCTTCTAGTAAGATGCATCAGCCGCTCTGCAAACTGAAATATTATCTCATTAACTCACCTCGCTCTATGGAACTAATCCTCTAAATGCACCATCTCATTGATCTATGTAAGATTAGTTGGCGACGGCGGCGGTTCAAATATCTTGCTATTCATCGATTTATTCTTTCTACAAAACTTGTAACTTTAAACGTAAGTAATAGTTATTATTCTATGCCTTAACTATAACAACTTAACCTTAAGCGGCTAACTAATCAATCACCGTTTAGTCTCGCAAACAATTTAACTAAATTCCAGTTTCTCTTGCAGAATACTTCCCGATACTGCTCAGATTTATCGGGAAATTGAATTTTCCAATGAAGCTTGAAGTCGGTTTTATGCAGTCATCATAGAGCCTCTACTCTATGGTGAACAGGGAAGCTCAGATCAAAAGATATATTTTTAAAGCATCCTTATGGAATTTTAAAAGTTTGTATGTAGAGTATTATAGACGTTTTAAGTCTTTTTTATTTGGCTAAAATGGACATCAATTCGATGCGCATTTTTTATTTATGTTTGTACACTCATTATTCTGTGATTTGTAGATTGATTTGACCAATTATTTTTGAAATTTAATAGTTTAATTATTCTTCAATTGGTCCCTTAATATATCTGTAAGTATTTGATGGTTTACTTCGGATATACTCCTTATCGGATGATGGGACACTTCTCGTGACAGCTAATTTTGCTTAGTATGACTTCCGAAAAGATGCTTTGATGTTAAATCAACTAGGATAGGATCGTCAATTGGAAGATGGATCCACTTGGTTTGAACGAAAGTTTGCGGGTTATTTCTGGCTTATTAGTGTTTTAAATTTAGTTTTTCTTAAATTTTCCTAAAAAAATCAACAGCAGCTTAAAATTTTGATTGGCTTTCTTTTGAACAGAACTGTGTTTGTATTTGACAATCTCTGTTAACTATTTACGTTAGGCGTTCAGCAAATGTCACGTGGCGTCGTACACTATTCCAATACAGTCGACAACTTGCAATTGGATTATCGTCTTTGTAACTATTGATTTAAGGTGTATTTGCCATTGATTTGCTATAGACCATTCCTACACTTTCATTTCATGCGTGGGCCATTGTTTCCTTAACCCATTAAACTACGTAAATTACTCTATAAAATCCTGTGAAATGGGTGATAATAATAAATGTAAGCGCACAGGGGAGGCTTGGGTCATTGAAATACAGATAAGGTACTTTTTATGTACTGAAAAGGTTTCCTTTGGGATGTCATAGAAATTTCTTTTACTGATATGAGGTGTGTCTGTGTAGATGTAATTTATTTGTTGACTTTAGTTTTTTTTCAACCCTCGACGCAAAAAGAGGGGTTTTAGAAATTTGACGTGTCTGTCTGTGGCTTCTTAGCTCCCAAAACACAAACCATACTACGTTAAGAAATCCTAAATCAAACTCGGTTCATCTGTTTCACGATAGTTCGTGCATTCCGCCCGAATATTTCACGTCCTAAATGGACGAAACCCGTAGGAATCATCATCATCCTGTATTAGTCCACTGCTGAACATAAGCCTCTTCCAATGCGCGCTATTATTGTGCGCTCATTGGAGGTATTTGACCATAATCGCCATGCTGGGTTGGCGATCATAGTAGTAGGTGATTGATGTATTTTTTTTAATTTATTTATTCAAATAAAACATTATAAGTTACCTGTTACACAGAAGCACCAGCTGCCCATTCTTGGATCTTTCCCTTTGTCGCTTCTTACGATACCCGCGGGACGAGTAGGGGTGGTACTATTCTTAGGCTGGAAACCACACGGCTCGTAGTATGTAGGACTAGGAATACATAATATAAATCTATGTAATTTTATATGAACAAACCAAGGCCAACAAAGAGGCTGAGTCTACATTGTTTTAACTTAAGTAGCTGTGGCTATATTGTCATAAATGTACGAGAAAATTATGAGTCTTTATAATTAAAACTAAATGACACCCACGGCTTCGCTGGCGTGCGTCATCTAGTATTATTTAAGTATTCCAAACTTTCTTGTTAGGTCTAAAGCGTCTATTATACCACTCGATATTCAGACAGTCTTAGTCTAAGTAGCGTAGGTAGTCTAAAAAGGGTTAGACTGTCTTACTCTGTATTCAGACAGCAAGATCGGGTTCAGCGATGCTTACTGTCTTAAGAGACTGATTCCGGTGGGATACTGATCAGAGCGATCGGGTTCGAATCTCGCCCGTATCAGTTTTTTTTTCAAATTTTCTTATTAAATAATTATTAAGGCAGTCTGAATGTCGTGTGCTGAAAAACGCGTAGTCTAATAGGCGCTTTAGGGTTGTGATTGTGTTTTAATTTTAATTTCCTCAGAAATGGTTAGACTCTAGCTCAAAATTAAACTTTTTTTTAATTCATGTACCTAGACCATTTTAGGCACTTAAATTCTAATATAATAGTCTGAGCAACTCTAGTTGCCAGTTCCATATCCCTACCCATCATGGAGAAGAATCTGCTGCAAAGATATTCTATTTTATTTGCGATTAGGTATTTTTAAAAAGATACCTCATGCTCTTATTACTGTACCATAATCCTCTAATTTGATAAATTAGAGGGAATTCAAAAAGAGACAGGGTACGAGCCGGGGAAGTCAATATGACATGATTATATTTGATGTTACGATTTTTACGTTCTACGCATGGTGTTGCGAAATTGAAAAAAATACTGGGGCTGTGTAAAAATAAAACCGTCCGTGCGAGTTGGAGTCACGGAAGAAAGGTTCCGTACCGTTATCAACAACATTAGAAACTATATTATAACTTTCGATTTCATTTCGATTCGAGCAACTTTTTTGACGTTATTAATATCAAACAAAAAACGGCAAAAAAGCAGGTTTGTTGTATGGGAGCCATCCTTAAATATTATATTATTTTTAAATTGAATTCACCACCAAATATTCTGCGAATATTTCAAGCGTCTATTTCTTGCCATTAATAATATCATGCAAAAAACGTCAATAATCTATGAAAATTTCAACCGTCTAGCTATCGCGTTTCATGAGATACAATCTGGCGACAGACAGACGGACCATGGAATCTTAGTAATAGTTACCTTTCCTTACAGAACTCAAGGCAAAATTTTTGCGCCCCTTTTTTACTAACACTATATTGCAGCTCTTACATGACCTTCTAAGTCCTAATTAAGCACTGTTGGAATCCTCCCCACTATTTTTCCCGCATTAAGCACAACACAAACAGACTAACAGAAAAGTTATTTTCGCCGTAATTCCGTAGAGAAGCTGTCCGTTCTATAAGTCTATGTGTGTCCGAGTTATTTACCAAGTAGGTTATTCATAAGCCTCAATGAAATGCTACATTTACTAAATTGGATTCAACATTGCTCTGTGAATCAATAACATTTCTTTACACTGTGATAGCCACTAGGCTACCACTAGGTATGACCGTTGACTTACAAATCAGAGGTCTAGAGTTCGTTCCCAAGGCGCGCACCTCTGACTTTTCGTAAGTTATGTTCGTATTATATTTTTTTTTTAACAATTTATTACTTCAATTTTTAAATATAAACACTAAAATTATTAAAATACAACTAAAACTAAAAACTAGCACTAATAATAATTAATTATTAATTGATAGCAATTGCTAAAAAGGTGAGGGAAAACATCGTGATAAAACCAGCACACCTAAGAGATTTCAATGGTGTGTAAAGCCATGTCAAGAGGCCTACGGGCAAATCTGACACCGTTGTTCATCAACCATACGATATGAAGAACAAGATTTCTAATAAGTTTTTTATAAAACAACGTTTTTAACCAAGCTTATATATTGGAATATCAAAACTAAATGTAAATATTTTAATAAAATTCACCAAAAGAAAAGTAAAATTATTACATTTTTCTTCCTCCTATCAACCTCTAAGCCTTATTATTCCTAAACCTTGTTGATGTCGGCTTCTAACTTAACCACACGCAGCTGAATATCAGTTTTTCACTAGATTTTCCTTTGAATATTACTCGGGAAAATTGAAATAAATCTTCAAAGAAAACTGGCTTGACTACTACGCAAATGAATAGTGAGTTTCACCTCAATAGCACAATGGTCAATAGCACAGATAGCCTAGTGGCATGACCGTCGACTGACAAGGCACAGGTCTCGAGTTCGATCCCAAGGCGCGCACCTCTGACTTTTCGTAAGTTATGTGCGTATTATAAATTAATTATCAGTTGCTAAAACGGTGACGGAAAACATCGTGATGAAACCAGCACACCAGAGATTTTTCGATGGTGTGTAAAGCCATGTCAGAGGCCTACGGGCGGTTTAAACTCTGACACCAGGTTGTTCAACAACCACACGATAAGAAGAAGAATAGTGAGTTGAAAGCATATAATTTTAAATTACACACATTTGGGGCTCTAATCTAAACCGCACTCCGAGTGCTTTTTGGTTAAATAAAAAGCTCTCGGATTGCGGTTTGGATTTCATCGTGCTATACGAGTATTCAACAATCTGACAATAATTTACTTGACCGAAATGAAGCGAATATTTGCTATATATTTTCGAAAATATGGAGTTGCGGTAAAAGAGAAAATAAATACTATGATTGGGTATTCAACAATCTGACATTAATTTACTTGACCGAAATGAAGCGAGTATTCGCATTATATTAGCGAAAATATGCAGCTCCGGTGAAAGAGAAAATAAATAATTATTATGATTGTAAAAGGAGGGTGAGCAAATATGTATGAGCTCAAGCCTAGGAACTAAACTGATCACAGTGATAAATGATTTCAAATGTATAATATTTATATTCAAATTTATATTTCAGATAGTATCAAATTGTTGTATTTGACTAATCTAACACTTCGCTAACACTAAAATATATCGGTGGTGTATGAATATTAATGACTATAAGATAAGTGAATTCAAAGTTAATGTAAAAAATTACAATCAGAAAAATTCCATAAAAAAACTTTTTTTTTTGTTTTGTTCGTAATTATGTAGGTATCTATTACCTATTGTAATTCAAAGATTTCCAATTAAAAATTTAGAAGAATAAATTATAAATATCATAAATTCTATAAGAGTCGTGGCTTATTGGTTACGGACCGATACTCGATCCTTCTCCTTATAAGAATAGATATTAATTTGTCTACAATTATGATATTCTATCGTGTTTAGTTTATCTTTGTACTTGGGGCGTGAAAATAAAGATATATCACCTCGCTATCTTCTTTCCAGGTCGTGGCAGAATTCGAAGACGTGGAGCCAGACGCGCTTTACGATGTCCTCCACGACCCCGAATACCGGTCGGTGTGGGACACACACATGCTGGCCGCGGAGGACGCTGGACATATCAACGTCAACAACGACGTCGGGTATTATGCAAGTAAGTACAAACATGATCGAGAAAAAATCGTGAAAAAAAAATTTTTTAATAAAAAATAAAACCGACTTCAAAAGGAACTAAAAAGCTTAAAATAACTTTAAAACGTTTTGGAGTCGGTTCCAAGTCAAGTTCTTAATGAGAAGGTTAAAGAGGCTAGAACTTGGCTGACCACGTATCCCCCCTCTTCCTCTTTACTCGTCAGCCATCGACTGCACGTATTAACAAAGCAATATTACTTGTTACGACAATTCTGCTATAATCCTACGAGGAGTTCCGTTTCATATCTCGTAAGTTCATGATCAGATCACGATAATTTTTCTATGGGACCACCTCGGGAGTATACCCTTTTGATTACAAAAAGAATTTTGAAAATCGGCCCACAACTGAAGGAGTAATCGCGTAACAAACATACAAAAAAAAAAAAAAAAAAAACATACAGTCGAATTGAGAACCTCCTCCTTTTTGGAAGTCGGTTAAAAATTAAAAAAAAAATTATACATCAAAGTGCTCCAAAGTTCTAAGTTTCTTTAAAACAACAAAATAGTAACTAACCTAACCTAACCTTGTTTTTAGAAAGTGATAATTAATTTCTAATACGCACATTAATTCGAAAAGTCAAAGGTGCGGGCCTGGGTTTCGAACCACTAGGCTATCACTGAAGACCATTAGAAAGAAAGAGAAAGAAAGAATGACATCAAAGGCGTGTTCTGTTAGTCAAAGTCTAGCGGTGATTGATAGACATAGATGAATGTGTAAATGTCTACTTTACTAACCATCAATCAAACGGATACAGGCTAGTGACGGGTGGCTGAATATCCGTCTTTGTTAAATTACGTGCAAAATGAACAAATGTATTGGTCATTGGACAATAATATTCAGTAGGGTTGGCAACTAGAAGAACATGCGTAATGTTTTGACGCGGTTTTTTTTTAAATGTCGTATTGTAACCTAGGGTTACGCACCTCTTTGTACAGATGCCAGCAAATCAAGCTTCTACAGTCTGTCATATTTCTTTAATAGATTTTCAATTTTCTTGCAGAAGCATTAGGTTCAAAGTTGATTGAGAATATTTAACAGTTACGGGTAGGTGTACTTTGTACCCGACAGCTTCACAGTGAGTTTTTTTTTTATTTGTAAAAATATTGTGTAACCAGCATATTGTGTCAGACAAACCCTTGATTTGGGTGCAATAATAAAACTACGATGGCTTATATAGTGATATGATTAGTGATAGAACTGGAAACTTATAAAATTGCAATTGCCAAATTCAGTACAGACAAGTCAAACTTATAACACCCCTGTTTTTGCGTCGGTGGTAAAAAAAGAAGAACCACTATTTAGAATTCTAGTCTCACCATCGACTATTAAGTAATCAGTCCTTCTAGGAGACACTCACGACTTAATGGAATTGGGACGGCAATTATGTAACTGGAACGTGTATTTATGTGGTAGTTCTTTTTACAAAAATACGTTTCATAACACGCCCCTACTCCCCTAGTAATTATACTAGGGAGCGTGCTAAAAAACATTCTCGAACTCAACGGGTTAGCGTGATTATAGAGCAGGGATTTTTTTATTTAGTTAACTACTTTGAGTCCGAAAATCCTACTTTTGCGCTGAACACGTTGATGGTTTCTGATATGTAATTTCAAACCATCTTATTATTCAACATGACAGCATGTTGAGCTCGAAGAGGGTTAACTCGTTACTAGGGGTGCTATTAAACAGTATCCAGTTAGAGTAATTCTTTTAGAAAGAGCCTGTAAGGTTGAAACAAAGCATCACCGGCGGCTACACAAACTCTCGGTATAATAACCAAATCGTTGTGAGAAATTATATTAAACTTAACAAAGTTGTTTGTTGTAAACGCCAATGGCGTTTAGTTTGGGAATAAGGCATTTAACCCTCAGAATTAATTGTCATATTCATGTCATTTTATAATCGCAAACAACGTCAAAATAATGACGTAAACTTATATAATATTCTTTAAAGTAAACAGTGGTTGGTAGCTGTGAGCTCATTTCTGAGAGGGTTTTACTTTTAGTACGTACTCGTAAACCTCGTAAACCCATTTAAACCACAGTATAGAAGCATCTTTTACTTTAAACATAAAGGGACTTATTTTCACCAAATCGTCCTTGAAAAATGAACGTATAATATCATAAGATTGGTATAAAACCTTGTTTTTGTAGAACATAGCTTTGCAGGTTCACTCACAATGTTTTCTTTTATTATGCACACACTGTGCCCAAACACTTTAATTTCGCTCTCTTAGTCTGATGTCCGAAATCTGAGTCCAAAATGCGTGCCTTTAACTTGATTCCGAAACTGAGAAATCTGAGTTGCCAGTCAAAAATCATCGTTTAGACTATTTCTACACGGCTTATATGCTCCTCTTGTCTCCTAGGTGTTCACTAAGAAAGGATTTCTGGAAAATCCCACAAAGGATCTGAATATTTAAAAATACGTTTATTTGATGTAGACGGATTTTGAGGTACAGCTCATATTCCGCTCATGATTTTAGAAAGTGATAAAAATGTCCTCCTTACCGAATTTCGGTAACAGCGGCCAATTTCACCGAAGATTGGCCATCGACTCAGGAGATATTATAGTGCACAAGTATCTGCGCACGCACTATTCCCTCACTCTCATAATCGATGGGACGGCAATCCAACACGACTAGAGAGAGATCAGTGGTAGGAGTTGGGATTTACGTGCTTTCCGAGGCACGAGAATATAGGTATAGGATAGGTAGATGACTCAAGGGATCTACGAGCCCATTATCTCTGGCTTAGTCAAGACTCAAATTAAACTTGAAGAATGCATTAGGTTTTTAAATCCTACAATAAAAAGAGCCATTAGAAAACAGCGCTCTAACTGATACATTAAACAAAGTAAGAAGGTACTCAGCTCTTTTAATCCTTTTCTTCTCTCTTAACACACTTTAATTGTAAAGCTACTTAACTAAGAAAATAAGGAATAATGAAGATAAAAGCCGGCAACACCAGACGCTGTACAATTAGATATAAATTGGCGCTTAATAACACGGTCAGATCCCGCAGAGTTGCGCTTGATTAAGCGCTTGATTGATTTGAAATAAACTTCCCTAGAGGCAAGCCTTGAAGTTACTTAGTGGATAAAGGCATTAATTATTTCTTGTTCAACTAACTGAACGTGTTCACTTAATTTCTATTTATCTGTGTTATTGGTAGATGTATAATTGTATAATAATACCAGATTCTATTAGCGATGTCGTATGATCCTTGAAGGATAAAGAGTAAGATATCTGCGTATGTTTTAATTAGGGAAATAAACTACATAGACAAAGATATTTATTTGGAATAAATATGGGTTATGACAGGTTTATATTTGTCATAAAAAAAGTTGTAATATTCAACCATACAGTGGTGCACAAAGTAATTAAAAATATGAATTACAATACACAATGACAAAAATATAGAATTAAAATAAGCTTACAATAAAAATAAATATAAATGTACGAGTATGTAATTATAATTTATATTAAATAAAACCATAAATAATTAGACAATGTGTCAAGTTTCATCAAAAACTGTTCAGATGTTTAACCGTGATTGGTTTCAAATCTTCAAAGTTTTTAAAACATAAAAATACAATCAAAAACTTTCACGTTTATAACATCAGTGAAAATTACAAGACTATTTGGGAGCCTAGGGGCTATTTGTAACTTTTATTTACATAATGTACCTACTGACATTGAGAATACGCTTAGAACAAAGAAGATATGAGTATTTGAATAACGTAGTCCCAAATAGCCCCTTGGTTTGCAAATAGCCCCAGTTTAGGTAGCTAGTTCTAGCTCGCTCGCAAGTCTCGTTCCACACCAACAGGTTTTTCTTCATTCACCTCATTAACTTCCTAAGAACCATATCTTTCACAAAACCCTTTCATCACTGGCTTCCTAAACAAACAGCCATGGTTACGCATGGTATTACGTTACTTTTACCTACTTACTCTCAACTATTCTCAGATACCCTTTAGGGGTGAATTTTTTACGTGCGGAACGAATCGTAAAACGCGGTCCGGTGGTCCCATAAAACGTGCTTGTTGAAGGAATCGCTGTTTTACCGGTAAATCCAAGAGTATGAGTATGTTGCCGTGTGGTTTTCGGCCTAAGAATAGAACCACCCCTACTCGTCCCACGGGTGTCGTAAGAAGCGACAAAGGGAAATATCCGGAGAATGGGCAGCAGTTTCCTTCTGTGTAACAGCAATAATCTGCTACTGTGATCGCCAACCCGCTTGCCTATGCAAATGCCATTTTTTTCGTTATATTTCGATGTCGATGTTTCGGTACTTCGTTGACTGGCTAGTCCGAGGTCTCAGGTTCAAACTCAAGGCGATAACGAGGCAATAACTTACGAAAAGTCAAAGGGTGCACCTTTGAATTTTCGTAAGTTATGTGCGTATTATAAATTAATTATCACTTGCGGATTGCCTCAGAAAACACGTAAAGCCGTTGGTCTTACTCGATCTTTCTGCGGTCGTGTCGGATTACCGTCCCATCGGACTTTGAGAGTGCCGCAATAGGGATGGCCACCTTTATTTTGCGCACAAACTTGTGCATTACAATATATCTCTTGCGTAGTTGGCTATCTCCGTTGAGATTGGCCGCTGTAATCGAAATTTGAAGGAGGACATTATCATTAAGCGATATCGTTAAGCTAGGCATCTGGGCATTGATATGGTTAACCTCATTCTCTTATGACATAAAAGTAAAATATTTCAGTCATAGCTGAATACAAATACTAGGAATTTAATATTATATGTTATGGAATGTCTCTTACGAACATACCGTACTATGAGATCATGGCGGGGTTATCGTATAAAAGCGTACCGTCATACATATTAACGTTGAATATTGAATATTTAATATTTATATTTACAGGTTCAGTAGATTTTTTATTGTATATAGAAACAGTCTAGCTTACAGTCTAATGGTAAGTGGTGCTAACTACTACACACCCAATTTTTTTGACTTTTTAATGATTATGATATCTTTTTAATGATAAATGAAGTCAAAAATATTTTTTTTTATTACTTAAAATCCTAATAACAATTGTTGTTATTGGTATTTCACAGTCTACGAATAGGCACTATCAACTAGGGAAATTCAAATGGAGGAAAAGGGCCTTAAGCCCTGTTCCATCGCTGTTTTAAACGGTTTTATTTAGCTTGCCCTGTTTATTATGTAATTTGGTTCTTTAGTAATTGAAATTTTACACCCTTCTTGTTGACAGATTGATCTGATATTTGGTACATAACTTTAGTTGTGATGACAAAACCGTTTTACGTAAAAATTTTTTTTTTTATATTGGGAGGATTGGGAACAGAAAGCTCAAAACCGGGAGGAATGGAAGGAGGGTAGGGAGGCCTTTGCCCTGCAGTGGGACGATAATGGCTGAAAATAATAATAATAAATATTGTTGTAAGTTCTTTTTATCTTAACTGACAGTTCATTTCACACAAATTATGTTTCATAATAGATAGAGCCTAGAGCATAATAGATATCTGTAGACGGTAAAACAAGGCCTTAGTAAATATTTCGGATATTTATACCCGAAGAGACAATACTTACCGGCCATTTGCCCATGAAATAAAGCTGGTTCATTTCTATATTAACAAAATAATTTGTACCCACAACTTGGAACGGAGCCATATTTTACCAAAAGGTTCTAACTGTTTTATGTATGCTAATAAAATAAAACAATAAAAATGTAAGTAGTACAAGTACTTAATACGTTTATACGCTGCAGTGAAAATAATAAAAGTTTTCCTGAAAAACTCTTTCTTTAAACGTCTGCGCAATCTACATCTAGAATCTAGATCTACAAAATTAACTATTATTATTTAATCTAAAAGCAAATTTGTTTTATTACTTTTTCATGCCCCAACTGCAGGACCAATTTAGCCGAAATTTGGCACAGAGAGAAAGCTATATAAGCCATTCATATATCAAAGTCGGGTTTGTTAGAACACTTATAACTCGAGAACGGCTGGACCGATTTTAATACTTATGGGCTTAGACTTAATACCTATTATAAGAGCCATGATAATATAGTGGTATTACCGTTGACTGGCGAGTCAGAGGTCTCAGGTTCGAACCCAAAGCGCGCGCACCACTGACTTTTTAAAAGTTATGTGCGTTTTACAATTTAATTATCAGTTGCTCTGAAAGCACGTAAAGCCGTTATTCTTGCGTGTGATCTCTCACCGGTCGTGTCGGATTTCCGTCCCATTGGACTATGAGAGTGAGGGAATAGATAGTTCACCTGCGTTTGCACACACACTTGTCCACTATAATATCTCCTGCGTAATTGGCTAATCTATGTTAAGATTGGCCGCTGTGAAATTCGGTTAGGAGGACGTTCTTTTTTACCTAGTATTAAAAAACTATTAGTTATTAAAATTATAGATTTAGTGCAATTAGGCGTAGGTATCCATGTTTAGCAGAGAACACTATGGACAAAATTAATATAACAAAACTAATAGACAAAATACAAACATACATATCTATTTTCTAATTATCCACCAGAAAATGCTACAAAAGAAACACTTTTTCGTCAAAAAACAGAAACCAAATTACACTTAAAATCAAATAGACGATTTTGATGTTCAATCCCCAACATTATCCATTGATACAATAAATAAAAGATCAAGGAAACTGAATTTTTTATTCATGAAGGGAGAAAACTTCTAACAGAATCTTAATTTGCCCGAAAGATCTCGGAACGATTTTCTCAAAGATAAATTAAATTTGCGTAACCTTATAAAATGTTCTCCATAACGGATTACTAGACGAACTTAAGTATGTACGTCGGGCGTGTATAGTTGTAAGTAAGGCCCAATTTCACCATTCACTTTAAAAACTGAGTTTAGAACTAAGTTCGCATACGCAAATGCAGTTCTGAACTCAGTTTAACGCTTGAACCGAGTTTAACTTGATTGATCGTGTTTAGTGTCAGTGCAAGTGGCACCTCTGACTTTTAGTAAGTTATGTGCGTGTTTTAAATTAACACTTTTTATTATAGCTTATATACATTAGAATAATAGATAGGCTCAATTTACATTGCCGCGGAACGGAATGGAAGCGAACATAAGGCGAAAAGTTTCAGCAATTCAGCAACGAAACAAATAGACAAAAAACTCGCGCGTATTCCAGGGAATTTCCGCGCAATCCCGGGAATTCCCGTTACACGATTGACATAAAATTCATTATGCTACGAACAATTCCATTCATATCATAATCATAATCATAATCTACAATTTATCAATATACCATATCAAATATGAGGAATACGTTGGTGTGTTTAGTCCTTCATACTTTGCCATATTAGCATGCAAATTGTTACTATAATCGAGTACTCGAGTACTGTCCTGGCGTCGTCGGGCGAATCATCTTTGCCGTCTGTATTTTCAGAATACTACAATTTGAGAATCTACAAATCGAGAGTGTACAAATAGGGAAGTATTCTCTACCATAGACACAATATTGCCATGAAACTACTACTACGTACGTATAAATAAGTAATTATAAAAATAGAACATAAAATAACTTTTAAGTACAAAGACATTCACAATCTATCAATTATAAAAATAACTTTTTTAACCAAGTTAAAAAGAGAAATACCTATGCAAATTTTTACCTGTGCTGTTGACCGTTGAAGATCGTTCCCTTATCTGGAGCTAATCTTGGATGTTAATTTAGGTCATACTTCATTGAAATGTATTGCCAGTAGGGTAGAATAGGGGTAGGTTAGAGAAGGGTAGGGGTAGAGTAAAGTAGAATAGTTGTAGAAGTAAGATAATCACGTGTATGAAGTCGCGCCGGGCAGCTAGCTTTTAATTAAAATAAAATAATTAAAAACTGCCTCCGCAGTCTGAATCCATATGTAACTAAGACTGAAATGGCTTTGGCCTCGATTTGAGAGATAAAGCGCCTAGCGGTCAATAAAGATAGTTATATAGAATAGTTATTATTATCTTTCGGCTCCATTCTATCCATTTCAATAGAAGAATACTTCCATAGAGACTTTTAGATAGAAACCACGGACGTGGTTTAGTTAAACACAAGCTATTCGTGGCAAGGGTTTCAAAAGATGTCTTAAGGCGCGGCTACTCGGTAATCTGCTATCTTGCTCGCACATTGAAGATATAAAATCAATGAATATAGTTATGAAAAATCGAACTTAATCAAATGAAGGGATAACATTACGAAGTTTCAGCAAAAATTTCATCTTGATGGAGACATGTTTTTATACATAAAAATGGGTTAAAATAAAATTAATTTAAAGCTACTTTTATTTCTGTAGCGCGCGCTTTGGGTTCAAACCTCAGACCTCTGACTTACGAGTCAACGGTCATACCACTAGGCTATCACGAGTCAAACTACATAACTACATAGTTAATAAGGGAAGTGGTAAGTAGGTTGAACCAGGATTGTTTAACATAACAATAACTATGACGCTTTACTTAAGCAAATAGCTATTCGTAATAATTGACTTTCAGTGCAACGAAGCACTCAGCCTTAGCTGTAGGTACTCACCGTAATAACCAATAAAATAATCTGAGTAATATAACTCCCCCTGAGTTACATTACTTAGATTATTTTATGCTTTTAGACGAACTTAACGAATTGAAGGAGAACAACATTACAAAGCTTCAGCAAAAATTTCAGCTTGATCAAAACATGTTTTCATACATAAAAATTCATTTACAGCTTTTTTTATTTGAAAACATGTTTTTATCAAGCTGAAATTTTTGCTGAAACTTTGTAATGTTGTTCTCCTTCGGTTTAGTTCGATTTTTCATAACTATATTCATTGATTTTATATCTTTAATCAACTTGCGTGCGAGCGAGATAGCAGATTAGCGTAAAGAGGCGCCTTAAAACCGACGACGGCTTTCTGACAGTTGAGGTGAAGAGGCAATTATGTATTCTTTGTTTTTACTTACAGCTTACAGAATATGGAACTTTTAGTGCCCCAACTCAATGACATTAAATGATGAAATTATTAATTTTTTCGTAAATTTTTAATTTTTTTTCTTATTAAATATAATTATTTATTTATTTGTTTTTATTTATAGACTCACGCCTGTATTCTCCAGAGGGGGTAGGCAGAGGTGTGCAGTACACCCACGTTTCGCCGGCTATGTTATAAGTCCCATGTAATAGGGGGCGAGCCTATTGCCATTAACCGGGCACAATCCAGACTCCGTGCTGCTACTGAGAACTTCCTGATGGAAAAACCCAACATAACACTTTGCCCGACCCGGGGATCGAACCTAGGACCTCGTGCTCAGCAGTCGCGCTTGCTACCACCAGACCAACGAGGCAGTCTCAATTATTTAATAAGAAAATTTAAAAAAGCAACTGGTATGGATGGGATTCGGACCCACGGTTATCGGAGAACGTTGTTTATGTCGAAGATTGTGGGTTCCAATCCCATCCGTATCAGTGGTTTTTACGAATTTTCTGATGAAATAATTATGATGTAATTATTTCTTGTCTGCAACAAAATGAAATTAAGAAAGAAAAGAAATTACGCTTAGTACTATCACAAAATTAATTATTCGTCATTAATTTCACCAGTCATTTTGTCCGCTAGCTCGCGGCAAGGCTTCGCCTTATCGATATAATAAATTATCGAACTACGCACTTCCAAGTTTCTTCTCGTCTCCATCTTATGGCATTCCATTTCCTGAGCTCGGAACTTTGGTAATGTTGATTAATGGAGGCAAAGAGATAATTAAAAGGAAGCGCTTGAAATGCCTAGACACGGTGTTTCTAATGAATGAAATATTGCGTACTGTCTGGGATGAGATGACCGATTGTGTTTAGGACTTGAGAGCTGCCAAAACAGATTTTTTTAAATTAAAAATACTGAAAAACAAGTTCTATGAACATGGAAAAATATCACTTTGAAGGAAAATTTAACCTGATCATTTTCCCCTGAGCAGAATCTAGATTAATACGTGAAGCGAAAACTGTGGATCCCTTTTTAAGAATATTGCGCGCACGGAGGAGTGTGAAACTTGGCATAGTAAAAGTTTATATGGAGAATAAAAACATGTATAAAAAATAAAAAACTAGAGTAGAATTTCGATCATTGATGGACCACTACTTTTTATTAAATTGCTAAATTTATTGGTCTATTCCATCCTATAACCCGTAACATCACAATAACAAAAAATGCGTTTTATCTATTTTTACACCCCAAAAATAGTAAATTGAAATATACCTATTAAAGCGCTCCTGATAACTTTTTTTCAAGCCTCCAGTGCGATTGTTAAGAAATATTTTATAAGGTTTGGAATGCATGCGCAGGATATCAAGGACCATGTCAAAGCCTTAAATTGTTGCTTGATGCTTCGAAAGTTAGGTTATTATATATTGATAAATCGAGAAACAATGTTTGGGGAAGATTATTACGCTCAACTTTAGCGTTTAATACGTTTAATGAGATCATAAAATTGTTTCTTAATATCGCGATTAAAGTGCCTTTTGAGTCAGTCATTAATATAGTGATTTAAATAAAAATAAAATGATTAAAAACATAAATCTACGAGACTTTTATGTTTTTTAGAAATTGTATTACTTAGCTAACATTATAAAAACCGTTTGTCATGTCATGTTTTGCGTATACATACACATAATTATAGGTATACTTCATACAATTATACGTTAAATGTTATGAAGTCATACTCATGAAGTCCGTCTTTCTGAGAGCAAAGATTTATCTTGAAGAGATGATATAGGGAGGCGCTGTCGAAAATTGATTTAGTTCTTTAACTATTAACTATTAACTCAATCGCAGCTTTACCCACCTGGTCCAATTTTACGTATAAACCTTTCTCTTGAATCACTCTATCTATTGATGAAAATTGCATTAAAATCCGTTGCGTAGTTTTACGGCGGGAAGCAACTTTGTTTTATACTGTGTAAAGTAGATATACTAAAAGATATCCCCTGTCACCTTTCACAAACTTTAACATTTTATGACGTGGACACAACTCCAGTTTACGAAGAAAGCCCAGTCCCAACACATTTTGCACAAGATGGACCACTTTATAAACTGGAACTGCCGCTTACAACACAAACTTTTAACGAGATGTCGTATCGTTTTGATATATCCTTCCTTATTACGTCTATAAGGCTGACGTCGCATTGCGAAAAAATATCTTGGGATTTTTTCCCCAAATCTGTAACATAAACGATCATATATTACAAGCGGTGGACGTTTAAAATTCTTTTATAATAAAATTTGTATCCAACCATAGATTTTTTTTCGCGAGGTTTTTTTTTTCGCAATGTGACTTAAGCCTTAGCAATTTTATCGGATTTTTTAACAACTTTTCTTAATAGGATTTTTGACAATATTGAGTGGCGTTAATTCTGCTTGTCTTCACAGTGACATGCTGTCTCCAAATATGATTTTGCAAACGTTGGTCTTTCTCGGATATAATAATATCTCTTTTTTGAGAAGTAAGATATTTCAAATTGGAAAAGACTGCCTTAATGTTTCAATAGTTATGAGAGCGATTTTAGAACTCGAGGGGTTGGGAGGGGATTTCGGGTTCTCGGCAAGATGTTAGGTATTTGGATTTTCTTGTATATTTTAAGAGTTAGTCTGGAATTTGGAGCTGTATCTGTTGTCGGGCTAATAGGTTTACCCCAGGCGTAGAAAGAGGTTTGAAATTTCAACTGATTCTGGTGGGGATACAGTGGCTTAGCGGTCCGTCATCACGGTACGTCGAAGATCGTGGGTTCGAATCCGCCCGTTTTTGATTTATTTTTAAATTTATCCAAATGCCTGCGTTTGTTTAAAACTTAGATTTTTATTCTCAGTGTCATGCCCGGCCCCCCTCAAGAACCGCGACTTTGTCCTGCAGCGGTCGTGGTTGGACACCGGCGACGAGAAGATGATCCTCAACCACTCCGTCTTCCACAAGGACTACCCGCCGAGGAAGGGATATGTGAGGTATGGTAGCCATATAAACTAAAATTACTAATTATTTTTAAATCGAAATGGTGATCTTTAAGTTCAAGAATCAAGATCTAAGTACGACAAGCGGTAAGCGACTCGTTTCTACTCGAATCTACGCTTGGTGTCTCGGGTTGAAACAGCACCCCTTTTTTTTGTGGCAGGGGGGAGTAAAAAATGCCTTCCGTCATACCGCACGTCTTCGGTACCCCTAGTAGGGGTAGTTTGCAAACTACGCAAATATCGAAAATCTAATTAGTGAAACTAAGTAGGATTTTAATGTACAGGGGGCCTACTCCGAAATTTTAACAACGAATTCGAAAACGAAAATTTTAACTTCGATTGTCGGACCGCATGTTTGTTCGTTACCTTCAAAATAATTACCTTTTAATAGATCAGTTTTTTTTTATGGGTTTGTGACGAAACGACTGATGAAAGCACTAAGTACAATTAAACAGTGGTAATTTGGTGGTAAGGATTGTGTTTGATGGTCTTCATTATTTTGTTCCAATCCGATACATCGTTGTTCGATTTTCGGAGTAGAGCCCCTGGCTACTCTGTCGAAAATGTCTGTGCACGCCCCTGCCAACTTGTAGCGTTTGGTTTAAATCAATTTGGGCTGAGCCGAGAGAATCCCGAAGGACTACAAGAGTAGCCGTTAATTAAATACGTATTTCAACATCTCCAAGCTCTCGGAGCTCAAGACTAATTGTGCTGTGAAATTGTGGCACTCACTTTAACGTTTTTGAGGAATTATTTTCCTTTGTGAAATTGAATAGAGCCTGGCCTTAAGTTAAGTGTCGGCAATTAAGAGGGTACGCTCTATCGACTTTCTACTGTTTCCTTTCGTTAAAGGTACTATTTAAAAATAATATTAGTCAAAAATTTTTTTTACGCAAAACGGTTTTGTCATCAGAACTAAAGGTAAGGTATGTACCAAATATCAGATTAAACTGTCAGGAGGAAGGGGGTGAAATATTGATTGAACCAGATAATAAACAGGTCAAGCTAAGTAAAACCGTTTAAACATGTCTTTGCGATGATAGTAGTGGTTGTTGAAGTATATTAAAAAAAATACTAAGTACAAAATTACCTAATGATTTATTCGGGAAAATATTGAACAGATAACACAAACATTGTAGGTACATGTAACACAAATAATTAATAATAATTAATTAATATTATTAAGCTTCGCCGTAATTATTTTTCTATTTTTGTAGGCCATGTCGACTGGCAAATAAGGTTTTGGTTCCATACCACATAATATTTAATCCAACAAAACAATTTCTCATTTATTCTATACTATTATTAGCTTATTCCCGCGGCTTCGCTCGCGTTAATTTAGAATTTAAATTAATTAAAATTCAATCATGATTCGAAAGATACTTAGCGCCATCTATTATCATAAGAACGTTATTGTTGATTTCCTCGGGAACAGTCCTTTTTTCAGGATTAAAGGTACCCTTTGTCAGTTTCTATACACCTGACGTGGTTTGGGCGTGAAAAGGTAACAAACTTTCTTTCGCATTTAGAGATTTTTTTGTAGTACGTAGTACCTCCCTACGAACCCTCTACTCATAGTACTTTCCATTAGATAATCTAATCCATACGGGTCTTGTGTGAATAAATAGTGAAGCTACTTTATTAAACTAAATAAAATTTGTAGTCTTAGGGTCTCTCCACATTAAAATTTATCGACGCGTGATCGACTTGAGTCGGTCTGAAAAAGCTTTTTCTACGATAAAGTGTGTAAATAACGTCTTTCCCCTCAGCTCTCCGAACGAGCCCGGGGGTCGATTGTTGTAATCAAAACCGCAACGATATCGTAGCAACTAAGACGTTGAAACCTGTTTTGCATTATCCTTAAAAAAAACCAGAAAATTTAGCTTATTAATATTATCCAGAAATTTGTTGAGGATATTAAGTCGAAAATGATCAATAGCTCTATGAAAACAAGAAACTAGTTTCTCCATTAACAGCTAACGTTATTTCAAAAGCGGATATTAAAAATGTCAGTAAAATAAACATGAAAACTTCATTTCAATATTGCCTTTGAATCGTTGAAGCGTTGAATTGAATAATCCTAACACTTTTCAAAGTTGCTCCGCGCACCAAGTTGAAATCAGTTGAAAGCTTCTCGACTCGCGTTTATGTCAGCCACATTCAATACTCAATTTAATCCTTCTGAAGTAAACATAAATATTGGAAGTTTTGTACAGTTCATTTCGTTTGATTTTCTAAAACTCGAAACATCATTATCTTCCTGCCCTTTTCCCAATTTATTTGGGGTCGGTGCAGTATGTCCTCTTTCTTTACACAACTCTATCACTCGTCATCATAGTAGTCACTTCCTTTCTTGCCATATCATCCTTCTCACAATCCATCCATCTCTTCCTAGGTCTGCCTCTTTTCTTGTATTCATCCACATCCAATCCTAATACTCTTCGCACAACATGATTTTCCTCTCTTCTCATCACATGCCCATACCAAGACAGCCGGTTACCTTCCAATTTCTCAGTAACCGGTGCCACTTTCAGACTCCCTCTTATATACTCATTTCTAATCTTATCCATTCTGGTCACACCACACATACCTCTTAACATTCTCATCTCAGCTGCATGCCATTCATCTTTCAAACTCATTTCATGCCCAACAAACTCTAAAACTCGAAACATTGGGTGATAATAATTGGTGATAGTGATCGGGCGAAGGACTAGTCCAGTGATAGCCACTAGGATATCGCTTGCTATCACTTAGGCTATCATTGCTTCTTAAATTAAGTTAAAATACAAGTCCATCATTTAGTTAGGTCGAACAAACGTTAGTACAAGAAGATAAACTTCAACTTCGTAATTACTTTGCGCCGAACGTGATCAAACATCCTAAGAAGCGCGCAATCTTGACCTTCGAAGTAATATTGAACTTGGAAAAAGCTTTTAAAACAAAGAATTTTATTTTTAACCACCGACACTAAAAGAGGTTGTTATAAGTTTGACGTAAATGTGTGTGTAAGTTAAGAGTGTGAAAGAGTGAAGCAATATAAAATTATTTGCTGACATTCATATTGTATGTATTAAATATAATTTCAGATATAATAATATGTTTATGATTATAATGTGAATTGTTTTGTACGACGTAAAACTATTTTTTTTATAAAAACAACATTTTTAACCTTTTTTATTGGAATATGAAAACTAAACGTATATGCAAAAATTAGTATCTGTGCTGTTGACCGCTGAAGAGTTCCTTGATTTGAAGCTAATCCTGGATATCGATTCAGGTCACGCTATAAAAATGCATTGTCATCGGAACTGAAATAACTTGCAAAATTTCAACTCCATAAGAAAGGGGAATGAGACGACGGACGGCCGACGTGGGACGAGTAGGCCTGGTCTTATTCTTAGGCCGAAAACCTCCAAATACACGCGTGATATTATATTAAAAACCTTTAAGTAACCTTTATTGGTATGTAGGCGTAGTGTTTCATTACTTTATTTGCACAATTTGCGCCACTCAGCGATAAGATAAGGTATCGCGCGCGTCAATCCGTGATTGTGTGTGACAATGCAAACTCGCTGATGCAATCTAGGACGTTTGTGCATTGTTTTAGACTAGAAAAAAATATACACTTCTGGACACATCTATTGGCCCACCTTAGAGTTTAGGTTTCGATGGCCCCTACCGAAATATGATTGCTAGATTGAATAAAAACTGTTGATGCAGTTTTAAACCTGATACATTTTACCATCTTTTTCGATCGTATTGTTATTGTTTCAACGTTATCCATCCTTTCGGCTCGCATTATTCTCGTTTAACACCTCAGAAGAATGTATCTAAAAATTCATTTATTTATGCTTCACGTATATAGCTGGTACATAAGACAGACTTAATGCCATGAGGCATTCTCTACCAGTCAACCGTTGGGTCAGTAGGATAACCTTCGAAAGTAGTACAAAATAATGATATTTGGACACAAAATATTCCTTAAAAAATTTATCTGACATTACTTAATCTAATTTATCTAAAAATATTCTTAGCCATTATTTAAAAGAGTAACTATGCAGAGTTTCTTGCCATATGCTTCTCCATGAGGGGTAAGCTGCCTATGGAACTGGCAACTAGGGTCACTATTATAATACTTTTAAGTAAGATGACTTTACCTACCATTTATTTATTCATTTATTTATTTTTACATTACATTATATTACTTTATATTTAGGTTTGTATATAATAGATAGGTAGTCTTATCTATATATATAAAAATAAAACCCGTTTTCCGTTGTCACGACATAGCATGAAAACGGCTTGACCGATTTGGCTGATTTTGGTCTTGAATTATTTGTGGAGATCCAGGGAAGGTTTAAAGGTGGGAAAAAGGGGTAGAGTAGGGTTAAGTAGGGTAGGGTAGCGGTATAGTAGGGTAGGGTAGCGGTATAGTAGGGTAGGGTAGGGGTAGGGGTAGTGTAGGGTAGGGTAGGGGTAGTGTAGGGTAGGGGTAGTGTAGAGTAGGTTAGGGGTAGAGTAGGGCAGGGGTAGAGTAGGTTAGGGGTAGAATAGGGTAGTGGGTAGAGTAGGGTAGTGGGTAGAGTAGGGTAGGGGTAGAGTAGGGTAGGGGTAGAATAGGCCTTGAAGTAGGATAATCACGCGTACGAAGTCGCGCGGGGCAGCTAGTTTAGTATAATTAAGTATATTATTGCTTACATGTGGTATCTTAGGTGTACCATTTTTTTTTGTAATATGTAAATTATGCCAATCGAAATATTTTTAGAACCCTCAGGGTCTATACCACGCTGTGTACGTTATAATTGCCATTCGAAATGAAATAAAATGTTCAAAATATATCCGACTTCAATATACTTCCTCGATATTCAGCCACCACCATTAGTTTATACCTTTCACCAAAAACGTGTTTTGTTATTGGTTTTATTCTTTTGTTAATTTTTTAAATAAATGTCTTACCTTCTCATGTTGTCGGCTGTACAAGCCTGTAGGTTTCGTATTTCTATCGCTCTTAATTAATTTCGCTAGGGTATCAGACAGCTACATTAATTGTCTCAGACACGCCTCCGCTCCCTTTTGGTACACCGCATCATCTAATAATGTTGGAAGGTTTATTTTGTTGCTATATTTCGTACTTTATCTCTAAATCTTGTCCTTCTTTATGCTAGGTTGTTGAGGAACAACCTGTTATCAGAGTTTAAACAACTCGTAGACCTCTGACGTGGCTTTATACATCGTTGAAAAATCTTTCAGATATGCTGGTTTCCTCACGATTTCCTTCACCGTTTTAGAAAATAAATAAATAAATCAGCCTGTAACTGTCCCAATCTAGGGCAAAGGCCTCTTCTCATACAGAGAATGATTAAGCATTAATCACCACGCTTGCTCACTGCGTCTTGGCTATTTTAGACTATTTAGTCCAGGTTTCCCAGCGATGTTTTCTTTCACCGTTAGTCAGTGGTGTCTTAGATTAACTAAAAAAGTACATTTGACATTGAAAAAGTCACATTGATACATGCCAGGTTCGAACCCACACACTTGCAAAGCGGGTCCGTAACCAATGCGCCCCCACGACGTGTTAGCAAAGTGATAATTAATTTCTAACATGATTTGAACTTACAATCTATGACTTGGTAGTCCAACGGTCATACCTCTAGGCTATCACTGCTTTTCTCGCTGTTATTTCTAAGTCAAATAAAACAAGGGAAAAAAAACATTCCCACTTTCCATGTATGTTCCATATATGTGGCCTACATATCTCTAATCAATAATTTTATTTCATAACTTTGTCGGCGTTTTAATTAAGTATTTTCATGCTGAATTGCAATTTTCTATCACTGACAGTCTGCAAGTAAAATTGCTGAGACAGAAAGACGGACAAGACGAAACTATATAGGTTTTTGGGTTTTACTACGGAACCCTAAAAAGTGGAGGTGTTGCTACGTTTTTATATGAAATGTTTTTAGTAGGATCAAGTTTCGCTTTGATGCTGACGCTCTGACGTCAAAGCATTTCTCTCTATCACTGTTTTTTTTATAACAAAAACATGAAAATAACAGTTTATCAATCAGTTAATATTGGCCGCTGTGATCGAAATTCGGTCATGAGGACATTATTTTTATTTGTCTAATCTCTACCAATCTCTTTCTTATCCTTATAAGTATTTAGTACTGTTGTAAATAACAAAATATAGATACAATAGATACAGCTAACGCCATCTTGTGACAAAATATTACATCTTGTGACAACTATTCAGTTGAGTGTATTAAGTTGATTTGTAATAAATAAAGTTCATTCATTGTTCATTCTGAGTCAGTCGGAACACGTTGTTTTATTATAAGTTGGTTTATTATTTTTGTTTTTATTTTTGTTGTCGTTTTGACAACAAAAATATATAAAGAAAGAAAGAAATAACAAGATATATTCTTATTCCACAAAAACATTGCCGTAGAAATTCTTCCTTGAGAAGCTACTTTTATACCAAGTACTTGAAAACAATATTACAACAAATCGCTTAATTCGTAGTCTCGTAGACCGTGCTACGCTCAAGCCTACGAAGTCGTAGAGGGTGTAATATACCCACAGTAGCACCTCATAGCAGTTGTTCTTTGTACTTTGAGAACCTTGTTCAAAATTCGCCTGATCTCTCTCCAAAGGTGGACAGAGAGTGATATGGAGTGCGCACATACATACTAGTATTACGTTATTAGTACTAGCGTTAGTACTAGCGTTATTAAATCTATATAAAAATCAATTGCCACAAATGTTTGTCCGCGCATCACTTCAAAGTGATCAAACAAGGATTACTCTCAATTAATTTAATAAGATTATGTAGGTATTACCCAACATTATAATTATACAGGGTTATTTGTAAAACACCAGCATCCTTAAAAGGGGTCATGAAACTCATCATTATGAACAACTTTTATTATGGGACCAATCTTAAAATCGCATAAAAAAAATCAGCTGTTTCATACTAAAGATGCTTGTGTTTTATAAATAACCCTGTATATAATGGTATCGTATATTTATTAATTTTACTACAAGTACTAACATAACATATTTTTTCTTGTTACTGTACCTACAATAAAAATATACACATTTTAGCTGCCATTTAATTACATTGAAGCTATTAATATGTTTCTTTTATAAAAAACCTGTTAGATTTAAATCGCGACACATAAAACATTTTTTCGTCGTCGAAACTATTTTAGGTACATTTGTTACAGCAGAAAAATGTTGTTAAAACTTTTTTTGGTATTCTTAAACTTGAATGAAACATAAATTTTCTTTTTTTTACATTTTTGACATTGTTTAACATATAGATGATATCTTTTATAATTTATTCTTACATTCTTACATTAATTGTAGGTATAGGTCAGTAATAAATATTAAAAGCTGACAGAATATTTTAAACAATTTTCCTATAAAACCGGCTTAACTGATTTTAAAAACACATCACTTTTATTAAAAGCTTTATGTTAAATAACGGATTGAAACGCCCGGTCAAAATGAAATGGCGATTTTAATGTACTATAGCGGACACGAACGGTGTACCACTTTGCGATCAAAATGCTTTGAACAATTCTACGTGCGTAGGGGTGGGGTTAGCGCTACGTTCGGACGCCGGGTGCAAGCGATTCTAACCTAAAGTGTGGTGCACCGGCTTTGTCCACGATAGTACACAAGGCTAATCAATCTATCAGTGGCGGAGGCTTCATACAACTCGATTCCTACCGGCTTCCCATTGAAAAATGGCAGTTTATATTGCCTACTGACCGTGCCATTGGTTTTTCTCCGGGTTTGCTCATTCACCCTCCGCCACTGCAAGCTATATATTTCCAGTATTAGCTGATATCTTATTGTACGAAGAGCCTATACAATGCGAGGTCAGTTCATTTTGGTTTTGTACAGCTTGATGTCATTGTGTAGCCTGTCATTGTGTGTGTACACCGTGTGACAAAATGGTCCATTAATCGTCATTTTTTAAATTGACACGCGGGGTTTGTAGCTTTGAATTTCGACAGGTCATTTGCATTTTTTTTACAGGAGCTGAAAGCTTGGGTCATTAATAATAATGTTTACTCTTTAAATTCACGGGCTCTCTTTCAAAAGAAAGAGAGCCCGTGAGATGTTTACTCCATTCATATAATAAATAAATCAGCCTGCATCTGTCCCAATGTGCAAAGGCCTCTTCTCATACAGAGAAGGATTGAGCATTAATCACCACGCTAGCTCACTGCGTGTTGGCGATTTCAGACTATTAAGTCCAGGTTTCCTTACGATGTTTTTCCTTCACCGTTAGTCAGTGGTGTCTTAGATTAACTAAGAAAGTATATATGACATTAAAAAAGTCACATTGGTACATGCCAGGTTCGAACCCACACCCACGCGCTTGCAAAGCGGGTCTGTAACCAATGCGGCACCACGACATGATGACACGACACGACAAAACTGAACAATTTTTCCCAAATTTTCGAAACCTGAAAATCGAAAATTTCTTTCGAATTTTTCATACAGTGACCGCGGTCACGTGACTCACTTTTGTATGAGAAGTCAACTTTTTGTTTTCAGATTTCGATCTATATTCGTTGGGGAAAGTTGTTCAGTTTCATAGACCATATTACCTCCTAAAATTTGGCAGGTCTTTAAAGCGACAGGGTATTTGTATAGAATTTTGTACATTTTATTTTCCCAGAGCCTTGTCGTTGCTGACTGGATTTGTGGTTCGGACGAGGTCGGGCGCCGGCAGCTGGCTTGGCTACGTGTCCCGCTCGGACCCCAGAGGAGCTTTGCCTGCTTGGCTTGTTAACAGGTATGGTATCATTAAAATATTTTTATAAATATAAGACAGGACAACAGGACTATAGTTATGGAGGAGAGTTGAAATCATTTTTAATTCAAAAAAGGTTGCAAATTACTTTGTTCTTAAGGTGCCTATTAGATACTTAATAAGACAGCTTAGGACAGACGTAAAACAGCAACCTAAATCGTTTTTTTTGCCGCGGAAACCCCTATTGAAAATTTCATCGAAATCGTTACAGTAGTTTTTGAGAAAGCGATTCAAATCTAATATAAAATATTGCTCGTATATTATTATAGGATTTACCATGGACTAGAAGTGGGTGAAAAAAGGAAAGTGATCGTATGCTATCTATAGTAGGTGAGAAGTAAGATTTAAAATTAAACTGATAACGGAAGCGGTCACAAACAATTGATTTTTAATTGTATTTTTTTTTCTAATGCTTAAAAGGTTAACGTCTTTGATTATATATATGTCTAGATAGAGTGTCGCGCTGTAAAAGCATCCAAAAAAATGTGCCAACTTTTTATACTGGTGTGCGTTGACAGCTACGTCTTACACAACACGACTGTCATTCTGTTTTCCTAGTGTGCGTGAATAATGATACCAGTTGTTGAAATATTCCCATTGAATTAGAGGAAAAATTCCATAATGAGAATAAATTTTGATCTAAATAAATATTCTCTAAGACGAAAATAATAAATGAATTAGAATTCAGATAAAATATAAACGTTTGTACGTTACGTTAGTTTATTTCGGAAACTTTTTGCCCAGTTTTGATGAAACTTTGAATGTACTTACATTAACCTCAACTATGTTACGATACATAATTTCTTAATGGAAGACCCATTATAGTCCAGTCAACGAATGTCTAAAAAGGGGGTATAGAGTGCGTGAGAGGGAACCTAAGTAATTTCTTCAGGAATGTATTTGGGGTGCTTAGGCGGAAAAAATACTAAAAGTCCTGACGTCTAGGAGGGGAGCCGGAGGGGGGAGGGGGGGACAAAGGTCTCAATTTTAGGTTTTTTGCAAATATCTCAAAAATGGTGCATTGTAGCGAAAAATGTTCTTAGATGAAATGAAAGCTTATAAAATTCTCTACAACTTTGATCCTATACACTTTTTCCATACTCCAACCGTTTTTGAACTACATGCTCCAGAAATGTTGAAATTTTAGTTATTCAGCGTGATGACCATTACCTGATGCGAAAATTATCTTAAAAAAATAATGTAACATAAACTGGGAGTACCTCCACGTGGTAAAGGCGGTAACAGTAAGAAATAATAATATTTTAATAATTATTATTATTATTTCTATCCATATTCGAACTACACGCTCTGAAAAAGTGATTTTTAACCAAAAATTTTTTCTTATTCTAATCATATTTTACCCTCTTAGATCGTGAGGGTCCCGGCAAAAATTCGAACTCTGTGGTTGGACCTTTTTCCTCGCCCTTCTCAGGGGTAGGTGGTTCTTGCTGAGAGGGCTCTAAATCATCCTCACTGTCTTTCTCGATGTAAGTCATGCTGTTAAAACATTTTCCTTGGCAATGAAGGCATGCAACAGAACATTTTAGCATTGCTTTTCAGCATCCACATTTGCCACTGCTACAATCCTTGGTGCAGCGACAAAATATTGTTTTTAGTAAAACTTCGGGTGCTGGTAAATCGTCTGTTGTTGTTGGCGCTCAAGATATCGCCTTCATTCTTCCACCCCCACTCTTCGACATCCTCGTCACATACAGGACGTTTATTACTATCTATTATTCATTTTGGATAACCCAATCACGTTACTAATAAAATTGTAAATAATACTGGGTAGGCTACCGTGCCAAACAAAATATGAAAACCTGTAATAACATAAGCCCGAAGGCATGTAAACTATATTAATGGGAGTTTTAGCCAGTAAAATCGCATTTCCTACAATGGGCATTAGAGATGTTGAACGAAAAGCAATCCTCATCAATATAATGATTGTTTTTCCCGCCTCAGCTCAGTCATCCACTGTTATAAAAAACGCGATTTCTTACTGTTACCGCCTTCACCACGTTACCTCCACGTGTACCGCTAAATATCATTCTTGGCTATCATTCATACCACCAAGTGCAGCATTGGCTCGGGAATGGCTGCGCCCTCAAGAGTGGGGGTGGAAGAATGAAGGCGATATCTTGAGCGCCAAAAACAACAGACGATTTACCAGCACCCGAAGTTTTACTAAAAACAATATTTTGTCGCTGCACCAAGGATTGTAGCAGTGGCAAATGTGGATGCTGAAAAGCAATGCTAAAATGTTCTGTTGCATGCCTTCATTGCCAAGAAAAATGTTTTAACAGCATGACTTACATCGAGAAAGACAGTGAGGATGATTTAGAGCCCTCTCAGCAAGAACCACCTACCCCTGAGAAGGGCGAGGAAAAAGGTCCAACCACAGAGTTCGAATTTTTGCCGGGACCCTCACGATCTAAGAGGGTAAAATATGATTAGAATAAGAAAAAATTTTTGGTTAAAAATCACTTTTTCAGAGCGTGTAGTTCGAATATGGATAGGAATAATAATAATAATTATTAAAATATTATTATTTCTTACTGTTACCGCCTTTACCACGTGGAGGTACTCCTAGTTTATGTTACATTATTTTTTTAAGATAATTTTCGCATCAAGTAATAGTCATCACGCTGAATAACTAAAATTTCAACATTTCTGGAGCATGTAGTTCAAAAACGGTTGGAGTATGGAAAAAGTGTATAGGATCAAAGTTGTAGAGAATTTTATAAGCTTTCATTTCATCTAAGAACATTTTTCGCTACAACGCACCATTTTTGAGATATTTGCGAAAAACCTAAAATTGGGACCTTTGTCCCCCCCTCCCCCCTCCGGCTCCCCTCCTAGACGTCAGGACTTTTAGTATTTTTTCTACCTAAGCACCCCAAATACATTCCTGAAGAAATTATTTAGGTTCCCTCTCACGCACTCTATAACTACTTTATTGACTGGACTATTAATACTTTTCCCGACACACGAATTGAACCCAGGACCGTGTATTCCGTAGTTGCGCTTGCGACCGGTAAACCAACAAGGCAGTTCATTGAAATTTTCGATGGCTGGCGCAATTCGTCTCGCAGCTTGTCATATTCGTCACAAATATTATTTAAGAAATTTAAATTTCCGTAAATAATACCCATCTAATTTAATTTTTTCAAAAAATTACACTTCCGCCATCACTAAGTATGTATTAAACTACTGGACCACATGGGAGTTTGAATTCATAAACTGGCAACATGGACGTCAAAGACAAAATGTCGGAAAAAATATTAATTTATTTTCGAAATATTTCAATGGCTTATTTTGCTAAAATGAATACAAAATAATGTTGTTTACCGATGATATGTGTCTTTTTATGTTTTTTTTTATCGATCTTTGTAATTTCTGCATATTTTAATGGCACAAATCGTCATTGTAAAAAAACATTTTTGCGATACAACTCGAGCATATCTCGTGACAGCGCAACTGACACTAAACGCGGCGAAGCGGTTTAGTGGCCAACAGTTGGTTACTAAATTTATCGACGCTTTTACAGCTTTGACTGTCTATCTAGACATATAAATAATCAAAGGTTAACGTATTTACTGTAGCTTTCCGCGTTTCAGTGACTAGTGACTAGAGTATGCAAACTCTTTCTCTCTTTCTAACTAAGATCATATTATGAGACAAGGATAAACGAAAATCGCGATTGGGTAAATAAGCTAAATGTTTAACATAATCTCGTCTTTTGAACCTTTTCTTTTAAGACTTTCTCGTGCTTACGTAAAAAAATAATGGTCAAGACATTGCCGAAGAGAACCTTGATTGGAAGGGTCATACGGTTGTTTGATTTTAGTGGGTAGTTGGGGACATCGAATTGGCCATTAAACTGGAAGAATTTTATTATTTAGAGGTTTCATTAGGGTTTGGTTCGTTGTGTAGGGACTTTTGGATTGCTTTGTTACGGTTATGTAGATAGATAGAATGTTACCTGTTAGATATATAGTTCGAGGTTTTAAATGAGACAGTCGACGAGTTATTTGTTATATAATTTGTTAAAACATAACAGATTTTAGACCATGAAGCAAATACTAATTTGCTTCGTATTTTAGACCTCTTACAATCTGACATAACAATTCGACTGTCAAAGAAAACAAAACATATGCTAGCCTTCGAAAGGCGTTTGAAAATCACAGAACCGCGCCGGTACACGACGCAGTCTAGAGGTGCGGGGTCGGGCTCGCGCTATAATATAAATATAAATGCTTTGACGAAGAATATTAAGTATTACTACGTAACGATACTGACTTATGACGCCGTTGTAGTATAGTACCTTCCTTGATTAGCAAATAAATAAATAAACCAGTCTGTAACTGTCCTAGGCTAAGGCCTCTTCTCATACAGAGAAGGATCGAGCATTAATCACCACGCTAGCTCACTGCGTGTTGGCACTGGTTCCTCACTATGGTTTCATTCACCGTTAGTCAGTGGTGTCTTAGATTAACTAAAAAACTACATTATAACATTTAAAGAATCACATTCGTAAAGTTTCAAATCAATACGACAGTTAGAAGTAGGTTAAAATCGACTTCAAAAGTTTGTTTATATCAATCTTAGAGTATATAAGAAAATATAGAGTGATAACGTCAACAACATTGAATTGTGCGGAGCGTAAGCAGGTCTCATCATTGAAATGTAAAAATATATTTTTTTATATTTTAGTATTTTTTGCAAAATTTAACTTTATTTTACTATTTACTATATTTTACTATTTATTTTCTTAAGTACTCTAAGGTTTACATTGTTTGTTAGTGACAAGTGAAGATAATACCTATAAAGTTAGGATAGGTTAGGTTTACCAATGGATTACTAAAAGCTTAAGCTTCCCTTCCTTTCAGGGTAACTGCACAACTAGCACCACGTCTGGTACAACAGCTGCACTCAGCAGCTCGCCGGTACCCTGGATGGAAGGCGCTCACTGACCTACCCTACCACAAGCCTTGGAGACATCCTGAACAAGTCCCGCCACTTAGGATCTCCTTAGATGATGTGAGTATTATAATGAGTATGTGGATGCACGAAACCACGTTTGTACCTATAAAATACCACAAGTACCTCAAGGAAAACATCTGTTTAGGGATTTTGTTTGTGGTTACAAACTTACACTTGCAGTAATAATATGACTGACTGACCGAATTTCGGTCACAGCAGCCATTCTCAACGGAGATATTATAGTGCAAATACAGGTGCACTCTATATTCCTTCATTCTCTTATTCTCATAGTCCGATGCCATCGGATACGATCCGAGAAAGATTAGGCGCAGGGTCAACGGCTTTACGTGCTTTTCGAGGCACAGAGTAAGTGACAATTAATTTAAAAAACACACATAACTTGATAACTCAGAGGTGCGCGCCTTGGGTTCGAAACTGAGACCTATGACTTTCCAGTCAAAGGTCAACACCAGTAGGCTATCACGACTCATTTAAGTCAAAGGTTACACGCTCAGTCTGGCGTCAGTCTAGTCAATCAGTCTGCTCAGAATGATGGGAGAATAATTATCGTCTAAATAACTGAACTGACGCGACTGAGCGTGTAACCTTTGCCTAAGTAATAGCTTAGAACACAAATACCTACAGGTGACTTTATTCCCTCACTCACATTGTCTGACGGGACGGCAATCAAACAGCCAGTTGACATTTGACAGGCCAGTTGAATGTTGAATCAATTATTTTAAACACAGTTAGTCACCAGAGATTAGTGTTAAATTGGTCTGATGTATTGGTCACGTAATGGTTGGTCACGTTCATGATGAATATAACAGAAAATTTAATATAATGAAAAGAAAATATTGCTTTCCTAATTAATCTTGGCATCTCATCAATCAATTACTGCGGCAGACAAACCTTGTCAGGTTTTTGTGGTATAAGCAGCCTGATGTATTGTTATTTTTATGATTTATTAGTAACTAGCTGAACCTCCCGCGGCTTCGCTCCTGTGGTTTTTGACCCGATCACAGAGCCACTTACCGGGTCCAATACAGAGCCCTCTTAAACCCACACAAAATCACCACGGTTCAGCTTTTTTGAAGTTTAGCTCGGACAAACATTAGTGGCAATTGATAATCAGAATTTCCTAATGGAAAAACCCAATAACACTTTGCTCGCCCTGGAGATCGAACCCAGGCCCTCGTGCTTGCCACCATTAGACCAACGAAGCAGTCACGCAATGAAGCAGACTAATAGAATTATTATGAAAGTATAAATAATTACAAAAACTTGAAAAGCTATAATCTGTCAAAGCAAATATTAAACCAAGACTAATGAAATTTCCTAATTAATTATCTTAATAATTAAACTCTCAAAACCAAAAAGGAAACGACAACAAAATAGCTAATTATGAAAGAACTTATCCGTTTAGAAAGGAAACTTTTACTTTTAATGACACAAGAAGGACTCTAACTTTGTGTCATGTTTCTTTCATTTATGTACAAAGAAGTTAACCCAAAGTTACCGCAATGCCTTATTACATAAACATGAGGAAAGTCTTTGAAACCCTCCAAATAATTCCCAAAGTAACTTGGGGATCTGAAATCCCATAATATCGATTATATTGTTTCTAAGTTTGATCAATTCAATGTTCGTTTTGTGAATTGTCTGTGGGTTTAGATGAGATTTCTCGTAATGTGTATTTTATGCGTAGGATTTAGAATTCATAGAGGTTTAGGTAGAGGAGTCGTGATAGCCAAGCAGAGGTCTCGGGTGCGAACCCAAGCCGCGCACCTCTGACTTTTCGTAAGTTATGTGCGTATTATAAATTAATTATCACTCTCCGTGCCTCGAATACCACATTAAGCTGTTGGCCTCGGCTGTCAATGCTTTGACAGTCGTTACGGATAGTCAGAAGCCCGAAAGTCTGACAACCAGTCTTACCAAGGGGTATCGTGTAACCCAGTATCTGGGGTGTGGAGGTCTGATAGGCAGTCGCTCCATGTAAAGCACTGGTATTCAGCTGCATCCGGTAAGACTGGAAGCCGACCCCAACATAGTTGGAAAAAGGCCAGGTAGATGAGAGGCTTAGGTTGAGGCCTGGTGAATTCTAACTGTTCTGCAATACCTACATAACCTAAAACGCGGCGACTCGCGTCCGCGTGCGTCCTGCATATTCATTCGTCATCATCATCATCCATTCATTATTTTTGACCAATTTTGTCCGGATACTTATCACTTTTACATATATTAGAAAACAACAATATAATTTCACAGTTTCCAGCCCTTTCAGTTTGTAACGAAATCGTGACTACAATACATCATGTGGCGTGAATTTATTACTATGCAAATGTGAAATGTATTTCGACCATAAAATTACAGTCAACCTTTACACGAAAAATACTATGTTCTCTTTATGGTTTTGTTATAGATAAATCATTTCGGCACGCATTTAAACGATGCGATGCTTTTAATCAGGCTCTTCTCTTCCATTGGCCACTGCGGACAAGTTCCCCAGGACCCCAAAATCCATGAGGTCCCGTAGGTCCTACCAGAACAACAACCATTAACCAATTATTACCGATAAAATATATTATTTTCCAAAAATTTACGATAATTTCCTAGGAACCCCTTTTGTATCTTGTCGTTAGTATTATAAAGGTCTCATCATCATATAGGCCCTAGGGGTCATAAAGTGCCCAGAGCCTATAAAATCCCAAGACGGCCTTGGTTTTAATTATGGGAAAATGGAATGCATTGTTTTGATTGGTGATCTTGTATTGAGAGATCCTTCTTTCTTTCATTATCGTATGGTTAATGAACAACCTCATATCAGAGTTTAAACTGCCCGTAGTCTGTATAATTTTTATTCTATTAAATTAGGATAATTAAATGAAACCTTGAGGGAATTTGATTCATTACCAACCTACTACAGGCCAATATGTCGATCTGTTCGTGGCTCAATATTTATATTTCGTAACATCCTACTACTATTATAAAGGCGAAAGTTTGTAAGTATGGATGTATGGATGTATGGATGTTTGTTACTCTTTCACGTAAAAACTACTGAATGGATTTGAATGAAACTTCACCACAATATAGCTTATACATCAGAATAACACATAGGCTACAATTTATCAACATATCATGCGGGCGAAGCCGCGGGCGGAAGCTAGTAATTAATATTTTTCATATCTACATTTTTCCTAACTAAGAATCCTGTTTCAATTTTCAGTGTGTGGATCCCGACGCGCCTCCACCGCCCGCAGAGCCAAAACCAGACACCTCAAAATCCAAAGAAAAGTTAGTAGTACCACAGCCTAGAGAAATCGAGAGCCACAGCGTAGAAGACTTAGGAGACATCTCCTCAGAATTTAGCGTCGAAGTAGAAGAAGATACATTGACCCAAGACCCGAAAAAGAAGGGGAAATTCTACAAATTAGTCAAATCTATGAAGAATAGAAGGAAAAGCGTTCAAGTAGCCAAAAGCGCCGATAATTTGGTTGATAAGCCGTTGGAGGAACGTCTAGAAAAAAAGAAAGGATTTAGGTTTCATAGAAGATTTAGTCTTAGTCGGGGAAGGGAAGATTGAGCAGCTGAGCTTATACGCGTTGTGAATAGTTAAAGAATAGTATAAAACGTGATGGGCATTTAAACCGACGTAACAAGGTTTAAGCTTCAGGTTTTAACTATGGTTTTAAGGTATGGAATGAAACGAAAAGTTTACTCGAGACGCTTTAACCAATTAATTTCGTAATCTATTTCAATCATAATCGATATAATCAAGAGTTTTTTGTCTTTTTTTTTTTCCTTGTTTATGGCAATCTGCTGATGACTTCAGCAATTTCTGCCAGTGTCGTGTAGTGGCCACACATGGGTAAAAATAAAGTTTAAATAAAAAATTATTTTAAGTTTTTGTCGATTTATTGTCTTTATAATCTGAAAATTCAAGAGAATTGACAAAATGTCAAAATCACCGATAGATAGATTTGTCAAAGTCACTGTTGGTTTATCAATTTGGTTATTAAAATCGGCTATTAGTTATATGGATTTAAGAACGTCACGAGGATTGTGAAAGCTAATAGAGCCAGAGACGAAAAATATGCCAAAGATTCGTATTTATTATGCTTTTTTCTTATGTTAATCTATATATCTGTTGTAAATATTTCAAATTAATTTCATACAATGATTGGATATGAATAGGTCTTAGAATTGTTGCACGAATTTTATTAAGCTGTAATTAAATAACGCAAAAATTTCGCGCAGCCACCGTGTTCGAGTTGTTTAATTTTGGAATGTGCGAGAATATAGAACGTGTTTTAGTATAATTTTAACTTAATAACAGCGCACATCGTGTTATAAATTTGTATATTCTATATATTTGAATTATTCTTGTATCTTCTGAATAAAATTATATTAATTGTTATGGCATAAATCTGTCATAGACATGCCTTTTTCTTTACGTAAAAAATGAGTAGGTACTTAAACTTGCATAACTTTATTAGTTGTTAAAAACTGAATAAAAATTTACATCTACCGATACCTACCTACGTAGTAGACATGAAAGTGTTATACATATAACATACATTCACCAGTAACAGTCACATTCGTATCTAGCGAACGTGAGCGTAACATGTCCACATTAGACATTATGGGCCGTTAAATCCGCAGTTGCAAAATTCGACACATGATTCGAAGGCTTATCCGTACTAGCGAACGTGAGCGTAACATAGACACGGGCTGATAAATCCGCAGCTGCTATCAAAATCCGCATAGATTCTGTTTTTAAATTCGACATAAGATCCGACAATAATAACGTATTATTTACAATTGCTAGAAAATAAAATGCCATTCGCTAGAAATTATTTATACCTAATGAATTGCCATGCCTAATGCCATGCCATTAGTTAGCCTGTAACTGTCCCACTACAGGGCAAAGGCCTCTTTTCGTAAAGAGAAAGATCGAGCATTAATCACTTTGCTAGAATTCAAACTAAAATAAAGTCAAGAGAGATAATTGAAGTTGAAAAAATAATTAAAATGTAATGGTACACACATAGTTAAGTCGATTCGGCACATTCGATTCGGTATTTTAGAAGAAATTTCATCGGGACTTCTTCGAAAATACCGATTCGAATGTGCCGAATCGACTATGTGTAGCCACCCTAATATTCTTATAAGATGTTGCTTAGCTGTTACTTAAGCTTAAGGTAAGTTAACACTGATAGTTCAGGGTGATTCTCATAAAAAGTAATAAAATCTGTTATCACCAAATTCCACTACCATATTATCATCATCACTTCAAGATTTATATTCAAAATAATATTTTTTTAATCGACTTGACTTGAAAAGATAGAAAACTACACCAGTTTCATAAAGTTTTAAATCGAGTAGTTGATGATATATAGCGATTGTAATCTGTTAAAAAACTATGAGTTCTAGGCGAAACGTGACATATAATATTATAAATACAATTCTAGTCTGTGTTAGAAATTTCATCTTTCCATGATGATAATAAATGTTTGTAATAAAAATGCTAGATAATGTGATTTTACTATAGGACTACAACAAGATCTAAATAAATAAAACTTTGCGTAGCTGTTAGTCAACGTTTAGAAATTAGTCATAATATTTTTTGATTACTTGCCTTGATCGCAGCGCGACCGACCGGAGGCGAATAGTCAGTCATAGATCAGTCTGTTGTCTGCCTTTGTTTGGTCTGCTCGTTAGCATTGTCATCAATGTGGTCATCGCACCTAGCCCTTACAATGCGATGTCTACTTTGAGACTTTGAGAATAAATTATTGTTTAGCGCCCCCATTTTTTCGACTACTTAAAAACCACTATAAGTTATAACTTGAGTTTTTTTCTAGGTCACTTCTTCTTCTTCTTATCGTATGGTTGATCGACAACCTGGTGTCAGAGTTTAAACCGCCCATAGGCTCAGGTGTGCTGGTTTCGTCACGATGTTTTCCCTCATCGTTTTAGTAACTGATAATTAATTTTTAATACGCACATAACTTACGAAAAAGAGAGTCGTGATAGCCTAGTGGTGGTGACCGTTGACTGGCAAGTCAGAGGTCTCGGGTTCGAACCCAAGGCGCGCATCTATGACTTTTCGTGAGTTATGTGCGTTTTATAAATTAATTATCACTCTCCGTGCCTCGGATAGCACGTTAAGCTGTTGGCCCCGGCTGTCAATTGTAGATCTTTGACAGTCGTTACGGGTAGTCAGAAACCCGAAAGTCTGACAACCAGTCTTGCCAAGGGGTATCGTGTAACCCAGTAACTGGGTTGTGGAGGTCTGATAGGCAGTCGCTCCATGTAAAACACTGGTATTCAGCTGCATCCGGTAAGACTGGAAGCCGACCCCAACATAGTTGGGAAAAAGGTTAGGCAGATGATGACATAACTTACGAAAAGTCTAGGAAAACTAGGCTATCAGTGCTATTAGTGCTGGGTCACTTACCGCCCCCCTTTTGACTTGCAGCGCCCTTAAGGGGTCGTTATCGCCCACTTTAGAAAGGCTGCTGTAATTCAAGTAGTTTTTTTTACTCAAATACCAAATACATGATGAAGGTATCAATTATTTTTATTGCATGTATCTTCAAACTTAATGTTATTTGATCTAATGATTGTGAGAATGCCTTGTATTTTTGAATATACTTCATAACTTTTAATAACATAACATAACACATACTTTATCTACAGTAAGACTTTTATTGCGCGAACTTCTAGAGTCTTCTGTGCGTGTTTTTGAACAATTACTGACCTATTTTAATGTCACATGCTTTTACTAACTCCATTGTTTCGTAGAAAGGAATTTTGAGAAAAAACTTAATTCTTCTTCACAAAGAAAGATATTTTAAGAAGTGCCCTTTTGAAGGATGACTCTGATTATGATCCTGAACAGTAACTTAAGCTTACTTTAATCCTATACTGATTCAAGTGTATGTGTGTGTGATGTATTATCTCAAGGTAATTTTGACTAGTTCAGTGTTTTGTCTTCTTGCACGCCGCATCTTTTTTCTTCAAATTGGTACTACTTTGAATATATTTCTGTTTTTCAACATGCATTCAGAATTTTTTTTCGTACAATATGTGTAGGTACCTTTCTAATAAATAAATATCAAATCTATTTATAATTTTAATAAAAGTTTCTTTTTTCACATTTTCCAATATAAATGACTTGCGAGTCGTATCACGTTTGTAATAAAAAACCGACGAGAAAAACGTAATAGCAGTGCGACAAAAGATTTTTTTCATGGAATCGAGAGAATTGCGACTTTATGTATGAAAAGATTAGCAAATAATACAATAGAAGAACTTTTTACCGACATTTCGATAGTAGTTCAGTTTTTGTTTGGTCAAGTTCAAGGATATTGCGGTTTTAAAATCGAGAGAATTTATTGTTGTTATACGTAATAGTTACAATTGTTATTGGTAGCCAGACAGTAAAGTTTATATTGCAGTCTATGCAATGTACCTATGTCAGTGTATATTATGTCTTATTATATCGTGTTAAAACAAACACTTTTTCGTTGCGAGAAAGTGATGGAGACACCGCGACATGCATCCTCCTGTATATTTCCTATCCTTTTACTCGTTCAAACTGCAAGCGCAAGGTATTTAAAAATCTCAATCCTGCAACTCCATTTTCTTACCGGACATCGTATCGTTTGAGTTGCTATCATTGTTACTCGTACCTGATAGATATCTGCTCGAACCAAACGGTCTTCTCATCTCATTTCCATAACTAATGCGCGAGCTTAAAAGTGGAATGCCTGTATAAATTTAATATTTATCTATCTACGTAAATAGGTACTTCAAGGACAGGTGGGCGACACCATAGAGCATAATATCTCTTGTAATTATCTTGTTCATGGTCAATAAATAAATAAATCAGCCTGTAACTGTCCCAATGTGCAAGGACAAAGGCCTCTCCTCATACAGAGAAGGATTGATCACAAAAATATTATATCAAAAAAATACAATATAACCTCTGTTTTTGCAACTGGTTTCCATAATTTTTATATTTTTATGGTACTCATTAGATCTAGGATTATGTGGTTAACCACCTAAAATAAGACCCAATACTAGCACCAGTCTGCACCACTGACCTAATAAAGCTTAGTACGGTCTTCCGCTGCCCTGTTTTCCGTTTCTTCTACTCGCAGCTTATTTGCTATATCTTCAATCAAGAAAACATTTACATAAAATATTTATTATATTACCTATCATTATCCGACAGATGCAAGTGAAAAGCGTGTCACCTGCGTAACATATCAAATCATCACCTGTATAATTTAGCTGCTAAATATTCTTACATTTCTGCTTGGCTGTTAATAAATGTTTAACTAATAATATAAGATGTCTGTAATCTGTATTATAAATATTAAGCACGGTCTACCCTTCATATTAAAATACGTTTAAAAGCGTGCCTTCAATCTTTTATCTTAGTAAATGTATTGTATCAAATAGATATCATTTTTACTTCATGGTTGGTAAAACATCAACATTATACATAGCACGAGTCAGGCTCGCGTCCTAAAGTGCAAACCACATAGAAGTAGTACTAGACATGGGGCGAGGACAAGACGCGAAGGCGTATTTCTCCATACATTTTCCACCGCAGCCGCGTCCGACGGACGCTTTGGATTTTGAAAATGTATAGAGCTTAAATGTATGTCTTTCGTCAGATTGGTACTACATATATACTATAGAGTCATTCGTATCTCGTAAAAGATCTAGCTCGATTTAGACAGAGAGAAGAAATGACGCAAGAATGCGCGGTGCGCTGTGTGGCCTGACAAGGTCTCTTTTACATTCTTTGGGTACCTACCGATCTCTAAAAAGGCATAGAACATTAATAAAGTGAAAATGATATTTATTTCCTTTCATTGTTCTTGCAAAATTGATTTTTACAATCAATTTAGCAACATATCTACTCTAATTGTAATGTCTTCAAATATAATCAATAGATTAAGTGTGGTATAATTTCTATTGTCTACGCTGTAATGTATTTATGTGCTCAATTTTGTATAGTAAACTTTTCCCATTTGAGGTTTTATTTTAATAGCTTATGTATGTTATTTATTGATCATGGAATCTGGAAATGCCTACCGACTACGCAGTTCTAACTCGTAAGTTGTAAGACATATTCTAACTTATTTATGAGGTGCATAAAGGCTTCTAAAACCAGAAAAATAATGTAACTTCTTCCTTACAATTTTTTTAGTGGCGATTTCTACTCTTGTAAAATTATGCTTTATGCTTTATTCACTTAAGTGGTTTTAGCTCTCATGCAGTGTTGTTATCAAACATATAGTGTTATTTTTATAATGTGCTTATAAAATAAAACCTTAAATGTAAGTATAATGTTTAAATTAACTAAGATCAATGTATCGACCAAGAAAATCGATTTTTCTTTTGTTACTTTTTTAAACAACTTTTTTTATTATTCGATTTTTTACCAACGTTTATTTCACTCAAGGTCGATTGAACAAGTTATGTAAGTTTAGACACACAATTTTATTGATTCTTGTCTCTGTGCAGCGCAATTTATTATTTATTTATATATTTTTTCCAACATACGATTTTATGGGCAATGTGAATTACAGATAATATATTTTACTGTGTTAATTGTGTGTGCGACCCCTAATGGTGGATAAATTTATGTAACTTCTTTGAAGGATTTGGGTGATATTACTTAAAAAACTTTTTATTATATATTAAATTAATGTGAGCATATAAAATCCCTTCACAACAAAAGAAAATGTTTTTTAATTTAATAATAATTATAATGTATTAAGTACATTATTCTAGAAATAGTTGCGGAATCGTGTCCCTATGACAATAATCACTAAAAATAATTTTTACTACCTAATAATATCTTCTCCACTGAAATCTTCAAACATTTTTATGTGTCTTGTATAGAATTAAATATATATAAAAATCATATCTAGTAGATAATTTCTTATTAAAAATGTATACATAATGATGTGTGTCCTGTGATGCTTAGCTTAATTTAATTAGAAATTATCTTTCTCATCTATATGTTACAGTATTGTTACATTGCCCGGATACATTTCTAATCGTTAAACATTGCCCGGGAAATGTGCAATCTAGCTTGTTTTCTTATTGTAAATAATATTATGTTATATGTAGGTTAATAATAAGTTATTACCACACTAGCAGAGGTGTAGTACGTCAACATAAAGTAATAATTTAAGTAAATATGAATACCACTTGTCACTTCAATGATATTTCAAAGTGACATAAATGTCATATCTAGAGAATCTTTTGTAATCTTTCTTATAAGTGGAAATTCGTATTATATTTTTTTATTTGTTTTTTTTTTATTGATTTTCTTACTGATTAGTGTTCAATATCAGTGATATAGTCACTTCCACAGATACAGATATAGACAGATATATAGATATAGACACAGACAGACATTCTAGATCTTGTTTACAAAATTTCATTGGTTTTAATATAGGGTAGTGTTCAAATTAAGATCTACAATCTGGGGTTCGAGCATGGAACTTTTTGTCGACTTTTTATCGAATATTTATCAATTTTAAATGTTAAGTTTGACATAAAGTTCATCAAAATGTGTCAAATTTGACGTTTAATATCGATATATTTCCGATAAGCTTTCGATAAAAAGATCCATGCTCGCACTACAGGTTTTATAAATTTAAAATAATAACTTTCGTGAGTCATTTTAGTTTTATTATAAAATATTATACGGTTTTACTCACGTATTGATTTCGGGGAATGCCCGACTAGTTCCGAACTCACGCATCTCACTGTGAGGTCCGCAACGCCGCGCGCCGCCGCGTTTACGCTAGCTTTTGAAAATGGACTCCATTCGAGTTCGAAACTAGTCGGGAATTCCCCGAAATCAATACGTGAGTAAAGCCGTATAATATTTAGGAATTTACTTAAAACGCATTGTTGTGTATTATGTATTATCCATTACATAATGTACTACACCTCGACACATTAAATAATAGTTACTGTATCACGCGTTGTATGTTATAGTGTTTATAGCATGTTACTGTTCCATTTGTTGAGCCAATTAGTTTTAATATAGAAAATATACATTATGGCGAAATTATTTGTCTCTTTATTTATTCTGTTGTACCTAATTGTCACATCTAGTTTAAAGCGCCTCTATAACGCTATCTCACTCGCACATTGAAGATATAAAATCACTGGATACAGTTATGACAAGTCGCAAAAAACAAAATGTCGTCTATACCCACACATTAGTACAAGTTACAGTTTGGCAAAAAAGAGTCTAGAAAAATTGGGGACCCCGCACTTCTCATACTACAATTCAGAATTACAAAATTACTTACATATTTCTATGACGAATGTATTGTCATCAAATACGAGTATAATCAAATGAATCGCTTTTATGTTATTTTAGTACTCACAAACTTAATTTTTAAGAATTTTTTTTGTTATAGCTGTCATCGCCTCAGACTCTTTTTTGCCAAGCTGTACATTGGTGCCTGCATACCAGGTTTAACCCACACTACGTGCTTGCAAAGCGGGTCCTTAACAAATAAGCCAACACTACTAAAGTTATACAAAAAGTTAAAAGCTATAACCATACCAAGCATGCATTTCCCTTGAAGCCACTTCCACCTCTGTTTCCACTTTCTTGCAATTGTTGTCTTATGCAACTGCTAGATTATTAGATTATTCAAGCCAGTTTCTGTTTCAACGAAACGAATCCCGAAGGCTGCATAAAATGCACAAACACATAATTTTTCGAATAAATAGAAATACACAATCTTATGCTCGATAGAATCCGCGATCAGGACAACTAGACAAATAATGCAAAGTGAAACAAAACTTTGATTCATTCTGAGACAGGAAGGAGCTTCGTTTTTGCCCAAAATTCAGTTGAATTGGTACTATGCATCCGTTTCCTTTGATTCTTTTGAACGGATCCATATCATTGTGCTGTTTTGTTGCAACAATTGCAATGTTGGGTGGTCGTGAGTTATGCGGAAAAGGAATTAACGTAAGTATTATTTAGGTCATGAAGGAAGATCGTTTTTAAAACGTTTTCAGTCAGGTCTCCTTGATGCAGGGCGCACACAGAATTTTTAGCAGGGTCAGCATATATACAAATCCTACTTAGTTTCACTAATTCATCGTCTGCGTCCGTATCTGTCAACGCAGTACCTTTTTGCCTATTTTAAACGCAACGGAACATTGATAGTAACGGAACAACGGAAGCAGTGATAGCTTAGTGGTATGACCGTTGGACTACCCAGTCAAAGGATGTATGTTCAAATAATGCCTGGTTTCGCATTGACACAGCTGCTTGACTGGGAACGCACCTCTGACTTTTCAAATTCATATGCGTATTAGAAATTAATTATCACTTGTTAAACGGTGAGGGAAAACATCGTGAAGGAATCAGAACACCTGAGAGATAACGGTGTGAAAAGTCTAGTGGTATGACTGTTGACTGGCAAGTCAAAAGTTGTAGATTCGAACACAGGCACGCACCTCTGACTTTTCGTAAGTTACGTGCGTATTACAAATTATATTATCACTAACTCCGTGCCTCGGAAAGCACGTAAAGCCGTTGGTCCTGCGCCTGATCTCTCTTCGATCGTGTGGGATTGCTGTCTCATCGGACTACGAGAGTGAGGGAATAAAGATTGCACCTGTGTTTGAGCTTAGACTTGTGCACTATAATTGTCTTCTGCCTAGTTGCAATGGCTAGTCTCCGTGACCGAGATTCCATTAGCAGGACCTTATTAGTATTGTTAACACTCTAGGACTATACTGATCCAGGAGTAGTTACACACTAAGACTGGCCTAGGATAAATAAAACTAGTGATTCATCTGCGAGCTGATTGTAGACTGGTCAATATTTATTATTATAAAATTTTACAACAGGACACACATTTTTGATTTAAAAAAGATGACGTCCGTCATCCCTAGTAAGTCTGTGCGTCCGTTACTTGAATAAAAAAGAAGAAATGGAGCTGCTCTTCGCCCTATGTAGCTCTTCATGCAGGTCGTATAGGCTTCCCATAGTATCTATACCTAGAAAAAAACCACAATGAATGTTATTGAACTACCTGTAATGATTACTTTACTTATTTATTCTTCACTTATCTCGTATCAATTGCGCTAATTCGCAATCACCGATGCAGTTCATTGGCACAACGTACTTACTAAGATGACATTGTTGACTTCTATTATACCACTAGCTTCAGCTTGTGACTTCGTGCGCTTTATTACCCACGACGGACGAGTTGGTATTCATTTATGTATAGACTAGCTTCCGCTGGCGGCTTCGCCCGTGTGGTTTCTTAAAAAAAGTAGTCTATACCCTTCCCCAGACTTCAGACTATCTACATGAAATTTCATAACTAATTAAATTCACATCAATTAAATTTTAATTCAATTTATGTATTATACAGGGTTATTTGTAAAACACCCGCATCCTTAAAACGGGTCATTAAACTCATCATTATGAACAACTTTTACTATGGGACCAACCCTGAATTCGCAAAAAAAAATCAGCTGTTCCATACATTTATGGTCACGTGACTCAACAAAATGTAAATTAATGTCCATTATTTTAAACTATAACTAAACATATCATTTTGTATTACACGCTAATACACGAAAGTAGGTCACTGTTTACACAATTGTTAATTTATAATATTTTGCATTGATGAGCACGTCTGTACCTATGTGTGGGGCGTCGATTGATCAATTCAAAAAATAGGTTGTGTGATGTCATATTAAATTGAATATAGCGCTCTCTAGAGGACATGTGAACTAAAAGAAAATCATCATCTGCCTAGCCTTTTCCCAACTATGTTGGGGTCGGCTTCAAGTCTTACCGGATGCAGCTGAATACCAGTGTTTTACATGGAGCGACTGCCTATCAGACCTCCACAACCCAGATACTAGGTTACACGATACCCCTTGGTAAGACTGGTTGTCAGACTTTCTAGTTTCTGACTACCCGTAACGACTGTCAAATATCTACAATTGACAGCCGGGGCCAACAGCTTAACGTGCTATCCGAGGCACGGAGAGTGATAATTAATTTATAAAACGCACATAACTTACGAAAAGTCAGAGGTGCGCGCCTTGGGTTCGAACCCGAGACCACTGACTTGCCAGTCAATGGTCACCACCACTAGGCTATCACGACTCAGAAAATACGTGAAACAAAAGAAAATATGTGAAATTAAAGATGCGATAGAACCAAAACAAAAAATTGACAAAGGTACAAAGCTCTAATAAGACGGGTCCGACTCGCTCTTGACTGGTGTTTTACGACTGACACACTGATCTTATCTCAAAGCATTATATTTTCTGTGGACCTTATAAACAATTAAGATTACCTGAAAACATATAAATAGGTTTCCTAAGTACTACATACTTACAACAGTTATTTCACTAGACGAGAGTAACCGAGGACATAGATAACATGCAGTCACGTACAATACTTTTTCTACTTTTAACTTTTTCGGGTTTCATTTGAGTAAAAAGTAAATGTTGCCATTCCACAATTATTAAATACGATGTGCCGAATAATGACTTCTGCGACCAACATATTCCTGGAGGGAAAGAGGAAGGCAGCCACTGCACTACGACTGTTTGCAACGATGGCCTCAGACATGAAGGCACTTATTGTGCATCACTCCCGTGCAACATTTTCGGGTGTAAATGCGGAGGTGCCTGTTTTGAAGGTAATCCTCTGTACCCGAATGATGCTTTGAAAAACTTCATGGATCTTTACGGTGCTTACGTGTCGAGTGCTGTCAATATTAATTGAACTTGATAACTATTTTCCTTAAATGTTCCCTCCATTTTAATAACTTTTGGATGGTGTAAACTTTTTTTGGTCCTCTTTTTGTTTTTGAATATCTTTTTATTAAACAATACTTATGTAGTGTGTAGTACTGTATAATCTTAGGTCAGTATATTATAGACCATCTAACTAACAACATGTGTGTCATTTACCTATATCCCTACGCTTACATGTTGGTTTTTTTATTTTAACATCATACTGCAGGAATAAACATAAATCCTATAAAATATATGTGTATTTATAACTGTATTAGAATAGAACTTCTTTAAGTTTAACTGTGGCGATGGCGAAAAAGATACGAAGACGTCGTGAAGAGTTGTCGTGATATTTTTTTTAAAAAACGGCAACTGGTGCACCAGATACTTTAGGGCAACTTGACCCATTTGCGGTATAAAAAACTGCATCCTTACGACATAGACACAAGGTTTATATCACTCAGAATAAAGTTTTAATTTTTTTTGGTATTTGCGAAATAAAAGCACGCAGTGATTTGTCTCACTAAAGGTAAACTAATATACTAAACGATCTATTCGCATAACCCACCATTAACATCGATGCTAAAATTATGTTCTATGTTCATTGGCCCTTATTAAAGATACCTATTTAGTAATGCATTGTGAGTATGTGCAAACATATCATTGTTAAGGATTAAAGTGCTATCTAATCAACATTAGCAATATTAGGATTATCACTATTGTATGGTATAATGTTTTACTGTTCGCAAGCTTATAAATCATACATTATACTATTATCTCAAGGGTGGTCTAGTCTTCCACCCATGAGATAATATTGGCGATAAGATTGGCGCAGTAAACGTGATCATTTTAAGCCTATTCCACACCATACAATTTGACTGACAAATTGCCAATCAAATTGTCTCTTATGGATATGTTTATACCATACCTACCTTAACGAGTAGTTAAGGTAGGTATAGATAAACATGACATGTGCGTTTTAGAACGATTCTTTAAATTTGAACGATGGAATGGAACGAAAACGAATGAAATGAATTTTCTGTGTACTGCATTAAACGTTAAGCGCGGACACACAAAATATATTGTATGTATACCTTGTATGTATGTAATAATAATAATGTCCTCCTGACCGGATTTCGGCCACAGCGGCCAATCTCAACGGAGATTAGCCATCGACGCGGGAGATATTATAGTGCACAAGTGTGTGCGCAAACACAGGTGCACTCTCTATTCCCTCACTCTCATAGTCCGATGGGACGGTAATCCGAAACGACCGGAGAGAGATCGGGCGCAGGGCCAACGGCTTTTACGTGCTTTCCAAGGCACGGAGTACCTAAGTGATAATTAATTTATAAAACGCACATAACTTACGAAAAGTCAGAGGTGCGCGCCTTGGGTTCGAACCTGATACCTCTGACTTGTCAGTCAACGGTCAACACCACTAGACCAACTCACGACGTATGTATGTATGTATATGTGGAAGGCAATTTGTATGATTCCGCCGTTTATATACCGCGTCGTTAGTTTAAAAATGCTCGCAGTAACGTAGTATGGCGAGGGCATAACGATAACTCGTTTAACAGACCCCGCTATCAACTTCGTTGTTTTTTTTAAAACCATTCAGAAGTAGGAGGTGGCTCGCCGGCATTTCGTCGCCGAAAAATGTAACACGGATTGCAATATTAAAACGTACATGTTAACCGACCCGATTAGCGAAAATATTAATTATTAATTAAATATTGTTCGCGCTACCCACCGACAATTGCCTGCGTGCTTTTGCTACGGAAAAACGATATCCGTCTGAAATGATGATGATGACGATGAATATAGTAATTAGTAATTAATTTAAATACGTACATAACTTATAAAAAGTCAGAGGTGCGCGCCTTGTATTCGAACCTGACTCCTCTGGCTTGCCAGTCAACGGTCACCACAACAAAATCATGACTCAAAAACGAATAATATCAGGAAGGATTGGAGAAGAATGATATTTAGTTAGGAAACAATTGATAATAGTTTGAGAGATTTATTTATTAAAAAAAAATATATACCTAGTTGTATTTTGAAAACATATCATTTTCATTTAAAACGTGAGTACGTCACTCATTTAATTAATCTAGCGTGTTATTACAACTCTATTTATTACCCTAAAAAGTTATAAAAAATCCCGTGAAAAATCACAGAGCGATCTAATCAACTCGATGCAAATCGTAATTAATCTTCTGAAACCTATTTAAGTAAATACGTCAACATTTAATATATTGCCAACGGCCTTCGTATTGGATTGCCCTATTTCTTGGTTATCTACGTACGTTCGAGGCGCAGAATAAGTTCGCGCGTAGCACTCTGCGGCCGATCGCGTAGCTTCTGATTTTCTGAACAGTTTCCCGCCGAAAAGCGTTCGATTTTTTAAAAGTGATTTTAATTTTTTTAATAGTTTGAATAATAGGTGTTTTGGTGCTTCGTTTTTGAATATGAAAATCGATCTGCATGATGGGGTGAGAGTTTTATTAATTAAGTAATCAATTTATTTTCAGTGATTTTGAATTATTGATGTAATTAATTACTTCATTATATTATTTCTAAAAGTGGTCCAGAGTGGTTGAAAATTTGAGCGTAATTAATTAAATATATAAATAATATTTAAATAAATAAAATGTATATAAATAAAAAAAAACACATGTTACAATAATGAATATTCCTCAGTGCGCACAATATTCTTAAAAATTGACTCGAAGTTTTCAATACATTACTTTGCTATAGAGGTCGTGATCTCAGTATACTATACAATGACTGCGTATGTTTATTTTGCTTAAATTAATAATATTTAAAACCCAACAAACTATTAATATCTGGAGAAGCAAATTGTATTTATTTATTTTATTTATGCACACACACAAAAATACAAAAAAGAAAACATGTATGAAAAATATGTACAAAGGTACTGCTTATTTCTAAGGAAATTTCTGCCAGCAGACCTGCGATGGGAGAGATGATTAATAAAAATAGACAACAGTGTGTAAAAATTTAAAATAGGAAATAAGACCTGAACAATATACATAGTACTAAATTAAACTATAGGTAAATACATAGGTATACCAAATACGAATATATAAACATACTGTATACAGGGTTATTTGTAAAACACCAGCATCCTTAAAAGGGGTCATTAAACTCATCATTACGAACAACTTTTACTATGGGACCAACCCTGAAATCGCAAAAAAAAAATCAGCTGTTCCATACATTTTGTTGATACATGTGAACATAAATGTATGGAACAGCTGATTTATTTTTAGTGGTGGTTTTGGCTCTTTCGTTAGAGCTTGCCACTGCTCTGCGAACTTCTGGTGGCGCTATGCCTGGTAGTGGGTACAGCATCTGTACCGGAGTCGGTTTAAGACAACCGGCGATGATCGTTTCATTGAGAGCTGTATCCACCAACTTTGCACGGGCTGATCGGTTCCACACGGGGCATGCAAATTCGCCAGCAGAAAAAGATAGCGCCAGCGCAGTAGTCCGCAAAACGTGAGGCGAAGCACCCCATTTTGAAGAGACAAGTCGGCATAAGAGACTGTTGCGAGTGTGCACCTTCTGCTTGATGGAATTGCAGTTTTTGCTGAAAGTTAATGATCTGTCCAGAGAGACTCCATGATATTTTGGGAAGTTGCTGTGTTCAATAGGTATCAATAACGATATTAGGGGATGATACTCTACTTATCGTCCCCTTTCTATGAGGAAATAAATAAGAGACGGTGTGATTACAAGAACAGAGACGTAATTCGCGCGCTTTTGTTTTTTTTAGTTAGCGCGGGTCCCTGTGCCGTCCAGCCAACGCGTACCAGCCAGTAATATTTACGTTCGATTTCTATGAATGATATAGATATGTTCCAAAATTCAAATCTCGTTTCCGCCCGCTAAAAAGGATCGGAAAAGAGCTATTTTGCTCCCACATGAACAAAGCGACACTTTTTGTGCGAAATTTAATTTTGAGTCATAGTGAAGTTTAATTTTGATGGATTTTTTTGTCGAAAGTGGTAAAGCATTAAAGTCGACTATACCTATTGATACAAGCATGCAGGGCTTGAACCGTTGCTGTAGCGAGTCACCTTTCAAAACCAGCTTGAATTTACTTAAGTTTTACGATATATCCACTAAAAAAGTCGCCCAAGCCGAGTAACTAATTTACTAATTGGATGATTAAATTAAACACGGATGTTATTTCTGATTTTAATGTAAAAATTAAAATATTATTGATTACCCAACATCTATTAATATAAATACATTATTTATGAGAGCTATAATTAACCGATATCTTGAACCGTCGATGGCACCATGGCGAGTGACAGCGGTCTCAGACTGGTTAGAAATTCGTACTTATAAATATTTATTTAGGATTGTTTCTAATGGCTTTAAAGAATTTTAAGAAAATTAAATAATTAAAATGTAATATAAAAGAATAATAAAATAAAAATAGCTTTCTATCACTAACACTTAAAAAAATATTTTTTAAATATTTATTCGTTATGTGGAGACTTGTATTTGTAGCCGTGCGTAGTTTTTTTTTTATTTTATGTTTACTTTTTTTTAAGTGCCCAATTTTCTGCGTGGAAATAAAAGATTTATTTTTTTCTTTCTATAAGAGAAAAACGATTGAGTAGTTTTAGAGTTTATCTATTAGTTACATACAAACTTTTTTTTTCTCTTTATAATATTAGTTTAGATCAGATACATCTAAATCTACATTACATTATACATTCACAAACATTACACTACTATTATTACTAGCCCAAACTGTCCCACTGCTGGGCAAAGGCCTCCCTACTCTCATTACACTACTAACCTAACAATTATTATGTAATTTGGAGACAATGCCCAGCGCATGTAAATTTTGTACAGATCCTACTTGTGTACGAAACGTTTACACGATTATCTCACATAACGACTGCCTTTTTTAATAAACCTTTTTTACTTTTTTTCATGCAAATAGTTTCAAGTGTAACAAAGAAATGTCGACAGTTTTTATGTACTATTCAATTTAAAAAGTGTTTTTTTTAAGATTGATTCAGAACAGTTCAGTTCTTGACAAAAAAACGTTTGAACTAATTGTACTTTGAAGTTAAAAACCTCTCGGGCAGGTAATTGAAACGACAATACCTAGACAACGGAAAAAAAAACCTAGTACCTAGAGCTAGACATAAGTAAACAAAGTCGGGTTTGTTCGAACACTTATAGGTAACTCGAGACAGACTTATAAACCGATTTTCATAGTTTTTGATTAGATTGTGGTGACCGTTGACTGGCAAGTCAGTGGTCTCGGGTTCGAACCCAAGGCACCCCTGACTTTTCGTAAGTTATGTGCGTTTTATAAATTAATTATCACTTCTCTACTTCTTCTTCTCGTGTCACTGACTCATACTCTTATATTTTTTTGGACCAGTATCTTGCAACCTCGACGGCCCTTTCCGTTATCTCAATTAAGTCCTGTTGGTTGCACGTAGTTGGACAGGAATTATCGCTTACTCCGTGCCTCGGAAAGCACGTGTATCTCTCTCCAGTCGTGTCGGATTGCCGTCCCACCGGACTATGAGAGTGAGGGAATAGAGCAAACACTTGTGCACTATAATATCTCCTGCGTAGTTGGCTAATCTCCGTTGAGATTGGCAGTTGTGACCGAAATTCGGTCAGAAGCACATTATAATACCTCCTTTTTTGCATAGGGGGTTAAAAATTGAACCCGAAAATTCGTAAACGTAATGAAATACTATGGGATTTGAACCCACCTTCTACTACTTCACCTACCTACTGGGTAAAGCTCCCAGTCGCTCTGCCACTAAGCTATTCTTTACCCCGGCCGTGTTATCTTGTCTTTTACATTCCACCATCTCAAATGGTAGTTACATGAATTTATCCTTTAATAGAGGGCTAGTAAGTATGTCTAATTTTGCAGTTTTTTTTCTACATGGTCTTTTCAGTGATAGCTCTAGGGAGCTCAGACTGATTAACCGGACTTCTAGCGAGACCTAAAGGCCTCCAGCTAAAGCAATTAAAGTACACCTACAGCAACAGCAGCTACGGGGGCTCCCTAAGCGGACTCGGGGCTCGGCTTAGGGCGTTGCTTTGGGACATGCTAGGGACTAGCTGAATCTGATTTTGATTATTTAGGGACATGTTTATGGCTACAGGCTCAGCCCGGGCTGGCATAAGCAAGGATCGGGGAGGAGTACAATTCTATACAGATGTAACCTATTGCCACAGTATAATAATCATACAGTATGGTAACTACGTACAAACGCTCGAAAACGACACACTCACAAAAACATGCGCAATGACGCGTCGTTGATACTACGAGTACCGCGACGTTTTCTTAAGAGTCTCGTCGTTACGCAATTATTACGCATGTTTGTGTGAGTGTGCCGTTTTTGAGCGTTTGTATGTAGTTACCATACTGTATGATTATTATACTGTGCTATTGCTTACCAATGCTTTAGCTTGATATCCGTATATCAGCTTTATAAATCGTATGTAGGTAATCCTAAGCAATAAAATATTTAGTTTTGTTCTATGCATTTATGAATGCACTGTTAAAGTGTAACTTCATTAGTTTCGCGTTTGTTTAACAACAAAATAAAGTGCCTAGATCATTCTCCTTATCATTTTTATAACCAATTTATTTACGTAATTTAAGCAGTATTATAATCATTATAATTTATATTAAAGTAATAGCGTTGTTACACGGGTGACTTTTCTGGCGAAATCACCGTAGGTTCTTCTTCTTATTGTATGATTGATGAACAACCTGGTGACCTGGTGTCAGAGTTTAACCGCCTCTAACATGGCTTAACACACCATTGAAAAATCTCTCAGGTGTGCAGCTGGTTTCATTACGATGTTTTCCCTCACCGTTTTAGCAAGTGATAATTAATTTACATCACCGGAGGTTAAGTACAGATTATGTCAAGTGACACCCTGCAACTTCAATAAGTCGTTTCAACGTAGAGAATTTTTTCTGCAAAATTCAGCAGCTAACGTAAGGAAAAAAAAAATATCGCTGGTTACTTTTAAGCACGCAGGTGTGGGTTTGAACCTGGCATGTACCAAAGTGACTTTTTCAATGTCATAAATGTACTTTCTGTATGTGTATTACATGTTTAACCTTTCTAATTTTGCCGCTTCAGCTACTGTAAAACATTAAATTAATTTAATTGTATTTACGTCATTTATTCATTTTAACCTAAGCGCCTGACAGAATAATACTAGCAAGTTGAATATTGACAACTAATTTAGTTATTGCACGACACGAGTAGGCACACACCCAATAAAAATAGTTTATTAGTCCTGTCAGGGAAGTTATCATAATCACAAAAATGAAATAATTGTAATTGATTCACAGATGCCTCCAAACTTATCGGAGAGTCTTCTGCCGGAGTCTTCTCCTCGGAAGCTGGAGAAGACCAAATCTTTGGAGTCATGCGACAGCACGAGCCAGGATTGCAGCTGCGACGAAGTCAGCTACGGTATAGGTTATTATAATGTCTATGTTTATTGATTTTTTCCTGCAGAAGGAATTTCATACGGTTCTTTCAGCTCAGAAAAAGGCTGTAAATGTTGATTTCTTACCAAGTAAAAACCTGACGATATCCTTTACTTATCTTTTACGAAGGTGAAATAACAGTGATAGCCTAGTAGTATGACCGTTGGACTGCCAAGTTGAAGTTCATAGGTTTGAAACCCAGGCACGCACCTTAGACATTTTGGATTCATGTGCATTTAATTATCACTTGCTGAAACGATAAAGGAAAACATTGTGAGGAAACCAGCACATTTGAAAGATTTTCTAACAGTGTGAAAAGCCATGTTAGAGGTTTACGGGCGGTGGTTTAAACACTGTCACCAAGTCACGATGTTTTCCTTCACATGGTCTATGGTACAGAATTCTTAAAATTCTCTAGAATTAAATTTACCTTGAAGAGAAACTAATGGCTGTATAAATATTTGTTGCATCGATAGTTCCCGTGGTTATATTTTTTGAGATAAATCTATGTCATTCTTCGTTTCTAGCTATGTCTTAAATGCAAAAAAACACGTCGATCTGTGGCTGCTTTACAGAAAGACAAATTAATAAACACACTTCTAATATTTTTTATTTTTTTATTTTCAGGAGACTTCGTATTCTCATGCCTGATAGTGGGCCCCAACGTGGTCAGCGTATGGCGCGGCACTTGGGGCTTAATGGAGCTGCAGCCGAAGCTGTTCCCATTCGCGCAAATTTACCTCCTGGGGATCGTCATACACATCAGTTTCGCGATTGTCAGGTAAAAATATATCCTTATAAAGGCCGAAACAAATTCGCACAAATTCTTTTTTCTTATGAGTGCCTGGTACCCCCGTCAGTTTTAAGTGTGGTAGTTGTCGAGTGGAAATTGTTGTGGTATTTTTGAGGAAACTCCCAGATATAAATAAATCAGTCTGTAACTGTCCCACCGCAAGGCAAAGACCTCTTTTCATACAGAGAAGGGGCGAGCACTCACTGCGGGTTGGTGATTTCAGACTATTAAGTCCAGGTTTCCTTACGATGTTTTCTTCGTCGTTAGTGGTGTCTTAGATTAACTAAGAAAGTACATATTATGACATTTGTACATGCCAGGTTCGCACCCATAACTATTGCTTGCAAAGCGGGTCCGTCACCAATGCGCCAACACGACACTTAGGTAGTACTTGTTAACAAAATCCACTCGGTATAATACGTATATAATGTATGGGTTGGAAAAATTCCAGGCACCCAACTCACATTTACGCAATCTTATCAGTATTATATTTTGTACCAAGAGCTCTATAAAATCTATTGCTCATCTTGCGGTCGTAATAGGATTACTATAAAGGGCATCTTAAGAAATAAGTTGACATAAAAATATTTACTTACATTTGTTCGCCTTTGTGATAATTTACATGTAAGTAGAACAGGGAATATACAAATGATAAAGAGGGCAGTGATAGCCTAGTAGTAAGACCGTTGGGCTGCCAATTCAAAGGTCTCAGGTTCAAACCCAAGGCACGCACCTCTAACTTTTCTCGTGCCTCGGAAATCACGGACGGAAGATTTTTGACAGTCAATACAGGGAGTCAAGTAGGTAGGTACCCTTATAAAATCCTGACAACTGATCTAACCTTAGAGTATCGAATCCCTTTGGGTTGCGGTGGTCAGATAGGCAGTAGTTTCGTAGAAAACTGATATTCAGCTGCATCTCGTTCGATTAGAAGCGGACCCCAAACAAAGTTTAGGAATAACTTATAAGGCTAGAAAGATGATGACACAGGGTCAATCTCCTCAATTTCCTTAAATTTTTGGCATTGCTTGTCCGTAATATGTATTTAAAATCTTTATTTGATCAGTGATATAATTTGTTCTGAGAAACCATATGAAGTCGCTCATTCTATTTCATTTCCCACTGATTAATTGGAATTGCGCCTTTAGAATCAGAATAGCAATTCGTTTCTTCTTCTGATTATATTATGTTGTTGCTATATTGCGTCATTAGATTGTGTAGGCGCTCCCCGGTAATTGAATGATGTCGGAACATGAAAAAATGTATTAGGTATTTTGTAACTTTCCTACAGGTAGGTATTAGGAACTCTAGTTATTTATACTAAGAAAGTATTATAACTTATTAGTACGGAGAATTGGTCAAATACAGCTAATGTTCAGCTAAATTTTAATTAATATTGGCATAATTAATTAAAATTTTACACTACTTTATGTGCTGTCCGAGACACGAAGCAATTTATAATACGCATATTATTTTTCAAGTCAGAGAGCGTGCCTGGAGGTCGAATTCGAATCAGAGACCTCTGTCAGTTATACAACGTAGGCTTTTACTTCAATAATTAAATGATATTCTTTACCTACAGATCAAGACTGTTATCCCGTTCTGCGGGCGCGTGGAGCAGCCCTGACGGCGGCGTCATCTCATGGATACGAGAACGGGTGTTATCTAGAGTGTACACGTACATCTTCATCTTGAGTAATATCATGCATTGGCGCGGAGGATGGGGACTGCTAGACATGTTTGTTGCTGCTATACTACCTGATAATGATGATCCTCATCGGTATGTTTTTGAACGTATATTATAAGAGAACAAATAATAAAAAAATAAAATAAATCAACCTGTAACTGTCCCAATATAGGGCAAAGGCCTCTTCTCATACAGAGAAGGATCGAGCATTAATCACCACGCTAGCTCACTGCGTGTTGGCGATTTCAGACTATTGAAGTCCAGGTTTCCTTACGATGTTTTCCTTCACCGTTAGTCAGTGGTGTCTTAGATTAACTAAGAAAGTACATATGACATTAAAAAAGTCACATTGGTACATGCCAGGTTCGAACCCATAACCACGCGCTTGCAAAGCGGGTCCGTAACCAATGCGCCACCCTGACCTTCTACAAGAGAACAAATATTTCACAAATATTTTATTCATGTGGCTGAATGCTTGAAACCTTAGCCCAAATTCTTGTTCTATCAAGTGTGATGAAAAGCATTTTATGTCATTCGGTCTGACAATTAGAAACGTCGGGCTATTAGGTATATCCCTTGCCTGCGACTCGGGCTTCGAGTGTCCCTTCATTTGTAATTGCATACTTACCGTCCTAATTACACAATGTAGTATTCTGCTTGTAATGGCTACATACTTATACATATCTATGGCCCTAACCTTTAAAGAATTAAGTATACACCTAAGCTTTATTCCTCTCATTTTTTAATTGAAACCTACAAGAAAAAGGTACTTCTGAACATAATCATTCATCAACTCTTTTGGGCCGTCAATTTGCAAATACATTCAATTCAATTCAATTCAATTCAATAGATTTATTTGCGAAAATGGGTTTTACATGAAGATGTTAAATAAGTGTGAGTTACAGAGTATTACCATAATCAGCCTTTTAGCATGCAAAGTTTTATAAATTTTGTACATACAATTAAATTCAGATTTCAACTACACAATATTACATTAGGTACCGCATAATCTATTAATTTCAGCAGCACAGTCGGGTGTGTTGCATGACTTGGAAAAGTGTCACTTAACTACGAATGCACGCCATCAACACCACCATCTCAAAATATATCATCTCATAAACCTAATCTCATGAACATTGTTGACAGGCCAGTGTTGCTAGCAGCGTTGACGATGTCCTTCTATATAGCCATCGTCCTTCTCCGCTCGTCTCGCAACCTCCTCGCCTCGCCATGTTTCCTAGTCACTGATGGAAAGGAACCCACCTACATATTTCCTACTAGGTTTAAGATATCTGTAAGTATTTGCTTTTAAACTTTCACGTTGCATGATTAATTATTAAGAGCCGATTTCACCACTGGCACTAAACGCGATTAATTCAAGTTAAACTCGGTTTAAGCGTTTAACTGAGTTCAGAACTGCAATTTGCGTAGGGCTGAACTGAAGTGAATGGTGAAATTGGGCCTAAAACTGGTACAAAATGAAGATTAAGGTGCCTCTTCGTGCTAATCTATCTCGCTCGCACATTTAAGATATAAAATCAATGAATATAATATTATGAACAATCGAAATAAACCAATTGAAGGACAACAACATTGCAAAGTTTCAGCAAAAATTTCACCTAGTTCGAAATAATGTTTTCAAATAAACGAATTAATTTAAATGAATTTTTATTTGATGCCATTTTTTTATTTGAAAACACGTTTCGATCTAATCGATATAATAAATTAGAATAATAATAGGTAATAATTAGTTACCTACTGATGTGTTGTTGCAGAATCCGTGGTATTTATTGCAAATATATTTATGTTTATAGCAACCTTTCTAACAATTGAAGGGTTTTTTTTACAAAAAAACACAATTTTCATTTCCTATGAAATTGTTGCTGAAACGTTGTGCAGTTTTTGTGAAAAAAACCCTCCAATTTCATTCTTTATAATAAAATGTATTTAAAAATTTTGGCTAGAGCCGATAATAGAGCAGTAGTTGCACATAGAGGCCATTATTCCAAGATATAAGCATCCTTTGTAACTCGCGGAAAGAACCTTTAACACTGCATTAGTGAAATTATTTTAAGAATCAATTTAGTATTTACAGAGTTATGTCCACAGCATTCAAATGATTAGGTTTTAACTGCCGCACAGAATCAATTAACTTTAATTACTTTGTAATTATTTTGTTTGGATTTTGACAGTTTAATCATCATTAGCGTCAGTTGACGTCTCGGAGTGAAGATATTAGTGTTTTTAAACCTTATTATGAATATAAATCGACACTTGACAAGACCATTATATCTATAGTTTGTGCTCAAACTTATTCTTGGTAACCTTGAACCTACTCAAGCAAAACAAAAAGAGTATTTCATCAGTAATATCCCACAGGTAATAGAGATCAACGGTCAATGGTGTCCAAATACTTTTAACACTTATAACGTTAGGAAGTACGCAATTGTACTGCCCTACTACATGATTTGTTGGCCATTTGTCTTATTACTTTCATGGTCAGTACTACCGTCGCTCAGTGGGATTTATTTTTGTAACTAAATAAGGACTAGAAGATTGTGGAGACTGCTCACATTTAACATCACTCCTGAACTTCCCAGAAAGGTTCAAGACTGCTGTTACTTCTAACTTTTAGAAGGGAAACCAAAAATATTCCAAATAATTTAAGACCTCATATACAGGGTTATTTGTAAAATACCAGAGATGATGGAGGATTATAAACAACTTTTACTATGGGACCAGCCATGAAATCGCAAAAAAAACAGCTGATACATACCTACATTTTGTTGAGTCATGTGAACATAAATGTAGGAACAGCTGATTTTTTTTTTTGCGATTTCAGGGTTGGTCCCATAGTAAAAGTTGTTTATAATCCCCCATCCCCTTTTAAGGATGCTGGTATTTTACAAATAAACCTGTATATTTCTTTGCAAGTCGCAACGCTGTTTTCACCACTTGCCACCTTACCTATCAGACCGTATTGTTGAACATCCGCCTGGACTACGCTGTCATTGCATCGCGCTTATAGTGCGCCGTCCGCAACGGATTCATTTTCACCCATAGGCGAATTTTGTAGCGCCACGTCGATGAATTTTTGTCGTAACTTGGCAGATGTACATTATAAATTCTCTAGCTTCTTGTCTTTTTCATATCGAGTCATGACCTAACCTAGATTATATTTCATTCGACCAGCTTCTTGTAAATTAGGGCCAGAGATTTCGGTCTTCCACGACACGATATCTTATAACAAACGTGTGATATAAATGAGGTGGAATGTGGCCACGTACGCTGACACAACGTCCAGATCCATCTCCTTAAACATCCGGAGAATGTCCTAAAGTCTTTTTTTGCCATGTCCGTCTCTCCTTCTTTAAGCAAAGCGAACGCTGGTCTCGGAAATTTTGCCAAGCACCTTCTTGGTTTTCAGAATGTCTTGTGCCTTGAAACTGGCGAAAGCTCTTCCGTCTTATCTAGCTGGTTCTGGAGAAAGGCGAAAAGTTCGTTTACAACAATGGTATTACAAATTTGTTTGTTTTGTTTTTGGACAGGACAATATACATAATTTTGAAAATTTGCCATAATTTCAGCATATTAAGTATAATATTGTAGGCGGTTTACTTTCTAAATAACTTTTTGATAAAGCTTCTATTCGATTTAATGAAAATGTTAATTAAGTTTATGTGGGCAAGTAATAGAGAATCGAATACACAACTGAAGTATTACATTGATGCAGTATTTAAGCTGGTTAAAGACCTCTTATCGCAAACAAACGATTGAACATGAATAGTACTAGCTCAAGAATCATACGCACGTTAGTTCAGTTCGGAGCAAACATCACTACGTCAGAGCGCGGGACGGGTGATAATGCAATTACAAGTTGTAATCTGTCGTCGCGTCCGCGGCGGAGGGACTCACTCATACATCAGACATGCGTGGAAGCACTGCGGGGCTAGCCGACACGCTGGCGAGCGGCTCCCGGGCGCACGCTGCACTGCTCGCCGGCGCAGACGCGCTCTTCGCCAGCCTTGTGGTGGCGCCCGCCGTGGTCACCTACTGGCAGTCCACCTGGGCCCTCATGGACCTGTACGTGCTGCCCGACAACCCAGTCGGCGGCGCCACCGCCTGCGCGACCTTCGGACTGTGCTGTGATTTCTTGTTGTGCGTGTTCCAAAACCAGTTTAGCAAATATCTCAGTCCAGAAAAAGGGAGGTTGACTTACTACGTGATGTCGCGATTGTATACTTGTGTTGCGGGAGTGGCTTGTATCGGCGCCTGGCGAGGCATGTGGAACCTTCTCAATGAGTGCACGGGAGATAGCGCCAAGACCTTACTGTCCACGACGGCGGCCGCGACGCTGTCGTTGGGAGCACTAAGAGCTCTGAGGAACATCAGCGCGGCACCATTTGCTGTGGCGGTAGATTCGCCACAAGACTACTTCGATGTTCCCACCATGTTTCGAACGGTTGGTACTAGAAGAATGCATAATTTTCTTACTGTTAACTTAACTGCATGTGAAAGTCTTCTAGCTAAGAGCTAAGAGCAAATTGGGGTTCAGCATGTGATATCTCGAGATAAAAATATGATGTTAGATTATTTCCGTTAAACGCTACGCCTATTCTCAATGAACGCCCCAGCTCTATTTACCCATATTCGCACAGCATACAAACAGAGTACAGGACTAATTCCCCTTGTATTCAGGAAGTTACAATAGTTTAGGTTCGTTGATGTTTCTCTTGAATATAATGTAGACTTTTGACATAAAACCGTCCCAAAATCTCTCTCCAAAGACAATTTTGAGCCGTCTAGCTATAGCTAGCTACTTCCTTACTTGTTCCTGAAGACTTGAAGGTTCATCAAACTCCTCAAGCTTTACAAATAAACACGATCAGATTAGTCGAGTATGTACTTGACACACTGACTCAGCTGATCATTCATTCAGTAGCGTGTTCATTGATACAGCGTGCTCTAGTAGTACCGGGTGGTATTGTCCGGTCTATTTTACTGATTAGAAGAAAATATTTATATTATTAGACTTGGGGATCCTAAAATTTAGTTGTAGCCAGAACATGATTTTAGGGATGGTAGTGAATTTTTTCGCAAATAGGCAAATAAAATAGAATCTGAATAGTATAATATTGTAATATGGGGATCCCATAATATGTGTTGATTGCACGAAATCGGATGTTTAAGTTTTTTTTTTTTAATTATATTCTTTATGACCGAGTTATAAGTTACAAACACAAGCCCATAAATAAGTTTCGTCGATCTTAATGTATTATCTTAATTCTAATTTCGATATTAAAACCATGTGTATGAACTAATGATAAACTAAATAGGTATATCTCAGATGGAGCTCTAAAGCATACACAGAAGATATCAGTAGATTCTCATCTTCAGTAATATTTTACTTCTTTTAAACAATACGAGACTTACCTATGCATAATTTTGGTTTTCATCATATCATCCTATACATCTACAGAGAAAATCAATTTTGTGCAAACATTTTTTTTTTCTTTTGCGAGAAATCTTTACCTTTCATAAGGGCCCTAAGATCATGCCTTGTCTGAAATTACGTCTCAGGTTATACATTTATTCTAAGTTATTTTTTATATTTCTTTTCTATACAAGAACGGGGGTGGCATTTTCATTATTAAAAAAAAACCCCTAAATCAATAAAGAAAAAAAAGGTCCCCCAAATAAATATTTATACGGGGAACCCACCCACCAAGGCACGCTACGCCACTCTTCTAAATCTTGACGTTTAAACGTATGGCTTAGGATTATCTCATTGTTGTTACACTTAGATTAGTTGTTACATAAATAAAATAACAACAATGAGATTGTTATGTTTACATTCAAATCAAAAATTATTTTCAAATAAGTAAAAATAGGTGTTTAGAGTTTATCTATTGATGAAATTTTACTCAATAGTAACATACAGTCAACTGCATGAAAGTGGTAACACTTGCACTACGAAATGCATCTTTACTACAACGCAATAAAAGTGCTGTCAATAGTGCTAATTCTCTTGTACATCACACTAAACTAATTTTAGTCTAACTATATCTCTTTTTAATAAACACCATAAAAAAGGGCAGTAAATTGAACTATCAAATTAGAGCTGTCAAATTAGTCTACGTCCTTGCAATTCACGTGAAATTAGACGAGACCTCTATGACATGCCGACTAAATTCTCCAAACTCGCAAATAGACTAGTTTGACAGCTCTAAAAATCTTCTATCTTTTCTAATAATCTCTATTAGATAGAGAGATAGCAAGTCTAAATTACTAACTACTACTACTAATCTACATTTGATATCAGTATAAAGTTATTCACTCACACACATCACTATTACGATATAATCGCCTAGCTACATTTGAGGACACCCTGTATACCTTTAAGATAGAGAGTTAAACAAGGTAAATGCACCTTTAAAACAAGCTTGGACGTCATATAATTGCAACTGTCCTTCCTTATGGCTTTAATTTAGTTCTGAGAATAAGAAGACTTGGTTAGCAATGACAAATGAGCAATAATTCAAAACAATCTTGATCCTTTAATAAAATAAACCAGCCTGTAACTGTCCCACTGTAGGGCAAAAGCCTCTTGTCATACAGAGAAGGATCGAGCATTAATCACCAGGCACAAAAATTACATACATAAAAGAAATTTGGGTTATTTACACTAAACTCGAGAACTATTTTCATAGTTTTTGATTTGTTGGATTTGTCTCCGCCTAGAATAGCAGAATAAAACAAAAAAAAATGGATTTAAATACCTAGGGTATGGGTCGGTAAGATTATAGTAGGGTGGGGGTAGTTAAACGGTTTTATTTAGCTTGCCCTGTTTATTATTTGGTTCTTTAGTAATCGATATTTCATCCCCTTCCTGTTGACAGATTGATCTTGTATTTAGTACAGTTTTAGTTCTGATGACAAAACCGTTTTACGTAAGAAAAAAAGTTACCTACTTATATTATTTAATACGAAAAGATTTCAATGAGGGTTGAATGTGCTTTTTTTAGATATTAATAAAACTGTTGACAGGCCCCCGTTTGTCGGGTCAGCTAGTTGTGTGTATGATGATGAATTTTCCCCACCATGATGCGAATGTTCAGCACTGGACTAATCAAGCTGATGATGATGATAATGATGATAATAGTGACACCACTAACTCTCACTGCTACAAAACTTCAAGAACACTGAGTATTTCCTCACGTTTTTATAATCATGTAAACATTATATTAAAATGTAGAGTTGTTTACACGATAATAATCTTATTACTGTAACTTGTTACTGGCATCAAACGTAAGTGTTTTACAATCTCAATGTTAATTGTGCAGTAAAAACTAATCCTGATTATTAACCGTACGTTGACAGGCGTCAGATAACTGAGTAGCTGCAGCTTGCCGAGGTTAAATAATTGTAATCAGATGTTTTCGGAAGCTGAAAACCTTGCGCTGACTCTAAATAAAATTAGGACAGGCAGGAAGATAATAATGAGTGGGTTCAAAAGTGGTTTAGGCGCTGACTTTACCAAAGATTTTTAAAATGTAAAACGTCGTGAGCACATCAGAGAGTTATTTTAGGTGGTGTGTAAAGCCATGTTAGGCCTACGGCCGGTTTGGTGGTTTCTTAGCCATACGATATAAAAAATCACAAGATAATTAATAGCAAAGTTTTAACTCTTACTCATATGTTAAACTAGAGACTAATCAATTTTTTAACTAAAGTTCCAAAACTTTTTTGAAAATATTCTTTTTCGTTCCAAATTAAAAAATATAAAGGTTATCTACAAATTTAATATTTTTCATGTTTTGGTGTAAAACATTTTTATAATGTCTTTATGTAAGCTTTGCAAGCGCGTGGCTTCGAACCTGGCATGTACCAATGTGACATTTTCAATGTCATATATACCTACTTTCTTAGTTAACCTAAGACACCGCACCGACTAACGGTGAAGGAAAACATCGTAAGGAAACCTGGACTTATGACTAATATTCTGAAATCGCCAAAACGCAGTAAGCAGTGCGGTGATTAATGCTCAATCCTTCTCTGTATGAGAAGAAGCCTTTGCCTTACAGTGGGACAGTTACAGGCTAGTTTATTTATTTCTGTAATGCGAACACCATACTTCCGAAATTTTTGTAGAAAGAAAAAAACGATTAAGTATGAGCGGGATTTGAACCCGCTACCTAGGTTATTCATTTTTTTTTTTTAATCTTTATTTATGTTAAGGGGCTTTTATCCGATAGATAGGTATGTCAACCCCATCGTACCTTATTACAGAATTAACTCTAACTAATACAACAATATTAATTATAATTAATTACTTAATTTAAGACGAATCACTACTGAACGATCATTACCGACATAATTTTTTAGCTGCCTCTGATCTCGGCTTTGATAAGACGCTTTGAATTAAACCTATATCCAACTTATTTAGTTTTAATTCGTTCAGAACCGAGTCGCGTTCATTCTTATTGAAACATAAACAATCACAAAGAAATAATACTACAAGAAACTATCCCAGTACGATAAGTGGATCTGCGCTTGACATAATATCTTCTTTGTTACGACATAGGAACAATGTAGGTCGTGTATTCTGACCATGACATTCATATTGATCTAGGCACTGACTTTATAATCTCAGCGTGTTAGTTATTTTTCACTCGTAAATAATGTAGCAAAAGCGGGCTGTAAATGTAAAATACGGCTCTAGGGCAGTGTAATAGTTTTTTCAAACCATACCGTAAAATATATCTGTGGTGTCGGGACATCTGATCACTCCAAAAAGATCATTTTACAGTATGAGACTTTTAACATTCGAATTAATCTAATAAATAGTACCTACTACAAGATAAGTAGAAAAGCAAATTTATTGTATTAATTATTATTTAATCATTTGAGTGCTACACGTAACATTTCACCCTACCTCAGCGAGGAAATGACTAAATGAAAAAAAAAATCAGCAGCGCATTATTAACAGTTTGGCGTCAAATAAACTTCCTTGCCACTAATATCACTAATTTTAGGTTTTTCACTTGTTTTCAAGTTTCTTGATTTTAACAGTATGACGTGAGTTTTTGCCTTTTGAAGGACGGAACCCTAAAAAAGGAATTCGAAGTTTTCACTCTCGTCTAATAAAACGTAATAATAATAATGCAATGATACACCTTGTAAAATATCTAGACTTGGCCCGCGAGGTTGTCGACATGTGGGATGTGGACTCAGCTGTCTTTGTGCCGATAGTCGTTTCAGTCCATGGATTAATATCCAAGAGACTCGATCAACACCTTAAGAGGCTCTCGTTAGATGGCTGGATGAAGAGCTTGATGCAGAAGGCGGTACTCCTGGACACGGCTCGCATAGTCAGGAAGTTCCTCTTTCTAGAGCCCTGACCACCGGTAGCTTGGACCCGGTTCCCGATACCGGTGGGCTACTATATTTATAAATGTATATTTTTGTGTTTTATTATATAAAAATGTATTTTATATGTATTGCAAATAAATAAATATATCACTATATACTATACTAATATCAATTATCGTTTTTGTGAATTTTTTTCATGTTATAGCACATGATAGCTTATTAAATATAATTATTTAATAAGAAAATTTGGAAAAACGACTGATACGGATGGGATCTTCGACGTACCGTGTCGAAGATCGTGGGTTCGAATCCCATCCGTATCAGTTGTTTTTTCAAATTTTCTTATTAAATAATTATAACAATTATCGTATCATATTTAGTGAGTCGGCGAGTCACCTGCCATAAAAGTTCAATTTTAAAGTTGAAAGGCAGGTGCCGTTTTCTTCCGGCTAATAAAAGTTAAACAATCCACTTACCACACAACTCAATAGACTAGTTAATTTTACAATTTTCTTTTGCAATAGTCCTGCGTTTGCTGGAAACAATCCAGGACTGCATTCCTATAGTGCAGCCGTGGGGAGTTCCCAGCGGGTGCCCCATCCCATTTTAGATTAAAGTTCTCAAAGGGGCCTCTGCGTGTTGGACCTGTGTCCCCAGGCAAGCCCTCCAAAGGGCCGGGTCTCTTTTATTTTTAAAGAGAGCCCGTGAATTGCAAGAGATGCCTAATAATAAGCAAGACATCTATTAACGTTTGGGTTTTTTTACAGAACAGTCGAGACACCATGTTGTACATCCTCGACTGCGTTTTCTCGGTGGTCGTGGTGGGGTCCCTCGTGGTCTTCGTGTGGCGAGGCTCCTGGGCCCTACTGGATATATTCCTCTTCCCCGACGATAAGAACAAATCCTGCTGGACATCTGTTGTAAGTTTTTTTTTAGTTGACCCGACTGACACAAAAAAATCTGCCTGAAAAAAGCACCTTCAGTTTTTCTAGATTTTCTCATTTTCGCGCCCAATTTTTAATTAAGTATTTTCTTTCTCGTATAGGTACCTTATTTCTATTTGTGCATAAAATCACGTTTACATGATTACTCACTTAAATTACATAAAGTACTTACTACACATAATTAAATAACTTAGTAAGTAGATAGGGTTAGAGATCATATATTTTTTTTAGTGTATAAAATATTTGTGAAAGGATTTACAAATACTAAACTATTTAAATAGACTTTGCTTTTTCTGGCACAAACTATGTTAATTGTAGCATTTTCCTCATTACTAATTTCGAATGTTTGTCACTCACTCTGGCCACGCCCACAATAAAGATAAAGTTGAAACGCCCCAAAACCCAGCATAGTAGACACACAAGACTAGATAAGACTGTGTCTCGGTGAGCAAGTAAAGCCGCGCCTCGCTCCTGCGCCTGATCTCTCTCCGTTCGTGACGGATTTTATGACTATATATAAATGCCTAAATTGGTCTAAATGAATAAAAATATTTTGATTTATCATTGCAGTCCCATCGGACTTTGAGAGTGAGGGATTAGAAAGTGCATGGATGCCCATCTCAGTTGAGATTGGCTGCTGTGACCGAAATTGTTAAAACAAAACTATTTTATTTTTTATTGAATCACAAAAAATCGTCAACTTTTTCTGATTCTGAATTGATAAAGGCTTTTACTTAACGGATTTTTCAGATCCGTAATTCCGAAATCAACTATGAAATCTGCCATAATTTATATTTGGACAAAAGTCATATATTTTCCGCATATGGGTCATTATGTGTCGCTATTGAGTCAGTGACCACTTACGTGTACGCAATTGGGTCTTCCTCTCGCCCGTCTTGCGCCCGCGCAGCCGTCCCCCAACGTGTAGTGCCGTGTTGTTATTGGTTTTTAACTCAGCTCGAATTAGGACGTAGGTACATATTGTAAACAAAATTTGACGAACAGTTTTGTATACTATATTGCAGTGTTTCTCGCGAATAATGTATTTAATAGGCCATCATTAATACCTATTTTGAACATATCTATGAACAGTAATAACCTTTTTATCAAGTGTATGATTGGTCTACCTGGTCCATTTTGAACCTAAATTTAAGCTTTTTCTTCATCCTCATTATTAAAACTAAGTCAAAATAATATTATGATTGTTAATTCTCTTTTGCCTAAAGATTTTCTTTCCTTTCTTTAATTACTAACGTATAATCTCTCACAAAATGTATCTGGGAACCCTTCTCTAAGTATTTAGATGCCATTTGGTAAATATCAGAAACAGATTTCACTTAATAATTGCGACCATCTTCAAAGTGCATTTGTGAAGACCTCTTTTGTCCACAACATTGTACACACTGGTATCGAGAGGCTGGTTTTAACGATTCAAGTTTACGCGAAATATCCTCGCTCAATATCAACCGTTGACATTGAGCAAATTATACCACGTGGGCAGCTCGCAGACGGACAGAAATACGCGCATTAGTAAACAGCTCGAAAGCATTAACTCCATTGTCGGTTCCAGAAACCCAAGCCGCTAATTGGGTAAATACAGCTTCAGACCTATTTTTAGGTACAACGTCAAGACCCTATGTGGACAAACGTGAATAGCGGGGATAATATTGATGTTTTCATGTGCATCATGTCACGGAAGAACATCATGCGCTTATAACAGTGTCTAAATATCAGAAACTCGGAAAGGATAATAATTGTACTACAATTAATATTAAGCCCCTGTTTCATTTTTATAAGGAACCCACTACGCCAAATTGGCTGCTTAGATGCAAAAGCGGGAATTTAGGCGTCCCGCTCAGGGTACTTACTAGCAGGACTTGTCCTTAGAAGGTTAAAAAGCGGGACGTCCACCAAAAGCAGGACATCTGTAAAAAAACAGGTCGGGAATCTGACAGTATTGTCGAATAATATGATACTGACTTCAGTTGCTTAATCCAGTCAGATCCTACGCCTGTGAAAACCTGCCTTTAGACATGAAATAACATTGACTTATTCCACGTATCACGTCATATATCCTGCATATTTTTCCTTATTAGATTATGAGAAATGACTCAATGAAACTTAAAGAGTGCATGATCAGATAATATACGGTTTCCCTGGCTGAGCATTGACTGTCATTAATAAAATTAGTCTAAGTGAGGACTGTGGAATGAGTCGTTTAGTTCATCATGCAGATATTTCCTTTAGTGGTGTAATCTAGCTGCTATTTTTGCTGTTTTTTTATTTTTTATTTTTTTTTCGCTTACTCTTGAAATACGAAGCCTATCCTATTTCTAATAGACATCAGTCTTCATGGGTTTCGATGACTGCGAATTCAGAAAAAGAAAATTACTTTCTAGTGTGTGTGGGCTCCTCATAATGTGTAATTTTTTTCTCTAGTAACTTGTAGCTTAGGCACGCTTTTTCACCAAACTTTTCATCATGTCACAATAAGTGTGTATATAAACTGGAATTGAGGAGTAATCTTGAACACAAACCCAATTCCAATTTATATTCCTTCAACAGTCTGACTGTTACACACGTGTCAAAGAAAGTTCTATTTCTATTCTTGTAAATCCTTTTTATTAAATTCAGTCAACAATATAATAAGGCACTTATTTAAAGAGACAGTTGTAAATAGCGGTTTTGGTAAGTTAAAAATTATAAATGGCACGTTTAATAACTAGTTCAGCAGTTAAAACTAAGCAGTAAAGTAAACAAAAATGAGAAATAAAAAATAATGAAATGGATCAGCGAATATATAATTGAGTAGGAAAATAATTAAATGGGCGGTAAAAATGATTAAACGAGCGGTTACGTGTGAGCAGTAATAAATCGGAATTTGTCGGTAAGAAATCTCATTCTAAGCAATTCTATAAACAATTAGGTGTTAAACGTAGTAAACGATCATTTTGGTAAGCCATAAAAATTATTTTATTTGCTAATTAATTTTATTCGTATGACCTTATGCTTTATATCATATAATCTTTATCATATAATAGACGGAGCCCCGCTTTGCGGGGCTCCTACTTCTGGGTGGTTTTTAAAAAAATAACCACGAAGGGGAAGGCGAGGTCTATTCGCTCGCTTCGCTCGCTCACACGACCCCGCCATCCCCTTCTAACCTAACCTGTCCGAGTCGGGGTGCCCTAAAGTCCATACACAAAATCGTAAACTGCCGAACTATTTATCGAACTGCTCATTCCATCATTTTTACCGCTCATTCAGTTATTGGACTGCTCAATTATTTTTAGAATTGACATTGTATGATAAAATAACCGACTAATTATTTTTTTATTACTGTCCATGTTTTACTGTCGCAATAATTTATCAACCGCCATTAAATTAAATAACTGCTCAATATGTTTTTCAACTGATCATAATAACATCTCGAATGTTTAAATAACAGCTTAAAAAATTAGTTCCCGTATAATAATAGTACAATGCCTTGAGACTACAAAATAATTACAATGTAGGTACGTAAGTAGATGGAGTAAAGTTCAATCACCTACATCATGAACCGCATTTTAAAATGTCGATTTGTACGAGTTGAGTCTATTTTGAAAATAATGAGAAATAGAAACAGAGCGGGCTAGATGACTATGCTCGACACCAAGTCGCCATCGCGCCCGCAGCTTAGATTTTAAGGGGGCTAGAAGGCACATACGCCTCACTGCACTAGTTTCTATCGAATAATTGTTCTGTCAGAGTAGTATTCCGACCAGTGCAGTGTGTTATCAAACTAAAGCCGTGTCGATGAACTACAATAGCTGAATGAACTGCTAATACTGATTCGAAATTCAAATTGCCAGTCAAAGATAGTCTGTTACGATTGGCGAGATCAGATTTTAAGAATTTCAAGACTAGGAGTCCTGACCGTAGACAAGTGAAAGGATCCTCCTCAACCTGAACCTCCTCAAAAGGTGAAGTTTGTAACTTCACCTTTTAAGGAGGTCACGATTCTTCAATCCTTTCAGTTCCATCCACCTTTTGTAAAAAAGGCATGTGTTTGACCTCAAATCCTGATGCTAAGCGGTATTATGATCTAAGTGGTAGAGGAGCATATAGCATATATGCTCTTCTGTAGACCGTAGTAGGTATTAGACTCTTTAGTAAGAAACTTGCTGCTTCTCGATTTAAAGAAAAAGTATCTGTCTTATTGATGTAGTTTTTCTTTCGCGACTGTCCCTAGATATGCTAGGATTCACAAGACCCAAAGTTTATATAATCTAGGCTCTTCAACACCTAAAAGATCGTCTGTAATCTTCGCACGAGAGAAAGTGAAAGTTGAACATTTTACTACGTCCTTGAAATAGCTCTTTACGTTTACCTCTCGTTTACAAACAATACGTATGAGCAAAGCAACAACATGTTTCCTCTAATCCTTCCCTCCTAGAAAACTATTAATAAACTTATTGACATTACTATCTTGTTCCGTGGGTAGGTATTTCCATTATTTATCAAACACTTTATTTTAAACCTTATTTACCAATAATAAAGTTGTATTTGCTTAGCTTTGGATGCTAAGACTTTAATATCGGATTGGTCTGTTTACGACATTAGTTTTATAACTTAGGTATATCAAGATAAGGAAGTTTGTGGAGGCTCTTACAGGCGCCTGAGTTTACATATTGTCTGAAAAGTTGAAGGGATCTTTCATAACATTAAAAACATAATTATAAAAATAATTATTGTATTCGTAGCACATGCGTACTGTTTGCGTATACTATTTAGATATACTACTACATAAAAAAAAACTTTCAGAACCATGACTCACTCTGGTAGTAACATCCTGTATGGTTAGTGGTTAAAATCACTTTATTTATTTTTATTTTTTTTATGAAAAATCACAAAAGACCAAGTTCAGGAAAAGTATCAGTTTGATCGAAACTGGAACTACGTACCAACTTAAAAATTGCAATAAAGAGAATTTTGTTAAGGTGAACAACGTAGTTTATATTTAGAACTTAGCATATCGAAGTCGACTTCTGGATATAGACCGTAAACCATTGCGGCACAACACCCTATCATACTTCTGCAACCTATACAGTTCACTCCAGTTATCATCCTCAGGTCGACCTGACTGTCTACAGACAAAAATAAACTAAAATTAATTTAACCCCATAACTTATAATTTGACCTCGTCTTCAAATTTGACATCATCTTCTAATTTGTTCTCGTTCTATTATGACCTTTGTCTTCTAATATGACCTCTTTTTCTGCTCACAGATAGTCGGTTACGGCATAGTGGTGGTAACGTTCGTGCTGCAGGCTCCGGTGCGCTGGGCGGCCGCAAGGCTGCACGGAGCGCCTCGGCTACTGCTCGCCGACGGCTACCACCTCGTCGCCTTCGTCGCCATCGTCAACGTGTGGCGGGGGATCTGGGGTCTGCTTGAGATTTACTTCTTCCCTGGTAAGTTTTAGCTGGTTCTTGGTGATAAGTGTTTCAATATTTTAATTTACTCACTATTTAAAAATCATCATGCCAGCGTAGGTGACTATTTACTTAGTTAGTAGCTAGGAAGTAAGCAACATCTATCTAGAGATACTATTAGAATAATATGATGTAGAAGATGTGTTATAAACTTAAGCTCACCATAGTTTATTATGTTGTTTATGATGAGAAACTAGGTACCTTCCCCTCTGATGAATATAAGACTGGAAACTTTTGTAAGAGATTTAAAAATAATCGTCTTTTGTCGTTTACGACTCTCTATGAAACAATAGACAATTCGTACTTTAAAATAAATATAATAAATACCAATGTTTACAAACATGCTAAGCCTTGATTTACATATTTATTTATCGTCCTAAAGTAAAGAGGAACTTCTTGATTCTTGGATGCAATATTGCTGATTATTACAGTGATGTTATTTGGAAACCCTAGTAATTAATTTCATGCTTGTCATTTGCCTGATCAATTTCTTTGGCAACTTCAGTGTGCGGGCATCGTTCTTCAAATAAATAAAAATCTATACTTATCGTAAGGTCTGTTGTTGAACACCTTTTTTGCCGTGATAAAGAATGGTCAGTTCGCCGGCTGCAGGCGATTGCCAGTGTTAGGATCACTATGGAAGTTTGTTGACAGACATCGTAGCACTAAACGGCACATAGCGCGCCACCGTGACTATTAACAAGCTTCTTAAGTACTCAGATACAACCCTGTGACCTTGCCTATAACATACTGTGAATCAACCGTAGTTTATTACGGCAAAAAAACGTGTGTGCACGCCTTATTACTTACCAAACCAATATGTCTTTTACAGAGACACCAAAGCTCAGCAACTGGTGTTCCCACATCATCAGCTTAACACTCCTCATACTCCTCAATTGTTCAAACTCTGTCATCGTAAGAGGGGTTTACATAGATGCGGAGGAACCAGCAGGAGAGTGCGTAGTCTTCCCTTGCCACTATCTCAGGCTATTTTTTCATAAAGAGAGAACCAAGAAGAGACATAGAAGAGCTCTGCAAGCTGCTGCAGCTTCTGGTAAAAAGCCAGAAGACTCTAGCCTTCCGCTTCAAACGCCGGAAGAGAAAGTTTAGCTAAAAAGTGATTTCGAAGTTATGTTTTTTTTGGTTTGATATTTGAACTGTTATGAAATTAGAAACCAGTGATAAAGATTGGAGATCAATGAGGACTAGCCATGATTAATTAACAGAAATTTTATATCCATCAGATTGTTGCGGCAAAACCTCCTTTAGATCACATTGATCCTATAAGATATTGTCCATAGTTAGGGCAAGGATTCAGTTTTATTTATGTTGTATCTTATTAGTTAGAATAACAAATGTTTCTTTAGTTTCATAAAAGATGTTTTATAAATCAATTTCGATCTTTTCAAACTGAACGTGGTAACTTCGAACAATTAATTTAATATTAAAAGCTGTTGAATAAAGTAATTGTACAAAATAATGTTGATATTTCTACAATTTTGTAGAATCGTCGAGAAATATTGCCAACGATATCATGTAAACAGTTATATATAAGCTAACTTAGTAAGTGGGCGCTATCTACTTCTTCTATCGATAGTTTAGCCCTTTGAACGCCACGCCGGTCATTGGTGACCGGCAAACAATAAAAATTGCATTGTGTCTGCGGCGTGGCAGTCAAAGTATTAGAATTTAACAAATTTGTTACCTTATACATGAAATAATAAATTTGTAATTTATGAATAACTAGAGGACCAACACTTATGAATATGTAAATATCAGACTTATTCTTAAAATAACAAATAAAACAACATATTCTTAAAGCAACATTTAAGATTTACATACAACCTTTAAGATTTTAACATTTTTTTGTAGCAAATAATTTATGTTTCGCTACTTTTGAGAAACAACAACTCATTTTTCAATTGTTTAGACTTATTCAGTTGTTATTCTTTCATTTATCGATAGATAATGTAACAATCTTCTGCTCACGCGCCTTCTTAACAAAACTACCTCTATTTACATTAAAGTTAATACATTCTCCTTCTTAAATACATATATTATACACGTATTTTATATCATTACTTATGTGTAGAGTAAAGCGTCTAGAATTGTGTTTGCTTGTATTGTTATAATTATAGTATTTTGTCGATAATTATTTAACTTCTTCATCGAATTGCCCTCGAATACTGGAAACCCTTGAATTTGAGAAAATTGAAGATTTCGTACTTTTGTGAAAAATTATGAAAATATTTTATTTACAAAAAGTACTATCGCGGACACGAACATTGCGATCAAAATGCTTTGAACGATGCTACGCGTGCGTAGAAGCGGTACTAGCGCCACGTTCGGACGCCGGGTGCATTCTAATCTTAAGAGTGGTGCACCGGCATTGTCCACAATGGTACAATACGAAACAAAAACCTGGCGGTTGATTATTGTTGGAACTACTCTGACAGTCTGACGCCATTTTGTGTGACTGTCACAAATAAAAGTGTAAAAAAAAACACGTTCACGATAACAAAATTATCATCTACAACTAATGTTACCGTAATTTAGTAATATAAGCATAGTGCATTTTAAAAGAATCTACATACGTTTTTGTATCCCTTGGCTAAAGATAGTTTTCATCATCTTATTAATATGTTTGAAGTCCTTTCCCTTACAGCACTCCTCACCCTATCGTCTGAATTAGACGCCCCTATCTGGGCACACAGAAGTGTTCAAGCCAAGACGAGCCGACTATCTTTACTTTTCACCATCCTTTAGCTGAATATAAAATTAAGTATTTGTTCTAAGTCAAACTATGTCTTTACTAGTATGTAAAAACAATATTATGTAAATATTGAGCTATAAAGTTGTAAGCACTAAGTTATTTTAAGTTCTGTTGTTCATAATAAACATATTGCTATTTATCAGCGTTTTATTATTAACTTAACTTATTGAATTAAATTGATTGTTAAGATTTATGTTGAATGGCCGCGTTATGAAGAAACGTGATGTGTGGCGCTATATTATCTTTTACCCTATTTGTGAAAGAATTACAGATAAATGCTAAAATTACATTACATTACATTATTAAAAAGTATAAATTCTTATAAAAACAAGGTTTTTAACAAAGCTTTTATATTGGAATATCTTTAAACGTAATAATATAATTGTGTCATTGCTGTTAACTTTCTTAATCTCTGGAGCTATCCTGGAAGTCGATTCAGGTCATGTTTACCATAAAAATGTATTGTCATTGGAACTGCACCAACGTATAAAAATTCAATTCCGTAGGCTAAGTGGAAGTGGTTTTAATTCAGCTTACAAGATTTGACCAATGATGATGAAGCAATTTTGTTGCTTACGTAGTCTGTATCAGTCCACTGCTGGACAAAGACCACTTCTCATGAGCATCACTTATTTTGTGCGCTCATTAGAAGGTGTTTGCCATTAATGGTTGCTATTATACGTTAGGATGCTGCTGGCCACATCCTCCAGATTTATCCCTTTATCGCTTCTTACACCCGCGGGATGAGTAAGGGTAGTTTTAGTAGCAATTTTTAGGCCCGAAACCACACGGCTCTGCTTTGCAATTTATAGTTTTTTTAATTAATCAAAATAAAAATTGTAATTTTGCGTACATTATTTATATTATATCCCTTCAATTCAATAAAACATATACGCTACACATGCACCGTACGACTGCTTCCCGCCCGAGGCTCGGTAAAACCCCGCGCCTACTAATTGAACGCGGTCCAGCATAAATCATACTTAAGACCTTGCCCTTGCCTTAAATAGGAAAATTGCAGATGACTAGATTCACTTGGTGCAAACAAGTAAATTAACCTTACAGGATTAAATCTTGTGTTTTTTTCTTATAATGTTTTATGTGTTTTAAATTTTATTTTAGAAGAGTATAACAGAATTAGCATCATTACTCAGCTCTCATAGTATAATGCTAAAGTTAAACTTACTTTAATGGTAAAACAGTTATAAATGAACTTACCACGTAGACAAACGTCTTCGCAAATATCGCCTACGCTAAGCTTCGCTACAATGATGCGACCTCTCAATTGCCTAGTACAAGTAGGTATGTTAACCACGCCAATACTGACAGTTTAACTGTGATAAAACAAGGCAAGAAAATAGAATACATTACATCTACTATATATGTATGTATATCTATCGAAGTTAGGTGCCGACTTGACCTTTTGAATCGGATTCTCAAATATTTTTGTTTTAGCTACGATAATCAAAACTCAAAAAAGTTTCATGAGGTCAGTTATGGTTAATCAACAAAAAATGGTAAACGAATTCAACAACAGATTATGAAAGAGAATCCCAAATTTATTTAAGAAGATAAACATAAAACATATGCTAGGTCCGAAAACCAATCACATTAACAAGTAGATACGTAAGTAAATACATTCAGTAAATATCGAACCAGCGCAACACTCCACAAATTACCTGTAACTAATTGTGTTGTCGTATCAATCACTATCCCTCTTACACTCGTTCATTGAAAAAACTTGATAATTTATTCATTAAAAACATTCAATCAATGAACTTTATTGAATTAAACTACAAGCGAGCTAATGCAATTATTCATTGTTATAATTATTTATGCGGCTCCTTTAAGATAACACGAAAATACTTCCCCGACCGCGATTGACTATTTATATCTTGGAAGAATACCGTGAGGTCCTCGCCCTTAATAAAGTAACAAAAACAACCCAGCGATTATTACCTTTATTGTAAAAGTAATAAGGTTGAAAGTATCGCGAAATGATAGTAGGTTTGCAAATTCATTGAAACGACAATGCAGATACGTTATCTCATAAGTTACGTGTTTTATAAAAGACTAGTGCTGCCCCCGCAATTTCATCTGCATGGCTAACGGATCTTTTATCAGAAAAAAAAAGACAGGTAATAACAGATTCTCTGTACAAACTACCACCGCCTTCTTTACCCTTTAGCGTTGATTTGTCGTAATTTTTTTAACTCTTAGAACTTCAGCCTAGATACTACCTGAGAGCTCTCCAACAAGAGCCACTTATATAGTTCCATATATACACAGCAAAGCAGTAGAACTTTTATTGAGCAAGATGTAGAGTTGAACCGTCTCTGCGCTTGGCTCCACGTGAGATACCTACCATAACATTGTAAGAGCGAGTCTTGGCTACATTTTACACAAAGTGTTTTTGTAGGGTTTGTTCGAGTTAGTTTATGCTCGTGATTTTTTTTTATTTTTTTTTTATTTATAAGTTACAACGGCTAATGGACTTAAGTACATAAATATGGTTTGATTTATTAGGAGACAATGGAGCAAATTGACAATTTAAGGTGAATAATGAATATGTACTAGAGCATTATATCAAGCTGTGTTCGACGTCTCCGTGAAGATTCACCGTGAAGAGGTATTTTTACTCCTTTCTATTTTGTTGTTTAGTTGTTTTCTAGTGTAGGTACCTATACTAGCTCACCTTACAGAGGCCTAACCTGTTTCTAAAGTTTAACAAAATAATATTAACTTAAATCACGAGGTACCTACCTAATTTCAACTTCTGAAAAATAATTTATTCTCATGTAACGATTGTCATTCGAATTGCAGACATCGTTCAAGTTTTAGTTCGAAAACGTAACAGCCTATAGAGGCAAATGCATTTTAAATTCCAATCTCACGAACTTCAAACTTCCCGATCTTGAGGGCGCATGTCCTAACGCCGATAATTAAAAATATTCCTAACTAATCGAGAACTGTACCATCAGTATATTTCCACAAACAAACAGACATATCGCTTGAGTATACACTGCGTACCTACCACATCGCGATTCAAGTAGTAAATATTGTATTATTATAATTATTTACGATACTTTATCTGGACTCAAACAATGACGGTAGACAATGTTTACGTCTGCGATGAATGTAACTCATTACTTGTGTTAACTTAGTACAGCACGTGGTTTTGTCCAAAAACATAAACATTCAAATAAAACAAATCCCTTTTTATTTCTTTTTGACTATTTTTAAATAGGCAACAGAAAAAAAAAGGAAGAAACAGAGACAGGTATTGTGATTTTATATAACGAGCTCGGTCTATTACGACAGAAGCAGCTAAAATTAAAGAGTACACAATGTATCACAATGTATGAGAATATCAGATACCATGAATAACCTTTATTCCACTTTGAGAAAATAAATCGTGAATCGCTATTTACACCATAGTCTGCACTTGAATGTAATATCATGTATATAATATATATACTACTCAAAACAAAATAAGAGCCACTACGTATTTATGATATACCATAAAAATTATGAAATTATCAGATTGTTTCATTTACGTTAACGTAAAACAATGTTACTGTTTATCGTTTAGGCTAGTTACTGTTGAAATTAATTAATTAATTAACATTTTTATTGAACTTTTGTCAAAAATTACAATTTAGGATAAAAACCACAATTTAACAAAAGTCCCTCAAAACTAAAAAATCTTCAGTTTTTATTTCTTTTTCTATTCTTTAATAATGGGTATGCCTTCCTCTTTTAGCTATGCACTTTTGCAGCCAGGAATGCATGCTTTCGATCAAATGTTTCACGTTTTTAGCTGGGATCTTTCCAAGGCACTTTTCGAAGAGCCAATCAGTTGCTGCTGGGTGTAAACCTCTTGCAAACCGACTCTAACCCTTCGTTTTAATTGGTCCCACATGTGCTCAATCGGATTTAAGTCCGGACTGTTTGTTGGCCACGGCAACACTTGAATGTGAGAGATTTCCAGTACAAACTGGGTCGCTTGAGCTGTGTGTGCACGGACATTATCTTGCATCAGGACAAATCCAGGACCCATTCGCTGACCAAATGGGATCACATGAGGTCTGATAACTTCCTCAATGTAACACTGAGCAGTTACGGAACCCTCATTTAAAATTGCGAGTTCAGTTTTGCCGTGCAAACTTATCCCACCCCAAACCAAAAAACTGGGTTCACCAAAACTCGAAAACGATTGACTTCGTGCATGCAGGCTTCCAAAAATCGCTCGCCACATCGTCTCCAGATCCCAATGCGTCGATCGTCGTTAAAAATATTTACTTTGTACTAGTCGGTGAAGAGCTCCATGCTCCACTGGCTTATAACCCAGTCCAAATATTGATGGAAGAACCTTAAACGATTTGCACGTTGAACCCTGGACAAAGAAATTCGAACAACTCGACGTTTTGAAGTTTGCTGGTCTTCTTACAATCGGTTACGGATCGTTTGGTCACTGACACGAGTACCTGTTGTCAACCGTAAGCGATTTTGTGATTATAGAGCCGTCACTGTGCGTTCTCGTTGGGCACTTAACCGGATGTACCGATCCTCGTGAACAGTTTTAATGCTAATTCTAACCGAAACAGGTCTTCTTGCAGCACTGCCAGTCTTCTGGAAGCGATTCCAAGCATTTTGGATAGCTTTTCGAGAAAAACTTAGGTGAAAAGCTACAGATCGCTCCAAATTTCCTTTTTGGATCATTGTAACAGCTCTTGTTGCAGTAATTGCGTCCATATGTATTCGTACTTATGGCACATTAACAAAAGATGTTATTTAAACAAATTAACAAAGTAAAATTACGAATACTCCGGATTACCATCCATATAATCTAAACAAAACTTAATGAAAAAACGAAACAAAATTATAAGAAAATTTTATACTACATTTTTTTTTTAATTTATGGCCAGCCTTTTGGTCTTAAGAACAAAATCAAAGAGGTTAAATATCGAAGAATTTATAATATTAATATTTTGCTACTTAATAATTAATTTATGTTCATTAAATTACACTCAAATGTGAAAATAACGAGTGGCTCTTATTTTGTTTTGAGTAGTATATATGTATATAATCATAGCCAAGTGGTGTGATGTCAGGTTCGAACCCAATGCACCTCTGACTTTTCGAAAATTATGTGCATATTATAAATTAATTATGACTTGCTCCATGCCTCGGAAAGCACCTAAAGCTGGTTCCGTGCCTGATCTTTATTCGGTCGTGTCAGATTAGCGTCCAATCGGACTATGAGAGTGAGGGAATAGAGAAAACGCCTGTGTTTGCGCATACACTAGTGCAATATAATATTATCTCGTGCGTAAATGGCTATTCTGCTCCGTTGAGATTAACCACCATGATCCAAATTCGGTCAGGAGGACATTAGTCCACACATAACGTGGTGTGAAACAACTGAAGACCCAATGTATAAGTGTGTCATTGGTTTGCCTCTACATGGGGGCAATGCTGGTGGCACCAAACTGCATAATAAATTAACTAAAAGTTTTATCGTTACAACAATAAAATCTTCAAATATTTACATTTATTACAAAAAGAACTTAATTTACAAAAAACAACAGTTACAAAAGAGTTGCCAAATAACAATTATACTAGAAGCGTACAGTGAAGTCGGTGAACGAGAGTCTGGCGAGATACTCCCAGTTGGTGAGGTCGCACTTCTCTATCTTACAGCCTGGAGAACCTGTGGTGCTCAGCCAATCAATCCTGGAAATTATATAACACTATTATTTAGTACAATCGTAAATAATAGAGTTCAGTTATAGCCTAGTGGTGTGACCGTTTGACTGGCAAGTCAGAGGTCTCAGGTTTGAATCCAAGGCACACTTTTCGTAAGTTATGTCCGTATACTAAACTAATTATCACCAGCTCCGTGCCTCAGAAAACATGTTAAGCCGTTGGCCCCGGCTGTCATGAAGATTTTTGACAGTCGTTAAAGAGAGTCAGTATCCTCATTAAATCCTGACAACTAATCTAACTTCAGAAAATCGTATCCGGGTTGCGGAGGTCAGATAGGCAGTCGTAGAAAACTGATATTCAGCTACATCTGGTTAGATTACAAGCCGACCCTAACAAAGTTTGGGTATAATAAGATAGGAGAATGAGGATAATATAATTTAGTAGAATCTTAATCTCGATGTAGTGGGGTAATAGGTTTCGGACCCATTTAACAAGCAAGGGTAAAAACTTATATATTCGATCAAACTGATATGAACAGTTTGATCGAAATAAGTTTTTATTCATAAAAATAGCTTTTAATGAATATTTATTTATGCAATTTTTATTTAGGTATGAGAACTTGTTCCGATCAAGCTGTTGCTGAAACTTTGTATTGTCATTCTCCATATTAACTTGGTATGTTGCTATTTTTCATAACAATATTCATTGATTTTATATCTTCAATGAGCGAGCGAGATTACAGATTAGCGAGTGTATGTCCGCGTCTTAAAACAGCTGTTTGTTTTGGCACTCATTATCGTAATTATACATATTGTAAAAATTACTCGTACTATCTAAGTATATAATATAATAAATTGACATTGACTTGTTACCCACTAATGGAAACTATTCACATAAGTACTTCCCCATCATCATTTGGATAGTATCCAAATTCTTGTAAATATAATTATGTAAACAGTACGTACTCGTACTTTTACCAATTATTGACAACGAGCGCTAGCCCCCGACTTCGTGCGTGTATATCTAGATATCGCTTTTATTATATTCTGTATAGAAGTATTAAATAAATAAATAATATGCATTTGTACTGTACAGACGGCTGCAAAAGTGCATATAAGTGTAAAAGAATGTATTTGGTCTTGTGTACATAAAATTAAAATACAGAGACCTACACAGTCTGTATCAGTTCACTGCTGGACATAGGCGTCTTCTCATAATATATGCATCATCTATTTTATGCGCCAATTAGAAGGTGTTTGATCTTAATCGCCACACTGCTGGGCAAGCGGGTTGGCGATTGCAGTAGCAGATGGTTGCTATTATACAGTGAGATGCTGCTGCCCATCCTCTAGATTTTTCCCTTTGTCGCTTCTTACGACGCCCGCGGGATGAGTAGGGGTGGTTCTATTCTTAGGCCGGAAACCATACGGCACCACACTAGCACGGCACACTAAGTATAGATAGAGAGATATATTATTATTTCTTACATATGGTCTAACTGTGCCTTGGAGCCCTGTATCTTGCCGACGATGGTGCCCTTCTTGGAGTTCTTCACCCACCCGCCGACGCCGAGCTGCTCCGCCAACTCTTTACAGTATTTTGTGAAGTAGCACCCTGAAAATAAATGCAATTTATTTTATTATTTTATCGTATTTTTACTACATAAGCGAACTAAACGCGGCGCGTCAGTAAGACTGACGACATGACACGGGCTGATTGATCCCAGAAGCTCATGCCGCTAAGGAAATCCATAAGTTCCCTTAAAAGATACCGTTAAGCTATACTAGACTGATGTGTCACAAAAATACCAAAACCTTTACTTGTATCGTGGGTACAGTACAGTTTGACAATGCACAAACACCAACACCGAAACAAAATGTGTGGATCACACAAATCTTTGTTCTATTCGGGAATTGAACCTGCAACATGGTGTCGCGCAGAAGGCAAACCGCTTAACCGCTACGCCAATCGTATCATCTAATATAGGTGCCATGCAGCTATTTAATTTAATAAAATTTTCTAAGAATACTTAATTTAATAGATTGATTTCATTATAATGATGTTTGAGTTATTGATACAACATAAATAACAAGTGAATGATAATGACCATCATATACCTGCCGTGTTAATATTAATTAGTCTAATCGATTTGTGATTTAGTAATGAGAATTAGTAGCTATATTGATTGCCATCACCATTTATCGGAAGCACCTCCACATATCTTCTTAGCATTGGGAATGCCATACCATAACATAGAAATTTATTATTACTTGCTTACTAAAATGGTGAGGGAAAACATCGTGAAGAAACCAATACACCTGAGAAATTTTTCTATGGTGTGTAAAGCTATGTCAGGGACCTACGGATGGTTTAAACTCTGACTCTAGGTTGTTCGTTAACCATATGATAAAGAAAGAAAGATTGGGAATATCCGAATGTTAATAGATTACAGGCCGACTTCTAAATAGTAATAGATTATTATGTCATACTTCTATAGAGTTGCTCTATATTTTCTTATGTACTCTAAGATTGCGCCTCATAGTTAAAAAAAATGTCTACTTGGATAGATTATTATCGATTCATGTTACCCATTAATTAATTAATTAACAAAAATTAATGAACACCTGTCAGTAGCCGTCATCTTGGTCACTAATAGCGGACGCTTAAAAACATTAATGAGATTTTTCGGTAATTCTAAATTTATCGCACAAGTTGGTTGAAGGTCCCTTTTTAGAGATTCTTTGTAGAAGGATATTATAGGGTGTTGTTATAATAATTAAGAATTAGAAAAAAAAGTTAATGCATTCGACTCTATCATTTTAACGAGTTTTTCAGTAACAGTAGCGTTGATTAAATTAAATATTATATTATATTTTTAATTAAAGGTGGAAAACATGATACTACGACGAATAAAATGTTTAAGCGACTAGCGACTTACATTGTAAGTTCTTAGTCGACATGTATAGCTCTAATAAAAGTCATCAGAACAATGCATGTAACCAGAAGTTGTAAGATTTTTATTCAAAAAGTGCAAGCTTCTTGTCAGTGTCATCTCCATAAAATCGGCTACCCTTAGAGCTGGCAACTAAAATCACTCATATCAGTCTCTCTCTAGTCTAGTATAATACCTAATGTCCTTCTGACCGAATTTCGAACCTGTGACCTCCTATGACTTGCCAGTCAACTTTTGTACCACTAGGCTAGCAGAGCAAACTACACATGTGCCTTTAAATATAGTAGGTACAACTCTACCATACAAGAAACATATTGTTTTTTTTTCTGCGTTTTTTACGGAATCATTTGTGTCCAGCTTGCACAGTTTCTTAAAAAGTTTTGATTTTTTTTTAAATATAATTTCTGAGGCATCTCTTACTGCTGATTAAACACAGTAGGAGGCGTGGTGTTATACATCAACAGTCATCATGTTTGTTGTGGCTGATTTCACGTCCAAATAGCCCATTGACATCGACCTACATGTATGCTATTTATAACTGACTGATTAGCTCTAGTCTGTAAGATCAATTGTCGATAGCTCTGATATTAATTTAATTTTAAATCAAAATTGCTTGTAAATTACTAGCTTTTTCCCGCGGCCTTGCTCCTGTGGCTATAATAATTTTGAGATAAAAAGTACTCTATGGCCATCCACTATGCCTATGCAAAAAATCACGTCAATCCGTTGCTCTGTTACTGTGTTAAGGAAAAACAAACTAACAAACGCATATTTAAAATATATTTAATATTATTTGCTTTACTAACGAAAATGTCGACCGAGACGTTGTTGACACAGTGGCTAAGCATTGCAATGGCTTGTCGCGTTGACCGTTGCGGGTTTGATCTCCGACAAATATAAGGTATAACTTTATAAATGCAAATATTTTAGGACGATCTTTACGTTATTAAGATGCTTTCTATCAAAAAACTAATTTATTTTATAACTTGCCAAAATAATTTAAAATAATTTTATTTTTGGTTGGATAAATCCTTTTTGACCGACAGATTATGAAGTTAAGAGTTCATGGCCGTTCAGACCCCATAATTCACATATGAATGATGATTTTAGGCAATGAATATAAAAATATTTAAACAATTTGAAAAAAGGTCGAAAAAAAAGTTTTTAAGTTGTTTTTAGTTACAGAATCTTTGTGAACTTCTACCTCCTAAAATATTTTGCATTATTAACGTTAGAACTGATACTGTGTGATCTGTATAATATTTGTCTAGGTTTAAGTGTTTGCTCAATAATAAAACACTCAACACGTAATTTCTTAGCATTTCTTAAAAAAATTATACAAATTAAAGATAAATACAATGAAGTTTCGAAGTGAGCTTTCTACAACATTCATAACTATAAAAAATTAATAGTATAAATACATATTATGTAGATATTGTAAAATATTAATATTTTTTAATGATATTTATCAATTAACTTATATTTTTTTCTAATTTTTTAATTCGTATCTTTAATGCGTAAATAAAGATTAATTTTCAAATTATTCTCAAAATATTATTAATTATCAAACCTTGGACCTGTCCATAGACTTCAAATTCCACTGCAGCCAACGCATTTGGATCATCGGCACCCATCACAAATATTTGCAAAACTAAAATATAATATCTGCAGCACAAAATCACTACACTGCACTAAAAAAGAGACTTGTTTTTCGTCGAACGATATCGCGCCCAAACTATCGAAATCCGCCCGCCCAAGTGCCAATACCACGCCAGCCGCCCTAGATTATCTGTATATATTTATACACAGATTCAAGTGAAGCTATTATTTATACGGTAGTAAAATTATATTAGTTTAATTTAAAGTGAGTAAATCAATTATAATCTATGTTTATCTTATAAATAAAAATCCATTGCCAAAAATGTTTGTCCGCGCATCACTTCGAAGCAGCTGGACCGATTTTGATGAAATTTTTTGTGTCTGTTTGAGAGAGTCCTTAAATGTTTTGTATTTACAATTGGACTCGGTAGATGGCGGTGCGATCGGTTTAAATTAGAACCATGTGATCAGCTAGTTGCTTTATAAAAATTAAGTATTAATGATTAAAGTCAGTAATTTTCCTCTGCAGTGCTCCCAACTCTCCTTCCATCTTTTTCTGTCTAGAGCTGCTCAGAACCAGTCTTTATTTAAAGGAGTCAAGCTCATCCCGCCATCTCCGTACCATTATGAAGGACCTACTTTTGGTTTTTAGTTTGACACATCGCTGCATCGTCGTCTGACATGCGACAGATAACATCCAGTCCAGGATTTCAAAATGCATCCTTAAAATGAACAACAAAACCAAATGGTACCTATATAAAACGGTCAGTCAAGAAGGAAGCTCCTCCCCTAGCCCAGGACATGGAGTGGACTGTTCCGTAGGCAATTACAATTATATATGATTGTACATTGATTGCACTAACAGCTTCCTAATCAACTACGTCGGTGACGCATCGAATATAGGTGAAGGATTTAGTTTGATACGAGGGTACTAGTACCCACTAGGATTTTAACGACTGAATCTATGATGCAAACTGTACCGGATGCTGAATTTATTTACATTAAAAGGTTAACTTCAATGGTAACCCTAACCACTCCATACAATTTCTAAGGCCCAATTTCACCATTCACTTTAATAACCGAGTTCAATTAAACTAAGTTCACTCAATACACAAACTGCAGCTCTGAGCTCAGTCAAACGCTTGAACCGAGTTTAACTCGATATATCTCGTTTAGTGTCAGTGGTGAAATCGGCTCTTAGCCATCTGGGGCGGTGGACATATCTAGGACATACAGCGAAAATCTCATGTAGACTTGATAGGACAATCTTATGGAGAATAAAAATATATACTAGGACTTAGAGTTTATTAAATTTTTTATTTATATAGGTACCGACTTTTAAAAAAAACATATCTAGACTTACAGGACATTACCGCTTTGGAGCTTGGACAGAGCACCTGTTAATTAAACTATACGATTAAAAAGATAAAAATCCTGATAAATCAAAACCTATAATATGTATATAATAAAATAGTTTTTAGGATTGTGCAGAAAAAAAGTAACACCTTATATGTAGTTTTATCATGGCATGCCATAGCCAATTCATTGGCTGGAAATTAATGCCAAACAATTCAACAGTGTAAGTAGATAGGTATAGAATTGTTTAATAAGAAATTTGAAAAAACAACTATTGCGGGTTCAACCCACGATCTTCGGCGTACCGTGTCCACAGACGCTGTGATTGCTAAGCCACCGTATTCCACCAGAATTAGCTGTAATTTCAAACTTCTTTCTACGCCTAGGGCGTAGTGTAAATATAATTTAACATGAATATAGGTACCATGGAGCAGTTAGTATCTGCTCCGTGATAGGTACCTATTTATAACGCCGACAAAGTTAATTTGATGGGGCTTAATTTACCTACATGTAAAATGGGGAAATACATATATTTTTTGAATTAATTAAAAGGGCGCTTTTCAAGTTATACCTAACTATATGTGCAAAAAATTCTACCCCACCCCCTCCCTCTATTTTCGAGGTCTGAGAGCCAAAATAATTGCCAGTAAGGATATTATTTTCGTAGATATACTTTCAAGGAAAGTTAAAATGAGCTGTGCATACATTGATGTACAAAAAACTATTTTCTGTACAATGTAGGTACATCTACAAACGCACCCATACCTTTCATGACCCCTACTGACAGCCAGGTATTAATGTAATCTATTTGGACTGATTTTTGCAAATCATAAATAGGTACTAGAGATCTCCTTAATTACCTACCGTAATTTTTCCAAATTATTATATGGCTACAAAAACAAAAATAAATAAATAAAACGATTCACAAACAGAGGAGAAAATGGTACTGAACTATTTTGTGTTGTGTAAGGTAGGCACCTACCTATATTAATTGCATTAGTGGTAGTCTCGACAAATCTGATTCAATCAATCATCGAGCCAAATGCTTGCCATAATACAAGTTGTTGTTATTTGCCGACACGGAAATCTATCATACTCGTAACATAATTTGGCTTGTACCTGGGGGTTTTATCATTACGATCAGTTCCGCGGCGCAACGGACGCGAACGACCCGGAGTGCCAGGGGGCGTATTCGGAAATTTTAATAACGAAACTTCAATTGTCAGATCGCATGTTTGTTCGTTAAATTGATATGAGATTGTTTTTTTTTTATGGATTTGTAAAGAAAAGACAGATGAAAGCACTAATAAGTACAATTAAACAGTGGTAGTTTGTTGGTTAGGATTGTGTTTGATGGTCTTCATTATTGCGGTCCGATCCGAAACATCATTGTTCGATTTTCGGAGTAGAGCCCCTGGTTCGGGTGTCCCGGAGCGCCTGATGAATAACACTAGTATCAGCATCACGTCGTAATTTTTTCAGAATTAGTACATTACAGTAAATAGTCGTTTCAGAGATATTTGAAGGGTGGTCGTGGTCGTACGTGGGCTAGGGTCCAAACAATTACTTATAAATAATTACAGAATTTTTAAGCATTTGAAAACTACAGCTACTTTTAATTAATAAGTAGATATATTATTTACTTATTAGTGTCGTGGTGGCGCATTGGTTCCGGACCCGCTATGCAAGCGCGTGGGTGTGAGTTCGAACCTGGCATGTACCAATGTGACTTTTTCAATGTCATGTACTTTCTTAGTTAATCTAAGACACCATGCACTGACTAACGGTGAAGGAAAACATCGTAAGGAAACCTGGACTTTAATTGTCTGAAATCGCCAACCCGCAGAGAGCTAGCTTGGTGATTAATGCTCAATCCTTCTCTGTATGAGAAGCGGCCTTTGCCCTACATTGGGACAGTTACCTACAGGCTGATTTATTATTATTATTTATTATATTACTTACGTAGGCTCATTTGATTAGCTCACAATATTTTAAAACACGCCTTTATATGCCTTCTATTCGATTATCTACCTTTGCCTAATCCTTCGCAAAAACACAAGCTAAGCAAAACGCTATAGGTACCTACTGTAATACTGCAGGTAATGCAGTGGAATCGTTATATACGTCAAAAGTTATGTGGCATCAAAAAATGATGTTAGGGGTTGGTTTCTAATGACTGTGCCTAAGCTAAAGGGTATGGAGACGTGTAGTTATAGACTAGTAGTTTGTAAGTCAGAGGTCTCAGGTTCGAATCCAAGGCGCTCACGGCAAAACCTCTGACTTTTCATAAGTTATGTGCGTAGTATAAACTAATTATCACTTGCTTCGTGCCTCGGAAAGCACGTAAAGCTGTTGGTCCTGTGCCTGATCTCTAAGTTCTCCGGTCGTGTCGGATTGCCGTCCCATTGGACTATGAGATTTAAAGGGAATAGAGAGTACACCTGTGTTTGCGCACACACTTGTGCACTTATCTCCTGCGTCGATGCTCAATCTTCGTTAAGATTAGCCGCTGTGACCGAAATACGGTCATTATGAAGCGGATGGAAGAAACTCCTATTGAAAATAATTTTATTGCACAGCAGAGTACCTAAATGTGGTTTTGCTAATATTCCAACAACAGGCGCTTAGTGTTTTTGTTTCAAAATGAACTAAAGAGCAAACTTTTACTTCCAACTATTTTAAAATACATATTTGGCCAGTTTTTAGAATTTAATAAAAACGACTAAAAGCAATTTCAAAATTATCTGCCTAATTTTACAGTTTGGCAAGATGCGGCGACAGCTGGAACTAAAAATAAAAATCTGAAAAACTAAGTTTTTAAGCACTAAAACATCCTGAAACTTAATCATTTCATTATATTTGATGACAAAAAATTCATCATAAAAATTTAAACGTACCAAATAACGTGTAATTTTGAGTTCTAGAATTCTAGAGCGCTAGTGGCGCCCTCAATTTTGCAGTCTCTTTATTGCCAAAGTGTACTTATGGTAGTACAAATAAAACGATCGATAGGTTTTTTTTAATAAAACATATATTTTATTTTGGACTAAGTTTTTTAATTATGTCATATTCTTAGATTCGTTTAGTTCTAGCAAAAGTGTATCCCAGTGTATCCGAACGTTGCCGCTGTCAGTTGGCAGAGGTTGACAGATTCAGATGGTTGACTTGACACTTTGTCAATTAGATTTGCAATGATATTGTTACTGCCACAATGAACCTTATCTTGCTGCAATAGCGACCATTTTATTATAGCCATAGGACAGAAATTTGCAGCAAGTGCAAGCAAATGAGTTATTTGAAATTTTCATTGAAGTTGATAAAATCGGTGGAATATTACGTTTCTGTACATTTTAGATCAGTGATTCTATTTGAGTGTAGAAGCCGGCGTGTGAACCGTAGAACCGCTTATCTTTCAATCGATTTCTAGTAATTACTTGCCTAGATTACATTTTCATTCAAAATATCATTCCGAAATCTGGAGTTTTTTGGGAAATATAGTTTTTGAGTTAGAATCTTGAATAAAATGTCTATCTGTGATAGTGGAGATGCTAAATTGGATGCAGCTGTGAATAGCTGGCTGAAACATGACAAGGTATGCACTGTAATATTTAATTCTATGAAATTATTCATGGAAAATTTATGGTAGGTAACATAATTATGCACTTGACCTTGACCTGTCAGTGATTCTTTGGTTGATTGATTATGAATAAAACAATATTTTTAAACATCAGCACTGGTAATTTACATTATGATATTAACTGCAGTGAATCATAAATTCTTAAATTTTTATTTGATTGCTGCCGATTAGGTACAAAATAAAAGAATTTATTTTGGCTGAATTTGCAACTTATTCCATAATTTCAGCAGATCTAAGGAACTTTATGATGGTCTCTAATCTTAGTACTTACACTTCTGTTTATAGTTAGAACCATATTAATGTGATAGCCTAATTTATGACCATTGGACTGCCAAGTCAAAGGTCAAAGATACAAACCCAGATGTGCATCTTTCTATTTCTCTCTCCCTGTGCTTTTAGTATTCCCATATTAATGATCCAATTAGGGCTCAATACTCAATACTCAAATGTTTAAAATTTTTCATAAATTGTCCATATTTTTTTTATTAGTAACAATGATCTTATTTAACTACTAGCTTTTGCCCGCAGCTTCGCCCGCGTGGATGTTGAACCAGGATAAAATTTATATTTTTTGTTAATCCAGGAAATATGGTTTTTATGTTTACCGAGTTCTATTCAAATCAAAAGTGTTTAGGTAACAAACATCTTCACAAACTTTTATTAGTGCAGATTAGTAATGTTATGATATGACAGTTCAAGTCCGCCCAAGTCAGTTGTTTTTGCGAGTTTCTTATTAAGCAAAACATGTGCATAAACATTTAAATTATCCAAAATATTTATTATTGAAAACATTATATATTGCCATTAAACATTATCCAGGACGATGCAATGGATAGAGCGAAGGGGTAGCGAAAAACCCGAAAAGCAGACCCCACTATCATGTGGGAATAATTATTGCACAGGAGAGAATGAGAGATTTTTTTAAATATACCTATTGTATTGTATATGTTTTGCACATTTGAGAGCAATTATTCCAACAAAGATTAGTTTTATATTTAAGTCTTACTAATGTATAGGGCAAACGAAAAAGTTATAAGTGCGCTTCGCATATTTTATTGCATAATTTCTGACCTAATAAAGCGAAAAACCTATGTAAAAGAACAAAAGTTTCGTATCAATATCAAATCCGAACCAGGATATTTAGAAAAACATACAGATTACTTTGTTTGTAGTTTTGCTCTCGGGAGCTAAAATGTACAGAGAGTCAGGACTGGTGACCCGAGAGCAAACGACATACAGTCTATGTGAGGAGAAGCTGGTCCTGAGATCGACACTCGCAGACTTCTCATGGCGAAACAAACGCCCACAGGAAACTACACTCGCTTAAATTGAAAGGGATAAATGTGGAGAATTAGTGGTACATGGTGTAAACACTGTCTCGCCAATACCGAAACCCGTTAGAATTTGCGCCTTGATGATTTGCAGATAATTTACATTAAGCCATCAGGCCATCATTTTCTGGGTCCCTTTACACAATTTCAAAGGCGTTAAGTTCCGAAGAAGCATAATCGGGACACCGACCTTCAACTTAATGACGTCCGTCGGAAGTCCACTTGCAGTGAGGAAATTCAGGAATTTTACAGGATAATGAGTGGCGTCATCTTGATTGACAACAGTGTTTATAAATGTGTAAAACACTTCATTCCCTTTCATTTATAAAAGAATGCATTCGTTGATTGCTGCAGCTTGATTATTTTTGGGCGTTTTGAGTTGGAAAATTCTTGAGCATGTGGATTCCTACTCAGCCGCCCATAATTATTGTCAAGCTCAACTTATGAATACAGGATCATAAAAATAATCGTTTCAAAGAACCATTCACCTCATCAGCCCCAGTTCCTCGCGTCACCACAGGCAGCGTTCAGTGGAAATTGCCGCTGAACATAACTGTGACACCACCCATTATGTGTTGGTTCCTACGGATGTCTTTTAGAGTTCTGTGTACCGCATCAACTGCTTTTCTGTTTGCCATTATACATTCATCCCATCATACGATCAAAGAACAATTCTTAAGCAAATGCCTGCCTTGTCACTATTTCGTGACACATCACAAACAGGTGTTTCGTTGCTCTGTAAAATGATGGGAATCCTAAACATGGTGTGCGCTGTTTTGTCACCAGAAAACAACGTGGCAGTAATCGCCGAAGACGCTACTGCAATTGTAATTTTGCCAAGCTGCAAGGATGCCAGTGGTTATAAATATTTTTCCTGTCCCATCAGGAGTATCCAAGAAAATTATTTTTCCTCAGATTTAAATCGACTCCTAACGCCATCTAGTTAAGAAAAAGGAAATATTATGTTTTAAATAATAATAATTTTAATGCTTCAAATTAAAGCGGATTTTTTTTATAAGCTGAAATTTTTAAAATTATAATCCCACACGATGCGCGTTGCTTCCTTCGGGTTTCAAATTGAAATATTTAAAAAAGAATTCCGCTGATCTAAATAGACTCTAACGCCATCTAGAACACTATGTTTTAAATAATATAAATTTTATAAATGTTTCAAATTAAAGTGGTGACGTTTTTTACATACATACATAGACTCACGCCTGTTTCCCAGAGGGGTAGGCAGAGACAACGGATTTCCACTTGCTACGATCCTTGCATACCTCGTTGCATATACGTTTTTTATAAGTTGAAAAATTATTAAAAAGCATGTTTCCTTCGGGTTTCAGCCGGTAAGTAATAAAAGTCATTAAGAATGAAATACCACAAAAATACATATTAATTTCAATGACAAAAAAAAATACAAAAGAATCCACAAAAAGTTTGCGGAACTGGGGATCGAACCCAAAGCCTTACACTTCCAAGGCGTTCGCCCGACCGGAAGGCTATGAAGTCCGTTGACATGTATACAAAATAATCGTTCCTAAAAGATATTATTATGTTATGTTATGTAATGTTTAGCTCCTTGTGGATATAGCGTGATAATATTTTGTAAATTGCAATTTAATAATATTTTTCCCAACAACAACAACAATTCTGCAGCAAATTCTAGAAATACGCTGCTTACTACAATACTGCTCATCCCCCATAATTATAAACGTAATAATTTATACCCTATAAGTTGACTAAGAATTTAAAAAGTATATTTGCCGAATTTCAACTAAATCTGTCCAGTAGTTTTCGCGCCAATCAATTACATACATACTTCGTTACGATTTTATTATATGTATAGATGTTAGTGTCAATCAGATATTAAAATTCAAATTAATTTAAATGCATTCAAGTAGTAAAATTAAATCAAATTAAATGTCAATGTAATAAATTTATTCAATTCAATAATATTATTGCATTCCACAATATCATACTTAGGTGGTATGTTAAAACTATGAGATCATCATGGACCCTGTTGGGCTAGGAAGAAGCTGATGATGAGGATGGAGGATACTGGTGTCTGCATTTCTTTTGTTCTGGTTCCGACTTGGCTATAACCAGATTTACTTCTGACTGTTATAAAATCCCATGCCTGCTAGAAATGAATTTATCACATGCTACAAATCAATATACCTATCACTAGGTTAAACGGTGCTGGAAAACATTGTAAGAAAATTTGTTCCTTGTGGAATTTTTCAAAGAAAGAAAGAAGTAAAGAAACCTATAATGTTGAAGACCTACAAGTTTTCTTTTTTCTGTGTTTATCCAATCTGTGTTTCAACTATGAATGGATGGGTTGGAAGCTGGTTCTCAGGCTTATAGGTGGTTTAAACTCTGGCACCAGGCTGTTCATCAAATAGCTTTTGGAAGCAATTTTTTTTTAATCAAAGTTGTGGTCAATTGGTTCAGCGGTGGTGTTTTTTATACCTAATGTTTTTTTTTATACTGACAATCTTGCACTTCTGTGCATGTAGGTCGAAGGTTTGGCGCATTTTCTGATGTTTGACTTCCATGCTAAATCTTTATTTATAAATCAGTACCGTGACTGTCTTACCAATAGACAACCTAAGCCGTTGGTCATAGAGACTTGAAATTTGGACGAAATATTCCTTGAGTACCCTAGAGCTGCACTTAGGTAGGATTTTTGGAAATTTCACCCCTAAGCCGTTAAAAAATTAGAAATCTATGCAGGCTATGTCGCGGGCGAAACACTAGTTGGTTATTAAAGATAGAAGCTATTGCATATTAGTATAAATAGAATATAGAAGTAATGTAAACATAGACTTATCTATCAGATAGTCTGATGATCACTGTCTAGAAGTTTATCTGAAATATCTTGTAAGTAATAGGCTATTACTCATAAGATATTTCAGATAGTAATAGCACAGTACCTATAATAAATTATATTGTGGTAATAGTTACGTGATTATGTAGTAATGATGTTATTATGTGTATGCACTTTGATAATAACTTCACTGTTAGTTCATTTGATTTACTATCCTGTAGTACTATCCTACTATCCCATAGCACTGATAGCCTAGTGGTATGACCGTCGACTGACAAGTCAGAGGTCTCGAGTTCGATCCCAAGGCGCGCACCTCTGCCTTTTCGTAAGTTATGTGCGTATTATAAATTAATTATCAGTGATGAAACCAGCACACCTGAGATATTTTTCAATGGTATGTAAAGCCATGTCAGAGGCCTACGGGCGGTATAAACTCTGACATCAGGTTGTTCATCAACCACACGATAAGAAGAAGAAGACTATTCTGTAGTATCATATTTATGTATTCAGGAAAGTATTTTATCCCATAATTTAAATGGGCGTATTTGAATCTAAAGATCTAAGATAATAAATTATGGAGTTTAGGATTAGTAGCAGACAATTTTAAAAACCGCAAGAATTCGTATGTTATATGCTCGTGATTGTACCCTCAAAAGACTTCCTTCTATGACTTCCAAGGAAAGGTACAGTCAACAGCAAAAGTAGATGATCAAAATCAGAAATTCAATACTAATGAACAGAGTTTGCGTCAGAACTGTGTGGCGTCGAAGTGATTCAAAAGTATTTTATTGTAAATTATACCCAACATTTACTACTAGTACAGCTGCCATATATTTCGCGAACTCCGTTCATTAGTATTGAATTTCTGATTTTGATCATCTACTTTTGCTGTTGACTGTACATAGTTGCCATTTTGTAAAAACACTACTGGGTGCATTTGCTCAATATCGCAGTTACTACCGATGCACAATGAAGTTTCATTCTCTTAACGTTGTTTGGTAGTAGGTAGGTACCTATTGTTTTACAAAATGTTTACAGAACATGAAACAACAGCTTGTATAGTGTACTTCGAGTAGAGTGTAATTTACAATACATCATCTGCCTAGCCTTTTCCCAACTATGTTAGGGTCGGCTTCCAGTCTTACCGGATGCAGCTGAATACCATGTTTTACATGGAGCGACTGCCTATCAGACCTCCACAACCCAGATACTGGGTTACACGATACCCCTTGGTAAGACTGGTTGTCAGACTTTCGGGCTTCTGACTACCCGTAACGATTGTCAAAGATCTACAATTGACAGCCGGGGCCAACAGCTTAACGTGCTATCCGAGGCACGGAGAGTGATAATTAATTTATAAAACGCATAGGTATAACTTACGAAAAGTCAGAGGTGCGCGCCTTGGGTTCGAACCCGAGACCTCAGACTTGCGGTCACCACCACTAGGCTTTTACGACTCTCGACGAGTGTACATGCATTCTAAAAAACGAATTCCTAACTAATTTTAGAATGAAGGTGGAGTAAGCAAGCAGTACGCATGGGGAGATGTTGATGAGAGTTATTAAATGAAAAATATGGATTGAAGAAAGTTCCTATTTATTTCCCGTAAACTTGTTGTTAAAAAGTTGTGCTGTTTTTGTAAAAAAAACCCTTCAATTACACCCTCACTCTTATATTTTTATTCATGCAGTAGACCATTAGGCACTTTATGAATAGTCATAATTCTAATATTGTGTAGTAAGGGTGACTCTAGTTGCCAGTTCCAAGGGTAGCCTACCCTTCATGGAGAAGAATCTGGCAAGAAACTAGCCTGTTTGAAACTTCAAACATTATTTTAAATATTTTTATGTGCTCATTCAGCCTGCCTCTAACAATTCTTCTGCCTATTGCATATGTTCAGTGCGCCGTGGTAGGTACTTATCTATTTTAATATTTGTTTAACTTTATACATCCTTTTGCCCAGAACCCAGAGACACGCAAGGAAGTCCTAGATGACATATCAAACGCGCGATGGGATAAGCTGCGCAGCAGCATGCTGCACCGGCTGAAGTTCGGCACTGCTGGCCTGCGCGACCGCATGGGCGCCGGCTACAAAGCTATGAATGACGTCGTGGTACTGCAGACAGCACAGGTTGATTATAATTTTAGATTGTTATCTTACTTTTTCTGTTTAATAAATAGGTAAGATTATATCAGATGAATATGTAGGTACCTAGGTATGCCTATCAAGACGATGTTTCATTTGTTTATGTTATGAGGATAGGTATTCTGTGGTATATGGCATAATATTGATAAGGCAATGACGAAACCAGACGCTCTATGAGTTAAAGGTGGACCAAGAGTTTTTTAAGAAATCATTTTTATTTGGTAAGTGTATTAACTTTGAGACCTGCTATTCTGTAAGTGGAATTCTGGTAGTAAAAAGTTAATGCTACTAAATTAAGAGTGACACTGAATTAGATGAGTTTACTATACTGACTCATTCTTTAAAAATATTGGTTTAAATATAAACATACCTACTTAAATCCTAAAATCTTTTTGACGGAAATGATATAATAGAAAATTTTTATCGTTTTCAAATAATGGCATAGTGCCAACTTTTTTAAAATTTATGTTAACGTCTGTCGAAGAAAAACAAGGTCAGTTGTAAAAATAGATGACTGCAATGAGCCCTTGAACTATTTATAATGTGTCCTAAAATCGGACATGCAATCACTATATGAGTGATTGCTGCTTGTTCCATACGCGTGGGTGTTAAAAATATGCTTGTTTCATACGCGTGGGTGTTAAAAATATGCTTGTTTCATACGCATGGTGTTAAAAACATGCTTGTTCCATTCGTGTGGATGTTAACACATGCTTGGTCTATACGTGTGGATGTTAATAAGACATGCTTGGTGCATACGCGTGGGTGTTAAAAATATGCTTGTTCCATACGCGTGGGTGTTAAAAATATGCTTGTTCCATACGCATGGTGTTAAAAATATGCTTGTTCCATACGCGTGGTGTTAAAAATATGCTTGTTCCATACGCATGGTGTTAAAAACATGCTTGTTCCATACGCATGGTGTTAAAAACATGCTTGTTCCATTCGTGTGGATGTTAAAAACATGCTTTTCATTGCATTGCATTGTTTCGAATACTTACTTATTTATCTGTAAACTTAAATCATTATTAAATAGTTTACCTAATTATATTATTTTAATTTCAGGGTCTATGCGCTTATCTGAAGAAAGTGTGCAACCAGAGTCAGGTGCAAAATGGAGTGGTGATAGGTTATGATGGCAGATACAACAGCAAGAGGTTAGTTATAATAGCCTATTGGTATGGCCGTAGTTAGGAGGGGAGGAAGGGTTAAGCCCCCTACTACTGGTCCTGAAATGCCAGACAAAAACCAAAATTATTTTTAAATGTAAACTGGAAAGTTCTTGATTTTTTCTGTTTGAGCTTAGCTGAGTCAGTGAGTGTATATGATGCGCTGTATGTTTTAGGAAATGTCAATGAACTGACAGTTTATTTATTCTTTAGGTGTTGCTATGGTAACACGTTAGTTCCAATTTTTTCCACTTTACAGATACGAAGTGGTTGTGTAGATTAAAATTAAATATTTCCTTAGTATGCATGAGAACTTAAGAAGGTATAAATACGATGATTTGATTTTAATTAACGTGAAATTGATTGAAATTCCTTCTTATCGATTCGATTAACTGTTAGATACAGTTGACACCATGTTTTATTTGAAAATAGTCTTTATTTTTGTTGAGATTAAGTGCATAATATTTATTTATTTTCACTTTAACCCTACCTCCTATATACTGCCAATACCGTTCATTATTTAGGTACTTACTTTTCCAATTAATTTTTAGCTTAACATTTAATCCGTAAGCAGCAAAATCCTATTAATATTATATATGTAAAAGTTTGTGTGTTTGTCTTTCAATCATGACTAAATGGCAGAACGAATTTGATTAAAACATAGGGCATAGGCAATTTATATCCCTGATAAAAACTCACCAGCTACTGTTTATTCAGACACAGAAAAGCTGAATAACTTGCTAGTCATCGTCCTAGCCTTATTATTCCTAAACATTGGTGGGATCGGTTTCTGATCTAACCAGATGCAGCTAAATATCAGTTTTCTAAGAAGCGACTGCATATTTAACCCCCGCAACCCACAAGTGTAAGGTAGACACGCCCCTGGTGATGACGTGTTTGTCTACCCGCTATTGAAATTTTAGTAGCCGCCTAAGAGGCGACCAATAAAATTCAGCTCGACTGCCATATGACATTTTAGCCGGGGTCTTTTTCCTTCTTAGTCCAAGGACTAACTTCGTCACGCAATGATCAAACAACCATGATATGATGATACTAGTAATAGAAAAATATATCATTTTACTTATCATATTTATCTCTTGAAAGGTTATTTCGTAGTAATATCGGTCAGCGACCAATCAATAGATAACAGTTGCGTCATACGCCGGCGCCGCCAGAAGTGTATTGTTGCGAATTTTATCAGTCATGTCGTTTTTATAAAGATCTAGTTTATACGTGCGACTTCATTAACATTTCGAAATGAAATCCTGTTCTAAGTTGGCCCCACAAAACGAGTGTCACGTGCCTCTCTCATGACTCATGAGCGACTAGTACAGCTTGGCAAAAAAGAGTCTGGAAAAATTGGGGGCGCCGCTGGTGCACTTTTCACACTACAATTCAAAATTACAAGTTATTTAGTGCTTACATATTTCTATGACGAGTTTTTTGTCATTAATTATAATCAAATGAATCATTTTTATGTTATTTTAGTACTCACAAACTTAGTTTTTAAGATTTTTATTTTTAGTTCCAGCTATCACCGCCTCAGACTCTTTTTTGCCAAGCTGTAAAGGGTCCAAGTAAGGGCCGTACACAGACATTTTCGACAAGTTACCTAGTTTCACCAATTCGTCGTCTGCGTCGTATCTGTCAGAAGGCAGTGCCTTTTTGCCTATAGGCGTGAACTGCAAACCCCTGGTCCATGTTACCAATGTCTCTGTCTGCCACGGTTGAGACGGTCCTCAATTAATGGGTGTCTGTCGGGAGTTGCTGCAACAACTGCAAGTGTGTTTCTTGGTTTATCCTTCTTTCACGCAGCGGAGCAACGGATAAATTTAGAGAGAATATAGTTTACTTTTTTCCCCGGAAATATAAAAAAACCACGTCTGCAAAGCCGGAAATAGCTAATAAAGTATTAACACCTGCGTGGTTCTAGCTGGTCCCAAATCAACGTGCAGAATGAAAACGGAAAGGAAAAGGAAAAATTAGCAATTTCATGGAGATTTCCCTTCATAACAGAAAAGATCATAGCCTACCTGTGTGCCAAATTTCATTCAAATTCGTTGAGCAGTTGAATCTTTATTAAGTAACAAACAGTAACAATTCATCCATCTAACATCTTAAAAAATATTAACGTTTATATTACCTAAGTATTTTAAGATTTGTTATCGTGATGTGACCGCTGGGGTCAATGGCAATTTAGAAATAGCTGTTATTATTTTGATAAATAATAAGTATCTTGAAAAAATACCGTCCTGGGTTTGCCTTTGGTGTTTCTATACTAATATTATGAAAGTGGGTTGGTTTGTCCTTCTTTCATTCAGCAACGGATCGACATGATTTTTTGCACAGAGATAGTTTACTAGCTGGAGAGTGACATAGGGCATAGAAAAAGGAGACAACATGTTAAAATCATCTTCATCATCAGCCTGTATTAGTACACTGCTAAAGATAGACCTCTCCCAATGCGCGCCACTTTTATGCGCTCATTGGAGGTATTAGCCCATAATCTCCACGCTGAGCAAACGGGTTGACAATCGCAAAAGCAGATGATTGCTGTTACAAAGGAAGGATACTGCTGCCCATCTTCCGAATCTTTCCCTTTGTCGCTTCTTACGACAGCCGTGGGACGAGTACGGGTGTTTCTATTCTTAGGCCAGAAACCACACGGCATAAGACGTATCAACAAGATGTATGATTGTTAAGATGCTCCTTTATAATATCTATCACTTGTCACCCGCGACTACGTCCGCGTGTAATTTAATTGTCCTGCATATCCCGTTAAACTCTATCTATTACATTTTTGACACCTTGGGTCAAATTGTAGTAAGTGTATGAGAGAAGGAAGTTATGTGGGGCTTTATGAGGTTTATGGATGACTTCTAAAGACTCATAAATCCTTGGGCGAATAATATTCATTATGAGATGTATTGTTAAAGCAAATGGCTGCGTCGCAGTTTCTAAGCAAAATGACGCGCTAATAGAATAGTCACGATCGCTTTGAGTTTATTTATAGTTATAAACTCTAAACACTTTATGTAGCGTATACATTTATTATGTAAGGCGCAAGTAACCGCATGCTTGACAAGCACGCATTAATAAGCATGTCCGTATGAATTTTATTATTATGCTTGTGCAATCAAGTTGCACAAAATTACCATAAAGTCGATCAAGCACGTTTGCCCAGTATGCTTATTCAATCTTATAACATTGTGGTCAACTATGACAATGTTAAGACCAGACCTTTATTCTCTTTGGAGAATAAATACTGATACTGATTTGTCAGTAGAAGGGTGATAAGCTTACTTTCATTTAATTTTAAATCCAAACGTTCTTCATCAGTCTATCTAAAACAGGAGTAACGCTGAAGTGTTAGGTGCTATTTCTCACCACAACCCCTTAAGAACAAACTGTCAAATGACAGATTAATTTTCTGTCCTTTTTCGATAGTGATAGTCCAGTCAATGAGTGCTCTAAAAGGGGGTGTGGATGGAAAAGTGTGGGTGAGCAATAAGAACTGAGTTTTGCAAATTCATATTGTTTTAACACATTTTGAAATTCGGCTGTTTTTCGGAGCTCATAGCTAGGCAATGATTTGAGATAGGTAGATAAAAAATGTGAAAGCCAAAGTTGTAGATAATTTTATCAGGTTTCATTGGGTAGTTAAACAAAATTTTCTACGACGCACCGTTTTCGAGATATAAGCAAAAATTCTAAAAATGGGACCTTCTTTGTCCCCCCTCCTCGGGCTCACCTCGGAGGGGTGAGGACTTTTAGTATGTTCATCTCCTAACTAGTCCAAATAAAGTTCTTAAGTCAAAATTTTTGCTTTCGACTTTTCCATCCATAATCATTCGTAGCCTGGACTATCTTTAGAAGAAAGAGATATTGTGTTGATATTATTTTGTTGCTTTTCTTATATTCGCTGAAAGAATTGCGAAGTATTTTACCCGTCAATTTTAATAAGTATCTAATTTACACCAATAGAATTCTCCTCGTAGCAATCAATTGCACTCGTTCTGGACACCGATTACAACTGATTTCAGCCAGGTGCAGCCAGCTATTCTTCAATTGAATGTGTCTTCAATACAATTGGTCTCCATTAATTTATACAGAATATAGATCTTGTTACCGATGAGATCACTTCGCGAATATTCGTTTGTAGTTCATTTGTAAAAATTAAGACAACGTACGTCATTTACATTTAGTTTTGGATTCCCGTTACCTTTTATTCTCTATCATTTTCTTTGAGTAAGATCTTACCTAAATTTTTCGATGTCAAATTTGTCGTACTATACCAGCATCGTCATACTAATGGAGAATTACTTGATAATTATGTTGCATTTCTGCATCTTATTAGATGTCAATGTATTGAAACGGGATTTATGCCGAAAAAAAATGGAAATTTCTTTCATTTTCAGAAAATTTTCATTTCATTTCAACAACGCAGGACCGAGATGTATGAAAAACCTTGGTAGATCTACGCCCAGCAGTGGGGGTCTCCCACCCGAAATGATGAATGTGGCCAAGCAGGCGGAAGCTGGTAAAAATTTAAAAGACGGACGCGCTCATATTTGCTTTCCTTTTTCCAGATTCGCAGAACTAACAGCAAAAGTATTCATCTCATCCGAGATCCCAGTGCACATATTCACCGAAGTTTGCCCCACGCCTCTCGTCTCCTTCGGCACCATCTTGTATAACGCTGTAGCGGGGGTCATGGTGACCGCCTCACATAACCCTAAGGAGGACAACGGGTACAAAGTGTACTGGAGAAATGGATGTCAAATTATATCGCCACACGATAATAATGTGCTAGATGAGATTAAACAGAATTTGGAGTGAGTATCGCTGTGAAGATTTTAGCTAATTAATTAGTATTATGGGTTTAGTTCTGTAGTTACCAGTACACCGAAAGAGCAGATATTGTATTAGTCTAAAAGGCTCAGTAAGAATGTCTTTTACACCCACATTTCGCCAGTAATGTCATAAATCCGTTAGTAGCGTGCCTAGTACCTATCAACAGGGCAAGCCCTACAATTTTTTTAAGTGGTATTGGAAAAAAAATGCTTACTAACACTGTTAAAGAAAGAATACGAATGACAGGAAGGTAGAGCGCAGGAGCGTACCTAATGGTACAGATACCAAAAGTATTTACAGAATTCCCAGTTGATCCCAATTTGTCCAATCATCTTGCCCAGCTATTAAGCACCTATCTTTACTTAAATAATGTAATATAGCTCGAGAATAAAGAGATTTATTATTATTATAAAATCGTGACGTAAAGTGCTACAAATTATTTTGGCTTCAATAGGTAGTAGTAGCAGTCATAGGGTTAATTTAGCAAGATTCAACTTATCCATTCCTCTCCCCAGCATACCTGATGCCCACTGGGACATCAAAGACGTAATGTCCAGCCCACTAGTCTCAGACTGTCAGGATGAGGTCACCAATAAGTACATGGAGACCATCATAAGTTTGAGTCCCGAGCTGCTGGAGGATAACAAGAAAGCCGCAATTAATGTAGTGTATAGTGCGATGCATGGAGTTGGCTATGAGTATGTACTGAAGGCGTTTGCCAGTGCTAATCTAAAGGTTAGTAATTTTTTTTTATAATGAAAAGGCATGTGTTTGAGATGCCTATTCACTGCTGTTCCGGGAATACAGACGCCGGAAGGTTATTCCACTCTTTAGCTTTACGCATGAGAAAGGTCCTTTGGCCTTTTGGTCCGAGTAGATGGAAATATATCATTATGACCCTAACCCTGTTAATACTTACTGGTAAATTGTAATTTCATTATCAGTGTTTAATATTTATGTTTTCCGATTCCGAGTAACCTCACAAAATTCTTAAAGCTAATTTTTAAACACCTCGCGTAGGCGGCGTGGGTTGATACATGAATATCGTCTTTTTTATTCTCAAATTATAAAACATTCTTTCAGCAACCTATCAGCGTGAAAGAACAACAGGATCCCAACCCAGAGTTCCCAACAGTGACCTTCCCGAACCCTGAGGAGTTACAATGCCTGGAGCTGAGCAAGCAACTGGCGGAGGAGAAGAAAGTTAAACTGGTGTTGGTGAACGACCCTGATGCTGATAGACTGGCTGTAGCTGAGTTTGATGATGAGTAAGATTGTTATAAATAAATAAATCATTGTACTACTGTTGGGAAAGAGGCCTATGTGTCCCCGAAGAAATATGATCATTTCGCCAGCAGGGGTTTGTAATAAACCAACTTTTACCGGATTTATGTTGCGTTAGGGTAGCTACACATAGTCGATTCGGCACATTCGGTTCTGTATTTTAGAAAAAAAATCGGACTTCTTCGAATTTATATTTATTTTATATTTATTAACTTGTCAAATCCTAACGTTTGGAGTTTTCTCGAAAGTTTGAGACATTATTATTTAAGACATTATCAAGGAATTTATCGGCAAAGCCGGGCGGTAAATCAATTCCACCTATTTCAATTCTAGAGTGCCAAAAAGCTCTCACACACTCATTTCGGCACAGGCTGGCTTCGGTCGACATTTCGTTATGAACCCAGCCGATTGCCATTTACTAAGTCACACAGCTTAAAACTCCGTGTTGATACTGAAAGTTTACCGTATCCTGGAGCGTCCCATTCAAGTCAAACGAGATATCTACACCAAATTTTAGAAGATCAAATTTTAGAAAATAACCTATTAGCCCATTTCCAGAACAAAATCCTGGCACATTTTCACCGGTAACGAGATGGGTGCGCTGTTAGGCTGGTGGTTATTAAACCAGTACTGGAAGAAAGTGAACTGCATGCCTGAGTCCGAAGTGTATGTAATGGCGAGTATAGTTAGCTCCAAGATGTTGAAGGCTATCGTCAAAGGGAAGGGGGAGTTCGTCGAGACCTTGACCGGGTTTAAATGGATGGGTGAGTGGGATATTTGATAATTTTTTTGACCTCTTTTTCTTCTGGCTTTCTAAAAATATTTTAATAAGAAATTCGCAAAAACAACTGACTCTGGCGGGACTTGAACCCGAGATCCCTGGCGTGCCGTGCCATCGCTTTAACAATTAAGCTACCGAGTTTCGCCCGCTTCAGTCGAAATTACGAATCTCTTTCGCCTTAAAGGCGTGTGGTGCCATCTACCGAAGTACTGCCGCACTGTGCCACATTCTTATTAAAATAATTTCATCTGTGACATAAGTTCATCTAAGCGAAACTATTAGACAGAATTAAGAATAGATCTTTTGTATGTTTGTTTCATCATCGTCCTGCCCTTTTCCCAATTTATTTGGAGTCGGTGCAGTATGTCCTCTTTCTCCACACATGTCTTGTTTATCACTACATAGTATAAAACAAAGTCGCTTCTCGCGTCTGTCTGTCCCTATGCATGCTTAGATCTTTAAAACTACGTAACGGATTTTGATGCGGTTTTTTTTAATAGATAGAGTGATTCAAGAGGAAGGTTTTGTATGTATAATACATGCATATTAGCGTAACCGTGCGAAGCCGGGGCGGGTCGCTAGTAATGTATAAATTCAAAAACGACTTACCAGATTAAAAAAAAATCTTATACGCTACAATTTAAGCTACAATTAAAACCGAAACTGTAATTTTTATTTCCTGATTATTTTAGAATAGGTATTCACTTTCGTGAGTTTTCGTGAGCATTACTCACGAGTTGATTTCGGGAATGCCCGGCTAGTTTCGAACTCAAACTGAGTCCATTTTTAAGAGCTAGTATAGACTTCACTACTGATTATTTTTAAAAAATCCTTAGATTTCTTAGAGTTATTTTTTATACACATTATTTTCAGGCAACACCACACTTCTCCTGAAGCAACAGAACAAGTTGCCTCTATTCGCGTTCGAGGAAGCTATCGGCTACATGTGCGATCATCGCGTACCTGACAAAGATGGCGTGTCTGCTGCTGTGCAGGTACTGTCTACGTGTCTACTTAACGATGAGATAAAACTACTGCAGAAAAAGGATGGTCAAAGCTTTTATCATCATCGTGTTTGAGCCCACAGCTGGACATAGGCCTATGTTCACTTTCATTACAAATTCTGTTTTGTTATTTAATATATAAAAACTGGCCAAGGCAAGTAGGACTCTCACACAACTCGACTCGACTCGAAAATTTCAAGTATCGGCTTATTACGGTTCAAAAGATACAGCTTTGGGACAGACAGATGGATGGACGGACGGTACGGAACCCTAAAAGTGAATATTTGTTTGTCTTCCATCCGGTTGCTATAAAATGGACAGCAGATACATACATGCAGTACATCCGCTCGAAAGGTTTGCAGTACAGTTTGTGGGTGTATTGCATAAACCATTTCAGCGGAACTGTAATAATTATTCAGTAAAGTAGTATTTTCACATATTTAAACTTTTTTGCTTTTAGTACAATAATTAATATGTTATTATTCATGAAAACTCGTAGCGAAATACAACACACAGACACAACCATTCAGCACAGCGTACCAGTACACACTGCGGTTGTACAGCTTGCACCGACTCTTTGAAGTAGCCGCGCTGAGACTGACGAACTGTAGATGATATACTCAAATATATCATGTTTTTTTTCTTTTTTATTACTGCCGCACAAATTAACTCCATGCTGCCTGATGGAAAGCAGTCAGTGGAGTCCCATCACTATGGGACTCCACTGACTGCTTTCGATTTGGATATTCGATTTGGATGATGGCCATCACTATGACTATCATCCCTGCAGCCAACATTGCAATGTGGCATGATGGCCGTCACCTTGACGGCCTTGAGAAAAGCTTTCATATCTCATGTTTCATTTCAGGTGGCCTCTCTAGCATCGCACTTATACCTGACTGGCTCTTCGATCCTGAAACAGCTGCACGCGTTGTATGCAGAATATGGCTACCACGTTACAGATAACCACTATTACATCTGCCATGACCCGCCCACCATACAGAAGATATTCAGACGAATCAGGAACTATGCTGGACCGGGAGAGGTAGGTTATCATTATCTGTATAAATAAAAATCTATTGCCAAAAATGTTTGGTCTCGCATCACTTCAATTGCTTATATTTATTTTTGAAATAATTCTCGTTATGCTGTTGGTTACGGCTGTCATGGAAGTCTTTGTCAGTCGTTGTCAGTATTAAAAATCATCTCATAAAATACTAAAAACTGATCTAACTTTAGAATACCGTATCGACTATCTGACCCCCGCAACCTCTTTGGATTGCGGGGGTCAGAAAGGCAGTCGCCCCAAAGAAAACTGTCATTCAACTGCATCTGGTTGTATTTTCTACGTTCGACACCAACAAAGTTTGAGAGTAATAAAGCTAGGAGGATGATGATGTTTGCACTATTTATTTCAAGATTATTTAACTGTTATTCAACCAAAATATTTATTAAGATTACAAACTTTATTTTCTAGTATCCAAAAAAAGTGGGTTCGTGCGAGATCGTTTACATACACGATCTGACGGCCGGCGTCAAGATGCCCGAGAATCTTAATGGAGAACATCTTAGTAAGTCTTCTTCTTATCGTGTGGTTGATGAACAACCTGGTGTCAGAGTTTAAACCGCCCGTAAGCCTCTGACATGGGCACATCGCTTTAGACACAATCGAAAAATCTCTCACGTGTGCTGGTTTCATCACGATGTTTTCCTTCACCGTTTTTAGCTACTGATAATCACTACATAGTATAAAACAAAGTCGCTTCCCGCGTCTGTCTGTCCCTATGTATGCTTAGATCTTTAAAGCTACGTAACGGATTTTGATGCGGTTTTTTTTTAATAGATAGAGTGATTCAAGAGGAAGGTTTATATGTATAATAGATGCATATTAGTGTAACCGTGCATAGCCGGGGCGGGTCGCTAGTTAATTTATAATACGCACATAACTTACGAAAAGTCATGGGATCGAACTCGAGACCTCTGACTTGTCAATTGAACGGTCATTCTACTAGGCTATCAGAGCTGTTATTTAGGCATTAAGTCCACCATTGTAAATTAAGAATAGATGATTGCCTTGTCTGATGTCGTCTGCGTTATATCACAGCCATACATGGGCGTCGTATAATATCTGTGTTGTTAACTGCTAAGAGGCCTATGAGCGATTTAAATTTTAACATTAGCTTGTTCATCATAATCATCAGCCAGTATTAGTCCACTGCTGAACAGGCCTCTCCCAATGCGTGCCACTTTTTTGCGCTTATTGGAAGTATTTGCCTATAATCTCTACGCTAGGCGCTGGCGATCGTAGTAACAGATGATTGCTGTTACACAGAAGGATGCTGCTTGCTATCCTCCGGGTCTTTCCCTTTGTCGCTTCTTACGACACCGGTGAGACGAGCAAAGGTGATTCTATTCTTAGGTCGGAAACCACACGGCACCAGCTTAGATTGTTCATTAACCATTAATTAAAATATTTTAATTATCAGATGTCCTCGGTACCGGGCTGGACCAAGACTACACATCGGGTGAGATGATAATATTCCGTTGCGCTAACGGTTTGACTGTAACGATTAGGACAAGCGGCACTGAGCCTAAACTTAAATACTACTCGGAATTGGTGTGTGAAGCACCTACTAGGAGGTATGTAGATTTTTTTTATACTTATAAAGTAGCGAACGAGGTCTAGAGGGCTTTGCCCAGCAGTGGGATGATTTGAAAAAAAGAAAAACTGTTTATTCGCTTTTGGGCAGAATAACATACAAAACCATTGACAATAATAAAACAAAAAGCAAATAGAAAAAAAAACATAAATCTTCTTAAAGTGGTCTAGCGCGACTGCTGAGCACGAGGTCCTGGGTTCAATCCCAGGATTGGGAAAAGTGTTATTGGGTTTTTACCTGTTTTTACATTAGGAAATTCTCAGTAGCAGCACGGAGTCTGAAATTGTACCCGGTTAATGGCAATAGGCTCGCTCCCTATTACATGGGACCATAGCGGGCGAAACGTGGGTGTACTGCAGACACCCCTGCTTAGCCCCTCTGGGGAATACAGGCGTGAGTTGTCTTTAAAAAAAATATCTTTTCAGCGAACAAGAATCTATGGACGCGAAATTAAAAGAAATGGTGAAGATATTTGTAGAAGAACTATTGCAACCCAAAGACAACGGACTATTGGGATAGACAGACAATGTAATAAGTATATTGTCTGTATTTATAACATATCCGTTTCATAAGGAGAATTTATACTACAAATTACCATAGATATCGATTCTGAAGTTTACGTAAACTATCACGTCTAGGATAAAACTAAGGCCCAATTTCACCATTCACTTAAATAACCGAGTTTAATAAAACTAAGTTTAGAGCCGATTTCACCACTGACACTAAACGCGATCAATCGAGTTAAACTCAGTTTAAGCGTTTAACTAAGTTCAAAACTGCAATTTGTGTATGGCTGAACTTAGTTTAATTAAACTCGGTTATTAAAGTGAATGGTGAAATTTAGTCATACACAAATTGCAGTTGTGAACTCTATTAAACGCTTAAACCGAGTTTAACTTCGCGTTTTCGCGATTGATCGCGTTTAGTGTCAGTGGTGAAATCGGCTCTTATTTATTAAACATTAAAAAATGAGGAGGTTTTTAATAAGATATGTATTTGTTTTCGGTTCTAAGCTGTCGGCTACGTTCCGTTTCTAGAAAACTCAACGGATATAAACATTTAAAAAATACACATGCTAATAAAAATCTCCCTATGTTAAGTCGTTTATTTACCTAAGTGGTATATTTAACGATAGATAGAAAATGTGTTAGGAGAACTTATAAAAACATAAACTGTTTACCAGTGGCGGAGGGTGAATTTTTCCAAGAGCTAATCCAGAGCCTACCCGGAGAGAAACCAGTGAGAAAGTCAGTAAGCATTATTGACTGTGCAATTTTTCAATGGGAAATCGGTAGGAATCGAGTTATATGGAACCTTCGCCACTGTTGTCTACTAAACTAATAACTATCAGTGAAAGGTCATTGAAAATCTTATGTCGACACCCGCATCGGAAATAGTACATAGGCAAAGAAAGCTCATCATAATGTCGCTCATTTGCTGCAAGGTTGACACAACTCAAAATTTACGAATTAATACAGATGAGTGGAAAAACAACCTTCTGTTTTTAACAAAAACATTTTTTAAACGTCATAGTAAGATATTAAGGGAGGGACATCAAATTAGAGCAGTCGAGGTATTTTGAAGAGTCTTAAAATTTAGGAATATTAAATAACTGGTTTTAAAATTGTTGACCTGCAAAATCGTCTTTTTTGAGAAATGTTGGCCTTGTCGCAAATGAGCGATGTGTCAACGTTCTTCTTAAAAAAACGTACGAACCCGCCATTTTGTTTTTTATTTACATAAATTGTACGTTGTTATGTTATTTCCTTGGAAGTATCATGAAAAAATTGAATGTCAGACGTGCGGTACGACAATTACAGCTTGGCAAAAAAGTGTTTTATGCGGTGACAGCTGGAACTAAAAATAAAAATCCTAAAAACTAAGCTTGTGAGTACTAAAATAACTTACAAGTGAATTATATTATTTGATTATATTTGATAACAAAAAAATCGCCATAGTTTTATGTAAGTGCCAAATAACTTATCATTTTGAGTTTTGAGTATGAAGTGCGCTAGTGGCGCCCTCAAATTTAGTAGACTTTTTTTTTGCCAAACTGTACTAACGTTCTGCGATTACATACTTCGTCTGCGGCTCGGGCTTCGAATGTCCCTTCGACAGTAATTGCATACGTACCGCCCTTGTACTATCGCGGACACGAACGGTGCACCACTTTGCGATCAAAATGCTTTGAACGATGCTACGTTCAGACGCCGTGCAATCGATTCTAACCTTAAGACTGGTGCACCGGTTTTTCCGCGGTAGTATGAGTTTATCTCAAAATTCATCTTATCATGTTGACACGACCATCCTGATGCAGTAGTCGATATGAAGCACTACATTTTTTTTAAAATACGTCAATAGCGTTCGGTAGCAGTCGTGGTTTCCGAGTTTTCTTAATATTGTATAACTCCTTGCTACTTCTATAGTATAGGTAGTCTAATTTTTATAACCATAAATTGTGGTAATCTAATTTTTATAACCTTATATTCTTAAATGAATTCGATCTTTTATGAGTATTAAGTAAATACTAAGAATAATGATGTTGTTTCGTCGGTGTATTTATTGTCTTTTTATCACTTTTTTATGTTGACACTACCAAATAATTATCAAGATGTTTTAATAATCAATCAACGTATTTACTTATAATTAATGTTTTAAAAAATATTATGCTTGTCGTTATTTAAAATAGGCGTTTGATATTCTTGGTATACTTAATCATATTGTTACTTAATTTAAAAAAAGTTATCAAACTTAATAAATTATACCAGCAAATCTGTGTGGAATATGAGACACGCTCGTATCTCAATTTCTTAGATAAAACATTTTAACATTTCCCTGGCATTGGAAATAGGGTTATTAAATAGAATACAGTATTTAATACCTTAGCTATTTTAAAAGAAAACCTCTTGGCATTATATTTTTATTAAGTTCTCATAAGATTGTTGGTTGATGCTCCAAAGAGATTTTTAAAAAAACATTCCGACTTGTGGTGTTTTTATATTTTAAAATATTTTGTAATTATTTTATTAAAATCCTAAAAAATCTAAATTTCCTACATTTTGTGAGACTAGTTAGTTAGCTAAAAATAGATAATTGTACGAGGCTACTCGAAAACAGCGAGATGTCGCGTTGAGTTCGGGAAGGGATTCAAATACCAACAACCAAATTTTTACGTCTCTGCGTCTAAGGGAAGGTTCATATCTGACGGAACATGCGTCGCGTATTATCGGTCGCGTAACGCCAGAACAGACAAATGTATAGAAAAACACTTGACCGTTCACACTCAACCGATGATACGAGCGATTGATGATACGCTCGGCGTATTTTACGTCAGATATAAACCTTCCCGAAGGGCTTCGCCACGGAATAAAATATTCCGTTTACATGACAATTTTTCCGCGGTTGAACCAAGGAGGAACGCCAAAACATTTTAAATTTAATTTTATTTAAATCAGTCGCAGACAGTACAAAGAAGATCGGCTGCTCCATTGACAGACAAATTATATGCATTAAATCGCGCTGCTGTTGCAACGAAACTTTCGTGCAATTTAGCGCTGGCTTAAACATAACAACCGCATTTAAACTTTTTGAAACCCTATTCGAGTTCAACGCTGCATTATAAAATAGATGTAATAGTAAATATACTTCTTAAAGTACTACTCCATTGTTAAGTTCGAGACTGTGTGATTTAAGAAGATTTGTTATTAAAGAGAGGCAAAGTTATGGCGACCGCACTGTTGATACCACGGATCAGATAAAAGAGGTTGAAATGGAAATGTGGGCGAGTGAGTGGGGCGCCATAGACATTGCGCTTGTATGAGAACCAACAGCATCCTTGTTCTAGGTTTATTTGTGTGCGTAATGGTTTTGTGTTTGGGGGACAAAAGGCGACACTAGTTTTAATACGATCGATAACAATATACCTAATAAAATTTCTGTGGGAAATGCTTTTAATTTTTTTGGCTTTGTGGGATGATTCAAGCTAACAGTAAGCGAATAGGTAATAACAATATCCTTTTCAACGTCTTTTATCAGTTCCGTGTTCCGTTCGTCAGTTATCGGCGCGTTATCGATGTATGAGAAGAAGCTCAGTTCTCGAATGTCAAATAGTTGTCAATTCTTAGGTGTTTCCATGGTAATATTATGTTGTTCCTTTTGAAGCCATAAACCGGATATACAGGATGGCGATTGAATCACCAATTACAATGAACGAGGCTCACAATACAATAATCAAGTTTCTTGATTAATTGGGCTCTTTCACCTCATTAATATGTTCAAATATAGCTCAGTAGATCTGTTATAAGCTAATAATATATTATGTTTACAATGTATGATTGTTGTGTATAACAAAGTGATTTTGATATTAGTACCTACGTCAATAAAAAAACAATGCACAAATCATTAGTCGTTTTATTCTAATAAAAAAACAAATTAACAATAACACTTTTTTTTGTGAATTTTTTACATGTTTTAGCACATGTTAGCTTATTAAATATAAATATTTAATAAGAAATTTCAAAAAAAGCGTCGGCACGGTACGCCGACGATCGTGGGTTCGAATCCCATCCGTATCAGTTGTTTTTTCAAATTTCTTTTTAAATATTTATATTTAACAATAACACTTTCAGTAGAACCAAAGTAAAATAGCCATATATAAGTCTCGGATTAACCGAGAGCCCGATAAGCAATAAGAATTTCACGTGTATTCAAGCATGTAGGGACACAAACGCAAGTATTCTATGCGCAAACGCCACCCGCAGCTAACTGCACAGACTTCGAGAACCGTGGCGCGTGCACTTAAGATTCTGGTGGATTTTCCGCTTGTTCGGCCTCTAAACGTTCTCTTTCCTTTTCAAGTTCCCTTTCCTTCGCTTTCTTTTCCATCTCCTTTAAGTTCTGCTCGATGAGGTTATCTAGTTCTGGGCTCATAAGTACAGACAGTCCGGCTGTTACCGGCACCTGAAAACAGGCATTTCTTCAAGGTGGCTGTACTGTTTATCAGTAGCACAAACAGATATGTGATTTACAATACTGACGCACTTCATGAATAAGATAAAAACGGTGAACTCAACTCATATCAACTCATAGTCTATGGTCAACCCGTCCCTACATTATTATTAACCGATAATGTCCCTCAATAGTGTCGTGGTAGCTCATTAGTTCCGGACCCGCTTTGCAAGCACGTGAGTGTGGGTTCAAACCTGGCGTACACCAATGACTAACGGTAAAGGAAAAATTGTCCCGCGCTCGTGTTAAAGTAAGGTAGTAGGTACCCTATTTTACCTCTGCAAATACAGGTTTGGCGGCTTCCCATCTCTCAATATGATTCTCTATGATCTTGGTACAAGCAGAGCCTCTCGGGATCATCTTCCCTATAGTACTGAGGAAAATAATAATTCGTAATAGATGTAATTGGAACTCAACTAGTTAATAAGGACATGATATGTTTAGAGTGTCTTAAAAAAGCTTAAGTGTTGGTAACAATGAATGTATGAAGACGTTTCTGTAGGTACCCCTTCGAGTAATATATAAAATACGATGTCTTCACAGTTTCACACCAAAGCCACGGGTGGCACAAGTCGTAAGCCCGTTGTGCCATAAAATAAATCGACAATCTGGGGGCAAGGCAGCGCCCCCGCCAAGACGAGCCAAACAAAGCGAAAGGGCACTAACAAACTTCATACCTTAGTCAAAATATGTGGCTTGGACGTTACGTTACTACAAGAACATGTATAACAGAAAAGTAATAGTACATTTTTCATCTTACGCCCATTTTTACATACAGTGGAGAAATGGCCAAGCCGCATATTTTGACTAAGGTATAAAGTTTGTGAAGTTAGGGCGTGTAGTGTTAGAAGCTTGGTTCTACATGAGATCTGATAACTTTTTTACAGTGTGGCCATATGGTGAGTTCTTGGCAACCATTTTACATGAAAATTTGTTTGGTGGGATTAACAGTTATCTACAAAAAAAACTCACTCGTATAGAGGTAAGCAAGTCGACTGTAAGAACATTATCTCCAACTCCGGTATGAAGCACTTATCTCTGTCCATCATTACCATGGGACTGTCCCCGCGTTCCTTCTCTACGTCGCCTTGTTTGAAAAACTCTGTTAACACTGCTGCCTGTATTGGGAATTTTGTATTAAAAGTAGGCTAACCCCAATATAGTTGAGGGTTTCACAGAGACTGTCAAGCCTTCAGAGAGTGCTGCAATATTTTGGTCATATAGCTCGAAGGCCCTCCGACAATCTGGAGAAATTAATAGTGACGGCAAAGCTAGAAGGAAAGATATCAAGTGGACGTAGCCCATTAAGATGGGCCTACCGAACAACTGGACACAAATATCGCAGAGGTGCTTCACCACGCTCAAGACCGTGACAGGTGGAAAATGCCGCGAGAAGGCCCGGAAGCATCACGACGCTAAGCATTGAGCTATCGACTGGAGGAGGAGGGAACCCCTATAGGGACTATTCTTCCCGCGAAGAGTAGTGTTATAAAATATCAACTTTAAAAGATTTCCTTGTCCGCTTAAGCAGCACTGGATGGTCGTCGATAAGTACTTTCCAAATTCAATATAATTTGGAGAAGTTAGGTATCAGTTGGGTTATATAGTTTTAATTTGAGATCCTCAGATCTGATACCCATAATCCTAAAATACCTATAGACAGGTGAATACTAACAGCAGTCTTCTTTACACTGCCCCAATCCTTTAGCTGGTCGCTAAGGTCTGCACCGTTCATCATAATAGATTGCAGGCAGGTTATATGGTATTTGTTGTTTTTCTGGAAGTCCATCGCTATGGCTTTGTATTCATTTAAGTTCCTGTAGACACAAAATGTTTTGAAACTGGGAAGAAACTGCAAAAATGTTCAGCAGCAGCATACGTCGTCCTTCTTTGCTCCGAAAAACATCCATAATTGCGGACAAACCCTTCGGTTTTCCCGGACATGAAAGAAACCGGTAACAGAGTGCGTAAAACTCCTATCCCTGTCACACAGACTAGACCTCGAATCACAATCTCAATTAATATCGCTATATGTACTTTGAAAACTTACTTAAAATAATTAGCCAGGTCGGTAGCTAGGATGTAATCCCGGAGCAACATTATGGCCCTGTCGAAGTCTCTTCGGGGTAGAGCCTCCAGTATATCGCAGCCTTCCGTGTTGAGTATACACATCGCTTGGGCAAGATGATGGCGCTCCATTACGCTGCCTTCGCTTGAGTACAGAGCTGCTAGATTCGTTTCTGAGAACACCATTTATCATCATTAGCTACATGTTCATATTATATTGTTTGTTTGTATATTGTTTCAGTACCTATATTCACTTTTCATTACTAAGGCGGGAAATGTCATATTGGGTTTTTCTTCTCAGTACCTAAGTAGCAGAGGAAGTCTGGGATTGAGTTGCGTGAAATAACAGGCACTATTCCTAAAGGTATAATTTCTCAGATCGTCATCGATTAGTTGATATTTAGTCGCCTCACAACATCTTCGTTGAGTGATAATCGACTGACTGTAGATCGATAGTGAATCGATGATTGATTTAAGTATCTAACTAAATTATAATAATATGATCTCGCGTATCATTATGTGTGCTTAAACTAATACAAATACTTTTAATTAAAAAGTTGTTCTCTTACGTCCATTAACTTGGAAGCTGTTGGTAGTACCACGATGGTCGAGGTCATGCATGAAGCCAGCCACTACATACATGAGCGATTGCAATTCACTGCGGTGAAAGTTAGAAGTATTAAAATCGTATTCAATAAAATTTAAAATACCTAAGTACCTATACATAATATTTCTCCTTTATATAGGTATTTGTTGTGATGGGATTCCGTGAATCGTGTTTTACCAAAATACGAGGGGATCGAAATACGAAATTTTGGATTATCGCGCAAAGTGATCCAATTATTATTTTCACGAAAAAGCGAATTGAATCTCGTGTTGTGTACTATGTAATAATTGTCTCTATAGTCGTTATGTCTGGTTTGCTCTGTAGCCACTGTATTTTTGTCCATGTCTAATCAGGCTAAGACATCCATGACATTTTTTGCGCGGATATAAATTGACGTAGGTAGGTAATAATTAATTATATTCTATTAATAGGACATTTGTGCCGTGTGGTTTCCGGCCTAAGACTAGAACCACCCTTGCTCGTCCCACGAGTGTCGTAAGAAGCGACAAAGGGAAAGATCCGGAGGATGGGCAGCAGCATCCTTCTGTGAAACAGCAATCATCTGCTACTGCGATCGCAAACCCGCTTGCCCAGCGTGGCGATTATGGGCAAATACTATGTTAAGTAGTGGATTAATACAGACTGGTGATGATGATGGTGATGAATAGGACGTTTAAACTTGAGGTGGTTACGTGTAATATCCCTGGGAGACAAGTTTGTAGTTAATGAGTGCCGCATACGCCCACTGCCCAACATTGAAGGAATGCATCCAGCTATGGTAAGGGACATCTCGGTAGCCTTTCTTCACGTACAGGATGAAGCGAGCCAACTTATGCGGCTTAATTTGAAACCTGAAAAAAAATTGCTTAGCTACATCCACTTTTCCACTAGGGATGCTAAGTTATTAGCGAGGCAACCCACATATAAGATTGCTACAACATATAGCATCGCATAACGCGGTTGAGATATTGGCGGATTTACACATCCTTGGTGGAAAAGTAGCCTTAAGGTTCATAGCACCGTCAAATACATTTCTTAAAGATTCTTACGATTTTAAGAAAAGGTACCACAGCATGAGTGTAGCTATATTTTATAGCTTTCACATGGGGGGGTCCGAGAATCCAAAATTTACCAAGATAAACTAGTTTTTGCCCGAGCTTCACACAAAGAGTTTCACAATATGCGGTGCGCGGGTAAAGGGTGGGGGATGCACTGTATGCGCGTCATTACTATCGCTCGTAGTTGCGTTTGCGTCTAATATTCTATACGTATGCTTATATACGCCAATGTACCACAGTCCACAACCATATGCGTAGGTGTAGGTAGGTACACTAAATTCAGCCTATCGAAATCCTCGGCTCGAGTTAAACCTCTCTCAGCTTGAATCCACACAACACCAGGTGCTCAAGTCTGCTAATTTTATAAACTCTAACTAAAAATTTCAAATTGAAAAAGTCAATGGTTCTTTAAAACCATTGACTGACTTCACATCTCTGTCTGTAGTACTTACTACTACTACATACTACTTCTTACGAACGTACTTAGGTGTGCTGTGTTTAAGAACTTATGTAAGAGTAATTACTTCTGATCAAATCCTAGGTCGGCAAACATTCTGAAGACGTAGCAGGGAAATTCCCGCAGCGGGAGTGCTCGAGGGTTGAAGTGAAGGCTGCTGACGTGGGGATGTTTGTGGAAACCGGTGCATTCCAGCATACGGTTGACTTCCGTATCAGTCACCTAGGTGATTATCAGAGTCTGCATTATTAACTCCATCTTGAACTTAGACTAAGCGGCAAAGAGATACCTACAGTTTAAGGACTTTTCTTTTCCGTTTCTTTTGTTTCAGAATCTTAATAGGGCAGCTAATAAAACGCTATATGTATTTTCCAAAAGCGATAGATCTACTCTTTTAATAACATAGCAACCGCAGCCAAAAATGACTAAGTACAAAAAAACCTACCTTCATATGATACATTACGAGTTCATTGGCCAACGCATTCCTGATATGAGCCTCCTGGATTTTCTGGTACACCACGGAATGCACGATGCAGACGCCGCAGTAAATGCTGAAGGCTAGAGCCATCTCTTCGTCCATGCCGTCAAAATAAGGATCAGCTATCTTATTAATTAGCTGACCCACGCCAATAATCCCTGATTGCTCTCGAATTGGAAAGCAGAGAAGTGTTCTAGAAGAATTGTTAAAGGCATAGAGAGGATGTTAGAAAGGCGCTTAATTTAATATCGTGTTTTTGTACCTTACATAACCGTGCATTTATCAAGTTAACTCGAGTACCATGTGTCGTAATTGTGGGACAAGATTGTATCAAATAAGGTAATATGCTCCATGGTCAGGATAATGTAATTAATAAAATCAGGGAATTACTTGCATTCGATCCCAGGTAAGCTATCAATGACGGGATCAAACGAAGGATGGTCTTTAGCTGATCGGGTGTTGATGAAGGCGCCTGTTTTGATGACTTCACCTGTTATGCCGATGTTTATAGGAAAGCGGCGCTCGTAAGTTTCCTCCTGAAATATTTATGTGTGTAGCTGGTACTGGGAATATGTGGATACGATTAGCACAGGATCAAGGAAAGTGGCAAAAACTAAAAGGCCTATCCTCAACACAACGCACTATAACTTCTCCTGCTCTCTCCTCTCCTCTGAAGGTCTCCTCTGAAGTGTAAACAAGCATGCTGTATCTGTCGCATTCATAATTATTTGCGTACCGCTCACTCATTAAAAAGCCTATCTGTAGCTAATAAAGCAGAGTACCTTATTTGGCGAGCAAGTGTCGTACAGCTCCATCTTATCTGTATCCACCAACATGACGGAGCAATATCGAGCCTTTGTCAGAAGTTTTGCTTGCTCCATCGCGATTTGAAGCAGGGTTTCTAAGGAGGCCACCTGGTGTAAATAGATTTATACTTATATTACTTATCTACTGTAGGCATGGGTCTACGGAATGCCTAAAAGGCGCGTTTATTTATATGACACGTGTCGACACGAATGTCGTCATAAACACTTCGCAAGTTTGTAAAGTGACTGACGAAAAAAAGGAAACTGGACTTTAGTTACAAAGAATTTCAACGTTTTATGAGTTCTATAGGGTGGGATTCATAACTAACTTACTTGAGTAAATAACCTTCTGGCGACGCGCAGGAGTTGCTGACACTTTTGTTTCAAAATAGTTTCGTATTCCAGAGCAATCGCCTTCTTCATCGTCGGCCAGGTGAATCTAGGAGATATTTATTGCGGTATTGGTTCTTGGGAAAGAGGGAACAGAGATTTATTAGCGATGGTTGTTATTTTATTTTTTATCCAATGGGGTAATTAATATATTGCGGTCAGAGTTTAAGCCGCCCGTAGGCCTCTGACATGGCTTGAAAAATCACTCAGGTGTGCTGGTCACATCGCGATGTTTTCCTTTACCATTTTAGCAAATGATGACAATTAACATCGACTAAGCTTCTCATCCCCTCTTGAAAAAATTGTACGCAATATATTTACGCGTGTGTCCTACTCGTATCACAAGTTTAACGTTATAATATTTTATTGGTAGGTATATGGTTAGGTAAACGTCACATACAACGAGCTTTCATAGACCAGTAAGGCGACATGTCCTTCTTGTATTTGAGGTGCCACCACGCAAAAGATCACGGAAAACGGAGAATCCATGACTGCGAAAAACACTATTCGTTTCTTGATTGATTCTTTCGATATAAACTGTAATGCGAATAACATAATTATAGCGATCTATCCGGTTCGGAACTCTGCACCCAGGGTACTATTAGGTCTTATGGTATTTATCCAAAGAGAAGACCTGGGGACTGTTAATTTTTAAGAATACTCTACTGCAAGAAACTAGGCACCTTGTCTTTGGTCTGAATTTCAAGTTAAGGAAGCTATTTTAAAGGTTTCAACTTATAGAATATTTTTATAGATAAAATCCTATGTTAAGTTTGTTCATTTCAGTATCGAAGCTGTATAATAGGTACTGCTGTAGGTACTGTTGGTTGGTCTATGTTCTTAATTAAACACTCCGGGTTGGTTTTCTATTCTAAATCCATTTCTAAGTTTAAAAGAACAAAAGTACTATGTAAGAAAACTAACTGGCGTGACGATATCTTGAAAGTCTTGATCGAAGCTCGTCAAGTGTTCAGCGTGTTCAACATTAGATCTCAGTACCTCAATAAGTTTTCCAGAAAACTGCAGAGGAGAAAACTTTAATTATATCATCAAAATGGCTTGATAACTTCAATTTAATGTAACCGATGGCCGACCGAATTCGACGTCGTTATCTTCACCCGATTGGCATCGATAGTAGGCGAATCGCGTAGGTAGCCGTATAGATTCCAAAGAACCGTGGATAGCGATTAGTCTTTCTGAGTTTGGTGTCGCGGGTTCGACCCACAAGGGTCGAAAATATTGTGACCGTCATTATTTATTTATTCTGGTAATTATGAAATTATGTAGGTATATCTGTTACCTCTTATAAAAATGAACCGATTTCGCAATTTTTTTTTAAAAAAGAAAAAAATAAGAAAGTTAAGTTAAAAAAGTAGTTATAGGTATGGGTTGGTAGGAAGTGTAGTGTAAGGTAGTTTATTGAAGTGTAAGATAGTGTAGTAGGTACCTATAGAGTAGGGTAGGGAAGGGTAGAGTATAGTTTAGTGTATGGTAGGGTAGGGACTAGGGTAGTGTAGTGTAGGTAGATGGTAGAGTAGGGTACTCGTACGCTAGTGTAGTGTAAGGTATGGTAATGTAAGGTGGGGTAGTGTACGAAGAGACGGTACGAAGTTCGCCGAGGTCAGCTAGTATCTATTAATATAAAATTTGAGTACTGTCATGGTAGTGATACGAAAACAGAGCAAGTTATGCACCTACTTTTATTATTAAGTGGACAAAAGCGTCTTTAACGTACTTACATTTATTTTCATGGTCCGGGGTAGGTTAGTCGTTCCAATTACTTGTATGAAGGCTTCGGAACGATCTTGATTGACTATAACTTGGAATACAAAATCAGCTTCACACTCTTCTGCCAACTATAAAATAGATCATAACCATCAATGACCATTGGGCGACAACCGTGGCCTAGTGGGTTGTCATCCCCCCACCCACTAGTAGGACATATTTGGCCATGATTATGAACTTAATTTAGGAATTATTTTACTTTGGCTACGTACATACGTATTTATTCTCGATTGTAACTGACTACAAGTATCGTCAGTTAAACTCATAACTAAATCCAAAATCTTTCCCGGGTCGCTATGTTGGATAGTTTTTCGTCTGGAACTTTGTTTCTTGGACATCGTGAATATATTAAAGTTATAATTTTATGATATAATATATGTTCAAATCGGTATTCAAATAATAGGGTAAAATTTATTTGTTATAAAGATGAAATAGATAAACAGTCGGATCAAGTCAAATTGAAATTACTGACTCGCTGTCACATTTACAGCTTGGAAAATAGAGTCAGGAAAAATGGGAGGCGCCACTGGCGCACTTCACATACTACGCGAGTCATTTGGTACGTAATATTTCCATGACGAATTTTTTGTCCTCAATTATAATCAAATGAATCATTTTTAAGTTATTTTAGTACTCACAAACTTAATTTTTAAGATTTTTATTTTTAGTTTCAGCTGTCACCGCCTGTCTCTTTTTTGCCAAGCTGTAAATCATTCAGGAACCCCTTACTCCACACAAAAAAAAAAACACTAGATAGGTCCAGGTCCAGCCTGGCGTGACAATCACTATTTATTAAATCAAAAAATTAGTTGGATACTTTGTTGATAAATACAAATAAGCCTGTATGGCTTCCGATAGTCGGTTCAGTTTTTCGGATCGGAAAAAGTTTGTATTTGTTTCTTGGAAAAATCTGACGATTGAGGCCTTAGATTACGTAGAATCTGTGGGTGTCCAATGAGAAAAGTAGAGAAAAGTGCACACACATTTGACATTTTCTCTGAAAAAAATAATGCTGAGCTGATAGATGACATGCATGACAGACAGGATGACAGCTGAATGATAAATGGATATTTTGGTGGTGAATTGAAATAAATATTTAAGTTTTTAATAAAATAACTTTTAAAATGGCAGAAATACAGACACTCATCGAAATGGGATTTTCTAAAGAACGAGCGTGAGTTTTTGATTTGTATATTGTCTTATTGTAATGAAATATTCGGTAACCTAAAACTTGATGATTGGTTTAGAGAGAAAGCATTGGCGGTGACGAATTACAAAGGCGTCGAGCCGGCTATGGAGTGGTTGTTGGCACATGCTGATGACCCTGCGATGGACGCGGGGCAGACTATTGCGTCTTCTACAAGCGTGGAGGCTACGCCGGCACCTGTGCCTGAATCTTCAACCGCGTCACAAGATCAATCTGAGGTCGAAGTAAAGTCTTTTAAATGCGACGTGTGTGGCAAATTGCTTAAAGATCAAGATGAAATGGAGTATCATGCTGCAAAGACTGACCATAGTAGCTTTTCTGAATCTACTGAGGAGAAGAAACCTTTGACAGAAGAGGAGAAACGAGCTCAATTGCAACTTTTGGAGGAAAGAATGAAACAGAAAAGAAAAGAGAGAGAAGAAAAAGATAAGGTACAGTTTTAATTTCTAATTTTGAGCAGGTATAATCGGATTTTATTGTGAGAGTCATGCATGAAACATCTACATTTTATATTATATATATAAGTAGTTTTATTCATATAGGTAGGTATTAGGCAAGTAGTTGTATCTATTATGTTCTGCATTTTGTGATTTTATTTTCTTATTGACTTTTTGTAAGTTTATCATCGTCTTCCTGTATAATTAATATCAGTGCAATAAGTTTCTTTTTCCATTTATCAGTTCTTGTAAGTTTTGATACACCGTGGAGAGCATGTAATCACCGATCTTAGGCCTGATCTCTCTCCAGTCATGACAGATTGCTGTCTGTGATTTTAAGAGTGAGAAAATAGAGCATCCATCTGTGTTCTTGCACATACTTGTACACTGTACAAGTATGTGCAAGAATGCAATATACAAGAATACAATATCGCCAGTGTAGTTGGCTAATCTTCATTGCGATTGGATGCCGTGACTGAAATTTGTTCAGAAGATTATTATTATAATTTTCTTAGGATGATTATTTTTATGATGCTTTTGACCCCAAGAAGTAATACAATTAGATAGGCAGGTATTTGGTTATTATTTTATATATTATTGTATATATTTTATATTATTGTATAAAATTATACATACTATGTAAAACTTTATAGTTTAGAATTTTTGATTTTTACATTGGATCAAATAATTTTTCTAAGGGATATTACCTATATGTCTATAGTAAGTTATCAAACGTAGTAAAGAGAAGCTTGCAAACCTTACATGCTACCTAGTGCACCATACTCGTTACTCAATCCTCGAATTATTTATAGCAATAATATAAGTACTTACATAACAGATCTTAATTTTGCTATACAGAGTGACAGAGACATATTGCCCTCGCCATGTGTAACAATGGAGGTATAGAAGCAGATAGACCTCTAAAATTCTATTTGAAGTGATCATTAATAAATTAATTTATAGTAAAGTTTTTTAATTAGTCAATACTCCTATATCTCCATTCCAGGCTGAAGCACTAGAACGCGAGAGGATCCGCATAAAATCTGGAAAAGAGATGCAGGATGCTCGTCAGCGACTCCAAGAGCAGGAGATGCAGAAGTTAGTGGAACAGCGACGACGGGAAAAGATTGAAGACCAAAAAGCTCGGGATAGAGTGCGCGCGCAGATCGAAGCTGACAAAATAGCTAGGAAGTAAGTAGGCATGCCATGCTTAGCTGAAGCAAGCTATGCTCATAACAATGATACCAGAGATAGTGGTGTATTTTGCTTAGCTTGGGCAATAAGGAGCTCAATTCCATAAATTTAAGTATTTTGTAAGATTAGATCTCATTCAAATTTGAAGTTAACCATACTTTATATTCTAGTCCTCTAGGATGTGCCAAATGCCTGAAAAGTTACATATAATTTAAAACTTTGCTACGTACCTATAACTACATAATTATTATAAGTAGGTAGCTCTTTTAGCTGGAGGAAGCACTCTATTAAATAATGGCCTGATAACTAATCTGATTGTAGTTGAAGAAGAGATCTTAAAAAAATAATGTTCATGTACCTTGCAGGTTGGCCGCGTCAGGCCAGGCGCCCGCGCCGCCGCCGCCGCTGGTGGCGCCCGCGCCGGCCGCGCCGCCGGCCTCAGGCGCCGCCAAGCCTGCCTACGATCAGGCGCGCATACAGCTGCGCCTACCCGACGGGAAGGCGCTTGCGCATACCTTTGGCGCTAAGGAGCAACTTGCTGCCGTCAGGTAAATTTTAAATGTTTTTTTTTTTTACTTGAATCCTAAGCCATTCCATTTGTAAATTCTAGTAACAGCACGGAGTTTCGATATTTGAATCTTAAGTAGTAACCCAAAAAGTGTCCTAAAACCGATGGAAACGGAATGGTCCTGAAATAAACCCAATACAAAAAAAAAAGTCGGACTCACAAAAGTTGTTTCTTTTTCTAAAATTTCAGATTGTACCTCCAAATGAACGCATCAGAGTTCGCTCAACAGGATAGCTTCAAACTGATGACCACATTCCCCAAGAAGATATTCACTACAGAAGACTACGACAAGCCATTGGATTTATTAGGTGAGTTTTTCTTCATTAAATTTTAGGTGGCCCGCCTTATTTTATTAATTAAAATGTAAGTGGCCCGATATATTTTATTTCGCTATATTTTTTCGTAGGTTTATTAGAAGATGTTTAGCGTAGTTAGGTGGTGGTTGGGCAAGGTATGCGATCGTAGTAGTAGTTGGTTGCTATTACACAGAAGGATGCTGCTGCCCATCCTCCAGATTTTTCCCTTTATCGCTTCTTACGACACCCACGGGATGAGTAGGGGTGGTTCTATTCTTAGGCTAGAAACTACACTATTTAAAACATTTGGTATATCATGTCTCACCAAATCTCAGTATTCGGTTACTTTGGCAAAATTTTAGTACTCTTTGGTTAACAAACATCCCTTTTTTTCAGGTCTGGTACCATCAGCAGTGATTATAGTTTCCCGGGGACAATAAGGAGCCAAATGAAATATTAATATATTACTATCAAGCTGTGTTGTCTGTTATGTACGGGTTGGGAAAGGCACAAAAGTTCAATTATATTAATTCTCAGAGAAGACTTGATAGAAATAAAGTCTGTTTTGTGTATTGTACCTATACTTTTTTGTTTTTTTTTTGTGTGAATAAACCTCGAGAAATTGTGTATACTTTCGTTCCACAATTCCACACCCCATGCTGCTACTGAAAAAAAAGAAATTATGGGTTATTTATAATGTGTTATTTTCTCATGAAAAAATCCATCTGCCATCATCCGCCTAGCCTTTGCCCAACTATGTTGGGGTCGGCTTCCATGTAAAAATCCAATAACACATAATAACAATAACACTGCCCGACCCGGTGTGTGAACTCAGAACGTCGTGCTCAAATTTGAAAAATAAAAACCTGTCCTCCGCGATTGTCCGCAAGAAAATGAGTACCTATACCTTTTTTTTACGTGTCTTAGTTGTAAATAATCAAAACACTATTTTTAAGCGGAGAGTGTAGTGAAAACCTTAGTTGTATTTTTTACATCATTATTTACGTAAGGAATACGTACTCAGATTGTTTACGAAAACAAACATTTAATAAAAATGGAATACTTTTTTTAAAAGGTTACAAAGATTACTAAGAACTCACAAAAATTTACAAACTTATAATTTTTTAAATTATTCAGTGTAGGTATGTAGATATTTTTTTCTGTCAAATACTTTTTCTATATATTTTATTACATTCTAATTAAATTACTCATAGTTACAAAAACTAATTTTTAGGGAAAAGACAATTATTATTCATTTTCCCAAAGTACAGCAAAATTTCATTTTGTTAATAATTATTGATATATTCGATTCTTTAATACTACTTCTATATTAACTAGCTAGATTTAGCACATGATTGAGCAAAATGGAGAATTAGAAGATTTTGCTTTAGTCAAAAAAAACATTGTAACTATTAATTATTATAATTAATTAATTGGCTGTTGAAAAACGTATTAGGCAATTTTAGTATGCGCAGGCGCAATAAGAACAAGTGTTACAAAAGTTGAACCCTATGTTCCCTAGATGGCGTTGTTCAGTCCGCTGAATCGCGCTATTAAGATTTTCCTACGAATTATGACCTCTCCCATACAAATCGTTTTACCTTAAGTTCATCGTAGAATAAGTGCGTACAGTTGCAGACAGACAGTGGCTCTCCTGGACCTAACGTTTTTACGGATTAAGTGTAGTGTGAATAGAACTAGTTCCAAATTAACGTTGTGGGTGACAGTGTGAACCTGTGAACTCCAATCCAAACTGTGCCGGAACCGGAACCGGATTGGATTCGGGTGGCCAAAACCCAGATTAACATTAATAGTGGTCTATATTAACGCCTCATACATAATAAGTTCCGGTTTATTTATCTGGCAGATAATTTCATAGTACTTTAGTTATACTTTTTAATAGACGGGTAGGTTTTTCTTTATCCTTCAAAACGGCGATAAAGAGGCATTTCATTCAATTATAAACAAACGTTTTCTGTGATCTCATTATCATTTGTGTTGTGAGCGACATCTATAAAATTGAAGATGTCTGCAACCAACGGTTTGGACAAAGCTGGCTTCGGATCTGCTACATTTTTCTATGACGGAACAAAAAAATATGAACAAGTTGAAGCTTTCTTGTTTGCTGCTAAGAATTTCAAAACAGTGAACAAGATATCAGATACAGATGCCATTCTAACTTTGCCCCACATTCTAAAAGGTGAAGCAGTTATTTGGTGGCACGGAATCAAGGCTAGTGTCTCCACTTGGAACATGTTCGAGACCCAACTGAGGCTCGCCTTTGCTCCTGTAAAACCTGGATACATTATATTTCAAGAATTATCTGAAATGAGACAACTACCCAACGAACGAATAAAAAACTTTGTTAATAAGCAGAGGGCGCTTCTAAATCAATTATCCAGTCCAGGATTCACTGAAGTTCAACAGCTTGATTTTATTTATGGATTTTTGAATAGCAAAACACAAAATCTGATCCCAAGAGAGTCTTTCTCGTCATTCGACACTTTTTTCAAGCTTGCGAAAGAGGTTGAACAGAAAGAGAAGTCACTGAAAACACCTGAAAATCGAGTTGAAAAAAAGAAGAGGGTTCGCTGTAATTTTTGCAGACTGTTTGGTCACATGACTAATGTTTGTAGGAAACTAAAAGCTAGTCAAGAACAAGCAATCATTTCTTCTGTTGTAAAATCTGATAATGTTATTGTTCAACCCGCTACGTCATCGCCTTCATCTCCTCAACCCGCCACGTCAACTCCTTCATCTCCTCAACCCACCACGTCAACGCCATCAACGCCGTCATCGCCTCCAAGGGAGTCAAACAAAGAAAATAGTAATACTAGTCGTTGTACATTTGATCCAAGACCCCGACCGATGGTTGAAATAGGCATTGGTGAGATTAAAGAATTAGCATTCATAGATTCTGGTGCCATAACGAGTCTTGCATCTTACGAATTATATACTTACTTGAAAAATATAGGGTTCCATTTTCAAGAAGAAAATAAGACCATGACATTTGCTGATGGAATAAAAAGACATGAGAAGGTTTTAACTGTGAGGGTTCCGGTGAAGCTATGTGATCGTTGTATTCTAACAAGTTTTATGATTTTGCCTGAAGCTCGTGGTGCTAAAACATTGTTGGGAGTAGATTTTCTCCAAGAGGCTCTGATGGTTTTGAATTTGCCACAGTTGACCTGGCATTTCATTGATGCACCTGATGTTCATTATGATTTGATTCAAGAAGATTGTTAAGAGCTGAGAATTCTTGTGACTTCGTTACCTTTTCTTTTTTTTTTTTAGTTTTAATATTACCTTGATGTATAATATTTTCTCTTTTCTTTTATGGTTGTAAAAATTAGTTTCTTTTCAATTAATTTAGGGATACCTACAGATTTCTTTGATAGTTTTACTTTGAAAATATTATTTTTTTACATTAAAAAAATACGTTGGTACCTACTGTTTGTTTCGATCACGATTCATCATCCTCATCATCATTTCAGCCATAACACAGTTGAACATAGGCCTCCCGATGAGATCACGATTAGACACATTTTATTAATTACTATGTTAGAAGTTTTATTTATTGTACAGACAAGTAATGTTGGTAGTTTTGACTTGCTTCGTAAGCTCTCTACTTTTCCCATCAAAAATTACCTCTATATTAGGTACTACTACCCCCCCTCCCTTGACCATCGGCTGGCGGCGCCCTTGGACAATGCCTAACAGGCTGTTTTAGTCAAGCTTTTAGTCGTAACATGAGTTGCTAGTCGTAACATATTCGCTATTTACTTGGAATTACTCTCACCTCATAAATATAGGAAGAAAAATAAAACAAGAATACAAGTAAGTAGCATTTTTTATTTCGGTAAAAAATCGATAGAATTGCTTTGAGTACCAGGACACCAAGAATTTAAGATGAATGAAGATAGGTAGGCATTATTGTGTAAACCCAACAAGGTCTCAAAAATATATACAGTTTGGCAAAAATAGTCTGGGACAATTGGGGGCGCCACTGCCGCACTTCATACATACACATAAATATACATATTATGAATAAATCTAATGTTCAGGTTTATTTTTAAAATAAATCATTGTTTATATAAAACCTTGTTGCGTGTACAACTATGCAGCCGACAGTATTATATATACGGGTACTTATACAGGTATTTATAAATGTGAATACAATTATTAATATAAAAACACATATAAATAAACTTGCTATTAACATTACTTTTAAACATAATTATTCATTAAAAAGATGTTTCTAGGGAATAGCAAAACTATTTTATTTTTTAAGTAGGTAGGTACCTACTTAAGTAATTTTTCGACACAAATACTGTTTTCAATTTCGATAGGTAATAAAATTACTTAATTGAAATCCCTATTAAATTAAGAACTGACCAATTAAAAGAAAGGTTCTTCTTCTTATCGTGTGGTTGATGAACAACCTGGTGTCAGAGTTTAAACCGCCCGTAGGCCTCTGACATGGCTTTACACACCATTGAAAAATCTCTCAGGTGTGCTGGTTTCATCACGATGTTTTCCTTCACCGTTTTAGCAACTGATAATTAATTTATAAAACGCACATAACTTACAAAAAGTCAGAGGTGCGCGCCTTGGGTTTGAACCCGAGACCTCTGACTAGCCAGTCAACGGTCACTACCTCTAGGCTATCTCGCTCGCTAAGAAAATAACTGAAAAAATAAGAAAACTGGTCAACTAATTATAACTAGGTATTTAGGGAAGATAAAAATGTAAGTACCTACCTATCTATTACAAAATATCATAACACATCTTCGTTATGTTCCAACTATTTTTAAAAATGTGACTTGTCAATATCCCACAAAGTAGACACAATACAACATTTGGCTTTTCCGTAGCCTCAGCGGCGTCAAATAGGACCATATATAGAAGATAATTATATCACTACAATTTATATTTGTTAGATTGTTTTAAAATATTTTAAGTACATTTATTCATTCTTAATTGAACAGGTTATTTGGTCTGACGAGCAGTGGCGGAGAGTAAATTTCTCTAAGAGCCGGAGCCAACCCGGAGAAAATCCAATTTTTAAATAATTGTATGATCTAGAAACTAAGTCCACTACTAAGACTAATAGTGATAGACTAATATAGTGTCTTTGGTTTGACAGATTGCCTTAAACATGTTAGCTTATTAAATATAGTTATTTAATAAGAAATTTGAAAAAACAACTGATACGGATAGGATTCGAACCCACGATTTTCGGTGATACGTTTGCTCAGCGATTAGAGCGTCGGCACGGTACGCCGACGATCGTGGGTTCGAATCACATCCGTATCAGTTGTTTTTTCAAATTTCTTATTACTTAAATAATTATATTTTTATAGAACTTTAAAATGGAAAACTGACAAACCATAGACACAGATTTAAGTTTTTAGAATTTGTTTCCTATATTTAATGGATTTTAATTGGGTAATATTCAAATTTAGTTTTTGTTTAGCGTGGACATTCCTTTTAAATCAATATTGAGGTATCGCAAGGTTTAAAATAAATATTAATTCATAAATGTTATATTTTATATAAATTTCTAAATATAACATAATTATTATGAATGCACAAGCGTTAATTTACATTCTTCTAAAATATCTCATGTCGTTAATATAGTAAAAAAAGCCTTATATACACACATCAATGTATAGTATACAATAAGAAAATATTATGCAATACATCTGCTTACAATCTAATAATGTAAAATACCATAAGTTATTACGTAAAACGTAACGTAATACAAATAGTGACTGACCGATAAGGCACTAAAGAGCCAGGCTGCATGAGTGTTTTTTTAAAAAAAGGAAGTGAAAGAATGAGAAGAGGCCTTTTGCCCTTCAGTGGAACAGTTACAGGTCGATTTATTATTAAGTGACAGTACTGATAGTATGCTCTGACGTGAAAAAGTCCAGTGGCTAGCAAGGTTGAACTAATTTTTTTTGATTTCAGAATTATAATTACCTATACTATAAATCAGTGGTTCCCAACCTTTTTTTTTGACCAGGGACCATCTAATACTTTTTGTTTAGTGCGAGAACCCCTTTTAAAAAAATAGTTTGCTAAATGGTCTCTTCCCCTACCCACCCCCGCGTTCCTTACGCTGTTTGGTTTGCGGACCACCGGTTGGGAACCCCTGCTATAGATATAATTTTAATAATTAAATTATACTATATTGACTGTTTTAAGGAATTTATACATTAATCAGACACCCATGCATGGCTATACCAGAGGCGTGGAATTTTCGACACACATCACAGGCACAAATACTACTTAGTGTTACAAAATCGTCGTATCTATCAGGGTAGGCAGTGTCTTTTTGTCTATAACAGTGGTTCCGATCCAGGGGGTAATTCAGCTTTTTTGTGGGGGTAACGAGGAATCTAATAATTAAGACCTCATATGTAATTGTATTGATAACATTTTAAGGTCAGCTAAAACTGGTTTTCCTTATAGGTCATAGGGGCAACAATATTGAAAAGGTTAGGAACCACTGGCCTATAAGAACTCCACGCCCTTGGGCTATACCTATAAACAATTTCTTTATAATTTTTATACATAAACAATTTTCTAAAGCTTTAATATACAAATGGGTACTTTACTCATCTGGTTCAAAATCTGTTCTCTGGTTCAAGTTGAATTTAATTAACTGGATGTAAATATAATCTAGACATAACTTTTAATCTAATATAAAAAAATATAGTTAATAATTTAATACTAGGTATTTAAAATTTTAAGGTTTTGTGAATTTACTCAATATTAAATGAATATTTGGATAAAATGACATGATATGATTGTTTTTTTTTATTATGACACATTGACATTTAGTTAGTCAGCTCATTTAAACCAAGACACTATAGTTTCAAAAGAAATAGGTAGATAAAATAGCCTGGCGTCCGCAGTGTTATATTCTAAGAATCTTATTAAGTTCAATTATTTAATGACTGAAAAGAACTTTTTGTACTGAATTAAGTACATTGTATTTTAACACATTCACAGACTAGTGCTCAATCAATAGAAATTAAAAATTTTTGCTCCAAACATGGTAAGTACGTAGTTAAGATAATCCTCATTGTGGAGTTCCTGTACAGAATATGACACTTTCTTGCCCATCCTGTACAACTTTATGCACCCAACAACTTGTACGAGGCAATTGAAAGTATAGTCAAGCGGTAGAAATTTGGTCAATGACAAGAAGATAATGTTGGTACGGTTCAACATGTTTCAATGGCACTCTGACCGTATGAATTTTAATAAATATGTAGGAACAATTGGATTGACTAATAATTATGACATTATTACAGTGACTGTGAATGTGTTGAAGATTGAAAAAACATCACATTATTAAACTAAAAAAACAGCCCAAAGATTTAATTAAGTACTTAACGTTGTACAGGTAAAAAAAAACTAAGAAAATCAAAATTTAACTACAATATTGTCTCATATCTTTGACACACATTACTTTCTCTAGAATTTATAACGTAAACCATTGAACCCAGTTAATGAACTTATGCAGTTGCACCAAGTACCTCTTCGGAGGTGGTGCTTCGGTAGGATACATAATACCTTTAGCGATGTCACACGAAGTAAGCAAACCATTCACTTCCTTCTCCCCGGCACACTCAATAAGATTGAGCTGCTTATCAAAACATATACGGAGTTCTAGAAGGTACTGTATTCCATCTTCGGACTCACAATGAATAAACGGCCGCTTACCAGTTTTCGATACCACTGCGGTGTTAATATCTACAGCGCTGTACACTTTAAGGTCTGTAGGAACTATGTTTGCAGCAGTCAGGATGTTTGTCATGATATATTCGTTGAGGAACTCTATACCTTTGCTGAAGTATTTTATCTGGCTGTTAAACGGTTCAATCATAGCTGCACAGGTACCGTGTTTATTCCATTCATGGGCCCAAAGATTGTAGAGCGAGGTTTCTGGAAATTATATATTATTTTATGTTAAAGATTTTGTCTAAATTTTGGACATAAGTAGGTATGTATAAGAAAATAGATCCGGGTTTAAATTTCTGAAATGGTAAAATTATATCCACTTTTTTGAAAATAAATTATAGTACGAGCTCATTTTCTGCATCTCAAGATACAGGTCTTCATCAAGTATGGGACACAGCAGACTGTGATGAGAGAGTTAGTCAAATTGCCTGTTAATCTAAGAATTTCTGTATTTGTACAATACCTACACACCACAGCTTTCTTAGGGTTGTATACAGACCCTAAATCAAGACTCAAGCATTACTTGATTCTAGTTTTTGTTCAATTAGTTTCAAGTAATGCTTGAGTTCGGAGTTAGGTTCTGTAATACAACTCTTAGTTTGTGAAGTTAGGTATTTACACATAAAATACTCATGACTATGTTTCTATATGCAAGACAACACTTGGAATGCTTATCAGGAGCTTTATTAGATCTTTGTTAGTAAATAATGTATTTAAAATTCCACTTATATCCCTAGAAAAAATTGGTCAGCTAACTTCACAGACTTGGATAACTATGGCATGTAGGTACTTAACTGTATTCTGCGTTTGCTGTGCTGTGTTTTAAATAAATATTATAATTTACCTATAATTATATTTAGGTTAAATCAAATCAAATAACTATTGTTGTATTTCAGTTACACTGAAAACAATGTATCTTCTATTTCAATGACAGAACTAATAACATGTTTACCTTTCTCTACATTGGTCCAAGCTTGTTCTAATTTATCTTCAATAGGTCTGACTTGTTCCGGATCAAAAAGCCAGGTTGAATTACAATTGAATGGTCCCTTGGTCCCAATTTTAGTAGGCCAGATGCCATGTATAGTCCAGGAATCTGATGTCTTTGGAAAAACGCAATGATGTTTTGGCTTTTTATGAGTCCAAACTTTACACACTGATCCTGGCCAGTTTTGTGTAAATATTAAGAAATCCCAATCTTTTTCATTGGGAGTAACTCTCTCAGCCATTTCATGATGATGACTTCGATGTTGATGGGAATAATCGAAACTGAAAATACCAATTTATATTATTGTTTTACTTTTACACCCGTTCCACATTTCTTAGGAACTATATTTAAAAACTCACCAAAGATAAAGAATTATAACTGAAATGAAATGTTTACTACACATAATTTGTTTTTGTATTAGATTACGAGATTATTATATTTTCGAATGAAAAAACATTAATCTATGATCTGCGACCTACGTTGTATCATTTCCGTGTCAACTGTCATTGTCAGAACTCAGAGTCCTCTGTCAACTGTCAACTGCCATGCTGAAATTGTCAGTCAATTTAATTTTCGTTTGGAAATGAACGATTTTTGGTTTGAGTCTGATTCTGTTTCTCTTAATTCCTCCAAAGAAAAAAACGTTTCTCCGTCAAACTTATAAGCTACAAAAGTTTATGACGGCATACTCTATTTCCGTATAAAATTCCTTTTGTTAGTTCGAAACAATTCTAATAGATGGCGCCAAATGGATCGAAAATGCAATAATTGATCAACGACATCCATCCCACTATGCACTTATTACTAAACAATAATAGAAATAATAATCATTAGATTTGACAATCTAATGATTATTATCGTCAGATCGGTGTAGATTTATCAAACTGATTTTCTCCACACGAGACAATTAATTTGATTGATTTGATGACCACATTGACCACTATGGCTATGACTTTTTCAAAATAAAAACATGCAAATTGAGTAGGAACCAGGAGGTATCAAACACAGAAAAAAAATAGAGGATACAATAGTACCTCATTAATAGAGGATACCTACCTACCTTACTTAATTATCGTCTAGCAGTCGTGTGTCATCTCATTAGTTAAGGACCGCTTTGGAAGCGAATGGGTGCGGGTTCGGATCTGCTAAGTAGGAAACCTTTTACAATGTCATAAAGGTTTTCAAGACTTGATAGGTACCTATTACTGATTAACGACGAAAGAAAATGTGGTGACGTGGTGAGTGAGGAACCCTAGACTAAGTTCTGAAATCGCTTTCCTGCAGTGAGCTACTCAGTCCTTCTTTGTACGCGAAGAGGCCCTTGCCCTTTGAGTTAGGAGAGGGACAGGTTACAGGCTGATATTTTCATTTTATGTGGACCCTCACTCTTTTTTTTAGCTAAAAGTAAAACGCACAGTGATTCCATAATTGAAATTTAAAAATTGTCACATTTTTTTTTCTCTGAAAATTGGCAGATTTGTTTTTCTCTAAAAATTGACTCTTTTTTACTCTAGTATTTTCCTGTCCCCCTGCTGAAGCGGACGGTGACCCAAGATTTTTTTTCGCATACTAAGTACCGTTCTCGGTAACCTCATTTCACGTTTTTCTCCACCCGTCACTCGCTCTGGTGCACCAATGAAAAAAGACGATAGCGTGTTTCACGATACGATGAGTAAGTATTGCTACATTACAACAGATGCATTATGGAGCTTGGTATGATCGCAATTAGTGGCGCGCGCCATTCGACAACTGCCCGCGCTAACTATTCTGGGTTGCCAGGTGAAAGATTTAAAATTGCAATAAAGATATAGGTACGTCGGCTGTGTAGCATTCCCAAGTGCCAATTGTGCAGTGATAGCCTAGTGGTATGACAGTTGACATGCAAATCAGAGGACTTGGGTTCGAACCCACGGTAAACACTGACTTTTCGTAAGAATTTAAATTATAGGTACATTATTTTCTATTCGTGCCCTGGAGAGCACTAAAGACGTCGGCCCTGCATCTGATCTCTGTTCTCTTTCCGGTCAATGAGATTATAGGAATAAAGAGTGCACCTGTAATTGCGCACACACTTGCACTTATGTTTTGCGCATTGAGATTTGCCGCTGTGTGTGACCGAAATTTAGTCAGGAAAACATTACTACTTATTTATTATCTATTCTCAATATTCTCATGTGCAGCTGCAGAGATTTGATTCGATTCAATGCTCGAATAAGTTCAATTAGATTTTTCAAATTGGACCTTTTCAGTAGAAGCTCAGAATTTGAGTAACATGGAACCAGCAGGGCAGAAGAAAGATGAATAACATGTGGGTATGTATAGCCATAAAGAAAAATGCCTAGAATGCTAGTTGATGTCTATTAACCGCTACAGCGTTTATACTCGTATGTATTTTTATTAACTAGCCTGCACACTCGATGTTACAAGTCTAAATTTTTTGATCAGCAATAAAAATATTACCCTCGTGTACAGTAAATATTTTAACCTAGCAACAATCCAGATATCCTAGACAAGACAATAAAAAAAAAACTAACAAATGCGTTCAGAATAGCTTGCGCGTCCACAATTATTCTCATTTAACAACAGTAGCGTACGAGACAACATGAATGCAGCGGTGACTTCAAACAATTTTTTTGTAGAAAATTAAACGTTTCTTTTTGAGAATGTGAAATTTTCTGTTTTTCATTGTTTATCTTACTTCCTACTAAGATTATTAAATGTAAAAGTTTGAAAGTTTGTGGATTTGGATGTTGGTTTATCAAAATATGGGTAGAAAGATTTAGTAAGACTGCCTCGTTGGTCTAGTGGTAGCAAGCGCGACTGTTGAGCACGAGGTCCTGGGTTCGATCCCCGGGTCGGGCAAAGTGTTATTGGGTTTTTCCATTAGGATATTCTCAGTAGCAGCACGGAATCTGAAAATGAATCTGGTTAATTGCCATTAACCAGGCACAATTCCAGACTCCGGCCTGGAATTGTGCCTGGTTAATGGCGATAGGCTCACAAGGGACTTCTAGCCGGCGAAACGTGGGTGTACTGCATACACCTCTGCCTACACCCTCTGGGGAATACAGGCGTGAGTCTATAAAAAAAAAGATTTAGTACACAGTTAGATCATGTACATGCTTAGATCACGGCTAATGAGAAATATGGCAGAAGAAAACATTTCACGCCGACCGGGCGACCTCAAAAAACATGATTTAATGGGGCGAAAGAAAGTAGACCATGATCTGATTTAGGACAAAGAAAACTTCCAGTCCGAATTCCATGCGGAAGCCATTGGCGAAAGCAATCTGTGTATTTATCTATCAACATAAATACCTACTCTTTATCCACACCACCTCGAGACAGTCTTCGCGGTAGGAGGTCCACCAGGTCATCAGTAGGTAGCTAGGTACACCGATGTTATGACGCCGCTTAACTACACTCTCTCTTGAAAATGGACTCAGTTTTGAGTTCAAGACTAGTCGGGTATTCCCGAAATTAATCAGTGAAAAAAGTATAAGACGTATTTATATATATATATATATATTCAATTATATAATTTATATACAATGAGTACCAAAAACCCTATTCCCTTGAGGAGGTCAATCTGAATTACGAGTATACCATCAGTTTTCATGGTACTCGAAAAAAAATACAAACAAACTTGCCGATCAGATGACGACTCTTTGTATAAAGAACCAAAATTTTTCCGCGAATTTCGCAAACTGATGTTTTACGAGTTCAGTTTCATGAGTAGATTGACCTTCTAAAGGGAACACAGGGTTTTGTTACTCATTGTAGAGTCCACCAATTAATAAATGAAGGCCTAATTTACTAATTAAAATTAATTAACTATTTTTTGTTCAAATTTGGATTATCCGTTATAGAACAGCAATTAGAAAAACACTTACGCAGAGACCCATTTTGCGTCGGGATTTAAAAATAATCTTCAAAAGAAAATACTCTCACTTGATTACAACAATCGATTAGACTTTATTAATAAAATAATTTCGATTCTCCGCAAGTTTGCGAGCCGAGATAAATGAATGCTTAGGGCACCTTGCGACTCAATGTCACCGGTTCGTCGACTCCGGGCCCGTGACCCTTGAGATAAATAAATGTCCATAGTACCTATGTGATGCACCTACGCGCGGCAATTTTTCAATAAAACCCTGTTTGGTGTTGTTTTATCGATTGCAGATGTTTGCAATTTTATTGTTAGCTTTTACAGTCCTAATTTAAAAGGCCTCGCTGACAGATCAGGAATTGGTCAGGAATTTTGCCCATTAAGACCTTTCTTTCTTGATAAGAAGTAGTGATAGCCTAGTGGTATGACCGTTGGACTGCCAAGTCAAAGGTCGTAGGTTCGAAACCCAGGCTTGCACCTCTGACTTTTCAGATTCATAATATGTGCATTTTAGAAATTAAGTAGCACTCACACTTACCTAAATCATTAATATTAAGTCATTAAATAAGGTGAAGAAAAACATCGTGAGGAAATGAGCACACCTTTTTTTTGAACTTTTTAAACGATGTGTAAAGCCATGTCAGAGGCCTACAGGTGCTTTAAACTCGGACACCACGTTGTTCATCAACCATACAATAAATAAAGAAATAACTACTATGCCCTTTTACCACTAGGGCATTTTATTTTTTGCATTCGCTGTGCGCAGGAATACGGCGCATTTTAGCTGCGTGGCTCTGTTTATCAGGCTGCGTGTGTCATTTCCACTAAAGTACATGCTATGAACGAACGTGTACAATATTCTAGCACTCCAGGTCACTAAAATACGTCAGTTTAAGTCACCAGGCATGATGAATGATCGTGGCACGGAGAAGGTGATAATTAATTTATAATACGCACTTTCGAAAAGTCAAGTTGTGCATGGGTTCGACCTGATCGTCGAGACCTCTAACTTGCCAGTAAACTGTCATCACTGGGCTATCACTGACAATTTAAAAAACACAAAGCCAACGGTTGCTATCATGAGAAAGCAACCAAACCAGAACAATATTATCTGTGACACATGAAACCTGACACAAATAATCACGTACGGGGATCGAACCCGCTATAGCTAACGCAGACGGCTCGCGTCTGAAGGTCAATCGCAATCTGTTAAAATATTTTCCATGTTTAGAGAAAGAAAGAGGCAGACCTAGGAAGAGATAGATGGATTGTGTGAAGGATGATATGGCGAGAAAGGAAGTGACTACTGAGATGACGGGTGATAGAGATGTGCAGTGGACATACTGCGCCGACCCAAAATAAAATTGGGAAAAGGGCAGGGAGATGATGAATGCTTAGCGAAACAAAATTGCACAGCGCGGCGTCTGGTATGATATGAAATAATCACCGAGGACAGAAAGTCCTTGGAAATAATTAATTAAATTCAATGGTCCGTTTAATACGTATGTGAGACAGAGCATCGACCCTGTCACCTTTCAGGTCAAATATTAAGTAAAATGTGGGATGCGCCAAGGGTACTAATGAACGAAATAGATCGAGTTACTAATCACATATCTATATTAATTCTGTGTTATTATTCAAAGATAAATTCGTAAAGGGAAAACTGTGGATCCCTTATTAAGAATAGGTATTACGCACACGGAGAAGTGTGAAACTTGGCATAGTAAGAAATTATATGTACCTATAAAGAAGAAGTGTAGAAAACTAAAATTTATAAATAAAAAATACGGTCGCATTTTGACTACTGACTGGGCCACTAATATTTTGAGCGAGTGTAGTCACGCAGTAGCCGGCGCACGGTGGACTGAATTTAACTTTTCATAGAATTACGATATCAAAAAATCGACTATTTTTTTTTAATATTTTTTAAATGCAGATTTGTTCTACTAGTCCACACAAGTATTTAATGGTACGGGGTTCATTTATTTAGAATCATATTTTAAAAGTTATGAGAGATTTTAATTTTTTTTGTATGAAAAAATATTTATAAATGAAATAATTCAAAAAGCTCCCATAATCTCCAAATATGATTTACGGTGTCACTAAATAGGTTAAATCTTCTTTTCGTACATCTAGTTTGGTAGCCCCGAAAATTCCCGAAACCGCGTCATTTTGGACCTCAAAGTTTTTAAAATTATGAAATTGTTTCTTCTATGGAGGTTAAGAACAACAGTGCATAAGGTGTTAATTGTAGTCAGTATTAAAATTAATTAAGCGCGCAACTAGTTACTAACAGTTTTTTTAACCGACTTCGCAAAAAGGAGGAGGTTCTCAATTCGGCCGGTATGTTTTTTTTACATCGATTACGCCGCGGTTAATGGACCGATTCGCGTGGTTCTTTTTTTGTTCGACGCGAAATAGCTGCCAGGTGGTCCCATAGAAATATTGTCGTGATCTGATCATGGACTTACGAGATATGGAACGGAACTCCTCGTAGGATAATAGCAGAATTGTCGTAACAAGTCGTATTGCTTTGTTAATACGTGCAGTCGATGGCTGACGAGTAAAGAGGAAGAGAGGGGATACGTGGTAAACCCCCCCCCCCCTCCTTTAATCACCCTAGTTAAAAAATGTCGTGTGAGGTATCGTTTGAATGGGCTTTTCATAAAGATTTTTAATATTAGCCTCACAAAAGTCTGGGAGGGGGATTAATTTTAGGCACCACTAAAAATCGCGAAAAAAAAAATTTAATAAAAAATAAAACCGACTTCAAAAGGAACTAAAAAGCTTTAAATAACTTTAAAACGTTTTGGAGTCGGTTCCAAGTCAAGTTCTAGCCACTTTACCCTTCTCATTAAGAACTTGATTGGGAACCGACTCCAAAACGTTATTGCTGAAATTTTAAATTATCTGCTAAAAAATCCAGAAGAAGTAAAACGAGTAAAGGACCGACTTCATTTCTGTTCCAAAAAAAACTTAAGTCTTCTGAAAAACCCTTAGGTAATTTGTTATCTTTAAAAATGACTAAATGGCAATATAATGCTATGAGAAAATCGATTCATGACGAAGGCGTAGTTTTATTGCCCTCTTATTATTCTATTCAAAAGGCAAAAAAAGAATGTTATCCATCAAAAAATGACATGGAAATGACAGATGCTTCTGCGCAAATACAATTACAGTCTCTTTTAGACAAAACGACATCAGAAAGACTTTTAAAATTCGTTGAAATACAAGACGATCAAAATAATTGGAATTAATTAGCAAATGGGGTTTCGATGGGGCTTCAAGTCAGTCTAATTATAAGCAGAAAAGTGAGACCAATGATGATGATAGCAGCATAGTTATGGGAAGCCTAGTTCCTTTAAAACTAACGTGTGGAGAACAAGTTTTGTGGGAGAACGAAACACCTAATTCCACTTATTTTTGTCGTCCCCTATTTTTTAAATTTGTTAAAGAGACGGAATTAAGAATCAGAAGTGAAAAGGAAAGGATAGACTCCGAAATTAATTGTTTGGATAAGACTAAAGTTAGTAAAGACGGAAAATTGTCTGAAGAAGTCGCTGAATCTAGAAATAAAGATTTCAGGAGGTACGGAGAACACCACTCAAGGAAATTTTCTAGAAAAGCAACAAATGAGGATATTTTAAATAATTTTATTGTTATATCTGATCCATATATTTCTACAATTAGACCGAAATTTGTTAGGAAACATAAAATTATATTGAATGAGACAAAATCCTTACTGTTTACTTCTGAACGAGATAAAGAATCAGACGAAGAATGAATGAAATAATTAATTGAAATGTTTATTGTTCGAATGTTTTAGCCATTTGGGTCAAATTTTTCCGGTATATTTTGAAATAATTTTATATCAATTGTACTTACTATTGCTAGTCATTATATTGTTATTGCCAGTGGATTAGGGCTCTTGGGGACACCACAAAAAAAACGCACTTGGTTCTTAACCTCTAGGGTAGTGTGGAATAGAGAACATACACATTACGTATAATATTATGTAAAAGAAAACCGAAATCTTAATTATTTCTAAGCACATTATAAGAATTAATTAACTATCTCATATAGTATCTTTATTACCGTGTAACTTTCAAAATATTAGGTTTTCGCGTCTATTCCCATAATAAAAAACGATTGTAGGGACAAAAGCAACACCTTTCTGCAGTTATTTCTCCCTAATTCCAAAAAACGATTTTTCAGCCTACTGTGCGGCGGCGCGCGGCGTCGTGGTCGCAGCGGGAAATCCTGAAATCAACCCGTAATAATATTAAATATAAAAACTGCTTAATTTAATAATCTAAGATTGTCTTTTAAGATAAAGTTGAAAAAGGCTGTCACTACAGTGTCATACCAGAAACTGTCGCACACGAATACACGATACACGAATAGGGGAAACGATCGCGCACGCGACGATGTCCGATCGCACGGCCGAGTTGCTTTCAGTAGCAAAGCGGATCTGACATTGTAGAGCCCGATAAAAAAGTCGTTGATTCATAATTTCTAGAACTTGAATTTTTAATGTCCTCAGTTTGTGAAAACTTTTGTCTATGCTATAACTTATAGCATAGATAAAAAGTTCTACAATACATAGAAAGCTTTATCCTTTATTCCTAAAGCTAGTTCAACTGTCAATGAACTGCAAGTTTCATAGCTGCTAGCTTAATAAATAAAACACCTGACTATTCCTAGACTCCCTTCAAATTGACTCACTAGCTAGTATAAGCTAGTTCATTTTACAAACCGGCCATTGCTCTCGAAGCATTAAAATTAATGCATTATAGTAAAAAATGGCGATCGCGCGTGCGTTTCCGGGCGAGTATGCGGTTGCAAAAACTGCGCGCGCGCGGCCTGCAGCGCCGTGACGCGTTTTTCTTATTAATTAATGCTGTTAAGTGCGATGGACACGCAAACGGCTTTGCTTTACAGACAATTTACACTTGGTCTAGAGTCTAGTTCTAGGCGCCTGCGCCGGTCCGAGTAGCGACTTAATTGTACGGTGATTGTCTTCTTTATGTTGTTTTTGATCCTTATGGCTCGGCTGGTCGGCTACCTGCAATGGCAGTAGAAATATGCTACCTGCAATGGCAGTAGAAATATGCTACCTAGGTTAGGTTAGTATTGCATTATTAGAATGTTTTTACATTATTGGCAGATTTGCTCAGCACAAACCAAACTATTAATACTTAAGTAGGTACCTACTATTAAGTATCAAACATTCTTACTTTTATGAAAGTATAGATAAAAAATATAAAAGTACTTACTAAAGTACTTAGGACTTTTGTTAGGAATAGAATAGATACAGGAGCTTTTTTTTTGTATTCGTTCGAGTTTTAATATAAGTATTATAATGAAAGATCTTTTGCATTCCGGCGGCTGGTACTTCCTAAACAATGAATTCCCGGTCTCATTTTTCAAACTTTCATACAGTTACTTATTAGGATTTTTGACAGAAGCTACTTATGTGTGGCTGAGTTATATGAGTAGATAATTTATAAGTTATGAAACTTAAATTATGTAAAGTGAGTATTAGGTACTGATAACCTAATCACTGTAAGGATTGTCTTCCACGCAGCAACAAAACAACGTATTGACGGACGTAATGATTGTAACGAAGTGACACAGTTTATAGGCCGGAAAATGAGATAGGCTATCCCGGATAAAATTGCCCTTACAGAAGCGAAGCCAGGGAAAGAACATAGAGGTCAGAGGCCTCACCTTGAACTTTGTAAAACGTCAAGAAAGAGGTAGGTAGGAAACGTAAATAATTATAAAATTATTTACTAACAATGGCGCTCCAGAATTTTAATTATAACTCTAACACACGCAAATAAAACCATTATCTAATTTTGAATCATCACACCATAAATACATACCTAACAAAATTTTAATAAAATATGTATCCTTTTTCGCGCCAGCCAATTGAAGCGCGCAATTCAAATAAGGAATGTAGTTTAAAATAGCGATGTGTCTGCGCAAGCCCACCCCGTGACGTCAGCAGGAATTCGACTCGGAAATGAGTCACAGACGAGTCGCCTGAGTTTGTTTGAGTCATAGGGAATGTGGTTTGAGCCTTTTTGGTGCTGGGCGTTGAGTTCTTCCATTTTGCGGAAAAAAAAAATGTTGTCTTTGTCTTAATCGTAATTTAAAATATAGGTACTTACTCGATCGTATGCATTTTGGTAGGTAACATTAAAAAAAGTTCACGAAACAGAAGGACAATAATCCCCATATATCTGTGAAGTAAGGCGATAGTTGAAAGAAGAAAGTTTTTAGCAAGTGCCGAAACTGAACGAACGTAAATATTTGACAGTGAAATTTACGTTGCATATTACCTATAGGTACCATTACATATTATACTTACGTAGTAACTATTTAGTAATCTGTGATTATACATTATTTATTATACTTTACTACCTTCATTCATTTTTAATTCAGTTTATAATTACCAATGCTTTATTTTTTTGCAAAGTAATTTAAAGTTAAGTTGTCTAATCGTATACGGTCAACATAAACTTTAAAAGGAAAGGGTAATTTTGTTAAACCTTCAACTTCAGTTGTGGCGGTTTTATAGCAGCAGCAGTTCTGTCTTCGGCTTCGGCTTTACCCAAAAATCGACTTTCGGCCAGACACTAGTCATTTTACTGTAAACAATCTTTGTTTATAATGTAGGTACCTACGTCTATGTACTATAGTTGCCATTAGTAGAAGGTACCTAGAAAAAAAAGGTTATTTTGACTACTTACCTAAGTTATTAGCTAATTCATTTAATCATTGACAATATAAAAATACATAAAAATATGCATTTAAAAATATAAAATATAGTAGCCCACTATCGGGAACAGGGTCCAATTAGCTAATTTATTGTTAGGTCAATAGTTACGTTAAAACAGAATAGATCTTACATTTATACATATAATTAACACATGTTTACTTAAACACAATGTATTCACACATCTATACATCCATTAATTTGAATACATAAACAAACTAGCTCAGTAAAGATCAACGACTCTACGCAATGATGCGAACGACCATTACTCATATCATTAATAGCTGTAGAAAATAATAATTATGATTGAATAGAAATAAGTGAGTCCACGATCAGAGCTAAAATACATACTTAATCGAATGGAGTCGTGACAGCCTAGTGGTGTTGACCGTTGACTGGCAAGTCAGAGGTCTCAGGTTCGAACCCAAGGCGACGAAAAGTCAGAGGTGACCTCGGACTTTTCGTAAGTTTTTGGATTTTATAAATTAATTATCAGTCTCCATGCCTTTTTTTTTTTTTTTTTTTTTTTTTATGCCTCTGATAGCACGTTAAGCTGTTGGCCCCGGCTGTCAATTGTTGAACTTTATATATAATGGAACCAAATTTAATAGATTTTCAAGCAGTGGCAGCCTAGTGGTATGACTTTTGACTGACAAGTCGAAGGTCTCAGGTTCGAACCCAAGGCTCTTCTGACCTTTCGTAATTGTTTCGTAATAGTGCTCCGTGCCTCGGAAAACACGTTAAACCATTGGCCCCGATTGTTATGAAGATCTTTGACAGTCGATAAAGGGAGTCAGTACCTACACTCACTACCCTAATGAAATCCTGACAACTGATCTAACCATAGAATATCATATCCCTTTGGGTTGCGAAGCTCAGATAAGCAGACGCTCCATGGAAAACTGATATTCAGCTGCATCTGGTTAGATTAGGAAGCCGACCCCAACAAAGTTTGGGAATAATAAGGCTAAGTTGATGATTTTCAACTTTCTCGCTTTAACATTAGGTTTAAAGTTGATTGCGAAAATTTGACAGTTTCAGGTAGTTTGATGTACTAGCTTCTGTACATTTATGTTTAGCCTTGGATTTGAACTCGCGTCCACACTTAAGGAAGTAGCTCCTAAACACGTGTAGCCTACTTTGTTGTAAGCTAGCTTATTTCATTGTTATTGGCGCTTGAAGTTTTGACAATAGTGGGTAGGTACCTAACTTTCATATTTAGTAGTAGGGGTAGCAACGATGAATAGATTTGTTTATATTTATTGTATATAACTTTTTCCTACGGCTTCACCTGCGTTGGTTGAATGGGGACCATGATAAAAAATATATGGGTGACAAGGGCAACTTAATATTTCTATGGCAACGACGCAATTGGTAACTGACTCGCTTTGCAAACATATTGTAGGTGAGGGTTCGAACATGGCATGTAAATTGTGACTTTTTCAATGTCATAATTGTGTATACATAGTCTTATTATAGTAAATGATCTAACAAAGTACGTAGGTACTTTCTTAGTCAATCTAAGACACCACTTATTAACGGTGAAGGATACGAAAGACTGGCTCTTACGATTTTAACATACAGCCAACATACCTCAGGCAAAGCCCAGGAAAAAGATATTTAAAAAAAACGAACGCAGCTCAAAGAAGAACGCTTCCATTATTACCAATTTCGTTGAATCATACGGTGCTACCAACTGCACGGGGCAATAGATTTTTTTTAAACCGTGCGTTATACATATATGCGTGACGTGACGCATCGCTAATTTTCTCGATAACCCTATAATAAACATAGGTGTTTGTTTACAAATAAAGCTAATTAGATCTGAAGGCATTCATCCGTTAGTTCATGGCTGCATGGATGGACTGTCTTTGCCTTAGGTGCAAATAAAAAAATAGGCACGCGCCATTTATAACTTTTTTTTTAAAGAAAACACGCAGCACTCGTAATTTTGAGATAGGGCAAAATCCAGTTCTACACTCGATCAAAGAGTCGAAATCGGGACGTCATGTTCATTGGTCGGGTTGATAACTTCACAACCGCTAGATCATCAAGGCAGTCTTTGAAAAATTCGAAAGAGTTCCAATTGGCAAGTTTATGAGAAATAAATAATCATAAAAATTAAACTATTTATAAACAAAAGTTTAATTAAATTATTTACAAACAAAAGTTGCTGCAAATTGTTTAAATATTAACTTATTTTTAAATAAAGAGTTCATTTTTTTATTTAAACATGAATGAGGATATTGTATTGACAGATAGTAGGTGATATTCTAATCTATCTTACCGGTCTGTGGTCTCTTTCTCTATCTAGGTTACACGCGTCTCTGTGACGTCGCGTTTTAGCTAACTACGTACAGTGACCATAGTTTAGGCACGTTCTAGGAAAACTTGAAGATCTACTGATTTGTTTGTGGACAAAAAAAAAGAATGCTACTGGTTGGAAATACCGTTTGAATTTGATTATGGAACAAATAGCACGTGCTCTAATTTTGAACTAAAAAAGAATTTTAGAAAGATCGTTCGCATTTTGGCGGCACGTAAGATTTCCTATTGTATGTTATTTGAATTCATCTATGCCTAATTTTTTCACCTTTAAAGAATTAATCTATATTTTTTACACCTGAAGAAAGTGGGAGTAATTTCCTCGTTTTGAAAAAAATATTAAAAAGAGGAAATTAATTCTTTCCGTTCATAATATCTAATTAATATATATTATTTGACTGCCTCGTTGATCTAGTGATAGCAAGCGTCACTGCTAAACAAGAGGTCCTGGGTTCGATCCCCGTGTCGGGCAAAGTGTTATCGGGTTTTCCATTAGGGAATTCTTGGTAGCGGGGTCCTGCCGTTTCCCAAAATATGTTTCGTCAAATTTCACTTCCCAAAAAACTTATCGCATAGTTTCATTTCCCAAAAAAATGCTTAGCAAATTTACATTTCGCATTTTATTCACTTGGTCAAATATTCATTTGGCAAATTTTTACTTGCTCAAATTTTATTTAGTCAAATATACAATACGCAAACGCTTCATTTTGTAAAAAAAAATATTCCAAAAGGAAGTTCGTTCACATTTTAATTTTAATAAGGGTGAAAAATTGTAAATTAAAATCTGATGTTTGGGTTGGGTTTAGAAATAAACATCCAGAATTTGTGTAATCTAAAGGTGTGGGGGAAGTTATTCTTCTTAAAATATTCGGCGCGTCTCCAGTTCTTCTTAAAAAATGATTGAGCCCCCTCAATCTTTTTTTTTGCCGGAGACGCGCCGAATTTTTTTTCAAAATCCCGTCTATAAACTCGCAAATTCGTGAAATAGAACGTAATTTTGCACCCCGAGAACGGAATACCCCGACTTGGGTGCACCCCGACTTGGGTTCACCCCGACTTGGGTGCACCCCGACTTGGGTGCACCCCGACTTGGGTGCACCCCGACTTGGGTGCACCCCGACTTGGGTGCACCCCGACTTGGGTGCACCCCGACTTGGTTAGGTTAGGTTAGAAGATGATGACGGGGGCCGGTGAGCGAGCGCAGCGAGCGAACTGCCCCCGTCATCATCTTCGTGGGTTTTTTTTTTAAACCACCCAGAAGTAATGATATGGAGATAAAACATAACCATTCCTTAACTTAGAGAAAAAAGTGAGGTTATGTTAGAGTGGGAAGAGTATATTTTTCAAACCATATTTGACTACCTAATATTTGGTAAAATGAAACATTGCCATGTAATTATTTGCTAAACAATTAATTGCTAAAAATAGTTTTGCTAACTGTAAAATTGCGAAAAGATGGTTTTGCCAAATGTTTTTTTGCCAAATGAAAATTTGGGAAACATACTTTGGCAAGTGTCACTTTGGGAAATGTTTTTTGCCAAACGTCAGTAAACCCTTGGTAGCAGCATGGAGTCCGGAATTGTGCCCGGTTAAGGGCAATAGGCTCGCTCCCTATTACATGGGACTTACAACAGAGCCGGCGAAACGTGGGTGTACCGCATTTACCTCTGCCTACCCCCTCTGGGGAACACAGGCGTCAGTCTATTCAATTAATATCTAATAAGGAATTATAAATGGGGCCTGTGGTGGCATTCTTCAAGAAGGGGCGAAAATGATTCTACGTACCTAGTCAGAAACTCGCAAGTGTCCATAGATTTAGGTTACGGGCATCACCAATACAGAAGTACTTGAAGTGTAAAACGTATAAGTATGTCTATATAAAAGGTATTTAAGTAGTTTATAATAGGTTTAAATTATAACTCATTTCATCATTTTAGTGCATCTACCACGTAAATGTCTCTGCATTACCCAAAGGTTGACTGGCAGAAAATGCCTACGGTATTAAATCCGCTTTTGTACTCTTTTTTTTGTACAGAAGAATAAATAAATAAAGTGGAGCTGCTTTTTATGAAATAGGACTTTCGTCTTGTCACCCGAATTCATAGTCATCCCGACTCATCCCCTAAGCGGGGGGTAGATATCTATTAAGGATTTCTACACAAGAAAAAAGACTTGGAATTATGTCTCCATCGTGTCTAGAATTCCAGATAGATGTACTTTATTGCACACCAAATTAATGTCCTCCTAACCGAATTTCGGTCACAGCGGCCAATCTCAACGGAGATTAGCCAACTACGCAGGAGATATTACAGTGTACAGTGCAAACACAGGTGCACTCTCTATTCCCTCACTCTCATAGTCCTATAGGACGGCAATCCGACACGACTGGAGAGAGATCAGGCGCAGGGCCAACGGCTTTTCGTGCTTTCCGAGGCACGGAGTAAATGTTAATTTATAACACATCACATAACTTACAAAAAGTCAGAGGTGCGCGCCTTGGGTTCGAACCTGAGACCTCTTGCCAGTCAACGGTCAACACCACTAGGCTATTACGACTGCACGTATGCAAATCCCTTTCCCCGGGGATCAAACCCAGGACCTCGTGCTCAGCAGTCGCGCTTGCTACCACTAGACCAACGAGGCAGTGTTTTTTTTTTATTAGATATTGTTTTAATTTATAAAATATATAATAATAATAATAAAATCACTTTTTTTCAGGAGTAGGTACTTATACCCGTCACATCATTACAAAATTTGAATTTTTGGTTTGAACTTTGAATATGAATACAAACATTTTGTTAAAAAAAGTTTTTAAATAAAATAATATTTAAAAAAAAGAATCTGTTTTTCAGATAAGTGTGGCCAACGTATAGACGATTGTATTCATGGTGTCAAATTAGGTCAAAAACAAAACACTATCACATTGATCCTGTAATTTCCTAAAGTGCTAACCTAACCAATTTGCATTGTAATCAATTAATTATATCGTTAGTAACTAGAGCTAAATTAAACCACACAGATAGTGTCTACACTTACTACGCTGTTGCTATTTCTACAGCCCTCAGGTATTTTGGTACCATGGTAACATCATCTGCATAGCCTTTTCCCAACTATGTTGGGGTCGGCTTCCAGTCTTACCGGTTGCAGCTGAATACCAGTGTTTTACATGGAGCGACTGCCTATCAGACCTCCACAACCCAGATACTGGGTTACACAATACCCCTTGGTAAGACTGGTTGTCAGACTTTCGGGCTTCTGACTACCCGTTACGACTGTCAAAGATCTACAATTGACAGCCGGGGCCAACAGCTTAACGTGCTATCCGAGGCACGGAGAGTGATAATTAATCACTCTCCGTACCGTTAATTTATAAATTACCATGGTAAATATACCTACACTATATTCTGTAAACCATGTCATTACTATGGTTTACAGAATATAGTGTCACTCACGATTCACTTCGAATTCGTTACTTTTAAAATCGGATAATGAACGCTCTTATAATTAACACAATTTAGTATTTCACTATGTGCCAATAAAATTGATGATTTCGTTAATTTTTTTTGTGTTTACATGTTTGTGCTTTCGACTGTACCAAGAAAGACATACTAACAAATTTAAATATATCTATTTTAGACAGACTAACACTAACAAAGTATGTAGATCATCAGTTGACTAATTCATAATGTTTACACGAACCATCAGCAGATTCGCGTCGATCGCTGCGTCCGCGCAGTTTTTTGTACAAGAACGAACGGGACGGCCGCGGTGACGCGGCATTTCGCTTTATATTTAGCCATATGGGCCATTGAACCTTGTTAAGTATTTTACGTACACTTTTCTAGACATAGTTCATTGAAGATCTAAGATCGACGATACACATGCTGAATATAAAAATCATTATTTTTGTCGTTACACTTTTGGCGAAGAGGTTGAGATCCTGGGAAAATAACCTTTTTGTAATGAAAATCAAGATAGGCAAAAAAGAGTCTGAGGCGGTGACAGTTGGAACTAAAAATAAAAATCTTAAAATCTAAGTTTGTGAGTACTAAAATAACTTAAAAGTGATTAATTTCATTGTAATATTTTTAATTGATGACTAGAAAATCGTCATAGAAATGTGTAAGTACCAAATAACTTGTGATTTTGAATTGTAGGTAGTATGAAAAGTGCGCCAGTGGCGCCTCTAATTTTTGCAGACTCATAACATAATAACATAATTGCAGACTTATATTTAATAAGCTAACGTGCTAAAACATGTTAAAAATTTCACAAAAAAAATATTTTGCAGACTCTTTTTTGCCAAACTGTACTTGTGTTTATCCTCAAACCCACCTGATGGTAAACGGTATTATGGTCTTTGGTAGGGCACGTCTTCAAAGCAGGAGGACAGAAGATGGCCGGTATAGTCCAGACCCTTTCCCCAGATAGATTTCACCGACCACGACAAAGTTGCTTGGCGGCAAGGCTTTCCCTGCTGGAAAAGCGGTGGGTGGGAAGCAACCACGACTGTAGCCTCTTACCAGAAGCAGCTTAAGCATACTGAAACTGTGGACCACCATGAGAGTTAAATTTTGTCTATGATGCACCTACTTAAAAAGGAGAAAATTCTAATATTTAATAAGACAGATACACTGAGGCAGATCAGTAACTGACTTCCAAAAATTCTCTCTCTCTCGCTCTCTCTCGGTTCCTAATTCGATTTCAATTGCGTGATCACTCCATGATTAGTAGACCCATTACCGTGGTGGCGCATTTGTTACGGACCCGCTTTGTAAGCGCGTGAGTGTGGGTTCGAACCTGGCATGTACCAATGTGACTTATTCAATGTCATATAAACTTTCTTAGTTAATCTAAGACACCACTGACTAAAGGTGAAGGAAAACATCGTAAGAAAACCTGGACTTATGGTCTGAAATCGCCAACACACAGTGAGCTAGCGTGGTGATTAATGCTTCGTTTCGTTGTCTGTACCTTTTGTTTACGGTCGGTCGACAACAATAGTAGTCTGGCCCTCCTGCATTAAATCATGGCTTCTTCTTCACTCTCTATTTCCTCACTCAACGCACCCGACAACCCGACACGACCGGAGAGAGACCTGACAGATCTGACAGACGGCTTTACCGCACGGAATATTATATTTATAATTATAACTGTTGTGACATAATGCATAATAAACATGCTAATTTAAAAAAAAATCGTTATTTATACTCCGATTCCTATTTTAAATTTAAAAAACTCTGATTTAGGTATTTTTTTTGTAACTTATCAAATTGCGGTAAATATTAGGACAATAGGACTACAATGTCAACCAGTCCGGTTGACATTCAAATATAGAAATAAGCGTGCACATACCATTTGTGCAGCCGGGCGAGTAGGATGGTAACAGCCAGTGTCATAGCGCAGGCAAATTGTTAGAAATCGAATCCTGCGCAGTGTTTTGATACAAGAGCGTCAGCAGCTGAGATTGGGGAATAAAGACATCTGGAAAAAGTAATCATTGTACAAATTTAATAAAGGATATTGGAATACTTGATATCGTTTGGCTGCATATTACCTGGCAGTTTAAAGTTTAAACTACCCGTAGTCCGCTAAGGCCTATAAGCCTCTTACAAGGTTTAACACACCATCGAGAATATCTCATAATAATATACCTACCTACATATATATTTAGTTACATTATTACAATATTTTGGTAGGAAACTCTATTTAAAAAAAACAGGCAATGTTACTCGCTGATAAGATTTTTTAAAATCGATTCAGTAGTTTTTGAGTTTATCCATTGCAAACAAAATCAAATATTTTCTATTTGTAATACCTATTAGTTGAGACAATATAGTTTAATCATCATCATGTCGTATGGCATTCATCCTCTATATCCAAGTTTTGCAGCCAGCAGTTTTTTTTTTAGTTTTTTTACTAGTCTTACTTTAATTATTTAATTAGTACTTCTGTAATTCAACTGCACAAGCAGCATCAATTGACCTGTACTACGTACGCATATCTCGAGCTAAATATAGCTGAGAAGTGGCGAAGACTACGGGCAGCCACGCTTATTGCGGATTTCAACTTTTTTTTATACGCGTTTGTAAATATTGTATTCTTCTATGCGTTGTCCTGACATGTACTTTTATGGAGCAAACCTTTTTACATATTGAAGTATTGTTTTAATACCATAAAAATAAAAGCAGAGATAGCCTAGTGGTATGACCGTGGGACTGCCAAGTCAAAAGTCTCAGGTTCGAACACAAATTAATAACAGTTGAAAAAAGAAGGGTGTTAGAGTAACATGTGTATCTGTGTGTCTGTGGTATCGTAGCTCCCAAACGGATGAACCAAATTTAATTTGTTTTTTTTTTAAAGGTGACTTATTCTAAGTTAAAAAAAAATTAAAAATAGTATTCCTGTAGTTTTTTTTGTTTATATTTGTTTAATCAGTATCATAATAGACTTTAGTGATATTTTTATTTCCAAAGGATTATGTAAATATCGTAACAGCGAAGCACGATGCGTAGTTATCTACCAATCTCCATGGGAAAGATATAGTTTATAAGTAAGTTCTAAAACCCCATGAAGACTAAGTAAAAAACTATAAACAGATGTTAAGCTACGTTGTTAAGCGGCTTAGTCATATTTCTTAGTATTTGTGGCAGAGCTCAGTGTGAGTGGGTCGTCGAACCAAGGCAGCCATTTTCCTTATTTACTTCTACATAGTAATGTCTTTACAGTGTTTATTTATAATCAATTAAATGAGTGTTACGAACTAATATAGATCTCTATGTTTGTTCTGTGTGTCATTGTGAGTCATGGTATCCTAGTGTATGACCGTTGACTGACAAGTCAGAGATTCGAACGTAAGGCGCGCGCACATCTGACTTTTCGTAAGTTATGTGTGTATTATCACTTACTCCGTGCCTGGGAAAGCACGTAAAGCTGTTGGCTCTGCGCCTGATCTCTCTCCGGTCGTGTCGGATTGCCGTCCCTTCGGACTATGAGAGTGTAGGAATAGAGTCTACCTGTGTTTGCGCACACACTTGTGCACTATAATATCTCTTGCGTAGTTGGCTAATCTTCTTTGAGATTGGTCGCCGTGACCGAAATTCGGTCAGGAGAACATTATTATTTATTACCTATGTGTGTCATTGATCAGAAGACTAGTTCCATCTAGTAGTTGTGTAGTATATAGGATATAAACATTTGATTTGCCAGTTGCAGGATGCCCATATCATATAACGGATAAACTACGAAAATGTCATGTTAAGTGTAGTCGAACAATTCACGAATTAATATTACGTAGTTAGAACTGTTTTACTTTTTTTTGTAAAATAAAAAACTTAATGACATTTTAATTAAGGTTGAATGTGCTTTTTTCTAGTAACTATAAAAATGTTGAAAGGACAACTTCTGTTAGGTCAGCTACAACTAAAACAACACAAGATTTCAAAACACAACAAAGATAACACACAATTACAACTTAACATTGTATAATAATCAATACACAATAATATTACAAACAACACAATTGAGATAACTTAAATAAATAACAGAAATAATATTTATCTTCTTCATAACGCATGTCTGTTATACAACCTTGTAGGTTTCTGACTCATGGCTCATAGGTTTCCCTACGGTGTGTAAAACACCGTAGGGAAACCTATAGGTATCCTAAAGTGTGCCGGGTTTCTCCCGCTGTTTTCCTTCACCATTTTAGGGTAAATAATCATTATCTTCTTGCCCTTGTACTGCATGGAATGAAGGTATAAAGATGGGGAACGGCGTCTTAGTCTATGAACGAGTCGGCGAAAGGTCACGAAAGCTGGCGAGAGGATTAGATGCCAGATGGACTGGTGGGGGAGCACGAAGCAAATATAAAAGGTGGATTGCCAAAGATAGAGAGAAGTGAAAAAAATTGGGGAAGACCTTTGCCCCATAGCGGGAGAATACAGGTAAAGTAAAATAAAGACAAAAAAAGTAAGTAAGTATAATAGTTTCAGCCAATCGTAACGCTTCCGAACTTTTATGAGGACTTATTTGGGTACCTAACACTTATTATACCAATTACCTATATTAAGTTTTGGCACGTGTTAGCTAAGTTATCGTGCAAAAGTTCAAGGTTAAGTACGTTATACAATACATTAACGAAACCATTGTAGAGTGAATAGAAAATTGAGGGAAACCTTAGCTCATAGGTTTTTTTTTACCTCACACTCTAGAACTTCTCGTGTACCGTGAGTAAACGTATAACTTCAATGCTCTTACACCCAGACGGGAATAGGCTACTTCAAAAGTGGTAACACCACTTTTTGATGGCAGAGCTCGGCTAGGGGGGGGGGTAGTAGCACCCTCTTGTAATATCGGCTTAAAATGTCAGTAGTAGTAGGGTAGTAATTAAAAATTTTACCGCCTTTCTGTCAACAGGTTGATCAGATATTTGGTACATACCATTAGTTCTCTCTGCCTCGTTGGTCTAGTGGTAGCAAGCGCGACTGCTGAGCACGAGGTCCTGGGTTCGATCCCCGGGTCGGGCAAAGTGTTATTGGGTTTTTCTATTAGGAAATTCTCAGTAGCAGCACGGAGTCTGGAATTGTGCCCGGTTAATGGCAATAGGCTCGCCCCCTATTACATGGGACTTATAATATAGCTGGCGAAACGTGGGTGTATTGCACACCTCTGCCTACCCCCTCTGGGGAATATAGGCGTGAGTCTATAACCATTAGTTCTGATGACAATACAATTTAATATATTCAGTACTTATTATTATAAATCCAAGATGGCCGCCGCTAGAAAATGGCGGTTTACATTTTTTTCAGAACCTCACGAAAGGACCTGAAAGGCCTTGACTAGTTCCTCAGAAAGGTCTAGGTATTCACTATGCAGATAGATATATGAGATATCATTTTATAACCAATAAAACCGTTAAACTTAAAAAAAATAATTATGTAGGTATTATTTATTTATTACAAACAAGTTTTTCTTAAATATTATTTATGACTTATGAAAAACCATGGAGGTTTGCCCAACATTTATGACTTAGAATCTGAAAACCATGGAGGTTTATCCTCTAGTTGAGGATCGCGGCAACTGGTTTTCTTCAAGAACCTAAGTTATGTTCCACCAACCCATTACACTAATCGGCTACCTATTAATCTATTTGCGAAGTACAAAATTCGTAGGATCAATCATGTTTTCAACGTCACTCAAGATTTTAATCTTGCATTAGGCCGAGTCATGGTCTAACAAAAAACCTTAGGCCGGTCTTGATCAGCTAGAAGTGGCGTAAAAAGCCTAGCCTTGATTCTACTCTACGTTATAGTTAGAAAAAAAATGTGCTTTGAAATATTTCTTAGAATTAATGAACGAGTTTTTGTATTTATTATAATCAGAATAGGACGAGCGAAACTAATTATAAAATTTGTTTTGGTCTGAGTGTATTGTCCTTTATGGGAATGAAGACCTTGAGCGTATCACAGGAAGCTAAGTTTAAGAACTATGCCAATTGCCTATCGCTTACAGTCGGGGACACTGATAAATATTCACTCAGCGTCAGCGAACTTTCGGTTCTCAGCTCAAGAATACGGCTTGATAAATAAATAGGATGCAATGAATTCACGTTCTTGTTTATGTCTTCGTGTTGAGTCCAAATAATAAACTCTTTGTATTCTCTTTCTACTCATTAAATTACCTACATTAAGTTTGTTGTGTTTAAAAACAAAGTTTTGTTTTCAAGTTATCTACCTCTTCCATGTTCAGATGGATATAATGAATACCTATTTGTGATTAACTGTATCAAACTGTAAATAAATTTTGCAAAACTTTATAAACCTACTCGTAATAGTTAGTAAAGTATAAGTACATTTTTTTTACATAAAACGGTTTTGTCATCAAAACTAAAGCTGTGTACCAAATATCAGATCAGTCTGTCAACAGGAAGGGTGTAAAATATCGATTACTAAATTTGAACCAAATAATAAACCTAGGTCAAGCTAAGTAAAACCGTTTAAAAATCTCTTCGTTTCGCGAGGTTGATGAAAACCTAATTGTGAAATTTTAAACTGCTGAAAAAAATTTCACAGGTACCTAAGTACCTACATACTTTTCCTTACGATGTTTACAAGTCACTTTATATGTAAAGTCAATTTTCGATTTTCAGATTTTGACCAATCGGCCATTTCAAAATTTCCTTCGGGGAAGTTGTTCAGTTTCATAGACCTTATTACCTCTTAAAATTTGGCTCGTGTCTACAAATCAGGTTGTATAAAAAAAATGTACCAGTGGTTCACTTAGGTTCAGTGGGCTATCGAAAAAAAACTTATAGGAAGTCAATTGAGGCGCTCAGAAAGCTAACAAAACTAAACCTTGGTATTTCTAACGATCAAGGTTATGTAATTCGCCACGGTTAGTTGATAGATGGGGTGACCGTTTAGAAGTAGTAGGTATTTTATTCGTCGTCTTTGCTTTTAAGTATATTGGTCTTGTTTTTTTTTTAAACTAGTTGCGCGAATACATACTTATTCTGACTGAATTCGGTATTAATAAAATTCCGAAAATCTTCAAAGAGCTCGCAGACGTCAGATTTTTTGAACACCAAATTGTCGAACTGACTCAAAAGCTTAAGCTTTCGAATGTACTTTCTCACCAACCTTTTGACTTAACGCATACGGGCGTCAGTTTATTTCAGAATGTCGGAAGGGCTTGTAGCAGACTCTTTATCGGACAGTGGTCATCATCATCATCATCATCAGCCTGTATTAATACACTGCTGAACATAGGCCCCCCCATCCTCTTCCCAATGCGCGCCACTATTGTGAACTCATTGGAGGTATTTGCTTATTTGACGGTGGTCGCACGTATGTGTATCTTGAAAAACGTATAAGTTCAGTAAGAAACCTAGTCTAAGGCTATACGATTTTTTATTGGGCAGACTTGATAAGACGTGACAACGGGTGTTGGTTGTATGGATAAAAGTGTCGGACGTCTGCGAGTGTCTTTGTAGTCACGAACTCACGACTCACGCTAAAATTTTAAAACATTAAAAAAAATGTTAAAAAGGCTGTAGTAACATTTGAAGAGCATCTACTAAAAGATTTGAAGACTAAAAATCTCGATACAAAACGCCTTCTGCGAAAGAATCGCCCAACTACACCTATACACTAAATAAATGACCTATCAGAATATCAGCGCTGCTGTATAATTTTAAATTTCTACTGCAGCATTATGCTGAGATAGAGCCCTGTTTGGCCTCGTACAGGTATTCCGTGGTTTTTTTTTAGTTGTTACTCATGCGTTATATCTACTTGTGCGAGTCCAGAATAAAGGTCTTTTCTTTCTTTCTTTCTGTACCCACGACACTTTTGGTCAGCTATATTTCTAGCCAGCTACACTGTGTGCCCTGTAACAGGGTCTTTAAAACTAAATTCGGCGCCAGCCACATTCGCGCTCATCATCAGAGTTGACAAGGTTCGCCGTTGACGGAACACGTCGAGGAGGACATCATCATCATCAAAATCATCATCTTAAGTTTTACCACTTCTTCTTTTTCTTATCGTATGGTTGATGAACAACCTGTTGTCAGAGTTTAAACCGCCCGCAGGCCTCTGACATGGCTTTACACACCCTTGGAAAATCTCTCAGGTGTGCTGGTTTCATCACGATGTTTTCCCTCGCCGTTTTAGCAACTGATAATTAATTTATAATCGCACATAACTTACGAAAAGACAGGTGCGCGCCTTGGGATCGAACTCGAGGCCACTGACTTCTCAGTCGACGATCATACCACTAGGCTATCAGTGCTTTTAACACATCTTGTTATCAGGGTTTTACCTCGAAGAAAGTATTTGGTTTTACAATATTGGTAGAACTTACTATACCCAGTAGCTATTGCAGGCTGTTTGTGATAGTGTGACGTGAGGAAGACTCTCAGTAATATTGGCAAGAAGCCAATGACACCCAAATTCTCCAGTTCCTCGTGAAGCTTTGTGATTCGTACATTTGTATGCCGTCCAATTGATGTAAGTGGGACACAATAATTCGTAGGTAGTAAATGGCTACACAATGCTCGTTGTCACAATACGTAATATACAGTGAAATATGACGTGAGCTCGCCTGTCTACTAAGGAGCATGGTAGGAATAAGATTTTTTTATTTTATTTATAGACTCACGCCTGTATTCCCCAGAGGGGGTAGGCAGAGGTGTGCAGTACACCCACGTTTCGCCAGCTATGTTATAAGTCCCATGTAATAGGGGACGAGCCTATTGCCATTAACCGGGCACAATTCCGGACTCCGTGCTGTTACTGAGAATTTCCTAATGAAAAACCCAATAACACTTTGCCCGACCCGGGGATCGAACCCAGGACCTCGTGCTCAGCAGTCGCGCCTGCTACCACTAGACCAACGAGGCAGTAGGAATAAGATATAGAGAAAAAATAATAAGAAAGTCAGATTTTAAATACAAAGTCACTCTAGGACTAGGTAAACTGTTATTCGAATTAAATTATATGTATTTAAGAAATTAATTTATTATTATTACTTTATAATAATATTAAAATACCTCGTTGATCTAGTGGTAGCAAGCGCAACTGCTGAGCACGACGTTCTGAGTCCGATCCCCGGGTCGGGCAGTGTTATTGGGTTTTTCCATTAAGAAAGTCTCAGTAGCAGCACAGAGTTTGGAATTACGCCCGGGTAATGCCAATAGGCTCCTCTGTCCCCTAATAAATGGGACTTTTAACATAGCCGGCGAAACGTAGGAGAACTGCCACAGTCGATAAATCATATATTCTGTGGTACTGCGTAAACCTTTGCCTACCCCCTCTGGGGAATACAGTCGTAAGTCAATGAATGTTTTAATAATATTAGACAGGAAACGATTTAGGAAACTGAGGAAGGCTTCCGCCAAAGAGATGATTTTTTTATTTAAATTAGTTTAGTATTTTGAAGATAAACTCGTTTACTCGTAGACTCATTTTCGGTAAAAAAACACAGCATTCATATTACACGCTGATTCGCAAAGGGATTTGAAATTTCGCTTTCATGTTGAAACTAATATTTAGACGTAATATTGTCATAGACAGAGCAGCGATATTTACTTTACAAATAAGGTAGGCAAAGCCTTGAAGAAAAATATTTAAATTTGAGTTTACATAGGGGTCAGCCCCGAAAACCAGATTTTTAGCACAATATTTGTATAACATGTTTAACAATTTGTGTAAAACTTTACGAAGTTGTATGTTTAATCGACGATAAAAACATAAATCGTGTTGAAAGAACCCTTTCACAGGGGCCTAGTATAACTTTGAAAACTATGTACATACAGACAGTTTTAGTGAGACATAATATACCTAACTATATTAAATATTATTACGGCTTTACTCACGGATTAATTTCGGGAATGTCCGACTAGTTTTAAACTCAAAACAGTCCATTTTCAAGAGCGACTGTAGTTACGCGGCGAGCGGGATTGCGGACCTCGCACAAACTACACTCGCTCTTGAAAATGAACTCCGTTTTGAGTTTGAAACTAGTCGGGCATTCCCGAAATTAATCCGTAAAGCCGTAATAATCAGAAGTGTGACTCGCGACAGTTATTATTCTGAAATACCTATATGTAGGACTGTACTTCCGTAAGAGTAAAAACGAGAGAAGTGTATTTGGTACTTCTCACTAAAACACTCAGAATTCACATAGTTTGTAAACACGTACTAGGCCGCCAAAATATCGGCGTGAAATGACAGAATTCGTACTGTTATGTTCCGCACGGTCAGTGAAAACCGCGGAGGCCCACTCCCCCCTTTCATAATCTTCTCTCCCCTTCCATAATCCTACACAGAAACGGCAACGCGCAAGAGATACCACTGGTGTTACCAGCAAGGTTTATGGTGACGGTTTTGACCAGCCTCTTGTTTGTATAGGGTTATTTTTTGTAAAACACCAGCATCCTTAAAAGGGGTCATTAAACTCATCATTATGAACAACTCTTACTATTGGACCAACCCTGAAATCGCAAAAAAATAATCAGCTGTTTCATACATTTTGTTGAGTAATGTGAACATAAATTTCCACATTGCAGGCGTTGCATTGCAGCTTTGGCGCAAAAGTGCGTACCAATATGCGTGCATTGTTTGCTGGCTGATATAGGAATTATCAACTTTTTCATAGTAAAAATAAGGTTGCAATTAGATCCGTAGTTCAATTGCGTCCCTGTAGAACGCCGTAGCAAACTGTGTCGTAGCTCTGTGTAGCCAAGTCGTAGCATTCACTGAGAATATTTTTGAAAACACTCTAAAACAATCAGAGCTTGCGCTGCAGCCGCTTGTTGCAGCGACTAGGATATATAATTACTTCAAATGCTCGTTCGAATTTCTGGGTTTCGAGTGGAATAGGGTAGATATTTTTTATCCCAGAAAAGTTATAACCTCGCAAAAAAGCGTTTAAATTTAAAAAGGAAGTGTTGTGTTTCCTTGACGCAGTAAGGGAGCATCGGAACGACATGATTTATGGATAAATATTAGGTACCTATATTTATGCAACAAAAAACATGTCGTTCCGTTTATGTGTCGGAAATAATGCATACCAAAATAATCTAACAATTCTGAATAAAAGAATTTGTCAGTTTCTAATCTATCAATGAAAAATCTCACATTTTACTTGGGGATTCGCGCGTGAATTTCTATGAGTTTGCTTCATATAATAGCGTTGCTATGACTGAATATAATGTGGGCGCTAAAACATATGTCCACACCAATGTTTCTAAAGTTTACACATTTTATTGCTCAATAACAATTCTTGAACTATAAAACTAATCCGACTCCTAATTTATAGCTAAAGCAAGTGAAAAACCTACCAAAAAGTTTTTGTTTTATTGAGGTGAGAGTGTACCGCAGAATCTACTGATTAAACTTCTGCTCTTCTCCTTTATTCTATGGTAAACGAACTACAGTAGTGCACTCGGATCCCGTGACCCAAAAGTTTTAGCCCTAAACGGCTCAAACCTTAGAGTATATAAGAAAATACAGAGCAACCTTATAGAAGTATGAACTGTGAGCACGGGTATGAACAACGCGGCCGCGACACGAGCTCCGTTTGTGATTATACCTCAACTAGGCTCCACGAGCAAAAAAGTTACATTTTAGCTTATATCATGGTTAACTGCTGAGTTAAATTTTGAAAAATGTCTAGAAAACATAATTTGAAAAAATGACATTCTAACATTTCTATGGTGAGACCTGCTTTCGCTCCGCACAAGGCAATGTGGTTGACGTTATCACTCTATATTTTCTTGAATACTCTATGGCTCAAACATACAATGTACCAACCAATATAGATATTTACGCCGTTTGAGGTTTTCTGCTAACTGCAGCACCAGCACAGCCTGCCGAACTTGGGATATATTCTGAGTAGAAAATAGATTACATTGTGTACTGGACATCAGATTTTTTTTTCTAGATATAGGTAACTTAGCATCAATCTGATTTAACTATAATATTCGCAGTAAGATTAACTCTATGGTTACTAAATTACCATCATTAATTAACGTTGATCAGTCATCGTTGATGATCAACATGAGGCATAAAGGTTTGCTAGTCTTTAAGCACGTGTAGGAAGGATTCGAACCAATGACCTCATTAAAACGATTCACGTGCTTAAATATTTCGTACTCATTTAGTTTATTTTATCGTTTGCAAGACATCGAAAACTAAATTGGTGTCACAGAGATTACTGTTATAGATATAATCATTCTTTTAAACATGATAAATTGTTATTTCTTAGAAAATTGACGACTGCTGAGCCTAGTTGTTGAAGTTGGACCCGTACAGCTTGGCAAAAAAGAGTCTAAGGCGGTTGACAGCTGGAACTAAAAATAAATCTTAAAAACTAAGTTTGTGAGAACTAAAATAGTCTTAAGTGATTCATTACATTTGATTATATTTAATAACAAAAAATTCATCATAGAAATGTGTAAGTACCAAAAAACTTGTAATTTCGAGTTGTAGTATGAGAAGTACGCCAGTGGCGTGGTGCCCCAGTTTTTGCAGACTCTTTTTTGCCAAACTGTAGGTACCTACTGTCGTTCTGGATTCGCATGTTTGACTTGTAGGACCCTATATAAAGCAAGGAGATCAAGGAGAGATTGATCATCAACCATACGATAAAGAGAGAAAGAAAAAGTGGAAAGAAATATAAATATAATCCAAATACGACATACCACCCGACCCTAACCTATCTTAGCTTCCATTCAAACAGTCTCTCTATCTCTCTCTCTCTATCTTTGCATCGGTTTGGTTTCCTCATTACTGAGGGACGTAGTCATATGTTAAGGAACAATTTTTTCCTTGTAATACGTCATCAGTGGTTCCTGTGTTGCCGAGTTTATGTCATCGTGGGTGGAGGTTTCAAGGGTAGTGCGGATCTGGTCAGCCCAACGCATACGGCTTCTTCCTTTTAGTCGCTTTCCTTTGATTGTGTCAGTGATTATAAGTTCGTGTAATGAGACAGGACAGTTTGATTTGTAGTTTATTTGATTTGTATCTGATTCATTAAGAACATTTATAGTAACAACCTTTTACATCGGCCCTTAGAATCTCCCAATACGCAATTTAATTACACCCTTTACATCTAAAGTAGTCCTTTTGACATTTGTAAAGAATTTTCTTGTTTTTTTCAAAATCGCGTGGTGAACCGACGGGTGGTGGCCGAGCGATATTGTGTGTCGATGTGTGCGTCTGTGTGTATGTGGACACAATTGATTGCGTATGTGTGCGGACACTCCTTACTGGGATCGGCGAACGCATTAATTGTTGTTCTAGGTCTATGGATATGGTATTTATTTGTAATTATTATTGTTTTTTCTAATTGATTAATGTTGTGGTCAATATAGGGTTTGAACCTTAGTGTAGGTATAGATAGTTTGAACTCTGTTTGCAGGGTTTGAACCCACTATTTATGCTGCCAAATATCATAGCAAACAAATATTAGTGAGTAAGTTTTTATTTAGCCTAATGTATAAAAAAATAAATTTAATGTTGTTGAAATAGCTACTTTACTTATTTTATTCAAAAATAATGTTTAATATAAAATAACTATATTATTTTTTTATTATTTCTAAGTAGAGTAGAGTATTCTTTATTGCACACCATAAAGAAAATACATTAAAAATAAAAGTTTTTATCAGTAAGTAAGCTAAGATCTGATTTAATGCTAAATTTATTTTTTACTAAGATCTGATTTACACCTTTGTGATTTGACCTTAGAACTCTACTAGTACATTATAGTCTGAAATTGTCAACACGCAGAGAGCTAGAGTGCTCAATTCTCTGTATGAGAAGAGGCCTTAGCCCTGCAGTGGGACAGTTATAGGCGGATTTATTTATTTATTTATTTATTTATTAGCGCATACTTCTCTAGTTGATGCTACTAACTATCAACATTTAAAGAATGCTAATCATTTACAAAGAATATAAATTTAAAAATAGCAGTAGCTCGTAGACTTGGCAATTGGCATATTTACACTTGCCCTATATTTATAATTGAAACAGCTATCTAAACTAAAGCCCGCTATCAAAATACTTAAACAAAAATTAATGAAAGTCAAACAACAGGAATAAATTATATTTATATTTGCAATAACAAAGTGCTTACAATTATCAATGAGACTCAATGCTAATAAGACATATCAAAAAAAATTTTTAAACCAGAAATATATTTTTTTTACATTTCAACAATTATTTTTGTACGTTATTTATGAATAAACACAAGTTAGTGACATTGTTGTTTATGGTCTTGTTCAAACAATGCGGCAACCATCCGGTCGGAACAAAGAGCGATACCGCATCGTTTCATTACACTTGATTCATGTATCCTTGTCACAAGTCGATGAACTTGTGCGCGAAATTGGCAAACGAGACTGGAGGCGCGCGTCGGACACCGAACGCGTACGCCGAGGTCGCCGACTAAGATTCATCGGTTTAATCGGCATCCACTGCCGTTTCGGACCAACGACACTTTCGCAGCGTCAATTAAAGTCAGCAATGGTTGTTGATGGGATCCTTCGTTCGGTTTGTGTAGAGTGATATCGGGTGCGGTGGTACAAGCTTCGTCTCGAGCGCAAGGTCGAACAGTCCGCCGCCCACTTCTATAAATACACACAGACATGCAAAATGTGGTACATAAACATTTATGTGCCCTAATATGTGTGGCTATGCGAACATTTGATTCGTCTTGAATAGTTGGCATTTGATTGAGAACGATGACATCTATAAAGTACATTGTAGACTTTGTAATAACGTTATTCGTAAATTGAGTATACAAATAATATTGTAAAATTGTGAGCGGCCTTTTCTCATTTATTTTTGCATTAATAGTTGCTATGGAAACTTAAAACTTAGGTGTATTTACATTTTCCTTGCTATAATCACAGTATAAAGAGCTCTTTTGATATTTAGACTGAGCTATAATTGTTAAAATAATTATAATCGCAGAGGATCAAATTTTATTTTTGGTGGGTACGTACAGGACTTAAATACCTATCTTCTTTAAACCCCGAGTAAAAAAAAACAAACATGTCCCGAAGACATTAGTACCTACTCATGAAAGAGAAGCTTATAAGAAGAGTTAATCAGAATAGATAGAGCGTTTTTTAGGATAGATAAATTCGGAAACTCAAACAACATACAAAACATAATATGGTAAATATCCCGATAATAGAAAGAAAAAAAGAAAAAGGTTTTATTTCCTCTGGGCATAGACAAACAAGAAAAAAATATGATAAAATAAAAAATAAAGCAAGAAGTGAAAAAATAAAAAGAACAACATACACACTTACACAGTTTGAAAAAACGTCGTCGCGATGAAAAAATAAAAATATATTGTAGTTATTATAGTATTAAAGAGATAGAGACCATGTGAGTTTTGTATTACATGATAGACGTAAGACTACATCAATTTTGTCTAATTTAAATCGTGTATACTTTTAAAACCATACCTTAACATAAAACTGTATACCAAGAATCTATATCTATACATAATATAGCTTCACACATACAAAACTTTAGCTTCTGAAATCAATTTAATTTTTAGGTCATTACTTCCTCTTAGCGGTCTGTATTAGCAAAATGGCAACAGGAAAATAATGGCACAATGAGTATAACGCGCAGTCTAAATAGATTCAATGCCATCAAACCTTACGCCACGGGCCTCATTATGTAGGTTATTAGGTTTTCAGTGAAAGATCTGTCTGAATATTGAAAAAGCACTGTCTTGTACCAAAGATATTTCCTTCATTTTTTATTAAACGGTTTTACTTAGCATGTTTATTATTTGGTTCAAATTTAGTAATCGATATTTCACTCCCTTCCTGTTGACAGATTGTCAATATGAAAATTGATACATAGCTTTAGTTTTGATGACAAAACCATTTAACGTAAAAAAATTACATTTATTAATTATCTATTTTTTTCGCAGAATGAGGGGTGTCTGTGGCATCGTAGCTCCCAAACGGATGAACCGATTTTGATTTCGTTTTTTTATTAATTGAAAAGTAACTTGATCCAGAGTGTTATTAGTTAAAAAGAACAAGCGTGATGAAATTCATCATAACAAAATTCGCGATAATATTACGACATAAAACAACAACTATAGAGTTCGCAATACAGAGTATTACGATTTACATGTGACCCAGATTCGAACCCGGCTCTCTATGACCGACGTAAACAATAAAGTCGCTCATCATATCAAACTAGTTGATAAAACTTGAATTAATCGCTGTCACGAAATGACCTAAAATAGGATATTTTTTGACATAAGCCGGAAACTAATTTATACAAACAAGAATTACGCCGTTTTGACGTCCACTCATGAAGTTTCGTATTAAAATGATACATTCGATTAATTTATTGACTAACTGCACGTCACTATTGACAATAAAGAACAGCAATTTGCTCCTTCAAATGTAATTACTACGAAACTTCATGAGTGGACAAACGTCAAAATGGCCATCATAGCGTGCCGGTAGTGTAATAGTTTTCTTAACCGCTGATGCCTTCATTTGAATTTAATACATTTGAATATAATGCTTTTATATTCTAAATCATTCTAATCATTTTTAACCTATGTATAAAAAAAAATCAAAATCGGTTCATAAATGAGCGAGTTTTGAGGTAACAAACATAAAAAAAACATACAATCGAATTGAGAACCTCCTCCTTTTTTGAAGTCGGTTAAAAATAAAGATAATATACATTTAAAAATATAAAATATAGCCCACCAGTATCGGGAACAGGGTCCAAGCTGGTGGTCAGGGCTCCAGAGAGATCAACCTTCTGACTTGCGAGCCGTGTCCAGGAGTACCGCCTTCTGCACCAGCCCTTGATCCAGCCATCTGACGAGAGCCTCTTAAGGTGTTGTTGCTCTTGGATATTAATCGATAGACTGAAACGACTATCAGCACAATGACAGCTGAGTCCACATCCCACATGTTGACAACCTCGCAGGCCAAGTCTAAATATTTTATCTGTTATTTTATATTATTAATATCTTACCATAATGGGGTTGTTCCTGTCACCACCTGCTCCAACAGCCATCAGCTCTTTCTCTCTGGAGTCTTGGATGTCCACCATGAGTTTGACGTATCCTTGGACGACATTGAGTCGTGATGGCCAATCAGAACAGGATCAAAATTAAGATGTGAAAGCTGCAATTTTTTCTTAAAGACATGTTATATTAATTTTATGTAGGTATGTAATGAACTAATGAATAATCTATTATTCTATAAATATCAATATAATAGTACATATTAATTTAAAAAAAAAATTTAGAATGATATTTTTTTTACCCGCTTTGCAAGCGCATGGTTTAGGTTCAAACCTGGCATGTACCAATGTGACTTTTTTAAATGTGATATGTACTTTCTTAGTTAATCTAAGACACCAATGACTAACGGATACCTCCAATGAATAGTCTGAAATCGCCAACACGCAGTGAGCTAGCGTGATGATTAATGCTCAATCCTTCTCTGTATGAGAAGAGGCCATGCAGGTGGGACAGTTACAGGTTAATTTACTATATTTATGTTTTTTTTTAAACACTATAAACTCAATATCTCTATCTATCAATACCTCTTAGCTAATTAATTAATTTCTTTACTAAGTAGGTACATACTTTATGGCTCGCGACGAATACGAGAGATAAAAAAAAATTATCAGATTTAAAATTCTTTCTATAATTATCACGGAAAGAGCTAAAACCAAAATCAATGTTTATAAAATAGGTTTCAGAAAGCTCTTGCAAAGTCTTGAACAAAATAATCTCCGAGTTGGTTTTTATGACACCCAATGGTAAGCTGGGCTATTTTTAGCCTCAACCCACGCGGCTCTCAGGATAATGAACTGAGAAATATATTATAATCACCTATACAACAACCTCTCTAAGATTTTCTTAATAATCAAAGAAAAATTTGGAATTAGAATAGGTATTAGAGATATTATTTTTACTTATTACGAAAAAATTGGCCAAGTCCGAATCGGATTCGCCTACTACCGAAAACTAACACGTTGCTTGTTTGGTTTTCTTTATTTATTATTATTATTTATTGTTATAGCGGCCATACTTGAAGCCAAAACACAAATTTTAAGTGTCGTACCGGTTTAAAAGATACTACTACTACCTATTACCTGGGACAAACGTACGGACAGACAGTAGAGCATTAGTACCTTAAGCCTTAGTTCCTAAACAATGTAAATGTACATTGTACAATACAATTTACTAATTAATTTAAAGAAATAAAAGACCTATCCTTATCCTATAATACGACTGTGGTTGACCTACAACAAACCACAAACATTTATTTCTAAATTAAAAAAAAGAAATCTAAAAATAAAGCTAATCATTTGTTTAACATATTTCGATAATTAAATAATACCAAAGGTGAATGATTTCTTCACCGTGTGACATTTCAATCTGGTCCAATTTCGCAGGCTTTTTATGTAATAAATACTGTTGATGGCTTTTTAAAAAGTATGCACTGGTTTGTAATTTGTACTGTCATCCGCCAGAATGGGCAGGTTTGTAAGTCGGGCTTCCCAAACTTATTATACCGTGACGCCCTTGGGAGTTTTCCCATTTCTTTGCGACCTTACGGCCAAAAAGTATGTATCAGTGTGTAGCTCTAGCCAAGTAACAAGTTATGAAAAAATCTCCAAATAACATTTATCATTTTTATTAGAAACTAAGATCAGAATGCACTCAGCGGTCAGCGCTTACTTAGGCGCGAGCCACACTGGAGAGACGAGGTGCAGACGCGCATTTCTCCATACATTTCTAAACAGTCGGACGCGGCTTCGATAGAAAATGTTTAGAGAAACATGCGTCCGCGTCTTGTCCTCGTCTTACGTCTTTTTTGTGTAGCCTGCGCCTAACACGAGTCGGTCGTATCGTTAAAAACAGGGAATCTGCGTGGATCGCTTCGCTGCCCCCTGAGGTAATGCCGCGGCACCCCAGGGCGTCGCGAACGCATATTTTGAGAACCTCTGGTAAGTATAAAGAAAACACCAATTTTTCTCCACTTATAATTACTACGTGATAGAGGGCGACACGAGAGAGGGAGAAGTTTTAGGTAGACTGTCATGTTAATGTTACCGATGTTACTGACAATTTCAAGATCCCAATAATGCTTTAGTCTGACCTCTATTTTTGGAATACATTTGATGTGTAACGTTCCGCCTCTAAAAATTATTTCCTCATTTATTAGAAAGCTTTACAAATCTCTAGCTAGAGTCTAGATCTAGTCCATTACAGTCAGCTCAGGCTGTATTCTAAAGATAGCTGTAATACTTAAATTGATATTTCTTTTACAGTTGACATATTTAGAAGCTAAAAAAAAACAGATTACTTGGTTGAAATAATAGAGAGTTATATTTTTTTTTTTCCAAATTCGTTTCATAATAAATTAAGGCGGATTCATCTTCAAGGAGCTACAGAAACCTGGAGCTTCTTGTAGTTACCAAACCTATAAAAATATTACTAAAAGTATGTATTTATTATATTACTATGTATTCAACAAACTACTCAACAATTCAAAAGATTTATTGGTTAACTGAGAGCAAGTTTAACTACCAGTCTGCCTACTCTGGTTATACAATAACCAGCTAGTTAAGATTTAAGTAGTAAGATTCTATATAAGAATAGGTAACGAATCATATCGAGTCAGTTTGTCATCGGTAACGTGACAAAAAATTTGCTAAAACCAGACCGAAACTAGATGGACAAAAACTGCTAAGTATATTTTAAATGATTTACTAGTCACCTTCTAATAAACATACATACCTCCACGTCTTTTTCTTATGAGGGCTAGAAAAAACAGTACATATGCCAACTTGCTACATACTAAAATTCTTCTGTAACTAACTTTAATAATACAGGGTTATTTGTAAAACACCAGCATCCTTCAAAGGGGTCATCATTATGAACAACTTTTACTATGGGACCAACCCTGAAATTGGAAAAAAAAAATCAGCTGTGCCATACATTTTGTTGAGTCATGTGAACATAAATGTATGGAATAGCTGATTTTTTTTTGCGATTTCAGGGTTGGTCCCATAGTAAAAGTTGTTCATAATGATGAGTTTAATGACCCCTTTGAAGGATGTTGGTGTTTTACAAATAACCCTGTATAGCTACTAAATAAGTAAATGAAAATCCCTGATAGTGTCGAGGAAGAATACTGTACTGTGAGAATACTGTATGTGTGTGTGTGTAAGAATACTGTAGTGTGTACAGCGTGTGGGTTTGAGTGGAGTGGTTTATAAACTTTTTCTTATTCTTGTAAAGAATAAAATAGAATGTGAGAATATTTGTGTAATCACAAACATTGGATCCGGTCTGGCTCTAATTCAAATGTATTGAACTGCACTTAAGATATAGGAGAAAATATAAAAGTCAGGATAGGTTAGATTAGGTTAGGTTCGACCCTCGGCAAAAGGTAGATGGTGGAACACCGGGGTGGTTTAGTAAGTAGGAGTCTCACACGCCCCTCCGTCCCCCCCAGGGCGGAGGAAGTCCATGATGGATTTCCCCCCGATAACAAAAAAAAAAAAAAAAAAAAAGGTTACGATACTCTCCAGTCGTTATTGCAGATCGTACTTAAGACATGGTTTGGACTAAATTCTACTTTAATCACAAGCCTTAAGAGTTGCAATTAGTATTGCTTATTGACAGCTGTTGCCTGCGCAAACTCGCACTCTTCACCTCAAAGCGGTTACAAACTTCGACAATCATGGTCTATTAATTCATGACACAGTCAACATATCGACATAGACTTCAGACAGACATTAATAATCTAAGACACATCACTTAATTTTTTTGCTCTCACAGCCTACTCGTCTTAAGCAAAAAAAGATTTAAAAAACATGCACAGCGCAAATAACGATAGACTTTTTTTTTCAAGGCCTACTCTTAGTTGAAGCCTAATTACTATCCGTCATAATTTTGTAACCAGTAGAAAAGTAGATGTACGGTCACCAAAGGAGATAAGTTACCAGGGGCGCTAGTTAGGTTGTAATATTTCCAAGATGTCATCAATACAATTTAGTTTTATCACATTTTCTGAAAAGGTATACTACCTAACCTATCAAAAAATCCACAAAAATTTCATCCTTAACTAGCGAGCGCCCCTGGTAACTTAACTCCTTTGCTGACTGTACCTACATAGTTTTTTTCCACCATCGTCGTGGGTGCAGCTTGTAGACACAAAATTTCCCATGTCCAAAGTCCCAAATCGCAACAAACGGTGACCGTGCAAAAATGTCCATGCAAAAAGTTCCGTGCAAAAATTCGCGACCCGTAACGCTGAAGGCTAATCGTTTAGCCATGGCGCCAACCATGACATATTAAGTATAAAAGTGGTCAAATATCTGTCCACTTCAAATCGAATACCTGTGTGTAATATTTGTTAAATGATGGCAATGAATAAAGGTGCCAGACGGCAGACAATGGTGTTTTGACGAGGTCGCGCGTTGCGCAATCATTCGCGAAACGCTCGCGAATCGGCAGCCATGTTGGTTTTCACGAAGCGCTGGAAAATTAATCACATACACAGAAAATACATAGCAAATTATCATTATCATACAAATGCCTAATAAGTAGCTACTATTTGATCTGATCGAACAAAAGCAACGAAGTCAGAAGTAGTAGTAGTCGGCAACAGAAAGTGGCTGCGTCTGCGCAGCGCCGTAGAAAATGCACTCCGAAAAGTTAAACTAAACTATGCAGTTTTTATGGCTTTGCTTCGAAGTTCGTGCACGGAGACTGACGTCATGTTTATGAAAAATATAAAGTTCATACCTACGCTATAAGGCTGACCCCACATTGGTTTCGTTATGAGTCTATCGTTTGAACAACTAGTTGTTTACGCATTTATCAGTTGCTATAGCGACCATTACACTGCACATTGCATAGGCAAGTTAAAAAAACGAGAACGCGAAGTCAAACGAAAAAGTCACAATAAAAGCAACCATATGGAAGAGGAAGCAACTTTTAAGACGCTAGAGCAACTTTTAAAACACTAGCAACTTTTAAGTCACCAGAGCAACTACAAATGTGACGTCACAAGGTGACGATGAAACGTCAAGTTGCCTAATAGCCCAGTAGAAGTAAGATTCTATCTTATAATTTCATTAAAGTCATTTATTTTTGCACAGGAGATTAGTTACGTGTATTTAAAGCTTCGTTTAAAAAGTTAGAAAATTTAGACCAATGCTTTAGGTATAATTTAGGTTTCTGCAAAATCCATTACAAACGGTGAACACATCGGTAGTCTTCGGGTTTCCGTATTCACCCGAATGTATTATCTCCATGTCTAGTAAGTTTTGTATTTATTTGTACTCAAATCTTTAATTATTTAAATTTAGAACTACATACTTTATTGTTCTTTTGTTTTGGATTTCCATGTGAACTACATAAAATTATAAAACCTATAAAATCTCTTTATTAACCAACGACGGAAAAAAGGAGGAGGTTCTCAATTTGACTTGTACCTAGGTATTTATATTTTTACAATTGGATTTTTATTCAATAGACTTTACAAGTTTTCGAATATGTTTCAACGCCAATTGTCCGACCAGCCCTCTTGACGAATATTGACGATCACCTAATTTTGTAGACTCTATGTACAATACTGTGAGAGTGTTACGGTTTTGTTTATATGTAGGTATATTATATTTATAAAAAATATTTTTTATGGGTTTTATTTTGAAGATGAACAAGGTGATTCGTACATAACTAACGTACAATTAATCCCAACCACAGTTGTTCAAAATTAAAAGTAAATATTTATTACTATTCGGGTACCAGGTTGTTCATCAACCATAGGACAAAGAAAGCTAATTCGGGCAGAGCTTAATTTTAAAGGTTTAATTGGAAGTACACTGAATATAAAAACCGGTTTTTTATATATCACACCGGTTTTTCATTCCCTATCCTTGAATTCCGCGTGGCTTTTCTTATAGAAACCATGTTTTTATAATAACTTTACCCACACAAAATCTTCTAATCTTCTGTAGGTATGACGGTATAGCATTTTATAATTGTTAAGTATCCTCTAATTTCGGAACTCAAATAATAATATTACTCAGACGAAAATAATTTAAAATTCACGTCATTTATAAAAAAAGGATTAAGCTTAGTTAATTAATTAATTTTAATTGGCCATACCAATAAACCAAAACTGCTAGTTACTTAGAAAAAATTACACTATTATTCAGATTCAGATTCAGAAAAAAACTAATTTTCATTAAGTTATAAGTGATTTTATAGGCCGTACTGGATGATGTATCTTTAACTGATCTTATAAAAAATGTTGTCACATGACAGTGTCACTAGCTCAATGCGGGTTGGCAATTTCAGACTATTAAATCCAGGTTTCCTCACGATGTTTTCCTTTACTGTTAGTCAGTGGTGTCTTAGATTAGCTAAGAATTTACATATATGACATTGAATAAATCACGTTGTTACCACGACCTTTTTCTTGACTTCTTTCTCTTTGAATAATTATAAATAATTAATTAATTACGCTAATTCTTCTTAAAGGAGATCTTATCCTATTGTAATTAGAAAACTTTATAAAAAAATATTTAATTTCTAAATAAATATTTCTTAAAATTTATTTTTGATTTTTATGTGTTGTTGTTTGTCTTTCTTTATATTACTCGTTCCTTTTGTTTTTTACACAAGAATATTCTGGATTCAAATATCTATAATAATACTCAAATAGACCTAATTTTTAACTAAGAGTATTACCCCTAAATTATATATTTGTTTCAAATTTCAATAAAGTTTTGAATGTATACAAGATTTTAACCGGTATGGTTTAATAAAATAAAAACCGGTTTTTATATCGATATATTTTGTATATTATATTATTATCTTTAGTAGCCTCTAACTTTGGAACAAAATTTTTTATATTACACAGACTAAGAACATAAACTCATTAATATTATAATTTTTAAAACTAAATTTTTTTATGATGTTGTTGTCAGCGATTCGAAAGCACGGCGGCCGGCTACAAAGTGAGCGCGATAAAACCCCCTACGCCCCGCACAACCCCTCGTATTATTTTCGTATGCCGTGCTAACAAATCTTAAGTTTTCTGACAATTCCATGGACCAATTCTTCTAATCTTTTGTATGATGATAGAGTACATAGTTATGGTCAAATAATCACCAATTTCTGAACTCAAATTTTATATTACTCACTTACTCAGACCATAAAACTTTGAAACTGAAAACTCAAATAATTTGGAAAGCTCTTTAGATAATTTTCTAAACTTTTTGTAGTAGGTAAAAATATACAATACCAATTCATTAAAATTATTTCCAGACACTAGAATAATTTATTGAAGACACAATTGTAATATTTAGTTTTTCAATGTTTGGCCTTATAACATAGGTTCCATGTATCCAATCTTTCTAATCTTTTGAATGATGATAGAGTATATTGTTATGGTCAAATAACCACCAGCTTCTGAACTCAAATTTTATGTTACTCACTTACTCAGACTATAAAACTATGAAACTGAAAACTCAAATAACTCGGAAAGTTCTTTAGATAATTTTCTAAACTTTTTACAGTACGTAAAAAGATACAATATCAATTCATTAAAATTATTTCCAGACACTATAATAATTTATTGAGGACACAATTGTAATATTTAGTTTTACAATTTTTGAACATAAAACATCAGTTACATCAGTTCCATGTATCCAATCTTTTTAATAACTTAATAACTATAAGATAACATTGTCCTTAATCACACAGGACTAGAATTTTTGACTTAAATTTTATATTCACGGTTTGTCATGCAGTTTTGCAAAAACCTAAATTGTACTTAAAGCAACGGTCTAAATTTTCTAACTTTTTAATAGAAGCTCTAAATATACGTAATTAATCTCCTGTGCAAAAATAAATGACTTTAATAAAATTATAAGTTACGGTCAAAATACGACGTTCCGCTATCGGTCTATAAGTGACGGTTAAGCTAATGAGCGGTCACCTTAAATAAAAACAGTTCTTTTTATAAAATACATTGCATCTTACAATTTTAATGTAATATGAGACAATAGGCAATATACAGATTAAAACATAAACAATTATACTTTTTGCATCTTTGGTCACGAGGCTTTTAAAAGACCCCAATTTTCAGTCAATAAATTATCAAAAAAACAGCTTTTAGTGTCTGTTAATTGGAGTACTTTTTTAAATAAATAACACGTAAAATTAAAACTCATACCACATTACATAATGGTTTGGACAATTAATAACTGTTTTGTAACGAAATGACTAAATGAGAGTGAAAGTAAATAATGCGAATAACAACAACGTCGCTCTATTTGTGCAATTAGTACAACAATGCAATGTGACAACTCGTAAATATGCAAATATATGCAAAACCAGATAAATTATTCAGTTTTATTCAAAAGGAAACAACAATTATTTGATTTATATTAAAAATAATATCAGAAGTATATTAGTAATTAGATTATTTCTACCTAAAATATTTTGAACTAAGTAAATCTTATGCACGTTGAAATTAAGTTAATTAATTTTAATAAATAAATAAACATTAAGTTTGATATAAGTTACGTCAAATTTGACGTTTAATATTGATAAATTTTCGATTAAATGATCTAAGCTTGCGCTACATAGAGTTTAAAAACTTAAAAGTTAAGTAGGTACTTAACTTAAATGTTCAAGGCGCTTACCATTTTTATTTATATAAAATAAATTGATAATAATCTATAAATAAAAGAAATACCTATAAAAATGGCAATTAAAGAACAAACCCGTGTCTATCATTTATCAACTTCTAAAATATATTAATACATTGATTTTATGTAATAGATACATAATACAAAAGAGAGCGTAACATTTATTTTTAAATCGATATTGCATAAACAAAACTAGTTTTTATTTACTACCACATTATATCTACTGACGTAAAATACTATTTTTTTGGTGTCAAATAACGATTCTTCGTAAAATTGCAAAGATAATGTCTATTTGAATAAATGCCTTTTAAGATTCATTGATGTTATTAAAAATACATTTAGAGACACATAAGAACAGTTCTTTGCATCCCGGCGGTGTGTAACAATAGATTTCTTATTGTGTCTCATTTTTCGATCTTATTCGAATTAATTCTTGATTTCAGATTTTTAAAAACATAATTTTGTTTAACCAATAACGAGGAATTCCATTCCTTATTTAAATAAGAAGACCAGTTTAAAAACATTTAAGGCAAAGGCTTATCGGCATTCAGCCAAGTTATCTGTCGTCGTAGGGCAGACAAGGTCGCTCTGCGATCGTCGACCGGCGCAGACGCCTCGCGGCCGCAGGTAGCGGTTGTTATAAGGTTAGTTACTAACCCACAAAGAATGTCAGCCCTTCCGATTTATGTCCATGGTTTTCTGTGCAGGAAAAACTTTAGATTTAATTTGATGTGCTCTTAGATTTTTTAATCTGTGGTTTTACCCAGTCTGTTTGCTTATAATTATTGCGAGATTTATTAGTTTGGATTATAATTTTAAGATCAAATAGATTTGAATTTGAATTTGAATTTAAAGTCCAAATCCACTTTGTCCACAGCAGATGTAAAAGCTAAGAATAAATAAAGATAGGTTTTCTTGTAAACAAAACAAATCCTAATTTATCTTAATTTAGTTTTTTAAGATTTAATACGAATTTTAGAATAAATTTAAAATTTCAAAATTGGACCGATTTTCTAGATTCGTAAATGTTTGCGACCTTAAAACTAATCGATGAGTACAGAAATTAAACTTAGATTTTTTTTTATTTAGATAACTATTTGATTTCGATATTATCTAAAATGTTTCAGAATTTGAAGCTCGTATTTTTAGTCTCTGTACGGTGTCCTTAGAATACAAAAAATACTAGAGGCCATCGCAAAAAAAAGGAAACACCATAAATAATTCAAAAATGGAGTAATTTCATGTTTAACGGTTAGCCAACTACATCGCTTTATCGCATAAACATTTGTCACGCTAAAAATCTTATATTCTCTTTTATCTTTTGTGGCATTTCCACCTGTAAAAATGCCGTCGGACTTACTAAGGAACAGAATGGGAAGGCATTTCGTTACGTTTACGTTTTGTTTATGGTCACAGTGCGCGACAAGGAAATACAATTGAACGCGGGTTCTGGTTTGTTCTGTATTCTGAGGGTCCTACCTATTGAGAAATTTCTAAAGGAAATTTTCCCCTAAGATACTCGCTTATTTGAAGTGAATAGTAACTACAATATCTGTATTGTCTTTGGTTAGGTAAGCTATTCAACAACTATGTCAACGAACCTTAATTAAATGGACATAGAGTAGCAATATTCAGTACGTTAACTTGTTGATTGAAAACAATGTTTTTTTTTATTGTAGGTAATTAAATTTTTTATGTGGCATAATGTGGGCATAATTATTGATAATAATTTTTATAATAATCACCAGTAGTTGCTGGCTGGGTCCTACTTTTTTATTTTTAAATGTCTGTTTTTATAATATATACTTAAATATTTTTATAAATTATTTAGGTATGCATACTACGCGAACACTAAAGGTTCAAAATTTGTAGAAAAAATATAAGAGATTTGAACCCGAGACCTACTGGGTAAAGCCCCTGCCGCTCTGCCTCTGAGCTCTGTAACTGTGGAAATCATAATATTGGCCGTTAAAATTTTCTGTAGGTACCTAACTTAAAAACTAATTTATTCCTAACGAAATAATACATCCTAATCTAACTTAACCCAAAGTAATTTAAACCCAGCGAGGTATTTCAAATCAACAATACACCAAAATACCCCTAGCAACACGTTTTGATAAAGTCTAATTCATTCGACAGTTCGACAGTCGTCGGCTCCGAAACATCTCGTAATCCCGAGGGAGTCTGTTATTGACCTAACCTCTACAAGGACATTGGGGAAGGTCGGAGGGTCTCCCCACACAGGGTGACGCCCTGAGGGGATTTTTCTATTATTTCTAACCTCGAGACGCCCTCGAATATCTTGTGTAGACTGTTTTAAATCAAATCAAAGCGTTTCGTAACGTTTAGTCAGTAATTGGGGAATTATAAATTATTAATTGTTGATAACTCAGTGATTATGTTTTATCTTTGAAGTTACAAATTTTTGTAGAATTCAATTATCAATTACGAGTAGGATCCGCGACCTGGCCTAGCCGGCGAAACGTGGGTTTATTGGCACACACCTCAGCCTACCCCCTCTAGGGAATACAGGAGTGAGTATGTTATGATATACTTTACAAATGCAACATAACGCATAGAAATAATTTTAAATTTTAAAAAGAATTTATGCATGTGATGCAAAAGCCAAAGTTCTAAATTTTTTTACCAAGAAAAAAAAAAAAGATTACGAATATGATTTGAAACTGCTATGCTGGTTAAATTTTAAGCTACAAGCTTGAAGCTGGGTAGCTAAGTAAGCTATTCCTAGTCCTGCTTTTGCTATTGAAGTTCTCTTCTACAGCGTTTATGTGGGCTTACATAATTTATTAATATCATGAATTGACTTTACATCATAGCAAGCTCCATTGTGGGACAAAATTTGTAGCTAAATAATACTGAAACCCACTGAAAGTACATTGTGTAATACCTACATGAAACACGACGTCATTGCCAAACCGTGGGCGTATTATCAACAGCAAATAGTGTTCAATAAAATGAACCTTGTCCAACAGGAATACGTTCGATTTTCCTATAAACCTGATACTATTGACGTGCAACTGCACTGAATCCTATAGAGAGTTTTAACTTGATTGGTTGCGACTTGCGTGGGATAGAATGACGTAGTTGCTTACAGTCTGCATCCCTTGGGCGTTAAATGTCACGAGTTCACGACTTCTAATTTATCAGGAAAACAACCAACTCTAACAAAGAAATTTAAAAAATACCCAATACCTTTTAGTACTAGCTTTACCTTTAACCAAAAGGGTTGAGCACGAAAATGATTTTCCGTCTATTTGAAGTGTGTAAAATTTGTATATACTATAGCACGCGCTGAGCTCCTGTTTGTGCGATTTCTCTATTCAACCGTCTCATTACGAATATGCGAACTACAGAGCATTTTCATATTTTTGTAAGAAAAAAAAAAGACAGTTGCTATGCGATAAAGGTTGAATTTTTTGTAGAAAGACCCTAGGTTAGGAGTATCATAGACACGCTACAATATTTGCGCTAAAAACCTTGAAGCGCAAGTGCTCAAAGACCATCCATCTGTATTGTTAATATTACATCTTTTTAAAATAATAATTAATTAGACACATTTAGATATTAATACCGATATATAGTTATTATATACTTACATTGTGTTTATCGCTATTATGTATAAAATTATTGTTAAATAATTGCCTTCATTAATTGATCTCCAATACGAAGCGACGACCTAATTAATGATACGAACGTACAAATAGTGATTAATTTTCAGGGCAGAATATCTAGAATTCTAGATAAATAATTTGTGTTAGATTCTAGCGGAATAGTGACTCAGTATTTACGTGCGGATGGTAACAAAATGTAATCATTGAAATATATTTATTATAATAGGTACCTAAGAAGGTACTTAGTAAAAAGGCCTCGTTTACTATTTAATAACATAAATTGCTAGTTATGTTATTATATTGTAAACAGTGTCTGAAAAATAAGGTCGAGAATGGTTTAGTGATTATAGCTTTCGTAGAAATTGAGGGACTCAAAAATAATATTTAATCAGAAGAATCATAACAATCCTTATATAATTGAATTACAGAGAAGTGTGGTCATATTTTAGGGTCGCAAATAAAAAAAAAATAGTAAGTAATATAATTATTTAATAAGAAAATTTGAAAAAACAACTGATACTGATGGGATTCGAACCCACGATCTTCGACGTACCGTGTCGACGCTCTAACCGCTGAGCCACCGTATCCCATCGGCTTCAATCGAAATTTCAAATCTCTTTTACAAGCCTAAGGCCTAATAAGTAATATTTCTAATCAATTAACAAATTGATTAGAAATATTACTTACTATTTTTTTCTTACTTAGCCTAAGATGTAAATGACCTAAGCACATCTTTTACAGCAAAAATAAATTGCCAAAAACACAAGGAAATTATCAAAACGCAATTTTAGGCTTTGTTATTTGATTAAAATTGTTTTCAAAGAAATTTGTTTATTTATTACAAATTTCTCGTGTAAACTTTGTGCCGAAACTGCCATAGAAACAGAAAAGAAAATTGATAATATAGATATGTACTTATTCATGTAGCTATAAATTTTCTGAACAAAATTACTCCAATTTATGTCAAGATCAAAATATGGTAGAGCGTCTAAATCAAATCAAACCCTAATGAACTGAAATAAGACGCAAATTACATAGAATCAATTTTATCATCTTGAAATCTCCAAAGCAAATATTTGTTCTTATCATAACCATGGTAGCCATAGAAAAAGAAGGTTATAAAAATATTCAGTGCCAAATAAAATAGGTCAATGCTGTTAATGATGCTAACCCAAGTTCGCGACTTCCGATCTGTCCAAGGTTACCATTGAATAGGCCTCTACTTACCGACTCTATTATTAAGAAATGGTCGTTAAATTATGATCTATGGGTCTTGTACAACTTTATGACGTGCCCTGGGGGACGGGTCTAGACGATACCAGTCAACTTCTGGCAGTTGGCGGTGCTTCAGGTGGTGCTTCGTGATCAAATCGCTGCCTGAATTCAATAGTGACACAAATCAAAATCTTCCCATTTTGACCTAGTTATGGATTCTTGTTCTAAATTATGTACTATGCAGTAAAGAACCAACTTGTTTGTTCATAAAATACCCTTTATGTGGTGCTTGAGCCATTCTTAAAGTAGGAGGAATAAGTGCGCGAACACTTGAAAACGAAAAATTAAAGCGTGATTTCTCAATTTGTTAAATTTTGACTTGTGCCAATATTGAATTCAGTCAGCGAAATATGCCTTTACAATAAAAAAAGAAACATATAGGTATAAGTTACTTGATAGAATATTTTAAACTTCGTTAAAACTGGAAGTACAATTTTTGCCACACATCGGCCCTCAACCTTTTTGCGTAACATTTTTGCAGTAATGACCGCAATTCGACAGCTGTTCCTCAATGCCGGTTGCTCAACCTTGCTTACGGTTGCTAGTTGCCCGACTGAGTGAATCATGGGTGTTAACGCAATTCGCCATGAGATTACATTAGAGAGGCGATGAATGTTGCTGATTTTTGGAAGATCATTTAAATGAACTTCAGAATTTTTGTAGAAAGAAAAATCACATCGCATGCTTTTATAAATGCTCTAGAAAACTGTCCATATATTAGATTACTTAAAACTACTGAAAATCAGTGCTGTGATCGTATTAATTTTATTCTGCAACAGCAGCTTTATGCTGAAAGTCAGCCATTTTCTGCATAACTACAGCGCAGCTTAGTTGAAAAGGGAAAAAAGAAAAATACTACTTTCTTCATTTTTTTTTTCATTATCGTCTTTTATTTTTATCGTTTGCGCTTAGGTTGTGGCCGAAATAAATTTATTTTTAAATTATTTTCTTTCTTTTCTATTACAAAAAAACGGCCGGGAGATTTGTTCATAGTTTGGATTCTATGGAGTATTCTAAAACATTTAAAACTCCCAATCCTGTTTTATCCCGCACTCGAACCCGTACAGGCGTGAGTATATGTACAGTGGTACACCTTTTTCATTCTGGCCTTTGGAGCCAGGTTGAAATGTTTCAAAGCGCAAATTTAATTGTGATTTTTATCTCCCGATGATTATAGTTAAGAAATAAAATAATAGCCTAATTTATTTTAAAATACTCGAAGTAAATTTCCACGAATTATAACGATCCGATAACAATCAATTTGAAAAGCAAAAATATCTCATAAAATTCGCAATTTTTACCCTAAACAGCCAGACCCCTTGTCTCAAGTGCTCGCAAAAATATATCTACGAGATAAGTATACATATATTAACTTTTTAAACACAGACAGACACCATAGATATAGATTAATATATTCTCCCCTTCGTCCCAAGAATCTAGATCACATAATATAAATGTACTATAGTATGAAGTAATGTGGATGAATAGATTAGTATGACAAACGTAAAGGGATGACAAAATGAGGTACTTAAAATAAGGAAACCTGGAAAAGGTTTTAGTGTAGGTGTCTGGCCTTTTCTGGGGTGAGAGTTCTATTCATAATTAATTGAGTAGGTTTCTGATATTGATAAAGGAAAATTGTAAGCTATTAATACTGGAGCAGTGGTTATTCTTTCTTTTTTCGTATGGTTGATGAGCAACCTGGTGTCAAAGTTAAAACCATCCGTAGGCCTCTGACATGGCTTTACACACCGTTGAAAAATCTCTCAGGTGCCTCACGATGTTTTCTTTCACCATTTTAGCGATAATACCTATTTCTAAAACGTGCATAAATTCGAAAAGTTTGAATCTTTTTTTCTTGGTTATCACGTCACTAATGTCATTTGACAATGACAGTGACAGTTCGTGTTGACAACCCCTCTACCTCTTTGGCCTGGGACTCCTGACAAGATTCACATTAATTTTATTAATATTAAGAAATACCTGTAAAGTTATCAACAATAAACCCGCTGAAGACCTCAGCAATTATTTTTATTACTAATAACATACAAACACTAGGAAACATATCAACAGCTTGTATTTGGTGCACAGATAGATCATGATCTGAATTGTAACAGGAAATCATTTTTATCGTCCGACCTCCACGCGGGCGAATCCTTGGACAAAATTTGTCCTTCTTTGAAATCTGTCACTTTATCTCTTACCTACTAGCATTAAATGCTAGTAAAAGATAAAGTAAAATTCTGTTGAATGACAGATAATGGAATATCAGCTTAGCTTATCATACAAGAATTTATTACGATAATTGTACGTAGGTTACTACTAGCAAAAAATTAGGGCCTGCAAATATTTAAACAAATCATTAATGCCTAGGTTTTTAGGTTACCTAAAATAACTAATATAGGTACCGATAAGAACGTATTGGATATCCGTGCGACTCTTAAATATGATTGCACCTTTTTATTATAGGAACGTTTTTTTTTAAACAAACGCAATTGTGCAATAAATTATGGATGATATAGAAAAAAAAGTTTGCTGATGGAAAATCTCAATGATATCGAATAATGAAACTAATTTTTTTTAACAATTTAAACGCCATGACGGACACATGGTGTCCGACAAACAATAGAATTTGCATTGTGTCTGCTGTCTGGCAGTCAAAGTGTAGCTACCAAGCTCAACGGAGAAATAGCCTCAACAGAAAAAACACAGTGATATTAATACAAATATCTGCACTTCTGCAGTGTACAAGTGCGTGTGCAAACGTAGTACCTATTCTATTCTCTCTTTTAATCCGATGTGACGGCAATCCGACACGACCGGAGAAAGATCAGGCGCAGGACCGACGCGGTAACGGCATTGTTCGTTACAACTGAAGGTCCAATGTATATTATTAAATTTAAATTGTACAATTAAACAATAAAATAATATAGAATAATTATAAATATTAATTATCTCAAGCAAAAGGCTGAAATAATCGAATTATTATTCGTATTAGAAGCGTTTTCTTAGAAACACTCCAGACCAGACGAATACATTAGTGTTTTCGAATGAACTTGCGAAGGAATAACAAAACTCTGTCCAGAGAATTTGGTGTCTAATTTAATTCTAGACTTTGTTGAAGTTGAGTCTGCGATCTAGGTCGTAATTTTTTTTATCATTGCGATTTATACCCCAGTACAAGGTTTGACGAGGTTTCAATGATTTTTTTTTTCTACTTTTACTTTTCAAAAGAACTAAAAAAATATACAAGTTCTGACATCACGCCAACAGCCTTTTATTTATTTATTTTTCTTATAAATATTTTATCTTAAATGTATTGTACCTAAACCATGTCAGAAATTAGGTTTCCTGTTTTTCCCCGTCTCAATTCTAGGCTTTTCAAATCATTGTCCAAAACGCACAGTCCTATAGAATCCTATAGACTAAACTCTAAAAAATCTCGGAAAATCGCTAAGAAAGGCGTTTTCGTTTTTCTATTGTCAATTTGGTGACAGAAATCGTTCATTCTTGTTTAGCGCCGCGGCTGCCATGCGCCTACGGGCTACGAAGCGCGCGACGACGACCGACGCGGAGCGGTGACGAGGGCGGCCGCCGGGCGCGGCGTAGCCAGCCAGTGTACACACATTATAATATATTAATAGGCGACCGATCCGTAGAAAAGCCGCGAGATCATGTCGGATTTTCGAAGCGGTTGCAAGGCTCTTAGACTACATTTTTAATTGATTTTAACCCAACGAACCGGTAGTCCTATCTATTACACCTCATAAACAAGGAGTAATTAGTATTTGCTCCTTGACCATAAAGCCTACCTAACCTAAATTTTTGTTGTAAATAGGATTATTTTTTTTCCATAATAACACCTTTTTTTGGCCTATACAGATTACCATAAATTAGAGGAAGGATCACAATGGGTACAATAAGTACCTGTTGCAATGGGTAGGTACTTGACACTCTGTGCTCTGATCAAAATAAGTTAAGGACAGTTTAAAAAAGTCGTCGTCGTAAAAATTAATAAAATATCATAAAATATCGCAAAAATGTCTCATAAACTTGTTAGTTCTGTAAAATAAATTTATTTTTATTAAAAAGTCATTCTTAACTTGACTTTTATGAACTACCTTTTATAATCTGTACTAGTCTAATTTTTTTTTAAGAAAGACGTTTGTACATAATATTGTATCAATTAAAATAAGTTTTCGTAGCTTGACCTAAATCTCTGCGATTTAATACCAGTTGCCATTTTTGTTGAATAAAAAGCCTTAAGAAACAGGTCGTCACAGCGTGTTTGGGGGGTTGAGGGGGGAGGGGTGAATTTGTGAGGAGTAAGATCGTCTTTAGTGTCTTAAGTTTGCGTAGTAACTGTGTTGTTAGTTACAATAAATAATTGTTTATATTTAAACAATATTTTCCTATTTTATCTCGATGGTCAAGCAAAGTTATCGAATTACTCGAATAGTTTTTTTTTTTAAATATTGTAGACACTAGACAAATATTACTTAATGTTTGCGGTGTTGGCTAAGAAAATAATTTATTTTAATTGTACATAATTACATATCTCCAAATTCAGTTCAAATTCAATTTCTGTCAAATTTCAGTACTTCTAGTGTAAACTTGGTACCTATACAAATAATAAAACCAACGAAACTAACAAGTAGCTAAGTATTAATAATTAATGATCCATCTAGGCACTCATAATTAGTTATTTATTAGCATAAAAAATTGAGAGACAACAAAAGCAAAAAGTACACCTGACCTCGTTCAGTTATATTTCTTCTAAAGCCAGTTCAGTATATAGTGCTAATGATCGTCAATTTGTTCCCAACATACTCATCAATCCATTTTAATTAGTTTCAAATTTAAAACTTGGTTCATAACTTAATAAGTCTTGTGTTTTTTATCTTCGGGTGCAAACGCGATACTAAAAATAAGAAAATGTAGAAATCTTTTAGAAGTAGATAGATAATTTAGGTAAATGGTCGACTAGGGATGGAATTTTCAAAAATCCTTTCCTCTCGTCGTAATGGCGCATTGGTTATGGACCCGCTTTGTAAGCCCGGGTGTGAGTTCGATACTGACATGTACCAGTGTAACTTTTTCAATGTTTATCGAAGACGCCACTGACTAACAGTAAAGGAAAACAGGGGGACAGGAAACTGGACTTAATGGTCTGAAATCGCCAACACGCAGTAAGCTAGCGTGGTGATTAATTTTCGATCCTTTTCTGTATGAGAAGAGGTCTTTGCCCTGCAGTGGGACAGTTATAGTCTATATTTATTTATTGTTTCCTCTAAGAAACTGACTGTCCTACCATAATTCTAGCTAAACCTTTATGCTTTCATTTCCACGATTATTAATCATTAGTCCGAACATATCTTTAACCCCCTTACTTAAAAACGACGATTAAAAGTTAAATGACTTTAAACGTCAAATAAGTCAATTGCTATCTCTATTTATTTACATGCAAATGACAAGGAAAGGTGCATAATTTAATCAGTGATTAAGAGTTACAAGGTTTTATAAGTCAGGCCCTAATCTTTAATAAATATATGCCCATTGTTATCGATCTCATAATACACTGGATTTCGGCAACTTAATGTAGTTGCGAGCAGAACTTTTTGTTGCTCGGTTTAAATGCGTTGTATTCATATTTGCGTATGTACCTATAACTTGTAAGAGTTCCTGACGTCATGTAAGAGGGCTACTAATGAGCAATAACTAGTAATGGCTACCTAATTATTAATTAAAACTCGGCTATCAGATGTCGGAGTTACCCAACACGTTTACAAACAGGATTTAAAATTATTTTAAATTAAGATAATTTTCCCTTCTTTTTGCACAGGCAAAGAATATTACCTATATATATTGCAGAGGTATGTTGAAGTTGATGATTGGGTATTTTAATCTCTTAGATGTAGTTTACCTAAATGATTTAAGCCAAAACGTTTTTTTAAAATTAAAAATGGCATAATATGGTTTAATAAATTTTGCACCAAATTAGACTTTTTACCCGATTCGCTAGGTTAATGGATAACATTACTTTCCTAATGTAAAAACTTATTCTTCCATTTTTCATTTCTCAAAATATTATAATTAAGTACTTACTTTATTAAAAACACGATGTTAATCATACCTATCTACACAGTTTATAATGATAGACATGTTTATCTATAAAACAAAATGGCGTCACATAAAATAAAACTGGCAGACAATAAAAAAATAACAAAAGAAATCGTGAGCCTGTTTTTTGCGGTGTTCGAATTTAGAAAAACCATTTCATAGACAAATTGAAAATAATAGGTCAGTTAGTCGAAACCATAAGCTAGAAAAATAATAAAAATTTGAAAATTTTATGGTTTAAAAAACCTTTTTTTTTACCGTCCGATTATTTAAATAAAAGATTGTAAAAATATCAATTCTTCAATCTGAATTAATACTAAGAAAGTTATTAAACTAGTTATAAAACATAATCTTGTGTATATTCGTATTACCCCTGTATTATTTAAACCCATTAATCATAATCCAACATATGTTTTGAACGCCGCAGGTAAACTTTACCTTAGACCTAGGTAATTAGATACCTGACGAGGAAAATATATATTTGTAGAATGTTTTCTACAAAACGATATTTTAATTTTCCGAATTCAGGCACAGATATTTTTATTCTATACCTATACATATAAATAAAAATCCTAATTATAATTGTAGAGTAAAATACACACAATTTAGACTAAACAGAACTTGAAAAAATATTGATGTTTCATTCTAAACAAGTTTCTTAGCTAAACAAAAGTTTTTTGAATACAAGTTTATATTTATACCTATATAATAATTATTTCAAATTTATTGACACAATAATTAATTTATTGAGGAGTAACCGGCTGCCGACGGCTGATAACATTTAATTTTACACTGTGCCTTATTTCTGCTACTTGAACTGTTAAAATAAAAATATACTAATAGACTTCTTATAAGAATATGGAAGGTGAGAATGAGATGAGAAAATGAAGAGAGATAAGAAAAGCCCCGAAATAAAATTCTATTGTAATTCAGACACTGAACAAAATAATATGTTCTTAGATTTTATGATTTGATTTCGGCAATAAAAATATACTTAAAAGATTTCATATATTTATATTCGGTAACCATAACAATAACGCTAAAGGCTCATTATTTTAGACAATTTATCAATATGATTTCAGCTGTCCAACGATTTTGTAATTCATGGCATATGAAAATTACTAACACGACGGTGAAACCTCACAACAAGCTGATAAAATGTTTAGAGTCAATCAAAACACAAACAATTTTTTTATACCCGACAAATATCTACAAGAATCCTACATCAACTATCTAGCATTGACTCATAGCAAGCCATAGTTAGTAAAACTTATGGTTTTGGAACTTGCCTGAGTCATTAATACGCTTTGTCATCGGCCATCAGACTGGTCTATTTTCTGACCTTATTTCTGACGTCATATCCCAAGAAGGCTTAGAACTGTATGTCATGATGAAATTGAGGCAATTTTGAGGCACTTGACCCCATTAATATAAATTAATAGCGGTTTGATCTTGGCGCAGAAAGGGCGTTTGTTACTAAGGCAGAGTTTATTTCAAGGTGATATTTTTGAAGGGCGTTAGGTACTTAGAAGCCGAAGAAAAAAAATAAAAAAGAAGGCTATTAGAATTTTCATTGCAAAGTTGAATGAATTTCACTTCTTATCAGAATTTTCATATGATTATGTAGAGTTAGAACATTAGGAAACTTTCTTCCACTCAAGTATAAAAACAAAACACGAACAGGTACCTACATAGTTTTCTAGAATTATTGCGAATCGCGCAGGAAATTTATTAAGCAGTGATTAACTAGTGACAGTACCAAAGCTACTCGATTGAGTTTCACTTAAATTTGAAATCTAACACGTTACACGATAAATTCTTTGTGTTCACTTCAACAATTAGACGCATTCCTGTGAGTCATCCACCCGAGACTCTTATTTTTATTGGCTGTTTGCATTATTATATCTCGACAAAGATATATTTACGTCAAACTGCACGCAATAGGATCTCTATTGGACAGTGTATACAGTCGAATTTTGCACTGCTACGGTATTCGCGAACTTATCGCCACGAAACCGCTTCACACTCGAAAGTAAAGCAATAAACGTTTCGAAATCACCTTGGTAGAGACGACGCCGGTGGATAATATAATAATATAACGCTCGTCTGACGTCACGCAAATTTCGTCTAGCAAAGATAAAGTATAATTATTATTGTATTACGAAAAATGTTTGCAGGCCTGACGCCTTCCATCATTACCGTGACGCTTTATCCTCGTAGACATCGCTGTCTTCTTGCCGTAGCGCTAAAGACACATTTTTGCGACAAATCTTATTATAATCCAATACACAATTTTCGTTTCTTCCTCTGAAAAATTGGTCATCATAACACACAGAACGAACATGGACCATAAGAGTCGTAGGTACAAGAAAACGGCGCCGGTTGGCGAGTACTGTCGAAAAACATGCGAAAACCAGTTTGAGCTGCTTTTGTTCATATCTTTCGGTGGGGAGTTCGATGACCAATGCAAATGTACGTGCGATTTTAGGTGCGAGGGTGGTGCGAGGGAGGGGCGGGCGAGGGTGCGGCGGGGAGTGCAGCCTGCAGCGGTCGACAACCGGCGCCGTGATTAGCGCGTGACTCACCGCAGCCTTTGTCTCCTCACGAGCCCCGGCTACTCACCTCCTCCGCCACGTGCGCTTCACCACGTGTCCACACTCCCGACGATCTCCAACGGCTACCGACGATGCCCGACGACTACCGCCGACACGGTAAGTGTACTCCAACAAGCGCCTGGAACCATGATCACCAGAGCACCTGATGAAGTACAATGGGCGTGCGGCGGCTGGGCGGTGCTGGCATGCAGGCTGTCGTAGACTTGGCAGCGGCGGCGCGCGCTACTTCAGGTACCTGACTCGACAGCACAGCCCGGCGCCGGAGTAGCGCGCGCTGCCGTCGCCTGCTCCTATTTATAGCGCGAGTGAGCCAGAGAGCGTGCGTCTCTGCGGCCGGCCGGGAGTCGACTGCAGCTCGGGCCCACGGCCGCGTCCCCCGCGCGTCCCCAGACGTCAGCTGACCGCGGCTGCACCGGCCCTGACATTGGCGGCGCGCCGGCGCGGGGGGCGAGGTCGCTGACCCCGCCCGCGGAAGCCTCCTCGCGAATCTGACGCGACGCGACGCCCCGCGCCCCGCGCCGCGCCGAGCCGCCTCTCCGCAGACTCGCTCTCACATTCACCAAGTTTGGCTGTTGAATGATTTTCGACTTACTGGAAGCTGGGGTTTGTACTGAGTCCTTATTAGACATTTGTTTCATACCCGAGGATTTGGAGTACCTACCCAAAAATGACTTTGAAATGACATTTGAGTCAAAAACAGCTGACGCACCGATGATGACATTTCAGATTACTCAGACTTCTAAAGATTAGTATCGTTCTGTAGTCATGTTTTGGTAAAGTTCTAGTACCTAGAGCGTGTGGACAGTTATTCTCGAGTACCTATCAATAGTGACTGGAACAGGAACATGATACACTCTAGAAAAGAGTATATCATGTTTCAAGTGATAATAGTCTCCTCGTAGTAGCATAAACTGATGATAAGTAGGTAGGTGCTACAAACGATACAAGTTTGCAAAACTCTGTTTCTGATGGCAAAGAATTGAATTAGGTAAGTATTATCTTCCCGAGTGAAAGGTGTAAGGAGTCGTTGGAGTAGATTAGGTAGAGTAGATAGATATTATTCTCATCTCATCAAACCTTCTTATTTTATTATTTTTAATGGTTATTTTAGAAAGATAATGGTACAACTGCGGTGGGTACCCAACCTTTTGATTTATGTATATCTACATATCCTAACTTCTGCTGACATGTTCCTGCATCTGTTAGTAGTCAGTTCTTTTTACTACTAAGGTAGTAGGTATTTAAAAGCATACGGCCCTAGGGTCAGTGAATACCGTAACCCATAAACGCTTGCAACACTTGTGGACCCTGTTCGGGATTATGGATGGAGAGGGCAGGATAGGAGAGATTAATATGGAAGAAGAGTTCTTTATTGACCGCACGAAACACACCAAAGCAAAATTTTGAAACCCATTGATCAGGATTTCCACCCATCCGACTACCATCTACCATCTATCATCTGACTGTCAATTATCATCTGAGATGTTTAAACGTAGGAAAGAAATTTCGATAGCACTGGAGGTTTTATCCAGTAGGTAGGTCACAGTTTCAAATTCTGCTTGTAAACAATTTTTTTTTTCCAAAACTTAGGTATTTTAGGACTAATATTGTTATTTTACGCCGATATTCGAGAAAGGTAATAGGGCTTTACATTTAAAGTATAAGCTGAAAACTTGTACGAAGAGCCTATACAATGCGAGGTCATGGCTCTACATCGAAAAAATAATTATTAAGTATACTATATTATACCATACAATATCAATTATCATCTGATACCTATCTCTTATGAATAGGGCCCGGATTAATATGTAAATACATATTTTTTAATTTACACGATTTTCGGTCTAGAATGTGTTCTCTACATCGATTATCATATTTACAATGTGAAAAACTAATTTTTATTTTCCATATTTTTCCATATTTTAAGGTATTTCAAGGATAAGTCCATATTTTCAAAAATATATCACAATCATCCATATTTTCCAATTTTATGATATAAAAATGGAAAATATGGATGATTGTAGTTGTAGAACAAGAGTTAGTTCACAAAAATTGATATAATTTTACGTGTTTGCATTCTCGCCACAATGACCATACGGTCGGCCGCGCGTATTTCATTTCTCTCGCGTTTTATTCGTCGTATTTTGATTTTTGATTCTAAGTTCATTTCACATTATGTATGCTCTCATTACGTCAAGTGACGTGAAAAGATTTTTCAGCCAATAAAAAGCTATACATATGCAATAAATGAATGAATAAATAAATAAATATTTAGACCAAATCGTCAGATTTAATTTTGATAATTTAAAAAAAGCACTTGATTGTCTACTGCAACCATGTAGTGTAGTGTAGTTGGCTGATGTAGTGGAAGTTGATAAATGCAAAGCAAATAAATGATTCCTATTCTTGAATAAAACTTATTTTTTTATTTGTATTACATAAATATTTCAACATCTTTTTATAATTGTTTTAATGTATGTGTTAAGTACTTTACTCATTTCAATGTCTTTAATGCAAACATTAAAGACATTGTTTATTTTGAAAAGGTAAAGTACCAACCTTTAAAGGTACCTACTGTTATTTTTTACTCCATATTTATTCCATATTTTACATTTTTACTCCATATTTTTCCATATTTTACATTTTTTCGTCCATATTATATGTACATATTTTGAATTTTTTAATACATATTTTTCCGGGCCCTACTTATGAATAAGATCTCATTTATGAACATGAAAGTGATGTTTAAAACCATCCCAAAGGGATACCTCAGGTTCGACCCTAAGACCACTAATGTGCAGTAAATGGAGGCACGATATTATTATAGTACCTACAGCTTACGCTCGTCCGGTACATGGTAATAAATGATGTCAGAAGTAAAACAGTCATCTAAGTATTTGTGTATGTAAATATACCAATAAAAGAATGAATCATGATGTTTATTAATTTATTATGTTATCTGTCATTATCATATTAATACAGTTTTATGAATAGGTAAAGCATTGTCATCCGAATTTGAACATTGGAGATACCCATACGTACCCATAAATTAGAGACCAGAGACACTAAGCAATCTTTTTCATAGATTAATAATCAGTTTGATTTTATTCTTTATAGTATGGTTTATGAACAACCTGGTCATAACATGGCTTTATACACCGTTGAAAAATTTCTCAGGTGTACTGGTTTCTTCACAATATTTTCTTTCACAGTTTTTTAGTAAGTTAAACTTAATTTCTACAACACCCTTGAATCTGAAAAGTCAGAGATGCGTGGAACCTATGACCTTTGACTGGGCAGTCCAACGGTCTTACCACTAGGCTGTCACTGCTTTTGTAAGTTATTTGCATTTTATAGATTAATTATTTTTAATTTTAGTTTTTAATATTATTTGTAGTTTAGTTTTTTTGGTATATATGATTGTTTATGATGATAAATTTCAAGTTATAAGTCTTATTTTATTTGTTTATGTAGTTTTGTTGTGTACCTATGAATTAAACGTGGTCTCTTTTTTCATGGCCTTTTTCAAAGTGTGGACTGAATCGTTTCATATACCTACATTTTTTCGTGGCCTTATTAAAATCTGCACATGTATGTTCAAGGTTAACGACATTAAAACTAATGGATTTAAAATTAAATAATATATAATGTGCGTATTAGAAATTAATGATCACTTGCTAAAACGGTGAAGGAAATCATGGTAACGAAACCAGCATCCCTGAGAGATTTTTCAACGGTGTGTAAAGCCATGTCAGAGGCCTACGGGTGGTTGAAACTCTGACACCAGGTTGTTCATCAACTATACGATAAAGAAAGAAAGGAGAAGAATTAATCTATTAGCTTTGCCCACCATCGGCTAACGAACTTGCTTAACCCCAGCATAAATAGAGCGTGCACATAAAGTAAATAGATATTTTAATTAAAAAGTAATCAAGGTAAGTAAAGTACGAGTAATTGGCATTCAATGCGCGTGCGCCGTATTGCAGTTACTATACTTCTTAAAAAAAGTAATGCGACCCATCAGACCGTGGCATTTCGTGCTAGTTCTAGCCGTAATTATTATATACTAGCTACTGACCACGGCTTTGCTTGGGTGGAATTCAGTAAGTACTTACAGACCTTGTATTCTGGGAATCGATTTTTGAATTTCGTATACGATAATCGGAAGAATCCTAGCTCCACTATTCTACAAATTTATGTCGATGACATAATTTTCGAGTGATCTTTTCCACTCGTAATCTAATTTTTCCCGGTAGAAAGTGTCAAATTCAATCACTGTTGCACCACAGATTATTTTTTGTTCTACGTTCTGTTGCATGCTGCAACCTACCAAGGAAATGAAAATCTGACAGTGTTCACAACATTTTCTGCGTGAAATGAATAAAATTTTGTTTTTTAGAATGTGTCAAAAATTAAAAAAAAGGCATTTTGTAATTTTTAAAGTCAAAACGAAATGGTAAAATAAACTACTACTACTTCTGTCTTCTAGGATCTCTTTTTGGTCGTGAAAGTCATAACAAACAGACAGACAGAAAAGTAATTTTTCCATAAAAAAATTGTTTTTGAAATTCGTTGTGTACCAGTAAACTTATAAGTAGGTACCTACTATGTTTATTTATGTATGTGCTAATAGGTAGCTTAACTACCTGGGTATATGGATGAGGTCTTGTTTGTACCTACTTATCTGATGAAAGTGTTGCCCCACCAGAAGGGCAACACTTTTACAACTTGGGCCCATTGGGCATACATCTTTTACTAACAGCAAATTATTGGGGCATTCACAATGTGATAAAGAAATGCGTGTACGCATTTCAAAAAGGTTTAGGTTCTTAAAGTAACTTTCACCAAGAAACTAGAGAGGTTTGAGATCATAAACAACCTTTCTAGTTTTAGAAAGAAAGAAAAGAAAGCATTTATTTTAGCAGCAAAAAAGGTTCTAGTTTACTTATCTTTTTGATCAAGATTGCCGGACACTTCCAGCAATCATCTTGAAAAAAAATTGGGAAAATAATTGGGCAGGTTCACCAATCAACCAATCACGTGTACTCGTGTACTCATAATTTCCTCAATTTTTCCTTGGTCCTAACCAAAAATCGAAGGTACTTATACTGTAATATCTTTTCCCTGAGGCTTTACTCCCGTGGTACTAAATTTTCCGGAAAAAAATATACTTTATGCATTTCCGGCCCAAAAACTATTACTTTACAATGAAAATCATTCATTTCTGCGCTTCATTGCTGTGTGAAAGAAGGACAAATAAATAAAAACCCTTCGCATATACCTATGATAAGTATTTGTAGATTTTTTGTCACTAGATGGTGCCACACATAAACGTAAGGAGTGCTACGTAAGGCCAGAGACCTCTGAGCCCGTAAGGAGGCTCGGGGTAGAGGAAGGTGACTCGAGTGACGTCACAACGGTAGTCGTAACCTTAAAGTAACCCAGATTGGAATAAACATGCTCAACAGCCTTATTAACATAATTTAAATTCGAGGCGGGCTTTGAGAATTTTGAGGACTTAATATCGTAAGGTAATGTTTGATAACTCTCTCTACAGAAATTTTAGTTCAATTGAGTTCAAACTCTAGACTTCAAGAATTCAGATGAATTGCCAGTCAATCATTTATACTAATGCACTAATTCCCACTGTGTGGCATATAGAACACACGCCTCTGTCTCTGCGAGTCGTAATGTTGACTAATATGGGACAAATTTCCCAAACTAGCAGCGATTAACACCTGCTGCTTCTGGTTACCACCCACCGAAAAAAGCATTGCCACCAAGCGAATTAATTGTGTTCCGCCATGAATTTCGTTGAAACCTATCTGGAGGTCTGGACGATACCAGATACTTTGGTCCTCCAAGGCAAACGGCTCTAACGTAGATCATAACCATAGAGTATATAAGAAAGTATAGAGCAACCCTACAGATGTATAAACCGTGATCACGGGTATGAACAATAATTGAACAACGCGTATGCGACATGAGGTCCGTCCGCGATCATACCTCGATCGACTGCGGTTAAATTAGGCTCCACGAGAGAAAAAGTTACATTTCAGCTTGTAACATGGTTAACTGTTGTGTTAAATTTTGCAAAAATGATTAGGAAACATAATTAAAAATTAATATTTTAACATTTCAATGGTGAGACTTGCTCACTCTCCGCACAAGGCAATGTTGTAAATATTATCACTCTATATTTTCTTATAAATACTCTAAGACCACAAAAATGTTTACAACAACTTTTCTCAAACATAAAACTCCAACAATTAATTTTAAAAAAATGACGTACCTACTAATCAATCGTCGTCATTCCATCTCTGCTTATAATAATATCCTCCTGACCGAATTTCGGTCACAGCGGCCAGTCTCAACGGAGACTAGCCAACTACGCAGGAGATATTATAGTGCACCAGTGTGTGCGCAAACACAGGTGCACTCTCTATTCCCTCACTCTCATAGTCCGATGGGACAGCCTTCCGACACGATCGGAGAGAGGTCAGGCGCAGGGCCAACGGCTTTACGTGCTTTCCGAGGCACGGAGTTAGTGATAATTAATTTATAAAACGCACTTAACTTACGAAAAGTCAGAGGTGCGCGCCTTGGGTTCGAACCCGGGACCTCTGACTTACCAGTCAACGGTCACAACCACTAGGCTATCACGACTCATACTCTCTGCTTAGCACTTTGGCGAATATCAGTACGATGGTATATAAGACCTATAAGTATTTATACTCTTTCCCTCCGAATGTATGTTCATCGTAGACGTCTATCCGATCTCAAGTCATGTCACCTTGAAGGGGTGCGGGGTGAACCGGGGTGAACGGTGGGTTCACATTGAGAAGACAATTCTTGAAGGGCGCTCCGATGACCTGCGCGTGTTTTTTCAACCCCAGGCAGAGTGCATAGACCTTTGCATAGGTTAACCAGTTTTACGAACTGATGAACTTGTTCAAAATTGAACTTGAAAAACGATGCACTGATTTTTGATAAAACATGTCTAAGTTAAGTGATGAGTGACTTATAATTATTTAAGTAATAAGAAAATTTGAGAAAAACAACTGATACGGATGGGATTCTAACCCACGATCTTCGACGTACCGTGTCGACGCTCTGTGATTGCAACAACGCGTCGTGAGTGTTTACATATGAGGAATTACGCGATGTTTTACAAAGACCACGTGTTGTAAGCTGTTTTTTCGCTCAATGAGCATTTTCGATTTTTGAGCATAACTATGTAAGTAAAAATATGTAGAAAGAAAAGAATGATTTTTAGCAAGAAATTCAGCTCGTAATCGAAGGAGGCACCAGCCGCTTGTTCGAGGCCTACGGGCAGTTTAAACTCTGACACCAGGTTGTTCATCAACCATGCGATGACGAAGAAGATCTTACGGATGATGAACAGAGTTTTAAGTGCCCTTAGGCCTTTGACATGGCTTTACACACAATAAAAAACATCTCTCAGGTGTGGTTTCATTATGATGTATCTCTTCATCATTTAAACCAAGTAGGTAGGTACACACAGCAAAAATATTAGGTTGGCAGGGCCGCTAGTTAAAGATAAAGTTTTTGTAGAAGTGCATGTGATTGTGAAAAACCGTTCAGTTTTGTATAGGTTTCAGTTATACCTTTTCAGAAAATATGTTAAAATGTAATTGTATTGATGACTTCTTGAAAAAATCACAACATTATCTAGCGCCTCTGCCAACCTAATTCTTTGCTGTGTGTACATGAGCTTATTAAAAATCATGCGATTTCTAAAAGTCAGTGGGGCGTGCGCGTGCCCTGAGTTCAAATTTACGTTTCAGTTGTCAGTCCAACGCCCGTAACAGGCTATCACGCTATCTAGCTAAGCATATTCATAAAAAAAATCCTAATAACTCTGGCACGATCTGAGAATGAACCAAGGCTTTGGCTCTTGTTTTTATGATTATCTATTTAAAAAATGTGCAAAGCTTTTATCCACGTTTTTCAAATAAATCTGCACCACAAAACACTGTTTTGTGTCTGCACTGCAAACATTTACACAGTGTAACAGTTAATTGGAAAACGTGTAAAGTAATGCATTTAGTTCAATTTGTTTATTTTTTAATACTAATATGTTGGCAAACAATCATACGGTAAATGATGGTAAGTGGTTATCGTAACCTGCAGATGTAGCAACACTAGGGGTATCTTGGGTATCATCAATTTGCGAACACCAATCCTGTGCGCCTTTTAGAAGGGCAAGAAAAACAATAAAGGAGCTCTGCAGAACCTGAACACTTATTTTTCTTTCTAGACTAATAAAATAAAAAAAAAAACAAATTATCCTGAATATCATCATTGTGTGTCGTGGTGGCGCATTAGCTTTGCAAGCACGTGGGTGTGGGTTGAAACCTGGCATCTTAGAGAAAAAAAAAATCAGTCTGATCATTCTTCCAAGCCTGGCATGTACCAATTTGACATTTTCAATATCATATGTACTTTCTTAGTTAATCTATGACACCACTGATTAACGGTGAAGGATAACATCGTAGGAAACCTGGTCATAATTGTCTCAAATCGCCAACACGCAGTGAGCTGTGCTAGTGTGGTGATTATTGCTTGATCCTTCTCTGTTTGAGAAGAGGCCTTTGCCCTAGAGTGGGACAGTTACAGGCTAGTTTATGCTGAATAGGTATGCTAAGGACAATCCCCAGGCCATTAATATCTATCGTTAATCTAGAAGGTAATAAAGATAATTTATATTAAGCGTTGACAGATAAGTTTCTTTATCTTTTCTATTTAGGAGTGAAATTCTTGTAAGATAAGACTTATTATCTTATTGTATGAGGTCGTAATTATCAGTTATTTGATAATTCCAATAAAATTAACATCACGCCTGCTTAAATTCTTGGATTTCCACGAATTCAGAATTTTCTTCAAGAAACGAGCCTACATTTATTTACAAAGGCCGACAACCCATCTGCAATGCTTCTGTTGCGGGTGCTTACGAACGGCAGTGATAGTTGATAGCGTAACATCAGGTGCATCCCCTAATCGTTTGCGTATTTCCATAAATAAAAAGAACGAAGTAAAGGCACGTGTTACAAACCCATATTTCGCACATGAGATAAAGATGCACGTGCATAGTTTTGTAATAAACATATTTAGCTCGGTTTTATTAGGACTTTTCATAACGATTGACGTAGCTTTTAAGCTTTTCGGCTTTTGAGCTTAGTGTCCCGATTCCTGCTCAGGACAAACATTTGTGTAATTGACAGATAGGTATGGGTGTATGTAGTGGTGGTGCGCGTACCAAGAGTACTGAGGCACTGATAAAGGGTTTTGAGAATTTAACGAAAGATGATCATCGAGAATGCAGGCATCGATTCTTTCTTCTTATACCATTTAACGACAGGAATAAATTTTAGTATCTAGTCTAGGTAACCTACGAAATATTCCCAAAATGTTCTTCAACCATCTCAAAATAAAATTACTTACTTTTAAAACACGTTCCTACTCAAACAAGGTCGTGATCTAAAGAAATGGACATTTAGGTACGCTTAGGCTGAAGTATGTATTAAAAAAATGGTTCAAAGCAAGACCTTGACGCCTGGCAGTAGAGTTCATTGTCCAGTGACGTCAATCAATTAAGATTAAAATACGTAATGATAAAATGATTTAAATTTGGACATGTAGAAAAAATAATTGTTAGTAATGATAAGGCAACCCATTCCATGAGGCAACCCAAAGAGAGTGAGAGAGAGAGTATAAAAATTATCAATATAATTCAAATGTTATTTTTCAATGAGAACGATCAGGAAATGCGCAGCAATGTTCCGGTGTCCAATGTTTGATCTCAAAGCACTGAAATAAATACTTTATTATAATGAGTTAAGTATTACATTAGAATACTTTTAAAATCATCTACCGTCTGCCCGAGGGAAGACGCTCGAAAAGAGTGTATTGGATGCTAGTAATCTAAAAAGGCGCTAGTGATGCAGCATTAAGATACAGCGTTTAATGCATTCTACCATTGGTCTAATGTAAACACGTTTCAAGTCAGAACACAATCATTACAATAATAAACAGTTTTGCATGCATGCTAAGTGGAATGTTGGATTTTTCATGTTTTTCTTTAAACCACCAGTTTCATGTGAATAAATGGAACCAAATGGATATTTAAATATTAAGACAAGTATCCAGTTTCATTTTGAATAGTCTTTTAATTTGGAACCAAAGTTAGGATCCCATGAAGCGATGAAAGGCAAGCCATAGGTACTACAGACAAGCGAAAGCCGTATTTCCACCCAGAGGTTCGTGGAGGAACACTGTGTGGTTTTTAGTCCGTGCGAGTCGGACATAACCCCATCGCCAGCCCTTAGTGGTGAGGTACTCATAAGGAGTTTTCCAAACGACAAAAAAAAAGAAAAGAAGTTAGGTAGGACTACAGATTACCTCAAAGTTACTTCGTAAGCTATAACACAGGTCTTATAGATAAATGCGCTTACGAAGACTGAACTCAAGTTTGACTCTCCGCCTGATAAGTTGCTAGCGTTTCGGTATTATATAGAATATTTAGGCAGCACTTCGGAAAATGGGCGGAAAGACTACCATCTCCTTCCTACAGATCCATTCTTTAATCGGACATCGAATCGTGCGGCTACGAACCATCCTTACCTGGTAGATATTGCGTCTGTTGGAACCAAATGGTTAGTTCTTCCTTCACGCGCACAGCTAAAGAGAGGAATACCCTTCTCTTCTAGAACTCAACAATTTGTGGCATTTGAAATTAAGAGTGAGTAAGCCATAAAGGCAGGCGTGCTCCAATTAAACCTTCAACTAACCAGGTGGGATCGTTATCATAACGTGGTTAAAAATATGTCCTTTCATTTAAAAATAATTGATCGAGATATTAGATCAATGTAACTCTAATGTAGATTTAAATCACGCCAGGCGAGTATTCCGTCCTGTCATAGCGGCGTCATATCACGAAGGGTGTGACCGCGAGCCACAGGTTTGTATGACAAGACATACCAAGCACGCACTGTCGCGTGAATCGTCTGCAAAAATCGGCAAGCTTTTTCAGGAGAAAACGTGTTTTAGTTAATATTATCCACAGGTATTATAAATTCGTTAGAACATCTTACTTGATACCTATGTCTTAAAGCCTCATGTACTGATTCTATAATACATCGCACTGAATTATTTTTAGTATCACTATTATAAATTTCCACCACTATTTAAACAATTTTTATCACAAAGAAATTATTTCACTGTATTTCAAAGATTAACAAGAAAATTGCATTAATGCGCAGATAACACTGGATACTGAGTTGAACAAGTATATAGCGTTAAACGGAACGCAGCACGTTCCGTTTTACGCAACACGTTCCGTTTTACGCTTGCTTACTGATAACTTCCAATAAAGACATTAGTTTTTCAACGTCAACCAGCTTTACAGTGTATTTATAAATCATAATCTGTGCTAAATAATTTGGTAAATTGAAACAACAATTTAATAACCATTCATTTATTGCATTTCGTCTAATTCTAGATAAAATATTTACATCTTTATAGTAATACATTCATCTTTAATATTTTAAACAACCATTATAATTATGTATCATTATAATTTTTTACCTAATATAAGTACTAGGTTGTCTGGGCAAACCCAAGATAAAAATATTTTGTAAATTTGTATCTAATTATAATTATTATAAAAACTTATTTTACAGTCTAGTATTTACAAAATATAATTAATATTCGACTACTGCTAAATTTCAATTATTAAATAAAAAATTGATCCATAAGTCACTGTTCTAAAATATAAACATTTTGTTCAATCACTTTTGAATCATGAAAATTCTTTCCCTCATAAAAATTGCAGTGTAAAAATTTGCAATGAATTTAATTTCTGCACGAATATTCATTCCCGAGGCATGTAACAATGCCTTCCTATTGTGTCTCATTGATAGACATTAATTAGAAATTAATTAATGTTGTAGAAAATACAAATATAAGGCGCGCTACACACAATACCACAATTCAGAGGCAGACTAGCGGTCTTGCCCGCCCTAGGCCCAAGTCTATTCTAGTCGGCCTTAGGTAGTCTGCCTCTGTCAGAAATTTTGTGCATTACACAAAACATTTATCGCACTCTTATATTTAAATGTTAGTACGCATTTAAATGCTCTTTTTGGTCACACAAATATTATATTAAGTAAAACAATTTGTGTATGTACTAAACTTACATAAATATAAATGACATGTGTTTTTAGTCTTAACTTAAAAGGTAATAAGTATAGGTTTATTACAGGTAATTGGAGACACATCCATTAATATTATTTTATACCTATATTTTAGAATAAAATACGCAATATTTAATATTATTTAAGCAAGGAACTCCATCTAGCGGCGATAGTGGGAAACATTTATCCATTATTTTACGTATACCTTATATTTTATTTTAAGCCAATGTTACCTACATACTTGTATTTGTCAATTTTTATTTACTACGCCTAACGGTTGAAATTTGACCGTATTTTTTTGAACATTAAAGATCTTAAAAAATCGATTAACAAACAGAGAGCAAATGGTACCTAATTATTTTGTGTCTACCTATTTATTTATAGAATATTTAATACTACATAGAATGCTATCACTTACGGAATACATGTCAGCCTAGGTTTTTGACATATTAAACATCTATAAATTGATTTCATTATTTACAATATAATGTTGCTCGTGTGCGTTGTGTCCTAAGCGCAAAAGTTTTCTTAAATGTAAATTAAGTAAGTGTATCTTTTTCTTATAACAAACGCGGGAAAGAGACAACAGGATATCGATATGTCGGAATTCCCGCTTTTGGTTATCAACAATTTGTATTCACACGAAGTTTTCGATTAACGCAATACTCCTAGTACAAATTTGAAAACTACGCAAATACCTATAGTTTTTAGAGAAAATTAATATGCCTGCCTAGTTTTTTCTTCGGAGGGACAAGGACAGGTATATTACGTCTAACTAGAACTATCAGTTTCACGTGGTTTGCTAACTAGGGGTACTAGTTGTTTCATAAGTTGCTGTGCCCGGTGTTGACCACAGAAAATGGCTAAGTTTGTGCATCGCCTTAGCATTCTTAACCTTTGACTTATCCTACAAGGGTAGATGTACTCAAATATGACATTAGACACAACATAACAACATCTTATTACAACCTTATTTTATTAAATCTATATAAGTCCACGTAAAATCTTGTAAAAATAGTAACCGAGGGCGCAACGTGCCTATAACGGGTGCTATGAAATTTGGAAATACACACATCAAAAGTGTCTAGGGATCAAGCATTTTTATGCGGATTTCTTGAGATTGAGATGTGGCTTTGTAATAAATTTATGATTTTATAAATTTATATGGATCCTTTTTGGTGCATTTCATAATTTGAATCAGGAACTGTGAATCAAATTCGAGTAAAAGATGAAAATCAGCTGTCAATATTTTCCCTATAAAAACATACAACGCATTGAAGACATTATTAGTGCTACTGTTTCCCTACTACTGATTAAAACCAACGTTATTATGGAGCGGCGACGTCATTTAAGCAGGGAAGAAATGCTCAGAGCCGTGGGAATGATAGAAGCTGGTTCCCGGCAACGTACTGTGGCTTTAGCTCTGAATACAAGTCAGAGTGTTATCAGTCGACTTTGGACACGTTACCGAAGCACTGGTACCGTGGCTGAGCGCCATGGAGGACGGTATCGCTGCACCACACGGAGACAAGACCGATACATTCAAATCTTAACTCGAAGAGCTCCAACAATAACCGCCATGATGTTAGCCGTGAGGCTTCATCACTCTTCAGGGAACTTAATTAGCGACCAAACAGTCAGAAACCGCTTGCATGAAGTGAACCTTCATTCCCGAAGACCGCTACGGGTACCACCTATAGCAATGCACAATCGTAGGATTCGATATCAATGGGCTCTTGAACACAGAAATTGGGCAGAAGAACAATGGCGTTTCGTGTGCTTTTCTGATGAGTCTCGTTTTGGTATGAGACCGGATACAAGACGTATACGACACTGGAGAACCCCTGGACGCCAACAGCGATTAAAATCCTGCCAGGAAGTCCATCCTTATAGTGGTGGAACCATCATGGTATGGGCGGGTATTTGGATCGGCGGAAGAACTGAGTTGATTTGGATCAGAGGCAACCTCAACGCTCAAATTTATGCTGAGACGATTGTATCAGACGTCATCGTTCCTCTACAAGTGCAAATCGGTCCCTTATTTCAGTTAATGCATGATAATGCACGACCGCACACCGCAAGAGTTGTAAGACATACTCTCGCCGCAGCTAACATCAATGTCCTGCCCTGGCCTGCTCAGTCGCCAGACTTGAACCCGATTGAGCATGCATGGGATATGCTACAGAGAAGAGCTCTGCCGAATATGGAGGGTATCCCGTCGCAAGAAGACCTTTTTTTGTTGTTGCAACGAACATGGGCGGCCATTCCACAGCGTGATTTGGATGAACTCATTTTGAGTATGCCAAACCGATGTTCTTGTGTTGTTAGTGTTCGCGGTAGAAACACGGATTATTAATTGTTTAAGTTACCCAATAAAATTTTAAAGAAAACTGTTATTTCAGTCTTTTTTTTGAACTTTAATGTTAGTGGTTCAAATGTCAAAAATCCCTTTATTAGGAAAATGGCAAATTTCTTTATTAATGCAAAGGTGACTTGGTTTATCGTTACTGTGACAAACGAAAACACTTTATTTGATGAATCCTTAAAGAAAATTTTAATTAATATCAATCAGGAGAAAAGTTATTGCAAAAATATATGTTGATCCCTAGACACTTTTGATGTGTGTATAAAAAAACAAAATGTAGTGTTGATTCCGCTATAAAAGTGTGCATCTCTGCTTAACATACTTATTAATAGCAGAATTATAAATAAATCAGCCTGTAACTGTCCCAATGTAGGGCAAAGGCCTCTTCTCATACAGAGAAGGATTGAGCATTACTCACCACGTTAGCTCACTGCGTGTTGGCGATTTCAGACAATTAAAGTCCAGGTTTCCTTACGATGTTTTTCTTCACCGTTAGTCAGTGGTGTCTTAGATTAACTAAGAAAGTAGGTACATAATATGACATTGAAAAAGTCACATTGGTACATGCCAGGTTCGAACCCACACCCACGAGCTTGCTAAGCGGGTCCGTAACCAATGCGCCACCACGACATTCAGCATACACGACATAGCAGAATTAACACTACATATTGTTCTTTCGTAATTTTAAATATTATCATGGATTTTAAAGTAACGCCTGATTCCATTTTATATCTGTGTGTTATGTCAGTTGGTTATTTTTGAGAGAGGGATGGCGTTATGCGTCCAACATATTTCCATCTCGTTCGCTCCCAAAAAGCATGCTATTTAACAAGTCACAGTCGGCTGACAAATTATTTCAATAATTAATTATCATCAGCATAACTTTCGAAATAATTTCATTTATCTTAGAGATAATTCCTGAGGTGTATACATATATGAGTTGTTATTAGATCCTAAACAGGTCATAGTCTGGACTATCAATGAATTTTGCTAACAGCTCTTTGTTACACGTAGTTTATGAAAATTATTCTATACCATAGACTATATTAGGTACCTAAACAATTAATGTTATATAACAACAGAAAATTCGTGTTATATAACAGGCTTTTAATCATTTTATTTAATTTGCAATGTATATAACTATGTTTGTTCGGATGGAATTAGAACCACTTCGTCTTATCCTACGGAGTTGAATTTTTGCATATTAATTCAGTTTCGATAACAATGCATTATTATTGTAATCATTACCTGAATCGACATCCAGGATTAGCTCCAGATAAAGGAACTCCTCAGCGGTCAACAGCACAGATACAAATTTATTGAATACGTTTAGTTTTGATATTGTAATATAAAAGCTTGTTTAAAAACGTTTTTATAAAAAACTTATTTAAGCATTTACAGCACTCTTTTACACTTATTTTTTTATAAAATCTCTCGTACTTAATACATAAAAAAAAACACTAAATACTTTAGTCTTTGAATGGCAGTCAAAAGTCACCATTTATCTTAAAAATTACACAGAATCGGAAACACTGAAGTGTTAGTCTCGACATGTCACTTAAGTTCAGAACACAGATTAGTTGATAAATGGAGTCTTTTCGTCCAATATTGCTTGTCGCTACACGCCGCGAAATGTATAACAATACAGACGAACGTGCCCCGCACAACTCCCGAATGAATGCGTAATCAGCATCATCATCTGAAATGAATTAAAAGATCTAACTATTGTTTTTATATCATCATCCTATAAAAGTTCACTGCTGGACATAAGCCTCTCCTATTACAAGCCACTGCGTACTATTTTTGACTATTCTCATCCAGTTAGTGCCAGCCATATTGCGAAGACCGTCACTCCATCTGAGTTACGAAAGAATATCATCCCCGCGACCCTCAACTTTAGTGCGATAGGAACCTCAGGCTACCTGATAAAAGCATGTATACCCCTCTGCTCACTCCAGGAATGTCCATGAAGGTTTCTGAAGCTTGCGTCCCTAGTAGATTATACCATACTGGATGTAAGTAGACCGTAGTGTATGTACTCGCCTACAGCAGAGCGCGCGCGGCGGAGCTGTTGGGGCGGATGGCGGGAGCGGTGCGGGGGGCGCGGCGTCAGCGTGCCGGCGCGGCGCAGCCCGCCCCCCACCAGCGCAGGCACGCCGCGTCCACGCAGCGCGCTCGCGCCGCGCGCCGGGACACTTCCTCCAGGACCTCCTGCACAAATTACCAAATTTATTATTGTAGATCGTTTACCTGCAGGTGCTTACGAACTTAAGAATAGTCCTGACTATAATTTAGGTTGCCAGTTTCAAGGACTGCCTCCCTTCATGGAGCATTTGGTAAAAGATAAGTTACTAGTTTTAATAGATACCGTTGCAGTCGCCGCTGTCGGATTGTATTTGTACCGTTACACGGGAAAATTCACGAGTCATCATGTTCTTAGCCCCATTATTCCCAAACTTAGGGTCGGCTTCCAATCTAACTAGGTGCAACTAAATATCAGTTTTCTACGGATCCTTTACGGTCCTTTTGGGTTGCGGGGATCAGTCAGAGCTCAATATTCTAAAGTGAGAATAGTTGTCAGGATTTTATTAGGGTACTGACTCTAAACCGACTGTCAAAACCTTTATGACAGCCGGGGCCAACGGCTTAAAGTGATTTTCAAAGCGAGCAGGTTATAATTAATTAATATGTGCACATAACTTCCAAAGAGTCAGAGAAGCGTGGATTCGAACCTAAGACTTCTGACTTACCAGTCAACAGTACATTTAAGCTAACACTGGAAAAATTCACGAGCAACACCTAAAATTAAAAAAAATATATTTACGCACCTGTTTCTTCAACACAATATGCTTTCCTTTCCAGTACTTCATAAGTCCTCTTTCTTGCAGAGTCGACACTATATCCGATGAGGCGATGGCTAGGTCTTTGCTGAGATCCCTTATACATAGAGTAGGTCCTGGAGCGGAGCAAAGCCGTTTTAATAGGGCCTCCTTCCAATACGACCGGTAAGAGATGAGACCTAAATCTGATAGTGGAGTTTCTGGAGACCCAACCTTGCCTTCTTCCTTGGTAAGGAGGTAACCTGATGGAGAAGGATTAGTAGTTAGGAGATAGCTTTGTATATAGGGTTATTTGTAAAACACTAGCATCCTTAAAAGGGATCATTAGTCTCATCATTATGAACAACTTTTACTATGGGACCAACCCTGAAATCGCAAAAAAAAATCAGCTGTTCCATACATTTTGTTGAGTCATGTGAACATAAATGTATGGAACAGCTGATTTTTTTTTGCGATTTCAGGGTTGGTCCCATAGTAAAAGTTGTTCATAATGATGAGCTTATTGACCCCTTTTGAGGATGCTGGTGTTTTACAAATAACCCTGTATATTAGTCTAGTGCTCTAGCGGACTAAGGGGTGGAAGAGGGAACGATCCGCCCCGGGCCCTTGATCCTAGGGGGCCCCAAAATCTCCGACCCATCGGATAAAGAGAGTAAGGGAATAGAGAGTGCACCTATTTTTGTGCACTATAATATCTCCTGCGTCGATGGCCAATCTCTATTTTAGGTTTGTAGCCTGAGACATTATAGGCTAAGCTTTTAAATTTAGCTCTTAGATAATAATAAAGACTTTATTTTCTAAAGCTAAATAAAATTATACTACCCAAATGATAATTAACTTTTTTAAATTGCTTTCTAAACCGCTCTGGCAGACTTGCGGGGGAAATTACAATGGTTAATTAATTGTTCACTGTCTAGGCTACAACAATAAGATTATTCCTTAAGATAGTAAGGATCTTAAAGGAACCTAATATAACTTTTAGAACTTTAAAAGACTAAAATAAATTTCTTCTTTACAAAAGATCATATTGTTGTTTTAATCTTAGCGCAGATTTTGATTATAATGTAATAAATATTTTACTTTAGAAGTTCGAAGTTTTTGTAGGAAGAAAAAAATCGATTACGAGCAGGATTTGTACCCGCGTCTTATTGAGTAAAACCTCCAGTCGCTCTGCCACTCGCATTAAGTGCCAGTCTGTGGCATAGTAGCTCCTAAACAAATGGACCGATTTTGATTTAGTTTTTTTTTTTGAAAGATGACTTGATCGAGACAGTTCTTGGCTAAAAAAATTGAGGTTTACTTAATTGTGTCACGGTGTTTTAATTTTTTTTAAATTTATTGTTATTTTTCATTTTCTCTAACTTTTATAACACATTACGTGGCCTTAACATTTGTATTAAAATAAATATTATGATTTAATCTAAAAAAATATGTTTTTTTTTAAATTGACAGGATTTTCAAGAGGGTTCTCAAAAATGGACTACATTTGAGTTCGAAACTTGTGGGGAAACCTCGAAATTAAACTCTTAAGTAAAGCCGTAATAATATTTTTGAGCATGAAAATTTCTTCCGATCAAACAGATATTTTTGCTGAACCCTTGTTATGTTATTCTCCATCATTTGGTTTGTTGCGATTTTTCATTATGACTACCTACATTACGTAATTTTTTTACTACAATACCCTTTAAAAAGGTTGTTGAGCTTGCAATGTTGTTAGCTACTAGGACCCCTGAAAGATTCTTCTAAGAAAATTTTAATACATAGTTAAAAATAAACTCCGAACAAGCGTCCAAACTCTTCTCAGTTCCCAAAGATTCTTAAGTTACAAAGTCGTAAATCACTATTAAAGAGAAGTTTGACATCCAACCCTTTAATGGCTGAGTTTAAGAATTGAATTAATTACTGACTTGATATAAAATGTACATTTTTAATGTCCATGATTGATTTAAAGTAAGAGTGACTTTGAGCGGTCTTAATCTAAAGCAGTGGTTCCCAATTAGATTTTTCTACTTACCACTTCAAGAAAAAACTCAAATTGGCGTACCCCTTGTTGCAGGAACGTTAAATATATTTTTAAGGATTTAATATTTTAGTTAAGAGATTGCTGCGCGAAGGTACCCCTTGATGCAATCTCGCGTATCCCTGGTGGAGCGCGTACCTCCAGGGGTACGCGTACCACTAATTGGGAAACACTGATCTAAAGGAATCTACTACCAATTTATTCAGAGTAAGCCTCCTCATATGCCTTGGTTCCATGGAGCAAGACTGAGTCGTCAAATAATTGGAGCTCATCGATTGCATTCAGGATAATATCCTACTATATATATTCTACTTGACGAGTTTGCTGACCTGATGCGTAAGTCAAACTATACTAATTGTGAGTGGGTTGAAAGAAGCTGTCGGGACCTCCCTCCATGCGCTGATGGTGATCACCGGGGTGGTTTTAGTGAGGTAAGAATCCCACACTACCCTGTCTCTTCCCCGGAGGCAGGGTGCCTTTTGAAGGTTTCCCCCCGAAAAAAAAAAAAAAAGGTACAGCATATTGTGTTGAAATGTGCCCGATATACTGCCAAGAGGAGTGCGCTCCTCGATTCTTTGAGAGAAGCAATGGATGTAGATGATGATGAAGAACAAATAAAAACCTTTCATTGATTTTTGTATAAAGATCAAATCTTGTTATATTTAAAATCAGAAACTTAAACAACGCGTGCCTGACGCAGATAAGCTAGAGAACAGCAAATCTACAACTTTTTCAAATTTGTTTAACACAAAACAGCACAATAGTTGACGATTTGAAATTCAACCCCTCATAGTATCGTAAATTTCAACTAGGTAGTTAACACAAATTAGTTATTATGCTAAAAGTTATTAGATACGAATTTTCGGTGGGAGCAACATTAATATTCTGCCTAATTTAGAGTTCCAAACTCAAATTGAGACACACGTTTGAAGTTGACGGTCAAACTTCATGAATAAAATATGTTAACGATTAATATTCGCGGGGCCGCAATCAACATCTACACCTAAAACAATAATTAGGGGCCCATCAAAATACCTCGTCTACAATCCGAGTATCTGACATTTACAGGCAGGGCTGTCTGCCGGATCAAAATAAATCGAATCATTTGTTCGCGCCAGGAGGGATTTTGTGAATTCATAGCCTCATTTAGTACGGGATAAATAGAATTCCAAATGGGTTTTAGACATTTCAGGTCAAAATTAGAGTGGTGCTTGACATAAGTATATTAATTATATTAATTATTTTGATCATTTTGTTGCTGTCATGTTTGATTAATCATTCAGGAATCATTAAGATTAAATTATAATATAGTAGCAATGTACCTATTTATATTACTCTACCACATGGTTAGAAACAACATCTACTATAATTTAAATATTTAAAACAACTGCGACGAACATTTGTGACGAAAGTAATTTTTTTTCAATATCTCATACAACTCAAATGGAAAATGTGTAACCAGCAAATTGCTAATTCCAATGTAAAGAAAAAATACTTGATTAAAATGTACAGGATTGCCAATACCAAAACAGCTTATCCTAGGTTAGTTATGTTACACATGGCAACCCTATTTACGTCTCACGGCGGGCTCGTCGCCCCTTCCCCTGGCTAGGCCCGAGGGGGGCGAGTCTAGACGGCAGACCGATCCATACTGCAGTGCATCGATCGGGGTCGGGTCGACGGCCGGCGCGTCGCGACGTCCGCCCTCAGAGGGGGGGTACAAAACAAACCCGCAGTTGGAGGGTTTATCGCGTTGACCGCACAGGTGGTGTTATAGGCTTGCGATTTGTAAGAATTACGCATCGGCTCTGTTGACATGGGAGCGTGGCACGCTATGAGATTGAACGAAACGGTGAGGTTTCACCCCATCGCTGCCGGTTTGGATTCGATAACTGTTAGCTGCGTACAATGTAGGCTTTATAAATGTGTTTGCAACTCGCTTAAACCGATACTTTGTGGTTGGGCGAAAAAGTAATTTATATTGTTTAGCATGATTTGACACACCCCTATTACTCATAACGCTATTGGAGTTAGTTCAAAAATTAGTTCTATAAGACTAACGAATTCGCTTGTATATGACACATAGGAAAATTCTCATTGCGTTTTTTATTATTTAAGCGGTTATGAGTTTTGTTTCTTATTTTCTACAAATCTTTCTCCTAATAGACTTCGAATAGGGTGGTGACTGTTGACAAGTGAATGCCACTGTGGGTGACATTGACATTCGTTGTATACGCGACTCGCTGAGGGCAATTTGTATGACTTTTTGCGTTATTAAAGGTTAAGTCTCAGTGAATTATGTCCGTCTGGCTAGGGGCGACGTAAATGGTGTCACATTAATAGGATCTTTTTGAGGTATAGCGGTATTATTCATGTGATATTTTATTGCCGGGGTAGTGATAATTTTGGTAGTTTTATTTATTCGCTGTTTTTTTCTTTAGATAAAATATTTGAGCAGTATTTTAGAAAAACAAATGAAGTTCAATACTCTTGTCAGTGTTAGATTAAATTTGCATCTTAATAGCAGATTAATTGTGCATCGATGATTTCGCTCAGGCGCCAGGGTTGTACTTATCAAACTGGCTATTTCTCATTTTGACTACTTTTCATGGAGACAACTTCGCAAATCGCCTACTTATCAAACAGTCTATTTCGCATTCAGCCTACTCTCAAAGAGACCACTTCGCATACTGCCTACTTGTCAAAGAACAACTTAAGTACAGACAAATAGAAAATTGTTCGTTACATTACCTACCATAATTTCAGCAAATTTCAAGGATTGTCAATTTCATCAATTTTTTCGGGAATTTCATCAATTTTCAAGGTTTTCGGGGGTGGTGATTACGAATATGTAGGGTTAATATTAGAATGTTGTTATTATTTAATGCCTACGTATATTTTCTGTTGGGTGTAAAGTTAGTTTTTCTTAACCAAAAGCTTTTCAACTTTTGTTTTATACTTGAACAAAGTATTCTCCACAAAAGATATTTAAAATAAAAATGAAAGAACCACAATTTCTTTTTTTAAAAAGAAAGTTAAAGAGCATTACTTTTCCTCCCTAGTATAGTAGTTTAAGTACACATCGCTCACCTAGTAATATATCGGCACATCTACATTTATCACAACTCACAACAGGAATCAACGTTTGTACCGACAATAGTTTAAAACGAAATATAAATATGAGTTTATTTGACATTTTGTTACAGAGTTTATGTTTTTAGCTACTGGTATACACCTTAATACACATTTAATTATAAGAGTTTCCCTTTTAGGTTTTCAGGAGCTTTATAAAGGAAAAATTCACATTTTTTGTAGAGGTGCCAATATAATTACTAGGTGAGCGATACATATTATAATATTTAAATAATAATATTTTATGTATAGGTACGTATTGTATCTATTTATGATATAATTTATTATATTACATATATTTTATCTAAAATTATTATTCTTAATTGTTTTCCAATACAATATTTAACACACTGTAGCCATTTTTACAACTCAGCTTTCCCATAACACGTCTCCTGCAGAAATTCCTAAATGAAATAAGGAGAACCTTTGTACATGATGTTTACTATCACGTTGTCCAACCATTGTTTTGTGGTGTGTACTTAAAATAAAATAAAAAGTAAATAAGAATGTAAAACTTACTGAAATCAATAAGCAGTCTGCCATATCCTTGTCTCTGGTAGGGCGGCAACGTCAGGATACAGGACACGTTGTAATTCAGAAACGAGTTCTTTTCCTGTGACAAAAACATTAATTACTAACTTACTTCTTCTTCTTCTCGTATGGTTGATGAACAACCTAGTGTCAGAGTTTAAAACGCCCTTAGGCCTCTGACATGGCTTTACACACCATTGAAAAATCTCTCAGGTGTGCTGGTTTCATCACGATGTTTTCCCTCACCGTTTTAGCAACTGATAATTAATTTATTTTAAGTGACAAGTTTAATAATCAACCTTAGTGCAAGAGTTTAAACAGCTTTTATCAATAAACGAAATCAATATTTCGTAAATTTATTGCCGATATGAAAATACATATACACATAGACATAGACACGCCTGTATTCTCCAGAGGGGGTAGGCAGAGGTGTACCTATGCAGTATTAAGTATATCAGAAATCTCAGGTTCGAACAAAAGCACGTTGAGCCGTTGGCCCCCGTTCTCATGAAGATCTTTGACGGTCGATACAGGGAGTCAGTACCCTCATAAACTGATAACTCCTGATAACTGATCTAACCTTAGAATATCGTATTCCTTTGGTCAGATAGGCAGTCGCTCCGTCGAAAATTGATATTCAGCTGCATCTGGTAGAAGCCGACCCCAACATAGTTTGGGAATAATAAGGCTAGAAGGATGATGATCCGCTGATATAATTGTATCTATACAGACACAAAGGCGACGCAGGGTCAAATACCTGAATTACCTACGAAAACAACATGTCAATCTGTCTGTTCAACATGCCTATAAACACAGAATTCATTGTGGTAGGCAATGTGAAATAAGTCGGATTGACGTATTCTGTGACGCACGACCGACGCGAAGGCGTTTGTATGGCGCCTTTATGCGTTCAAAGCACGTTGTTTTATAAAGGTAAGTGACAGGAGAGTGATAATAACCTTTTTGAAATTATCTGATGTCTCCCTGACACCACAGATATTATAGTTACCTATATTTTATTTGTGTGAACAACATTTGTTGTCCTAACAAAATAAAATACAAGAATATAAATTAAAATTTAAAAAAATCACCGATATAAATTACTTAAAAAAAATTAAGTTAAAAATACTCTCGATCAAGTCACCTTTCGAATAAAAAGAAACAAAACCCAAATCGGTTCATCTGGACCAATGCCACAGACACACAGAGAGAACACATACGTTGAACCCATAACACTCTCTTTTTTCTGCGGGTAATAAAAATTCACATTGATCAGAATCAAGAACCCTAGCCCCATCTACTTAATCATAACAAAGCCTCGGGGGTCTTGAACCACGAAAAATACATTTTCTAAAGTGTCATTCAAAGTGTTAGCCATCTTTTGCCAGACTTTAATCCTCCAAATATCAAAATAACACAATCACAACCAGACGTTATAACGAATGCACATTTAAACTTTAAAGTTTTGCCCTTAAATCTAGACAAAACATTCTCAGTCTGCAGCTTCAGGTCAACGACCGGGGAGGGATGGGGCGTCGCTTCCCGAAACATTAAAAATAAAACCTGACCAGTGTGTAAATATTCAAACTACCCACTTATTTAACAACTTTATATCTTAGGAAACGATTCTGTCGTGATGAGTGAGATGTGTGATAAGTCGTGATAGCCTAGTGATTGTGACCGTTGACTGGCAAGTCAGAGGTATCGGGTTCGAACCCAAGGCGACCTCCGACTTTTCGTAAGTTATGTGCGTTTTATAAATTAATTATCACTAACTCCGTGCCTCGGAAAGCACGTAAAGCCGTTGGCCATGCGCCTGATCTCTCTCCGATCGTGTCGGAAGGCCGTCCCATCGGACCATGAGAGTGAGGGAATAGAGAGTGCACCTGTGTTTGCGCACACACTTGTGCACTATAATATCTCCTGCGTAATTGGCTAGTCTCCGTTGAGATTGGCCGCTGTGACCGAAATTCGGTCAGGAGAATTGGAATCTTAGGAAATATGTGGGTACCTACCTAGTTTTAATTTTTTATCCATTGTGATGTAATGATGTACCAGTGTTTGAATTTTAACCGTTTAGGCTTCGACATAGTTTTACAATCTTCTTCTTATCGTGTGTCTAACCTGGTGTCAGAGTTGTAAAGGTGCGACGCGAGGAGTTATTAAAAACACAAGTGATCTTCACGATTGCTCTTTAATTACTAATTATAAAGGTCCATTACATAGAGTAGGACACATATTACACCACATGCCCTACCCAAAAAGAAAAAAAATAACATAATTATATTGTTATTTTTTTTTAAATATAGATTATAGTACCTAATGCTAAATTGATATAGGTAACTTAGATGATAACATTTTAAACTTAACCCACTTAACTAATACTTAACAATATCAAAGTTCTCATTAAATATAATGTCAAAACCGGGGTATAATCAAAGATGCGCTCCATGCCAGTGCGTCCACTGTTGGGCAATTTCTTATTATGGTCATTCACTGTATAATAAATGTCGTTCCATTTAAAAAAAAAAGTCTCAATTAGGTCGTACATTATTCGTCACGTTATCATTTTACATTTAAAATGTCTTCATTTTCATTAAATCATTCATTTATACATTATTTTCTCCTTTTAATAAATTCAAAATATTATTAAAATATATCTCTTTTCTCACATTTCTCTTTAAGTATTTGTCACATTTATTTCTTTTTATAAATTATTTGCAAATTAGCCCAACTACCTCGCGATAACAAATTCGTGTATAAAGCGATCGGTTAGTTGGCTCTGCGTTAACTCGTCACATATTCTTACATCAATAAAACGTGTTACATATTAAAACTTTTCATCTTATAATACTTCCGTTAGTTAAGTTCCTCACAACTCTTGGGTAATCAATCCAATCGTTTTCAGAAAACCTAATCAACAGAAAATTATATTAAACACATTCTAATTATTATTGTAGAACAATGCATTTGCAGCTACATTGTCACTATCCTTACAAAATCAAACAACAATCTCTAAGTTTCGTATGTCAGATGAGCAACATTGCTCCGGAATCTATCGTCCAATCCATATTTGGAATAAGTATTTTAAACAATGCGCTTAACTACTTTCATTTGAGGATGATGTCACCTAATGAATTTGATACATTCTAAGTTGTTACCAAATGCATAACTTTTAACATGAAAATCTTATATACGTGTTTACACCAATTACATATTGTTTATTACAATTTCTTTGATACTAATTACTTCCAAGAATACCTATTATTTGTACGCACTATTAGTGAGGTTCAGTTAATCAGAAAATCTCACGCATACAATACAAATTTCACAGAATTATTTTACGCAAACTGCACTTTATAGGTACACTTTTTTAACGGATCTTCGGTTTCCGCAGTCTATCGTTTTCTTCATGTTCGCGCCGCAACCATTTCCATCGAAACCAGCATTTTTCTCATCACCGACTGCGCATATCCCAATTTGCCATTCAGCAACGATGATAAAGGGCCATTTTTTGCACCAAAACTGCTCTATTCCTGACAGCTGCATCCTTCTTTTGGGTGAAAACTCGATCTTTATCTTCATAACTTGTCAATAATTAAAAAAAATATTCAATCACCAATAAATTTGATAATCCTTTCATTGTCTTTGCAAGTACTCCGCGCCAAATAAAGTCCGTGGAATGTATAAACATACTCGCGTATGGCAGGGTCGCCATGTAAAGGTGCGACGCGAGGAGTTATTAAAAACACAAGTGATCTTCACGATTGCTCTTTAATTACTAATTATAAAGGTCCATTACATAGAGTAGGACACATATTACACCACAGAGTTTAAACCACCCATAGGCCTCTGACATGGCTTTACACACCATTAAAAAATCTCTCAGCTGTGCTGGTTCCATCACGATGTTTTTCCTCACCGTTTTAGAAACTGATAATTTATTTATGATACGCACATAAATTACGAAAAGTCAGAGCTGCGCGATATATTATATTTTCATAATCTGATGATGAACTTCGAAGATTCAGAACGAAACTTTTCATGGAATGATATCAAATCTCTCTTAACAACTAATTTTGCTTTTATTATGCATTGTTGATAACCGATTTTTAAGTGAGTTGGAGGTAGACTTTTCCTAACTTTATCGAAAGTTATATTAGCTTAGGCTATTCAAAATTTTAAAAAAAATTAATACCGTAAAAGTTTAAGGTCGGTTTTAATTTTTTTCTAAAAAGATTTTCGATAAAAAAAGATTCCTAAAATAAATCCTTTGTGATTTTAACTCTAATATTATACGTGCCATTTCACTTGATTGAGTCACGTGTAATCTAGTCTTTTATAAGGAAGGAAAGAGGAAAACAGTACATCTTTAAAAAAAAAGAATAATATTGTTCTTATTGAAAGAGGAAATGGAAAAAATCCTTTATTGCGGGCACGCAGACCCATATAAAAATTCATATAATACGTACAATCATGCGCAAAAAATAAAAATAAAAAGGTAAAAATTATTACATATTAATACGGCTTTACTCACGCATTAATTTCGGGAAATGCTCAACTAGTTTCGAACTCAAACGGAGTCCATTTTTAAGAGCGAGTGTACAAGCGGCGGCACAATTATTATTATTTTTAATAAATATGACTTATGAAAGTTAATATTCTATAATATTACGTACGTTAAGCTGTGGCACTGGGCCTAAGTGGACCTCGAAATTCGACCGTAATTCATTTGTTTTTATAAATTTTAGAATTCTGCACTTCTTCTGTATACAGAGCAAGTACAAGTGCTCTAGTCAGAGTGGTCGAAATTCGATTGTTTATATCTTTTAATAAATTTTAGCTTTCTGCACTTCTTCTGCATATAAACTTTTACTATACCAAGTTTCACACTCCTTTGTGCGCGCAATATTCTTAAAAAGGGATCCACAGTTTCCGCTTTACATATTAATTTAAAGATAAACTTTAACTACGCCAAATACCATACTCCGAGCGCGCAATATTCTTAAAAAGAGATACTTACGAATTTATTAATAAATAGATGTATTATTATTACTGAATAAAATATAACAGGTGTTTAATGCCAATTAACGCATCAATAACTTTAAGCATAGTTTAGAGTAGACAGATTTTAGGGTTCCGTACGTAGGTACCCAATGGATCCGCCCAGGACTTTATTACTAAGCTTACACTTTCCGTCCTAGTGCAATGATAGCCTAGTGGTATTACCGTTTGTAAACCCAGGATCTGACTTTTCGGATTCATGTGCGTATTAAAAATTAATTATCACTTGCTGAAACGATAAAGGAAAACATCGTGAGGAAACCAGCACACCTGAGATTTTTCGACGTTGTGTAAAGCCATGTCAGAGGTGTACGGGCGGTTTATACTCCGACACCAAGTTGTTCATAACCTTACGATGAAGAAGAAGCTCGTGTCTGTACGTGTACATCTGACCGTTTTTCAGACTCTAAGCCGTAATAGATAGCCAGTTGAATTTCTACAACAGTATGGTCGCTTTCATGACTAATAATTTAAAAAGTCAATACCCAAGGATACGGAGATTTTATACGAGAGACCAACTCGCGGTTGACAAGTTTTTATATCTAAGTATAAAAAATAAACTAAAGTACCTACCAGACTGTAAACAAACATTCAACCTACACAGTTTATTTACGCCAGAATAGTTCTTCACTGTAAAGTTTCCAAATTATTCGTATTTTCCAAATGAGACAAAGAAAATAGCTGTATTGAATAAAATTTAATTTCTTATTTTACTAATTTTACATTAGTAATTTTTATGTTGATCAAAAAATTTTAGAGTAAGCGAGATTTTGTAACACCAGTGCAGTGGTGCGTGCGAACCCTGAGCAATAATATACTACTAGTGATCTAGACAGTAGTCGAAATTCGACCATAAAGAAAGAGAGCTCCGTAGAAAACTGATATTCAGCTGCATCTAGTTAGAAACTGATCCCAACAAAGTTTCGGAATAATACGGGTCAGAGGAGGAGGCACTATCATTCATTACTTGTTTCACTCACACTACATTTTAATCTCCAGACTGAAATCAGGTCTAAAAAAGCATTGAAATCCTATTTGCCAGAATGTTATCTTACACCATGTAATAAAGTAGTCTTCTAAGACAAATAGACATCCTGTCAATAATTATCCCGACCATATAATCAAATACTACCACCCCATCGTTATAAAACCTTAAATAAAAAACCTCATTGAACACAAATTAAATTCCATAAGGACGCCATCAAATCTACCCTTCCCATTTATCATCCCCTTGTTAATAAAATACACGTATTAAAAATTTGTACATGATATTTGGAGTTCGGATCCCATACGATTCAGAGTCTGCGAGGTAATGAATTCTCACAGTAATGGTGGATACGGGGCGGCACCGCTGTCTAGACGTCTACGGGTGCCTGTTTACATCGCTAGATTGTCACTCTTATATAGGGCTGTACGCATTTGATATATTATGGTTAGCTTATTTGTTGATAACTATTAATACTATTTAAATTCTAGCGAATATTCTAATAAAACACAGCAAAAATAATATACACAGAGTAATACTATAATTATATTTAACTAAACTACTACTAACTAACTAAAAAGAAAAATTTTAATTGACCGCTTCCAGAGGGAAATGTCCCCAAAACTGGCTTCATTGCTTCGTAAAATTCTAGTGAGCTGAAAACAGTATAGCCTTGTGATATTAACTTTTCATAAATTATGTGCGTATTATAAATTAGTTATTATTACCTCCGCATGCACGTTAAGCCGTTGCGTGGCCCCGACCGTTATAAAGATCTTTGACAGTCGATATAGTACAGTACAGTACCCTCATAATATCCTGACAACTGATCTCACTTTAGAATATCGTATCCCTTTATGTTGCGGGGGTTAGACACTAGACAGGCAGTGCTACAAAGAAAACTGATGTTTTTATTGTATTTTTGGAAAAAACAATAATTAATCTTTGCTATTTTGTATTTGTATTCAATAAGGTGATAAGTCAGTGGAATATTTACAGGTGCGCAAACTATAATGGTTTTTAGTTGATTTTAGAAATAGGTATTATAGATCGAACACCGCTTAGACAAGGGATAGTCGATTACTCGGGTCAGGTTTTATAATATACTAGCGACCCGCCCCGGCTTCGCACGGGTGTAATATACATAATTATAAACCTTCCTTAAGAACCGCATCAAAATCCGTTGCGTAGTTTTAAAGATCTAAGCATACATAGGGACAGACAGACGGCGGATAGCGACTTTGTTTTATACTATGTAGTGATTTTGTTAGCGACAGCCCTAACGAATGGGGCGGCAACATCATAGAAACAGAGTACAAAATCAAGCTCTGTTATTAGGATTCAGCCATAACCTACACCATATAAATACGTACGTGTGTGTTCGTCTCAATACAAAACGTTTTGTTTGTAAACACGAAGGGTAATGTCTTTATGGGACGCGTCTTTAACAAACTGAAATCAAAATATTTACGGAGATTTTTAAAACAGTTTTATTCATGTAAATTTTTAAAGCATTTATGAATAGTTCTAGTCTAATAATTATGATGATCGTGATTCTATTTGCTAGTTAGACGACTTACTTACTTAGGAAAGACTACCTTTCATTTTCACAAACATAACAGATGTACTTGCCTTATAGTCCAGGTAACAAATGATTATGGATGGAAAAGTCGAAAGCAGAAAATTTGACTTATGAACTTTATTTGGACTAGTTAGGAGATGAACATACTAAAAGTCCCCACCCTTCCGAGGTGAGCCTGAGGAGGGGGGGGGGGCTAAGAAGATCCCATTTTTGGGTTTTTTGCTTATATCTCAAAAACGATGCGTCGGGCACACCTTTGGGTTGGGGACTTTTAGTATGTTCATCTTCTAACTAGTCCTAACAAAGTTCTAAAGTCAAAATTTCTGCTTTCGTTTTTTCCATCCACACCCCCTTTTATAGCATTCATTGACTGGACTATTAGGTTTAAACCTAACTTGCCAGTCAACAAGTATGCTCTTGTTGTTGGAGCAATCGCCACCACTATCCTCCGCTTATCTTTTGACTTCTTGATACGTCACGACTTCTACTATCTCCTTCACTGTCTACCTGTGTTCACATTCTACCCGTGTTACTTTTGGTCAACGAAGAAAGACAGTTGTTAAGTACCATAGACAATAGGAGAGGAAAGATGCTTGGCCACTTGATGCGTCATGATAACTTCTTTAAGACAGTTTTAGAAGGTAAAATTTTAAGGTAAAGTAATTTTATACATTTCAGACTAGTACATTAATTGCGATGATGTTTACACGTTCGCTTTCATTAGCTTTAAGGGTGCTCTATTGCAGACACGTGCGTGGGTAAACGACGCCAGACAAGACGTCAGTGCATCTAAATATGGACACAAAATAACAAATAATACTTTATGTTTCTAGATAGTAATCTAAAAGTGTCAGGAGTATAATTAAGTAAAGTGAAGGAATATTTAAACTGTTATTTTATCTGGTATTTTTAGTACGCAGTAACGCGTATGTAAGAATCCTGCTAACAGTAACAAAATTCATACCCAAAAAAATCCGCCAAGCGCGAATTGAACTCACGCAGTTTTTGATTTTACGCTAACACGGACTGAGAAGAAACCTTGTGCCGTGACCAAATTTCGTTTCTTGTGGTTGATGAGCAACCAGTCTACTACCACGATTTAACACATTATCGAGATTTTTTTTTTTATTAAAGGAGAGTTCAAAAGTGGTATAATATTAAAGTATTTTGAGGTAATCATCACACTAAGGCCCGACTCCACCAAAGCAGAGAGCGGATCAAGCGGCGCCGCTCGAGTTCAATCGAGTTGTCATTTGTATGGAAACACATCTCTCCGCTCTTCTCCGCTTTGGTGAAGTCCCCCCGCCTTAAGAGATATTCTCGTTGGTATGTCAAACCATGTTAGAGGAGGTTTAACCTCTAACAAGACATTCATTAACCATAGGATAAGAATAAAAACCGTTAAAAATACAGATTAAAAAAATCTTAATTCTTAATTCAAAAAATCGCAGTACAGTGCAACAGTAAATCGGATCCGGCCCGGATGCGGAGGTCGTTGACCCCGTCAGACCAGACGTCTGGTTCTTAGTGTACGTATACGTTAAGATGCGAATTTTACAGTCTACGGTGTTACGATCGATCACGTTGTCTACGTGAGAGGGAGGGGTTACGTTGCAAGGTATTTTATTAAGCATCTGATTTCAAATTTGTTGGTTGAATTTTGAGCCTTTTGAAGTTTTGTTAAGATTGATAATTAGTTAGCAAAAGATAACAGTTCTAATACAATGCTATGTAAAAGCGATTTCGAACCCAAGGCGCGCACCTCTGACTTTTTGTATGTTATGTGCGTATCATATAATGATTTTTATTCAAATGATTTTTGTAGTAGTGATAGCCAGTGGTATGACCGCTGGACTGCTAAGTCAAAGGTCGTAGGTTCGAAACCCAGGTACGCTCTGATTTTTCGTATTCATGTGCGTATTAAAAAATAACTATCACTTGCTAAAACGGTGAAGGAAAAAATCGTAAGGAAACCAGCAAACCTGAGAGGTTTTTCAACGGTGTGTAAAGCCATGACAGAGGCCTACGGGCGGTTTAAACTCTGACACCAGTTTGTACATCAACCATACAACAAAAAAGAAGATTTTTATACATGTTAATGCTTTATGAAAATTTTAGGAAATTGAAAAAGAGAGAATGCGAACGGGACTTGAACTCACTACACTTGCCATCTGAGCTATCGTAACGCGGCCCCCACCAACCAAATGTAAAGTTCCATTTGTACCTAGTCTTAAAAAGACGCCTTTTTTATGTACGTATTATAAAATTGTTATCATTTACACGTCCTTCGTGCCTCAAAGGACACGTAAAGCCTACAACTTGATTTCCAAAAAAATGGCTACTTAATGGCTAATAGCTATAAGAAAGAAAACATTTATTTCCACACAGAAAATTGGGCATAAAGAAAACTCGTCACAAAATAAAAATAATAATCAGCAGATAGCTTTTTCTGCAACTCATAAAATCACTATGCAACTTTTACACATTAAACCTCACTTAATACAATAATAAATCTAAACTAAAATACAAAAAAGGAATATTCGTAACTAAATCATATTTCAAAAAAACTGACTCAACGCTGACTAAAAACGGCGCAAAAGCAACAAAACCCTTTTATCTACCGATGAACCACTCGAGTCTACTACGCCGTAGAGCAGTCTACGAGCTACGTCACGTAGTTTACGTTGAGTGCGCTACGATGCTACGCCTGGCGTAGACAGCTGTACGAAGCTTCGCATTAGTAAAACGCAGCTTCCATTCAAAAACCAAACATATTTCTTAAAGTTAAGGATCAGTTTTGATTGCGCGTGTATCGTTGCATTTTTAATGCACTACGGTAGTGTCAAAGTTAATGAAAATATTTATACAGTTACATTTACGGTTTTAGCAATGCTGTGTGTAAAATGATGCGCTAAATTTGATATGTTGATTTATTATGACATGCCGTGTGGTTTCCGGTCCAAGAATAGAACCACCCCTACACATCGCTCGTAAGAAGCGACAAAGGGAAAAATCTAGAGAATGGGCATGAGTAGCATGCTACTTTTTAATAGCAACCATCTGCTAGTGCGATCGCCAACCCGCTTGCCCAGGGTGGCGATTAAAGGCAAACACCTAATGACCGCACAAAATAAGTGATGCGTATGAGAAGAGGCCTATGTCCAGCAGTGGACTTGGACATTTTGGGATTTAGACATTCTGAGATTTGGACATTTTGGGATTTGGACATTTTAGGATTTGGACATTTTGGGAAATGGACATTGCAACCTCTGGATATTTTGGGAATTGGACATTTTAAACCTTAACGGGCATCGCAGTACTAGTAGATGATTACTGTTACACAGAAGGATGCTGCTGCTCATCCTTTGGATTTTTCCCTTTGTCGCTTCTTACGACACCCGCGAGATGAGTAGGGGTGGTTTTATTCTTAGGCCGGAAACCACAAGGCTCGAGTCTTACACGACACTACATCAAATACTCCAACAAACCTGCCAGGTATAAAAAAAATAAAAAGGCTTCATAACGTTCGTGTAGTCAGAACTCTTCATTCTTTTAATATTCGAACCCTCGACTGTATCACTACAGCCCTACAACTGTGTATACAACTGTCTGGCGTTTAAAATTGGAGAATTAAATTTTTGAACCCAATGTAGGTAGGTAAACGATCTGTATTGTGTGATTTGACTTGACTTTTGAGGTAAGTATTCTTTTATATGTCTTTGGTCTTTAATTTTTAACCGACTTCAAAAAAGGTAGAGGTTCTCAATTCGATGCGCATTTTTTTTATGTTTGTATACCGTAATTAGTAGTAAGATTTCAGTAATTTTTTTTTTTTTCTGTAAGGGTTCCAATTGGTCCCATATAAATATTGTCATGATCTGATGATGACCTTCGGAAATAGAGAACGGAACTCCTCATAGGATTACAGCAGAATTGTTGTAACATAATATTGGCGAAACGTAGACTGCACACCTCTGCCTACCCCCTCTGGGGAATATAGGCGTGAGTCTATAATAATAAGTAATATTGCTTTGTTTATACGTGTAGTCGATGACTGACCAGACCAATAACTAAAAGGAGGGGTAGGGGTGCGTAGACCCCCTTCTCCCCTCCTATCACTTTTCAAAATGAAATATACTTTGTGAGGTATAGTTTGAAAGGGCTTTTCACAAGCTGAGGGGGGGGGGAGCGGTAATCTTAAGCAACACTAAAAATTGTGAAAGAAAAACCGACTTCATTTCAAGCTTTTTAGTTCCTTTTGAAGTCAGTTTTTTTTTATTAAAAGATTGGAAGGTAGATAAATGTTTTAAAATATTTTGCAAAAAAATATACTGAGATATTTTTAAGGTGAAGCAATTAAATTACTAAATTAATTAATTACCTACTAATTGTATATGTGATTCTACGTTGTTTATTGGTTTGTTTTTATTTGCTACAAAGCATCTTTGTATCCTGGAGGTTACTGTGTTTTTTGATGATTAAGAGAAAATAAAAAAAAATACGAGTAAGTAACTACTACGAGTACACGAGTACAAGTACACGAGTGGGGATTGAACTCGCAACATTATCCGTTCCGTGGTAACTCCCTTACCAAGTGAGTACCTATCTATTTTTACCCGACTACGAAAAAGGAGGGTTATGATTTTTAAGATCTTTATTTTGTTTGTCTTACTCTCTCGATCAATTCACCTATCAAATAAAAAAATACAATGAAAATCGGTTCATCCGTTTGGGAGCTGCATTTACCACACAGATACACAGGGTAAACTAATAATACCCCTATTTTTCGTCGGGGATTAAAAATGATGTAGAGAACATTCAATAGTCGCAGTCGGACACATATTTAGTTTTCTTTGCAATACAATAGTAGCCATAAACCACAAGGTTTAAAAAACCACAATTCTTGAATGAAACCTCCGAATGTTACCACAACATATTAATAATCAAGTTCCTCATTTTCATGTGTATGTACCTCACGCAGAGGGGTTGCAATTCGGAGGCGTGTCGCGCCCCCTAAACCTCCCCAGGTCATTAACCCCACAGCTGACGGCGGCGCTGAATGGCGGCCATAGTACGGGTACTACAGGGCTGTATGTTATAGTAGTAAGGTTGTTGCATTGTAGGTATTGTGAAGGGTGGATTTTATTTAAAATGTTTAACAGACATGATATAATTGCATGCAGCTGAGATGAGAATGTTAAGAGGTATGTGTGGTGTGACCAGAATGGATAAGATTAGAAATGAGTATACATATAAGAGGGAGTCTGAAAGTAACACCGGTTACTGAAAAATTAAAGAGTAACCGGCTGTCTTGGTATGGGCATGTGATGAGAAGAGAGGAAAATCATGTAGTGCGAAGAGTATTAGGATTGGATGTGGATGGATACAAGAAAAGAGGCAGACCTAGGAAGAGATGGATGGATTGTGTGAAGGATGATATGGCGAGAAAGGAAGTAACTACTGAGATGACGGGTGATAGAGATGTATGGAAAAAGAGGACATACTGCGCCGACCCCAAATAATTTGGGAAAAGGGCAGGGAGATGACGATGATGTTTAACAGACATGATACAGTAATGATATCATCTTCCTAGCCTTATTATTCCCAAACTTTGTTTCGGCTTCTAATCTAACCAGATGCAGCTGAATATCAGTTTTCTACGAAGCGACTGCCTCTCTGACCTTCGCAACCCAAAGGGATACGATATTCTAAGGTTACATCAGTTGTCAGGATTTTTATGAGGGTACTGACTCCCTATATCGACTGTCAAAGATCTTCATGACAGCCGGGGCCAACGGCTTAACGTGCTTTCCGAGACATGGAACGGGTGATAATTAATTTATAATACACACATAACTTACGAAAAGAGGTGCGCGCCTTGGGTTCGAACTTGAGACCTTTGACTTTGTCCAACGGTCATATCATAGGCTATCACTGCTATGATATACATACATAGTAATGATAATGGTTCAATAAACTCTAAGATTCGTGAATGGATTAATTGAACGGCATTAAGTACAACATTGGTTACGGGCCCGCTTTGCAAGCGTGGGTGTGGGTTCAAACCTATGACTTTTTCAATGTCATAAGTACTTTGTTAGCTAATCTAAGACATCACTGACTAATGGTGAAAAACATCGTAAGGAAACCTGGATTTAATAGTCTGAAATCGCCAACACGTAGTGGAGCTAGCGTGGTATTATTTTAAATAATTTGCGGTAAAGACCTCAATAATGCAACGCTTCATTTATCAGTGCATCTTTTGATTCCGATCTTACAACAAAACTAAACGTCATATTGTACTGACGTTAGGGTTGTCAGATTTCAAAAAATTACTCAATTTTAAGGAAATTAGGTACGTATTAAAAACCGTGACAATAATGTTTTATTCCTAAATTTATTATTTTTAATAAATTTTGTTTATCTTTTTAGAGTTCCGTTTCTAAAGGGTGCCTCCACTATCGGTCCGTCCGTTTGTCCCAGGGCTATATATTTTGAAACCTAATGGGTAGACACTTGATATTTTCAGTGTTAATGAAACAGGTTTTTATCGACGTTTATGTAAAACATTTGTAGTCTCTTTCGTACCTGTCATACGATTCCGACTCTTACTTGGCCAGAATTAAAAAAAAATGTCAATGCGGTACCCATATAGAAGTAGTCAGAGCAGACGAGCAGACATAATATTATATGTATAGCATATAACATTAGGGTATTATTCCGCGCGGTGCTAGACAGAATAGGGATCGAACCTTAATCCCCTCGTTCGTACATCACGCATGGCCGCCGATCTGTTCAGTAAATTTTGCGAACAACATATCTATTACATCTATCTGTCCATCTAAAACATCTGTGATGTGCAGCAATTGATACTGAGGTTTGAAAGATGTAGTTAAAAAGTATAATATACTAGCTGCCCCGCGCGACTTCGTACGCGTGATTATCCTACTTCAACGCCTATTCTACGCTACCCTACTCTACCCCTACCCTACGCTACCCCTACCCTACCTTACTCTACCCCTACCCTACCCAATCCCTACTCTACTCCTACCCTACCCTACCCCTTTTTCTCACCTTTTAAACCTTTCCTGGATTTTCACTCATATTTCAAAACCAAAATTATCCAAATCGGTCAAGCCGTTCTCGAGTTTTAGCGAGACTAACGAACAGCAATTTATTTTATATTATTGAGTCGTGATAGCCTACTGGCGGTGACCGTTGACTGGCAAGTCAGAGGTCTCAGGTTCCAACCCAGGCGGCACCTCTAACTTTTCGTAAGTTATGTTCGTATTATAAATTAATTATTACTTACTCCGTGTCTGATCTCTCTCTGGTCGTATTGGATTGCCATCCCATCCGACTATGGGAGTAAGGGAATAGAGTGCACTTGTGTTTGCGCACAGAATTGTACACTATAATATCTCCTGCGTAGTTACAAATTCGGTTTGGAGGACATTATATAAACAACTCAGTTGATAAGCAAGCTGTTTCCGAACGCAAACTTGTAGTGGCAAGTAACATTAAATTAAACTACCCTCATTTTAAAATTTATGTTTAATGAGTTCATCCCAGCGGTTTCTACGTATCTACGTATAGTGTCTTTCCGGATAAATGGAACAGGACACTGAGAATAAGTAGGATTACACTTCTTCTTCTTATCGTATGGTTGATGAACAACCTGATGTCAGAGTTTAAACCGCCCGTAGGCCTCTGACATTTAAAAATCCATTGAAAAATCTCTCAGGTGAGCTGGTTTCATCACGATGTTTTCCGTCACCGTTTTAGCAACTGATAATAATACAATAATACGCACATAATTTACGTAAAGTCAGAGGTGTGCGCCTTGGGATCGAACTCGAAACCTCTGACTTGTCAGTCGACGGTCATACCACTAGACTATCAGTGCTACAATTTACAATTTACAAAGGGATTACACTTAACAACAACAATAGAGAACAGTACCAGGTGCAACGTACGTGTACAGCAAAAATGTAGTTATTTTAATCATGTTTTATAAATCATTAAATTTTTCATTACTCACCTTCATGTGACTTCAAGGGACCTTTATGGGCCCATTTGGTACCTTTATGGGTCCCGTTTGGTAACTTTATGGCCCCCGTTTGGTACCTTTATGGGTCCCGTTTGGTACCATTATGGGCACCATTTGGTACCTTTATGGGTCCCGTTTGGTACCTTTATGGGTCCCGTTTGGTACCTTTTCAGTACGAAACCTTAAAAAGAAATATAATAAATTTCGATACCACTAACCTTACTGAAATAGCCAACTATATGGCATCCCTCGTGGTCTGCGTTTGTCATGACGTAGAAGAGGAATGGTTCCACATCGTAGTACAAAGTCTTGTGGTCCAAGAAGAACTTGGCAAGTAAACACAGCTGCTGGCAGTATTGCTTGTGTTTGCGACCGTCCACTTGCCAGACGCTTAGGTTGTCTTTTCTGTACACCTGCAAGAGATATTAGGGTTAGATAAAAGGTTTTTCAACTTAATATTAATTGAAACACATTCAAGATAATTATATTTCTGTATATAAGTTATTATAGGTAAATAATTGTAATTTAAAAAAATGTGAACCCCCGATATCCCCTCAATTTTTTTTGGCTAAGGACACTCGATTAAATTACCTTACAAATAAAAAAAAATCAAAATCGGGTCATCCCTCTAGGTGCTACGACGCCAGACAGACATTTCCTTCCATTTCATCTATTTTCTACACGCCTTAAGTTAAGCCAAGGGTTTCTACAAATAATTTGAAAGAGTTACTTAAACTAAAGTTGCTGGATTCATACTATATCCAATTCCAGACTCCTTGCTGGGCTGGGAATTTCTTAATGGAAAAACCCAATGACACTATGTCCTACCAGAGATCGAACCTAGAAACTCGTCGCAAAAAAAAGCAGTCGCGCTTGCTACCACTAAACCAACGAGGTAATCGATGATAAGATTTTCGGTAAAACCTACGAAATACCTACCGGAATAGGTTTGAATGAAAGTACCTCGTCTCCAGGCGGATGTCTCCACACACACTTGACCTTGTGCCTCTGTGCTCCTGTAGCACTCTTGTGATGGTTCAGACAGAACTCGCAGACGAACAACCGAGGAACTCTTGATGCATCACCAGGATAAGGCGATTGGTACCACACTTCCATCATAAACTTGCCCATGACAACGTATCTGTAAGAATGAAAGATATAATTATTTATAGCTGTTTCTGACCTGTGATATTCAAATCCGCTATTACTATTAACTTACTATTAACATTAAACGCGTTATATTATACTAGCTGTTCCTCGCGACTTTGTCCGTGTTAAATTAAATTTTCCCGTAAACACACACTGATAAAACAGCCAGATTGCCTATTTTCTTCTGACTTAAATCACAGATTTTTTTTACTGAAAACTCAACTTGTTTTTCAGTTTAAAAAATAGCCTATAGCACTCAGGGATAAATTGCTTCCTATTGGTGAAAGAATTTTTTGGATTGGATCGGTAGTTATCTCATGTTATCTCAACAGTGGGACACAGTAAGCTAACAAAAAAAAAGTTATCTTGCAACGCGCTTTTCACGCTGATAGTCTAGTTGTATGACCATTGGACTTCCAAGTCAAAAGTCGTAGGTTCGGAACCCAGGCCAACCTCTGACTTTTCGAATTAATGTGCTTACTATAAATTAATTATCACTTGCTAAAAACGGTGAAGGAAAACATCGTGAGGAAACTAGCACACCTGAGAGATTTTTCAACGGTGTGTAAAGCCATGCTTGAGGCCTACAGGCTTAAACCTTGACACGAGATTGTAATTCCTCACCTGGTTCCCTTATCGGTAGGTATATCACCCAATTCTTCTTCAATCTTAATAGCAGCTAAAGCCTGTGCTTCCCTGAACAGCCTCAGGTCGTAGTCAGGAGCGAAACCTTCAAGAATCGGCTCCCGGTCTTCGGTCAAATCTTCATTGCCAGAAGCCGCTAGCTTTTCCCGCAACTCTTGACTGCCCTTCCATTTTGAACGCATGTCCTGGAGAATAGAGGGTTTAATTAGGTTTTTTAAATTTTCTAGTGACCAATCATATTTCATAGCGTTGCGTTCTATGGTGTTATTAAGTAATTTGATAATCATCAATTGTAAGTAATAGGGAAGATGCACTATTTTTATTTTTGTTTTCATTTTAAAGAATTCCATGTAGAATAGACCACAAATATATTTAAAAAATTAAAACATTGCAATATATCCGAAAAAATGCTGTTTTAAATTGACAGTTTGACAGTTCGCGGGAAAACGGACTTATGGTGCTGATGACGTCACTCTTGTCTTTTACTGGTTCGCCGTTGGCTTTCATACTTTTGCATATTTATTTAAATCGAATAAAAAATAGTATTTACAAAGCATAGAATTTTATTTTATAAATTTACAAAAAAGAATAACTTAAATATTATATAGTTATTACATTTTAATTTTGGAAATACAGCATCTATCCAGAATTTCTATGCAGCATTCATAACAGATAAAATGCTTTTATCGTATATACAAATATACTTCTTTTAATTTTTCAAAGTTTGTGTGTGCTATACAGAAAAGTGATATTTTCCTTATGCTGAAAAACATTTGAAGTTGTACTTGTGCCCAATATTTTGGTGTTATTTTATTGTCTTTCACATAGGAAAGTATGGTAGGTAGCTTCTGTTAAGGATATTTCACCTCTACTGTGTAATTTTCAGCCGTCAGGTGTTGCACCAAAAAAGGGTACTCGGCATTACGAAGAAATCCAGCTTCTTCAATTTTAATCTAAAATGCTGATTAAAATAATATACCTAAACAATATTTATTACTACAAAGGCCTGGAACTAAACATACCTAACTAATTATTTTATTTAAAATATTTAAACTAGAGAAAAACTAATGATGTTATGTCAATACTAACTCTAGGTAAACACCTGGAGTCTGCTTTGATAAACCCAACTCCCATTTTTATTAAAAAACGCAATTAATATTCCCATAAAATAATATTCACCTTTACAACCATAACGTCAAATAAGTTGTCAAAACAAGTGTGACGTCACGAAACGCTAATTCGTGTTTTAAAATACGTATTGTTTCAAGTCATTTTTAAATCGTAATTATTGTAAAAAAACAACAATATGTAAAATAAAAACGTTGCAGTGGCCTTTCTTTTATATTTTTTTAACGTTTTAATCATAGAAATTCCATAAATATTACATCTGCATCTTCCCTATTAAACATGTATCATAGGCAAAAATTGAAGCACAACATATGACGCTTAATGTTTGGCAACGTTGCACAACAGCGAGCGACATATACATAGACATATACGCGAGCTGGTAGGAGCGTTGCTCAATAGTGGGTTTAGTTCTAGATTGTTGTGGTAGCTGGTGTGAGGCTAGGCGTCACCTCGTGGTACGTACATACCTTCACTTTGAACTAGTAAGCGCGTTGCTCTATGGTGGGCCCGTTGCTCAGTAGTGGGCATAGCTCTAGATCGTTGTTGTAGCTGGTGTAAGGCTAGGCGTCACCTCGTGGTACATACCTTCACTTTAAGCTGGTAGGCGCGTTGCTCAATAGTGGGCATAGCTCTGGGTCGTTGTTGTAGCTGGTGTAAGGCTCGTCTCCTGGCTCCAGCAGCTGCGGCTCGTTCCTCTCCAGCCGCGACACACCAAGCCGCTGTCACGTTGTGGTATATAGGACACGCGTCCCATGTCATATGTTTGTTGGATTTGCCGCCTGCAACATGATGGAATGGTATTAACAACAGTTAAGAAACCTGTTGATAATTATATTGTTCATATCGTTCAGTTAATGGAGAAGTAACTTTTAAATCATCAAGAACATCTCTTCTTGGTGTGCTAATTTCTTCACTTCAGTACTATAGTAGAGCGGTCATTGTTATGTGATGTGTGAGGAGACCTTTGGACAGCAGGGAGATAGTGCAAAAGATTTATATAATATGCTAACTGTCCCCAGATTGTCTATTTTTTTTACTTAAATCACAGATGTCATGTTATTTATTACTGAAGATTAATTTTTTTTACAATAAAAAATAGCTTATAGCACTCAGGGATAATGAACGAAGAAATGAAAGGAAAGAGAGCAAGAGATAGGCCAAGAAAAAGTTATAAAGCGCAGTTCAATGAGAAAGTAAAGGTCGAGATGTACAAGGTGGTCAAGAAATTGGCTCTTGATAGATTAAAAAATTATTGATGATGATGATATTAGGCTAGCTACATACATTCGGCACATTCTGTTCGGTATTTTAGAAAAAAATTTCATCGAGACTTCTTCGAAAACACCAAACCGAAGCTACCGTTACATGGTGTGCAGATGAATAAAGATTAATAACTTTTTTTTTTCTTAGCCTACTATGTCCCACTGCGAGCAAAGGGCTCCCCCATATCCTTCACAGTACTTTGTTCCTGGGCCACCTCGAACCAGTCCTATAATAACATTAAATTGTATAATGTTACGAAACACACACGTATTTCACGACTTGATATGGTCTCTCTAAAGATGCAGCTTCCTTGTTGCAGTAACAGCTACAGTGCTCACCGAGGTGTCCACTCGAATCACATCCTCTGACGGGACAGCGTTGTTGCGCAGGTTCCTGCGGTGATGGAAGAACTACGGGCGAGCGAGCCGGCGGAGCGCGGCCCTTTATAGGTTTCTTTAAATCTTTGTTGCTGTTACTGTTGCTGGTACTGTTACTGTTGCTGTTACTGTTGCTGTTGGTGCTTCTGTAACAATAATTTTTAAATTTGATGATAGTACTTACAGTACCTACTTACCAATTTTTTCTTTTTACTATATCACACACATAACCCTTATACATATAAGGGTTATGTACCTATACATATAAGGGTTATGTGTGTGATATGGTTATGGTGGCCAGTTTTATTCAGTAAAATTAGTTTTTATAGTCAGATGTCACGCCGTTAGAGCCAACACAATATTTTTATACTAGTGGATACAACAAAAACAAATATTTCATTCATGCTGCAACCAGCATGGCTCTATTATTATTAAAAGCCTGTAATTTCCCAATGCAGGGCAAAGGCCTCCCTACTCTCCTTCTTCTTTCCATAAATCTCTGAGAGCAAGAGTAGAGCTGTATAGTTTAAGGCTCTACTACCAAAAAAAAAAACACAATCAATGAAACATCATATTTTATACGACATTGCCAGTCTGACTCAGAAAGATAGGTTAGGTATTATATAAAGACATTTCAGCTTTAAAAGTTTTAAAACTAAAACAAAAACACTTACGACTTATCATTGCTCTTATCATCAGGTTCTGAATCAGTATCAGTGTTGTTAGTTCTCCGTGACACAGCAGCTAGTCTTGACACTCTTGCGGAGAGTGACCTAGTAAGTTTCCGGGGCATGGACGCCACTGCGGAATCACCTGAATCACCGCTTTTAGTTGTTTCCTGTAATTGTTAATATACCTATTTAAACTTTTTTAATTTTGGCTAGGCTTGACTAATATGCTTATGCTAAGCAATCAACTTAGCCTGCAAGCAATCCATTGCTGGACATCAGCATAACCTAAGTAGCTCGTTAATCGTAAATAATATACATCTATTACAGACGATTCATGACATGACATGAATCGTCGTCGATGACATGCAGTTTTTGGTGGCTGAACAAACCGATGCGAGAGCAACATAACCAACCACAGTGCGCAGGCGTGACAAGACCAATAAATTGTAGTTGGTGCTGACCCACAATGATGTCAATTAAAATATAAAATAAATAGTAGATTAAATAAATCTTAAATGAGATAACTAAATGGCAGATAATCCCAAAAGAGAGAGGGAATTGGAAAGTGCTAGAGGAGGCCTTCGTGTCTAAAGGACAGTCTTCAAAGAGGACTGCTGTACATCAATATCTATTCAAATTTAGGTTTTAAGTTTATCTTTTTAGTAATAAAGGCTTTGAAATTGGACTAATATTCAGCTAACAAAATTTGTCAATATTTGTGTGTAAACTGGGTTTTGCTGGGACGGTCTTTTGCAACATGTTGAGCATTGATACTCGTAATTTTTTTTACAATACTAACCTTAGTAATACTTGACGGTGGTTTAGTTTTCCCTGTCTTTATTTGTTCTTTTTTGGGTGTTGGTTCACTATCAGTGTCTGAAGAAACTGACTCAACTGACGATTGACTTGAAGAGCATGATGATGCACTCTTATTTTCAATTACTTTTTTAGGAGGGGGCCCACTCGGCCTATTTCCATTTTTACGTTTCACATTGTCTTTAGAATTTGAATCTTTAGAATCGTCATTCTCTATTGTTGTCGCAGGAGAATTGTCTTTTTCATCACTTGACTTTCTTGAACCTCTTTTAGGTCTTGGCGAGGTCTTGGGACTTTTATTTGTGGACGACTTGCTTTCTGATTCTGATTCCGAACTATTATCTGGTGAGAAAATACTCTTTTTCTTCAAAGTGCCAGTGTCATTTTTAGGTGGTGCTTTTGGTATTGTTTTTGGAACAGGTTTAGGAGTTTTAGCTCCAGATGGCAGTCTTTGTGCCGTTTTCCCTTTAGCCAGGACTGCAACAGCAGATTTTGGTTTTGCTGAACAACGTCTTCTAGGTGGTAATGGTATCTCACTTGCTAGTTTAGGCACGTCATCATCACTGGATGATGAAACTTTAGCTTTTGATGGTCTCCTTGGTTTCGGTTCCTCTTTTTTTTTTACTTCTTCAGGTTTAGCAGGAGATTTTGGTGCTGGTGCAGTGGTGGCAGTTGCTGGGGTGTCTGAAGTTGAGGATTCAGAGTCTGAGCTGCTGGAACCAGATCCTGAGGTAGTAGAGGAGCTTTCACTGCTGCTTGAATCGGAAGTAGAGCCTGAGCTGCTGTCAGTGCTACTGTTACTGACCTTAAATTTAGAAAACAATATTGTTAAATCTCAAAAGTTAACAAAATCAATCTCAAAAGATGGCAGTCTCATTATGATATGTAGGGGTTGTGATATCTTAACAGATTTAAGAGATATTGTTCAATTAATGAGCATAAGAATCATTTTAAATCATACGGAATGGAGGCGTTCGTTTTATGCGTTTTATTAGGTTTGGAAACAAAATAATTGTCCTATAGTAATAATAAAGATCTGCCTCATCAGGTGAAAGTAATTTCAAGTAATTTACATATCATATTCACTCATAAATTAGTAAAACTTTCAACTCAAATTGTTACTTACATCGAGATTCGTCATTTTGGATATTAATTTATATTTCACTTAGGTTTTATCACTCTCGAAAACTTAATAAAATAAACTGCGTAATAAACAGTGAAATCGCAAATGTTGAATTATTTATTTACGAAATTTAGATAATAAATACGATTAAAATTGTATTTGCAACTTTTGACAGCAGACATGACAACTAATTTACAAACGTCATTCGGTCATTAACGTCACTTCATATGTCATAGACACTACTTTTTTACTGCTTTGGATACGAGTTATTTTAGCATTTATTAATGATGATCATGAGTAAAAAAGTAATAATGCGACGATTACGATGCGGCGATATAATTACGCGCATACAGTGCATTCCCCACCCTTTACCCGCGCACCGCATATTGTGAAATTATCTATGTGAAATTCGGGCAAAAACTAGTTTATCTTGGTACATTTTTGGATCCTCGGACCTTCACATGGGGGGGGGGGGCATGTGAAAGCTATAGAGCTCTACGCCCATGATTCGAGGATATAATATACAATGAGGATTCAGATGACTAATACCTATTTAAATCAGTTGTAATATAAAAATACAAAATTACAATTATTTTTTATTTTCACATGCTATGCTTTCAAATAGTTTGCAGGTGTAGGAACTGCAAACCATTTAAGACATTTTTTCTTGTGAATTACTCTATCTTAACTTAAATGGTAAATGAATAATTTAATATGGCAACTAGCTATCGCCCGCGACTTTGTTCTCGTGAAAATAAATCGTCCCGTTTATCCCGTAGTTTTCAAATATTCCTGCAACGCTCCTATCAATCGCGTGAAGATGTATCCCATATACAAAATCTATATAACTCACTCACCCATATATAAAATCGCAAAAGGGGGTAACAGATACCCCCTTTTGCCCCACATTTTATGAGACCAGATTCTGACCTCCAGTGCTATATTATACGCCGATATTTTATGAAGGGTGGTGCTACCTCGGTCGAGCTGGTCCATTCATGCTGGTAGAACTATCATCATGGCTTTACGATACTAAAAAGTATAAATGGATTACTTGCGAATCCTCCTCTTGACATAAAATTATAATGCACAATAATAAAATTTGGCACAATGTTTTCGTATAAACTAGCATAATAATACTTTGTTATAATGCAAAGGTTAGCATAATTACCTATTATTTGGTCTAATTTAATTTGGAATAATATAGAGCTGCATACATTTTTAAAGCAGACTATTTTATATAAGTAGCTATGTCTTATAAGGCGGATGCGACTGGTTATAGCCTTCTCGTTAGGTTTTTTTAAAACCAAAACAATTTGCATGCTTGAACCAGATCAGTGTAAATATCGTTACCTATGCATTTATAACAATTAATAAGCTTTATAAAATTATGCTGCATTATTATTAAGTAAATATGTAGTAGGTAACGAGTATTTATGGCAAAACTATTATGACTGATAATATTATGCGTAATGATCATTGTACCTACTGAATAGGGAAGATGCACTATTTTTATTTTTGTTTTCATTTTAAAGAATTCCATGTAGAATAGACCACAAATATATTAAAACAATTAAAATATTGTAATTTATCGGAAAAAATGCTGTTTTAAATTGACAGTTTGACAGTTCGCGCGAAAACGGACCTATGGTACTGATGACGTCACTCTTGTCTGTCAACAACTTTCAATTTACATTTACTTTTCATTTTAACTTTTGCTTTTTCGAGATTATTTGTAAAAAAATAAAATGGACTATCCATCGACGTCAGGTGATTGTAACAATACCATTAATATTCAGATAAAAAGCCGTGTTGACTCATGTTTTGTGCCAATGTGTCCATCTACCTCAACAAAGTTTGCAAATAAATTATTTTTGAGTGGACCTTCTGACCCAAAGCTGAGAAAAAAGTGGTTTCAAGCTGTGAAGACAAATGGTGCACACCCTTTGCTACACTCCGACCAAGCTTTGCGTTTCATTAATAATGGCTGTAACCCGATAACCTTCTTTACGTACTTTGTGCTCCGGAGTAACTCTACTTTTTATTGTACATAATTCTCCTCCATCTCTTTTAATTTGGACATGGCCGATTGCGTTATCGCCGTAAGATTCTCTTGTCGAGCTGAAATAACTGCTATATGTAGAAGCCGCTGAATAAAATACAAAGTTTAACAACTATGAATGACTATGATGTATACATACCGTAGTAATTTAGCCCCTTTCATTTCTACACCTGAAAACTCTGCACTTTCGATAAAAAAAGTTACAACCATGTCAACACTAACTTTCGGTAAATTCCTGGAGTCTGCTTTTATAAATCCAACTTCCATTTTTATTTAAAAAACGCAATTAATATTCCCATAAAATAATATTCACCTTTACAACCATAACGTCAAATAAGTTGTCAAAACAAGTGTGACGTCACGAAACGCTAATTCGTGTTTTAAAATACGTATTGTTTCAAGTCATTTTTAAATCGTAATTATTGTAAAAAAACAACAATATGTAAAATAAAAACGTTGCAGTGGCCTTTCTTTTATATTTTTTTAACGTTTTAATCATACAAATTCCATAAATATTACATCTGCATCTTCCCTATTGCGTTATGCCAATATATTTTATGCTTATCATTAGTAAACCATATTACTTAGGTGCCTTTTACAAACTTACAAACAACTTTGTCTCTATACCTACCAATTCCTATAAGAAAATTAAAATAATTAGTAGATACAGATAGAGACTTGCACGCTACAATAATTATAAAAGTCTGTAAAACGTGTTTGAATTATCTATTGTACAATTAGAGGTACTTCTTTGTTCATCAAGTTTGCCTTCAAATACTTTAACTTTGTTGTTTTTTAAAATAATGGATTGGTTGAGAGCATTAACCTCTATAGAAGTAAAAGCATTTGTGCCTGTGATCCAACTCTTACAAGTTATTTTGAACTTACTCTCAGGCTTAATACTTTCCCCCGAAGATTATCCGAGACAAGCTACGGTACAAGGTATACATTTTTGCATAGTTTTATACAAAAAATAGTAATATTATGCGTTTTAAGATGAAGCAGACTTTCTTTGACCCAGTAATATACAGGGTTATTTGTAAAACATCAGCATTAAACATATCATTATGAACATCTTTTACTATCCCCTTTTAAGGATGCTGGTGTTTTAAAAATAACCCTGTATACAAAATATGATCCATTAATATACTTAATAGATCGATTTACGGGACAGGGAATTTTTTAAACCAGGAGTGCACAGCAAAACATTTTGTTTTTTATTCCAGATGGTCAGACATTTGACTTCATAGTGGTCGGCGGTGGGTCGGCAGGCTGTGTCGTCGCCAACAGACTCACAGAGATCACCGGTTGGTCTGTGCTACTCATAGAGGCTGGTGACGTCCCTACTATAGCGTCATATGTTAGTTAACTTTATTTTCTCCTATTTTCCGTTTCTGTCAGCCGAGCAATCGCAATTGGAACTAATTGTCTGCTTACATTTATGCATTTTTTATTTATTTCTTATATTACAGTTTCCCGGATTATTCTTTCTGGTTGACCAAGTCTGGAATCATGTTTCGGTTAATGACGGTTACTCATCTCAAGCACACAAAACCAAAAATGTATTTATCAATATGGGTAAGATGTTGGGTGGTTCCAGTGGATCAAATGGTATGCTATATGTGAGAGGAAACAAAGCCGACTATGAGAGCTGGGTGCAGCAAGGCAATAAGGGTTGGGACTGGGATAATGTTACAACATATTTCAAGAAGAGTGAGCGTTTTACAGACAAAGATATACTAAATAGCGACTCGGCAAATTTACACAACACTCAAGGACTTCTTAGTGTTACTAAATCAGACCAAACAAATATGATGAAGTACTTCTTTCAAGCTTTCAAAGAAAATGGACACGATATAATATTAGATTCTAACGGATACCAACAACTAGGGTACTCAGCTCCTCAATTTACTTCTGGTCGAGGTCAACGACAAAGCACAGCTGTAAGTTTCATCAAACCTATTAGAAAACGTTGTAATTTATATATCTTAAAGAACACTTTAGCAAGAACAATAATCTTTAATGAGAATAATAGAGCGATTGGCGTGGAAATATCTTTATCAGATGGAAAGGTAATCCGAGTTATGTCTCGTAAAGAAGTAATTCTTTCTGCTGGTGCTATCAACAGTCCACAATTATTGATGTTGTCTGGAGTAGGACCCAAAAATCATCTAGAAGATATGGGAATAAAAGTATTACTAGATTCACCGAAAGTTGGAAGTAACCTTCAAGACCATATGGGAATTTACCTCACACTTACTGGAAAGAAAGGCATTACTTCAGCCATTCGAAATATCGATTTTGTTACCAATATCGATAAATTTCCGGTACCTGATTATATATTAGGTCAAATAGCTCTTAATAAAACACAAACCTATCCTGATTATCAAGTAACATTAAGCTTACATCCGGCACTCTCGTATATACCAACATTATATTGTTCTGCCTTATTTAGACTTACTGATGATATCTGTGAAACAAATGCTAAAAGTGTTAAAGATTCATACGGCGCATCAGTGTTGATAAATCTTCAACATCCAGAATCAAGAGGTGAAATACGACTTAAAAGCAACGACCCGACAGAATCACCTTTAATTTACACTGGTTATTTTACAAGCGAGAATGATCTAGATAGATTTGCGAGGTCCATAGAAGATTTTCTGAGTGTGTTAAACACTACATATTTTAAAAGTATAAATTCAAAAGTAGTTGATCTTCTTCTTCTTCTTATCGTGTGGTTGATGAACAACCTGGTGTCAGAATTTAAACCGCCCGTAGGCCTCTGACATGGCTTTACACACCATTGAAAAATCTCTCAGGTGTGCTGGTTTCATCACGATGTTTTCCCTCACCGTTTTAGCAACTGATCATTAATTTATAATACGCACATAACTTACGAAAAGTCAGAGATGCGCGCCTTGGGATCGAACTCGAGACCTCTGACTTGTCAGTCGACGGTCATACCACTAGGCTATCAGTGCTGTAGTAGTTGATCTGAAAATAAAGCAATGCCAGAACTATGTGTTTGGAAGCTACGAGTATTGGAAATGTTTTGTTTTGTATTCAAAACAAAACATTTCCAATACTCGTAGCTTTTGTGGTCAACAATTTTTGGCATCAAGTTGGTACTTGTGCTATGGGTCCCGATGGTGTAGTGGATGAGAGACTGCGATTGAGGGGAGCAACCGGACTACGTGTCGTGGATGCTAGTATCATGCCGACCATTGTCAGCGGTAACACCAATGCTCCTGTCATTATGATTGCTGAAAAAGCAGCTGACATGATCAAAATTGACCATGGAATAGATATTGATACCTAAGGCATAACATATAGCAATTATGCATCATGTTATCATGTGTCACTGACTGCAGGTTGTTCATCTTTCTTATCAAATTTTGAATTATAAAAAAAGTTAATATATAATTATGAGTTAATGTTTTATTCAGTGGTTGAAGTACCTACTTAAATTATGCTATATTTTACTCTTTTTAGTGAGCGCAATATTTTTAAAACGGGGTCCGAAGATTTTGCTTCACGTTTTAATAAATAGATTAAGTTATGGAAACATCGTTAATTTTTGGAAAAGATTCTCCAATATTAGGGACAGCAGAAGAAGACAAGGCTTTTTAATTTGTGGCATTATCACTAACTAGGTACAGAATTTTATATAGCACAGAATTTTATAAGCACATAATATATATAAATACATGTATAAGTTTACACTATAGGTACATTAAAAGGCAGGTACCAACCAAAACTAAAGTACCTATGGATTAGAAGAGAAGTATTATTAATTTGTTAAATTCAATACTAACTATTTAATATTATAATTGCAAAAATAAGTTTGTCTGTTTGTTACCTTTTCACGCCTAAACAAATTTCACCCCGAACAAGATACTGTTCCCGAGGAAAACAACAACATTTTAATGATAATATGGCGCCCCGTCATCATTCTCCTAGCCTTATTATTCCCAAATTTTGTTGGGGTCGGCTTCTAATCTAACCAGATGCAACTGAATATCAGTTTCCTGCGGAGCGACTGCCTATCTGACCCCAGCAACCCTTTAGGATACGATATTCTCAAATTACATCAGTTGTCAAGATTTTATGAGGGTACTGACTCCCTTTATCAACTGTTAAAGATTTTAATGACAGCCAAAGGAGTATAATAGATATCGCATCGTGTTGACTACAATTTATCAACATACCACGTGGACGACGACGACGCCGCGGGCGCAAGTCAGTGAAATATGCACTTTATCTGAAGCAATTTATTAACTAAACGTAAAATGGATATATGAGTATAGCATCTAGTTATCCCGCGACTTTGTCCTCGTAAATATTAATATTTCCCTATATCCCGTAAAGTTGTCAAATAACGCATAATTAAAGGGGGGGAGGGGGTGTATAGGACCTCGGTGCTCTCACTTTATTTCACGACTATATTCTGTAAGAAAGGGGCACTACCGTGGTCGAGCTGGTACATCCTTGTTTATACCAGCATGGCTCTACGATACAAAAAAGTATAAATGATTATGGTATGGTATAATGATTCCCGGCCTAAAAATAGAACCACCCCTATTCATCCCGCGGGTGTCGTAAGAAGTGATAAAGGGAAAAATCTGGAGGATGGGCAGCAGCATACATATAGCTATATAGCTATAGCTAATACCATCTGCTATTGCGATCGCCATCCCGCTTGCCCAGCGTGGCAAATAAGATTAACCTTCTAATGAGCGCACAAAATAAGTGATGCGTAAGGGAAGGGGACTATGCCCAGCAGTGGACTGATACAGGCTGCGTAGGTAGATTACTTACCATTTACAAACTCACAGACAATTCTCTTTATATAAAAGAAAATTTAAATAACTTATATAGATAGAGACTAGCATGCTAGAATATTCAATTCCGTAAAACGTGTTTGAATTATCTATTGTACAAAATTATGTACTCCTTTCTTAATCAAGTTTACCTTCAAATACTCTTAACAATTGTTGGTTAATAATGGATTGGTTGGGAGCATTAATCTCTATAGAAGTGCAAGCAATTGTGCCTGTGATCCAATTCTTACAAGTTATTTTGAAATTACTCTCAGGTTTTATACTTTCTCCCGAAGATTATCCGAGACAAGCTGCGGTAAAAGGTTTGTTCAGTTTTTATCCAAACAATAATATACCTACTCAAGGTCTCCAGGTAAAGGATTTCTGCGACACAGTGAGGAGGTTACACTAATACACATAACTCTGTTGGCAGAGTGGCTGATGTGTACCCAACCCGATGGTCGGTCGCAGGTGCCGCTGGCAGACGCGCCCTGTGCTCCCACTGACTAAAAACACAACAGTAGAGTTCGACTCACAGGTATTCTGTGAGACCCGATAATATCTCAGTTAATCCAGCCCATTTATGTTTAAACCGGGAGTATTCTGCTAAACATTTTATTTTTTATTCCAGATGGTCAGACATTCGATTTCATAGTGGTCGGCGGTGGGTCGGCAGGCTGTGTCGTCGCCAACAGACTCACAGAGATCACCGGCTGGTCTGTGCTACTCATAGAGGCTGGTGACGTCCCTACTATAGCCTCATATGTTAGTTAACTTTATTTCCTCCTATTGAGCTCCGTATTTGTCAGTTTTGCAAGTTTATGCTTGCCTACAGTTATGGTAATTTTTATTTCTTTCCTATGTTACAGTTTCCTGGATTTTTCTTTTTGGTTGGTCAATTCTGGAATTATTTTACGGTCAATGATGGATACTCGGCTCAAGCACACAAAACCAAAAATATATTTATGAATATGGGTAAAATGTTAGGTGGTTCTAGTGGATCAAACATAATGATGTATGTGAGAGGAAACAAAGCCGACTATGAGAGCTGGGTGCAGCAAGGCAACGAAGGTTGGGACTGGGACAATGTTACAGCATACTTCAAGAAGAGTGAGCGTTTTACAGACAAAGATATACTAAACAGTGACTCAGCAGATTTACACAACACTAAAGGGCTTCTAAGTGTAACTAAATCAGATCGGAGAGATAGGACTAAACACGTCTTTCAAGCTTTTAAAGAAAATGGCCACGATATATTATTAGATTCTAACGGACACCAACAACTAGGGTACTCAGCTCCTCAATTTACTTCTGGTCGAGGTCAACGTCAAAGCACAGCTGTAAGTTTCATCAAACCTATAAGAAAACGTTGTAATTTATATATCTTAAAGAATACCTTAGCGAGGAAAATAATTTTTGATGAAAATAATAGAGCGATTGGCGTGGAAATATCTTTATCAGATGGAAAAGTAATCAGAGTTATGTCTCGTAAAGAAGTAATTCTTTCTGCTGGTGCTATCAACAGTCCACAATTATTGATGTTGTCCGGAGTAGGACCCAAAAATCATCTAGAAGATATGGGAATAAAAGTATTACTAGATTCACCGAAAGTTGGAAGTAACCTTCAAGACCATATGGCAGTTTACCTTACACTTACTGGAAAGAAAGGCATTACTTCGGCCATTCGAAATATCGATTTTATTACCAATATCGATAAATTTTCTATTCCATATTTTATTTTAGGTCAAATAGCTCTCAATAGAACACAAACCTATCCTGATTATCAAGTAATACTAAGTATTCAACCGGCACTCTCCTTCGTACCTACATTATTTTGTTCTGCTATACTTGGACTTACTGATGATATCTGTGAAGCAACTGCCAAGAGTGTTAAAGATACGTATGGGATTACAGTTATCATGAATATCCAAAGACCAGAATCAAGAGGTGAAATACGACTTAGAAGCAACGACCCGACAGAATCACCTTTAATTTACACTGGTTATTTTACAAGTGAGAATGATCTAGATAGATTTGCGAGGTCCATACAAGATTTTCTGAGTGTGTTAAACACTACATATTTTAAAGGTATAAACTCAAAGGTAGTTGACACGAAGGTAAAGCAATGTCAGAACTTTGTGTTCGGTAGCTATGAGTACTGGAAATGTTATGTTTTGAATGCAGTGACTACTTTATGGCATCCTGTCGGTACTTGTGCTATGGGTCCCGATGGTGTTGTGGATGAGAGACTGCGAGTGAGGGGAGTAACCGGACTACGTGTCGTGGATGCTAGTATCATGCCGACCATAGTCAGCGGCAACACTAATGCACCAGTCATCATGATTGCTGAAAAAGCGGCTGACATGATTAAAGTGGACCATGGGTTAGATATTAATACCTAAGTTATTATTTACAATAATCCAGCAACAAGCTTGTTATCGCAAAAAATACATCTTAATTAAAATAAAATTGTATTAGTGTTGACGCGAATTAAAAGTAGAAACGATGACAATATTTTATTATTTTTTCAAACAAGACTACAGATTCACGGGATGATATAATATATAGCCTAGTGGTATGGCCGCAGGCACGCATCTCTGAGCTTTCGGATTCATGTACATTTATTATAGAAATTAATTATCACTTGCTAAAACTTTTAAGGAAAACATATGAGGAAACCAGCACACCTGAGAGATTTTTCAACGGTATGTAAAGCCATGTCAGAGGCCTACGGGTGATTTAAATCTGACAGCAGGTTGTTCATTAACCACACGATAAAGAAAGAACAATACAAAACCTTTGTTTTATTATTTTTCTTTCTTCATCTTTACATTATTTATTCTGATATATTTAGGTAAAAAAGGTAAATTAGGTAAATGAGTCGTGATAGCCTAGTGGTGGTGACCGTTGACTGGCAAGTCAGAGGTATCGGGTTCGAACCCAAGGCGCGCATCTATGACTTTTCGTGAGTTATGTGCGTTTTATAAATTAATTATCACTCTCCGTGCCTCGGATAGCACGTTAAGCTGTTGGCCCCGGCTGTCAATTGTAGATCTTTGACAGTCGTTACGGGTAGTCAGAAACCCGAAAGTCTGACAACCAGTCTTGCCAAGGGGTATCGTGTAACCCAGTAACTGGGTTGAGGAGGTCTGATAGGCAGTCGCTCCATGTAAAACACTGGTATTCAGCTGCATCCGGTAAGACTGGAAGCCGACCCCAACATAGTTGGGAAAAGGCTAGGCAGATAATATGATTTAGGTAAAAAAGAATATTGAAAACTGAATACTAAATATGTCTTTCGCGTCATGGCAGCGTGTATCAGTAATTCAGTATCCTAATGTTAATCATTCCTCGACCTCATTTGGTTTTTAACATTTATTAAATCTACTTACTAATTGACCTCAAAGAGTTGATAGGAACACGTAAATAGAAGTACCTATTCATTACATTTGCTTGCGAAGTGCCTGTCTTAAGTTTTTTCTTGACTTAAATGTTTATAATTATAGTACCTACGTACCTAACTAGCTGTTAGGGAAGGTTAATATCTGACGGAACATGCGTCGCGTATTATCGGTCGCGTAACGCCAGAATGTATAAAAAAATAACAAAAAAAACAAATAACAAATGTATAGAAAAACACTTGACCGTTCACAGTCAACCGATGATACGTTAGTGCGTTGAGTGTGAACGGTCAAGTGTTTTTCTATACATTTGTCTGTTCTGGCGTTACGCGACCGATAATACGCGACGCATGTTCCGTCAGATATGAACCTTCCCTAACATCGCCTGCAACTTCGGCTTCGTCAAAATTTATTTTCCCGTAGGTCCTTAAAATCCTCTAATATTTCCGCTTCGCACCATACCTACCGCATCTGCACAACAGCGGACTACCCAACAGCTATGAATTTTGAATACTTCCTTATTTTATAATATCTTCCAAATCATACGAAATTATACGATGATAATGGCAAATTTTAATTTTCACGAACGGCAAGTTGAGACAAAGAGGTTTCCGTTATAGACGCTTGCAATACCAGTGATAATACATGCTCGTGGCAGACCCTGTACGGGATTATAAATGAAGAAAAGGAAAAGGTTTTGGAGGCAGGGTGAGGAGGGGGCCTCTGTTACTCTCTTTTACTAATAGTAAGAATGCTATTATTTTGTGAGATGGTGGTACTCCTATGGTCGAGCTGGTCCATTCATGTACCAGCATCTAATACAACACAACAAAAAATATAATAAATAAGAACTTCTATTAGATTACCTTTTACAAACATACAAACTCGCAAAAACTTCGCCTCTTTTGAATATTAGAATAGATAGAGACTAGTCTGCTAGAATATTTATGCCAATAATGTGTGTTTAAATTGCTTACTTATCTACTTCAATAATTAATTTAACTAAGGCATAGCATGTCAGAATGAAATAAGTTTTTGCAATATAAATACTTTCATTTATCCACTCTTTTGCTCATAAAGTTTAACTTCTATTTGTATTATTAATCATTATATGCTTCTACTATTATAACGTTACTGCTGGAGAACAATGGATTGGTTGGGAACATTAATCTCTGCAGAAGTTCAAGCATTTGTGCCTGTGATCCAATTCGTACAAGTTATTTTAAACTTACTCTCAGGTTTTATACTTTCTCCCGAAGATTATCCGAGACAAGCTGCGGTACAAGGTATAGGTACGTTTTTGCTTACTTTTTGCCCTGAAATATAATCAGCAAATAATCTAAAACAAGTGACGGATAGCACAGTGAAAAGGGCTTTGCTAAGGGTTATCTCAATCGGATATCTATATGTTTTTATCCAGAAGGTCGAAAGTCCTGCTCATAAATATTTTTTCCTACTTAAAAACGAGTGCATAAAAAGCCCTAATTTCATTGAATTCTCTATCCTCAATTCCAGATGGTCAGACATTTGACTTCATAGTGGTCGGCGGCGGGTCGGCAGGCTGTGTCGTAGCTAATAGACTCACAGAGATCACCGGCTGGTCTGTGCTACTCATAGAGGCTGGTGACGTCCCTACTATAGCCTCATATGTTAGTTAATTTTAGGTTTTGTTTTTAGACATTGAATCTTTAACATTACGTACCTACTTAATTTCTTCTTAACATTACAGTTCCCCGGACTCTACTTTTTGGTTGACCAATTCTGGAATCATTTTACTGCTAATGACGGTTACTCATCTCAAGCACACAAAACCAAAAATGTATTTATCAATATGGGTAAGATGTTGGGTGGTTCTAGTGGATCAAACGGCATGATGTACGTGAGAGGAAACAAAGCCGACTATGAGAGCTGGGTGCAGCAAGGCAATGAAGGTTGGGACTGGGATAATGTTACAGCATACTTCAAGAAGAGTGAGCGTTTTACAGACAAAGATATACTAAACAGTGACTCAGCAGATTTACACAACACTAAAGGACTTCTAAGTGTGATTCAATCAGATCAGAGAAATAGGACGAAGCACATCTTTCAAGCTTTTAAAGAAAATGGACACGACATTTTATTAGATGGTAATGGGCACAAACAACTAGGATACTTTATTCCTCAATACACTGCTGATCGTGGTCAACGACAAAGTACTGCTGTAAGTTTCATCAAACCTATTAGAAAACGGTGTAATTTATATATTTTAAAGAACACCTTAGCAAGGAAAATAATTTTTGATGAGAATAACAGAGCGATTGGCGTAGAAATATCTTTAGCAGATGGAAAGGTAATCCGAGTTATGTCTCGTAAAGAAGTAATTGTATCTGCCGGCACTATCAACAGTCCACAATTATTGTTGTTATCCGGTGTAGGACCCAAAAATCATTTAGAAGATATGGGAATAAAAGTATTACTAGATTCACCGAAAGTTGGAAGTAACCTTCAAGACCATATGGGAGTTTACCTCACACTTACTGGAAAGAAAGGTATTACTTCGGCTATTCAAAATATCGATTTTATTACTAACATTGATAAAGTTCCTTTTCCTTATTTTATATTAGGTCAAATAGCTCTTAATAAAACCCAAACCTATCCTGATTATCAAGTCATACTAAACATTCATCCAGCACTCTCATTTATACCAACATTATATTGTTCGGCCTTTTTTCAACTTACTGATGATATCTGTGAAGCAAATGCCAAGAGTGTTAAAGATTCATATAGCGTATTGGTGCTGATAAATCTTCATCGTCCAGAATCAAGAGGTGAAATACGACTTAAAAGCAACGACCCAACAGAATCACCTTTAATTTACACTGGTTATTTTACAAGTGAGAATGATCTAGATAGATTGGCGAGGTCCATACAAGATTTTCTAAGTGTGTTAAACACTACGTATTTTAAAAGCGTAAACTCAAAGGTAGTTGATCTGAAAATAAAGCAATGCCAGAACTTTGTGTTTGGTAGCTATGAGTACTGGAAATGTTATGTTCTAAATGTAGTGACTTCTTTTTTGCATCCTGTCGGTACTTGTGCTATGGGTCCCGATGGTGTAGTGGATGAGAGACTGCGAGTGAGGGGAGTAACCGGACTACGTGTCGTGGATGCTAGTATCATGCCGACCATAGTCAGCGGCAACACTAATGCACCAGTCATCATGATTGCTGAAAAAGCGGCTGACATGATCAAAGTTGACCATGACGTAGTATAAATACAATTAAGAATAATACAGTGCCAGATAACAATTACAGCTGCCAGAAATGTATAATTGTCGTAATATTTAAGAAGAATACCCTTGCATGGGTTTTTTATTAGTTACTCTTTGAACCAATATTGAGGAGTATTTTTTTTTCATAGTACCTAATGGAATATATGTTAATAAAATATATCTTTGATATTTACTCGTGTACGATTATATCGCACATTTTTCTAGAGCGCAAACTTAGGCATTTTTACTTTACCTTAAATTTATTTAACATTAAATAATTTAGTAAAAGTTCGTCAGTGTTTTTGTTAACACATTAGTAACACTCATTATATAATTTATCAAGAAATCAGCAAATTATTTTCTTCCATCAATTACATAAATGTAAGTAGTAACCAAATGCTTCTACAACTCGTATCAGTAATCAAATTATGAATTAAACATATTATTAGGAAAATAATGACCATTTTTATTTATTTCGTTGCATCAAATAAATCATAAATAATAATACAGCGTGTAACAGAAGTCCGAAATGAAACATTAAGGGCGTATAAGGTACCCTATAAACAATACTTGAGCATAGGTTTTGGAACCGAAGCCCAAACAATACTCGAGTAAACTACGGTCAAAGTTTTCACCAAAATCTTTCAAATACAGCCCTAGACATCAGCTGAAAGGTAATTCAGCACGAATCCGGTTATTGACCTTCAATAAATTTTTCAAGAAAGCACTAGGCATGCGTAAGATAATGAAATCTGTCATTATTGAAGAAAATAAAATCAAAATAATTATTTTGTATGAAAAAAAATATTCCTTTTTTTTATTTTCACAGGTGATTCTCTTCATGATATACATACATGCCCTTAAGTATTATTTCAGACTTCTGTTACACGCTGTATAAGTAATTTTTGAACAGGTAGTTGGAAGTTGGCAGTTGGAACAGGTACCGTTTTTACCTAATCCGACTCATGCCAAGGTCATGTCTACTTAATAACTTAATTACTCAATTTCACAAATATTGTTGGTTGGATCTATATAATTCTGCTTAACAGGGTCCGTCCAACTCAATGTCTAATTTATGAAATAAAAAATTAAATAAAATATAATAATAATTCACGTTGAATGTCGTACGTAAGTATATATTTAAGAAATTTTTAAACTCAAGTCGAAACAGAATTTCGACCTTAAAAAAATTTTCATATTATGTCATTCTCAACCAAATAAGTAGATAGTTCAATAAATGCTTGTATCGGCGAGATCATAAAACCGTGTGAACACAACGATAGCGACTTCTAATTTTACCCCTAACGCCATCTATCGAACGTGTTAGTCAACTTTTAACTCTATAACAGCGGATAAATGTTTTTTTAAACGGTTTTATTTAGGCTTGACCTGTTTGTTGTGTGTTTGACTGTTTGGTTCAAATTTAGTAATTGAAATTTATCCCCTTCCTTAATGTCTTACTGTGATATCAAATCGGCTGGCTAAATTGAAACAAAAATGAAGTTAGGACCATTCGAAAGAGAAAAAAAATGGAATTGGAGTCAATCAAAAAGTAAAAATCACAAAAATGTGGCCCTTGACCCCTTTTGCCTTTTCGCCGTCGATTTGAAAGTGATATTTCAAGGTGATATAATCTGTGATAATAATTATAAGTACATTTTTTTACGTAAAACAGTTTTGTCATCAAAACTAAAGCTGTGTACCAAACAACAGATCAATCTGTCAACAGGAAGGGGGTGAAATATCGATTACTAAATTTGAACCAAATAATAAACAGGTCAAGTTAAATAAAACCATTCAAAAATACTTGCCTGAAGATGTTATCAACGACCGTCGAGAATCGACCTTACAAAGTATGGTGCATTGTTTGATTGTATCAAAGAATAAAGAAGGAAAGAAATATCCAGAATGGGTTACAATATTATTTTTAATTTTCACTGTGACGTATAGAAATGGTAAACTGAACATATAGATACCCAATTACCCAAGCATCATTATAATATGCACAAATTATCCCCTTAGTTATTCCCTTAGTTATTCTTGTACAAGTATAGAAATAAAACAATAACATCAGTATTATAGGTTTATTCCATTATCAATCTTAATCATCTCTGAAGCCTTTTCTCCAATCATAATCGTTGGTGCATTTAAATTCCCGCTTATAATAGTAGGCATAATACTAGCGTCAACAACACGTAGACCTGACACTCCTCTGACTCTTAATCTTTCATCGACTACTCCATTGGGACCCATCGGACAAGTGCCCGCAGGATGCCACTGTGTCGTCGACAGGTTTAAAACATAACATTTCCAGTACTCGTGTGTATTAAAGCGAAAAGACTTGCATTGTGGAATCTTCAAATCAATAACCTCAGCTTTTATACTTCTAAAATAGGGCGTATTTACTACACTAATAAAGTCCTCAACATAACGAGCATGGTTTTCTATATCAATACTATTTGAATAATAACCATTATAAATTAAAGGGCTTATTTCAGGATCCCTACTCTTCAACCTAATTCTTCCTTTCGATTCTGGATGCAGTAACGTCAAAATAGGATACAAAAGTCGCCTTTTTTTATTTGCTTCGTACAACGCGAAACAAATTTCGTCATCTAAACGAAAAACATGGGAGCATATTAGAGATGATACCGGGGAATATGCTGGAATCGGAAATATAGAGGTTTGATAGTCAGGGTAGGTCTGAGTTTTGTTGAGAGTCACGTGTCCCATGATACAAGGCGAAGGGAACTTATCAAGATTTGTTAAAAGATCTAAATTATCTATAACCGATGACTGCTCTTTCTCTACTCCTATAGGAACCGTCACTAAGGGATGGTCTTGTAAGTTACTGCCGACACGAGGCGAATCTAGCAATACATTAATTCCTAATTCTTCTAAATGATTTTTAGGTCCTATACCTGACAACATCAGTAACTGAGGACTGTTGATTGCACCAGCTGATAAAATAACTTCTTTTCTAGCTAATACTTTTATTACTTTCTTATTAGGTAACTTTATTTCTACACCTATTGCTTTATTATATTTATTAAATAAAAGTTTCCTAGCTAGTGTATATTTTAAAACAAAAAGATTTTTGCGATCTTTGATTGGCTCGAGGAATGCTGTGGCCGTGTGTTGCCTTACGCTTTCATCTACTGTGTACATTGGCATTACATATCCTAACTGTTCATCCCCGTTACAGTCTAAAATTAATTTATGGCCGTTATCTCGAAATGCTTGCAGGTATTTTTGCGTCCGCTTACTCCAAAGTGGTCTCGTTACTCCTAAATTTCCTTCAGTGTTGTGATAGTCTTTATAATAACTCTTCATAATTTGCTCGTCGTTCAGTCGTTCGCTTTTCTTGAAATAATGCATGACTGAGTTCCAATCCCAGCCGTCGTTTCCTTGTGCCACCCAATCATCGTAGTCCCTCTTGTTCCCTCTAACGTAGAACATGTAGTTGGCGCCGCTAGAGCCGCCGAGCATCTTGCCTCTGGTTAGATGGACGCTCTTCATTTTGAGTCCTTGACTGGAGTGTCCATCGTTGACAGTATAGTAATTCCAGTCTGCAGCGGAATAATCCACGAATGGAAAGAGACCAGGGTACTGGAATGAGAAAAATATTTTTAAATAAGAGGTTAAATATCACACATACATTGTATAATACTTAATTCAGTTATTTAATATTATGTATGTATTTGGATAGGCCTAATCAAATACATACATATTAAATAAAGTACTTATACTTCAATTAAAAATTCCAAGGCAGACTGACGAGGAAATTCCTTCGATTTAAGATCTTGTTGTCTCATTATACAGGATTTCGGAATGCGCTCTTATTATCAATTTACGGATAGATATGGGTATTTTATGTAACACGAGACTCATTAAAATTGTATTAACAAGCCGTGTGGAATCGAAAATAACTAATCAACTGCACTTAAATAGCCATTTTATAATTACATTATTTACAATGCTAATAAGAGGAATAGTAATAGTTAAATTATTGAAAATAGATATGTAGTTAGGACTGGAAATGGCCAAAATGTAAAGAAAAATAATTACCAAGAAATAACACAAAAACTCGTTGAAGAGTCGTTGCCAAGCTAAGCGGATTCCAGATTAAACCATCTCATTCTGTCTCCAAAACGAACGTGTTTGTGTAATTTCTAGTATTTTAGTGTTTTTAAGTCAGTTTTTGTTTTTCAATTTTAAGTGGCATATTAACTTCAAAGGAGGTCATCGTCAAACATGTTTGTTAAAAATCAATGATTATGAAAATGGTTCATTACCTTTGCAGTTGTAGGTGGATTCCCACCAGCTTCTATCAGCAGCACGTTCCAATTGGATATTTCTGTTAGTCTGTTGGCTAGAACGCAGCCAGCTGATCCACCGCCAACTATTATGAAGTCAAATACCTGACCATCTGAAATAATATTTTTGAGTTGAAATTACTGAATATGCAAGGCAAGATTTATGTTGCCTACAGGCAGGCACTGGACGGGGCTGCGAAGCGCGCTAGCACTACCCGGCCCCGTCTGATATAGTGCGAGGAACACGCAGGGGGAGACGTTTTTAGTGGGTGCAAGCCCCACATAACCGTACGTCCTCGGACTACGGTACGCGGTAAGAACATTTTTTACTCCCCCCGACCACAAAAAAGGCAAGATTTTAGATTGAATTCCATATAATTTCGCAATTCCGGAAGTGCAACTAAATCTCATTTTGATGAACCAGAGTAATTTATTTCGACGTTTCTTTCTAAGAGTAGTCAGATAAAAATGAAGGCTTCATCTAGTTTAAAACGTCCATAATATCACGCTTGAGTCATTACAAGCTGACTTGAAAAAATTAACTTCCCTGCAATCGAACAATAGCAGAAAATAGTTAACACATACCTGTGACATTTGCTTGTGGTGGGAAATCACCAGCATCTAATTTTAATAACGCCAGTGAGTTGAAGAATAATTGTAGCATTCCCACCAACGGTCTAATGGTCCTCACGTTCAGCAAAGACAGGACTTGTGTTAAAATATTCATTCTGTGGACAAAATTACGACATGCTAGAAAAATCTGTATAGAAGTAGGCTTGAAAACCTTTATATTTTCTAAGGTTACTGAAGAAACAAATATCATAACACGTATTCAACAATTAGGTAAGACAACAGAAAACAGTAAGTACATGAATATTAAACAGTAGGTACCTACAGTATATTTTTGTTCTGGCTCGTAATTATCAATTAGCTTAGCTTTATTAGTTCTGTTTAAGATATTCCGACGTTTTTACTGGAGTTGTAAAATCAAGATGAAAAATATTTTATGAACGAATGTTGGATTAAAAAGTTCGATTCAGAAATATTGGTTGTAAGTAACTAATTATATAGGTAATATCGCAGAATACGACGAATTGGTCAGTAAAAAAAAATTAAAAAAGTAAAACTGTTTTCATAAGAAACTAAATGGATTAAAAACCTTGAAATAACTTTAAGACGTTTTGGAGTCAGTTCCAAGTCAAGTTCTTAATAAAAAGGTTAAAGAGGCTAGAACTTGGCGACTCCAAAACACAAGCTTTTTAGTCCCTTTTGAAAACGGTTTTATTTTTAAGGATTTTTAGTAGTGCCTAAAATTAACATGTAATTCTAGAATTTTTTATATTATACCCTTCACAATAGCCATCAATAAACAAAGCGCAGTTTTCGTTGGCAGTGGCGCATTTAAATTATAAATACCGATTACCACGTTCATTTTAAATATCCAATTATGTATTTATGCATGATTTTGTCATCTTTTGATTATATTGTAGCTATGTATGTTATTATAACTACCGGTTTAGTTTAATTACAATTTAATATGATTTATTGCAAGTTTATCTATAATTCTATTTGTTCGAGAGATTGCAATCAGTCTAGCAAAGATAACGCAATAAAAACCCAGGTTATAATGTCCTACTGATGGACGAAAGCTTTTTCTGACAGTCTTATCGGGGTCAAAGATATAGGTCATATCTCTAACTCCACCACGTTGGCCTAGTAGTGTTCAAGGTCACTTAACGTACTTTAAAAGCACGTATCAAAAGTATGAAAGGATTTTTTAGGAATTGATACTTTAAGTTCTGAGAATGACTAGCCATGATCTTGTACAATAACAAGGACTTGTTGCAATCAGGCATAATAAGTCGTAATATACAGATTAAACGAATCGCCTTCTGGGATTGTGACAGTGAACTTTCATCTTGTTCATAATGATATCAGAGTATACACAAGTTATTGTTATTTTTCAAGAAAATAAAAAAACCATTTAGAACGATATATTTGATACATTATTTAGCCTTGATGAGAAACAACATACCGGATTTTAAAAAACCTACGTAATAAACATAATTATATTACCTACCTACCTATATATAATACCTAAGTAAATATCAAACCAGTTGTGTTATTTCTTTTTCTTTTATGACTACCAGGCCTACAGTTCCACCTGTTTAAAATCCTGATCTGTATACCTGTTATAATAATGATTATGAAAGTAGTCATGATTTCATGAATATAGGCCATATCACTAATATCCTGGTTGGTAATTTTAATGCTTTGTTGTTTTTTTTAAAACCATTTGTATTTTCTTGTGCAGTACTTACTTTTATGGTATAAAGAAGTTTTATCTGTTCAGATATTCATATTTACAATACAACACAAATGTTTGAGTTTCAGAAATTTTGGGTGTTAGACTTATTAAATAAATCATCAATGTAAGTGCTTTCAATAAATTTTGTTTTTTAGTTGTTAATGATATTTCTCATATTTTTAATTCAACTTGTAGTTTGACACAAGGTGTACCTAAGCACCTTAAATTGGAGAACAAGAATATTAAAAAACCACGTAATTCCAAATGATCTCAAGTTTAAGCAGTACTTGTAACGGTAAACTTGACAATTGAATTGTATTTGCCAAAACCCCTAAACTAAATCAAGAAACAAGGCAGGTTCAATGGAGTGTCATGTATTCATGATACCTGGCGAAAACACCCTGCCGGCGTAGACTATATTTATTATGTTGATCATCAAAATCAAATCTAAGTATATAATAAGAGCTACTTTAACTTTATATACTGATTTACAATATGTATTTTGTTGACTTTACTTACACACTGAACTCTATTCTACTGTATTCTTACAAATAAAGTAACTATTTTTTTATTTGATTTGATGTAAATTGGTTAGTAGATTTAAAACCGATTTTACTGCATGCTTAATTATCCTTTAGCCTATAATTTCTGAAGAAAAAATTAACTTAAAATAACACAGACAGTAAATAAAATAAAACAAAATCATTAAGGTAGATGACGTCAGTAAGATTAAATTTAAAACGCGGGAAAATACCCATGCCTTCTTTTTTATACAAGGAACTGAGTTTATGAACTTAAAAGCCGTTGCGGTTGTAGCTATAATTAATAATAATTGAAAAAGATTAATAAAATATTCATATTAACTAAAGAATTTTTTGACAAAACTACTAGTTGGTTAATGGGTCCTGTTAAAGTTAATAGACCTATAAAAAGTATTTTATGTCCTAATCCAAGGTCATGTTCTACTTGTGCCAAATCTTATCCAAATCTGTTAGGCTGTTAAGGCGTGATTGATTAATAAACATCCAAATTTTCACATTTATAATATTAAAAGGAGTAGAAGTGGGAGTGAAGTAAGAGAGGAATTGGATAATTTCTAAATTTCATTGTTACCTACTGAAGTCACGAGTTCATAATTATGATCCCTTATTGTAAATCTTGTTAAACTTGTATAATTGAATTTAGCAGAATTAATGAGTCAACTATCATTAATAGTTGACCCATTAATTTTGCTAAATTTACTGTACGTCTAAATTTAGTCTACGTGGTTAAAAAAGTTCCATTTGGAAATTTTAAGTTTCCGAAGTTTTTAACGTTTTATTGTGTAGGAATGTAAATTTACAACTGAAGCCATTTTAATCATTGACAAACGTAATAGATGACTGTACTACAACCGCTAATAATATGATTAGTGGGGTGAATGAACTTTCACCTTATGAACTTAGAAAAAAAATTTTTTTATGTGTTCATTTAGACGTACCTACTTTAACGGGCCCTACGGCTTTTAAATGGGGATTAAGAGAGTCACCATAGTGCGATTGCGGAGCATCTTGCCAGACCCTTTCCCATGTGGTAAAAGAATACCCATGTGGTAAACGAATGGGCATTCATTTACCACATGTGAAATTAATACCCATGAATGTCTGGCTATTTCCCGGTGAAATATCGAAAGTCTACAAACTTACACTTGGTGCCGCAGGCTGGCTACAAAACATGGATATAGAGATCTAATCCAAGCAGGATGAATGCCATAAGCAATGCTGACTTTAACGGGCCTATTTTAACATAACATAGACTCACGCCTAGGTATTCCCACGATTCGTTGGCTATATTATATATAAATCCCATGTAATAGGGGCGAGCCTATTGTCATTAACCGGGCACAACTCCAGACTCCGTGCTGCTACTGAGAGTTTCCTAATGGATATAATCCAATAACAGTTTGCCCGACTTGGGGGTTAAGCCCAGGATCTTGTGCTCAGCAGTTGCGTTTACTGCCACTAGACCAACGAGGCAGTCGAAGCAAGGAGCAATAATTTTTTTTCTTAAATATTAGAGATAGATGGCAAAGATTCGCCGAGGTAGCAGCACTGCCTCAGGGCAGTATTTTTGGACCCACGGTAAAAGTAGGCATAGTACGATAACTACAAAATAAAAACAATTAGACACCACCTTAAGATGAATTAGAGATGAAGCGACTAAAATTTAGTAAGTACATTGAAAATAAATTTTATTTTTTGGAAAATTTGGAGTTTGGAATACGTAACGTAACACCACCAGAAGAACTGGAGAAGCATTACTATAGTTTTCTTCAATTACCGTAAAAAATACACCTACTTATAGTGTTATTTTTAAGTCATATTCTGTGGCACTACCCCGGTCGAGGCGGCTCATTCGTGCCAACAATATAAATACGAGCATATCTTTACCACCATAAACTTTCGTGAATCCATAGATTTTGGATGAAGTATAAAAGGCTAAAAACATAAATTATAATAAGCAATGTGTCCCTTTTCCTAAAAATCCAATTGTTATTTAACACGATAATATAACCATTTGGACGTTTTTCAAATCTAATAATCCTTTAATTTAAAACTTATTTATAGATTACCTTGTTATCAGATGCATTCAAAATGTTAAATATGTTACCTTCATCTAATCAAGAAATTAATAGAGTCTCACCTGTTTTTTTTTAAGATCTTCACTCAAACTTAAGCACAATCACTGTCAGAGAACAAATTAAAAAAACTTCATAATCTTTAATACTAGCAATACTTTATTAACCACTATTAAATAATTTATAGGACAATATTTTCTCTCCCTTATTCACGATCAATTTTATTTAAAATCTTATAAGTCCGATCAGCTCAAGGAGTCCGCTAGTGACAAGCCCCCAATAAACATTGAATAAAAAATTGAGGGACTATGCCGGAAACAAGACAAAACTCGTCTCTTACCCATACGACCTTCGAAGAATGGAAACTGGTCGCAAATCTACGTCACAATTTGCATCTTGAGAATCTTGTTCCGTGAGATACCTTATTAGAATAGTAGATCATTTGATGTAAATAAATTTGTGCATAATTAATAAAGCTGCTTTCTTATTCCTTTTTTGTTATAAAAAAGACTTGTGTTGCGAGTGTTGCGGTCTATGATGTAGCACACCTTTTTTTTATTGTAGAAGGGAAATGCGCTTTATGCATACCATCTCGTTCGGAATGTGCGGGAACGCAAGAAGCTATATTTCCGCAAACCTGCCGCAGATGTTGCTGGACCCTCCTTGAAGGTGGGGTGATACTGGTGCTCTACCCTGGAGACCTACCCTCTCGAGGACCATGGACAAAGAGCTCCAGACGACCACGTTTCTGATGGTTATCTTTGCTATGGGACAGATAGAGTGGTCCCGTCGCCGACCACACCTCATCCGTAGAGGATAGGAGAGCGGCATGTCGACTGTTAATACTGGCACTACTCTTCAACCGCTATAAAACAGTGCGGCTCACCTTAATTGTGGTACCGCCCATACAGTCCCTCAACCTACCTGGGCCACTCTAACGAGGGCTTCGCTATAAAGTTTGGAGGAACGGCTTCAGGAATCCTGAGCTTCACCGTGGGAGACCTACCATGGCCACTAAGCCTCCACGCCACGACAAAGCAAGAAGCCCATGGGGTACAATGGAGTACACTTGCTTTTAGAGCAGAAAGACGAAAGTTTGACGTCAAACTTTAACGTACTGTTTAACGTAACTGTAACGGCAGATGTTGATATCTGCAGTTTATGACCTATGTCCCTTTATTCGATCTTTTATGACAGAGGGAGAGACGTTAGTATTATCCTCTCTTGACACTACATCACAGTGTTCTTAAAGCCGTACAGCACTTCCAAAAGGGAAATCCCCATTTTGTCAGTTCTAAAATTGAATGTAATAAACCCACTCACACGTTATAATATTTAAGGCTTCTATCACAGATTACTGGTAAGTTCCTGTTATCTTACCTTGTTATGTTGTTACCTTATCTAACAGAAAATTTCATACAAATTCTGTTCCATTTTTCAATTTATCTGAAACTGAGACTTGCTTAGCAAAATGACTTGATTCGTTAGTTTTCCAGTGGTGGTTTCTGAGCAAGTGAATATTATTAATTACAGTAGGTACTATTTTATATAATTACTGGAAAGACAAGTATCTACGTAAGCATACTGTATTTGGTATTGCGGAAAAAACTTTTTTTATCAGACATTGTTTGTTGTTACAAGCACAGATTTAAACAATACTAGCGCTTCGCCTACAACTTCGTCTAGATGGATTTTAGATTCCAGATTTTTATTCCCCTCTATATTTTCCCAACTTTGAACTTATGGGTGAAAATAATGAAACAACATTTTCAACCTATTAGTCAAATACCAATGTTTAACTGCAGTAACTGTATTTTATCATAAATTAACTAACTTGTGCTTTCATTACATTATTATTGCTGGCTGAAAAACTTGGATAAGTATAGAGATCTGATCCACGCAGGATGAATGCAATAAATGATGATGATTACATTATTATCTGTTGATTGAACGAAACACTGCATAGTCTGCAAAACCCCGCATAGTAATTGCAAACTCCGCACTGGATCATCATTTCCAATATCTTTGATCAACGTCCATAGACATGAGCGTAAATTAAGCCAGTGCTATATATATTTTGCTATATATATGCTATATATACCAATGCTATTATTATTTATTATTACTATAAGTATTACTGTAATTAAGTATATTGCTACCATCCAGTTTCAAGCCACGATTCTCCCTTTCAATTTATTATGGTATGGTGTTAAAATAAATATATTTTGAAGGTTATTTTATTAAGGAATGCTTTTATTTTCGTACTATTCTTAAGAAACTGTTCTGTTTGTAACTTGAATCGGATGCTGATAGCAATGTCATTAACTCTTGTTGATAATAAAATCAAGATTTTTCAAGGCGAACTTACCTACTATACCACCTTGTCTAGTCTAGTATTATAATAATACACGCTTATGTATTTATTAGAATACATAATGTACTCCCAATTGAAATTTCGGTCATAGCGGTCAATTTCAACGGATATCCTTCTAAACAGTGGTGTTATCTCTTTTCCTTAAGGCGCATGTGCGTACCTGACCGGGTCGGTGTTAGCGTTTAGGTATGTAGGTACTTGGAAAAAGAGTATTTACTGATATTACTCAGTTAGGAAGCTCGTCATATTTAATTACATATAGAAGGTAAAGAATCTTAGGCCCGTATTTATAAATCAATCTTATTCGTAAGAGCGATCTTGAGTGCAAACTCAAGACGCAGTCTTATGCGACTCTTAACTAAAGCGATAAGATGCTGTTTGAGCTGAGTTACTGCTGTTAGATAAATCAAACTCGGCACTTAAGAGCACTTTCAGGTGGCATCTTGAGTTGCTCATAACGAGTTCAGAAATTCCGTGACTTAAGAGCGTGTATTTGACGGCGGGAGTCATGGATTTACAAAATATTATTAGTAAAATTAATTATTATGATGAAATTGATTATTTTCAATTATATTGCTATACTTTTTTTAAATGTCCACAAAAAACTTCTTTTCAACTGTGGTAAAAACATGCACTTTGGATGACATTTTATTCGAAATATTATTGTATAGATCCGCGTAGGTATTAACCATTGACTGAGTAATTAACACTAAACATTTATTTACGCAGAAGTATTATATTCACAGACTTGATAAAAATGTAAACAAACCTTTTTTTTACTTTGTTTTTCAAGTTCAACAGACAAGTTGTTGTTGTTATATAATTCGCCAAAAGGCAGGCAAAGGTTTGCACCATACAGTCTTGTCTTATTTTTATTTTGAAATAAAAAAAAAACAAATTAAGCACAGGTAATTAATTAATACGGAATAATATAGTGTATAACGTTTATTATACGCCATATACCTACATAATATATATTGAAGATTATACACGAGGGGTCTAATAAGCCAAAAACCTTTCACTAGCGTTAATCTAAAAAGAAACGTAGAAGAATGGTTAGATTATCATTCATTCAACATGATTGCGAACTCTTAAGATGCCACCAAAGAAATATTAAATATAAAATATTAAAATATAGTATTCTTTCCAATATCTTTGGATGCCACTCTGGCATGGAAATCTTAAGTTTCCGCTCTTGGATGCGATATCACCTGAGATGCTATTGATACGTTTCTATAAATTAGTGGCGATCTTAAGATGCTAACCGCATCTTGAGAGCATCTTGGGTGATATCCATCTTGAGAGCGAATCTGAGATTCAATTAAACATACGGGCCTTAGACACCTTACTCGCATTCCGTGTTCCGGAGAAAATGTATATTAAATCTTTAGTATTGCATGGTTGCACCTCATCTCTCTCTGGTCGACTCCTTATAGGACCCATACGACTTTGAGAGTGAACAAGTAAGTAAGGAAGAGTGCTGTGTTTCGTGTACACCGATATATACACTATAATATCGCCTGATACGAGTCTTCGTTGAGATTGGCAGCTGTGATGAGAATATTATTATATTTATGAACAATCTATCACATCAAGTCGTGATAGCCTAGTGGTGGTGACCGTTGACCGGCAAGTCACAGGTCTCGGGTTCGAACCCAAGGCGCACCTCCGACTTTTCGTAAGTTATGTGCGTTTTATAAATTAATTATCACTCTCCGTGCCTCGGATAGCACATTAAGCTGTTGGCCTCGGCTGTCAATTGTAGATCTTTGACAGTCGTTACGGGTAGTCAGAAGCCCGAAATCTGACAACCAGTCTTACCAAGGGGTATCGTGTAACCCAGTATCTGGGTTGTGGAGGCTAGGCAGATGATGATGATGAACAATCTAGCACATGTCCGATTCTGCATACCTTACACCGCATATTCATTTCTGGATGATCAGGACAAACTTACTTTCGCATTTAGAAAGAAAGAAAGAAAGAAAAGACGTTTATTTGGACACAGCACATAGAGACACAAACAAATAATTAAGTACCTAAAAACATATAAAAAAAAAATATATATATAAAAAAATAAAAATAAAAAAATCTAAACTTAAAGCTAACATAATATATGTGGCAAAGTATACGTGGGCAAGTGTCTAGGTACTTCAGGTGTGTCTAGGTACTCAGGTGTGTAGGTACTTCATTTATAATATGACTTACCAGCTGACCCGACAAACGTTGTCCTGACAAAATTTTAATAAATATGTGAACAAAGCACATTAACCTAACATTCAACATAATTAATTAAAATCTTATTCGAATTATTAAACTACCCCTGCCTTACCCTACTCTTACCCTACCTTACCCCTACCTTTCATACTATTATAACAAATCAAAGCTATTCTAAGCGGAGACAAATCCAACAAATCAAAAACCAGTTCTTGAGTTATAAATGGTGTAAATAAATCGACTTTCTTTAATGTACCTATATAGATTAGGATAACTAGAAACGATAGTACAGGATCAAACACAATATTTTTGTTTTTTTTTTTATTTATTTATCATATTAAAAGTACAGAAAAAAAATACAAGTAAAATAGCATTTGTAAATCACTAAAGTTTGTGATGAATGCTACATGTAATTCTACATCGATAATCGCAGTGTTAGGTATACCCACTTATATTGAGCTCAGATACCTATAGATGTAAACAAGGACACATTCTCAGAAAGGCTCTAGCTCTATAAAAGGCTAAGAAAGACGTCAGTTGGCTAAAAAAAAACTAGGTAAATAAGTAGGTACTTCATTACTTACTTGGGTTTTATAATCTTACCCCGGACGCATTTACCTTATTGTTAATGGAATTTTTAAACATGCGATAGGCACCTACCCTTTAAGTTCATGGCCAGTAGTTAAAGTTTTCCGCATTCTTTCTTTTTGTCCGACTTCCAAACAGGGGGATATTATCAATTCGATCTTTTTTTTACCTTCTGGGCCCCTAGGATTTAATGTGTGCCACTCGATATCGAAAAACAAAAACTGATTATGATTTTTGCATCGTAAAAACAGGAAAATCTCTCAGGTATGCTGGTTTCTTCACGATATTTTAGCAAGTTATAATTATTTTCTAATACGCACATAAATCCGAAAAGTCAGAGGTGCGTACCTGGGTTTCGAACCTGCGACCTTTGACTTAGCAGTCCAACGGTCATACGGTCATAGGCTATCACTGCTTCACAGAAAATACTATGGTGCACTACCTACAACTAGTAGGTAAACCTTGACCTACGATCTTTTTCAAATATTTTACCGAAAGTGACACATCACGTTTAATAATATACCATTGGTCAACCGGTAGCAGTCTTAATATGTAACCTGTTTTGTTGGCATTTTCTTCATAATCTTTTTATTATGTGTTTTTGATTTATGATACTAAACGGTACCTATGTCTTCGATTAAGTGTAAACCAACTTTTCAAGACCGGATAGGTACCTACCTATCATGAGCTATATCGACGAATTACGACCTTCATACATTTTAATTTATTAAATATTCAAACAAATTACTTTAATTAGTAATTTTATTATCTAGTTATATAAAACCATAATACATAAATAAATAATAGGCATCGTTTTAAAATTTGAACGTTTTACTCTTAGAAAATGTATTATACAGGAAATTTTTACTCTATGGTTTTACTTTTCAGAATAGGGCTCTCTCAGATCTTTCATAAACAGTGTTTAATATTGATGCCGTGGTCAATCTTAATCATGTCAGCCGCTTTTTCACCAACCATGATCACAGGTGCATTGGTGTTGGCGCTGACCATGTTAGGTATCACACTAGCATCCACAACGCGAAGTCCGGTCACTCCCCTCACTCGCAGTCTCTCATCCACTACCCCATCGGGACCCATAGCACAAGTACCAACAAGATGCCAAGCAGTATTTACCGTATTCAAGGCAAAACATCTCCAATACTCAAAGCTACCAAATTCATAGTTCTGACATTGCTTAATTTCCAAATTGACTACTTTTGACTTGATATTCTTAAAATATGTCGTATTCAATACACTTAAGAAATCTTCTATAGACCTCGCAATCCTATCTAAATCATTCTCACTTGTAAAATGACCAGTGTAAATTAAAGGCATTTCTGACGGGTCGTTGCTTTTAAGTCGTATTTCACCTTTAGATTCTGGTCTATGGATAGTCAAAAGCACTGCAATCCCATATGAATCTTTTACTTCTTTAGAAATTACCCCACAGCTATCAGCAGTAAGTTGTATTACGTTAGAACAATATGAGGCAGACATAGGAGATAGAGGCGGATGAATATTTACTATTACTTCATAGTCAGGATAGGAATCTGCTCTGTTAAGAGCTACTTGCCCTAAAAGCACAGGAAAAGGATATTTATCAATGTTGACAACAGCATCAATATTCCGAACAGCAGCAGCAATGCCTCTTTTTCCAGTAAGTATTAAGTAAACTGTCATATGGTCTTGAAGGTTACTTCCAACTTTTGGTGAATCATGTATTACTTCTATTTCCTTATCTTCCAGGTGATCTTTCGGACCTATACCAGATAACATTAGCAATTTTGGACTATTGATCGCACCAGCAGACACAATTACTTCCTTGCGTGATCTGACTTGAATAACATTTTTATCGGGTAAGGTTAGTTCAACGCCAATGGCTCTATTATTCTCATTAAAAATAATTTTTCGTGCTAAAGTATTTTTTAAAAGGTATAAATTACAACGTTTTCTTATAGGTTTGATAAAACTTGCAGCAGTACTTTGTCTTTGACCACAAGCAGCATTGAATTGGGGAGCAGAGTACCCTAGTTGTTGGTGTCCGTTAGTATCTAATAATATATCGTGTCCATTTTCTTTGAAAGCTTTAAAGAAGTGTTTTGTTCTATCTTTCCAATCAGATTTAGTTACTCCGAGAAGTCCCTTATTGCCGTGTAAATCAGCTGAATCACTGTTAAGTATGCCTTTGTCTTTCATACATTCACTCTTCTTGAAGTATGCTGTAACATTGTCCCAGTCCCAGCCTTCATTGTCTTGCTGCACCCAGCTCTCATAGTCGGCTTTGTTTCCTCTCACATAAAACATTGCGTTAGTGGAACTGGTGCCACCCAATACCTTACCCACATTCATTTGTATATTTTTAGTTCTGTGTGCTTGTGCTGAATATTTATCATCAACTGTAGTATAATTCCAGGTTTGGTTGACAAAGAGGAATAACCCTGGAACCTGAAATAATTATTCAATTAAAATATTCACATTATATTTATCATGATGAAAATATTAGCCGTTTCATACATTTAAATTTGTATTAATATTAAAAAACCGCTTTACAAGCACGTGGTAATGACTTTTACAATGTTATATACTTTCTTACCTAATCTGAGACTCCATTGAATAATGGTGAAGGAAAACATCGTGAGGAAACCTGGACTTTAATAGTCTGAAATCACCAACCCGCAGTGAGCTAGTGGTGATTAATGCTCGATCCTACTCTTTATGACAATGCCTTTGCCCTACAGTAGGACAGTTATAGCAGCCTATAACTGTTAATTATTGTTGGAGAAGACCAAGTTACTAAAATGTCTACCTTAGAATTCCAATAATTATAAACGAATAATTATTCTTAAAATAAATTTGAATAAATAGGTAAATTATAAAATGATTTATTTGAAAAAATATAATTTCCCCGCAAACTTGTAATTTACCATTATGCTCCATAAAAGTTTTCGATTTCCAATTAAAAGAAAATCATACTGAATCCAGAACTAAGAAACAAACATTAGTCATTCGAATTCAATCCCAAAGCAAAATTCCTAAACATATTTTGCATATAAAAGAGAAAATAATATTCAACTTACATCTGACGCTATTGTAGGAACATCACCAGCCTCTATGAGGAGCACAGACCAGCTACTGATCTCTGTGAGTCTATTGGCGATAACACAACCTGCCGACCCACCACCGACCACTATGAAATCAAACATCTGACCATCTGCAATAAATATAATTACTGGATTGCTCTTAATCGGACTCTGACAACACCAAATGGATGATTGAGTCGGAGCACCTACATTCGATTTATTCTCTTTAAGGTAAAAAAAGAAGAGATCTTCTCTGTCAAAAATCAATATTCACCACCTCTGCAACATTGTTCTGAAGTGTTTTGCATTACCAAAATAAAAAAAGTTAGGATAAAAATCATAGATTAAAAGTAATAAAATAATAATTAACTAGCAACCCACCCAGCCTTCGCGCGGGTGCAATATACATAATTATAAACCTTCCTCTTCAATTACTCTATCTATTAAAAAAACCGCATCAAAATCCGTTGCGTAGTTTTAATCATTTAAGCATACATAGGGATAGGGACAGAGAAAGCGACTTTATTTTATACTATGTAGTGATGCTGATCATTTTCAGCAAAATAAGACATAGATAAAGGTTCAGTAATCACCTTGGAATTATGATCGCCTTAAAAACTTACAGGGGTGAAAAAACTTAGGAATATTTAACGATTTCTATTATAGGACCACCTCCAAAATATTTAAAAAAAATCCTTACATTTCACATAGTTTGGAAGTATTAAAATTATAATTACAAGCATAAAAAAATTGAAAAATATACCTTGCACTGAAACTTGTTTCGGATAATCTTCATTGGAAGGTACAATGCTCGAAAATGTACTCAAAATAATCTGGATCATTTGGAATAATGATCCAATGATTTGGCTTAATCCCATCCAATCCATTTTCCTTTAGTTTCGTAACTATGCTATTTATTCCTCCTCTAGCTCAACTTTATAATAAATGCAAAATACGAATAACAAAAGTTTAAATAATAGAAATTATCACTTTTCAATTATTTGTTTTTAGATGATAAAAAAGAGTTGAAAATTCAATCTACATATATAAATAGTAAACTATCCTTATCTATCTACGAATACCAGTAAATTCAACATTACACAAGTCTTGTAAATGGTAATTTAAGTGTATTCAATGGGAACTAATTTTTTAAGCTGTTATTTAAACATTCGAGATGTTATTATGATCAGTTGAAAAACATATTGAGCAGTTATTTAATTTAATGGCGGTTGATTAATTATTGCGACAGTAAAACATGGACAGTAATAAAAAATCAATTAATCGGTTATTTTATCATACAATGTCAATTCTAAAAATAATTGAGCAGTTCAATAACTGAATGAGCGGTAAAAATGATGGAATGAGCAGTTCGATAAATAGTTCGGCAGATTACGATTCTGTATATGGACTTTAGGGCACCCCGACTCAGACAGGTTAGGTTAGAAGGGGATGGCGGGGTCGTGTGAGCGAGCGAAGCGAGCGAATAGACCTCGCCTTCCCCTTCGTGGTATTTTTTTTAAAAACCGCCCAGAATGCGATATTTTCTAACCTAAATAGGCTTGGAAGAATAAAGCAAAATGTTTCCTCTAAGTAAGTAGGTATTATTGCTGCATTCAGAGATGTCAATTACTTCAATCTGGGATGGAATCATTATTTTGATTACATTTTTTATTCGCACTAAAATGCAAAATCAAGTCGTTCTATAATCCAATGGTAATAATAATAGCTGTCGCTTTATACTAACTTAAAAGAATGACTAAATACACACCATATTAAAAGATAAAAACATTAATTACCTATACCTATCATTAACATTCTTGATGCAGACAAATTATATTCTGGTGCTGAAGTCAGAAGAATCTCAAGTAAAGTGTGTGTGTGCTGAGGATAAAAGCCAACAATTTGTGCTGAGGTGGATTTTGGGAACGGTTGGGATGTAAACGAGCTGTAGTTAACGAGCTGAGCCACGATTTCCAGATAATCAGATTTACCCCGAAAAACTATACAACCTAAAGTCAGAACTTGTATCAAAATATACAAATTTAATTTGCAAATATGTATATTGCATAATGACTTCACAAATAATGTATAAATTAATTATCAATTTTTTATTCAAGAAGTATTTTTTTAAACGGCAATGTTGTTTTATTAATTACTTTATTATCGCATGATTTCTATTTAATTCTAAAGACCGAAAGTACCTTCTACATTATATTAAAAGTGTTAAAATCTTAAAGAAACTGGCTCTTTAAGAATGGCTCATATAGAATGGGTCATAAATGAAAAATAAAAGGAAAGCCGACAACTCACTTTTTTATTTATTTAATTTAACTGATTACAATTTTACTGATTCACTTAATAAAAAATTAGAACAATAATGCAAAACAAACGTAATACGCCTAGACATTCCACCTTAGCAATCATAAAAATGTTCAGTTGCTAATAATTTTTGCTCGTTGAGAAAGATTGTTAACTCAAACAATATTATTCAATTTATTTAATTTAAGAAGTTGACTGAAACAGTTAAGTTAGTTTAGAACGTACCTAGGTTTAAGCTTTAGCTAATATTGTACGTCTATGTCAATTCCGTGGTCAAGTTTGATCATATCAGCTGCTTTCTCTGCGATCATAATGACTGGCGCATTCGTGTTGCCGCGGACAATAGTCGGCATTATACTGGCATCAACTACCCGCAGTCCAGTCACTCCACGTACTCGCAGCCTCTCATCAACTACCCCTGTACCTTCCGGACCCATTGCGCAAGTCCCAACCGCATGCCATAGGTTACTACCCATATTCAAAACATAGCATTTCCAATATTCATGACTACCATACAAGAAATCTTGGCATTCTTCTAGATATACATGAACTACTTCCGATTCAATACTCTGAAAATGCGTAGTATTGACTATACTAAGAAAGTCTTCTATAGACTTCGCATGAGTTTCCAAGTCATTACCGTTGGAATAATATCCAGAATAAATTAACACTTTCTCCATAGGATCTTTATTTTTCAGTCTTACTTCACCTCTTGATTCGGGGCTTAATAAAGTCACACCTGTGACCAAAGATTCTCTAAATTGTGTAGCAGTAGCAAAAGTACTACAGATTTCGTCTTGCAGTCCTATTACAAAAGAGCAAATTACTGTGGTTGTGACCGACGCAGCTGGCTCAACTAAAATTGTAACTTGATAATCAGGATACGCTTGTGTTTTGTTTAAAGAAACAAATCCTAATATTACTGGACTAATAAACTTATCAAGGTTAACAACACTAATATTTCTAATAACCGAAAGAATATTTTTCTTTCCAGTTAAAACCAATAAAACCGTCATGTGGTCTTGAAGATTTCTGCCTACATTAGGTGAATTAAGCAGCACATCTATCCCCACCTCTTCCAAATGATCTTCAGGACCAATACCTGATAACATTAATAGTTGAGGACTGTTAAAGGCTCCAGCAGACACAATTACTTCTTTAAGAGCTAAAACTTTTGTTATTTCGCCATCAGGTAACGTAATTTCAACACCTATTGCTTTATGATTATCATCAAAAATCACTTTTCTTGCCATTGTATTTTTTAACACATACAAATTAGTGCGATGCCTTATTGGACTAAGAAAAGCATTGGCAGTACTTTGCCGTATATGATTATCAATAGTATGTGATGGAGTAGAGTATCCAAGCTGATCATGACCGTTTGTGTCCATTAAAATATTATGTCCATTTTCCTTGAATGAGTTAAAGTATTCTTTAGTTATTTCAGGCCATTCTAGTCGTGTTACACCAAGGTATCCATCAGTACTATGTAAGTCAGCTGATTCGCTTTGGAGAATTTTAGGGTCTTTAAGCCGTTCACTCTTCTTAAAGTATGCTGTAACATTATCCCAGTCCCAACCGTCGTTGCCCTGTTGTACCCAACTGTCATAATCAACTTTATTTCCTCTCACATAAAACATGTAGTTGACACTACTGGAACCTCCCAGCACCTTGCCCCTAGACAGATGCACAGTTTTGGTCTTACTTGCCCGGCTTATATAACCGTCATTCTCTGTATAATAACTCCAATCCGCTGTTGAGTAATCCATCAGGGGAACAAGACCTGGAAGCTGAAGAAATTATTAAGCTTTTTATTCATTATTACAATGGTGCTGATTCTCTTGTACATCCGGCTAAACTAATTTTAGTTTAACTATATCTCTTTCTAATAAACACAATCAAAAAAGGACAGCAAATTGAACTATCAAATTAGAGATGTCAAATTAGTCTACGTCTTTGCAATTGACGTAAAATTAGACGAGACCTATTACATGCCGTCTAAATTCTCGTTGATATTACGCAAATGGACTAGTTTGACAGCTCTAAAAATCTGCTATCCTTTTCTAATGATCCCTGTTAGAAAGAGAGATGGCGAGTCTAAATAAGTTTAGAACGTGTGCAAGAGAATTAGCACCAATATCTATAAATCTTTAAATGCCATAGGATAGGACAGAATAACTACTGACATTTGAAGTGATAGGTGGATCTCCACCAGCTTCTATCAGCAGCACTTTCCAGTCAGTGACCTCAGTAAGTCTATTAGCGAGTACACAGCCTGCTGACCCTGCTCCTACCACTATGAAGTCGAAGGTTTGACCATCTGAAATACAAGTTATCTATAAGAAAAGATTGAAGGTCAACGAAGGGCATACTATACAAACCTCATCAGATGATATTTTATAAACTACAAACCGTAGACTTCAGCTTGTGCTGGGTATTCCACTGAATTCATAGGAGATAGAAGGCTGACCATAGTTTGGATCAATCTTAAAAGCGCTGGTATAGTAACCACACCGGCTACAGATAAACCTCTGCTAATAAGAGTCATTTTGCTAAACAAATAAGAAAACTATAATAAATAAAGATAAACTAGTTTACTGATAAAATACTGAACTACTGAATTGTTATACTTACTTGAATCAGAAATTATATCCAAAAAAAAATCTTAGTCAACACATTGTTTTTTTTATTTTGCGAAAATTGTTTTATTTAAGGCCTAACAAGAAAATATTTCGATTGTTAAATATACTTTATAACTACGACAAAATCTTGTTGAACATTGCTTTTATACTTATTCATACAATTATTTGAATAATCTCATTATACTGACATGTGATTAATCTTGCTGTCTTCCATGGTTAGGCATTTTTAACTAGTTGCCTCATAATAATTTCGCCATTAAGATGGCCCAACAACCCCATAAAGTTTATAAAAGTGTCAATTTAAACATAAAATAACATAGACTCACGCCTGTACTCCCCAAAGGGTGTAGGCAGAGGTGTATGTAGTACACCCACATTTCGCTATGATATAAGTCCCATGTAATAGGGGGCGAATAGAATATCACTCTTCACCCACAATGGACAATTCTAATGTTTTACAATTTTGGACCTGTGTTTTCCTTTGCCGTAAAACAAGCAAAGGTTTATTTATTTGCACATGAATTTAAAAAGTCAGTGGTGCTTCGAAGTCCAATGGTCATATCACTGGGCTATTTAGCATAAATCGTCTGATCTAAAGTGACCAGTTTTTGTTGCTCAGATAGTTCTTACAAGACTTGTTTTGTCGTTGTTGGTTAATAAAAATAATTAAACACAATTTCTTAATATTTCTTTATTACATACGACCAAAACGAAAAAATAACTGTTAGGTATAAGTCATGAAGAAATATGTTTGTAATAAAAAAAAATTGTGGTTAAACTTATTTTGTTTTTTTAAAGTATTTTATTAAGTACATTAATTAGATTGTTTCTTAAATGTGGATAAGTTCAATTTTGATAGATCACTGTGTTTCCATAAAATGTCTCAACTAGCCCCGGGGTCCTTTACTTCATCTTGTAAAACATCTTTTACCGCACTATTTAACCAGTATCTACTAGGGCAGTATAGGCTGATTTATTTTTGTTGTGCTCGTACTATCTCTAGCTACTGAGGATTCCTTAGATACCAACAATCGTTCAATCCCTTCGAAGTAAGCGTGCATATATTCATTCCAGTTGATCTGTGAAGGATTGAAGAGGAACCGCTCTCTGTCTTCAGCTGATAACGAGGCATGAAGGGCACAAACATGATCTGCTTTCATCTCCCAAGAGTGGGTAGAGAAGTATCTTAGAAGATCACGCCCAGAACACGCTCTGGACTGAAGCTTCATGTACCTGTTATTTGATAAAGGATAATATCATAAATTGACTTTTAAATGTATCGGCCTTGTGCCTTAAAATATTGAGGAAATTGAAAAAGTTGATAGGATACTAGCGGGACTTGAACCCGAGACATTTGCAGTACTGTGGCAGCGCTCTTACCAACTGAGCTATTGCATCGCTGCTCGCACCTTTTAAATTTCTAGTTCCTTTTTCGACACCGTCTTGAGGAGACGTCTTGGTAATGTTTGTTGACAGGAAATAATACATAATAATATTAATATTATGTCCTTGCACAACCTAACCTAACCTAACCTAACACGGTTCCTTTCCATTGCTGATTTCGATCTATCTTCAATCTAAACACATAGTGCATAGATCAAAATACAGCGTGTAACAGAAGTCTGAAATAATACTTAAGGGCGTGTATGTAATCATGAAGAGAATCACCTGTAAAAACTTTGCAAAATGTAAAAGAGGCATAATTATTTATTAAGAAAATTTGAAAAAACAACTGATACGGATGGGATTCGTACCCACGATCTTCAACGTACCGGGTCGACGCGTGTCAATTGTTTTTTCAAATTTTTTTATTAAATAATTATATTTAATAAGCTACCTATCATGTAAAAAATTCACAAAAATATGTAAAAGAGGCACTTTTTTTTCATACAAAATAATTCTTTTTTTTTCTTTTTTTTCAATAATGACAGATTTCAATATCCTATGCGTGCCTAGTGCCAAAGAATTTATTGAAGGTAAATAACCGGATTCGTGTCAATTCACCTTTCAGCTGATTTCTAGGCCTGTATTTGAACGGGCGGATGGTGCCAGAGACCCTCCTCTGGAGGTGGTGCGGCATTGGCGCAGCGAGGCCCAGGAGGCGGTGCTGCGTCAGTGGAAGGCACGGCTGGCGGTGCCGAATCACGGTCTCTGGACCATTGAGGCGATCCGTCCGCATTTTGAAGCATGGCTAGGGAGACGGCACGGCCGGCTCTCTTTCCGCTTGGTGCAGGTGTTGTCCGGGCATGGTTGTTTTGGGGAATACCTGCATCGAGTGGCGAGGCGGGAGGAGACCCCTGTCTGCCACCACTGCGGATTCGCTGTGGACACAGCCCAGCACACTCTCGAGCAGTGTCCGGCTTGGGAGGTGCAACGGCGTGCCCTCAGCGCGGCCATCCGCCAACAGGGCGTCTCGCTGTCGGCCATAGTGCAAGCTGCAGCCGACAGCGAGGAGTATTGGGAGGCGTTCGCGTCCTTCTGCGAGGAGGTCATCTCGCAGAAGGAAGCGGCGGAGCGGGTCAGGGAGCGCGATGCGCGGGCTGATCCGATCCGTCGCGCGCGAAGGGGCAGGCGCAGGCGACAGTATGCCGCCTTGCACCCACCCTGACAAGAGCTGGCGGGCGGCTGATTCCGGTATGCCGCCCGCCTTGTCCGATGTAGGGGCGAAGGCCTTTAAGCGTGTTGGGGCGATGTCCTGGACCTGGATGCCAGGGACATTGCCCCCCCGAGTGCATTCTTGAGCGGGCCTACAGGCAGGCACTGGACGGGGCTGCGAGGCGCGTTTGCGGTACCCGGACCCGTCCGATACAGTGCTAGGAACACGCAGGGGGGAGACGTTTTTAGTGGGTGCGAGCCCCACATAACCGCGTATGTCCTCGGACGTGCGGTATGCGGAAGGCATTTTTTACTCCCCCCGGCCACAAAAAAAAAAAAAAAAGGCCTGTATTTGAAAGATTAAGGTGAAAACTTTGACGGTGGTTTACTCGAGTATTGTTTGGGGTTCGGTTCCAAAACTTACTCAAGGATTGTTAATAGGGTGCCCTAATTTATTATTTCGGATTTCAGTTACACGCTGTATAATATTTAAATGCCTTCTTAGACCTTTACCTTGGTTGTTTCCTCTTAGCACGTAGAATTAGGTCCGCCGCGAATGCCGGCAGAGTTTGTAGTAAAAATGTTGTAATGTTCAGCCACCATTTATATTTAGTAAATAGTAGGAAGACTTGTGCGTTATTATCTGGAAGACAAAAGTATATGTATAGGTATATATTTCTAAAGTATTATATAATTCTCTGTTGCCAACAGTGTTGTTTGGGATAGGTCAGTTTGAAAATTAATTAATATGGGGATTTTTGGCCCGAAAACTTCGAAAATAGAACTATAAATATAATAGAGACCACGGATTTTTTTTGCACATTAAAAAAAAATATTTTCATTACCCTTAGATATATAATAGGTATCTGAAAAAAATATCATCCCCACTCTAAATAAATGGGAAAATTAATATTTTTATGAAATTTTATGTCATATTTTTGTTAGCATTATTAAAATATATTCATGCATTGCAGCTTTCTATCATTGATATCTTCGAGTATAAATGCTGTGAGAGACAGACGGACGGACAGTACGAAACTATAAGGTTTCCTAATTTTACTACGGAACCCTAAAAAAAAGAAAAGATGGTCAAGAAATATTGACTTACTGTTATTACAATATCTCTTCATGTGTGATATGACTTGCTTGAACTTTAATGGATTGCACGAACTTGTACAACAATTAAAAACCGTGACGTCATCTGTACTGGAAGAATACAAATATGGTGTTAGAATAATCAATAAAGTGCTAGTCGGACTCGCGCACCGAGGGTTCCGAACCACACCGACACTATTTAGAGTTAAAAAAATGTGCATAAAAGCAGCTGTCGTTGTTGGTTGCTTGGATTCAAAAGTTTAAGCCTTGCGACAGAAAGATGGACAGACGGATGATAGAGGCTGATGAAAAATCCAAATTCACAATTTCAGTCGAAACGATCATGGGACCTTGTGAAACCTATATGTTAATGAAGCAGTCTGAAGTTCTGAACTCAAAAAACATATTTTTCGAAAATCAGTGGTAGTACCTCTTACACCTTGTAGCGGCTACAAGTAGAAGATTAGCCACGTAATCCACTGGTATTATATCCAATACATTGTTAGAATCACCGAGTACCACTTTGATAGCTCCCTTCATGATAGCTGCGAGGACGCCGGTGGCACCAGCCCAGTTGTCCACCCATCCTGATAACGGTTCCCTTAGCGATGACGTAACTGCGAAAAGTTCAGAAATTTACTTCTCGAGAAAATTTTGATATAAAGTTGAACGCACAGCCAGATATCATCCTTATTTGGTAGATTTTTCTTCAGCTCGGACCAACGGTTCGCTTCTACCTTTCTCATGCGTACAGTCTTCTTCTTATCGTGTGGTTGATGAACAACCTGGTGTCAGAGTTTAAACCGCCCGTAGGCCTCTGACATGGCTTTACACACCATTGAAAAATCTCTCAAGTGTGCTGGTTTCATCACAATATTTTCCTGCATCGTTTTAGTAACTGATTATTTAATTAATTTATAGTACGCACATAACTTACAAAAAGTCATAGTTGCGCGCCTTGGGATCGAACTCGAGACCTCGGATTTGTCAGTCGACGGTCATACCAATAGGCTATCAGTGCTGTATAAATATGTAAGTGTACAGTTAAAGTGTGGAATAACCTTCCAGAGTCTGTATTCACCAAACATTAAAAATTAGGGATCTTCAAAGTGAATAAGCATCTCAAAGGCAGATGTAGACCACAACGCCGCTTACCATCAGGTGGTTCGTGGTCAGAAACGTGCCTTTACATCATTAAAAAAAAAGAACTGACTGAGAATAGGATTGATAATTTTCGACCTATCAAAAGCTTTTGACACAATCTCAGTCCCGCTCAAACGAGAGAAGATGGAAGCATCTAATAATTGTAAATATAAGGTGCTTCTAAATTATCTGCCACGGCTACAATGGGAGAAAGTATTGGGTATATAGATTACAATAGTGAAGAAATTTCGTACCCCGGAACAGTAAAAAAAAAATTGGGGCATGGAGCAGAAGTAGACCTACGCAATAAAACGCTAGCAAATGAAAAAAAAATATGACGTTAGATAAAAAAAAATAGGTACTTACTTCAATATTGTAATATAAATAACCAATATTATCTCCCATTGCAGTCGTGGCAGATAATTTAGAATTTACGTCAACGTACATTAGCTGCATGATTCTATCTTTGTTATAAATAAAAGAAATTTGGTCTAGAAATACGGTTGAATTTCAACCAAGGTGACCTCTAGATGTTAGTAACAGGTTGTAAAAGCCATAATTACCTATAGAAGGTCTGATGATGACTGTAGGTATCTTGCCATGGTTCTCTGCTACATAATGTTCGGCTAGTGCTTTCGTAAATGTGTAGGTGTTAGGAAGACCCTCTGTAAAAATATTGTATTTAAATATTTTTATGATATTCTGTTTTTATTGTACCTTTTACATCTTACCTAAAACGAATCAAGTTTATACACTATTACTTAAATATTATTTCATAATTAATTAAAACTAAATGGTTTACTTATGTAACTTTTTTTTACATAATCCAAAAAATTTGATTAAGTCTGCTCCCTAAATCTTACTCTACCCGAAATCTTTTTTACAGTACCTATAGCTATAGTGGCAATACTGGGAATATTATTGAATAAGAAACTTCCAAAAACAACTCCACGCACGCCAGGGATCGCGGGTTCAAGTCCCGCCCGAGTCAGTTCCTTATTAAATAATATCATTTAATATTTTTGTGAATTTTTTACATGTTATAGCACATGATAGCTTATTAAATATAATTACTTAATAAGAAAATTTGAAAAAACCACTGGAACAACAAACAACAACATCCCATCCGTATCAGTTGTTTTTTCAAATTTTCTTATTAAATAATTATATAATTTAATAAGCAAAACATGTGCATAAACATGTAAAAAACATACATTAAACCTATAGTAGCAGATTGATAAGTTCATATTTGATAAAATATTTACAAATAAAACTTACTAAATAACCTTATTTTCTGTTTCTCATCGAGTTGTGTTTTCATATACGTCATCACTTCGTCAAATTCCGCGGGTGGTGGGTATATCTTCTCCTCTAATATTTTCCTGTCCGTGTTGCAAAAAGCTGTAGATACGTAGACGAATACCTAAAATTACAAAAAATATATTAATCTCGTTTGATTACGATTTAAAACATAATTATTTATGTCTTTTTCTTTCAATGTTATGTCGTGTTATTATTAACCCTCGCTAAATGGCTGTCTTGACTCTTGCTCGCACATTGAAGATATTATACATATAATCCTCCTGACCGAATTTCGGCCACAGCGGCCAATTTCAACGGAGACTAGCCAACTACGCAGGAGATATTATAGTGCACAAGTGTGTGCGCAAACACAGGTGCACTCTCTATTCCCTCACTCTCATAGTCCGATGGGACGGCCTTCCGACACGATCGGAGAGAGATCAGGCGCAGGGCCAACAGCTTTACGTGCTTTCCGAGGCACGGAGTAAGTGATAATTAATTTATAAAACGCACATAACTTACGAAAAGTCAGAGATGCGCGCCTTGGGTTCGAACCCGAGACCTCTGACTTGCCAGTCAACGGTCACCACCACTAGGCTATCACGACTCTAAATAATAAATAAAGTCACTGATAAATTGGCAAGAAACTAAATTATGGAGAAACAACATTAAAAAAGTTGCAGCAAAAATTTCAGTTTAGTGTTGTTTTAAGTGGGACAAGTAGGGGTGGTTCTATTCTTGGACCGGAATCCACACGTCACAATAATTAATTACCTTTATGTTTTTCATGCGATGACACAGATTTAGTACATTCTTGATCCCAATAACGTTTGTGTTCACAGCTACGCTTAGCTCTTCATGGAATTTAATTATGGCCGCTATGTGAAAAACTACTGATACCTGAAAAGCGCAACAAATTTTCAAAAAATGTACACAGAGGTTTTTAATATGTTTAGGCTCGTCTATTTTATAATTAGGTGTGCTTCTTGAATATAATATAGGATTTTATAGTGTTAATATCTTGAAAAAAATAATCTTAATATTAAAGTATTTTTGCTGCAACATATTATTTCCCGTAATTGCTAGATATATATGTCATCTCACAAGCGGCTTTTACCAAATAGGGATCGGACAAAAATTTGCTACAATAACATTATTCTAAGTACTAAGTATCTAATTTGTCAGCTACCTTTTCTATTATTAATTCCTCGTCCTGTTTAGAAATACCTAATTCAGGTTGACTAATATCGCCGAATACCGGTATTATTTTCTTGAAATAATGTGGCATTTCCCTTTTTATTCTTATGAAAATCTGAAAAAAACAACAACAATTAATGTAAATATTTAATAAGAAATTTGATAAAACAACTGATACGGATGGGATTCGAACCCACGATCTTCGGCGTACCGTGCCGACGCTCTAACCGCTGAGCTACCGTATCCCATCAGAATCAGTCAAAATATCAAATCTCTTTTTCAAAATTCTTATTAAATATTTATATTTAAGCTAACATGTGAAATTTTTACATGCTTTAGCACAGCATGTAAAAATTTCACAAAAAAAAAAACAATGGGTCATTTATTTTTGTGTTCTCTTTAGATAGCGTATGCTTGCTGTATATTTCACAACCTGGTGGGACTATAATAACTAGATGGTGTTCGGCCACGAACCCACCTGATGGTAAACGATGTATGATGATGGTGTGTATTTTGATAGAATGTACCTACATGCAAACCTTTTGGTTTAAGCAGAGAGGATGTCTACTATCTGGTAAGGATGTTAGCTAGGCAGCTAGCCAAATGATGCGAAGTTACTTTGGCATACAACTTTTGTATTTTAAGTGTTTATAATTGTATGATAATGAAGAGCCGTGATAGCCTAGTGGTGGTGACCGTTGACTGGCAAGTCAGAGGTCTCGGGTTCGAACCCAAGGCGCGCACCTCTGACTTAATTATCACTCTCCGTGCCTCGGATAGCACGTTAAGCTGTTGGCCCCGGCAGTCAATTGTAGATCTTTGACAGTCGTTACGGGTAGCCAGAAGCCCGAAAGTCTGACAACCAGTCTTACCAAGGGGTATCGTGTAACCCAGTATCTGGGTTGTGGAGGTCTGATAGGCAGTCGCTCCATGTAAAACACTGGTATTCAGCTGCATCCGGTAAGACGGGAAGCCGACCCCAACATAGTTGGGAAAAGGCTAGGCAGATGATACCTAATTGTGATGATGATGATGATGATGTCTTCCCGGCCGGTTTCGGCCACAGCGACTGTTTATACTGCAGACTATCTATTAACTTTGGGAGTTAGGGTGTAGCTAGCTGTTCTACCCGTTGGTGCGCCCTCTGGTGGCTCGCATATCCAATCTTGCTAACATACATAACGCTTAATGATTGTGATAAACAGTGCCTTAAAGTGACATAAGACCTTTAAAACCACTTACAGAATTGTCAACCAGTTCTTGTACTCTCTGTTGGTAGTTGACGCCTTTTTTGTCGCGAATCAACACGTAAACATTGGAAACGTCTTTGCAACTGTAAATTAGTTTCTCAAGAAAAACCTGTAAATGTAAAATATAAATATCTAAATTTTGCGCATATCTGTAATGGGATTGGTCCACTAGCTTTACGCGAGGCCAAAAAATATTAGATTTTTATAATGTATATCATTCCTGTAATATACGATTATACAACAGGGTTATTTGTAAAACACCAGCATCCTTAAAAGGGGTCATTAAACTCGTCATTATGAACAACTTTTACTATGTTTTTATTTAAGTTTTACTTTAACAAATTTTACTTTTACCAACCCTGAAATCGCAAAAAAAAAATCAGCTGTTCCATACATTTATGTTCACATAACTCAACAAAATGTATGGAACGGCTGATTTTTTTTGCGATTTCAGGGTTGGTCCCATAATTAAAGCTGTTTATAATGATGAGTTTAATTACCCCTTTTAAGGAAGCTGGTGTTTTACAAATAACCCTGTATATTTAGTGTTAATTATGTAATACCTTCCCAAGAAAACCAGTGACGCCAGTGATAAAAATTGATTTTCCTGCGTAAAAGTCAGCCACCGGTACGTAAGCAGTGGACTCGCCTGATATCATTGTTTCTTCCTTTGTGTTCTCCATATCTGAAAAAGAATAAATAGATAATTAATTACTGAAACCTTTTACTCCCGCAAGGACGCTGTGTGTCCACGGCGAATCCGCAGTGGTGGTTAAGACGATCACCGTGGGAGCTTTTCTGTCGGGCGCTGCTTTAATCGTTAAAGTTTAATGGAAGTGATAAAAAAGGATTTATTTCTCTCAAATAGATCTAAAGATAAATTCCGTAACCGACGAAAGTTTCTTTTTTGAGTTATTTTCAGCTTTTTGGTGTTTTGAAGTCAATTTCATCTTTTTGTTACAAAAGTTTTTAATGCAGTAAAATGGACTTCCAAAAATAAGTATAAGTACCTACACGCTTATTTCTAACTAACCTTATTACTCGTAGTCACTTGTAGTCTCGTCTCTTGTACCACGGGAGTTGTCCGTCAGCTTGGTATAGGTACACCAATAGTTTACTGCACGTCCGCTCTCATCTGAAGATATCACGGTGACTAACTCCCCATCACCTATGTAGGTACCTAGTAACCTAATGTCTTAGATTTTTTAAATTTTGTTTAACAATTATGTAAGTAGGTACTATAATTACATCATAATATCATACACATGATATATTTATCATCTATATGTGAAAATGATTTTAGAAGCCTAGTCCTAATTCAAAAAATTTATTTGCTAATTATGCCCAAGAAGTTAGTGTCTACGCTTATAAAGAAATAGGTATTACCTTCACTAATAAAGTTGCTTTTTGTGTCAAAAGTCCACGCTTATTACGACTTGTGGCATGCAAAACAATAATTAATATAGGTACATTAATTTGGTAAGTAAGTACCTAATTATAAAGTTAATTAACAGTATTACGCACTTACGCAGATGCCGTGAGATTTTCTATTGTGTCTGCTGTCTGTGATAAAACAAATCTTTGCTTCGGGGATTGCATTGGATAAGCAAAAATTAACATAATTCTTAAGATTATGCGGGACGTGAAAAAGCTTTTCTCAAGGCCGTCAAGGTGAGGGCCATCATGCCACATTGCAATGTTGGCTGCAGGGATGGTGGTCATCACTATGGGACTCCACTGACTGCTTTCCATCAGGCAGCATGGAGTCAATTTGTGCAGCAGTAATAAAAAGAAAAAAAAAATGTTTAATAAAACGTTTAATGAAACAATATTGTAGGTACAATAAGATAGCTACTATGCGATGCATACCTATGACTATATTGTGGCGTCTTAGCTAGTGCTGTAGGTATTCGACGCTGGGACAAAAACAACAAAGTCATTTGGGTGAAATTGAATATTTTTCCTGGACGCCCCTGAAAAAAGTGAGTGAGTGATCAGCAGATATGGCGGATGCCTTCCTGCCGCGCCGCAGTAATCCGCTGCGGTAATCTGTCGGCCGATCCCACACCTAGGAGAATAAGGTAGCTGGTAGATGCCTAGTCCCTGGATTGATTGAAGGAAAGAGTGGGTCTGGATGGGGACAACCACCAGGGGGCGCGGGCGTCGCCAAAATTATGCTGGGTAAAACTTACGGCCTCCCACTAGGTGTAAGAGGCACATGTGCGATGCGAACCCCACATAACCAAGCTAAAAACATGTGAAAAGAACCAGATTGTATGATAGCACTGTGTGAATCCTCACAGTGAGTACAACCTCGTTATTTTCACATGTTTTTTTTTAAACGTAACGTATTATATTTAACGTATTATATTTAACGTAGGATTTTTTCCTATAATAAATGTCTACAGATCATTTTTTTATCAATAAAAAATGCCAAGACCCCAGTTTGTATGCCGTATGCAAATATTTCGATACTTAAGTATTTTTGCATTGTACCTATAGTTATCATAATTCAATAAAACCTACTTTAATTTTCCAATAATTTTGGCTGGCGAAACGTTTATAATTATCAAATTTTATGTTTCATGTAATATAATAATATGCGTATTACCTATAAACAAATTTTCACCTAGTCCGTGCCTCGAAAAGCACGTTAAGCCTTTATGTCGGGGGTGCAGTTACAAACTTAATAATTTTGCAATGCACAAAATCCTAGGCTTTCGGGGGCCTGGCCGCCGCTGAATTTTTTAGAGGAACCCACATAGGTAGTACAAATTGCGCCCCTCGCCCTCTTGCGCGATTTAAATATTTAATAAAAAATATACATACAAGATACGCGCGAAAAACATTACCCTTCCTTGGCAGTCGGGTAAAAAGTAAAATGAATTAACAACAAACAATAAAACTAAAGTAAAGTAGGTAGGTACTTACCTCCCTAAATATTGGTTCAAGTCAAGGTCGCTATTGAGTTTAGCTTTTCACTTAGATTCTAATTAAAAAATATTTAGGTAGCATTATATCTAAAACTAAATCGATTTTAAGTAAGTAAGTACTTAACAAGACTGAATAATTTCGCTGCGGAAAAATAACAATTAAAATTTAAGCGATTATGTAGGTATACCTATCTATTATAATTAACATATAATTATACTTACTTATGTAGGTCACCCTGGGTAGTACAGTTTGGCAAAAAAGTCTGTAAAAATTGAGGGCGCCACTAGCACACTTCACATCACACTTCACATAATTACTACAACTCAAAATTACCAAATTATTTGGTGCTTAGGTACCTACATAATTATTTCTATGACGATTTTTTGTCATCAAATATAATCAAATGATTCACTTTTAAGTTGTTTTAGTACTCGCAAGACGCAAACATAGCTTAAAAGATTTTTATTTTTAGTTCCGGCTGTCACCGCATCAGACTCTTTTTTGCCAAGCTGTACAGACCTACTTTGTTTTTAAATACAATTGACTTTCCTTGGAGTCACTATTATGACCCAAAATTTATGAGCTCCAATAAATTCAGTCAAAGTATATAGGTAAGTATACCTAATACAAAAAACGGTCAAGTGCGAGTCGGACCCGCGCACGAAGGGTTCTGTACCATTAGGTATCTACCTAGGTGTACAACAAACACTCAAGGTTCAAGCAAAAACTGCAAAAAATCACGTTATAATTGTTTATTTAGAACAGATAGGTATGTATTGTTCTGTACAATTCAGAGATGGTGCTGGCAGTTCGCATGTTCGCATGTGTAAAACGTCGTAGTTTCCGTCTTTGTTCAGGGATGGCGGTGCGTGTTTTAAAAGACTTTATATCAATTTAATTATATAAATTCAAACAATACATTTATTTATCACAGAACAAATTTTATTATTCTACGAAGTACATTTATGTAAAAAAAGTGTAAATGCATGTAATGGAACGCTTTAAAATTGACGTTTGTACAATGTTACCAACAAACAAAGCATTTAGATAAACACTTTCGTGAAAAGGAAATACAATTTTTTTTTATAAAGGTACGTTATCCATAACGAATTATCATCTTTTATAATTAACTTCAGCGCGCATACGAAATCATTACGCTAGTTTTTTTTAAAGAAGTTTCAATCAATGACATCAATTTTCAATTTAGGTAATTTCACAGACTTACTATACTAGTGATGGGTAATTTTATTTTTTGATTATTGTAACCCCATAGTGCCAATTTAATGTGAAATAGAGTCGCGAGTGTTTTTATTTATTTTGAACAGGAAATCCTTGAAAAGTATGGCGTAAAACTAATAATACACGTATTTTCGTCTAATAACAACTTCATTTTCCATCACTGGGACTCCTGTGTGTTAAAAATGTCGAGATCAAGTTCCGTCGAAGATATTCCTGATCAATGTAAAGTGAGTACGAGGTTTTTATATTGTTTATTTATTCTTTGTCTGTTGTACGCTGTGACCTTTGCCCACATTCGCTGTTGAAGTGTTATGTTTAGATTTGTAAACAACAATTTAATTGTATGCTATTTTGAAGGACATGTTTGGTATTGCGTCATAAGATAGGTATAGATGCTCATTTTGCAATTGTATGCGATTGATAGTGTACCTACCTAAGTCACAAGGCGCAATAGCTGTTCCAGACGCGTAAATTATTTTCAGCCAATTATGCTCGGTGGGTAATTTGAATGTTTAGGCTTATCATCCAATTAGACCAACATGAGAAATAAATTCAACCTAAGTTAATTACAACAGGAAAATGTATTGTTTTATTACTGTACGTAATCTAAAACGACACTCTGACTAATTTTTTTATTCATACGTATTCAATTGCATGCAATTGCATGCAAACTTTTTTTATTAAATTTAATTTCTTTTATCATGATAAAAGAAATTAAATTTAATAAAAAAAGTTACCCTGACCGTATTTGTCAATTGTGGGTAGGTAGGTAGATGAGAATTTTTAAATTATTTGTTCAGTGACAGCGGCTAATATCAATGTAGATTAGCCAATGCAGGAGATATCGTAGAGCACAAGTGCGTGTGCAAACACAGATACACTCTCTATTCCCTCTCTTATAGCCCGATGAGATGGCAATCCAACATGACCGGAGAGGGATCAGGCGCAGGGCTAACAGCTTTACGTACTTTCCGAGGCACCAAGCAAATGATAAATAATTTATAATACGCTCATATGGTAGTTATAATATTGAAAAAATTACCTAAATAATTAATTTGTTCTTATTTAAATCCTAATGTCAAGTTAAAAAATAATTTCTTTCTGAACAAATCACACAGTTTTTAACTGAATTTATGATGAAATATCAACTCTATGTAATGAATTTTGTTCAGAATGACATGCCTATTAAAGTTAACATCTACTTAAAAAATCATCTTGTATGTGTCTAAAAATAGTATATTAATAACATAATTACCCATAATTGATAACAGTTTCTTTCTAATTTTGATAAACACTTTATTTATCTTACACTATCTAAAATAATATAGCTTATCAAATAAAGAATAAATGAAACATCATTTAATAAGAAACTCACTCGGGCGGGACTTGAACCTGCAATCCCTGGCTTTTGCGAGTTTCTTATTAAATAATATTTAATAAGCAAAAACATGTTTTTGCACATTTTACAGGTTTATGCACATGTGCATAAACCTGTAAAAAAACATTCATAAAATAAATGAAACACTTCACCAAATGTAATATGGCACCTTCCTGACCATTGATTATTGACATTACAAATAATGTCTAATTATTATTAGAGATTATTAAATCAAATAAATATAATTGCAAAATTGCAGTTTTAGCTATTTGCGATTTATTTGGCATGAGTTTCAGTTGTAGTTTTTATTTTATATTGCTTTCTGTACTCAATATATTATGCCCATTTGCTGAATAAACATTTCTTCCTTCTTTCAATACAAAAATATTGGGTTTTTCTATTGAAAGAAGAAAGTAACTACCCTAGAGAACAATCAAAAACATAAACTAACTAATTGCATTACAAAACTTTCAGGACCTCTTCACCCAAGATGGAGTTCTCCTCAAGGCCTGCCTGGGTAGACCTGTCACAGACCTCAATTCCATCGGTATGCTGTGCATCGTCCAGAATCAAGACAGCAGCAAATGCATCGAGTGGAGGCCAAATGACCTGATTACCATAGACTCTGACACACAGGATCAAGAATGGGCTGTCGTCAATACTATTGGTATTACCATGTCTTATGCTAAAGGTAGAAATATTATTCATTCTGTGTGTTTGGGTGAGCGAGTTTCAAGGTATTGGTTTTGGTATTTTGTTTTAAGGGGTTTTTAGGCCTAAAACTAGGAGCGCGGGGAGACGCGCAACAGTTGAACCGTCTCTTTTTATTCAAAATTCAACCCTACACCGTGGCACGACGTCTTAAATTCCGAGCTATTTAAGCTAGCATCAAGAACTGGTCACTCTCCGCGTCGCCGCTCTCCGCGCCGCTTTCTGCTATTATTATGAGGCATAGATAGATCTTATATAATCTAGATGCTGTTGCGTGTAAATTAGTCATAAAAGAGTCCAGCTTCCTAAACCACTGCAAAATGCTTAAAAACTTTTTTATTTTAAATTTTTACGTATATTAGTGGATATTGGAATATTATGGGTTTACAAAATTATGTTTTGATGTAACATAAACTTATTTTTGCTTATTCTGGGATTCAGGGTATTACGCAACTTACGCTTCCCGCGCTTTTTGTTTTCTTATATTTGTGCGTATGTTGTATGTCCACACTTCCACAGTATGCAGTACGTGCCACGGATCTTTAAATCTGTGAAGTTAGCTACGAGTAGTATTTGCGCATAAAATACTCGCGTTTGAACGTTCCTACCTACATGAAAACACGTAGCTTATTGGGCTCTATATTTGAAATCAGTTAATAAACAATAAATTTTAGACGCGACTATTCCATATGAAAAAATATCCTGCAGCTAAACTTCACAGAGTTAGACATCCATGCCGTGGACGCGTCAGCTAAATAAGGCAGGGACACTCGCTATTATGCTATCTCGCTCGCACATTGTAAATATAGTTATGAAAAATCGCAACAAGCCAAGTTATGGAGAATGACATTACAAAGGTTCAGCAAAAATATCAGTTTGATCGGTATAAGTTTTCATACGTAAAAATGGTTTCAAATGAATTTTTATTTATGCAATTTTTAAGTAAGTATGTATTTACTTGTCCCGATCAAGCTGACATTTTTGTAGAAACTTGGTATGTTGCAATTTTTCATAAATAGGTATATTTATTGATTTTATATTTATTTTTATCTTCAAAGAACGAGTGAGATTGCAGATTAGTGAATGTCTGGGCCTTAAGTCCAAACAAATACATTTTATGCTCGTTTAGTTTGTTGCTTTCGCTTTGAATATACTTAACATGCACAGGGTTAAATATAAAAATACTACTATTTTCTATGATCCTAATATTTTCGGTATAAATATAAAAATATCCAATATTACTCTCCTACCCCATCAACTATCTCTATACCAAAAATTGTCGATCTATTTTCTCTCCGTTGCCGTGTATAAAGGATAAATCAACAAACAATCACGTTTATAAAATTGATCTTGTTGGCTTAATTAATCGTTCACAGTTGACTCACAGGTTAAAATGATACATTGTGAATGTGCTCAGTGACCCTGGGGGCCATTTTGCTAATTTCCAGATAAAGTGATAGTAATTTGTATAGCGAAAAATAACGTCAGGGTAATGTCTTATCTGCCATTAAAACTGATATAAAATGGGGATTATTCTGCTCGTGGTCACGGGATTCGGGAAGACAACTTCCCGTCTTTGTTCCGAAGTCTTCCTGTGACCACGAGCAGTATAATCCCTATTTTATATCAGTTTTGGCCTCTCTCGTCCCTCTATCCATCAACACTAATCATCATTCTTTTAGTCACATGCGTTTCATCTTCCTATCTTCATACATATGCCGATACCAAGACGATTTCCTTTCAACTAACCTGTAACTGGCGCTACTTTTAAACTTTCTCAACACTCCCTGACACTAAACCAAGGTACAATTACCACCAGGTCGTCGCCAGCGAACTCTAAGCGGCAACATGACATCAGACTACGCAACTGCACGGGCAAGGATCATAAAAATACCCCTCGACGAGCTCAAAACCTTCCGAGTGACTAGAAACAACCAGCAAATGCAGTTCTCAACTAAATCCGGAGTTTGGCAAACCACCTTCTACTTCCAACATGGAAACGCTGAAATATTCGTAGCGTATCTCAAAAATCATGTGAAAACTGCTAAGACGAGACATGATAGAAATACATATGTGGTAGTAGAGCCTGATATAGAGTCACAAGTGCTAAATAGGTCATTCGCTGAATTAGACATTTTTACTGAGAATACCACAGATGTTGTTTGGAATTTGGTGTCAAATTTTAAGCAGAGACCTTACGAAACTACTTTGGAGGCGTTTTCGAAGCTCACCGATATTGGTAAGAATGTTTTCTTTTTTTTTAACTCAAATAAATGTTTCGAAAGACCGGCTCACTTTCAGCGAAATTCATAATTTGATTTAAATGTCTTAGATATGTTTAGTACTTAGATGTAAAACAAGAGAAATTGTGATTTGCTAATAGTGTTGCCAGATCTGGCAACACTACATGAAAAACTAAACACTAAATGAAAAAAAGCGGGAGAGGGACGGAAAAATCGGGACGCAGGAAAAATGCATTACATGGTTACAATCCTTTCCTTCAAAATCACGGGCTTTATTGTGGCAGGTATTCATGTGCCATCAGTCTGTTGTCCCGCCTGTCCATTTACCCCCGCTTTTCAATGAAAAAAAAAAATCGTTTGCCTCCTAAAATTGATCCTTCCAACAATATCCAGTGTACTACGGCAACGAGGGTATCAACGGCAATGGTAAACGCGACGTGTCTGAAGAGGTGGCGGACTTATTGAGCAAGAGTATGAGCGCGATGGAGGACACAACCACAGTTACCAAGAGCGACGAGTATGAAGTTATCAGCGTCAAACCACAACTGCCGCCCAGACCCAGTATACCTAGGTGAGATGAAATAGCGATGTTTACGCCTACAGTACTCGATATGAAAAAAAATCGGGCTAGGGCAAATTAAATCACTTGCTGTGGTCCTTAGGCCAATGCTACGAATGTTTACAGAAACTAAAATATATCTGGCTAAATGCAATCTGTGTTCTTATGCTTGTATATACAGGGTTATTTGTAAAACACCTGCAACCTGAAATGAGGTCAATAAATTAATCATTATGAACAACTTTTACTATGGGACCAACCCTGAAATCGCAAAAAATATCAGCTGTTCCATTCATTTACGATTATGATGAACGGCTGATTTATTTTGCGATATCAGGGTTGGTCGCATAGTAAAAGTTGGTTCATTATGATGACTTTAATGACCCATTTTCAGGTTACAGGTGTTTTACAAATAACCCTGTATACGTATGTGTAAAAAGGGCTGCGGACGATTAAGACAACAAAAATTATGGAGGTTAAAAGTGTGCCTAATTAATTATTCGGTATGAACGTTATGCCAAATGAAGAGTATGCCGAGAAATATATTATGCAATTTTTAATTAGGGCCTCGAATATTATGCGACCCGATACGGAACCCTTTTATATTTGCAGGCTTATTTCTAAAGTATATTATAAATTATTTATATTAGAAAACTTTGTCATTTGGATCGTCTTCTTGAACCCAAGTCATGTCAGTTCTGAGAAGTCTGACTCCATCTTAAAGACAGATAACCCATTTATATTTTATCTCCTTCATCGGAAAGTTATCGAAAAGGTCATTACGAGATAAAGATATACGCAGACACGTGAACGATACAATACCGCTTCAGTTCAACGTCCTTTTATCTAAATGACTGTACTAAAGTATATAGATTCATAGATAAAATAAAAAAGAAAGTAAAAAAAAAAAAAAAATTACCAAAGGTTTTTTGTTTGTAGCCGTTTGAACATTCTTTGTAGACAGACATGGCATTTCGAGTAATGACGTCAGAATCATGTTCTTATGTCGAAGTCAAAGTACTCTATAGTCTTCTTCTTATCGTATAGTTGATGAATAACCTGGTGTCAGAGTTTAAACCGTCTGTAGGCGACTGACACGGCATTACACACCGTCGAAAAATCTCTAGTCTCAGGTGTGCTGGTTTCATCACGATGTTTTCCCTCACCGTTTTGCAACTGATATAATTAAATTAATTTATAATACGCACATAACTTACGAAAAGTCAGAGGTCTCCAACAAACTCGATATCTCTGACTTGTCAGTCGACGGTCATACCACTAGACCATCAGTTTATCTATAGTAAAAACACGATATTCTATTTCGAGGGAAAAGGATATCAATAGGAATTTTCTCCTTTGTCATGGATTCGATATACACTATGTACAGACATACACACACACAGACCGAGACAAATATCAGAGGATCACACAAATATTTCAAACTAGCTTTTTCACGCGGCTTCGCCTCCATTGTTCTAAAACCCGATCGCAACGCCACCTACCGGGTCCAATTATAAATTGAAACACACAAAAATGTTGCCGCTTTGAAGTGATGCGCGGATTTGTGGCAATCGATTTTTGTTTATAAAGAGTTTTATTTTCTTTTCTGTTGCAGAGGAACTCCCCTGTCTACAGAGAAGTGGGACGGACTGCAAGACCCAGAGGGTAGAGTCACAGAAGTGGAGGGAGTCAAACAACTAATATTTAGAGGGGTAAGTTACTATTTAAAATTCTAAAACTGCGGCCTACACATTTCCCATAAATTATGTAAGTAAATATAAAAACATACTTTTTAATGAAGTATTTATGCGTACTATGCGAACACTAAAGTTTGAAATTTTTGTAGAAAGAAAAAATTCGATTGCGAGCGGGATTTTAACCCACGACCTACTGGGTAAACGACCTATTATGTAAATATGTTTATGTATTAAGTACCTATATGGTATGATGAAGCGTTTTATATCGATGAATTGAAAACTTATTATCGATAAAAAGTAAACTTAAACTAAACTTTACTTAACTTAAACTATTTAAAGCGAGCGAAGCTACGAGATTCTGCTTATTGAACTGTAAATAATAATGTCTTCCTGATCGAATTTTGGTCAAAGCGGCCAATCTCAACGGAGATAAGCCAACTATGCAGGAGATGATATTATAGTGCAAATGTGTACGCAAACACGGGTGTTGCAAAACACTATTCCCTCACTCTCATAGTCCGATGGGACGGCAAACGACCGGAGAGAGACCAGGCGCAGGGCCAACGGCGACAGCTTAACTTACTTTCCAGGGCACAGAGTTAGTGATAATATTAATTTATAATGCACACATAACCTTCTCGACCTCGAACCTGAGACCTCTGATCTGCCAGTCAACGGTCATACCATAAGGCTATCATGACTCTGTAAATAATATAGGTAATATTGATCTTAGGGTGTAGCACACTCAATAAGACAGTCAGTATGGAAATACCTCTTGGACTACCATCCGTGGAGCATGACACATGGAGAGTTAAGAGCTTTGACTAAGAAGAGGACAGAGGAGTACTTCTCGATGAAGCTGCAGTGGAGGTCTATGACTGAGGGGCAGGAAGCCAGGTGAGAACGCTATACTACACCCCATTGGTCCCACATCACGGGACCCTATTACTAAAGGTAGGTCTCACATACACGACACCGCTCCGGTACAGCTAGAGAATAAACATTCAAAAATGAATTTAAAGTCGTCCTCTGTAAGTACAATACAATAGGGAACTAATTTTTTAAGCTGTTATTTAAACATTCGAGATGTTATTATGATCAGTTGAAAAACATTTTGAGCAGTTATTTAATTTAATGGCGGTTGATTAATTATTGCGACAGTAAAACATGGACAGTAATAAAAAAATAATTAGCCGGTTATTTTATCATACAATGTCAATTCTAAAAATAATTGAGCAGTCCAATAACTGAATGAGCGGTAAAAATGATGGAATGAGCAGTTCGATAAATAGTTCGGCAATTTACGATTCTGTGTATGGACTTTAGGGCACCCCGACTTGGATAGGTTAGGTTAGAAGGGGATGGCGGGGTCGTGTGAGCGAGCGAAGCGAGCGAATAGACCTCGCCTTCCCCTTCGTGGTTATTTTTTTTAAAAACCACCCAGAAGTAGGAGCCCCGCGAAGCGGGGCTCCGTCGATTATATGATATAAAGCATAAGGTCATACGAATAAAATTAATTAGCAAATAAAATAAATTTTATAGCTTACCAAAATGATCGTTTACTACCTACTTTAACACCTAATTGTTTATAGAATTGCTTAGAATGTGATATCTTACCGACAAATTCCGATTTATTACTGCTCACACGTAACCGCTCATTTAATCATTTTTACCGCCCATTTAATTATTTTCCTACTCAATTATATATTCACTGATCCATTTCATTATTTTTTATTACTCATTTTTGTTTACTTTACTGCTTAGTTTGAACTGCTGAACTAGTTATTAAACGTGCCATTTATAATTTATAACTAACCAAAACCGCTATTTACAACTGCCTCTTTAAATCAGTGCCAATACAATATAACAAAGCGCGGCAAGCTAGCTTGCCTTGGCTATTTTATTTCGTTACTGTAAAGTGTATCTACACAAGACGACTTAAAACTCATATTTGAAAGTTCATTTTTTAGCGCTGTCCGTCCGGTCGTCCAACTGTCTGTCTCAGGGCTGTATCTTTTATAAAACGTGGTTAATATGCAGACACTTTGAAGGTTCACTAAGTTCAAGCGAGTACTACTAAGGCCGCTACAAATAATAAAAATAAAATAAAGTTGAAAATTAAAGGAGGTGCCCATAAATCATCGTTTGTGTGCAGTTCCAACTAGCACTTGGCCAGTTTTTTTAAGCAGAATATTTTTATAGCAAATGTCTAATTATAATCTAAGTTTTAAATCTTACAACAAAAATTAAAAAAATATACTTAAGTATCTAATTGTTTCTCCATAGGTTCTCAGAATACAGGGACCGAAAAAGTCTAGTAGAAAAAGACGTGAACCGCACCGACAGGACGCATCCATTCTTCGCCGGCGACAACAACCCTAACTTAGTGGTCCTTCAAGACATTCTTTTGACATACGTCATGTACAACTTTGATCTAGGCTACGTACAAGGCATGTCAGACATATTAGCACCGCTGTTGTTGCTCTTGGGCAATGAAGTCGATAGTTTCTGGTGTTTTGTAGGGTTTATGGATAAAATTGTAAGTATTTTTTAAAGGAGAATTAAACCTCCTTCACTCTCGCGCTGATAAAACGAATTTATTTTTAATAGTGTATCTGGTCAGTGTGTTGACACTAGAGGTTAAGCTGGATAAATTATATGTAGAATAAAAATGTCTTAAATTGTTATAGGTAAAAAGTTATCGCATTGCAAATATTGCACTTATTTTCCGCACATAAAAAAAATCTGTAATAAATAAAAAACCTTTCAAAGTGCAAAAACAAGACATAAAATTGGCATTACGTGAGCTATCGCTGATCGTTATTGCATTTATACTAGTACTTATATTTGCCCATTCTCCTTTATTAATCACCAAATAATTTATTATCTTGCAACTTATATCAAATTCTTATGTCATAATTTAAAAAAGCTGTTAGGTACTGTTTTGTTTTATCCACATGCTAAAAGAATAAAAACTTTTTCTTACTTCTTTCTTTAAAAAAAAATGTTGTTGCCTCTTTTTCTCCAGGCTTCCAACTTCGACATGGACCAGGCGGGCATGAAACACCAGCTATTACAATTACAACAGCTCCTAATGTTTGCTAGCCCAGAGTTGGCCAATCATTTAGCACAGAAAGACTCCGGGAACATGTACTTCTGTTTTAGGTGGCTACTTGTTTGGTTTAAGCGGGAGTTCTCGCATAGAGATATTATGAGGTGAGGATGTTTGTTGTGTGTACCTACCCTACCCTACCATACCATACCCCTACCATAGTAGGGTAGGGTCAGAGTAGAGTAGGGTAGGGTAGGGGTAGTTTTTTCCACATATTTATGAAAATGTTAACAGGACAACGTCTGTCAGGTCAGCTAGTATAAAAATAAAATTAAGTTAAAAAAATTAAAAGAGGTCCGTCCCTCCCTATGCAAAAAACGTTTTTTTTTTTTGGAGTTATTGAAAGAAAGAAAGAAAGAAAGCAACATTTATTAGACAATTAATATTGTATGCGAGTCCGACTCCCCTAGGCTAGCTTTTTCATCTGATCTGATAAAAAAAATGTAGTGTAGTTTTGTTTTCGATATAATCCTAAAAAAAATATAAGTAATTATTTATATGTGCATTAATTTTTTCAGGCTATGGGAAGTATTATGGACAGGGTTGCCATGCGCAAACTTCCACTTATTGATATGTGTTGCCATACTCGACGCAGAAAAAGATATTCTTATTAGTAAAGATTATGGTTTTACTGAAATATTGAAAGTGAGTATTTTCCCTTCATTTTCTAATCTTCTCGATACCTAATTCACTGATGTTTAGCAAAAACTATCGTTTTGGAGTCGGTGCCAAGGAAAAAGGATAAGGTGGTTTAATCTGTAATCCGCTTAACTTGGTACCGACACCAAAACGAACGTTTTTGTATTATTTCTAGTTTTTAGTCGGTTTTTTTTTGGTAAGACTCACGCCTGTATTCGCCAGGGGGGGGGGTATGTATTAGGGGGCGAGCCTATTGCCATTAACCGGGCACAATTCCAGACTCCGTGCTGCTACTAAGAATTTCCTATTGGAAAAACCCAATAACACTTTGCTCGACCCGGGGATCGAACCCAGGACCTAGTGCTCAGCAATCGCGCTTGCTACCACTAGACCAACGAGGCAGTCTTTTTTTTGGTAAGATTGATTTTTTTACTGAATCGTGTTCAGTATCAGTGATATAGTCACCTCCTTTATTATGGCCGGTTACATATCAACAGCTTGTATAAGATGACAGAATGAGATTGCATTATTTAACTTTTCTTTTCAGCATGTAAACGACCTATCAATGTGCCTAGACGTCGACAAAATACTCAGCACAGCCGAAGGCATTTACCACCAAGTGGTTTCAGCGCCTCACCTAACCGACCAGATTCGTATGATCCTTGGTCACCCTACTCTAAGCACTTCAGCTCAGTCTGAGGAGGAGGAGCCAACCACTTCAAAGGCTTTGAAGGTGGACAATGGTACGAATGGGAGCGAAGTGACCATGTTCGGTCAGGACATGGACGAAGTTATGTATCAAATAGGATTAGACATGAATTTTTAGGCACCGTGGTGATTATCTGTTTTATGTACATTTATTTTTGATTTGGGCCGTTTGATGATGGTACTGAGTGTTCTAAATACAAACGACAGTATTAGCAAGTCAATAATATTGGGGATTATTGAGAGACGGATTCGTCAAGACACCATTTTGACAATAAAGTCCTAACGATCGAGATGGAATATCGAATAATTTGTTTGAGCCACAGAATTTCAAAAAACTTTGGTTTTAATAATTAATCTTTTAACTATCACAAAGACGCCGGCGTCGCATAACAATTGTTTTCCTTTTGTGTCCCATTTTTCAATGTTTGACGGATTAATAGTCTATTATATGAAAACAGCTGAATATTATTTAAAGATACTAAAGATTTTTTAGAATCAGTTCAGAGTTTCAGATTAGCAAAATTTGATTGCATACTAAAATGATCTTTATGACACTGTCATCAAGAATAATATTGGCTAAAATAATTACTTAGTCTAATCTAATACTGTATAATATTAAACCTTTCAACAAAACGGCCCAATTCAATGCGGAACATCTAATATACATAGCTTGCTAACGTATATACTTAGAGTAGTGCATTAAATATATACTCCGTGGAATTTTGTCATTTAAGTCTTGTAGGCGTGAAACTATTCGTGGATAACTTTTACAATGGGACCAATTTTGTAATAAAAATACTCCATGGGTGTACCCAGTCCCCTTGGGCTCGAATAGCCGGATAATGAGAATATTTAGCTGGTTCCTGCTTTGCCCCCCTAAGCCAAAAGTTGGGAGCCCATGTGCTGCTCCATAGATTTCAGATAGTTTATGTAATCCATTTCTAGAATCAGTCAATTGTAGAATAGGTGACTTTTAGAATCAGTCAATTGTAGATTCGGTCATATGTAGAATCAGTCAATTTTAGAATCGGTCATTTATAGAATCAGTCAGTTTTAGAATCGGTCATTTATAGAATCAGTCAATTTTATAGAATTGTACCTTTCTAGAATTGGTAAATTATAGACTATGCGGTCATTTCGCGAATCAGTCATTCCTAGACTAAACCGTCAATTTGTATGAAAGTCAATTTTAAATTTTAGATTTCGACCTATTGTTCCTTGGGGTAAGTTGTTCAATTTCATGAACCTGATTACCTCCTAAAATTTGTCTGGCTCCTAAAAAAATTAGGTTGTTTAATGTCTCAGATAAAATTTTCGCGAAGAACAAGACAGAAACGTAGAATTTTAGCCGAAAACGACCGAGTCCAAGGTCTCTATTATTCTCTCTAGACTAGCATTAGGTGGCCCCGCTCGCAGAAATAGCCGAGTAGGAGGCGCGCACTGTAACACGCAACTGTATCGTTTACGTTTGGTTGTGTTTTATGTTGCGCCATAAGTTGCAGTATTTTATATTTCGGATCTGGTCCCATAGTAAACATTATAGGTACACATTTAGTATTTTAACCCCTGCAAGTTTTTAAGACGGCTGAAATTCCAAGTTGTATTCGTAGTAGAATTAGATGTGCTAATTCCGTTGCCCACGTATTTATTTTCTCTGCATCTCTTTCTAACATACAAAAAGTAAAGGATAGAAAATATTAAGTGAGCAAAGACTAATTTAAAACCTTATAACTTTTTCTAATCTTTTCAATATTTGGTGTAGCAGTGATAGCCTAATGATACGATCGTTGGAATGTCAAAGGGTTCGAACCCAAGACCACGCTTTGCTTTAGATCTACCTCCTGAAATATTTCGCATTATTAAAGGAAATTACCTTCTATTCCATATATTATTAAATTATTAATATCAGTTATGGGCTACGTTCAACCATGGTACAATATTAAAAAATAGATATCAATAGTATATTGAGTGCCATAATAATTAGGAAAGGTATAATGTGCCTACTTCTTCCCAAGCGAGTTGAAATATCCATTTTATTTTGAACATCAATAACAGATCATAAGTTAACCGATTGTTTTTTTTTTAAATGTCAATAAAAGAATAATAGCATGGCCTTAGTATGTAATCCCCAAATCTCATTTCGTATCTTCAAAGCCGATTAGAGGTGGTCCACTTTATCGGCATCGGAGCGTACGTAGCATAATCTTCAGTTGGTTTATAGGCTAGATAGCTTGCTATATCGGCACATCCCGTCTGGGGAGTTACTCTTTGAACTTCGACCGGAATTCAAATTTAAATATTACCCGTGCGGATAAAGAATGGGATTGATAATGGCGTCAGAACTATTTGCTTCTCGCTCACACACTAAGACTTTGATGTATCTTGTTCCTACTCCACCTATAGGTGGAGACATTTTCAATCCCATTCTTTATTCGCACGGGTAGTACGAACTCATGCCAATGCGTGTTAACGAATTTGCAATTTTTGGTGTAGTAAAATTGTTTTCGACGTTCAAGAGTAAGCCCCCTCGAAGCATTTTGGCATTTTTAGTGAACAAATCTAAATGTATTTAGTAAATACCTAGCGTTTTATGCTTCGATGCCGACGATGTGGCCGCACATCTAAATAAACTACAAGCATCTTTTAAAACTTTATACAAATTAACATTTCATTTATAAATCCACGCGAGATGAGTTTTGTATTAGCATTTTTTATAACCTATTTTAAGTTCTGATTAATAGGACATCGATTATCGACGTTTCTGAAAGATGTTTAAAAAATCAGGTTCATTAGAAAATCATATTATGAATATTCTGCTACTAGTTATTGCCATCGATTTTAGTTATTTAAAGCTTTGTATAAGGTATAGTATAGCTAACGCTGATTGAATTGATATAAAAACTCTTTCGTTTAACAGAACGCAGTTTTTCGCATAAATTTAATTCTTCTAGTTAGAGGTATCTTTATTTTTTTCTAATGTTACTTGGGCTTATTCTAAGCTATTGTACATAATGTTTTATCTGATTTTGAATTTAAACCCATAACCTTTGAGCTACCACTTTTATCGACAACAGCCAACGTTTTCGTCGATTTTGAAAAGTTTTATAGATTCGTTTTATGATACTTGAGATATAAGTATTTTACGTTCAAAATCAGATATCCTATACCCAGTGAGTTCTATTGAGTCATTGTTATATTATAATTAAAATAAAATAAGATCTTGTGATAACTGCACTTGGTTTAAACTCTGCACTGGTTTGGGAAAATGTTAAAGATCCTTATAAACTTTTCAGATTTTGCACAACTTGGGTGAGGTTGCATTTAATTTAGATGTATCAAAGTTGAATTATACAAATTCTATTTATAACAATTCCTCTTTTTATTATATTTATGTAAATAACAACATTATATTAGCTTACATAAAGCTATAAAATTTGATATTTTAATAAAAAAAAACGATTAGAATATTCGTCATTGGTGCTAATAGCCTTGCACACGATCTAAACTAATTTGAAATCACTATAGAGATCATAAGAAAAGGATAATTTTTATTGATATCAACGAGAATTTAGTCGGAATGTCATGAAGGTCTCATCAATTGCAAGGACGTAGACTAATTTGATAGTTTATTTGCTGTCCTTTCTCTATTGTGTTTATTAGAAAGAGATATAGTTAGACTAAAATTAGTTCAGCGAGATGTACAAGAGAATCAGCACCATTGTGTAGAATTCCGTGAATTCTAGGGATTATACGTGATCTCTAATGCTTAATTTCCCTGCGAGCAGTATTTATAGCTATATATTTATAATTTTAAGCCTTCGCATGGTAGCACTAACTCAATTAATTAGTATTGCCAACGTAAAGTTAAAAAAATTAAAAATACTATTTTTCTATTTCAGGATACGCTCGAATATAACGGAATACAGATATCTATAGTTACTAAAACAGTTTGGGCATTGCTCGCCTAGTGAAAATATGTACATAATCGGTACTGACTGGACAAAGTGATATTTTTTATATTTTTATAAATACACGCCTAAAAATCAATGTAAGCTTGACTCCTATTCGAATATAATAATCATTATTGTTTTTATGTGATTTGCGGGTAAGGCAATTTTATTGAATAGCGGGTAGACTTTTCAATGGAAGAACGATACGAATACCTATTTAAATTTTAAATTGTTTTATAGACTTCTTAATAGAAAAATGTTATTTACCTATGGTTTATCAAACACCATTGAAAAGCCTGCTCTCATTATTAATTAATAATTCAAAATTACCATGAATGATTTTGTTTTTTATTCTATATAGAACTATATAAAGCGAAAATCAATTAACGTGTGCTGTACAGATTAGCGTAAAACAAAATAGAGGTATAGTTTTATGTTGCATAATTTTGATACTGATTTGATTTTACTAACTTAACATATTTTCAAAAATTGATGTATATGTCAATTAAGTAATTGATCCGTTAATAATATTATACTTTCTGGGTGCAATGTGCCTCTTGATATTTTTTTGACAAAGTATTATAATTAATTACATTCAAGTCACATCAAGAACCTTCTGACAATCTCTTAAGATTTATAATATTGCAAGAAAACCTTCAATAAAAAAACTGAGATAATTTAATAGATATTATTAATTGCCCGTCACAGCTGGTGAGGCAAGTAGAAAAATATCACCTGTAGCAGTTCTCGAAAAATTTTAACAACAATATTAAATATTTAATTTTTTTTATTAGCAACATGGTTTTTTGATATGGTAATTATTTCAGATAATCCAAAATAATGTAAAAAGAAAAGTATCCCTACCCACCAATCCAAAGCTTTAGAAGTTTACTTTTATTTATAATTCTAGGGTTTGCGTAATCTTTGCTTATAGGTACCTATCTATGTAGGTATGTCACAAAGAAATTAAATTTTGTATGTCACTAACGTTGCCATACATTTTTTACTATCCTTCCTAATATGGACCAGTTTCACAGGTTATTGGTAAGTTCCTGTTACCTAGCAGAAAATTTCATATAAATTCTGTTCAATTTGTTAATTTACCTAGTAATTGGATCCTATCATAGCCTGTGAAACTGGGCCTTAAACTTTGGTCTACTATTTAAAATATTTGGTGGCGCTACTGTCGTCATGTGTTGGTTTATAGTCTTCACTTTCTTTCAATATATTTTTTGCCTCAAACCATACTAATTTATTGCCACATTGTAAATATTCCTCGCCATGTAAAGAAGCCTTGTATTTGGTGCTTCCCATCGAATAGGAGTCAAAGTATTTAATCAACGCTGTTAACTATGTCAATCTTATCATATCTTATTATAATTTGTAAGTCTTTTATGTATAAATTCAGTTAATAAATAAATTCTTATGAGTAAGTTGTCATAAGCGCCGTAGCCGCCATTTTATAATTTTAAATCGTTTCTAATTGTTTCTTGATTTTATCAATGGAAAAACAATAATATTGGTTATTAAAGTTCTGTACCTGCACAATGTTTGTGTATTTCATTTGATTAATCCTAATAAACATGACGTGTGATTAATGTTTATAATTTCATAACCATTAAGGATGTTAAGAGAAAAAAATCGCATTTGTTTCAAAATCTATAATTTACATGAATAAATCACAATTAAATTACTTAAATTAATGAGATCTTATTAACAAATTGTACTTCAATTTATAAGTTTATATCATTCATGTTTATTGAATGAGAATGGGATTTTAAATGCACATTTAGTCCATATCTTGTTTGATATGATTTGTCACATAAATGACAATGAAAATTTTTTACACCGGTATGAGTTAGGGAATGTCTCTGTAATTCAGATTTTGAGAAGAATCGCTTCCCACAGCTATCACAGCCATATTTCTTCTCTTTCAAATGGTTTTTCCTTATATGAGAACTTCTTGAACTTGAAGATATAAATGTAGCATTACAGACTTCACATTTATGGTTTCTCGTCCTTTTATGATTCCATAAAACATGAGAATGGAGGCCTCCTGGTACTTTGAACTTTTTAGGACAAAACTTGCAACTGTAAGGACGGTCATTGCTGTGTGTTAACATGTGTATTCTGATATAACCAGGAGGATATGATTTTCCACACTGGTCACACTGCCGTAACACTCTTTCAGGCTTGTTTTTGTCCTTATCTACATTCGGTCTACATGAATGTGAATTTAGTTCATCTTCACTGTAAAATCCTTCCCAACAATTCTCACATAAATAAGGCTTTATATGCAACTTCCTATGTAAGACAAGTGAACGAAAATCTTCAAATTTTTCATTGCAATAATCACAATCTCTCCCGATTTCTGATTTTGTTGGATGATTGTTAGAACAATGTTCGTTCAGTGTTTTGATTGAATGAAATTCAGCCTTGCATTCAACACAAAACAGCAGCTGAATTTCATCATCTATTTTTATATTCTCTTCAATTTTTTTTATTTTTCTTTTTCTTAAATTTATTTGGCTATTTGGTTTTTGGTCATCAGATTCAAAGTTGCAATCATAGTTGTCACTGGTTGAGTCAAGAAGGGTGAGGTTGTCCATTAATTTCTTGGAACTTGAATCTATGAGGACTTTGAAGGAATAAGTGACAGTGAGCTGATGAACGCAATTGATGCATAAGTTTTCTGGAAACATTGGGTCTGGTGATACCTAGAAATAAATAAAGAAAATCTTTTACTAAATTGGATCTCAAGTTTACTTATCAAAGTGCCTTATGCCTTTCTTCTGTAGGTTATTTCATATAAGTATAAAAAATAGCCTAAGATACAATTTTTTTTTTTCACTTTTTATGGTATAAGAAATAAAATAAGTAGGTACCTATTGCAAATTTACATACCTATATCATTTTTATTTCCACATTAGTAATCTAATACTTATAGGGTAAAGATTATCACAATCATTGGAATAATTCAAGCCTGTAATGAAAATGGTAGGTAAGGTCCTATATACCATACCTAGGTACTACAACATGGTACACAGTAGGTCCTACCTATAAAAATTGGTTAGTGGCTCAAGATACCTTATAGTTGTAAAAATTCTGGAGAATATCGGATAGATGCACATCTTCGCCTGCTATTCTGACGCTAGAATGAATGTGTCGCATTTCTTTCTCACTGCCTAGGCACGTACGACAACTGTTCTTGTAATCCATAGTGCGAGTTTGATATTTGTCTAGACGATAAATTCTTATTTGCTTTTTGTATCACATCCAAGGTAATCAAAAAATAATTAAATTTCAGGCAAACGGAGCTTCGCCTTCGGTGAAATATTAAAAATATTTTGAAGATTTTTTGTCAAGTCAAACAAGCAAAACGTCAACTGTCAAGTGAAGATTTACGTTTTGTTTTCGCTACTATACAAAGGGGCTTTTGGGTATAAAATTTGCCATTTTTTGTTGACTGACTTGTGCGTTCTTTAATCACAAAAATAATCGAATTTCTTAAGTGAAGTCCAAGTAGCTGCACTGCTGATTTCGCTACTTAGTAACGATGCCTGGCATCTCGATCCAATACCACTCAGCGGTGATGCAATATTTGATGTTGATGAGCTTAACTTATCTGTGGATTGATGGTACTTCCTTTAGTAGATAATCCTAAGATAAAGTGGATATCCTTTATCTTAGAGATAATCAGTCAACGTCCTGCTTGTTAGCTTGTATACAGACAAAAAAAGTGCAAAAATTGAGGGCACGGTTTTGTCATCCAATTATCAAATTAATCACTTTTAAGTTATTTAAGTGGGTACTAAAATAAAAAGTTCCACTCACTAACTTAGTTGTTACGGTTGTTACTCTAGTTGTCCTACATCTAAAAATAAAAATATTAGAATAACAACTAAGTTTGTGAGTACCTACCTAAACAGTGATTCATTTGATTTTATTTGATGACAAAAAACTCGACATAGAAACATTTAATGTAAGTACCAAATACCTACCTTTTAATTTTGCAGTCGCGTCCGCAATTTTTGCAAACTCTTTTGGCACTGTAGAAGACAACTTGGCAAACTCATACATTATATTAAGTTGAAACCTGAAAGCTTTTTAACAGTTTACAGTAAGGTTTTCCCCTTAGAGTATATAATAGAAGTTTTTCCCGTCTTCCAAATAACGCGATCGTTATTTCTTATGGACAGCGCCAGCACCGGCAAAAATATTTTGGCACCCACGTATGAGTGTTAATTTTTTGCTGGCATAGCACATCATTGAGGTTATGGAGCACGGGGGGTAAGAGCCCCATCGCGCCCCTCCCCCTTAACGCTGGTACTGCTAATGGGCCCAGGCCTAGACAAAATGTTGTTCAAACAATGTTACTATATCTATCTGACGCCTATTCTACTTTCTACCTTGGAGTAAAATTTTATTTATTTATTGTTACTCCTTCTTTATAATCATTATCCTTTTTTGTTTTTCTTCTTCATTTTATTTTATCATTATCATTACCAAGGCATTAAACAAAACGTGGCAGCTGGCATTGGCAACTTGACTTTGACGGTTCTTTGTACTGTCATTGTCAAACTGTTTGACTAAAAGTCATCCCCACTGGCACTGGGATAGACGTAAATAAAATATTATGTTTTTCCAACCACCCGAAGACGGCGAGCCTAGTAATTCCAAAACATTTCAAATCAACCGCCGACGCCGACAAAAGAAAATAAAACGCAAAAACAAAAAGAAGGCAGTCAAAAAGGATCTGATAACCAAAAAAAAGAATTTGCGGGCTCCTGTTCCAATAACAATGTCTTCTTGGGCTGAGAACTTTACCACCGCTGCTACATGGCAACTGAAGCATCAAGTAGCATATTGGAAATCGAAAGCAACAGCTTTAGAGTACGAAAACAAATTATTGCACGATATTATACGCAAAAATTACACCAGTGATGTGCCGACTGTAAACAGTACGACAAGTTCAGACCACGAGGATCAGGAAGACCAGGAAGAGGAGTCCAGTATGTCTGAAGAGGAGAATAATGGTGAGGAAGGAGACTTAGTAGTGAGTGAAGAGTTTATCGAGTTTTTACGAGAGAACAAAAAGTATAGAGATGACGCTAAACGCGAAAGAGATAAATTAAAAGCTCAGCATGATACTGAACAACAAATGATAGAAGAAATGGAGGCTGGACCTTCTGAGAATGTGGAAGATCCTCAAGAAGTATTAAAAAGATTGTATGGAGACAAGTGGCAGAGAATAGCAGCTCTAGAAACATCAATATGGTCACAATTCATCAGTATCTGTGATCAGGAGAAACCACCATACTGGCCAAATATACCATTTAATTTTAACGTATAATTGTGACACATTCAAATAATTTTGTAAATATATTCTTGTACTACCTCTTTCTGTATATTAATTAATTTGGAAGTAAATAGATAGTTTTGTTTTATCAGGAAATGAGTTGGAGCAGGAAATTTACCCACAACGATTTCTTCGTTGTCAAATTGAAAAAAAATTTGCAATCAAATTGAGAATCTCATTTACAGAACCGCATAAATTAATGTGCAGAAACGCAATGTGGATTGGAATTTTAAGAAATTGTTTAGAATGGCAAAATTATGAAAAAGATCTAGCTAAATTGATTAATCGTCCCTGTAAACCCCCACACAGTTAATATTTGACAACACAGTTTTTTTAGTTATAGCCTTTTTAGTGATTTTTGTCTTTTTTGCGTGCGGAAAACCCTTTAAACCCAGGGCTGGTGAGGGGTTATGTCCTAGTTATGTTAAACCTCTAGGCGGAAGTAAGGGTTTCACTTGCGAATACACCGTACTCCCGCCAGGTTTTGTCATTTGACTAAATCAATTTAGTGACCTAAGTTTGTGTCTAATTTTGCATACCTTTATAGTTATGCATTATAATTAGGTACATTCATATAAAGTATAGATATCTATACTTTATTTAATTTACTTTGTACTTTGATATGCTTAAATCTCAATAGGTAGTATTTATTTTGTAAGTGTTTGTAATTTGCATGCATAATAAAAATTATAGGTTACTCGCTGCCCGGCGCGATTTTGTACGCATGATTATCCTACCTCTACGCCTATTCTACTCTACCCTACACTATCCTACTCTACTCCTACCTTACACTACTCTACCCTACCCTTCATTAACCGTACCCTACCATACCCTTACCTAGGGGTATTATTAATATAATATAAAGAAACAAATACAACAAATCAAAAACTCAAAATGAAAATCAGTCCAGCCGTTCTCGAGTTATAAGGTTTGAACAAACCCGACTTTATATTAAGATTGAACTAACCATATTTAATGTAATAATTATAGTAATTAGTAGTAGTACTAATAATCTTTATGTATTAATAAACTATGTTTGTATAAAAAAATAATTTAAGGAGGTACTATAAAGAATTATTTATTAAAACTATATGTTATTCTATTAGGTATTTCTTTATACAAAACCATAAAACAATTCCTAAAATATTTATTTTATAAGTTCAACTGTTCAAGCTACGATTTCTGAATTAGAAGTGGTAAATGTTTCGTATAGTACCATGTAGGTACCTATAACAAATTTGACAAAGTTCATACCATAGTATAATGATAATTAGGTATTTATGCTAAGTTATAAATAATACCATAATCGTGAACTATATTTAATATTATTTTCAAGAGTCGTGATAGTCTATTGGCATGACTGGTGACTGGCTAGTCAGAGGTCTCAAGTTCGAACCCAAGTCCTGCACCTCTTACCTTTTCGTAAATTTAAAAATTTTAATTTCTACTTTCATAAAACTAATTGTCAATTACCCAAAAAGCTCTTGGTCCTGGCTGAGCTCCGGTCGTTTTTCATTTTCAATAAATTCCTAGCATTGAATTAAATTTATGTTTCTTGCTCAAACTGTATTGTTTAAATGCTTACGGCCGTTAGATGGCGACACTTGACTTAGGAAAGTGTACCTACATAATTATAAGTTAGATGCTACCAGTTTGTAAAACGCTATTAAATATAACGATAAAATTTTGCGTATTTTTTTTGTTCAAGATAAGCTGTTTCACAGCTGGGAAAAGGCTTTCTGACACAAATCGGGATAAGAACGAAAGTACTTCACATGCACTTTGCATGTTGGTTAAGTGTTTTGTTTTAATATGTTGTGGAAACTAGGATTTTCTTCTGTTGGTATCGTCGGTATAATTTACAAAGATAATTTCACAATGCTGATTCCAAATGACCGGAAATCGAACTCGCGGCATCAAGCACAGAATTATCGCTATCTCGCTCACACATTGAAGTGGATGGAAGATTAAAAATTAATGAATATAGTTGTGAAAAATCAAAACAATTCAATTGAAGGAGAACAACATTACAAAGTTTCAGCAAAAATTTCAGATTGATCGAAACTTATTTTCAAATATAAAAATAGCTTTAAATGAATTTTTATTTTATGCCATTTTCAAGTAAGTATCTATTGTATGTAAGACGTAGGTAAAATTCTATGTAGGTAGGTATACCTACTAGTTTGTAGGTATCTTAGAGATAGACTGTTCATTCACATTTCACTAGAGGAATTACAAATGAACCAATTTCCTTTTTTCTAGGTACCTAAGTGAATTCCTAATCAAAGGTGAATTGCTCTGTAACTGACGTTGACATGACGGGGCACCAACCAGGCACCAACTATGGCCATAGACACATGTCAGACCAGTATTTAGTAATTGACCATAAGAGCTGAATGCTCATACATAGATCATAAACCACTCAGAAAAACCTGTTCAACGATTAATTAAATATGAATGATCTTTAAATACGGACTCTGTAACATTTGAAACATTTGTTTTCTTACTGGATATTTTATTCTAGCAGGGATATGATGACCGTTGATAGGCAAGTCAGAGGTCTCAGGTTCAAACTCAAGGCATTCTCCTCTGATTTTTCGTGGATTCGACACGATTGGTGTAGCAGGTTCAATTTCGTGTGCTAAATATTTTTGTACAGATATATTTGTTTCGGTCTGGCTGTCTATGCATTGTTAAATTATAAGTAGGTATGTCTGTAAACGTACCCACAGCACAGGAGAATATTAGCGTGGGGGAACGTTTTTTTTGTAAAACGCCGGGCCAACAGCTTAACGTGCTTTCTGAGGCACGGAGCAAGTGATAATTAATTTATAATACGCACATAACTTGAAAGTCAGAGGTCGTAGGTTCGAAACCCAGGGACACACCTTTGACTTTTCGGATTATGTGCGTTTTAGAAATTAATTATCACTTGCCATGCGTACACTAAAGGAAAACATCGTAAGGAAACCAGCACACCTGAGAGATTTTTCAACGGTGTGTAAAGCCATGTCAGAGGCCTACGTGTAGAATAAACTCTGACACCAGGTTGTTCATCAACCATAAGATGAAGAAAGAAAAAAAGAAGATTCCACTCGAATATTTGTCTGGTTCAACGACCATTATGACGTCTCATTTTAACAAACATGGCTGGAGGTCTTTTCTGTGCAAAAGTTGCAAATTTTTAAATCAGCCAGGAAGCAAAGAGCGGATTGGCGCGCGGTTTTGCACAAACGTAGCATTACAGTTGAAAACACAGATTGGAATTGCGTTTCGTTATTCAAGAGTAGGTACCTATCCCCAGAACAGAACCTAGTTTATAGTACCTATAGGTAATAAAACTGTATACGGAAGAGCCTTTCATTGGAAATATTTTCGCAAAACGTAATAGTTATAAACACTAGGCGACTAAACGAGATTTGTCCATTTTTGGACACTTTATCTGTGAATAAAGGCGTAAGGTGGGAATAGATCGATGGATACTGATGGGTTCGATGTCGCTTTACTGCAAAAGCTCTGGAGCTTCTTTGGAATGCTAGGCCGGATAATGTTGCATTTACGAAATCTAGGGAATATGAGTAAATTGTTGCGATGGACTATTGATTGGCTTTTATAGGTTGTTGCTGCGTGAGCGTGAACGTGAGTATATGAAATATTGATACGGCTTTACTCACGTATTGTTTTGGGGGAATGCCCGACTAGTTTCGAACTCAAGCGGAGTCCATTTTCAAGCGCAGGTACGTGTAGTGAACATGAGTGTTTCATGTGAACCACAGATATTTGCTTCGGTTTGGATGTTTGTGGAACACGCGGTAAGGTATATGTAGGTAGTATCTGTAAATTGTTTCAATGAAACAGGAGAAAAGCCTAGTGCAAGGCAATCCTAACTAATATTACAATAAGTACCTAAGGGTGCGTAAAGTAAGTTATTTTTACCTTTTCACGCCTAAACCACTGAACTGATTATCCGGTAATTTTCCATATACGTTGTTAACTTGTCAGGTGTACACAAACTGACATAGCGTACCTTTCATATCGATAAAAAGTTTTGTTCCCGAGGAAAACAACAGTGAAATTTTTTTGTGAAATTTTTACATGTTTTAGCACATGTTAGCTTTTCATTAAATATTTATAATATTAACGTTCTTATGATAATAATAGATGGCGCCACGTGTCTTTCGAAACATAGTTAAAAATTAAATTTCACGTGGATGAAATTGCGGGTTTCTGCTAGTTTTTTAATAAAAAAAATAATTACTCAGTTATATGTAGTACCAATGTAGTCTTGTAGGTGGAAGTACAGTGTGCAGTGTGCAAGTACAATTGCTAGTGTCGTTAATTATCCCCCTGCTAAAAATAAGTAGGTACGTTTATACGTTTAGTATGTTTAAGAACAGATTTTAACTGACACTAAACGAGATCAATTCAAGTTTAACTCGGTTCAAGCGTTTAACTGAGTTCAGAACTGCAATTTTATTTGCGTAAGGCTGAAATTAGTTTTATTAAACTCGGTTTATAAAGTGAATAGTGAAATTGGGCCTTAATCAGACATTTTATTATGTTTGTACATTTTACAAAGATAATTCATAAGTTTTATTAGCAAGATCTGCAAGGTACAATATCTATACCTATAGGTAAGCTTTTGGTAGAAATCAAGCTATTCATAAAAATTGTCTGACTAAAGACATCAGGTGCCTTTAATTTGGTCGCAGATTCAAATCCTGCTCATAATCAAGTTTTAGACCATTAGACATTTATGAATAGTCGTTATTCTAATATTATTATAACAGTGACTCTAAACTTTAGAATTCGATTTTCATGGGTTAATGAATGCTTAAAAAAATGTTGAATTGCAGAGATGACAATCATATTTGTGACGTTGACAGTACATTAATACGTTTGTGCGTTTCTAAAAAAAAAACGAGTGACGTAATCAGGTCTATGATGGAATGCGTTCAGTTCACATACGTTTCTTGATAGATCTACGTCCTCCATTCTGAAGACTGCCCGCGTTCAAATGAGGCAAAAAATCTAGCGTGTCCTAACGGCAATCAATTACTGATTTGCAATGGCTGCGTACTTGGCTATAAGTGTTGGGGGTCGTGGATACGATTCCTGTCAAATATTTAGTGCCTTTTTACTCGACTGCCAGGAAGGGTTATGTTTTTTTAATAATTGGATATGCGCTATTAACATTTTTACTTGCACCATTCCTCGAAGAGCATGTCAAGCCGTCGGTCGTGCTCCTAATTTCTCCTTCCAAAAAAAAATTCTTTGTAGGATAGACATACTATCTGACTGTGACAGTGAACAAATAGTGCATAAAATAGTGTGTTTGCGCACATTTTAATTTCAATACTTTATATCCTGCGTAGTTAGCTAAATCTCGACTAAGTCGCACGGTCAAGAATGGTTCAGTTTAATTATAAAATCATCAGTCAAATAGATTGTAAAATTATCAGTCAGTTAACTAGAAGTTGTCAGAACGTGTTGAAAGCTTTGGTTCCCATTTCTCTCTCATGAGTGATGATAATGCCCGTGATGATAATGATGACTTTAGAGTAGAGTAGAGTATTCTTTATTGTACACCATAAGAAAATACATCAAAAATACAAGTTTTAAAAGGTAAGTACAATAGGCGGTCTTATCGCTTAAAGCGATTTCTTCCAGACAACCATTGGATAGACAAGAACATAAAAGAAAGATAATGGGTAATCCACGTTGCACTTAAAGTACTTAATAATAAATAAATAAATAACGCTGGCCTATACCTAGCTCAAAGGCTTAGCATTGCCATTCAACGTGGTAATGCAGCCAGCGTTTTGGGGACATTGCCCACTGGAAGCGGTCTTTTAGATTAAGTTTTTCTCTTTTTATTTTATTTTTAGTTTTAGCGTTAGTTTTAGTGTTCGTTTTTAGTTTTAGTTATATTTTAATAATTTTAATGTTTATATCTGTATTACCGAAATATAAAAGTGAAGATAAAAATAAAAATTAGAGATAATAAAGTAATCATTTCTATATTTCCACATACTTATTATATAGATACATATAACACATACTATACTTTAGGGTGTTTCTATATAAATATTGTCATGATCTGATGAAGCACTTCAAAGTTATGAAACGGAACTCCTCATTGAACGATAGCAAAGCTCTCGTAACAAATAATTTTGCTTTGTTAAGTACCTTTTTGTGTTGTTAGAAAATAAAAAACAATATAACAAAATAAAACCGACATCCAAAGACACTAAAAACTTGAAATACATGCATTCGTTCATTTGAGTAGCATTATAGTCGTATATAGAAACGTTTTGGTACACGACATAAATACTTTGTACGAACAAAAGACTTCAACGCGAATCCCTAATCAAGTGACTTCAAAGTTGCGAAAAAATCGTTTATTATCCTTTCAAATAAGTTTAGGGTTTACAATTAAAGGATTTTATACAAAAATACCACCACTTTTTAGCAACAATTTCACAGTAAATAAGAAAAAACATTCTCCAATCCATATTTTGCCCACTGCAACTGTAACAAAAATATTCTGTTAAAATGTCTTTTTGTCATTTCAAAGGTTTGCTGGCAGAGAACTTATTGATAAGTTAAGCTCGCCTTTGTGCATGTTTTTTATTTGTGTAATGTTAAGTAAATCTGTTTTAAATAAGTGTACAATAAAGAATTAAGAATATTTTTCCTTTTATAGGATTTAGAACTGGATATACCTACATGTTCAATACATTAACATGAATAAACAGCATGAATAACTGCTTAACGTGCTTCCTGAGGCACGGAGTAAGTGATAATTAATTTATAATACACACATAATTTACGAAAAGTCAGAGATGCCTTAGGCTCGAACCTGAGACCTACTTGCCAGCCAACTGTCATACCTTAAGTGTACCGTAAGGTACGGTAGAATATGCGTAGAAGTAGGATAATCACGCGTACAGAGTCGCGCCGGGTAGCTAGTAGTTATAAAAGTACAAATTATCAATATCACTGCTACGTCTGACACGCTGTCTGTACTTTGTATTGTAGTAGACAATACCAGCAAACTGTAGGTAGGTGTATAGCATTTACCTGTCAACCTTGATTTGTAACGAAATTGATTAATTGGTTTAGCTGGATATAACACACCACAATAAAAATAAATACAGATATTATAAATAAATCGCCTCATTGACCAAGCCGTTGCAAGTGTGATTGTATCCGAGGTCCTGGTTTGATTTCTAAGTTGGTTGTATTGATATTGGGCTTTCCATTGGGAAATTTCTAGACTTATCTTTTTGGGGTTCCGAACTCAAAGAGTAAAAACTGGACCCTATTATAAACACTCCGCTGTTCGTCTGTCTGTCACCAGGCTGTATCTCATGAACTGTGATGGGTAGATAGTTGAAATTTTCGCAGATGATGTATTTCTGTTGCCAACAATAACAAATTCTAAAAATAGAATAAAATTCTGTAATAGAATTCGGAAAGCTGAAAGCTGCAATTAGTACTTGCACTTAACGTGCTATTTAACTGTTTTTATTTTTCAGTGATAGCCTAGTGGTATGGCCGTAGGTCAAAGGTAGATCGTAGGATCGTAGGTTCGAAATCCAGGCACCTCTGACTTTTCGGATTTATGTGCGTATTACAAATTAATCATCACATACTCCGTGTTTCGGAAAGCACGTTAAGCTGTTGGCTCTATCCTCTATCTCTCCGGTCGTGTCAGATTGCCGTCCCATCGGACTATGTACATTTATATATTAAATTAATTATCTCTTGCTGAAACGCTGAAGGAAATTATTGTGGGAAACTAGCACACCTAAGAGATTTTTCGACGGGGTGTAAAGCCATGTCAGTGGTCTACGGGTGGTTTTAACTGTGACACCAGGTTGTTCATCAACCATACGATGAAGAGTGTTTTTATTCTATAACATAAAATTACAAAAAAAGTGAATTAAAAAAAAACCACTTCAAGACTACAAGAGCAGCATCTATCAACATTTAAAGTATCAATCGTCAAAACCAAAGAACGTAGAAATTGGCGCTCAAAACGGTCGAGCGCAACCTGTTTGTTAGTCCCCCCTCCCCCTCTCCAAGGCGTCCCCGCCAGTGCCATCAGAGCCTCCGCCGAGCTCAGTTGCGCGCGCGCAAGCCCCACACAACTTAAAAAAAACACGTTTTTCTGTGATAATTTTTTGATTAGTGAATACCGGATTGCAGTGCAGTGTTAAATATTGTTTTGATTAGTAATTTTGTGTAAAACAGTGGAAAACAGAGTTATGTGTTAGTGTTATAGTGCGGAAGGATTTTGGAGGTAAAGCCTTATGGGATTTAGTTGGTTCTATGTAGGAATTAAGGATATAAATGTAGCAATGTAGGCTTAAAGCTGTGGAACAAAAGCTACCACGATAGAGACGACTTTATTTAAAACCGGCAACTCTACAAGTTGTCGTAGAGAATGCTAATGACATTTCATACAGTTATTCACAACTATACTAAGTTATTTAAGTATAAACCCTATCTAAAACGGCTTTATATACCAAGGCACAGAATAAACTCTTGCGCAGTTTCTCAATTTACTCGTGACATTAAGATTTTTATCATAAATCTGAGATAGAGTCTCTATTAGAGCTCAAGTCTCTATCAACTTAAATGTAACTTAAAAAGTTTAAGTTAACTTATACGTAACTTAGATTTTTTCTTAGAAAGCTTACGTTAAGCTACATCAGCGTAGGTTTAAGTGGCGTTCGTATTATAAAGTTGCTAGTAACTTATAACTTATAAGTCATATAACTAGTATTTCGCCCGCGGCGTCGTCTGCGTTTCTCTAGTCATCTCATTTGTTGGACTCACTTGATATATGTGATACAAGGTATTTTATAAGTCATTATGATTTGCACTAGGTGATTTCGTTGGCACTTTTTTGTACCGCCGCTAATGAAGCTTGGAATAAAAAATTACAAGCTTCTCGACACTGATAAAACACTTCCCGTTATCAGATTTTTATATTAAAGCTAATGATAACGAGATTCGTTTTTCAAATGTTTAAAATTAGAATGTTTAGATTCGAAATTTATAAAATCCTTTGAATTGACGTTTTAAACTTTTTTAAGTCTTATGAGCTTCAAAAATTATTCTTGGCGTAGGAAATAATCTTGGAGTGCTTTTTATACAAAAAGTATAAACTAAAATTATACAACTAAGTTATACAAAAATCGTGTATTTACTTTGCTAGTTAATCTATAATACCACAGACTAACGGTGAAGGAAATCATCAAGAGGAAACCTGAGCTTTTAATAGTATGAAATCGCCAACCCGCAGTGAGCTAGCATAGTGATAGGGTTCTCTGTATGAGAGGCCTCTGCCCAACAGTGAGACAGTTACACGCTGATTTATTTATGTAGGATTGATTTAAGCTTTAAACTCTATTTAAAAAAAATCTTTGAAAAATTAATAATTAAACTTGTGCCAAAATTGTTAACTCTTTAGTCCAAGTAGAAAAAAAAAACAATTGTGTAATGGTGAAAACAGAATTTTAATAATTTACAAACATAAAAGCATCCAAATCATGGTGTCAGTGGGGAAGGCTCCATAAAACTCGATTTCTACCGGCTTCACATTAAAATATGGCATGGCGCAGTCATCAGTGTCTACTAATACTAACTGTGCTATTGATTCGTCTGTTTGGTTTCGGCTTACCTCTTACAAAAACTGACCCTTCGCCACTGAGTCATATAGTAAATTAACCATATTTACAATACAGTGTTGTCTAAGTATAGAGAACTTAAATTCGAACCCAAAGAACCTCTGACTTTTCGTAAGTTATGTGCGAAATATAAATTAATTATATTATCACTCTCCGTGCCTCGGATAGCATGTTAAGTTGTTGCTTAAGTCGTTACGGGTAGTCAGAAGCCCGAAAGTCTGACAACCAGTCTTACTAATGGGTATCGTGTAACCCAGTATCTGAGTTGTGGAGGTCTGATAGGCAGTCGCTCCATGTAAAACATTAAGTCTATGTAGACTTCAGAAATCTTAATTCTCACACATCATAACTATACTATTTAAAACTCTCAACATTATAAGCTAAGCATACTCTCGATCAAGTCACCTTTCAAATAAAAAAAGCTAAATCAAAATCCGTGCTTTCGTTTAGGAGCTATGATGCCACAGACAGACACAGATATACAGACATGTCAAACTTATAACACCCCTCTTTTTGCTTTTTTGCCCCCAGTCGCTCTGCCACTATGCTATTCGTAACTCCCCCGCCCGTGTTATCAAAATTCTCTTCTACATTCAACCATCTCAGATGGTACCTACATCCACCCCTTGTATGGATTACAGGGAGGTTATATTGTTCATTAACCAAGGTCAAATATCACACGCATTTTTCAAGTAGGTATGTAGAAACTATAAAGAAGGAAGGAACAGGAAAATAAAGTGGAATGCAATAAAGATTTTGAATTTGAACATTTAAACATGAGTATATTTTATGTGCAAAACATGTCAACCCCTAGTTAACTTAATAGACTTATCTTAAATAATAAAAAAAAATTAAATTTAATTTCTGTTCCATTTTTGAATTTACCTAGTAGGTAAAGCCCTTAGATTAATTTATAACTAAAGAGATAATTCTTCTGAAGCGACAGTGACGTCATAAATGCGTCTCGATTGTCACATTGATGTAGCGTTGACGTTGGGTGGGGATAAGCCAGTGGCTACCGTTTGATCACCGTTTGAAATGCGACATTTTTATTGCACAGAATGCTGTTCTATAAGTATTACCTAGTTCAATGTTAGAGCCTATCCGTAGCCTAAGAGATCCGTGGCGGGGATTGTAAAGTAAATTACTAACGTGTAAAGCGACGGGGTTCCACCTGTTTAAAGTGTTATTATTTATAGCTTTTGCAATTATTTCCTTAGTGTTCATTATCTATAAATTATAAGTCTTGAACATGTTTTTTTTCCCGAGTACAGTAGAGTTGTAATGAGTTTAACAGTCTAAGTTATATTATGTAGGTATCCGTTTTTTTAGATGTTCGATCATAGTCGTAGCTCAAAAACTACTGCATGCATTTTGACAAATGAGGTGTCATTTGTTTTTCAAATATATTTTGTAGAGTTACTAGAGTAGTGTAGAATGTAAATAATATTTTTGTAATTTTCTTTAATGTAATTCACAAATATTTAATAAAATTACATACAATACAATTCGCTTATGAAATACAATAAAAAAAATGGAGGTCGAGATTTAAAAAATGGTTTGAGGATAACTTTGAATTCTTCAATCCGAATTGGACAGTGGAAAACATTTGTGTCACATTTAAAAATTCTGTATCAAAAATAAAAAAATATTAATAATATAACAACCAAGGAGATCCTAATAAAAAAAAACTATCAGCAGCTATAAACATATTTATTGCACTTTTAATGGAAAAGCCGTGTTATAAAAATGAAGATCTTATTTTAATTCATCTTTAATATTCTGTATCCTTAAAAAAAAAACCGCCGACAAGTACTTGTTTTAATAAATCGGTTAATTATTGAGCTGTTCGTCTTGTAATTCAACTTTGAGGACAAGTCTGCTATGCTATCATCTGTATTTGATAGAGTTTTCATATCAAGAACATAATTAAAAGCCTTAATTACTCGATAGAGTAGCGTAATAATTATAAAAATATTTTTAAAACGTCGCAGTTTCAGATATCTTAGTTTTATATCAAAGTTGAGAAATTGAGATAATTTTATAGCCAGACATAATTTTTATCATAATCATAATTAATATGCACAGCAGCTTAAATAGTTCAAATATTTTATATCAATATTATAAAAAAAAAATACTTAGTTATAATTTATAAACTGTTTAAAAATTAAAGTTGGAAATTTTGTAGCAAGAAAAAATCGTTACGTACGAGATCTGAACCCTTGGCACTACATTTCGAACTTTGGTACTCGCTACGTGCGAGATTTGAACTTATTACACTTTTTTGAGATTTATTCGCATGTGGTACCTATGCATAAATACTTTATAAAAATGTTTACGTGTTTAAAAGACATTGAATTAATACTTTATTGAATATTAATATTATTACACGATTTTGCATCATTATCACAATCAACCTGTATTAATCCACAGTTGAACATAGGCCTGTCCCAATGTTTTCCCAATTTCACTATTGTGCACTCATTGGAGGTCATGATTTTTACCGTTAGCGAAAATAAAATAAAAAAAATAATTTTGAATTGCAATTTTTATACAACAATTGGCAAAAAATAACTTCATCATCATCAAAATATGACAGGTCACAGCTGGACAATACGTTTTTACAATCAATTTTATATTATTTTCAGTTGGTTGGCTTCAACGTCACTCTGAGGTCAAGAGGGATTGGCCCTTTACGATGTTACTTCACAGCACGTACTTAATCATATAAGGATGCTAAAAATATTCGCTTTTACAACAATAATTGCAAGCCGCCATCTTACAAGCTTGTGCAAAAGGTTATAATGTAAAAATATAATTAACATTTAAATTTTATATATTTAATAGTCCGATAATAACTACTTTTTAAAATTAAACTTGTAGGCTAAAACTGTATTGTGATTAACATAAGACAATTTAAATTCTCTTTATAATTTTCAGTGTGTCGAAATTACTAAAAGCTAGTTAATAGGTTGTTTCTTTATTCATCATCATTATCATTATCAGTTCATATCGATCCACTGCTGATGAATCTGGGAGTTTTGCTCCTGTTTTTGGGAGAGGAAGTTTTTTTTTATTTTATTTATTCGTAATAATCTATACTTCTATATCTATACTAATATTATAAAGTGGTAAAGTTTGTATGTCGGGGGTAATCTCTGGAGCTACCGATCCGATCCTAAAAATTCTTTCATTAATTAGAAGCTACATTATCCCTGAGCGCTATATATGTACAGGCTATTTTTTATTCTGAAAAAAAGATGAGTTTTCAGTGAGAAATAATAACATCTGTGATTCAAGTCAGAAAATAACGAGCGAACAACCAATCTGGCTGCTTTATCAACGTGTTGATATGAAAATAATAATAAAAAAAATCTAGATTTAAGTTGAGATAACAAAATTAATAAAAAAATATAATATCGTTGACGTCGACACCCATAAACATTTGTTGCTCGAAAAAATAAATTAAAAAACTAAAAAGGTATAACCGTATGACACAGCAAGGCTTGCTCAAGTCATCTGCTAACTTGGCCTGGGCGTGGTGATGCATGCAATCCGATTACAATCAAATTGAATACAAAGAGACTTCAACTCTACGTATGTATGTTCTGGCCAATGGTCATTGTTTGGTTTGACGCAAAGGCTTTTGGTGGAAATTGATATAGTTTTATTTTATTTGGAACAACAAACAGTTATACAATATGTGTTAAATATATGAAATGACTATAAAAATTTTTTTACAATTGTATAACCAACAATATTATTCACAAAATATAATATATGTATAACATAATGCAATAATGTTATAAAATTACGTCGCGTAAATTAACAACAGGCCACTCACAAAAAGAAAAAAAATTAAAAAGGTAAGTACACATTTTTGCGAAAAAATTTTTTTTTTTTACCTAAGTAATATCAAATTTAATTTTTTTTAAAAGGTTAAATTTCACTTGAAAAGGTATCTAGAGAGTTAATAGTCTTAGTTAGTTATATTGTTTTATATAATTCGTTGTAGGTACTTATAATATATTTTTTTTATCATTTACTGAAGATATTATCAATCTTCTTAATTATTGAGAATTTTTTTACCCGTAGGCCTCTGACATGGCTTTACACAACATTAAAAAATCTCTCAGGCTCTCATTATTTTAGCAAGTGATAATTAATTTCTAAAACGCTTATGAATCCGTAAAGTCAGAGGTGCGTGCCTGGGTTTCGGACCTTCGACTTTGCAGTCCGACGGTCATACCATTTAATATTGTATTAAATGGTAAGTCTATAAAGGGAATATTTAAAATATTGTACTACAAGTGTTTAATACTACAGTGAAAAATGTAATACCATAAGCGGTACAGAATAATTTATTTAAATTTAACAAAAACAGCAACACAGTGTTTCAAGGCGTTACTCATTTTTAAACAGTATTTATTTTCTTATTAAAGCAATACACGACATGCGTTTACGCAGAATAAATTAATGTTAGGTACTTCTTTTTAAAGTAAATGACTGTGTTTTATTTAAAAAAAACGTAAAGACAAACTGGCATAAAATAATGACCTATGACTTCGAAATAAAATAAAATCTATTATTATTAATTAAAATAATATAGAACCCACCGGTTCACATTGGGCTGTTTTAAGGTTTTTTTTCTCGATTAAAAAAATAGCATAGTTGAAATTGACGCGCCTTGGCTTTGCCTGAGGTTCGGCTCGATATAACTCATTCGCGCATAGTTCGTGTTGACGCTCGAAATTCGAAATTTTTGATGTCCGCCGCCGCACGCTCAGCGCGGCAGCGCATGCGTTGAATTTTTGACGCTAATTCGTTTAGAAATCACTAGTTTTTCTGTTATTTAGTGCATAGGTTTGGGTTTTGTGATATTATTATTGCACGAAGAGATCAACAAGCGCATCTAACATCTAAATGTTAAATATATTTAGCCTCCAGTAACCAAGTCCGTGATATCAAAATTCTCTTTCACATACAACCATCCCATCATCTATTTATATTTAAATAACTAATAACTAAGGTTTCTATATTACCTAAAAATTAAAAATCTTCTAACTTAAATTAAAACATGCTTATTTGCATGCTTGCTACTTACATGCTTACTTTATAGAACAAAACTAGCACAAAAACATAATACATTGCACATAAACATAAAAGTATTTAAGTAATGTAATAATTAATTCCCTTTAGTGAAGTTTATCTACATTTTGAAGTAAGGTATGCATAAACTTAGTTTTTACGAGCGATCCGTAGACGGGTAAGCGACTGATGGGATCTGGATTGCAATACCGGTAGATGTAAATACTAGAATGTGTAGACATGTTCAACTTGTAGAACAAGCGTCTTTTCACTGTCGTCGACGTTAGGCGAGGTAGTGCGAGCACAGTGTAGAGTCCTCGCCTCACATCGCCGCGACTTGCCTTGCCTCGTTGGTTCTTGTGCTGAGAAATTAAGCGAAAACAAGATTGTAAGAAGGCACATCGTGTTACTTCCCATAACTATGTTGAATCGCCTCGCCTTACTTCGAAAAGAGTAAAGAGGTACCATAAAATCAATATAATTACAATTACATAATCATATCGTATAAAAGCATATCGCTATCCCTGTTTCTCACTACCATTCATGCTTACTTATATCCTGCTTACTCAGTGTCAAAGCTTAACTTCAGAAGCCGCGCACTGGCCATTTTTAATTTGTGCTACAATAGAGTCGCGGTAACTGGCCTGATAGAAGATTATTCGAATTTTAAATAAAAAAAAACAAATATCGACGAAGAATTTAATGTACTAATTTTTCTTAAATTTTAATGCTAATCCTTTTTTCTTCATAACTTGTTTAAAAGGGCTGCAATATGTTAGCTATTAGGAATGGCTATTGTCCTTGTACAGAATAGACCAGCTTATTACTGGCAAGCAACTATCTTGAATTTAAATTAGCTCCACAGTGCTCCCGATATAATATGCCAATCGATTCGTAGGCGAATAATAACTGTTTCTTAAAAGGTTATTACTTAGTAAGGATGTGCTTTTGATACATTTTAAAGTAGCTTGAATTTATAATAGTTGGACTCATAATTCTTGATATTATTAGGTAGCGAAGGGTGCATAAAACTTTATTCTTACTGTAACTTATTGAGAAAATTCACCATTTAGATACAACTTTCTTTAAATAAAAAGAAATCATAATTTAATAATAATTTTTAAAATGTATGTTTTACTTGGTTCACAAAATCTTAATAACTTTAAAACCACATTTTTCATAAAAAAAACCGAACTGTTTTTTGTCGTGTGGTAACCCTCACCGTATTTAAAGGCGGCAAAACAAACTGTCTCTTTCCAAAAGTTTTGCTTTTAATAATATTATTACTTAGAACAAGTGTTGTCTTTGTTGAAAGCCTCCCTACCTTCGAAGCCTTAAACCCAGGTACTTGGGCACAGGTAAAAAATGTCTAGAGGCCGCGATCTCGGAGGTAGAGTAAATGAGATTTTGATGTTAACGAATTTAGTGAACGTCTTTAATTGAGTTAAGGTTTATGGCGGAATTGGCTGATTGTTTTATTTTTTTAAGAACAAAATTAATAGTTACAATTTTGAATACATTTTTGTGATGCATATGCGTGCGAAGTGAATACTAAAGTATCAAATTGTTTTGTAGAAAATGATTGACTGATTTTTAAAACCTAATCTAACCTTATAACCAGCTCATCATAATTCATAACCTAATAGATTATTATCTAGGTTCGCGCCAGAGACGAAAAATAGGCAAAGCGGGGGTGGAGGTCCATAAATGTCTACCGCATCATATCAACCTTTTTTTAAAACCTTGTAGTCTTTGATGATCCCTAGTCAAAAAACGTTTAGGAACAACTGCTCTAAAGAATTCTAAACGTATCTAAACCAAAGTACCATAGCAAAACAAGTGTGTCAGTAGGTATCGTTGCACAGAACTAATTAAAGCGTCTAAAATCTAAGAAGTGAATTTAATTAAGATTTAGAGAATATCCCTATAGCTGTTTTCAAACAAGTATTGAAGATGCAGTAATAAAGTGGGATCGTCTTTGTAAATTTAGTATGGTCGTAAAATCTTCGATTCGTGACGCAGAGCTTGCATATGCGTTTTAGCGCGATTTTTTTCTCTTACGCCTTTTTTTTTACTAAACGTGCGTGTGTGTTAATTAAAAATTAAAAAATATTAAAAAATGTTGTATTAATAAATAAAAACGCGAGTTATATCCGTAAAAAGTTGTTTCATTATGTTAAAAAATGTTTTTGGCCAGTATATTTTAATCATCGTTTTCTATGGATCTTCTTTTATACTTAACTAATAGGTATATTATATCATTTTTGTGAATTTTTTACATTATTATTATTAAATATAATTATTTATTAAGAAAATTAGAAAAAAACAACTGATAAGAATGGGATCCGAACCCACGATCGATTGTACGATATAAATCATTCTTCTCTTTTTTTTTCTCTTTCGTTTAAGTGTAGTCTTACTTAAATAAAAGAAAATTATGTTGGTGTGCTAAGTTTTACCTAAATATTACCATTTAGTACACAAAATTCAAATGTTAAAAAAAGATAATATACGAGTATAGGTATATTTTTCAAGTAGGTATCCTTCCTTTTTTTTTCTGGCCGGGGGGAGTCTCCTTATACCTAAAGCGTGTTTTTCATGTGACAGTTGACTAGCAGAGGTCATTGACGTTCCCATTTCCTATTCTTGTTTAAACAAATAGAACTTCAAACTTAAACAATGAGTAATTAAAAGAATAAACATACAAATTTTCGTTCCAAAAACCAGTAATACTAGAAATGACCACAGACTAACTGTAAACTGATAAATTATAATCATTCTGTGTTCTTAAACGAGATGCTACCATTAAAACCTAAGTCTTAATTATGCTGTCTTATATAAAAAGTTACCAGGATCATTTTCTATACTATACTAATTGTAGAAAAACCCTATTAGAATAGTGCTCAACCCCCATAATGAATACCATGATAATATATACTCTAAAATATGACTTGGTATTTAACAAATATTTTTGCCGAATTTCAGCTAAATCTGTTTAGTAGTTTTTGCGTCATTCAAAGACAGACAGACAAAGTCTCATAATACTAAAAATTCGGCTTCAGTATCGTTTTTACAACACGTAGCATTTACTTTTTTCCAAAAATATTCAATGTACAGTTTTATTTCGTTACGATTTTATTATATTATGTATAGATTAATAATCTATACTATATTATTAATAAAGTTTGTTAATAAAAAGTACATTAAATTGCACAAGGAAGACCGATAGGTAGAGAACCAGTAGAATAATTTATGACATAAAATTCGAAGCTAGGGAAGTTGTATATAAAACATATAAATATTCATAAAAGATTACGAATCGGTCTTGTAAACTAGTCTGGCAAAAACTAAATAATCTTAGAAATGGAAACTGGAATGGACTCAATATGTCAGGGATGGACAACATTTTTGTTTTCTCATTTGGTTACCATTTTTGGATAAATGTTTACAATTTTATTCGTTCTGGAAACTGTTAAAAAATATATAAAACTATATTTTTAAACTCTCATTTTTTATTATAATTTTTAGTGTAATTTTCCTAATCCTAATCCTAATTTTTATATCTTGTAGTTAAATATTATTTACCTTTCCTAAACTTCTGACTCAAATGGATACGATATTCTAAAGATCAGTTGTCAGGATTTTATGAGGATACTGAATCCCTTTTTCGAAGATCTTCATGACAGCCGATGCCAATGGCTTAAATTGCTTTCCAGGGCATGGAGCAGGTGATAATTGTTTTATATAACATCTGAAAAGTCAGAAGTGCGTGTCTTTGGTTCGAACTTGTAACCATAATCAATACCATGGCAATACTAGTATTCTTGCAAATTAAACATTTTTTTTTTTTTCAATCATACAAATTACGAAACGAATCCACTCAACTTATGTTTATTTCGATATATACAAAAAATATAATGCTGTGCCTACACTAATTTATTACGTGGACCAATGTGTTGTCCATTCCTGGCGTATGTTATAATTATACTACATATGCATCATTCATGAATTTTCCATCGGCGGATAAGCAAAGGGACTTCTATGGTTAATAGACATGGTGAAATGTAGAAACAGTGACTGATGGTGTTTTACAATGCATTGACATTATTTGATAGCGTGGGAAACTGCAATGCGATACTCTATTTGAAATACTACACTTCTTTCTTTGTTTTATAAAATGCAGAGCATTTCTAGGATTTAATTAGTATCGTACTAATTAAAAGCTCGCTCGGAATGGTTCCATATCTGGTTGGAAAGTTGAAGTAACGTCAATCTAGAAGACAGGTTGTCTCATCGTTGATATATGAGTGTTTAAAATCACACGACTGCTTTGCTCTTAAAGGAGAAACACTTATACTAATTCAAGTTCCGTGCTGGATATTTATTTCTTATGGGTGATCAAGAGAATATCAGAATTTAAATCACTCTTGATTTAGTTTTACATAAAGTCAAAAGTTACTTTAAAAAATCGGACTCCAGATAATTGTTGTTATTGCCAAGAATGTATTTTTATTGTTTTTTTTTTCTGTTCCAGGTGTGAGTGACAATGTGTGTGCGGTGAGTGATAAGAACGCGCGATGTTGCGCGTGATCACTTGCCTGCTGGTCGCATCCGCGGCGGCGGAGCACGTGCGAGAGTTCACCGTCAGAGAGAACGCACGCGCCGGCACCCTCGTCGGTCACCTCGGAGACGAACTGCCCGATGCAGCACCCCCCTACACCATCGTCCCCGTCCCTGGTAGCGCCGTCAATGATGACCTCAGAATAGACCCCCATACAGGAGAAATAAGGACGAAAATCCCTCTAGATAGAGAAAACCGTGACCATTACGCTTTAGTCGCGATTCCAGCTAGCGGCGACAATATTCGTGTAGTCGTCCGAGTATTAGATGAAAATGACAATGCTCCCACATTTCCCACGCCCGTCATGAACGTTGAGTTCTCAGAGAACACTCCTAGAGACGTTAAAAGAAAACTAAACCCGGCCAAAGACCAGGATTTAGGACCATTTAACACGCAGAGATACAATATTGTATCTGGAAACACTGATAACGCGTTTAGATTGTCTTCTCATAGGGAAAGAGATGGGGTCCTATATTTGGATCTACAAATTAATGGCTTCCTCGACAGGGAGACAACTGACCATTATCAGTTAGTTATAGAAGCGTTAGATGGTGGTACTCCACCGTTAAGAGGGACTATGACTGTAAATATTACTATATTAGATGTAAATGATAGTCCTCCTGTGTTTGCTGAAAGTGTGTATTCTGCTACTATTCCGGAGAATGCCACGGTAGGCACTCCCATATTAAAAGTGTCCGCGACTGATTCAGACTCAGGTGAAAATGGTGTTATTGAATATTCTATAAATAGAAGACAAAGTGATAAAGAGAATATGTTCAAAATTGATCCAGAAACTGGTGAAATCACCGTGAATAAGGCGCTAGACTTTGAAACTAAGGAGTTACATGAACTTGTAGTAGTAGCGAGAGATAAGGGTGCGCAGCCCTTAGAGACGACAGCTTTTGTGTCGATAAGAGTTACAGACGTTAATGATAACCAGCCTACTATAGATGTTATATTCCTAAGTGATGATGCTACACCAAAAATTTCGGAGTCTGCGCAGTTGGATGAATTCGTGGCTAGAATTTCAGTTCACGATCCAGACTCCAAAACGGAATATTCAAACGTAAATGTCACATTAAGCGGCGGGGACGGGCATTTTGATTTGCGGACTCACGACAATATTATTTACCTGGTAGTTGTTGCTTTGCCATTAGATCGCGAAGCTCGGTCATCTTATACATTGAATGTGGTAGCGACGGATAAGGGGTCTCCTCCTTTACATGCATCGAGGATCATCAGTCTTAAAGTGACTGATGTGAATGATAATGCGCCAGTATTTCTTGAACCGGAGTATAAAGCGAGTGTCCCCGAAGCGGCGGCTCCAGGCACTCCGGTTGTGCAAGTATCAGCTACTGACGCTGATGAAGGAGAAAACTCTGAAATTAGGTACTCTTTATTATCAACTCCACAATCAGATTGGTTTGCGATTGATGAGCGATCGGGGTTGGTGACTACTAAAGCTCGGGTGGATTGTGAGACAAATGCAATGCCTCGGTTGACAGTGGTAGCTCAAGATCGTGGTAACCCTCCAATGTCCTCAACAGCGACGTTAATAGTGACAGTGTTAGATGTGAATGATAATGAGCCGATCTTCGACCAGTCCTTCTACAATGTCACCGTGTCCGAGAGCGAAGCTGTTGGCAGCTGTATTTTAAAGGTAAGTGCTTTCTTGAATTACTTAATTAGCATTTTACAAGAAGTGTTCTGAACATTGTACAATATGGCTTAATTCTGCTAGTACCACAATTTCTTGCAAAAATCTTCTAGCCTATCATGAAACGAATAATATTCATCGAGAAACCGTTGAATACTTTATAGCAGCACTTTATGCACACTGCATTGTAATATCATAAAGCAAATGTATGTCACCATCGATGAAAGGCGTACGCCGTCACTAAAGGCGTACTCATGTTTAGTTTATATAGCTTTTCCTCATTAGAAATATGCAAAGGTCTACGCAATTACCCCGCATTTATTACTGCTTGAGTTACATATGACATTAACATATTAAAGACTTGCGTTTATAGTGATGCATCGTCAATAAGTTTAAGAACAGCTTCATCCGAGTTGTTTTCATTAGCTAATTTTAACACCTTGGGACTATTATCATCTTAGTTTCAAAGTATCTTTGATCTAAATGAATCTTCTGCTTTTATACTATTTACAAGTATAGTTGAAATCATTACTTCTTCTATACGTCTGGCGTTCTATGGGAAAACCAGCTCTTGACCATAACGTTATCAGTATTTAAATAAATTAAAACTTTAGTTGCTTTTTTGATCATTAATTTGATAAATATCTATTCTTGCTCTGTTAGTTTATTTATTTTCCAAAAATTTTGTATGATCGTGTTCATAACAATATGTTAATATATTTATATCGTTCAACGGTACAGTTTATCAATTCCGATCTATAATCCTCTAAGCCCTGCGACACATTATTTTTAAATTTTATTATCTGCCAACAGTTCTTGGTACAACGGAATCAGATATGTAAAAATATTCTCAATTCAAATTACTTTTAAGCGTAAATTAACAGATAGTTGTATTATGTTCTTTTTGACATGAATAAGTCGTAAAAATATGTTTTTTATTGCATTTGTGTTAGTTGTTGCATTTTAATCGTTATTGTGATGTGAAAGAATGTAAAGATTTTCAATTACAACATTAAATACATCTTTTAAACTTTCATAGAGAAAAAAATCTTGATACTTTATAATGATTTATAATGAATAATTTTTGCATGTTGTAAGATATTTATTAATATTATATTGAAATACTACTTTTGCGTAGTAAAATTAGAAGATACTAAATCAACTGATACTTTTCTCGGTGTTCATGCTTGAGAAATTCCGTCCTACGTATGCATTAGGGAAAGTGTGAGAGATATAGTTACCTTTACTTAGAGTTATAACATCTAAACGAGGCGTGATGATTCAAGGGATTTGTTTACTTATTGATATTAAATATTTATTAATGAAATGTGTTACAATAATCCTAATTTAGAAATGAGTAAACGTTTAAATTTTTTAATTTTCTATACGAAAAAAAGATGGATTAGGAGTAAGTTATTCTTAAAGTATCGAGTATTTTTGTCCCAACTACAAGCCAAACGTAGCATATATCTGTGTATATATCTTTCCCAATAACTAGCTGAACTAAACGTAATGTATAACTGACATCCTTAGCAACAATCACTGACAAATCAAAATGATCAAGAATGTACCCTTCACTCAAAACTAGTACAATAATACTATTACCCGATCAACACATTACTAAAATAGTTAGTTATTTCAAAAGAAAATTCTCTCAAATTGTCTGTAATATATGATTGTATGTCCCATTTTAGCATATACGGAAGGGTAATGGCCAAACCTATGAAATCATCACCGACCCTTTTGCTACCTTTGGCATTTCACTGGCAGATAATGCCAGTACCGTAGTTTACTTCTGGCAAATTGCTTGTAAACGCAAATTCGACTTTCACCACAGATTTGTAAGGAGATCTGTTTAAAAGTCGTGTGGAAGATATTTCTGCCGAATGTGTCACGAATCATGGACGTAATAACTATTTGATTTTTCGACATCCAGGAGAGAATTTAAAAAAAATTGTCCAACAACGAGTTATATTTTATACAATACCATAGTACCAAAAAATATAAAGTAGTTAGTTTCCGCCACTTCACTCGTGAAAACAATATAATTTTTCGGGTTAAAAAGTATCCTACGTCTTTATCCCGAAAAGTGTTCAAGTTTTATGCCAAATGCCATCTTTGGTCGAAATAGGTTTAGTAGCCGAGGCTGATTTGGTTTTAAAATATTACAAAACTGTTACTATCGTTCGAACATTAAAAATATATCACTTAAAATCAATTGCAGAATTACCCAAATTTAATTCCAAGCTTCCTGTACTACAGAAGAGAAACTCTATCGCCTATAACATAGCAGGGTAATTCTCATAACTGGTCCCGTTAAAGAAAAATATTGCGTAAGTTCCATTCAAGTTTGTACCTACCTACTTAAAAACGTATTATTTCATGCATAACACATTTTTCAAAGTTTATAATGTCGCGGACAGTTTTATATTACAATTTCTGTGTTAACGTGCTATTTAGCGTTTAAACTGGTGATAAAATAGATGTGTTATTATTATTTTTCTATTTCATCTGGCATTATGTTACGTTTTGTTCTACTGTCAGGTGAATGATGAACGAAACAGATGAATGATAAATCTTAATGAAGGTTAAAAGTCAGTCTTTTATGATATTTTCTTTTTTGACAGCTAGATCATTACCAGCTCTAGGAGTTGCCATTTTGTTTAATGCGGGTTACATAGTCTAGTCCTATCAAACTAACTTTTAAGCCTAGTTTTGATTTTGGCGCGTTTATAGCCTCGCTTTCTAGTCTGTCTGATTGTTTAGTCTATTAAAAAAAAATGTTTTTTATTCATTCATCCTTCTCAGCCATTAAAAGATTGATCGCCCGCAGAACAATGAGCAAGCTTCTACCACGATAATGAATAAAATCAAACTGACGTTATCTTAACAAAATACCGAGACTGCTATCGTTTAAAAATACCTCTTGAAAAAAAAACTCGAACAATAAACAAGTGGAGTTTGCAAACTCCGTACCAATTAGTTACAACGGACAGATCAATTCCGCTTATCGCAGCCGGCCACACCCGCACTTGACGAATTTGTCGAGAAAAAAAATCTCAATTTTCATTAACTCTTATCTTGAAAACTCGACCCTGGCTCGTAACTTACACGAGTTAATTTCTTTTAATATATTCCACGTATATTTATAAGTGCTTGTACATAAATCTATCGTATGGAGTGATGCCAGTTTGGGCGTGTGGCGAGCGGCATCGCAAATTGCGATCTAAATTGAAAATTAAACAGTTCGCAAGCTTTGAGCCGGGGGCTCCCGATGATTCGCGAAGACGCACGAACGTGTGCCTATTCCTAAATAGCATTTCTATTTTCAAATGTACCGTTATAATATGAAAAGAGGTTTAATATCGAGAAATTGTGATAAACAATAATAATGTGCGAACGTTCGTTAGTTTCCGAACCGTAAAATTAGTACTATTAACTACGCTATACCTAAGCAGTAACGACTTACGTGACTTTGTTGTGAAATCTGTTTGGAGCTTATGTATACTTATTTAAGTCCAGTCATTAATAGTTAGGTTACATTGTAAGATATAATAGAACTAATAATCTACATCCGTTATAAAATACATTCTTAAAATCTAAATAGTTTTTATTTAGGTTTAAATTTTCATTTACCAGACACATTTTAATATACCTATATAGATTTATTATTTATAAATTCCTAAGCGTAAGTTGTACTTAAACAAAACAATTCAATTTAGTATCAGATGTTGGTCTATGAATTCTAAATACCGAGTGTACAATTGAATTGTAAGGTTTTTCGTCACCTGCCTCGGGCTTCGAGCTCACGATTCGATTGTTATTTGGTTATTCACATAAACTCCTATGTGTTTCGCTTTTAATAGAGGTTAAGTGCCGTTAAATGGCAGACAAACGAACTTTGACTTGGCTTTGACTGTAGTTGCCTTTGCTCAATTAAAAAGAAACTAACTTTCACTATTCCGGTGGCAGTTCAAAAAAAGTATGCAGTTTCGTGTCTGACGTAGTGAGTTTTGGCGGGAATTATTTATGTCATAATTTTCTTATCTTTCTTTTTTTAAAGTTGATAAATTTTTTAGAATGCTTAATCATTTTAAATAGTATTTCCTAAAGTATTTTTTTAAGAAACATTTTCAATAAAAACCTATTTTTTTAGAATTGGGTGTGTCCTTCATTTATATCTGAAGTCTTTTTAAATACACAATAATTTATCTTAGCCAATAATTTTAAGTACATATTGGTCTATGATTGGTCTAATTATATTACGACATGTGTGGGTATAAAATAATGATCTATTATGAAATATTATTTTTGGGCTGCATGTTTGAGGTCAAAGTAAATTATTTTTTAACTATACATAATATATAAAAACGTTTTGTGTTGTGCAAACGTTAGAAGATAATATTTCTAAAGTGATTATGGGAAAGTCTCACACGAAACGAGCATTAAAAAGTACTATTATAGTGTCTGTGTAAGTTTAGAATTTCGTTCACTGAACGATCATTGTCGCATAAATCTCCCACTGTTAGGCAATGGCTTTCTCTCACAAATAGAAGTGATATATCACAAATAGAGTCATATTTTAATAAGAATAATATTTTGGTCGAATTTTTGTCACAGCGGCCAACCTCAACGAAGATTGGCAGGAGATTTTATACTGCACAACTTTCATTGTCCGATGAGACGGCAATCGGTCACAACTGGACAGAGATCAGGCGCAAGTCCGACGGCTTTACGTGCTTTCCGAAGCTCGGTGCACATTATAATTATTTTATAGGTAATACGCACATTATGAAAAGTCATTAGGTATCACAATTCACACAACACAGCACGTACTTAAAACTAACCAAAATTATCAAAATCATGTCATTAAACTTAAAATTGTTGAAACCGTGACGTACAATGTTACCTTGTCTTACAAACAAAAAAAGCAGTTTCACTCATTCGAATCCTTACAACTATTTTAATCAGCCATTATATTTTTTATTAGATTTTATTACAAATTGATTACTCCACGCAGTTTACCTTATACGACTGTTATTACATTACTCTCTACATATTTCAGTAGCGGGACTGAGCGAGCCTCCAATAACCTGATAAGACTGGACGGCCATATTGGATTCCGGTACGAGTTGCCATGGTTACCGCTTGATTGCGTGCGTAGGCGCATCAGGAGCGTATCGACATTTTTGCTCAGTCTCCTCACTAATGTACTGTTTTAATAAGATTATTAGTATGAGATGTTTGTTAATGTTTTTATGATTCAATCCTTATGTCTATCTGGGGATGTTTCATCTGTAATTAATGCGTTTTTTATTATTAATTCTCTTCTAAGCTTGTATTTTTTCGCTTTGTATAAAGCCTTAATGATAGTTTTAATTTTTTTCTTTATTATTTCGCGCAAAACAATCGATTTTTAATTAGTATTAAGTATAAGTGATTTCATAAGAATACATAATTTTTAGTTCCATTATAGGATTTTATAAATTATTAAGCTATCTAACTTAGAAGCAATTACTTTATCTATATTCAGACTACAATAAAACTAAGTGTCTGTCAATAAATCGGACGGGGTAAAACTTAAATAGTTGCTAAACACTCGAGGACAAGTTCTCTTATGGTTCTCAGTCACGCGATATCGCTAATTATGTAACAGAATTAATTTATTACGCCAAACTTATAAAATAAAGACTTCAAGACGAGTTTAGATATAAATAAATGACTGGCTGAAAAATAAAATTTCTTTCTCTTAAAAAGTGACATTGAAATTGCCGCGCTTTTTGACAGATTATATTTTTTTAATGGCACGCTTTCGGCAGATGCGTTTTTGCAGTTGTCTTATTGTTGAACGTTTTTGATACTTAGTACATTCATAATTTTTTTTTATTTATAAAAAAGTTCCGATGACTGTAATATTTATAGTTAATAAGAACAATAAAATTGTAAAATCATAATAAAACTTAAGCTGGCTATACTTTCAATTAAATACGCAACCACTGTCTAAGATTTCTATTTACAATTACAATAATTTACTTTCATTATCTACTGACGTGTAGAATTAAGTTAACAGTAATTATTGATAAATTCTGATGTAATTTTCCATTTTCTCTTTCGATATCAGCCACCGTAGTTGTGATGATATGCGTCTACACGCGAACGCATCGAAACGAAACGAAAACGTTAGGTTGCGTCACTACATTAAAAAAAAAACTATAAAACAATAAAAAAAAACAATGAATGCGTGTGTGCGTGATTTATGTTTTGCTAATTTTAAGACGTTAATTGCTGTTTAAAACGATTGCGAGTATTTTTATTTGTCACGCAATGATTTATGTAATTATTACGATGAATCTTTTAAATAGTATCGTGCGCGACTTTTAGTTTCATTCAGTTTCGTTGTAAAAATGTTATAATTAGCGTAATTTCATCAACTCTGATAATAATTGAGTGATATTGAGTAATTTGAAATGTATGCTCTCGTTTGACACGCGTGCGTTTCTACGAATAATTTGCAGATAATTTGGTAGAAATTTAATTATATTAGGCAATAGGTACTTGGTTATGTAGTAGCTTTTATTAACAGTTAAGCAGTAAATAACAACATAATTATTAAAAAAAATACGTATCACAAAGTAAATTTAGTAGCGAAAAAAGCTTGAAGCCTATAAAACACATAGATTATAAAAGCTAGTAGAATTAAAAAAAATAGTAGCCTGTAAAACACATAGCTTATAAAATCTAGTAGCCTAAATCTAGTAGCCTATAAAACTAGTACCTACCATAAAAAAAGCTAATAACTTACAAAAAGTTAGAAGCTTATAAAAGCTAGTAGCTTATAAAAGCTAGTAGCTTAGAAAAGCTAGTAGCTTAGAAAAGCCTCTAGAAGATAGTATTTATATAGCTTATAAAATTTAAAATTTAATTACGACATATTTGCTTAATAGAGAAATTTTTAATCGTATCTAGGTTTTAAAAGGCAGGGCAAAATATTTTACAGAATTGTACCAGTTTACAGATAAGGTTATTTTAAGCGCACACGCATGTGCAAGCTACTATATAAGACTTTATAACTGAATTCTATAATTAAAATTGCTTTTTAAGAACGCGATCTTTGGAGTCAAGACCTGCTTTGGTGTGAGTGGGGTTGATTTAGGAGCGAAATGATTTAGAGATATACCTACCATTTATTAGATAATTGTATCTGATCTCTTTTACTGCCTATAGTATGTAGTTACTTAACGATAATATAACTTTTTAAATACTGAGATGAGAATACGTAAGTGGTAACTTGCTGAGTGTAAGGCTTACACTGAAAATTAGCGATGTTGTTGTTAGAGTTTCTTCAACGTTCTGCGCATGCGTAGTCATCCCTATTAAGTCTGTGTTCTACGCTAACTACCCTAATAAGTCTGTGGCTAATAGGGCCACGGATGAATGAATCGAAATCGAATATTTTAATTTTGAAATTCTTAATTTAAATATATTTTTATTTTTAGAAGTTTTTTTAGCAGCTGGTATTTTTTTGGTATGTCTTCTTTGATGTCACCTTATTTTGTAGCAGAAATAAATTTCCTTTATTCTTTCTTCTTCTTACTGATAGTAGTAGTTACTGCTAAATGTTTATTGCAAAATACAGTACTATAATATTTAATTAAATTAATGATAAAACCTCATTAATATCCGCTCACATTACGACCACATTACATCGTAAAATCATGAATTAAACTGCCTTCGAAGTTCTGTCGATCTTAATGAAAATACCATTAAAATGTTTTTTTTTTAATTATATGGAAAAATGTAATTGAGAACGAAATATGTGGACGAGATACCTTTGAATCGCCAATTTGACTGATCCATTCCTAGCCATGCATGGATAAAATATCTAAGTGCTTTCAGTCCTCAAAAGGCTGTGGATGTTCTTGTTATATAATTATCTACTTTATAGGAGTGAAGTACGTTGAAAAATCTAGATCCTAGAATAGGGAGACGATTTTATTTCTTCAGTGACTTAAAATTCGCATGCGATATAAATATTTTATGAAAAACAACTTTTACCTACTCTCCAACAATTTATTGACCCTTAATTTGACAATTTGACCCTTAATTTGACAATTTATTAACACTTATTTTGATAATTTTTAACCCTTAATTTGTCAATTTTTGACCCAATTTTTTGATTTTTCAATTTCAAACTTTCTTACTAGTAGAAAAGAAATCCGTATACGCTTTTATGTTTTAGGTACGTATGACGTTTAAAAATTAACCTCTGTATCTTTTTAGAAACAAAAAAATATCGGCCTCGGAGTAATCGATGTACCTACAAACTTTAAAAAAAAACTCTTTTTTTTAAAGTCAGTTAAAAATATACTACTTATGTAGATGCAGATACAGATACTTAATTCCGCAGAGCACAATCACTTATACCAGAGATATGGAGCATGTCTCAAATATTATATGAAATAAGTGATTCATAAAGTACTAATTTTCATTATTTATATTGTAAATTTTTTACATGTCATATTATTATTATGCACATTATTATGGTGGTTTCGAATCCCATTCATATCAGTTGTATTTATAAAATTTATTATTAAATAATTATACTATTTTACAATTTGTTTTTCATTGTAACTAATAATTAAGAGTCGTTACCAACCTACCTGAAAGCGAATGATGTTAATTTTGCTCTTGTAAGGCTATAAATACTTAAAATAGCCGTGTTTACTGATCTACGTATAATTGTTTTATGAGACATGCATAATTTTAACGTTTTATGGTATAAAAGTTCTGTTTTATTTAGATATACATACTTTACTATAAGAATTCTTTTAGTCATATTATCTGAAAACAAAATAAAAGGGGTTTTATAATAGCCCGATAGCCGCCATTGCTTGGAGATCGATATAATTTTTATTTGATACTAAAACCGATAAAATTAAATTTACCTACTTTTAAGAGTAAAAATAAATCAGCCTGTAACTGTCCCACTGCAGGGCAAAGGCCTCTTCTCTTGCAGAGAAGGATTGAGCATTAATCACCACACTAGCTCACTGCGTGTTGGCGATTTCAGACTTAAGTCCAAGTTTCCTTATGATATTTTCCTTTACTGTGTGTCAGTATTGTCTTAGATTAACTAAGAAAATACATAATGATACTGAAGAAGTCATATTCATAAATGCTAGGTTCGAACCCACACCCACGCGCTTGCAAAGCGGGTCCGTAACCGTCACCGTTCGATTCGTCCGAACTTTTTAGCTAATATATATTTAAAATGTTAAAAAAATATTTGTTTGTAAATAAACAACTCTATTTATTTATCAAACTATTTACAGTTAAAAAAAAATCTTTACGTTTACCTACCAGAATGCAATAACTATAATTATGGAGGGCTATCTGTTAAAAAAATGTTTAATTATCGACTCCATGCATTTCCTTGTGACTTGTCAATTTTGCTCGATGTAATTATTTCTGACCTTTTATTATGCAGGTTTTCATTATCACTACTTCTTATTAATAGCACAATAATAATCAGGAGACAATATATTATATTATTGGTTGAAGTGCAAGTGGGCATTATACTTATCTGGGCGACATGGATTCAATTAATTATCATCGAAATGTTGATTATAAAAACGTGGATGCCTTTTTTTAACTATTTTTGTATGACTTTGACTTTTTTTTTAAACCTATATTTGTCCCACTGCTGGGTAAGATCTCCCCCAAATTTTTCCTCTTTCACATTTTATAGGGTTAAATCAAATTAGTTAAGCGAAACTTCACAGGCATGCTAAGTATCGATAAATTTATTATATAGATAATAAAAAAAAACAAAAATATTTTTTCCTACAGAACTTGGCACCTGGCGTAGAGCAGAAAATAAATTATATTAGGTACATAATATTTTTTAAAATAATTATGTACCTAATCTATTTATCGATTCGTATGAATTTTCCCTCGCTAATTTGATTTAACCCTATATAATATTTTATAATGATCAAGCCCAACGTCAAGCCCACATGTTGTCGATTTCCTTTTGTCGATATCGCCCAAATGTAGATGAAAAGATTTTCTTGTTAAAGTAAGCAAATAATTTTTTACTTTCTATTGCGTTCTTTTCTGTTAACCTGCTCACGAAAGATACTTTGTAGTAATTAAACGCAATTCCATCGCAATGAATATTTATTGAAGAGTTGAAGTTAATAAAAGGATTTTCTACTTTTTTTTTTCATAAAACATCGGCCTCTGATCGTCGTTGATCGATCGCGCGTGGTTTGACTCATTAATTTACTTAGTATATTATATATTTTCTGATATAAGTTTTTATTTTAAAGGAGTTATCAATATCAAGATTATCGTTCCAGATAAAAATGATCATGAATTGGAATCGATTATTTATTATTTTTTTAAATTGTTGACAAGAAAGGATGTTGTTGCGTTTTTTACGTTATTTATGGAATATAATTATAAATTAACACTTTAACGTCATGTTAAGAAAGGGAAATAACAGTGGCCATGACACTAAACTCGGCTCGTATCTCGAGTTGGGTTTGTCGAAATAAAATAATTTAATTGATGATTTAATGTTTTTCCTATCAAGGGGTGTAAGAACCCACACGCACTCAAGTTTTGATAGGCATGAGGTTATTTCAAGCTTTTTGTACTAGATAAATATACACTGCAATTGGCTTCGCATTAAAAGTGTTAGTGCTGGTTGAATGCTGTGGAACAGTTGCATTCTTGTTTGTAAAAAAAAAACTAGTTCTTGATTTAAAACTCAAAATCTTGCTATTCCAGAGATCACAGACTATGTTAATAGCCAGCTCTTTTTAAATAAATCGTTTGTAGCAGTTTTCATATAGTAAAGGTACTTTGTCATTTATGAGTGTATTTTAAGCGTAAAACTTGGGACAAACTTCTACAATGAAGTGTCAAAATTTGTAATTAGAACGTTTTAAATAAAGAATTCGATTACGTTTCAGTACCGTTGGACTTCTTTAGTAAGTAATTCAAGCGATTTTAAATTAAACTTTTACTAGTGGTTAGTGCTGTGCTATCATACAGATCCTTATATCGATATTATCATAGAGCATCGATAAGTTCAACCTTATTATTTCCACCCATGTCCGGTGTGTTAAACTATCCAACATAGCAAAAAAGATTGTATTACGAAGCGCATTCCCACAGTACTGTATGTCTGTTTTTGCTTACTCTTTAGGGCTGTGAGAAATTGTGTTTATTTTAGTTATTTGAATAGCGAATGCTACAACGAAACTTTTCGTTGCTGTTATTTTTTTTAGATATAGATATTTATTTAAAATTGCTAAACATTTGTCTCTGGTGTAGATAAGAAGCGCAAAACGATTGTAAACTTTATAATATTTAATTTTATCCAGGCTTGTCAGATAATTTGCTCCAATTAATACCGGCAAACTAAAGCCAGTCTCAATAGCTGAAGTGTACCAGGAAGACTAAGTTTTTGCATGTTTTATGTAGATAGGATCGGCTTATTGCTCATAATTTGCCTCATAAAAGTGGGGTATCTAATGTAGGACAAGTCTTATCGCTGCTGCGCTTCATATTCGAGAAAGTTCTATAAAATAAATAGTAGCCATTAAAATTATAAGGATAGTAACTATCATAGATTTAACAGCTGTGAAATTATGTATATGTCTAGCTGTTTAAAACAGCAATCTTGGTGCATAAACATCCGTTAGAAAATAAAACTATTTTCCTAGAATTTTAGATTGACCTTCGGATATAATATACTACATTAGCATAAAGCAATATTTTATATAAATTATACAACAAATACGATCGCAAATAAAGGATTTGCATCTTTAACCAATATGCAAATATTCTTGGCATAATCAAAGAGCAGATTCTGCAATGTGGTCAGTCAGTTGCTCCTGGCTGAATAGTTGAATACAATAAGCAGATATTGCGCGGTAGCTTCAATTGAACAATAAAATGATGTTGCATCCCTATAAATCCTGAGTCCCAACACATCATTTAGTCGACTTCGCACGTGGCGGGCCGTGTCCAATGTTGTCAGCGTCTGTGCAGGGCGGGAAAGTCGGCGGCCATCTTGAAAAAAGTTGTTCGACTAGTGTCTAGTCGGCAAGTCGCATGTGGAGCGTACCTTTTTATATTTTTTAATTGCGTTCCGTTTCTGATAGATTTATGTTTTATTGCATAATTTTTAAGTTTTTTTTTATATAAGAATAAAATGATTTATTTTATTTATTGTCTAGGAAGAAGGATTGCTATTTGTTATTGATGTAATTTCCTCATAACTTAAGTTTAATGTGATAAAAAAGTTGAGCATCGAATATTGTGTATTTGTGTTGGAATGACAAACGCAAAATTAAAATGAATTATGTCCGTTCTAGAAGATAACAAAATTATTTTCCTCTAAAATATTGACTGCGTAGGACTTATAACATAGCCGATGAAACGTGGGTGTACTGCATACACCTCTGCCTACCCCCTCTGCATGCGTAACACATACAGGAGTGAGCTATGTTAATAAACTAAATTAAATGAAACAAAACAAATTCTAGTAAAAAGAAATATCTAAAAGGATCATTTACATAGTCACTATAAAATGTATCCAGTTTTCAAAACTAGTATTCCCATTAAATTAAAAAGCGCATTTATTTTTAAACATTAAAAAAAACACACAAATGCAGTCATATTGTCCGTCTGTCATCGTCCGCGTTTAGTGATGTGGTCGAATGAAGTATCGATTTATTAAAAAAATATTACGCGACATCGATCGACGGGGCGCCCGATTACTCGATTACCCACTGCTTGAGGGCTGTATGTAAGGTAGCTCGGCTTGTGATGAGATGAGCGAGTTTTTAATATTTGTATTTTATCTGTGAAGGTCCGAAATGTAAATACTCTTTTGTAAAAAGGTTAACGTATGTAGGTATCATTATTATTATTTAACTATCTCGATTTGAACATTGCTAAAGGTTAGATATCTACAATTTTTTTTGCAAAAAAGGTTATAAAAATAATATTCTTCTTGTTTAATATTTTGTAAGACAAAATAGATCAAACCAGATAAAGCCTATAAAATAGAGAACATTATTACTTGAAATGATTAATTAATCTATTCTAGCGTATTCATAAACTAGACTGAGTCATTCAAATGGTCCATTGTTAGTAAAATAATATATTAATTCAATAGACTTTGATCGAGATATACATTGTACAAATATGTACGATTTCCACCCACCCGCTTCAATTCTCACAGTAGCATACGACATGTAAAATAAATATTCGATAAAATATTCGAACTCGTAATAATCGACCTTTTTTGTTACAAACTTAAGTCCCTAACAGCTAACGTTTGAACAAAATAAAATTTTGAACTGATAAGAAATTCGATTCGTGGCTTTGTTATTCGATATATGAATCGGTGAAAAAAATAATCGATTTCAAACCAGGAATACGAGAGACCAAATAAAAAAAAATATAATTACTATTTTTGTGATTTTTTTTACATGTTATATAGCACATGATAGCTTATTAAATATAATTATTTAATAAGAAAATTTAAAAAAAACAACTGATACGGATGGGATTCGAACCCACGATCTTCGAATCCCATCCGTATCAGTTGTTTTTTCAAATTTTCTTATAAAATAATTAAATATAATTACTTTAAGCAAATAATTACTTTCCATATATAAATAACACGAATTTTAATGCCAATATAAAAATAATAGTCATGTTTTTAACTGCAACACAAATAAATTGTGAATAGTCCGTTATTAACATCCCTATCTAGTCTAGACCGTCTGCGACTATACGTTATGGTACTAGTTTTTCACGAAGCAACTGTCTCCTGCCCTCCTTAGGAAACATTCCTATGAAAGGCGCTAGGCCTATTTCTGAAGAAACATAGATTACTATCCTATCGAGATTCAGTTAATGTGTAAATGGTAGACTCATTGGCGAGAATTCGCCGGCTCGGGGGGGCAGTACCACTGTATAATTAAGCACACACATTAAGTGTTTTACATGGAGCGACTGCCTGTCAGACCTCCACATTTCCACAACCCAGATACTGGGTTACACGATACCCCTTAGAAAGACTAGTTGTCAGACTTTCGGGCTTCTGATTAACAGTATCTAACGACTGTCAAAGATCTACAATTGACAGCCGGGGCCAACCGCTTAACAATATCCGCTTATCCGAGGCACCGAGAGTGATAATTAATTTCAGTTCCAGTTGATTAATCTTCACTACATAGTATAAAACAAAGTCGCTTCCCGCGTCTGTCTGTCCCTATGTATGCTTAGATCTTTAAAACTACGCAACGGATTTTGATGTGGTTTTTTTTTAATAGATAGAGTGATTCAAGAGAAAGGTTTATATGTATAATACATGCATATTAGCGTAACCGTACGAAGCCGGGGCGGGTCGCTAGTTATTAATAAGTTGTTCAAGCGAATTGTCAACTGAGGAAAGTAATTGAGTCCTACCTTACTTTAAAAAAATATCTTCTTCGCCAAATTTAAAAAGAAAATAAGTTCATTAAACTGTGTACTTACAAATAAAAAAATATTTTCAAACATCAGTTACAATATCATTCTGGGCATAAAAGCAAAATTTTCCACAATAAGCAATAATTTACCATCTCTTAAAATGTTTTAGCTAATTTTAAAGTTTAGCTGTGAAATTAACACTAAATTCGTTCTTATACATCAATTTGTTTGTACCGATTGATTGAATCGTAATCGAAGATGACTTTTTCATTTTAAACTTTTTAATCGGATAACGTTCGTGTATTCGTATTTTTTTATTCGATTTTTTCTCTTGCTAGATATTACCAATTTCGGTTTTAAATTTAACACAGATCTTATCATTTAGCTTGTTACCCTATTGCTACTGACCCCATTAAAGCCAAATAGGCCTATGCTAAGAGTAGGCTAAGCTAACGAGGCAAGATTTAAACCCGACCTTTTATAAGTCGACACCTAATCCGTTAAGCTATTGTCATTCGTTGTTTACTGATATACCTACAATCGATTCCAAATGTCGATAAGACGACTTTGTGTTGCCAAGCGAATGCCAACGTTGCTGGATCAATCTATTTATCGAGAATTCTCAATTGTTTATTCGATTCCATTTTTAAAAAACTGATATTTTTAATATATTTTTAAAAAGTTTGATTGTTAATATCGAGTGAATGGAACTTGAAATAAATATGACGTAATTTTCGTAGTAGTGTTCGTATCATACAATTTTATATTAATGATTTCTAATACCTAAATTAAAACTAAAATATATTTATAATAGATTCAAGAAAAGAAAAGAAAAGTAGCTCACATTTGAATTATTTGTAGAGATCAATCTGATCTAGGTTTTTTCAAACATGTATTTCAAGCCATCACTTTAAGTATACGCATTCAAACCGGGACAGTAATTTACTTTTTTACAAAAGCCAGTGTGCTCAATCCATTATTATGCATGTCGTCGAATTAACAATTATTACCAAATAAATATCACTGTCCAACGATATGGTGTTGCAATAACTCCGCAAAAACAATTCGCCATAGCATGGGAATGACGAAATACGTAAATGAATATGAGCCACAGAGTTAGGCAATGCGTAGATTGGTAACACCATGAGAAATAGCTTCATAATGCATAGTCTAGGGTTTTTAGATTATATACTATTACGCGCATTCTCTCGAAGATTATGTTAAAGTAGGGTTTGGGCAGATAATTCCAAAGTATATAATGGGGAAAAGGCCTGAAAGGTAGACAGAGATTTTTCATAGCTAGTTTGATGATTAATTGTATTGCGGAACGTGTCGTGCTTGATGCTAGCTACAAAAAGGTTATCCTGGCTTTTGCAGTTACATTGTAATTGATAGTCTATAGATAGACCGTTTGACTGGCAAGTCAGAGGTCTCGGGTTCGGTCTTCGGTTCAAGGCGCGCACCTCTCTGACTCTCTCTTCTGACTTTTCGTAAGTTATGTGCGTATTATAAATTAATTATCACTCTCTGTGCCTCGGATAGCACGTTAAGCTGTTGGCCCCGGCTGTCAATTGTAGATCTTTGACAGTCGTTACGGGTAGTCAAAAGCCCGAATGTCTGACAACCAGTCTTACCAAGGGGTTTAGTGTATGGAGCGACTGCCTGTCAAACATCTGGGTTGTGGAGGTCTGATAGGCAGTCGCTTCATACACTGATATTTAGCTGCATCCGGTAAGATTGAAAGCCGACCCCAACATAATTGGGAAAAAGGCTAGGCAGATGATTGTAATAGATTATAATATAAAATATAATCTTTTACATAATTTAGCCTCTAAGACTAATAAGCAATTTACTTTAACGATTTTTTTATTCCAAATATTCTTATAGATATATTTGAAAGTATGAAATACGGTAGTATGTCTAGCCAAGTTCGCGGTACACTAGCCGTGTGTACATCACGAACCATTTGAAGCTATATCAATAACTTCACACAAAATATCGACGAATCGACGCAACAGTAATATAAACAATACTTAAAAGGTTTTATAGTTAAATAATAAGTACATTACAAGGCACGGCGCTGGGTATTCAAATTAAAAGGTACTGGTCCTTAGTGACGGATGATTATCGATGCAGTTTGACTCGAAAGTTTAATAAAACTTCGATATTGGAAGGACCAGGTGTTGCGATGGAACTTGGTCCTATTATCAGCAAGGGATTGCGATAGACTCCGTTTATAGGCATTGAGTATTGACGATTAAAATTACACTTTTTGTAGAATCTACACCTTCAATAATAATACAAAATTAGAAAATACCATACCATAAATACCAGACGCCCTAGGCGTATAAAGAGATTTGAAATTTCGACTGATTCTGATGGGATACGGTGGCTCAGCGGTTAGAGCGTCGGCACGGAACGCCGAAGATCGTGGGATCATCGTCGAATCCCATCCGTATCAGTTGTTTTTTCAAATTTCTTATTAAATATTTATATTTAATACAATTTTTTTATAAAAATATGTTTTTAAGCAAGCTTTTTATATTATACTATCAAAACTAAACCTATTTGAAAAGAATGTGTACTGTTGGAGAGTTCCTTTATCTGTGGCTAATCCTGGATGTAGATTCAGGTCGTGCTTACAATAAAAATGACTACTCAATACAACAAAATAATTCGTATGCGAATTTGTATGTCGTTGGTGGAATCGAATAATTATTAACGGCCCGAATAATTGTTAATGGTCCGAATAATTTGAAAAGTTCTTAGTGGGCAAATTGTAGTATTGACATGTTTAATTTTAAATACATATTTTCAAAGAATTATTCAGGTACACTCACATCAGTATTAAAGTAATTAAAATAAAATCTCCAACACAAAAATATTACAATTCTGAAAGCGTACCAGTTTAAGAACAGCTATTCGTTCCAAGCACCTTGAAGTTACTACTTTAAAGCAATAAGCATATCTTTGTAACTTCAAAGAAAAGTAAAATGATAGGTTACTTTGGTACTGGTGCTAACCATTACTTCAAGTATAATCTATACTTAAAACAGGCTTAAAACTGACTCAGTTTACTCGAATACACTTCAATCAGATTGTTTTTGCCTCCACAAATACGTAATTTATTCATTGGCATCCTCTTATACGAAATCATATTGCCATTTAAGCGTAAAAGTCAAAGATTAAAATGCAGATCGGTGGTATTTTCGTTTCATGCCTACGCTGTAGCATAATTAATTCACGAGTTCACGACACGATTAAGTGTATACTTTATTTAATTACTAGTTGATCCGATAGACGTTGTTTTGTCAAAATTTGAATAAATATGTGAAAAAAGCACATTCAATATTAATTAAAATCTTATTCGTATTATTAAACTATCCCTACCCTACCCTATTCTACCTCTACTCTACAACTACCCTACTCTACCCTAGAGGTATAATTCCATTTTATTTTGTCCTATTCTGCTATTCTAGGCGAAGACAAATCCAACAAATCAGAAACAATGAAAATCGGTCCAGCAGTTCTCGTATTATAACTGATGTAAACAACCCGACTCTTTTATGTATCGTAACCTGACATACAATGTGACTTTTAAATATTTTATGTACTTTCTTAGTTAATCTAAAACACCACTGAATAACGGTAAAGGAAAACATCGTCGTGACGAAACCTGGACTTTATAGTCTGAAATCGCCAACACGCAGTGAGCTAGCGTGCGTGGTGATTAATGCTCAATCCTTCTCTGTATGAAAAGAGGCCTTTGCCCTGCAGTGGGACAGTTAGAGGCTGGTTTATTTATTTGATATTAAAATTAAAATAAATTAAATCTATATAAAGCTGAAGAGTTTATATGTTTGATCGCGCTAATCTCAAATACTAGTCCAATTTATCTAAAAAAAATAGATTTCATGAAAGAAATTAGTGTTAGATAGCCCTTTAATTACGAAAGGTGAGGCTATATAAGACGGGATATACAGGAGACAGAAAGACATTTTACGCAGATAAAGTTGCGGGTGACAGTTAGTAACTGTATATTATAATATATAGTACACCGGTTCATCTTTGGAATAACTCTGACTATATCCTGAACAATACTTGTGCTTATTTTAATCCTATACTAATAGGACAGATTAACATACAGCTTTTTTTCTTTGTCGCAATCTTTTTTATACCTGGTGGTTTATTACCTGCTCAGGACAAGACAATCTCAAAATCCCAATACCCAAGTAAGACAATATTGAAGAGAAAAAAAAACAAAAAGCGCTCCATTCCACTGTTTACATTAGAATCGTGTAGTTTTGTGTGACATTTAGGTACCTAATAATAAATCCTAACATTAATGTATGTATGACATTTATTTATCATCTTACGAAGTTATTTCTCGAAGGCGGTTTCATGAAATAACTTGACATTCCTGCTTTACTTCATACCAAAACATTTACTTATCATCTCCTTATTAATTCAAAATTACTAAACACCAACAAAACTGTTAATTCAAAACTTAAAAGGATATTTCGTCGAAACTCATTTCTCGGACGTCTTCTTTTAATAAAAGCCTTGGCGATGCGCGGGAGCGAGAGGGGTTTGAAGGGAATGCGGGGGAGGGGCGGTCGGAAATTATAGGGTTGTCGGCGTTCACCGGCCCGTAATGATGGATGGAGAACAACTACGACCGGTGTGCTTAATGAGAATGGTGGCAGCCCTGAGATGCGCGTCTATTTTAATTTTAGAACTATTTTGCCTAATTATTGTTGCCTGTTCTTTGAAAGAATTTTATGGGTTTAAATTCTCATTTTAAACTAGGATGTAAATATTTGAAGAAACAGCTTCAAACATTTTTTAAATATTATGTAAGTAATAGGACTTACGTATGTAATACTAAAAAGTGTAATTTAAATATTTTTTTCGAAAAAAAGTAATATTTAAATCTCATCTAAACCTATTTAAAACATTTATTATTACTGGCAACTATCGAGCCTTCGAATTTTAAACACATTTAATCAAGAACCAGCCAATAAACTTACAAAAAGTCCGAACCATAGACACTATCAGAGTGAGTGCGAGTTGCACATTGCAACATTATCGAACCGCGATAGCTCGGGCACATAACTAACCAGTCCCGGGTTCTATTCCCGACGATAAAACTTAGCGAAACAATATCGACTCGATACTGAATATCGACTAAGTTACGAGCTTGTTGTCGATAAATTTTGGAATGCGAAAGGTTTTGTTTAAAAATTACTTCTTAGTTTTGTGTATTGTAACTTTTGCTTATTGGTCGGATTTTTACGACTTTGTGATGGTTTGCGAAGTTAAGTTAATTTAAAAGTGGAAAAGTATGTGAGCAATTATTATTAAAGAATAGTTTTTTTTAATAATTATGGAAGGGGCATGTGTTTGGACCACGAACCCACTTGATGGTAGCCGATGTTGGGGTATACGATGGAGCACATCACGAATTCATGATGGATATCATTTTAATGTAGGAAAAAGGCAAAAATTCTTTCTTATGAATATGAATGGAAGTCATTACTGTCTGATTACAACTTAAACTCACACCTGTATTCCCCAGAGGGGGTAGGCAGAGGTGTATGCAGTTCACCTACGTTTCACCGGCTATGTTATAAGTTCCATGGTAAAGGGGCGAGCCTATTGCCATTACCGGGCACAATACTAGACTCCGTGCTGCTATTGAGAATTTCCTAATAGAGAAACCTAATAACAATTTGCCCGATCCGGGGATCGAACCTAGGTCCTCGTGGCGTGACGAGGCAGCCCAGGTCGAGGCAACCCCCTCTTTGGAATACAGATGTGTTTCTATGTTATGTTTTTTAGCGGTAATTTTAGTCTTACATAAGTTGCCGCGATGATCATCAACGCTTGCGCAAAATAAGATAAACTTTTAATTTTTTTACCCTGAAACTCAAATACAGAACTTTCCACGAAATAGCATTAGAAATATTAAAAAAAAACAACACCATAAAAGTTCTATTCACGATTCGCGCATAAATATGCAGTAAATTTATACGTTACGACTATATCCTGATTCAATATATTTTGAATTTAGAATTTCCCCATGGATCATCTATACTCTATGGCCCAAGTTTTTACGATGTCATGTGACAGTTTATGTCACTCATGAAGTGTTCTTAGAAACACAATCGTATGGGGAATAGTTATGCACTTTCCTATATTAAATTTGATCATAAAATTGTTGATAGGTTTGTTTGTTATGATAATTTTATTGGGTTGCATGTTAAATTGGAAATTCTTTGGATGATAGCCCTGTGGTGCCTTGGGTTCAAATCCAACGAAGTAGATAGTGCAGGGAATTTTTGCCACATATGTATTAACTTGCTTTCTTGTGTGTTTATTTGTCTGTTCTGTACGAATTCAGCATAATAAAGCTTACTTCACGATGTGGTACAGACTTGAAACTCTGATCAGAATTGGTTGACAATGTTATTTTAATTTTGTCTGTATCTTTCAGTTCGTCTTGGAAACGTGGTATTTTCTAAACAAAATATTAGCCTAATATCTCTCAATAACGAAGACAGTCCATGTCTTCTATCAACTTGGCTTTTCCAAGTCCTCCCCGGGATAAAGACAGACTGGTATCGGACGTAAATAATTCAAAATGATTAAATGACCAAATGATTATTTTTTTTTTACCAAATTTTTCTTATTTCAGAAAACGCTACAAAACTTTTGATTAAAACATCTTATCTCAAACATCAATCAATTAAAATCTAGATTAATATAAAACACATGTGATACAGTACTTAGTTTAAATTCATCTCCGATTACTAAACGCCTGACTGCCAACCACTGAGATTACGAAACGGAGGTCTTTGACCCCGTTAAACTGGCAACAGGCAATTAAATCATAAATTTTGCATCGATCGACGCAACCAACAATCACAAAGATATCGATACAAAACGAATCGATTGTAAAAAAATCGAGTACAACATCGGTGCTGCATTCGATTTTGTCTTAGGAAATTAGCGGGTATTATTCGGAGTACATCACTTACGGTAGGCGGTTAAAATTTGTATTATTGATTTATATGGTTCTGATTTAGATTCGATTCGATTAAAATTTTCTTGTAATTAAACTTTTCAAGTAAATTAATTGGATTTCCTTGTTTTTATTTATTTATAAATTGATTAATGTATATTAATGACAACTGAACGAAAGGTGTTATAATCAAAATAATTTAATTTTGTAGGTAGGTATATGAATTAGTGTATTTTTTTAAAGATTTTTTGTAGTATAAAATGTTTTATGACCGAGTAATTACATAATAATTTGATTATAATATTATTTGTGTTAAAAATAAAGTCAATCAAAAAACCTTATTAACAAAAAACCTAACCTAATGACATCACCGAACCCCTAAATTATTTAACGAAAGGCTGTTTCGATGTAGCGATCCGAACATTTAAAATTGTGCAAACACATTTTTCGTAGCAGATAAAAATCTATCCCGGGTCGTTATACTTTAACATTTCATCGGCAAATATCTCACTGGATTGTTGCCCTACCTTCTAAGATTATAGGATTGATAATATGCAAATGAACAACTCGACGATTTAAAATAAAAGGATTAAAGGATCGTTGCCCTCTTAAGTGACCCAAATAAGATAATTTCAAATGACATTAGACTGAAGCTGTCAATAAGAATTAAGGATAATGTTGCTAGCTTAAAAAAGTATATTGGAGTTTGCAGTTGATTGAAAAAAAGGTTTTATTTTTTTTATAAATGATGAGGAATTAGTTTTTGGCGTGTTTACGAACTGGTAAGCGTGATTTATTTATTGTGTCCTAAGTTATATTGTGGTTGTATTTTTTGGATTATGTTTTTTGTACGTTTTATTTGGAAGTTGTGAACTAACAGCTGATTTTGAAGGTTATGGTTTCTATGAGGTCATTGTGTTATCTAATAGTTACGGTCAGCTTTTGTTTTCTTTTGATCTAAGTTATGTGAGGTATTAATTGGTCAGATTCGTATCTGGGTCGGACCATCGTAGAATTTAGGTGAACGTCTACTAGGTCGCTGCTGGTCAAGGAATTGAGGATGTGGTTGATGAAGAACTCATTGCTTTTTAATAAACTAGAGATTCGAGTCAATACACTTTAATTATTAAGCAAACATTGAATAAATTAATGCGAATATTCGCATTATCAGGCGACACGCTGTTCAGATCCGTTAGTTATACGAATTAACTAAACTCGATTTCTACGAACTGTGCCGTTGATTGGTCTGGTTTAAATCAGACCGATGATGATTGGTTTATGCGCTAATGCAGTTATCGAGCGAGAGGTTTTGGGTACGGTTCCAGATTGGGGAAAGTGACGGTTGAGTAGTGCTGGTATAGTGATTTTTAAACGTTTGCCTAATTTGATGTTTTTTGTTCCGTGTGGTTTCCGTCCTAAGAATAGAACCACCACTCGTCCCGCGGGTGTCGTAAGAAGCGACGAAGGGAAAGATTCGGAGGATGGGCAGCAGCATTCTTCTGTGTAACAGAAATCATCTGCTACTGCGATCGCCAACCCGCTTACCCAGCATGGTTATCATAGGCAAATACCTCTTATGAGCCACAAAAGTGGCGCGCATTTGGAGAGGCCTGTGTTCAGTAGTGGACTAATACAGGCTGATGATGATGATGATGATGACACGGTTTTTTACATTTTTATTAACATTATTATTTATTAATGACTGCCTGGTCTGGTCTAGCGGTAGCAAGCGCGACTGCTGACAACGAAATCCTAGCCCCGGGTCGGGCAAAGTGTTATTAAGTTTTTCCATTTAGAAATTCTGTTAAGAATTACAATACATATTTCTATAGTGACGATGAAGTAAGATATTTCCTGGACAAAATAGAGATTTTTCTTCCAAAAAGTTAGAGTCCTGTTATTCAGCTAAAACATTGCTAATAGCTCGCAACCTAATTCATAAATAAACATAACGCTTCTCCATAAATGGGTAGGCAGATGTCACAAAAACCTCTACATCGCAACAGGAGCTCAGAGACTCACAGACTAGTTTTTGTGTACGGTTTTGCTTCGCTTTAGGATCCTGGTTTTATTTTTATGGTGTCTATGTTTTTTTGTGTACTCATGCTATAGAACTGTAAAAAGGTTTTTAATTTAGACGAATTAGTGTAGTTGAGTTATGGTGAAAAAAATAGTTTTTTGCGGATATTATTTTTTTTAAGTTGTAGATATTTAATTATCTATTACTAGCGACCCGCCCCGGCTTCGCACGCTTACGCTAATATGCATGTATTATACATATAAACCTTCCTCTTAAATCACTCTATCTATTAAAAAAAACTGCATCATATCATCATAAAGATCTAAGCATACATAGGGACAGACAGACGCGGGAAGCGACTTTGTTTTATAATATGTAGTGATAGAGGTCACCTATCGGTGGAAATTCGGTTATTTTTATTTCTATTTACATAAAAGCGCAAATGATAATAAGGGTCGTCAATGGCTTCTAAATACATAAAAAAGCCGGACAAGTGCGAGTCGGACTCGCCCACCGAGGGTTTCGTACCAATGTGTATGGGGAACCGATCTGTTTAAGCTTGTGCCAATGAATACCTTTCATACAAATACCCCACGAGACACGGTGACACACACTTAGAAATTTGGACCTCCGTTCCTTACATAAAGACCCCGTTTTTTCTTGTGAATTAATTAAAAATATTCAACTTTCAGATTTTTCTCTTCTGTACAAATTAATAAAATTTTAAAAAGTTATTAATTTGTAACACACACACTCATAACTTACGAAAAGTCAGAGGTGCGTGCCTTGGGTTCGATCCTGAGACCTCTAACTTGCCAGTCAACGGTCACCACCACTAGGCTATCACGATTTACCAATAATACAATAATAATTATTAAGTCATTTACCAAGAAAAATTTCATGAATTAGCAGCCCTAGGTATTCTAAAAGTTTCCTGTTAAGGAGTGGCGCTTACGACTACCCAGTCCGGCGCTTAAGTCTAGTGACTACCCAATGAAATAATCTATTAAATTGTCACTTAAAGTAAATTCCACAAAATCAGTAGTGGTTTAGTAATAGGCAATTACGTTTTTATCAGTATTTAAGGCGAGGCTTATTAATTCTAAATTGTTATCAGGTTAGGTAGCTATGTGCGATTTGCTCGATTCAGGTTTTTTAAATTCCGAATGGAGAAATGTCATTAGTATGCAAGATGTAATATTGACAACCTTAATTTGCCGCTCATTCGTATGAACTTTATTTCGCAAAAAATAAGGTTGATTTTTCCTTGTAGATTTTTTTAATGAGTGGTTTTTTTTTCATAAGTAAAACTACTTTCGCTGAGTTATTAATATGGATATTATCAATTGCCGTTACTTTATGTTATAATGAGTATTTGGCCATATTTTTGATGTATGTCGTAATAATATCGATAGCGGCTCGACAAAAAAGGTAGTGATGTGATTTTTATAATATTTAGATTTTTACGACTTATTTATAGCGAATAAATAGCTTTGGATGTTTTAATTTTTTTATTATTAGAAGCTGGTTTTGTAATAAAAAGGTTATTCTAAAATAGGCTGGTCTTTAAAACGTCTTTTTTTTAAAATATATTTATGTATAGAAAAATCGTATTAAGTTAGCTAGACATATGCTCCATTTTTCACATAGTAGGTACAATTATTGACTAGACATGGCTTTATACAAGGGTTGCCAGATACAGGTTTATTATTTCCTGGACATTTCTGAGATAACCTACGTATAGAGTTGGAGTGTGTAGTTCAACTTTAACTTTTGAATAGAAAAGTGTTGTAAAATTAGGTATCTATTATATTTGTAGTTATTTTGGTGGTATTTTTAAATAGAAAAGGAAAATGCAAATTATGTTTTAAAAATATTGGAATTTTGATCGATCTAATTTTTATTCTTTCAAGTTCTCCCTAGTATAATTAAACTTTTTTATAATATACCTATTCTTTCAAGCTTCTCCTTCTTCTAAAAATCCAAATTTAAGATAGGATAAACAGGAGATAGGATCGATAGGATAAAACATTATTCTATCTGAAACCGTTTGTCTACCACTACTTGTAATGCTAAGTAGTTCCGTCAAACCCTCCAGGCTTCATTACGTTGCTTACCTAGTTATAACGGTCACTAACTCCAGTGCTAACCTACATCAGGTTTTTACAATATCAACATGATGATAACATCATAATCTAATCTCTCTTGAAGTAGAAGATTTAGATAGAGGCGTTTTACACCCACATTTTTTTCTATACTAAGTGATAAAAATTATATTAAATGAATTCCTATAAATTGTAAAGTGTGTGTGCAACTGTGCTTGTACCAAAAAGATGACGTCGAGGTAGTACTTACTGTTACAAAATTCGATGCTGTGAAATATGTGGTGCGAGTATCAGTATGTGTGTGTTAGGGTGAGTATGAGGGTGTGTTTGTGTGTGAGAATTTAACGAAACGTAAACAAATTCACCCTGATTTCGTTAAATAGGTGTTTTTTCGTTCGTTGATGTCTTTTGTTTGAACTTACATGCTATATTGTGTATAATTTATTTTTGAATGACTGTAATAATAGGTAACCAATAATTTGCTTTTAAATCGTATATTCAAGTTGAAGATTCACCTTCTGGCTTCCCATAAAAACTGCATTGTTCTTAGTTACCGAATTTTATGTAGTGGTAGTTAAATTTTCAACTTGAATGATTTACTCGTAAGTAATTTTTTGGTTCAGCATTATTCATAAACAGAGTCATCATTTAAAAATGTAAAATTATCGAGTTAAAATTCCTTTACAAGCCAAAAAGGCTTCTATCTCAACAAGATGCTGTAGCAAAATTAAAAAAATAAACCCAAAAAAATATCTTTTTGTTTAAAGTTTCAAAGTACGTAGAAAGAAAAGATTACAAGCAAGATTTGAACCTGCAACTTTCATCAATTTAACTATGCGTTTTAAAATTAATTTAGATAATATTTTTTTGATATAAAATAATATTAACTGAAAGAGCATAAATCAAAATTCTATCTTATTTCTTATCTTTTTAAAAACTACCAAACGTTTGCTGTTGTTGATTTACAAGCATAAACCTTAGTAATTAAGTATTAAATAATTAAAATAACATTCCCATGAACAGTCAGACTTTAAAATAAAGTCCATAACAGATCACGTTCACTAAAAAAAGCACTTTACACACAGTTGTTAATGAATCTGACATTAAAACATAAGTTTATTAATTATTTCCTTCTAATTCTAGCGGGATTTATCTTTACGCATAAATTTTATGCGAATTTAGGTTAATGTAGATAGCCATCTTAACAATTTGTCTAACTCTGTTAATTGGATATAAAGTTTCTGATAATGAGTTTAGTATTTTAAGGGGAACTTCTTTTCTTTATATTATCTCCTTTTAATTTTTTGTAGTTAGTTTATAAGTTTCAGATTTTTGTAGCAAGAAAAAAAAAATCGATTACGAGCGGAATTTAAGCCCGCATCGTACTGGATGAAGCTTTTCATAACCCCGCCTGTGTTATCGCAATTTTATTCTAAATTCAACCATCTCAGATGGTAGATGCAGCCACTCCTTGTACGGAGTACTACTAGTTAGTATTTGTTTTATAATAGTAAAAGGAGAAAGTTTATAAGAGAGTCCTGCTCGTATCAAAAGTTGTTAAATTTAAAAAAAATTAAATGTTATTGTTCAAAAAATTGGTTGCTAAATATTCTCTAGTTAAAAGTGAGTGAGTATTTTTCGATAGATATGAGCCTTAACAATTCGGAATATTCAGTGAGAACCCTATACAACGAGAGCATGGTGGTCTAATCATGGTAGACATTGGGAAGTGGTATTGCGGTCAATGGTTATGACACCAATTAACTTGAGTGTTTTTGGCAGACGGTAAATACTTTATAACTTCCTAAAAATGTTGATTTGTGTCAATAAATAAACATAACTATATTAAATATTAATTTGAAAAAAATATGGATAAAAAATTATCTGACTTAATTAAATATTTTTTAATTAATTGATGAGACGACTGCTCCAGTCATAGTGGCTAATTGGTTGCGGACCCACTTTCCAAGCACGTGTGTGTGGGCTCAAATCTGACACAATGTGATTTTTTCATTGTCATAATATGTGCTTTTACTCCACTGATTGACAGTGAAGGAAAACATCGTGAGGAAACCTGGACTTAAAAGTCTGAAATCGCCAACACGCAGTAATCTAGCGTGGTGATTAATGCTCGATTCTTCTCTGTATGAGAAAAGGTATTTGCTTTGCCGTACGTATGACAGTTCTTCTTCTTATCGTGTGGTTGTTGAACAACCTGGTGTCAGAGTTTAAACCGCCCGTAGGCCCCTAACACGGCTTTACACACCATTGAAAAATCTCTGGTGTGCTGGTTTCATCATGATGTTTTCCGTCACCGTTTTAGCAACTGATAATTAATTTATAATACGCACATAACTTACGAAAAGTCAAAGATGCGCGCCTTGGGATCGAACTCGAGACCACTGACTTATCAGTCGATGGTCATACCACTAGGCTATCTGTGCTATAAACGTACGTATGACAGTGATAGGCAGCTAAGTTTAGCAGGTTCGATTTCCACTCAAGTCAAAATAACGTGATCTACTACGTATAATGATTCTCGTTTTTTACTACTCTGTTAAGTTTTTTAAATATATATTATATAAGTCTTTATAAGACTTGAAGATCTATCTCCTAAAATATTTTGCATTAGTAAAGGAAGACCTTATATTATATTAACGAGATCTAGTAACAAATAATTTACACTACTCGTCCTGCACTAAAAAGGTAAGGCTATAAATAAAAATAGATAGAAATAAGGCAATTTAAATGCGAGCTTATTCTAGACATGTTTCACTTCAATTTAGCGTCGAATGATAAATAAATACGATCTGTCATTCCCATACAATGTTGAAAAGGGTTTTATAAATATATTTTGTGGAATGCGTATAAATTGTGGCAACATTTTTGTGTAAATTTTTGAGGTGCACTTGTAGGGTTGGTTTAGAAATGTGTATAAAATTGTAACTATGTGTGTGAGATTACGCGTCCGTATCGCGGCGATGCACTGATGACGTCACGCTGCAGTCGATCTTATACATATGGCTATATTACTACAAAATTTCGAACTAGAATATAAACATGAGTTTGAACTAAACTCTGCAAGTTATATAATTTTTTCTAAATAAAATTCTTCACTATCTACCAAGTACACACTAAATAAATCAGCCTGCAACTATCCCTGCCATAGCAGGGCAAAGGCCTCTTCTCATACAGAGAAGGATCGCGTATTAATCACCACACAAGCTCCCTGCGGGTTGGCGATTTCAGACTATTTCCTTACGATGTTTTTCTTCACCTTTAGTCAGTGGTGTCTTAGATAAACTAAGAAAGTATATAGGACATTGAAAAAGTCACATTGGTACATGCCAGGTTCGAACACACACCCGCATGCTTGCAAAGCAGGTCAATAACAAATACAGCACCTCGACATCTTCTAAATTTTCTAAAATTTTTCATAACACCCAGCATTAGCTACACATTTGAGTTTTAGTACCCTCTCACGCGCGATCCACATTCCATCTTACACCGGTCGAATAATTTTTTTTAGAAAGCTTATTACGAAGACTCTGCTCCTACATTTAACTCCCAACATTATTACTCAAAAGATAGAGTTGGATTTCCACTGCATGTTGGACCGCAGGGCTGTAATTAAGGGCCATGTCAGCCAGTCGACAAGATATTGTTTTTATGTTCGATAGTGGATCCCATAGATTAAAGTATTTGATGCGCTTCTATAGAGCAGAGTTTGTATGGAAGAGAGCGGGTTTAAGTAGGTTTGTAAGGCAATATTCTTTTGGTTTGAGATACGATTTTAAAGTCACGTAAAGGAAAGGTCTTTATTTTTTTTACTAAATTTAGTAAATAGTCTTTTTTGTATAAGTGTTGAAGGATCTGATGATAGAGTATAATAATTATAAATTGCCGATCTACAATATCTGCCCAGAAGATCACCTAACTTAAATTAAAAAAAAAAATTAAAAACAAAGATATGAGTGCAGCAGGGGATTGAACCTGCGACCCTAGCCAGACCGTGGTCCAACTAACTATCTAGCTAGCTGTCGTGCCGCTGCACCAATCAAATTTCAATGTTCAAATCAAATCTTTCTTTGTGTTATAAAGTGTCATGGATTCGATCCCCACTTGCATCTTTTTCATTTGAATTTAGGCTACGTAAAAAGTAAATAATAAAAACATTAAAACGAAATCCAATAACAATATTAAAAAAGAAAATAAAAACAAGGTGAGCATTATGTGTGTGTGTTAGTGAATAAGTGTGTGTGAGAGGCGAATGGCTTAACCGCTACGCCATTATTGGAAATAACTACATAAGTCTGCAATTGTTATTAAAAATAAATATCTAATAGTACGATCGCTTTAATAACAATGAAAGTAAATTCACCTGTCATCTAGCGCAAAGGAAATGGGTCATTAGGTTGCACGTTGCCAATGAACTTGCAATTATCAACTTTGACCTTTAGTTCTATAGCTTTAGAGGTTATATTACAATAATAATAGATAATATTGCAGAGTGCAGTTACAATAGTATTGATTGTTATCGATTGAGCTTAGTCTATAGTCTAAGAGAGAGTTTCGTTTTTTATTTTTAAAGCTAGAATTTTGTGGAAATAAGCTCGCATGTATTTTTAAACTAAGGTTACAACTTTTTCTAACGTGCCAGAAGGCTTTGTGGGACAAGATAGGTTGAAAATTTACTAATTAGGAGCGATCATCACCCAAGCTGCTTCTGAGAGGCTTCATCATCATCATCATCAGCCTTCTGTGTGACTTTTGTGCGCTCACTGGCGGAATTTGCCCATAATCGCCACGCTGGGCAAGCGGCTTGACGATCGCAGTAGCAGATGATTGCTGTTACACAGAAAGATGTTGCTGTCCATCCTCCGGGAGTTTCTCTTTGTTGCTTCTTACGACACCCGCGGGGCGAGTAGGGATGGTTGTATTTTTAGGTCAAAACTACATGGCATACACTGAGAGCTTCTGCCATGGCTAATTACCGCACACTGGACAAAGTTTTGTCGCCAAGCGACTGTACGGTAAAGTCTATCTAGAAGTCCTGTCTGGACGACATCGTCCAACTTCCGTAGACCAAAACATTGCTTACCATCGGTTGTATTCATGATACACATACCTTTTTCATAATAACAAAATATCGATATAAAAAAAATACTAACATTACAATAGAAATCATCTTTATTACACACCAAATAATACGTATATCAAAAAACATTTTTTTACGTAAAATGGTTTTGTCATCAGAACTAAAGGTATATACCAAATATCAGATCAATCTCTCATCAGGAAGGGGGTAAAATTTCAATCACTTTTGAACCAAATAACAAACAGGGCAAGCTAAATAAAACTGTTTAAAACTACATTTAAAACATACAACTTAACTAACATTCAAGTTTCCTGCTAGCAACATTATTTTGATTATCAGCTAAATTTGAATGGCTGCGCTTCAAGTAGCGATATCATGGCTAGAATTAATTATTACAATCGATAGCGAGCCTCCAGTGGGCTGATCACTAACTCTCTTGACCTCTGAGTTCAATTATTGTGAATTGCTTGTTTCGTCAGCGGTTTCCAAAGTTTTGTTTATAATTTTATAATATTAAATAACATTCACATAAAAAGCTTTTAATTTTTTTAAAATAAAAATATCTATTAGAATAACCGTTGCTTTTCTTTGACCAGTAAGTAGGTCCTAGGGTTATTTTCTATATAAAAAAATTTTATTTTATCACGCATAGTTCAAATCGGTTGCTAGCCTCTGACTTAGCTTAACACTTAATCAGAATATCTCTAATCACTGTTTTTGTAATTATAATTCTCGTGGACAGTAAAAATTTCAATAATATTTCAGTATCCTATTTATTTATGTTAATTAATGAACTACCTATCACATCTTGTCTAGACCAACTACCTCGATCATCATCGGTCTACCTATCTAAGAGGCATCTTACATTAACCAGTTCCCTGTCTTTACTATTAGCTACTCTATTATTATATTTTTTTCTTTAATTATTATATTAATAATTATTAATACAAGTTTGACATTCACTGTCTTACAATGTGGGTCACTGATAGTAAGATCAACTTGTTTCTTATCTGTAATCTCGATATTCAGCCTTTAGCAAACACGACACCGATGGTTGGCCCCCTTCCAGAGATACCGAGTCATCTTTTTATTAAGTGAAAGTATCGCGCATGCGCTAGGTGCTGCTTTAGGTATTAAAATTGGGAGCTACGATGTAAACTGTATCAGAATATAGAATCTTTAGTTTTTAATTCTCGTACTGACTTTAGTGTAGGGAAGGAAGTCTTTTATTAATGATGGATACAAATGGCGCATAAACAAAACGGTGTTTTTTTTTTGTTTTTATTTTTAGCTGTTGGCCTTTTGCGCGTAGCCTCACTCGCGTTTATTTAAAATTCGAAAAACACAACGCGAACCTAACAATAAAAAAAAATTATTTGAAAATTAGTTTCGAATATTATAATTTAAGTGATGTTAAGATACTGTTATTTATGTAATACCTACCATAATTAATTAAACAACCAATCACCCAGATAAAGTCATAACAAAGGCATACTTTGTAAAGTTGAATTCTCGACATTTCCCACGCGTTTAACTATAAAACGTTTATAACTTAACTGTTAAGTTAACTACCACTGATAACAATGCGGTAACTGTATTTAAATTTATAATAACTTTATCTCAGTTATGTAGAACTAAGGACAATTTGAATCTAGATTATTTTATTGGTTTAGAATTCCAAATTGTTATTACTTACTTGTTACGCTTTTCAAATTTAATAGTTTATTTTTAACTACATTTTTACAACGTCGTGTAGCGTGATGTCGCATTGGTTATGGACCTGCTTGACGAAGGTGTTGGTTCGATCCTGGCATGTATCAATGTGACTTTTGAAATATTGTATGTACTTTCTTAGTTTAAGACGCCAATGACTAACGGTGAAGGAAAATATCGTAAGGAAATGTGGACTTCATAGTCAGAAATTGCCAACACGCAGTTAGCTAGCGTGGTGATTAATACTTGATTTTTCCCTGTATGAGAAGAGGCCTTTACCCTACAGTGGGACAGTGACAGGTTGATTTATTATTACATCTTTACATAGTATAAAACAAAGTCGCTTCCCGCTGTATGTCTCTCTGTAGCTAAGATTTTTAAAACTACGCAACTTAAATACAGTTTTCATTAATAGATTTAAGAAGAAAGCTTGTACTTACAGTTGGACCCGGTAGGCGGCGCTACTATTGATTAGACTCACAGGGGCGAAGGCCATACTCCAACACCCTAGACTGCTCCTCCGGCGGGCTTTTGGTAGTAGGCTTAAGCTAAGAACAAAAAATTGACTTAACTAGATTGAAATTGGATGATAATAATTCATACTAAACATATTTCTCCCAGCATTTAACTCTAAAACTTTCAAAGTTCAAAGTTAAACATATACCTATTTTAAAATGATAATTATAATTTCTGGCCCAACAAGGACATTTAAAGTAATATATACCATTGTAAACACTACAAAATGTACAAATTCAACTATTGTTTGAAAACATACCGATTATACGATTATATTTATATTCGATTAATGCTGTAGAATTATTCGATTGGCAAATTTTGCATAACTTTATGCGAAGGTTATGTTATTTTGGATTGTGTACTAAAATATACTAGCTTGTATTTATATTAATACCGCTATAATAAGAAAATTTGAAAAAACAACTGATACGGATGGTAAGCTATCATGTGCACATGTTAAAAAAATCACATAAAAAATATATAATAGCTGTCATCCGCGACTTTATTCGCGTGTAAAAGTGATAGCCGGAGTCCACTACTTCATACCTTTCAAAACAGGAAGATGTTCTAATTTAAATGCCTTAAATGGTCACCCTATCACAGGCTGAACGCATCAAGCGTTGCTTTCAAAATTAAAATTAAGTTTTGGCTCTAATGATCTGGTTAGACCGTATCACTCCTCAAAGATAGCAGTGATAGCCTAGTGGTGTGATCGTTGGACTGCCAAGTCAAAGGTTGTAGGTTCAAAACCAGGCACGCACCTCTGGCTTCATGAACTTATTTTATATTAATGATCACTAGCTAAAGTAATAAATAACGCACTGATAGCTTTGTGGTATGACCGTCGACTGACAAGTCAGTGATCTCGAGTTCGATCCCAAGGCACACATCTGACTTTCTAAATTCATGTGCTTATTGAAAATTAATTATCACTTGCTAGAACGGTTAGGGAAAACATCGTGAGGAAACCAGCACACCTGAGAGATTTTGCAACGGTGTGTAAACTATGAAAAAAGCTTCAAAGACAATAAATTTTATCCCTGTCTGTACCTTTCAGTATCTTAAACACATCTTTAATTAAATCACGTCATGATTAATAACACACAAGATAAAAATCAACAGATATCCTTGCTCGCCCTCTGCCATAATCATGCAAATATACAATTAGTTAAACTGACGACCTGTCAATTATTTTACCAACTATCTGACAGTTAACAAATAGGTTAGAACGTAACGTAACTTCAAGTATAGTTAGAACAATTACTTGCGCTTGCGTAAGAGTTAACTATAAATTTAATTTGTCAATAATGTTAGTGGGCTGAGCGTATAATTTGACGGGTGAAGGTCGGCTGAGTATGAGATTGAGTGCCCTTTAAATGATTGTCTGATTGTCTGTCTGTAAGTCTTGCAAATATTTTTATACTGCAACTTGTAAGCTTGTTCATATCATATTATAATAAATAGCCCATTTAAATGTCATACGATAAAATAATTGCACAGTAACTTGAGAATTTTTCAATCTTATATTCTAGTTTAAAATTCATCTTTCCATACATTGTTCTTAGCTATCAAAATATTTATACATATCACTAGATAACATAAGTTTAGTAAAATTTTCTCTTTTGTTTGAGATATTTTTTGTTTACTAGCTAGCAAGTACCTACACTAAAGCTCGTCAATGAGTTTTAGTGTTATCAAGAAAAAAATATGGAAACAGTTTTTTATTTACATTGATCACTGCACTGGACCACTCTAGTAGGACTAAATCGTTTAGTCTACATTTGACAAATTCTACTTTTGACATCATAGTCTAATTTTGACAGATTCTACTTATGAGAGATTCTACATTTGATTTCAGATTCACAAATAAATATAGTGATTACTATATAACTGTTTTTTTCCAATATATAACGTCCCTTTTTTCTTTAGAAATCTGTCATAAATAGAATCTGTCAAATGTAGAATCTGTCATATATAGAATCTGTCATAAGTAGAATCAGTCAAATGTAGAATCTGTCAAAAGTAGACCATGATTTCAAAAGTAGAATCTGCCAAATGTAGACTAAACGGACTAAATGCCCATAATTATTTTAATAGTCTTTTTTTCATGTTATTTCTTTTTTTCTCTTCAAATGAATTATTTTCAAGATTAAGAACTAACTCCTCAAAGTACAAAGAGATAATATGAGACAAGTGTTTTAATTCTCCTAGTCAAGTATTTATAATACTTAATCTTAAATTACTAAAATAAACAAGCAAATCTGAAGTACAAGCCACAGCTTTCAGATTTATCTAACACTTCTCAAGTGCAGCGAAGTGTTGTTCCAACTTGTTACATGTTCAAATATTAATTGTTTAAACGCAAAGCTTGTTGTAACATTTAGCATTCATTTCCGAACGAACTGTTTAATTATTAAATTAGTTTAGTTTATGGTAGCTGAACTGAATAATAGAATGTATATTGAAGTAAGTAACACGTGACTTATTATTATAATCTTTATGTATTTAAATAAGACTCAAAATTAGCTATTACTGAATAAAAAAATATATAATTTTTTTCGTCGTAACCCTAAGTTGTGGTGGTGCATTGGTTACGAACCTGCTTTGCAAGCAATTGGGTGTGGGTTCGAGCTTGGTATGTAACTACCAATACCAATGAGACTTTTTCAATGTCATAATTGTACTTTATTAATTAATCTAAGACAGACTAACGGCGAATGGAAAAATTGTGAGGAAACCTGACCTAATAGTCTGGGCTAGCGTGGTGATTAATTATGCTCAATCCTTCTCTGTATGAGAAGGCTTCAAGGCTTTTGTTTTGCAGTGGGACAGGCTGATTTATTATTATTATTATTTTACATTTATTTTATTTTTTATTATGTATATTATATATTATAAAGTCATTGGGTGAGACAGTGTACGTCTTATGGCTGAAATGATGATGATGATAATTAATAGATTTACATGAGATAATTATGTTTATTGAAAGTTTGATACAGAAAAAAATTGTAAATTTAAAATCTACTAGGCGTAAACCTTTCCTATTAATATCATTGAACTTGAAGCTTGATTGAATCATGTTTTTCTTGAATCATTCATAAACTTGGTGCCTTACTGCAGTAAAGGCACAGAAAGGACGGCTGAGCCAATCAATTTTTTCTCAGCATTAGTTCGCCTTACGGATTACGCTTATTCTCAAAACAAACATGTTATATAAACTTATCCCACTTTCATAAATAATACAAAAAGAAACCTAATTAAGAAAGATTTAGAATTGCATTTAATGCCATCTTAGTATACGTGGTCAATTAAAATAGACTTAGAGGGAATAATTGAAAAGAAAACCCGTTGATATATCAATATGTTCATATTTGGTATAAATGCCGAAGTTTGGTCAGTGATAACGGTTTTACTGAAAAATGGTCCTTATCTTCATAGATTTAAATTCCAAGATAGTTTTCGATGATGTGTTGTTGACTGTATTGATTGGAGTCAGGTCTTGGTTGTGATATTCAGCCGTTTTTGGTAACTCCAGTATAAGGAAAAGGTTGGCTGATGATAATTCAGTTGTAATTGGCTATGCAGGTGTCAATTGGGATGATTGTGGCCAATCTTGCGCAGTTTGAGAATCATTTACCGGTTCTAGATCTGCAGAAGTAGATTTAATTCTTTTCATAGTTGAATAATTTTTAAACATTTTTTTTTAACGAACTTAATTTATAAATTTCCACACGATTTTTATGATAGTTTTTCAGTATATCCGAAATATATGATTTGTTCTAGCGTTAAAATATATTCAAATTTCGAAACACCGAATTTTAAATTCCGAAACTGTTGAATACTGCTATTATTGTCAGTTTAAATTGTGTCTACTACTATTAATACTAATAATAAAATTACTACTAATATTCAAGTGCGAAGGAGGATCAACTCATCTTCAGTTTTTCTTCAGTTCAAACAGGCAGTCTCTGCAATTTGATGTAACTACATATCAACTGTTTCAGCAGTGGCAATCAACCTTTTTTTGATCAGAGACAACCAAAGATATTCTTTTTCTATGCAGGGATCTTAAAGTTAAAAAATGAAAAGTGCTGCTTTATTTGTTGCGCGCGCACGTAACTATTTATTTATTCGTTCGGATAGTGGCCCGGAACTCCTGAACTTTGAAATGTTTATGTAAACTTTGCCTAACAATTCAAGGAATAGGTGTGTTATATGTTAACTTGTGAAATCAAATCCCACGTGAACATAATCGATTTGACTAAGTGTGTTTTAAGTTTCGCCATGTAGGATATAACGTGTGATTCGTGTGAATAGTTTTCAAATGTTGCAAAATACGCTATCGAATATAATCAGTTACGAGTTACTAGTATGTAGGTACCTATACGCATTGTTTGTAGTGCGTTTATCTGATTAATTACTTGCATATCGTGAGGAAACCAGCACAACTGAGAGATTTTTGAGGGTGTGTAAAGCTAAGTCAAAGGCCAATTGGGCCGTTATTTTTTATTTATTTTTAATAATAATAAAAGGTTCATTGTAGGTATTCTAATCTAATAAAATGTCCAACAAAACACTATTTGAAAAAACAGTGAGTACTAGTGGTACTAGTGGTATGACCGCTGGACTGCCAAGTCGAAGGTCGTAGGTTCAAAACCCAGGCACGTACCTCTGACTTTTCCAATTAATGTGTGTATCACTGCATACTATAAAACAAAGTCGCTTTCCCTGTCCCTATATCCCTAAGTATGCTTAAATCTTTAAAACTACACAACGGATTTTGATGTGGTTTTTTTAATAGATATAGTGATTGAAAAGGAAGTTTTATATGTATATTGCACCCGTGCAAAGACGGGGCGGGTCGCTAGTTATAAATAAATTAGCACTTGCTAAAACGGTGAGGGAAAACATCGTGAGGAAACCAGCACACCAGAAAAAAAATATTACGCAGAAAATTCATAGACTCACGCCTGTATTCCCCAGAGGGGGTAGGCAGAGGTGTGTAGTACACCCACGTTTCGCCGGCTATGTAATAAGTCCCATGTAATAGGGGGCGAGCCTATTGCCATTAAACGGGCACAATTCCAGACTCCGTGCTGCTACTGAGAATTTCCTAATGGAAAAACCCAATAACACTTTGCCCGACCCGGGAATCGAACCCAGGACCTCGTGCTCAGCAGTCGCGCTTGCTACCACTAGACCAACGAGGCAGTCAATCGCAGAAAATCCTGATGTTTAATTTATATTAAGCATAGTCATGGGCAACAACTATTCATACACCATAAACTTACGAACTTTAAAGGTTATTACTTACCTTGTGACGTCATTAGGTACTATTGAGCCTCTCATCAAATCATTTGCTTGTTTATTATAAGCCCTTATCTATAATAACTTTATTACACGTGTTTGGAGTTTGAACCTAGGACCTCGCATTGTTAAAGTAATGAATCAACTATCTGATAATTTTAGCCTTGTTTGTGTAGGTTAGATAAATTTGATCTTCTTAATGTTATCGTATGGTTGATGTAAAGACTCGTGTCAAAGTTTAAACCACTCGTAGGCTTTTGATGATTATATGCGCCAACGAAAACATTGGCTGGTTTCCTCAGTATTTTATTTATTTTTTTATTGTTTTAAGTGTAGTTTTTAATCTAGAACTACATTTACTTTAATCTTCTATCTATAAAAATATAAATAAATATCAAATGCTTTTCGTTGGTTTCGGTACAGACATTTTCTGCGTAAATTTAATAAAAATACAGGAGCACAATGACTAAGTTCTAATAAATTTCCTAAGCGAATATTCATCATCTGCCTAGCCTTTTCCCAACTATGTTGGGGTCGGCTTCCAGTCTTACCGGATGCAGCTGAATACCAATGTTTTACATGGAGCGACTGCCATCAGACCTCCACAACCCAGGTACTGGGTTACACGATACCCGTTGGTAAGACTGGTTGTCAGACTGGGGCTTCTGACTACCCGTAACGACTGTCAAAGATCTACAATTAACAGCCGGGGCCAACAGCTTAACGTGCAATCCGAGGCACGGAGAGTGATAATTAATTTATAAAACGCACATAACTTACGAAAAGTCAGAGGTGCGCGCCTTGGGTTCGAACCCGAGACCACTGACTTGCCAGTCAACGTTCACCACCACTAGGCTATCACGACTCTAAGCGAATGTTAATTGCACCTATAACTTATTAAGATGACATGTCAAATCATTGGTGTAATTCAAAAACTTCCACGCCCCTTTTCTGCTATTGTTACTACATCGTCAACGAATTCGCCCACGAATCGATTTCAAAATAGAAATTTGAAAGAATCTAGTAATTTCACAAAACACTACGTGCTAAACGCGTTATACCTACAACATACTAGCTATACATAGTGTTCCGCCCGGCCCCGCTCGTGCCTACGCCCGCTATGCTAATATCACACGAGCGAAAACAAAATGGATGCGGCATTGTCTTTCGAAATGGAAAGTTATGGTAATATTTCCTATCTCAGTGTGAGGAGATTTGAATAAACTGGCTTGTATTGAATTACTTTACGTAATAAGGCAACTGATTGGCGGTAATTAGGGATTAGGGAAAGGTAAATTTATTTGGTGGGTAGTTCACAAACATTAATTTATTTTATTTATTCTTTATTTCGAGCTTCTTGGCTCGTAGATACACTTACAAATAATTATACAATAATATTATACACTAATACATAACTAACATCATATAAAAATACTATAATAACATACAATATAAAACTTAACTAACATAAAAATAAGTAATTTGCACAGGTACTCTGTACTCTACCACCGCCGTTCCGTGTGGTTTCCAGACTAAGAATAGCCACCACCCTTACTCAACCCGCGGATGTCGTAAGAAGCGACAAAGGGGAAAATCTGGAGGATGGACAGCAGCATCTGTTACTGCGAACGCCAACTAGCTTGCCCAGCGTGGGGATTAAGGATAAACACCTAATGAGCGCAAAAAATAAGTGATGCGTATGAGAAGAGGCCTATGTCCAGCAGTGGACTGATGAGACTGTATTTGTGACTGCACCACCAAAGGCCAGTCATGAGTATATGTCCGGTCTTGCACGGACTAAAAATTACTCTGTATTACACGACGGACCTCTATACGGGGCTCATTGGTAAGAGGCCTACGGGTTTAAACTCTGGCACTACAGGCTGTTTATTAAACATACCACAAAGAAAGAAAAAACAGCTCTCGCAGTACTTGGTAAATTTAATTTCTTAAAATATAGACTTTAAAAGTCTTTAAAAATATCTCCTCCACAGCTTTATACAAATCCTTACAACAAGCGATGACGGCTCGAGATACCGTGAAATCATAAATACAGCATTTGCAGTCTACTGCTTTGTCTCTTTCCTTTTTGCTGTTTGTAAAGCGTGTTCCAGCGAAATAGTAACATTTATAATATTCAATTCTGACACGTATTATTTTAAAATGAAGTTTGAAGTCGTTTTAATTGAAGTTGCAATTTGAAGGCCCATTGGCGTAGCGGTTATAGCATTATTTTTCTTCTGTATTTGGTGATGCAGGTTTGATTCCCGTACCAAAAACAAACTGTATATTCGCCATTCGCCGTTTCGCATTTCATGTAAGTACCGATGCTATAATTAAAAAAAAAATTAAATATTTGAACCATTTCGAAAATCGAAACTCTCCAATACCAATCACATGAAGTTCTCACGCGTTGCTTCACATTTGTTTGCAATGCGCGTGCGCCTGCGTTGTTGACCAGCTGTTTTGTATCCACAATACGTTGGAACAGCTACTGTTTAAATGACCTTATGTTAATTGGGTAATTTAATTAGTTTAACAGCAATTTACGGTAGTTTTATAGGTATTGCGGTAGATTAGAAGTGATTTATAAAGGGTTTGTCGAGGTTAGCTAGTTTTAGCGAAGAGAGAGCAAATAAAAAATAATTTTAATTTGGCAGTGAGAAGTGAAACAACACTGCGAAATATTTAGGAAATAGGAACGGTCAACGGTGCAAAAGAAAAAAAGTCATCTTATTTATTTTTTCGTATTTAAATTTCGAATATGAATAAAGATTTTAAAAATGGAAATTAAATATTAAGATAGTAACATTGATAGAAAAAGATTTCAACCTTTGAAATCTTCCATAGACAAACTCAAATATTCAAATTGAGAACAGCTAACTTCACAATAACGATTAAAACTATGTTGTTGTTGTTTTAATACCAACAGGAGTGTCGATACTGCTGCAGGCGGTTTCAAACGATAGAGGCAATAACATTTATTCAGTTTAAAGATTTCAATAGTAAATAAATTATAACAGGTTTAGCTCTGTGATTTTAAAAACTTAGATAAAACTTGTTTTCAGCAAAAGATAAAAAAATATTAGTAATTATTTTTTTACATAAAACGGTTTTGTCATCAGAACTAAAGCTGTGTACCAAATATCAGATCAATCTGTCAACAGGAAGGGGGTGAAATATCAATTACTAAATTTGAACCAAATAATAAATAGGGCAAGCTAAATAAAACCGTTTAAAAAACATAGACTTTTGACAAAGAACTTTTTTATACAATAGTATGAAGGCAAAAAAGTATTATCGGCCCGCTTGATGCAGATGGTGAGCGGTTGCCATAACCTAAAGATATTTGCAACATTAGATCACTTGCACGTTGCAGGTTGCAGACTCTGTGCGGGATTATGGGTGCCCCGTCCGATACAGTGCGAGGAACACGCAGGGGGGAGATGTTTTTAGTGGGTGCGAGCCCCACATAACCGTACGTCCTCGAACGGTATGCGATAGAAACATTTTTACTCCCCTCGGCCACAAAAATGGCCCCCCGGTTCTCTTTTCTGACCGTACGAAACATGTATTAATAATAATATAATAATAAGCCTTTTATTCGGACAACATAATAATACTTTCTTATATTACTAAACTTAACTTAAACATTTAATTAGATTTTTTCTCATATTTGGTGCTTCTTCACTTTTTGTAAATCCGTTTGCCAGTTGGCAAAGGCCTCCTCCAACTTACTCCATTCTGATCTCTCTCTGGCTACTCTACTCCATAGTTTTTCCAGCGACCTGCCTAATGTCATCGTCCCATCTTTTTTGTTGTCTTCCTCTTTTCCTATTCCCTTCCCTTGGGTACATTGTGTTAATATTTTGTTCCATTTTTCCTTTCCTCTGATCATGTGTCCTGACCACTTCCATTTCCATCCAACCAAATCACGAAAACCAAATAATAGAAACAGCACGAAACATATTATTAATACACAAATAAATTTAAGTACAAATATTAACATAATTTATTATTATATTATTATGTTCTCAGAGAGAGTGGCTCTATCACTTAAATACTTAGTATTTATTTACCATTACAATTTTTTTATTTTCAAGAAAACACCGTCATCGATAAAAAATCCACGCAAAATTAATCACGCAAAAAAACAAAAAATATTTGAAATTAGAACCGTCTCGTTAAGCCATGGTCTCGCTGCGTCTTTTTTGTCGCGTTGACGGCCCTCAATCACGCGCGCCCACGATCCTTGGTTGTTAATTAAAATATATTACTGTGCTGCACTCGCGATCGATGACGTCGAAGAGATGTCGTGATTAGAACCAGCCTTTAAGTTAGTGATGTGGTTTGTATATAGAGCAGAGTATGCGGTAATGTATGGTTGTACGTGAAATATATCGATGGGAACTCTAAGGAATTATTTGAAATTCGTGCGTGGCTTTTTAATTGATTGACATAATCCTTAAATCCGTTATGTCTCGTTAATTGCCGATAAATTAAGTAACAGCAGCTATAAAGTTTTCTGTTTTCTTAGAAACTTTAATTTTTCTTAATAGCCCACGATTATTTAGAGTCTATAATATCTCCTGTCTGCCTTAAGATTGGCCGCTGTAACCAGAATATGGTAAGGAGTGTTGCTATCTCAAAATAACACATAGTCTACACCCGCGCTCCCAGTATAATTTACAATTCCGTTATTTCATAATGTTACCATATTTGCCATTCTGTAACTTAACAAACTTATCCCAAAACTAAATAGATAACTTATCTACAAACTAAGCTGTGTTTGGTAACTTAAAATTACTTGGTACAATACTATTGACATCATAATTTAGATTATCATAGAAAACGTTTAAGAGATAGGATTTTGAACTCTGTTGTATTGTGATAGAGTTGGTTTTTAATAGAGTTTTGATGATAAGTAATTGGCAGATCGTAAAACTCTAGATGCAAGTGTCCGGCCTCTTAGGGTGACCATGAATTAATGTTGTCATCAATGTTAGTAAATACAATGATGACACGACTGGCGTAGCGATTAAGCGAAGGCTTGTGCACTTGGTGTCGCGGATTTGATTCTAGAAAGGGACAAACATTTTTGTGATTGACAGTTATTTCATCACCCATGACACAAAATCCTAGTTAGTGCGTTTTAAATTTCCATTTTGTGACAGAATTAATGAACAAAAGTTATTTATATAACATTGGTCGTGAAAATCGAATACATCACAATCTTGACAATCTTTAAAATGTATAATATTGGTAGGTATATGTAGTATTTTTATAAAATTTTAATAGTAGAATGGTATAAGTAAAGGATTCCTTTCAATTTATACTTACTAATAAACGTATTAAAGTCTAAATTACAATAAACTCAAACAATTCCAGAACAAATAAAACTTAAAGATAATCTCACTAATTACTCGCTACTCCAGTTCTAATTCACTCGAACAGCGAAGCCTTTGTTCACCGGAAGTGACAAGTTAACACTTTAAACATTGACATCCGGTGCCTCATTTACATTTGGTGTTACTTAAAGATAACTTAGTTGTCATTTGATCAATTTTAAGTATTTTTGTAAATGTTTTAAGTTGTGTACGCGTTGAAATATCTATTTTCTAGCCTTTCTTTGTAATATGATTGATGAACAACCTGGTGTTAAAGTTTAAACCACCCATAGGGCTCTGACATAGCTCATACTATTCTTAACTTACGTGAAAATTATATACATTAATAATGACTTGCTCCGTGCCTCGGACAGCAAGTAAATCATTGGTCTTGCGCCTGATCTCTCTCCGGTCGTATCGGATTGTATCAGAGTGCCATAGACGAATACTTTGGGAAAATACGGATGTGTATTATGTTATGTAAAATCCATGTTAAACAAGAACTCATGGCTACTCTACATTGAAGTGTCAGTGGGCGTACAACTAAGAACGCAGTACAATTAGATTAGCCATGTAAACAACTGATTTAGATTAACCGCGTACTCTGTGGTAATTGTTTGTTAAACCTCAACAATAACTAGACAATTATAAAATAATATACTCTTGACCGAGTTTCGGTCACAGCCAATCTCAACGGAGATTAGCCAAATACGCAGGAGATATTATAGTGCACAAGTGTGTGCGCAAACACAAGTGCTCTCTCTATTCCCTCACTCTCATAGTCCGATGGGACGGCAATTCGACGCGACCGGAGAGAGATCAGATCTTAACGTGCTGTCCGAGGCACGGAGTAAGTGATAATTCATTTTTAATACGCACACAACTTACGAAAAGTTAGAGGTGCGGTCATACCACAAGGTTATCACGACTCAGAGATAATTATATATTTAGTAATTAAAAACAAAAAACAATAATTACTAAGCTATACAATAACCACGAGTCTGGACAATACCATCCAATTCCCGTCTTCCTGATTCAAAACTAGGGGTGTTCTACCGTGGACCACAATCAGGTCACCAGTGATAGCCGAGTAGCATACTGCTTACTGCTTACGGCGTACTGCTTCCTCCTGCACACTGCGACCCACTAGCGCTGATTGAATTTCACTTTTCAAAATCAATTTTAATTATGCTCTGTCACTTTATTGAATCTTTGGACATATATTTATATTGTATAATAATAATATGTGCACGGTTGTAATTATGTGAGCACCATGTAGTCCCTCTATTTTAGTTCCTATGAACGTGATGATTGCTGTGCAGCTTGGGTATGTCATGCTCACGGAAATGTTCTGATAGCGGTGGCGTTATGTGTCGGGTCGCCCAATTCCCTACAATATGGTTGAGTAGGGCGATGGCTGATGCATGCGTCATGCCCGTGAACGGGTGCCGTCTGTTGGGACTGGTCAGCCCATAGCTGTTATAGTGATTTTATCAAAAGTATATATGTATATCTAAGGCGCGTACCTATGTTTAGTTGACTCGCATTGTTCTCACATAACATCTCAGAACAATGTATCCAAAAATATTGTAAGCCATTATTTAAAAGAGCAACCATGGAGTTTCTTGCCAGATTCTTCTCCATGAGGGGTAGGCTGCCCTTGGAACTGGCAACTAGAGTCACTCCTATAATATATTAGAATTATGACTATTCATAAGTGCCTAAAACTGGTCTACATGAATAAAAATATTTTGATTTTGATTTTGCATAATCGTTGGACTGCCAAGTGTCCTAGGTTGTAGGTTTGAAACCCATTTACGCACCTCTGATTTTTCGGATTCATGTGTGTTTTAGAAATTGATTATCACTTGAAGGTTAGGTGACTTCACGGTCAAAACATATGCTATTATAAAAAAAAACTCCTTGGCACGGTCATGCCGCTAAAGTAGAACGTAGTTTATTACTCTACCTGTAAACAGGATAGTAAGTGTACTATAAACCTTGGCATCATGGCGACCCTACGCGGACAGTAGCAGTGGGCGGCGAGCTAAGCGCGCTCCGGATTAAGATAAGCCCAGTGAACAACGAACTTAGATTCGGATTGTTTCACGCCAATTATAGTGTGCTCTTAACCTTATTTATGAAAGTACCTAAGCATAGTATAGGCATACGACAGGGAAATAGAAGGAGAAGCTATTTTTTTTATTCTAGCCTTACTCGTATTTATACTTTGCTGTCAATTGTAGATCTCTGACAGTCATTACGGGTAGTCAGAAGCCCGAAATCTGACAACCAGTCTTACCAAGGGGTATCGTGTAACCCAGTACCTGGGTTGTGGAGGTCTGATAGGCAGTCGCTCCATGTAAAACACTGGTATTCAACTGCATCCGGTAAGACTGGAAGCCGACCCCAACATAGTTGGGAAATGGCTAGGCAGATGATGACTCGTATTTATACTTTTTTTTTTAGATCAAAACCCTCATATTGTGGGCCAGTTCTTCTAGGAGTCAAGCTGTTCAAAAATCCTAATTCGCAGTATGCCTAATACGTAAAAGGTCCAATTTCCAAAACGGCTAACTTATCAAATTGCATAACCAAACCTAATCTGAAAATAATGCGTAATAATAATTATTTAATTTTATCAGTATTAGAGTTTAAACCACCCGTAGGCCATTGACATGGCTTTACACACCAAAGAACACCCTCTCAGATGTGCTAGTTTCCTCACGATGTTTTCCCTCACCGTTTTAGCAAGTGATAATTCATTTTTAAAACACACATAAATCCGAAAAATCAGAAATGCGTTCCTGAGTTTCGAATCTAGGACCTTTTTTTTGGCAGACCAACGGTCACACCACTAGGCTATCTCTGTTTACAACTGAGTGACATCAATTACAACTATTGTGACAAATAAAAAGCCTTTAAAATTAACTAATTTTGGTTAAATGCTTTCAATCAACAATCCTAGATATAAGTCAGTGCAACTGAAGCCTAATGATTACAATATAACAATGGACACATACGTAACCAAATAACTTAGAGCCCTCAGGCAATTAATTGCTCAAAAACTAGCAGATCAAGTTTTACCGGTTAGGTATCAATAAAGTAGTCAGACAGACAGACAAGGCCGACTAATCGTTTGGTATCCTTAGAATACATGAATTGCATCTACATTCTTATGCTTAATTAGGTTTAAACATAGCCTGCGGGTTTGTTTGAGTTACAAGAGCAGCTTATTTAGATTAAATATACCTGAAAGTTACATAAAATCACGTTAATCCGTTGCTCCGTGAAAGGACAAACCAACAATATGATGGTTGCATTACCTTTTCGCAAAGGTACATTAGTACAATATCCTCCTGACCGAATTTCGGTTCTCACCGGCCAATCTTAACGGAAGTCAGCCAACTATAAAGGCACAAATGTGTGCGCAAACATTGGTGCACTTTCACGTCGGTGCACGGTCCAGGACCAACGAGGCATGGACCAAGTGATAATTAATTTATAATACTGTCATAACTTACGAAAAGTCAGAGGTCTTGGATTCGAACATTGTGACATCTGACTTGGCAGTCAACGGTCATACCACAAAGCTATCACGGCTTACTTATTTATTTATCATATTAAGATAGTAAGTACACCTCTACCCAATACTTAGGGGAATAAGCGTGATGATATTTCAAAGAACGTGCCTATAAATAAGAATGTAAGGCTTAAGTTTAATATTTTGTTTTCCTAACAATTCCTCGACCCCACGAAATAGACCAAAATGTGTTCCGTGATGGACATTTAATAACTAAGATTCCTAAGCCAAAAAAGATATTTCAACAGTTAAGTGTAAAATAATAGACGTATTTTTGATAATTTCTTTTATACATCAGTTTGGTATGCAATCATTAATCATGTGTCTTTATAGCTAGGGTTGCTACAACGACTCGAATACGCGTCTATTTTTTGAATCTTGTAAAGTGACGTTGTTTTACCAATTTGTTATATTTGGAGTATGTAACCAAAGGAAACAAATATTTCTTTTAGGACCACTCAGAGCGAAGAAATAACATTATAAGCCCAAAATAGGCAAACGCTATATTTCGATAGAACTATTTTTTGACCTATTGGTAATAAAAAATGTCCAAAAAATGTCTAAGAGAAATCTATACCTATAAACCGGTAGAGTCAGTCTCTAGGAGATTTAAAACTTGGATTATGACGAATTTTTGGAAATTCTACCAGGGAATCGAGTGAAATCTGGTAAAAAATGATAAAGTAATAAATGTCTTTAAATTTCGAATAAGAGTCAAAAAAAATTCGAGTACACACACGAACACAGTTTCAATAATTAGAAATTCCTCAACATTGTATTAAAATTGTAATTTAAGCTACTGCCTATTATAACATAAAATTTTCAAACGTTTATAAAAACCATCATAAAATACACGTCTGACAACCCTAGATGTACAATGGCAAGCAAATTATCGTATACCTCCGAGAGATGAAAGGCTATGGGTCGTAAGGCTTCATAGGAGCTATGAGCTACAGGATTCTGATGGTTAATGGAAACCTTGAATTTGTAAAGGAGGATTTTGTATAGAGTTTTTATTAAACCTGATGGAGCAAGAAACTTTCTTAGTAGTTTATGAAACGAGAAATACATTTTGTTGAATATTTATACGTTTATATACTTTTTAATAGAAATAGATACGATACAGGATATTTTGCAAGGGGTGCGGAAATTTAGAAGGATGACTCTGATTTTTATATTTACTGTGATTGAAATAAGTAAACGTAGGTATATTTTTGTGAAATTTTTACATGTTTTAGCACATGTTAGCTTATTAATTTCTTATTAAATATTTATAAACGTAGGAACTTAATAGGTATATTTTTAAATTTATGTTCAGGATCATCGCCAGAGTCATATTTTAAAATTTCCGATATCTTAAAAAAATATCTTGTATATATAAATAGTATTTCTTCAAGGGTTTGTAAAGCCATGTTAGAGGCCTAGTGGTGGATTAAGCTCTGACACTAATGGTTGATCAACTATACGTAAAAGAGAGAGATTTTAGGGTGTTTGGATTTTGTGTATAAAGCCTAGCTAAAACAAAATTACTGTTTAATTTCTACCAAAATATTTATGATAAGGATACTGTGTTTATATTATTTTTGTTAAAAAATTATTGAGTGCCAACATTAGGTAGGTTTACCCTACATATTAGAAAAGTGCCACGTAATTAATTAATTTTTCATTTAAATTCCTTTACTTAACTATGTCTTTCATTGTTTTCAGGTACGTTGATATTAACTACGATATTCTAGAGCGACATCTCCTTCAATCTTGTATTGGTAAGTTTTAATATAGCTTTTGTAAAGACATAATGTCAAAACTAATGAGTATAACACATAAATACTTTGTGTTGCTTGTAACAGCATGGTTGAAGAATAACTTAGGCGTTACAATCGATCAAGAACTTTTCAGTAGACTTAGTATTAGTGATAAAACCATGGGAAATACCTCCTATAACAATACACACTACACTTTTAAGGCGCCTCTTCCCGGTAATCTGCTATCTCGTTCGCCCATTGAAGTTGATTGAAGATATAAAATCAATGAATATAGTTACGAAAAATAGAAATAAATCATTTGTAAGAGAACAATATTACAGTTTCAACAAAAATGTCAGCTCGATTGAAACATGTTTTCCAATAAAAAAATGGCATAAAATAAAATTTCATCTAAAGCTATTTTTATTTGAAAACATGTTTCGATCAAATATTTGGAAAGTTGTTCTTTTTCAATTGGTTTAGTTCGTTTTTTTCATAACTATATTCATTGATTTTATATCTTCAAGGTGCGAAAGAGGTAGCAGATTAACGAGTATCCGCGCTTAAGAAGTATAGTGAAAACATTTTCAGCTTTTATTCGATATTTAGGTACTCATTTTTGAGTTTTATTCAAACCTGTCTTTGTTTTGAAAATAATGTGTCTTCAATCAACTTCAATGTGCGAGCGGGATAGCAGATTAGCGAGTACCCACACCTTAAATTCAACATACAATTTGACTCTAACTTCCCATGTTCAAATCACACGTAATTTTAAGTGCGTCCAAGAGTATTACATAAGTCTCTATGTCGGTATTCGAGTCCGTCTGTCTACCTGTATTTGTAGGTAGTTGTCGGTAATAATAGCAATTATTATGGGTACAGTTTGGGTAACAATTGTACAGGTAGAGCAGTTGTTAGGTGCTGTGGTTCTCAAAGTTAGTTTTTGTTTCGTTTTTTGAAGCACAAACTGATAGGAATTATTCTGAAGCTGAATTTCTAAAAAGTCCTGTCTTTATTTTATATAATGACTAGCGACCCGCCTCGGCTTCGCACGGTTACGCTAATATGCATGTATTATACATATAAATCTTCCTCTTGAATCACTCTATCTATTTAAAAAAACCGCATCAAAATCCGTTGTGTAGTTTTAAAGATCTAAGCATACATAGGGACAGACAGACGCGGAAAGCGACTTTGTTTTATACTATGTAGTGATAATTATTATGAATATTTATTTTGTATCTTTGAAGGACTTCTACTGATCCTAGGGTTAACTGGAAGAGAATGCATTATTGTATTAAGTCTGCCCTATGTACCATATATTTGTTATGTACAGTGTTGTGTATTAGAGTTGTTTAATTAAATCATGTTGTAAAACTTGTGCTACGTAAAGGCTCTCTTTCTATGTAATTACATTGACTAGCAGGAGTGTAATTTCTCTGGAGAATCATATCGTTTAATATTCACTTGATTTCATTGAACTTAAATAGATTTCTATTGATTTTCCATCATAATATTGTATGCGTATGAAATAAATCATTCATCCAATACTTGTTTTTGGTTTTTTCATGATCATTATAAAGTTATAATCATTCTCATACGCAAGTTAAAGTTGAATAACTTGTGAATGAGAATGATTATAACTTTTGCATGTAGATTCGTAGAAACAAAACCAAACACTTGTATTGAATGAATGAATGAGTGATTTATTTATCACTTAGCATTACCGATCCAGTTACTAACTTCTATTATTAAATGTGCTACAGAATCTTCTAACAATTTATTATGTTTGATATTTATTTTTCTCGTAGGTTCTAGTTTGAGAACCCTTGTTTCCGGCAGGTACTTTAGAGTCATTGGCGCCAGACGAACGCACTTTTTCTATTTTATTCTCGAAATATCTCATGATCATTGACTAGATGTACCTTTGTGTGAATGCTACAATTGTGCATAAAAGTGGCAGTCGCCTAGTGTTATGGTTTTGATACTTTATATCAGGTATTAAAACTTTTTTTTTTGAGAAAACATCGTAAAGAAACCAGCACATCTGAGATATTTTTTAACGGTGTGTAAAGCCATGTTAGAGGCCTACGGTCAGTTTAAACTTTGATACCAGGTTGTTCATCAATCATACACTAGAGAGAGAGAGAGAGAGAGAGAGAGAGAGATATTAGGCCGACCTATCCACTTGTTTGATAATATTTCCTAAACCAAATTACTGTCGCCTCATCAATAAATGTTACTAGCAACCACAGTTAGTAACCAAAACGGCCATCACTTAACTGCGAAAATCAGTAGCTAACTTTTTGACCTTACCTTCCGCATACTCCATATTCATGTAAACCGTGATATGATATGCACAGATCGCATGCGTATGCGCAGTTTACTGATGCTCCTCACGTTACATCGCGTAAAGTGGTTATGATGTGTCATACTTGAGTTAGCATGGACAAAGTTTAACTAACTGTTTGTTTAGGTTAATTGGCGGGTTATTTATTAAGTTTACATGTTATTTTATATGAGGGTAGTTGTAGAATAAATTGTGTGCAAATTATGGTGGTTGGTACGGAGTATGTCACATCAGTGCTGACTGCTGAGATGAGCTAAGTGATTATGTGGGTGAGTGTGAGTGGTTTTACCTAATTTTTTTTTTATCAAAACGACTGGAATATCAAAACTAAATGTTTGGTATCTATATGTAAAATTGTAAGTCTGTGCTGTCCATTGTTGAAGAGTTTTATTTTCTGAACCTCGATTCAGGCCATGGTTACCATAAAAATGCACACAAGCATAGTGTTGGGCTACAAGAGTATAGCTATCTCCTTCTCTCACTATTGTTCATACTTGCGTCTCGCTCACTCAAAGTCCAACTTCAGAGAGGTAAAGTTGTAGGTAATAAAGGAAAATAAGTAATTTTGGACTTAACTAAGAAATTCCTAGCAATATTCACGTGATTCAGAACACGCTTACTTCTATAGGTTGCAACTATGTAGGCCATAAACAAGCATGTTTTATAGACCAGTTATATGGTTCTGTACATTATTTAGTTACCTACAGTCACGAGCACAAATATGTTTACACTTGTGATTTTTTAATCGCCAATAAAGTTGTTGTCTGTATAACAACGTGCTTTGGAAAGCACGTAAAGCCGTTGGTCCTGCGCCTGATCTTTTTCCAATTGTGTCTAATTACCATCCCATCCGACTATGAGAGTAAGAGAATAGAGAGTGCACCTGTGTTTACGCACACACTTGTGCACTATAATATTTCCTGCGTAGTTGGACAATTCGTTGAGATTGGCCGCTGTAACCGAAATTTAGCCAGGATGACATTATCTGTTGAAATGTTTAATTGTATGTCTGTAAATCTTACTATCTTTGTTTCATAATTGTCTTAGTAACTCCTTAGTTACCAAACAAAGAAAGCTAGGGCCTTTCCTATGAATATTTTCATTAAGTTTGTTTGTGTTTACATTTTTGTGGTTTCGACTGTACAGATGAGGAAACAACATGAACCATAATGGGGAAACCAGCACAGAGAGATTTTTTTAAATGCCACACAAGAATTTCCTTGAATTAACATAATAATTATTATTATTAATCGCATAGTTTATTATATTATTAAGATATATTTAAGTTACCTAGTTGCTACGGAATCCTAAAAAATCTTCGGCCGCTCTATAAAAGTAATTAACTCCGACTGAAGATAATTGATGAAGCTCAAAGATTACTACCTTAGTATTCCAAGAAGAGAACCCCACAAAAATGCACCGTATAACTTTTGTTTAGAGTCGGATTTTCAACGCAGGCGGCACAGTAGACCGTAATAAAAGTACGGAGATGGGCGTAGGGCCAGACGAATAGAGGAATAAAGTTTTTTTTTAGTAGTTATGGCGTAGATTCCCCTTCGGTATTATTATAAAATCGTCAAGTTAGACCATTTTTGTTTTGAATGTGTGACGGATGGTGTTTTGACCTGTGCAGGTAGGTATGTAGGTGTGTTTGTGTGCGTGCCGGTAATTTTGGTCAGGGTTTTGTGCTTGGGGGCCTAACGTAATGATTACTTCTACGTGTCTATGGTTCTATGGTTATAGTTCGGACATTTTTAACAAGTTACCAGAGCAACTAAACATCGGTAGATTGTTCCACTTTTTTATGCACATTTTTATTGACGTGTAGAAAAAAACTACTTTCGATGATTCCAAAGTCTTTTGAAATATCTACAGTGATAAATTATCATCGCTTTATAATATTTTTTTACGAATTAAATCTAGCAGCCTAGGCTGGCAATTATAAATTACTTTTTTATACATGCATTTTATAATTCGAACGCAACTAGGTCAGTGAGTGGCTGGTTGTTTAATCTGTGGCAATCAATTCTGTCAAAGTATTATCCTAAATCTATTACGAGAAACGGCAATTTATTTATAATGTCCAAGAAATAGAGTATTCTTATTATTACTCTAATACATTTTAAGCTTAAGAACCGTTTTGCTATTTACAATGGTAAAATCAATTGTAAAAACGACTGCATCATCGTTTCACAATTTCGCGCGCATTCAAAATGGTGGATGCGTTTTTTTTTTAATTTGTCACGGAATGTGTATACAGTCTTTTGTACCTGTGCGTTATTTTTTTTTTGATGAGCCCAAAGTGAAAGATTATTTTTCTTTTGGCTTGCTGTAAGTGTTTTAAAAAGTTTTTTTTATACGTAGATTTAGAATAAATAAAGATATTTTGTTAAGATTTTAGGATTACTTCACTGTATTTTGATAGGTTGAATTCGGGTAAACAGGCAAAAGGATATACTTTTAATAATCTAGGAAATCTTTTTTTATAGTTTCTGTTAAATTTCTGAATTTATCTGCTAGGAATAAGCTTAGGATAACTTATTCTATATTGTCTGTCTAAATTATTTTTTATTACCTCAGGGTATCTACCTAATTGTGTCATATCTCTTGACCTTTTATAAATTAAAATAAAATAATTACACATAATTATTTCCTACACAATTATTGATTTTACGCTTTTAAAAAAATATATAATTCAATCCTACAATACAAAAATGAACTAAAAATAAAAAAAATATGACTGTCGGCATTCGAACTCTATGCGATGTGTTAATGCGTGGTCTATAGGACAATGGGGTTGTTTTTTATGACACGGGGTAGAATATAACCCATCTTTTATGCATTTATGATGTCCGGTTGTAAAACAGAAATATCCCATTAGCGGTGATGCTTCGGCATTTTTCGGGTAAGATCGGTAGCAAGGTGCGCCTGAGTTGAAGGTGTGATTTTGATAACAGTAACATTATTGAGAGAGATAGGTATGTTTTTAAAAGAGTAAGCATGTTTTATAATATCTCAAAATCTATAGGGGTGATGTAGAGATAAAAACATGGTACTCGTAAATGTACTAAAACCTAATTAACTGGAAAAATCATTTAAATAATTTAAACTTTAAACTTTAAACTTCATAAATATACTAATTGAAGCAGATGACTTTCATTAACCATACGATAAAAAAAAATCTCTAAAACAATATAACTTATTGTCTATAGAACAGGTGACTATATAAAAAGGGGTAAATAGTATAATTTTCTGACATGTCCCATCAATTGATGATGTAACAAAAAAAAGTTATGGACTACGAATGTGTTTCATTTTTCTTTTATCGGAAAAAGTGCCGCGGAATTCGTATTATAATAATTGTGTAAGTGGAATAGATGAATGACTTTGCTTTTGCACTGCGCGTGCGCAACTAACAATACTATACTACACAATTGTATAGCGTTGAATTCTAACTGCTAAGTTAGACATACTAGCCCTCTAGTATTTTGTACAAGGGGTGGATGTAACTATCATCTGAGATGGTTGAATGTAGAAACGAATTTCGAGAGCACGGGCGAGTTATAAAATAGCTTAGTTGGCGAGTTTTAATCCGTAGCTAGTTCGCAGGTTCAAATCCTGCTTGTAATATTTTTTTCTTTCTACAGAAATTTGAAATTTCAGTAAGTACCCTAATTATCTCGGAAAATTTAGACTCACGGAAGCAAATCTGCAAAAAAAATGAATTAAAAATAATTTATTAATTTCTAAACACGTTTCCACATTAAAATTCCTCATCCAGTTAATACGATACAAGTAAATCTGTCAGTAAGGTACATTTACCAGTTGACATCCATCCATTGAACTGAAATGTGTTTTTGCGGGTAAATAGACGGTTTAGTTTCTACTTACCCATTACGTTGCTGAGTATGTGATTGGACGGCGATGTGAGAAGAATGGATGAGGCACATTTGAGGAAAACGTACTGTTACAACCCTCATTTCTAAGATATAAATGCCGCATCAGCACTCCTTTTACTTTTCCATATAATAGTGCTGAATTGCAATTTACCCTACCACATTAATATACAGATATATATTTACCTACCCGAATAGGGAGCTCAATTCCTGACATTTTACTGAACCAACGAAGCCATCTAACATTGTTTATGCAGGAAGCATAATCATTCCAATAGACCGTTTGCAAGAATCATAATGATTCTAGCAAACGGTCTCAAAGCGTTATTTTCTCTCTCATTATATAATCATAATCACTCATTACAACTATAATCATTCAACCAGAAACAGAACAGATCTACAAACACAGTCCAACAAAAGCATTGGATAATATAGCACGATTTCTAAATACCACATCCACATTTCCCACATCATCACAGACGAAGTACCTGAGCTTCCGCGAGAGACCATTTGCGGAGCCGACTGATGTTATTAACTTTTCTCCTACAATTAAACTTTGCATTCTTTAAGCACTTAAGTTAGAAAGCTTCTTTGATATGGCAATGCGTTTTTTTCTACGTCATTACCGCAGTTTTCTTACCACTTATTCCAAGTGATTGCTGACTTGAGTGTTGGTGTTTACTTGATCGTCACTTTCCTATTTCCTTTAGGCGTTTTTATGCGCAGGAGTGTTTGGTTATGGTTAAGTATAATATGTAGGTTTGGATGGCTGTTGTTTAATATTTTCGTCATTGAGGGTTTGAAGCTTGTAAGTTTTGGAACTCATTTTTGTAATTTATTATATTTGTTATAATTTTCATTTAAATATAATTTATATAGTAGTAATAATTAAATTTAAATTTTAGTATATTATAAATTAGTATATCTCACGAAAGTTATAAGCAATTTAAAAATGTTTAACTTATAATTTTTGGTATTGATCTCATTAATCTCTAAACGCTAATCATATCCAACAATAATTATATTTCTAGAAAATTCTAAAGCTACTAAGCCATTCTATTCCTAAAAGAAATAGCTACTGCTTTTACCCAGGCCACAAATCAAACCGACCTTAAGGACCACATAAAATTCTATTACTTCATTTGTAGCTACTGAAACCCACACAATATGGTCCCAGCGGGCCTTAATAGACACTTTTACAACTGGTCCTATGTCTTAAACAAGTGTCAAACCTTGATTGATTTCTCCGAGTTCCGAGGCGCTCTGAGGCCATATTTGCCGCCATGTCACGTCAGTGGAATGATATAAATCATAGCTTCGTTCAAATCTATCTATCACATGAGTTTTTGCTTAGAAATGCGAAAGTACGTATAATGAGACAATAACTGGTATTAACTAGCTTTTTCTGGTTTCCTGGCTTGTGATTGGTCGGTTTTGTTTGGAGTTAGTTGATGGTAAAATTGGAAGGTTTTTGTGAGCAGTGGATTTGTTGTTAAAGCTATTAGTGTTTTATTGTTTGTATGTTAGGACTAGTAGAACTTTCGGCTAGAACTTTATCCGCGTAATTTTGGATTTTTCATTAAGTAAGTAAGCGTTGGACTGCCAAGTCATGGGTTGTAGGTTCAAACCCAGGCAGGCACTTCTGACTTTTCGGATTTATGTGCATATGAAATTAATTATCGTTTGCTAAAACGGTGAAGGGAAACATCGTGAGGAAACCAGCACACCTGGGAATTTTTTTAACGCTGTATAAACCCATATCAAAGGCCTACTGGCGGTTTAAAATCTAACACTAGGTTGTTCATCAACCATACATTAAAAAAAGATGTCTAGGGGTGGAATTTTCAAAATAACCTTCCTTGGTGCACCTCTAGGGTAGTCAAGCATTTTTATTCCAAATTTGAAATCCACTAGTTTAGGCTGTGTTTGATCTGTTTATCAGTCTCGAAACTGTTTTATAAGTATGTCATATAGATAATTGTTGAGTGAGTAAAATGTGAGAGTTTAACACCTCAACCTAACGCTTCGAGAAACTATAGGTGCACCTGTGAACTTATCGGAGTTATTAAGTTAATGAATAAAGGCCTAGTTTCTATAAACATAAGCATATTATCCCGAATCCCACGCAGGCAGATCAGCTAGTAAAAGCTAGTTACAAATAATGACGCTACATTGAATCCGCTATGCGTTCTCTAGGTCAACTTGTAGTGAATAGCTCATAATTTACAAACTCATTAGAACCGGTTCTCACTTAATAGATTTTTCATATGAAAGGAAGATATGTTCTAGAAAATTCTGCCTTGAACAGCCGGTATGCCTTACGAGCATCATAAATATACTTATTAAAGTTATTAATTCTGTCGCGGATTTCATTAAAGATAATTCACAATGTCTAACCGGGCTCATAAATAATTACAAATTAAAATATAGTGTACAATTTGTTTTCAATTATCTGTTAGATAAAGTAACTGAAAGGTATCAGGAAGCTGTGAAATTGGCCTTTCAGATTAGTTTTTTCACAACTCCTACGTGTTTCACATCTCCTTCTACGTGTTTCGCATCTCCTACTACGTGTTTCGCATCTCCCACTGCGTGTTTCGCATCTCCTATCGTGCGTGTGGCTTTTTTTCACAAACTGCAATTAACACCCAATTTATTTCTAGACTGTGGCTATCCATACAATCACTGTGGTTCATGTCTATAAATTGTTACTATCGGTGTCGTAACAGCTTCTACACAACGACCAATATGATTGTATGAGTAGTTACCACTAAAGCCTTTCCGCCAAAATCAAAATATTTTTATTCATGTAGACCATTAGGCACTTATGAATAGTCGTAATTCTAATATTTTTAATAAAAGAGTGACTCAGTCAGCCAAGTGACTTTGTCATGTCTCTACATGATCTTCGTTGAAACCTTTTTGGAGGCCAGGCCTGGGCGATACCTACTGTCGAATTACCTCCATCATAGACTACAATATTGTTTACCATCAGATGGGTTCGTATTGTCAGCTTTTCATAATAAAAATAAAACATAGAATGTCATAAATTTGTACATGCAGCATCCCATCATTCGTGTCAGTATTTCCTTAACTTTCTCTTAATTATCACAACTTTCTTCTAAAAAAATGCTTTCACCCAATACTAAACAAGTAACAACATTATTTCTAATTACAAGTAGAACACATGTTTTGTGATTAATTAAAATAACAATAAACACTTATTCTACTTTTTTTCTCATTCTTACTAAATGGGTATTTTCTGTGCTGTGTAAAGCTGTGCACATACAATCTTAGATAAGGTAGATTCAACATTATTGTTGTCCTGTAACTTAGACATTTACACTTAAGGCAATTTTAACGGGTTGTTTCACTTTCGTCACAAAGCAAATTCGTCACATTTTATAAACACTATAACTTGAAAGTAAATTCGTCACATGGATTGAAAATATGTGAAAATTAATCACTAATGCAGGTAGCGGTCTTTTAGATTAAGGGTTTTATATCTTTATTTATTTTTAATGTTTTAGATTATAGGTTTTGGTTATAGGTTTGTATATATAGATAGTTTTAATTAATCTAAATTAGTTTTTGAATAAATGAATAGTTAATACTAGGTAGGTACACCCTAACCCTACCCTAGCCTACGAGCCAGCACATTAGATCGCCTCCACTGCTAATGTGACCAGCATAATAAAATTGTGCAATAAAACTTTTTGAAGAAACTATGCCATGATATTTTATCAAAAGTTTTATGTAGGAAATCGCTGGTTTTAGAAATTCCCATAGCGATGGCATATCATACGATTTTGAATGGGTGATTAATGTTTTTATACAATGCATGTGTGGGAAATTGTTTGAAGTACAACGGGAAATAAGTGGTGCATAGTATGCAGCTTAACGCTATAGAAATAAAGGCGATTTTTCAATAAAACTGATAAAACGGACGTGTTGTTTTCTGTACGGTTATAGTCAGTAACTTGTCAAAAACTTCTTTCTAATATAATGAATTGTTTTGTCAAACAAAAATTTTGTTTTATTATAAAAGTTCATGATTATAAGAGTTGAAATTTGATTATAATTATTTTCATTAAGTGGCTTATCTGATTGAATTTAATTATTTTATTGTTTAATTCATGCTTGTTATTTTTAACGAAGCATGCAGCGAGGTTCGTTGTCAGGTATTGCTATAAAAGTCATCACAAACGGCAGCAGGCTATAGTATAAGAATGTATAAGCAATAAATACATCTTACGGAAAGGCAAGCCGTTAGCCATCCTGGGAAACTAATCCACTGTGTGTGAAGTGCTTTAAAAAGAAACATTATTTTCAGCAAATTTTATGAACTATTCTACTATGTACTATGTTCTCATTAGATGGCAAAAAATACAGAGTGGAGTGTAAAGCCTGGTATACACGGAGAGGCCGAACTGAACAGATTGAACTGTTTCAGTTCAACCAAAACGGATGTGTGCTCACACTAAATAATGGCATCAGTTTATTTAGGTTTGCGACGAGTATTAATGGTGATTATGGATTATAATGAAATATTTATATTATGTATGTTTGCCGTGTGGTTTCCGGCTTTAGAAAGACAAAAAGAAAGATCCAGAGGATGGGCAGCAGCATCCTTGTGTGTAACAGTAATCATCTGCTACTGCGATTGCCAACCCACTTGCCCAGAGTAGCGTTTAGTAGTGGCGCGCGTGCGCATGAGAGGATGTTTAGCAGTGAACTGATACAGCCTAATGATGATAATGATGATGATTTATATGTTATGCTGTCTTAGTACAAATATTCTTCTAACAAAAGAAAAAAACATTGTTTTCGTTGTTTGATTTGTTGGTCTGTTTAAATCGCTTCAGTCCACCTGACCGTCTGATACTCAGACTCAAAGCCAAAATTTTGTTACCTATTTCGTTTGTTGTCTTTTTTGTGCGTACAAACAAAGAATAATTAAGAAAAACAATTTTAGAATCCTAGAACATTATAGTACCTACATCCTAATTATACACCACGATACTATAACACAATTAACCAGGTGTTCTATTAAATTTTACAGTTAGTACAGTGCGCAGGTACCAAAGATAATCACGTTATACTATAACCACAGTATAATAATCATACAGTATGGTAACTACGTACAAACGCTCGAAACGGCACACTCACACAAACATGCGTAATATTGCGTAACGACGAGACTCCTAAGCAAACGTCGTGGTACTCGCAGTATCAACGACGCGTCGTTGCGCATGTTTGTGCGAGTGTGTCGTTTTTGAGCGTTTGTAAGTAGTTACCATACTGTATGATTATTATACTGTGCTATAACTCTGCTACTCGTACACCGCTCGTAAAAACTCTTTAATCACTAGGGAAAGTCCGTAGAGTCCGCTTTCTAGAGTAGTACTCATTTGCGTGGTTTTATCGTACCATCTTATAGAATAGCCGTGGATAGCCTACCCTAGCTTTATACGTGCTATAATAGTCTCAGATATGCTTGTTAAGTGCGTGTATGTTTCTAAAAGACTGATGATAGTTCTCTTGTACACGATCTTAGCTAATTTGTGATTGCTATCCCTCGTTTATGTCATCGATCCTGTTTGATTTTATGTCAGTTACAAGGGCATAGACTAATTTGACATTTAATTTTTTCTATAGTGTTTTGTTTTTAAAATCCTTTCTTTTTTAACCCCCGGGCCTTAACGCAAAAAGAGTGGTGTTATAAATTTGACGTGTGTCTGTATGTCTGTGTGGTTTTTAAACAAATGACCGATTTCGATTTAGTTTTTTTAATTTATTTAAATTTTAGTTTAGGAAAAGTGACATAATAGAAAGTGTTCTTAGCTAAAAAAATTTAGATATTTGTGTCGAGGCTTTTTAAATTTATAGTTATTAAAAAATGTTGGCCCAAATGTCAATATCAAACCCTTCTTGTCTTTATTCTAAATGTTAAAAAATAAATAAACAGAAAGTACTTACATAGTTTTAAAAGGTACTTTATAAAAATGTTCTTCTAATTTTTACGAGATAAAATATTACTCTTCGGCCCATAAACTATTTCCATGCCAAATATCACGTAGAACCGTTATTCCGTCGCTTGCATTACACATTTTCGCATAGACGTAAAAAATTCCCATTAGGAAAACCAAGAAACCAAGAATTTTACTCTTGCTCAGCAAAACTATACAATACTCTAAATAATTGTAACGCACTATTTACCTGACAGATACACTTATTTAAGATGCCTAATTTACATCTATACAGATGCCTATCTAGTTTTTCAATTACTGAACGACTATGCGCGCTTGCGCAGAATTATTTTAAAAGTTGTTCAGAGTATTTATATCCTAATTAAAGGCAATTTGTATACTTTTAAAGTCAAATTAAGGTATTTGTGTCGTTATTTTAAAGGTATGTTATAGTTTTCGAATAAGAATCCCATGGAGTCAATACTACGGTAAGGTTTTACGATGTTCTTAATAAGAGTAAAGTGGTACTAATTATTTCGTTTAAGTATTATACTTAAAATAACTTTATATTTATTAATATTAACTTATTTATAAATTTAATCTAATTATAAAGTACATTTTACCTTAACTATAAATATTATAAACATTAATAAAATAAATAATATATTTATTCCTCAAAATATTAATTTGCATTGTTGTCAGTTGTCATCTGGCAGAGTGCCAATAATTCTGCCAGCATTGCCACATTGAATGGCAATGTTAACAGCGACAAGATTTTTCGCAATACCTTGAAAAGGTAAATATAACTATATTACTTGTGTTGTTTAGAAGAGAAAACGAAATACGACTCACTGATTGCTTTTTTAAAGTCTTTAATTCGTTGGACAGCTTCATTGGGTTTATCCTTAGAGTATATAAGAAAGTATAGAGCAACCCTACAGAAGTATGAACTGTGAGCACGGGTATGAACAACGCGACCGCGACACGAGCTCCATCCGCGATCATACCTCGATCGACTGCAGTTTAACTAGGCTCCACGAGCCAAAAAGTTACATTTTAGCTTATAACGTGGTTAACTGTTGTGTTAAATTTTGCAAAAACGACTAGAAAACATAATTTCAAAATTATATTTTAACATTTCAATGATGAGACCTGCTTACGCTCTGCATAAGTCAATGTTGTTGACGTTATCACTCTATACTTTATTTGTTACGTTACTTATATCCAACATATTATAGATAGGCAGTTGCTCCGTTAAAAACTGATATTCAACTACATCTGGTTAGATTAGAAGCCGACTCCAACAAAGTTTGGGAATAATAAGCCTAGGAGGATGAGGATTATGGTGTTAACTAAAACATGCATAGTATGCTTATGTAAAGACATTTCAATACAACCGCAATCCACAAAATATACCACAATTCACAACACTAGTATTGATCTCAACATAAATCAACGCTTAGATTGGATTACAAGCATCATTAGCAAGCATTGAATCCCTGAGCATCAGAAATAATCAATACTTGCTAATGATACCTCCGATCCAATCAACATATGGACTGGTTGGTGTAATTATTCCAACTACAAAAACTGGGTAATCCTTTTTAAGGGTACATAGATCATCGTGGTCTCTGTATGTAGTTACGCCAATGATACCAGAGGGATGAATTGTTGGTCCACCAGAATCTCCTTCGCAGACTACAGCAGATCGATCGCATTTTCTTGCTAAACAAAACGCTGGCGTCACACGCTTAGCAACCTTTTTAGCACACCTTACAGCTATAACTTCTATCATTTTTAAAGTATCAGACTTCTTTGCTACACCTGACGTATTAGTTAGTCCATAACCAAATGAAATTGCTTCTTGCCCGATTAAAGTGGTGTATTCTAAAGCGCTGACACGACCGTATGCATTTAGATTTACTTTTTCAGTTTTAAGTAGAGCTATATCATTAACAATATTTCCGTAAAACGTGTCCTTGTATGATGGATGTATGAAAATAGAGAGCACTGAGGCTACGGTGTCAGAAGTGTTCTGAACGCCATATGTTAGGGCATGAACTACTTCGTTTTCTTGCATAAAAATCTTGAACATGTCATGAAAGCCATGAGGACAGTGAGCTGATGTTAATGTCCAAATGGGAGTTAATACGGAGCCAGTGCAATATTGTATGCCAAACGCCATTTTAGGTGATTTAATTATTCCTGCTAATCTTGCAACGTATGGATATTTCCCTTGGTCTGCGTTTTCACCGCCAATCATTCTTAATCCTGGATGCCCATATGTTACCTGTATAGCAATAAGCAACAACAAAATGTAGAATACTGCATAATTCATTTTCTTCTGCTCGTTTTTCCATTTTGTATGGTATTACATCTTGTTGTATTATTCTCTTAGATTTTTAATTTGGTGGTCCAAATATAATATGGTACGACATTTGGATATATGGTCGTGAATTAAACGTAACAAGTGTTCAATGCAGTTGTTCTATTAGTTTTTGGTATTGGATATTTTTATGATGCAAATAAAATAAAAAACTAATTTATGTTTATTGATTGCATTATATACGTTTTCTTTCGAACTTTCTAACAACATAACAATCTTGATTTTATACACTTGACAGTGACATAGAATTTTTTTAAAGAATTTAAAATTATTTTAAATCACTATTAATATTTACTTACAAATATACCTTCTCTTTTTCTACTTCTTCAAAGCAATTTTTTTTCAATTAAGTTTGTCATAATTATTATCATCCCTGTCTAAGTCTGCTGTGATTTCTTATAACTGAACATTTGAAGAAGCCCCTTTAGTAGGTACTCCTTCTACTTAGAGTGCTACTTGAACTTATGAAGGTTGGCAGTTCTTCATAATTCTTCTATCAGCTTAACGGTTCCACCTTGGGTTAGGTTAATAAAAAAAGCTTAATAGGGATATTGACTATATTTATTAAGTTAGTACTTTACCTAAAACTTGAAAAAAAAAACAAATTTTAAAGTTCCAAATAATTACACACACATTGAACATTCTTTGTTAACAGAGACGGAACTTTGGAAAGATGACGTCATTATTCTAATGTCAAAGTCAAAGAACTGTCACTTCATATTAATTTTGCAGGAAGAGGATAGCCATAACACCCTCCAGAATTCTAGAAAGCATAAAACTTCAGCATTAAGCTTACCTAAGCGACTGATTGTATTTTTTTTCACATATCCTTTTATTTTTAAACTTTCTTTATGGTCATACAAAATAAATATACTTTTTTAATAGTTGCCAGTCTCATTTAAAATATGTATATTAAAAAGTTTACTTTATTTTGTTATGTTATATGTTTGTTATGTTATAAACTGGTGTCTCTGAATGTACTCAAGATAATAGGTCAGCGCTGATCTGAATACCGCGGAAGCCGGCATCACGTAGCGTACGACAATGTGGCCTGCGCCTGCCCATATTTACCGTCCCATTCAATGTTTTTAATTATAAAACCCCTTTAAACTATCGAGATATACTGTGGCGATAGTATTATGACTTAGTTGATGGACATTGTGATGTCTCAGCCTTAGGCTTAGTCATTCGCCCCGTTTACACTTTGCCGTTAGTCCTGTTTCGGGCAATGTACAAAGTCAAATTTAATTTCGTCGTAATCAAACGTTGCTTTAACACACTTTGGAAATTTGTAAAATATAATTATTAAATAAGAAAATTTGAAAAAACAACTGATACGGATGGGATCAGTTGTTTCCCAACCGTTGGTCCGTGTTGGGATCCCATCCGTATCAGTTGTTTTTTCAAATTTTCTTATTAAATAATTATAGGTATTTAATAAGCTATCATGTAAAAAATTCACAAAAATTTGTAAAATATTATATTAAACACTAACTATTATCTACGACATCGTCTATATTTGGAATAAAAAATTATACATTCTTGATAACAGAACTCGACAAAATGTGTAGAACAGCTGATTTTTTTTCGCGATTCAAGGTTGGTCCCATAATAAAAATCGCGTCACCTAGCCCATGAAAAATCTTGATCTCATCTCTCAGATGGTTCAAAAATCTCTACATTCTCAAGCCGATCGGTCCTTACGCAACTCAGCAATATTACAGTAGACTTCATAATAATAAACAACGTCGATAAAATAGTTTCCCTACGTATCTAAAACACTCTAAGATGAAAGAATGTGGCAGTTGCGACGTATGCGCATAGCTTGGCTATTTAGCGGTAACCCCTGCGCGCTGGGATGCGCCGGCGCATGCCTCCGCGATACTGATCGAGACTTTACAGTTAAGACTTTGTCGCCCGTGTCATTAGCTCCCTGCTTTATGTATACGGCTATATTCTATTAAGTGTGATTCTAATCACAGTTATTTATAACTTAGTTCAAATTTTAGGTGTAGAAAGGTCACAATAGATGCTGAGAGGTGCGATTCGCAGGTCAAGCAAAGTGCTATCTGGGTGTCAAGTTGTTCATCATCTATAAGTATAGTTTGGTGTATAATATTTGTACACTTTGTTGTTGTATTTTATTTAAATTAAACTTTTAAGTTATCAACTTGCAGAGGGAACTATATGTACTATCGTGGACAAAGCCGGTGCACCACTTTTAAGCCACAGCCGCTACGCACGTAGCATCGTTCAAAGCATTTTGATGGCAAAGTGGTGCACCGTTTGTGTCCGCGATAGTACATAGGTAAATATCAGCTACTTGAAAAATCTCTTAGTTTTACTGGTTTCCTTACGATGTTTTCCTTCACCGTTTTAGTAAGTGATAATTAATCCAAAAACTCAGAGGTGCGTGCCTGGGTTTCGAACCTACGACCTTTGACTTGGCAGTCCTAAGGTCATACCACTAGGCTATCACTGCTTAAAAATAGGTAAAAAATTTGTATGATCTGTTTCTCTATTCTGGCTCAGTTGCAAGACTTTGAATCCAAAACCACTGTTACTGTTACTGTCAGCCCATATCCCACTGCTGGGCAAAGGCCTTTCCCTCCAAAAACTTACATGTCTTTCGATCTAAGGCCAGTGTGGACCAGTTGTTATTTATTGGTTCTGTCCGATTCGTCCTACTATCTGTTTCGTGGTCTGCTGCGACGCTGTCTTGCTGTATCAGGGCTCCACTTAGTAAATAAAATAAATAAGTAAAGTTCCACTTAAATACTTAATAAGTCCAAATGATTCCAAACATAATTGCTGTATTAAATAGGAGTAGGATACAGTTACATGGCTTCGGGCGCCGTGCATAAGTGCGCAACTGAACGGACATGGTGCTATTGTGCCCGGCCGATCCGAGATATGGCTGAGTTCCAAGTTTTACAGTTACCACGCTATGCGCCGCGTGTGTGGCTGTCTTTCCACTGATATATGGCTTAGATGTGGGCTGGTTCTAGCCCTGTTGGATAGACTTATCTTAGTTTTGGTTAGAAGGATGGATGGAGATTTTCTAACATTTTAAACTTGCAAAAACCAAAAATTAGAACATGATTTTTTTTTAATGTCTTCAGCTATCTCTGATTTTGTTAATGAAGTTTAGGGATATACTTAAATTTTCTAGATATATACAATAATAATACCAACAATACTTTAGTAATACAATAATAACAATAATTCTTGTACAATACTACAATAATAACAATAAAATTCTTGTACAATAATATTTGAACATGAAAATAAATTAATTTTTTTTACTGTCTTCACATATCTCCTCTGACTTTGTTAATGAAGTTTAGGGACATTCTTAAATTTTCTAGATATATACCTATGTAGTTAAAACAATATTTGTAAGAACGGTTCATTAGGATTCATTGGTCCAGTGTGCAGATCTATTAAAAGATTGAGAAAATTAAAAAAGCGGAATGTCTACGAGTTTTCATAGCGAATATGTTATTTATCTACCCTCTTGATCACAATGCGACTAACAAATTAAATAAATCTAGTCCGGAAAGTCTAATTCCAAACATTCTAGTGGTAGAATCGCCTTTTGTGGACACACCACAGAAACTTTGTAGCCAGGGGTGCTAAACGTTTTTATTTGCAAAGTTATCGTGACATTGTCACAAAGTTTTTTTTTCTTTTTTAATCTGCTGGGTGCAATAGGGTGTTCTGGTGAATAATTTTTCTGGTTAATCAAAATAAATTACTAAATTATAAGAATAAGTTAAGTTTATAAGTTAAGAATAAGTTTTTCTTAATTCTTTATATTGTACTCTGCACAAGTGTATGGAAAAAAAAATGGTCTTGTGTCTTGGTTTAAATATAAAATCTGATACATATATATGCGTTACAATCTGCTAATTTATATCGCATTTAATATCTATTTTATCCAAGTCTAATATTATATCATTCTGTGTATAATAATAATGATTTTAGAATTTTCATTCCCTATTATATTCGCTTAGGGGTGGAATTTTAACATACTTTCCATGGTGCAACTACAGGGTATTTATGGAATATTTCCTTCGAATTTCAAGGCCCACGAGTTTCAGTTGTACGTTGTCTGTTAGTCAGTCAATCACTATACTTTTTTATAGTTAAAAAATAATCCAAAGTTATTTAATTTAAAACTTTGTAAGTTTAACGTTGACTACTGCTGTCTGACGTTATAGTTGTACTTAACATAGCTTTCTTCCATTTTATGTTATGATATTGTTGGTTAGAGATTATTTATAGCCGTAGATGACAGTCACTGGTTAGCATAAAGGCGGAACTATATTACTGTAAGCGCGGGAGAAATTACGACGTATTTCTTTAAAAAAATCTTTCGAAATAGGGTGAAATAATGTACGTATTTTTTAATTGTTTTCTAAATTATTTATTGCTAAGCTTTAGAAAAAGTATTGAAATTTTTTCCACCAATCAATTTAAGAGGTAACAAAAATAAATATTTAATAAGAAATTTGAAAAATCAACTGATACGGATGGGATTGGAACCCACGATCTTCGGCATACCGTGCCGACGCTCTAACCACTGAGCCACCCTATCCCATCAGAATCAGTCGAAATTTCAAATCTCTTTCTACGCCTAAGGCTCTTTTCAAAATGTTTCAAAATATTTAATAAGCTAACTTGTAAAAAACTCACAAAATAGGTAGTAAAAATGTTTAGCTTTATATTTTGGTGTTTAATTTGATTAAAATAAATATAATTTTATTTAAAAAGAAATTATTAATGGCAGCTAGATTATAGTTTATTAAATATCACACAGAATGTATGTATTCAATATTATGCTTTCTATTAGAATTGCGCTCACCTGCGATTCAAATGTCTCTGGTATCTGTTATTAAATAATTTCTAGTTCCTATGGATTATAATGAATAGTGATTTATTTTTGCATTGCTGTAACTACTTAACGTACTTTCTGATAATTTTGAATTGCCTTTTTAATGTTGTATGAATAAAAAAATATATCTAGATCATCATCTTCTTCCTGCCCTTGTCCTAATTTTAATTAGGGTCGACTCAATAGGTTTTTTCTTCCATTCATCTCTATTAGTTGTCATGTCACTGCTTACTCCCTTCTATCCTGTTTTTGATACAATCTTTACTCTGGTCTACGTCTATTCTTATGACCACATTCATACTTAAAACCTTTTTCACAACATGTCTTTCATCCCAACAACTTAACATAAACATAGGTAACATAACAACAAACGTAAAGAAAATGTTTCTAGATAGGTACCTAAATATTTTTAAGACTTATTTCTCAATTCGAAATGCATAGAAAAAGGAAAAATAACTAAAAACGACAATAATTTTATGAAGATATTTTTTTGCTTATTGAAATGTGCGTCGTATAAAAATACACCCTAATATTATTACAATCTAGCTTTATAGTTATGCTAATAAGTAAATAATTTCTAACTAATATTATTAACATGTCATTGTACTAAGAATTTTCTTTTTAACTCTATTAAGGCGAAATTAAGACATTATTTGGTCCTTTGGTCCGCAAATTATTCCTACCCTTCACTTGTCTGCAATGTGTCCGCAGCCTAACCGTCTACTAACAAAGTTTCAGTTCCCGTTGGACTATTCTATTTATTATGATATGTTTACGACGCAAGAATATTCATCTCCGCGTAATATGCAGATTGGTTTGGAAGGAAGTCCTGTCCTTTTGATTAATATCTAAGTTTCAATGAGTTACCGAACCCACGCGAGGCCTAAGGGGATTTTTGTGTAGATGCTGGTGAAAAGTTTTGACTCGCATTAAGTCGAATCTACAATAGATAATGTGCCAGCCAATTAAAATTTCAATTTCAAAAATGTGTTTATTCTTTGAGACTACGATAGACTAGGATTTTTTCTCCTTTGGTCCTTCTTCAACATTTAATTTGTTTTGTTTAATTATGTAATGAATATTAAATATTAATTATTGGACAGCACGTAAAACCGTCACACAGGCGCCGGTATTGGACAAGGCGATTGAGGGAATAGAGATAGTTTCCATACATACTTATGCACATAAAGTCTTAAATATCCTCTGCTTAGTTGGCTAATCTTTGTTGAGATTGATCGGTGTGACCAAAATTCGGTCAGGAGGACATTGTTTCAATGATAATTTACCTTCAGGTAGATTCTGAGATTATCTGACACGAAGTGAGAGAAATTAACACGTTCCGTCTTTAGAACTAATGTTGGCAAACAATAAATACCTTAATACCTATGCTAACCATGTCACAAGCTTGATAAGAATATCCTATTCAAATTGAAAATCGTGAATTGAATGCAAAATTAAACTAAATTTGACAGCCAGCCATTATTGAATTCCATGGGACACCTGATGGCTTTGCTCAAAGCAGCAATTACTATTTCGGAACTATAGACCATAAAACTTAATGGCTACTTCATATAGTACGCGTAGAATAGCGTTCTATAAGTGTCCCGAATGGAGTAGGTTCCAAAGTAACATTTCATGATAAACTTAGGTATAAGTAAGCTTGAATTATTTACAATATTTGTATATATTTTACTTATAAATACGTGTCAGTTTTCAAATTCTAATAAAACCATTGTTCTAATAGCCGATCAGACTTTACACGATTCGACAATCAAAACTAATCCAATCGATTTTATATAAAAGTTGGGAACAACAACACAAAAGCGCTGGTCCTTTGATCCGCCAATTTATAAGGACCAGAAATCGAGACACAGCAACGCACGCGCAAAAGGTTATTTTAAAATAAATTATTATTAACCTACCCGTAACAGTAACACAATACTTCTAAGTCCAAGTTTTCGGTTCGTATAATGTTCAGTATAATTTTATCAGGCGCGTTGTTTTGAAAATTCACAGTTGAATGCATTGGGCTAGTAAGGTTTCTTGTGACTACGCTTCGGGTAATTTTTTTTCTTTTTTATCACGGACCTTTAGTATTTGGTTGCGAATGCCGAAAAGGGCAGACCACCTAATAAGCTTACTATAGCTGGTTAGGTGAGTCATTGTTTTATTATTTGGAACCTATCAGTGCAGCGGTGCAGTGGCTGTGACCAACAGGTCTTGGGTTCTTGGAGATTATTTCACGGTATTTGTTTAGTCGATATCGAGTTTATAATAAACTACTACGTCAAGCATGACATCTTATTTATGCGACTGGCCTTTTATTGTTGTATCTGTCTTTTTAATATTTGTCACGTATGGTCACACAAAGCGAAACAATGTGTTTTTATTTCCTTTTGAGTGTTAGTAAATGAAATTATGACTTTAAACTGTACCTAGAATACAGACGAGAATTTTTAAAATTGGAGCAAGATTTTATAAATAATGCGATTAATATAAATATACACGCATATTTCCGCATAGCAGCAGCAGAGCAGTGATAGCCTAGTGGTATGACCGTTGGACTGCCAATATAGGGAGTCAGTACCCTCATAAAATCCTGACAACTAATCTAACCTTAGAATATCGTATCCCTTTGGGTTGCGGGGGTCAAATAGGCAGTCGCTTCGTAGAAAACTGATATTCAGCTGCATCTGGTTAGATTAGAAGCCGACCCCAACAAAGTTTGGGAATAATAAGTCTAGGAGGATACACACGCATATTTCCGAATCCGAATGTTTTATATCTCTTAGATTAATGCACCTGGACCTTCTAAAGAAGAAAGACCAAACGAAGCTACAAAGGACCAATCAAAACTAGCTGTATTCCACATTCATACAACTTACCCAGCCTCAATACTAGAAACGGACCAACTTTCTGCTGGTCATAAACAAGTTAACTCTAACTTGGAAATCCTGAGACATTCAATAACAAATTCTTAAGCACGATTGTCAAGCGGTTCTAAATAATTCTAAGTTAGAATTGTGGGCGTTTGTAATTTCACTTTGCAACTTGTAAGTTATATACTAGTACGTAGTTAGGTAGTTTTCATTTATGAAGTGTAGCTGTAAACGTTGCAAGCCTAGCTATCTTGGGTATCGCAATAAATCAATTTAATGTGTAAGATTTTCTTTACGTTTTATAACGCATTTGGAATTATTATTAAAATTGGTCATTTCAATGGATTTACTGGTAAAAAAGACAGACAACTGCAGTATCTATCTACAGCGTGTAACAGAAGTCTGAAATAATACTTAAAGGCATGTATGTGTGTCATGAAGAGAATCACCTGTGAAAATATTGAATGCAAAAGAGGCATTTTTTTTTCAAACAAAATAATTCTTTTGATTTCATTTTCTTCAATAATGACAGATTTCATTATCCTACGCGTGCCTAGTGCTTAAAGAATTTATTGAAGGTAAATAACCGGATTCGTGTTGATTCACCTTTCAGCTGATTTCTAGGGATGTATTTGAAAGATTTTAGTGAAAACTTTGACCGTGGCTCAAGGATTGTTTATAGGGTACCTTATACATCCTTAATGTATTATTTCTTACTTCTGTTACACGATGTATATGGTCTGTTAAATCTATGGACAGCAGACGCTAGATCAAAAATGGTTCCTACTTCTGTCTATTAAATCGCTCATAGATTAATACTTTAATGTATAGATATTATAGCTTGGCAAAAAAGAGTCTGAGGCGGTAACAGCTGAAACTAAAAATTAAAATCTTAAAAACTAAGTTTGTGAGTACTAAATTATCTTAAAAGTGATTCATTTGATTTTATTTTGATAACAAAAATCGTCATAGAAACATGTACGTACTAAATAACTTGTAATTTTGAATTGTAGCATAAAAAGTGCGCTAGTGGCGCCCCCAATTTTTGCAAACTCTTTTTGCACAAACTGTATTCGAGCTCCAAATAACATGCATTATACGTGCAGAATGATTTACTGGAGTTAATTAAGTGTAATTTTTTATATACCCTAACTTAATAATTCAGATAAACTTGAAATGCGCGGGCGCAAGTGAATTAATCTATGCGACTAACCCATAATATAATTATGTTTTTAAGTAGTAATGTTAGCAAGTTTAACAACGTTTAATTCATTGATATTCAGGAAACGTTTAGATCGTATTGTATTAATTTTCATAATATTATTGTTTACTGGATAATATTTATATTATGAATATTTTAGCAAAATTATTCAGTAAGTCAGGTTTACATAGTTACGACATAGATTTACTACTTATTTAATTGTCTATTGCAGTCTAAAGATAATGTTATTACCACTTTTGATCAAACCAACAATACTTTTCAATCATTTCTTATTAAATGCTTAATGAAGACCATAATTCCTTTTTAAAACATTGATAGAATTTTCACCTTCCACATTCCACATCAAATACATCTCAGCTATCATGTTGGTTTCCATAAAATGTTTTCTTTCACCACAATTTTATTAACAAGTTATAACTAACCTTTTTTTTATAAGCAAGTTATAACTAACCTTACGCTAAGACAAAAAAGGTTAGTTACCGCTAGTCTCTCACAACTCCTAACGCTTACAGCTATACTACGGAAACTAGGGAAATCTCAGTGACAGATTATACAAGACAAAATCCCATAACTTCTGCGTATTCAGTAATACATTTAAGTTTTCTTCCAACATCTAATCTTCAACTTAAAACGCACATTAAGTCCGTCTCTTACTGAATATCAAGCTCTTTACTATTGCCAAGTTCGTCATCAATCTTAATACTACTAATCTGGAAGTATGTTTGTTTGTAGCAACTGTTTTTAGACTATCCCTTCTTATTAATTAATTGTAATCAAAGAGTAACAGCATTGAGTTACTTCAATGCTGTTACCCCCAAACAAGGTGTTAGACTTAATTTTGTGATTTAGATGTCCGTAATGATAGAAAAGAGTAAGATTAACTTCTAAACAATTAGTATTACGTTTCTATCGACTCTTAGGACCATTTTTTTTGAAGAAAAACTGATTTTATTACAAAAATATTGGTCTTTGGAATCAGTCATTTCTAGAACCACTCGATTTCTTACAAACAAAGCCGCAGTCGGAGCTAGTAAATTCAACATAACGGGCACGTTTGACTAATGTTCAGTCGATGTTAGCACTCGCAGTAAGTGCGTTCTCTGTCGCCACGCGAATTGATGACGCTTTCTGTGGCTTTTAGATAGCTCAGCTTTATTTATAAGAGTGGTTAGCTACTGTGAGTTTAAAGGTTGTATGTAATCGTAGTTACGTCAAGTTAAAGAATGATAATCAGTAGCACCTATCTCAAACAGAAATCCTATCAATTATAGTAATGATTGTCAGAATTCTGATATCTCGTAGCGTTTGACTATGGACTATATTTGGTATTAAACAGTGCCATAAAAAATATAAGTTTATAAAATACATATGTCTGAATATAACCACAAGTAATTAAAACTTTTTAGCAACTTTTACATGCTGGTTCTTTACTGCGCAAATCGGCTTTCATGAGAGAAAGAGTGCGCGTACCTAAGGACAGAAATAGGCGATTGCATTCGATTTTTTACCCAATTAATTCCGTAAATGCTTGATCATGTATAACCGAGAAAACTCAGCTATTGCAAAAGATTGAATTTTTATTGAAATTCTAAGACGTTTTTTTTATTATTAGACTTCGTTTACCTTCTATCCAAACCAGTCTCCAATCAGATACAATTTAGTAATCAAAGCCTACCATTTCAATAATTTCTAACGGCCTATCTGGTTACACCATGCAACTGGAGCAATTTTCCTATAACCTACTGACACGGGCGTCGAGTTTCAACTGGGCGACGAATCGTTTACTGACCGCAGGGTTGGGTTACTTCTAGTGTGAGACGGATGGTCCTTGTCTCTGTTTATTGATGAGTTCACTAAATTATAGCGGTTTTGGAAGTATAAGACCGTAATGGTCCTTATGTCTGTGTAAATATTTTTCACTCTAGGAATTTTATACGTGTGGAGTATCATGAATTCACAATGCACAAACAGCTACACTGAAACTAATAGGTATTTAGGATCAGACGATTAGTTTTCTTGTGTGATAATTGAAACTCGTGCCAATGTATTGATAAAAAATTAATGGATGAGAATAAGGACCAGATTTTATAGTACAGTCGGCTGCATATCAGTGGTAACAATTTGACATTGACAGCACCCTTATTGCGTAGAACTAAAGGTGCTTTTCGTAGTGCACGTGTTACCACTGTCATGCGGTTGACTGTACCTAGGCGATTTTAATTTTAATGTCTCGGTTTGGATTATGGTTCCAAGCAATCTCCAAAATCTATACCAATAGGCGTAAGATAAAAAACTGGTTTTAAATATCCCAATCTTACACGTAAACCCTAACTTACCTTGGTGTGAGTAAACTTGACTGATAGCTCGTCATTTGTTCTTGTTATCTATTATTTCTTATTGCCGTGGGCGGTGTGAAATATGGCAGAGTTTGCGCAGTCAAGTCATGCGCCCATTTTTCTTGGCGCTACCGAATCGGTTGCGAAGTTTTTTGTAAATCTATTTGTTTGTAGTTCTGAGTTATGTGTGAGAATGGAAGTTCTTTAGAGTAAATTGTATGTGACCTTATAACTCGTTAATACATAGGATTTTTTGTTTAAATTAATCTGTATTTAAAAAAATAGGACCATGACTAACAGACACGCAAAGCCTAACACTTTATGCGCGTGGTATTCAAACTCCTCTTCGATATCCCCATTTTACTCGCTTAGGGGTGAAATTTCCAACGTGTATCTTTCCTCAGTGTATGTTTAAAGTACGTACTTAAGAAAAAATATCTCCAAATTTCAAATCTCTAGGTCCACGTGTTTAAGCTATGCGTTACCTGTCAGCCAGTTATGATATTGTTTTATATTTCATGTCCATACAGGGACAAATTAAATATGTGAGCGAAACTTCACTGGAGTGTTAGGTAACAGGTAGGTGATAATAATATAAAAAAAATAATATATTCTGTTCTACACTTTGTGCCCAACAAAGAAATTACTTCATATTATATAAATAATAAATTCTGCTTTATATTAAATTAATTTATACCAAACATAAAAATATTATTTATATAATCTTTTATTGATACCTAACACTTCTGTGAATTTAGTAAGACCACCTTAATAGCCACAATTGTAAGTCGTGATCTTAGAATTATTCAGGATTAATATATTATATTAACGATCAATAGCTGTGCAATTATTCGCGAAATCTATCTGCGACTGACTGTTGTAATATCAAGATTAACCGAGTTTAGTCCTTAGAAGGATTATAAGTGACAGTATCTTAAAACTCGAGTCAAGCAAAGACTGGTAGCGTTATACACTTTTTTCTCGAAGGGCTTCCGTTTGAGATAAGAATTTTATCTAAATCGTTTAACAACTTTGGTTTAAAAAAGATAATATTTGGTTGAATGTACATTTTTTTAAAAGATAGTAAGGCTTGGTTAATGAACTATTACTTTTTAACCTGTCAAGAATTTAAATGGTCGCGCGCGAGAAAGGAATGTTTCACTTTATTTTTGACGATTTATTTAAAAGTTGTCAAAAATGTTTTTTATGACGTATTGGGTTAAAATAGTTTTTATATCTTTTTAAGTTTTTGGTAATTAAAAGCTACGTGTCTCAATAAAACTTAACATCGGGTGGCTTTAACATTGTATTTATGTCAGAGTGGATGAACCATTCTCCCTTTATTTCGTTTGTGAGACAAAGGCTAATTTATTATACAATTTTTTTTTAAAACCAGCCAAATATAAGGAGGTAGTCAGGTCTAACTAAACAGCTTTCTCCAAGGAACATACATCGAAAATTCAATTTCTCATACAAAAGTAAGTCACGTGACCGGTCGTTTTGTATGAAAAGTCAATTTAAAATTCTTAGATTTCGAGTTGTTCAGTTTTAAGAGCCTGTATACCACTTAAAATTTGACTGGTCTTTAAAAAATCAGGTTGTATATTGATGATTGATTTTTACTTGAAAATTACTTGATATACTTGTTTAATATATTTGATCGTTTCCTGGTGACTGCGAAGGTTTAACCGATCCTTACTCTAGTTACTAACGGCGTGTAACTACTAATAATATAGGCGCTGGAAACGGTAACCACGTTTATTTGTCAGACTCAATATAACCATCAAGTGAACCCGTACAAAACACTAGTCTATTATTCTATTGTCACTACTTTTTGAATTTAGAATACAAAATAGAAATCCAAAAAGGTAGTCCAAAAAGGTGATGTTTAAATGAGTTTGTAACATACATCTCAACTCTACTACATAATTATGTTTAATAAAAAATCAACCACAACTTTTTTCGTCTCTTACCTAGTTTATTTTCGGCTCGCATCATTTAATCCGCATACCACACATAAAGTTTCAATTTATTCGTGCGACATAAAACTAAAAATACTTTAAAGTGGATGCCTCGGTATCGCATAGAGCAATGACATATCGTTTGAACGTTAAGATCGGCGCACGCACATGACGGGACCAACCATCGCTCACTCATGTCATAATAACGGTACTGACTTAGGATCAGACTGTAGACTTCATACTTTTCTAAAATAAAATTATGATACTCTTTTTAAACAGTTCAAGAACTATACATAATGTAAAATGATTTATTTCAAATAAAATTTTGGTCCTTCGGTCCGCTAGTTAGACTTTTACTAGAATCAAATCAATGGATTAAGAAAATTCGAATTTTCTGCGTGCAACGTGCAAACGTTAATGTTTTTTTTCATAGTCTATGAAAAACGTGAGTGATTGAAATTGTTCGCCAGCAGAAATACGTTATACTATGCCAACTATTATGACCTTTTAAGGATAGTCTGTAATTTACTGCAGCTTTCTCTTTGACACTAAAGCTAACTGTTGAAAACATTCAATTGACTTCTCCTATTATCTATGATTCCAATAATTTATGTTTAATTAAATAATTGTTGTTAACAAGCATCGTGTTAGGGAACAAATAATTTCTGCTGAAGGATTGGTATGCTTTAATTTAAAAACTTACTTTTAAAAAATTAGTTTAACTTAAAAACTATGTCAATTGTTATATTTGCCGACCTAACCCAAATTGTAAGGGGATCACGTATGTCAAGGCCGGTATCCAATCAAAAATTGGACCATATTTCCGGCCAAAACACTCTTGAAGTCAAGTGTCTTCCAGCAGAGAACGTTCGCTCGCACCGTAACCTGCCTTTGCAGGTTTTTTACCTTTTAACACACCCTCCAAACAAAAAACTACCCTAAAAGGATAAAAATAGGGCTTAAAATGTAACGGGACACGGATTGCAACCACGCTCACTCTTATTTAAATAAGGTAGTCGGTGTGTGAAAGAGATAGGTGAAATTAGGGATGTGTAGGAATAGGATAGAAGATGGCGATGTTGCCGCGCTTTTGATAGTGATGGGAAGTGAGAAGCGTTTTTTGGATCCTCCTTTTTATCGCTGAATCTTCAGTGAATATTTCATACATGATTTTGATTTTAGGAAATTATTTTAGGTTAAGAAAACTAGAAGTATCCATAATTAAAGTTACCGTAAAATAGGTAAAAAATAAACATTAAAATTTGATGTCAAATATCAACTTCTGGATTTAATATATATTGGCCTTCAAAAAATAGTTTAATTATAACGAAGACGTTTACGTGTAGGTAGAGATATAAATAATTAAATCATTTTAGGTTTAAAACTACACTATCATATATAAATTAGAAGGAAGACTATGAATATCTAATTAAAATAAATTAAGAAAAATCTCGTGTCTATCAAAGGATTTAAAAAAATCTAATAAAGCAGTGATTCATATGTTGTGTTAAATGAATTCTAAAGTTTAAATGTCTTTTATTTGCAACGAAATTAGTATTATCATTTCGTTCTTATGTCAAAACTGGCTTAGATTTTTCACAAAACTGCTTTTGAGATAATTATGATGTGTTGAAATATATGCATTTGTAATGTGTTATGAATAGCTTGCCATTTAAGCTATGGACATTAATGACGTCGCTTTATTGAGAATATTATTTACCTATTCTTTTTTCATATAATTATGTATAATATTCTACACAATACAGATGCTAGTCACAACAAAATATTCAATATATTATTTCTGAATGAGCTTAATTACTGGATTTAGAATTGATAATAATTCTAGTTTCTGTTTTGATCCGGGAAACCGGATTTATGTAATTTGATCTTATCAATGTGTTTCGTATAATAATTTATTTTCCGTCCTTTTATAAAAAATTAAATTCTGTTTGATAAAGTATTAAGCATATGCTCCATTATGTCTTTATCATAATTTTGACACTGCTTCTATCACCATTGAAATAAAAATACATAAAATAATATCATTTCTAATCCATATCGATATACTTACGTCCCATCCCTAGCAGCCAGATGGCGTCGACAGGCGCTGCGAGCCGACAACTCGAATTCGGCCCGTTCGGAATTCCTCGCGTCGCCTCCGCCCCGTGATGCGTGCACGCCACGAGTTTCGGGGATTTGGGAGACCGCGCAGGGATTCTAGTGGGAATCGCGTTTTTGGAATGGCATTTTGAGTTTTATTGGCTAGGTTTTGTAGAATTGAGAAAGGTTGAGGGTTAGGTTGGCATATTTAGCTGATTGTAAACTGTTATGAAGATACGTAATATGACGTCACGCCTCACACAATCGAAGAGAGACAGAGTTATCTGGTTGTTTACGATCGTACGCCTAGAGTAGTATATCAGTATTTATCAGTTAGATTGCTTCTGAGAACTTTCTACCATATAACCTACCTGAGGCCTGATTTGAGAATTGAATACATTTTCTACTTACTGGACAAACAATACAGACATAGTAGGTACTACTGGAGATATCTCCACTAGTATCAAAAAGGACATTAAATATAATAGTTAGGTATATACCTGACTGATATGTAAAAGATCTAAAGGTATACTCAACTAACGAATCGAATTCTTAAAAAAAAATTCACAAACCAACGTCAAAAGACAAGAACCAAATGCTTTTAAACACAAGTAAGTACAACTTTACGGAATATCCTTGTAGAAAATTTTACGTTTAGACAAAAGTTATTACTTCTGAAGTGTGGAAGATCATAGCTTAGTGGTAATTTAATTGCAAAGGGCCAGAGGCTTTAAGACAATCGATGTTTGAATGAATCATCTTTCTCTTCACTATTGTATATTGTGATGTTTGTAGTGTTGTATCCATAGAACTTTATGTGGTTGGTCTCTACGATTTCGGAACCGTCAAGGAATTTATTTTACTCTCAAGCGACGTGTATATTTTTTTATAAATATGGTATTGACATTGTAAATATGAAATCGAGACGTCAATGAAGCAATATGTCAATGAAGCAATTGGATGATTGATTTTTGGGTTAATTTTGATCTCTTATTTATGTTGTAAATTTACCTTCCTTCGACTTCAGAAGTTATAATATCCTTTATATTCTTGTATAAATATCAAATTTCATCTGTTATTCTTACACCTATTTTTTTATTTATATTTGAAAACTGTGAAAATTGTAACCAAATGTATTGTCCTACCTATATCTATTTGTTTATCTAATAAATAAACAAAATGAAAAAAAAAGAACATTTGAAAATCTTGATTCAAAGTTGTTAAATAAAATTAAAAACGTAATAATAACGTTAAAATAATACAGCCAATAACGTTAAAAGGGCCAGCGGCAAATGCATTTTTCTTTCTTTTTTAATTTATAAAATATTTATTTTATTGAAAATTATTAAATTTTGTATAAATCTTAATTTAGTTAAATACTCAAACCATTTTACGAGCAAATAATGTGTACGTAAGTTCGTAAGTTAGATGACCGTTGGAATTTTGCGAGATTTCCAATGTGATTCATGTCTTGTGAGTGATGTGCGCATGCGACGAATACTAAACTATTAAACGTGATCTAGTATACAAATCTGGCTGTCTATCATAAATAATAAACCTTTGGTCCCGTTTCGTAATGTAAGCTTGGCTCACAAGTCACAGTAGCGTTTGTTTGCCCAGCCATTAGCAGGGGCTCTAAACATGGGGATGTGTATCATAAAAACTGTTTGAACATTACTAAGAGTGACATTGTCTTACAGAAAATGCGTACAGGTTCTATTCCTCCAATTAAAAAAAAGGGAACAGCATTTAGTATACTACAACTGAGTTTGCGTATTTATTAACACTGTGCAAGTTTTTATAACAACCATTTACGACTTCAACTAATATTAAAAACAAAATACTAAAACTAAAAATAAATTAAAAACTAAACAAAACAAAAACTTATTCTAAAAGTCCAAATAAAAAGTGAACTAATTTTTGAACTGTTAAAGGTTTTCTGGATGAGAATTAACTGTATAGTTCTGCAAAAATAAACCCAAATAATTTTGAGATTTAAAAATTTTTTTTTTTTTTTATTTCAATGTAACCTTTCAAAATGTTTGCTGTACTTAGTACCTTTGCTTTGTACAAAATTTTGTCCCAATAATTGTATTCTATATTGTATAAATAAATAAATTCAAATTAGGTATTATACTATGATACTTCGCTGCTGTCATTGCTATCCAACGAGACAGTCTCACATGAAGTTTAGTTTTTTAAGACTTAGACCCTCCCACCTCCCTGTTAAGGGGCGATGCAACACGTCCCACTGAATTACGATGCAAAAGAGACGTCTGGTCGCGTCGTGCTTCAAAAAATTTTTATTATGAACAAAAGGTTTTTTGAAAAGTCCATGTTATGGGCGGTGGAGAATGAATATTCAATGCTATCAAAATTTTTGAGTTACATATAATTAGTACATATGAAAAATAATATTGGCGAGCAAGTACTACCTACTATATTTTGGTAGTACTTACTACCAACTATATTTTGGTACAATATTTTGGTAGTACTTACTACCAAAAAATATAGTGGCTTCTTCCCAGAGGTCCATGATTCTATTGTTCTTCAATTCCCACCGGGTCCATGATATAAATTTAATAAAATAGTGTAGTAGTAGTACTTGTTCGGCAATATTGTTTTTTTTATGGCCACGGAGACAGACAGCTATGTGAATAATAAATATTTTGTGAAATTGATAAGATATTAGCTTTTGCCCGCAGTTTTACTCGTGTGGAGGTCTGACCAAGATAAAAATATACTATGTTTTAATTCAGGGCATGGTCTTACTTATTGATGGTCTTACAAATACTTAAAATAGTCGGAAGAATTGCCAGCCTATAAGTACAATCGAAAACACGTAACCTATAAAAGTGTTATTGGAAAATCGTACTTATTTCTACAGATTTAAGGTGCATTACCATGAATTACCATTAATACCTCTGACCTCTTATCGGTTCACAGTGATTTCGACCTTAATTAAACTATCTTTAGCTCCTTAATACCATGCAAGTCTGCTTGAAAGGGATATAGCTAATGTATCCGCTTCAACGTATACCTTAGCCCAGCCCTCGGAACAGTTCCCAGTAAGTCGTATCTTAAGGATTTATCTTCCACGTCCATCTTACTTCGTGGCTCACTTTGTCTAGGTTATGAGAGAATTCCGACTGGTGATGACATCTTACTGACGTTATTGAAGGTATCATGTGTTTCCTTGTACCTATATTTGTATAAGTAAAAGCTAGTAAAATGATTATACAATCTATTATAGGTATTATATTCCCATTTATTTATTTTCAATACATATAAAATACATTTTTAAATATATATAAAAAAAATAAAAATATACATTTTAAAATATAAAATATAGTAGCCCACCGGTATCGGGAACAGGGTCCAAGCTACCGGTGGTCAGGGCTCCAGAGAAAGGAACCTCCTGACTATGCGAGCCGTGTCCAGGAGTACCGCCCTCTGCATCAAGCCCTTTATCCAGCCATCTAACGAGAGCCTCTTAAGGTGTTGATCGAGGCTCTTGGGTATTAAACCATGGATTTATATTATTATTATATTTTATATTATGATTTAGGTGTCCCTTTGCTTATACTAACAGCATTAGACGTCTCAACAAATTGGTTTAATTTTATACTCTTCTTCTTATCGTATGGTTGATGAACAACATTACGCAATTAATTGAATTTCTTTCAATTTTATGGTCTTTTTTCTGACCGTGACTTTATGGAATGCCAACAAAAAAAAAACAAATAAGCACGATAGATTTATGTAACTAGCTCTCCCTCTAGACGGGTTCAATTTAGAATCTAAAGTTCCCACTTAAATACACAAAAATTTCGTGAAAATCTGTCCAGCATTTTACGTGGAGTTTAGTGACACGTAACAGATAGATTATTTATGTATATATACATATATAAAGATAAAAATTACTTTCACCTTAAAAGTTATACAACAGCTGATACGATATCCCCTACACAAATGAAATTGCATTATCTTTTGAAATACTAATAAAATATCGTTTTTTTGCAGGTATGAACCCGATATCATCTTATGGAGGTAAAATTTACGATATAACTTCTCGATAGTCGACACAAAGGATGGAACAAGCAAGGATGAAAAAAATCCTTTATTGCATATTCTATGCGTGTGCGCATGGATCATTCGTCGGTTTTTATGGTACATTTAGTTTAAATTTTATATCACGTTCCTTTATTTTTTAATTTAAAAAGGGTTGTTTTCGAAAATATTGTAATTTTATTACAAAAACTAAGCCTTCATTTTGTTGAAAGAAATAAATTTTTGGAACTGGATTTGAACTTGCTACCTTCTGAATCCAAATGACTAACTGACATTGGTTCAAATACTACTCGAAATAGATTATTTTCTTTCTTCAAAAGATTGAAACTGTATAACTCGTTATCAGTGCTGTAACAAGCTTTTATATGTCCGGTGCGGGGTTCTATAACTGCGTCCATGCATAAAAACTGTGGTTCTGATCTGGTCATGTCTGTGGCCCTTCAGGGTCTTCTCTTTGTGCCTGAGAACCGCTGGCATCGCTCTAATTACGGCACTGTTTATTAAGCATTCGTTTACCTGTTTTTAAAGTAATATAAAATTCTATTATTAAAACAATCGGGATTGTATTAGCTGAAGAAAAAGACTCACGCGACGCCGACGTTTTGATAAAACATTGATATGTATACTTGCTTTATTTTAAATAATGTTGCTAATTCTTTTACACATGCTTCTAACTAACGGCCTATCTCTCTTTCTAATAGGGATTAGAAAAGGATAGAAGATTTTTAGAGATGTCAAACTAGTCCATTTGAGTTATATCAACCAGAATGTAAGTCGGCATGTCATAGATCTCGTCTAATTTTACGTCCAATTTAGCAGCTCTAATTTGATAGTTAAGTTTGCTGTCCTTCTTCGATGGTGTATATTAGAAAGAGATACAGTTAGACTAAAATTAGCGTAAAGTACAAGAGAATCAGCACCAATATGACTTCTTTTTAGTTAAAGCTAATGCTTAGCTTACAAAATCCAATCGTGTCATTACAAATTCTACTTAACCAACACTCAAGAAAAGCGTGAACTACCCCGATTTCATTAAAATACATTTTAAAACGTAATACTCGCCTGCGTGTGGTCTTTAAAGTGTTATATACTATAAACCATCGTAACTACAAATGAGGCTACCTTTTTAGCAAAATTTACTTTGAATTTTATGCCTTTTTTGAGCATAAAGTCCGATGTACAGTAGCTGGGAAAGTGTTAGCGTCATTGGGGTTGGTATCAAACTTTCTTTAGCGCTCGTAAACGTAAATCCACAAGGTATTAGCTAACGTTGCTAGGATACCAGCAAACAGATTCTCATCATCATTATCAGCCTGTATTAAGTCTACTACTGAAGTGCGCTCAGTGGAGGTAAATACCTCCATTAATCCATAATCAAATTCTTTGGTGATCAAATTTGCAATCTAACAATAACAAAAAAAAAACATATTTAAATAATAAGGTCTTACTTCAATAATGTCAAATATTTTATTTCTGTAGTAGCATCACGGGTTTTTTTTCTTTGTAACAAAGCATCTATGTGAACTTTAAATCTACCTTCCAAAATATTTTGGGATAATAAAGCTAGACCTTATAAACAGGCGGATAGCCAAATCATTGATCAGAATCCTTAGATAGAGATGGAATTCAAAAACAATGTAATATCGACCAAAATGCGTGTATCGAAACAAGAAATTCACATAATTATGAGCCAAAAACTAGCTTCTACATATAATCGGAATATTTGAATGAGCAAGTAGACGTGATACCGAAATCATAAATCCTTTATCGATATTTAAGATCAGTTAAATGACATCACTTAGAGAAAACGCTTCTTGTATAAGGCGTGTTACACACTTAATTAGAATTTTATTTTTTGTCCACCGCTTTTTCACCGATATTTCAGTAAGAACTGACCACAAAATGTACAGGCTTTTCGTATTGTTAGAGGTTAGCTTATACTGGAAAACAATAATAGCTAAATACCTAGATAATACAATTAATTTCTGTAAGTTTTTTACCAAAGAATAAACTAAGGAAAATTATGGATGGTCCTACCTATAATAATAAGGCAATAAGCAACAAGAACCCTCTAAAAAAAAACATTGATTTATAATTTAATTCCAAAAAAAAATCGGTAAAAAATCGTTTTATTTGCTAACATGCAAACATCCTTAGAATTTCTTATCAGGCAAATTATAATAAATGTATAGAAATGACTAAGTTACCTTTTCTTAATAGGAGCTTTAGTAATATCGTCGCTTATTAGCAAAGTAAATACATTAAAAACTATATAAATGACTCTAATAAAGGCCGAAAATAATCTCTAAATGAGCATATTGCTGGCAACTTGATTTTTTATTGATTTTAATCTAAATGAAATATCGTTGCAATTGTTGTTCCGTTTAGTGTAGTTTTTCTGTTAACATTCGTTTTTTACAAGGTTTACTGACAGTTGAGTTATTATTTAGTTATTAAATTGTAATTTGTAATTATTGGCCATCATGGAATTTTTTCACAAAGACTTTTCCATAAAGAAAGAGTGCTTTTCGTACTGGCAACTAGAATCTTAAAAAAAATATATTTGAAATTGTTACGTTTAAGATTTACTGTTTTTTTTTAAAGATCCTATTACAATTATTTAAATTACGAATACAGTAACCATCATTTGTACATTCGTAGATAATGGTTACTCTACGACAAAAAAAAACAAATATTATATTCTGGTCTATAGGACCAAATACTATATTTCATAACTTTCAAAGCTGTGTTTGCTGAAGCATACAACCCATAGACACCACGCTACCACTTGAGAAAACACCTTTTATTAGCCGTGATATTAACACTCAACCAATCTCTTAGATCTGTCATGTAAAGTATTTGTAAAGAAACAGAGTTCAAGGTATAATGGCCGCGTATTTTTGTCTTCTAATACGCCGAAAGACAAAACAAAAACTGTATTTCGTTCCTTTTGGGGACTTTCACGTGTTCAGAATAATAAAAGCGATGACATATTTAGGTTGCGTCACGTTATACGAGTTTGAGGTCTTACGAGCTACGTTTTTTTCGGGAAAAGTGAAAAAATTTTTTGGTAATCTCAATCTTTATGGTGTAGTATATATAAGTATCCAATTAGGAAAACCTAGGTGTAAGCATTGAAATTTGTAACTCATCAACTAAAATTTTATAGCACTCGTAATTCGAATGCCAGTTTGTAATTAAAATACGTGTGCGTGAGCGTCACAACAGACCGACTACACCGTGACGTGGACAAGGCGTACATTTTAATACATTACACATTTACACGCCGCGCTGCGGTCTCGTCATAGACACGCCTGTTGTTTGATAGAGCCTTAATTGTAAATTGTAGCTAACTTTTTTTAACAGAATACAGCTGAAAAAAACTATAAAAAAATCTGCGTGTTCCTGGTCTTTTTGCCATTAAATTGGTCCTTTGTAATATTTTCTTTAACGTAAGCTAACGATGTCGCAAGTGACAAACCTCTGTCTGTTTGTTTGTTTGCTCTATGCTGTCGAAGTGTTAATATCAGTCTTAACACGTTTTGAAATTATGAATTATTGAATAGACGGCGACAGTAAACAGCGTTATAATATGAGGAATGCTATATAAGTGTAACGTTTTCGTAATGTAAGGAATTTTTGGCTTAATGTCTTTTTTTAATAGTTTACAAAGTTGTTTGGCGCTTTGGGATGGAGATTTTCCATATGCGTATTTTCTATTTTGAATAAATTTATTGTTTAAGTTATCATAAAAATTAATGTCTTAAAACTAAATCACTAATTTAGACATAAAAAGTTTTTATTTTTAAACAAAATTTGTGGCCGTTAGGATCAAATAATGTATCATAATTATTTACTTGAAGCAAAATTGTTTTAGCTCTCCCCAACTAATGGTAGAGGTTTATAAGCTCTTTTACTGTTTACAACATAATCCGACGGCTTCATAAAGTCTAATGCGTGCCTCCATAAAAACCTAAATTCCTGCACACACTGACACAAGAACAATCCATGATCACTGTATATGCAAAATATATGCAAAAATTTACAAAAAAATACGATTTATGTGTGAATACATTAAGATCTTATGTAGGTGTCGTACATTTAACCTTTTGCTTCAAAACCTAGATCTATCAATCAAAATAAAAACTAGGTATTCAAGTTTTTATTCCAATGAATTTTTAATAAAGTTGTGATCGCTTCACCATTATTTTTTATTTTATTTGCTTCCATACTTTTTTTAGAACACCTCGTGATTTTAAAGGATGTCATTTTGCATATTTTATATGCAAATTAATGCATTTTTCGATGTTGGTGTTAAAATTAGTCTGGAATGGACATCATTAGTATTAATTATGATAATAAAACTGTTGGAGTTCCAACTTAATTGTTGACTAGTCGTTGTTCGCAGGTTTGCTTGAGTTTGACTTAGAAAATGATATTTGGTAAAAGCTATTGTCGAGTTTGTGATGAGTTTATGCTGATTACAATAGTCGTAACTCTAAAACATGATTACTTTGTAATAAAATGAAACTTAAATAAAATAATGTTTTTTATAAAGTTTAAAAGTTTTGTTCTAGGTTCTAGGTCAGGTTCTAGGTAGGTAGTTTCGAAAATTCTATGTAGGTTCAACCAACGTGGTTCTGACATTTTAGGGTAACAAATGTAGAATCACACGCATATATTACTAACACCGCCATCAATTTCATTAAAGAGATATTTCAGTCGTGTTAGAAAACAGAATAGTGTTGTGCAATAATCGTTAAATTTTACATCGATAGTTTCAGCCACGCCCCTAGTATTTGTCGTACTCGTTACCGGATCTCTAGTGACGTCTGTCAAACCGGGAACGCCTTATCTATAGTTACGAAACGTTTTAGTGACATAGTTCGGATTTTATACGAAGCTAACGGTTTTAGTTTTATGGGGAAGTTAAATGTGTTAAGTGATGCTCTTTATGATATAAGAAATGTCCTTATCAGAGTTCTCACCTATCTGGTCTTGGTATAAAACTAAACTTACAAGTAAGGTCAAATAAATCATTATTATATTTATAATTCAGTAGGTAGGTTGGTACATGTAATAAATTGATGAAAAAAACATGTAAAACTACAGATCCAGTACTTTAATTAAATAAAAACTTTATCACCGAAATTAAAAGTGCCCTAAATTAAACGTTTTAAGATAAAAATGTCGTTAAAATAACGAAGTTTCAACCAAATTTTGCGTTCTAAAAATACTGTTATGTAAATTGTTCACCAATAAAATTATGCTAAGGAGATCACAAATCAAATTGAAGAGTTACGATCTGTATCGCCACGGACTAGTCTGGTATGCATAAAATAAATTATATTTAAAAGATATTATGTGATGATTGAATTGAATTTTTTATGGTCAATCGAATTTCTGTTAGGCAAAACATTGGAACATAAAACTGAAATTGTCGCGTCTGTTTTGACATTTGCAGATTCGGTTATTTAAGATTATTATGGTAGTTAAGACGTCGTATTATTTATTGACATGAAATGTAAGTGCTATAAAAATTTTTTTTAATAAAATGATGCCTAGCCAAGTGTGGCTACGGTTTACAGAAATATGATTTCATTACTACTACAAACTACAAACTGAAACAACTATCTGAATATATTTATATAATTCATCTGTATGTACGTTGGTCACCCAACTCCTAAACGGCTGGACGGATTTGGATATTATTATTAGTAGTGTGGGGTTCACAGCTTTAAGTAGCAGGCCAATCGCTTAGCCACAACGTCAAAAATATGAAGTTACCTAGATAATTCTACATAATATATTACTATGTAGAGTTTTATAACTTCATTTGTTAACCCAGGTACTTAATAACGCCTACAGTTCGTGTCGTGTTCATGTAGAAATAACCAGATTTGCCTGCTGGGGGTCAGCCGAGGATAAGTTTTGCTTCTTTCTTAGAAAATATCATCCTTTTTTGAAGGAAAAGGCTACATTTTGATACAGATCCCCTGCACGCTGTATCACTTCTATAAAATAGAATACAAACACGAAAAAATAATAATTATATTATCTTTAATTTTTAAATTGAATCAAAGCACACGATATTAGCTTCCAAAATGAGTTTTTGGAACCGACATTTAAACTAAACCTCACAAAATTTGCATAAGACAAGAATCTCACTTAATATGGTCAATACACATTTATATGCAAACGATTGCGATAATTGAAACAAAAAATAACATCGCAATATTTTAATTATTAATAAAAAAAGGTATCACATCACTATATGTCATATTAGCGCAAAACTTACGTACCAAGATCGTAAAGATGAAATTATTATTGCCCCTTACAAAATATGGCGGATCCATTTGACTATTTAAGTTCACGTATAATTGCGACGGCTTTTAGCATCAACTTGATATAATCCTGGGAGGCATTCTTTTATCCAGTATCGCATCGTATATAGTAATTGCTAATCTGAATTTTTTTTTCACCAAGACCGGTAACTCGACACTGTAGGATGCTGCTTAAAAGGGAAACTTAGTAATGCGTTTACGCCAGTCGAGTTGTGTTACGTCAAAGTGAGAGGTGTAAACTTTTTATCGATATCATTGGGCCAACACTAGTTTGTTTTAATTGGCGTTAGTGTCTGACAAGTGATGAAGGGAGTAGTTTTGTTGTTGTGAATCGTAATCGGGGCCCAGTTAATTTTTTAGTGGCCTGTTAAGTGTAATTGGGTGCTAGAAGGTGAAAATGTTAATGAGGGCGAGTAAATGGATGCAAGTAGTTTAAATTACAGCTTGGATTACGATAAGATCTGATCGGTATCTTCTTGACTGTAATTGTTGTATTGAATTGTATGTATGAATGAGATACTCAAATTGGAAGTTGAATGTGCACTATCAAGCGAAATAAATAGATAATTTATTTTAAAAATGTTTAATGTTCGATAAATAAAATTAAGTACTTTGGAGAGGTTGTTACTCTACTTTGACGTTGTCAAATAATATAACATCACTATTTTGATGATATTAAATAATTCTATAAATGATACGCGACGGAAAGCTGGTTAGGATTAGCATACACTAATATGATTTGGTTGCGATGCGCGACTGTAGAAGGATAATGTATAGACTTCATTCGCTTTTAATGCGATTAAACTTTGTGTGCTGCAACTACCGACACAGTTTGTGTCGATATAATCATAGTTTATCGATATGCTAAGTGAGTGTTACCCAGCACTAGTATTTAGAATTACGAAAATCTTATGTAAAGTTAGTCAAATTGCAGTAGGTAATGGGTGCATCTATTGCAGGTTCGATTATTGCTACAGCCCAGGTGGTTATTGTAGCAGACTTTATCAAAGACTACCTACCTACTATAGAGTCAAATAAGTAGGTATATTAGGTTTAGTCCAAATTTTGTAAGCCAAATTTGAACCACTTCCTCTAAAATTTGATTTTGAATGCTTGTTCAGTAATGATAATCAAGTTAATCCTGACTTCCTAACTATAATATAATTATTAATATTATAAATGTGAAAATAACTCTGTCAGTCTGTAACATTTTTCATGCCTAAACCATTGAACCACTGATTTTAATGAAAAAAAATATAGTTTCAGTAACTGCTTAACCAGGCAACCGGAAACAACACTATCTTAAACTTTAACTTGATAGTTTAGTAGTATGACAGTTAGACTGCCAATTCAAAGGTGCCAGGTTCGAACCAAGGCATGCACATCTGACTTTTCGAAATCCTGGCCGTGTTATTTTAATTATTCCTCGCTTAAAACGGTGAAGGAAAACACTATGAGGAAACCAGCATACCAGACCGGAGAGATTTCAAGCAATGTAAGAGCCCTACGAGCGGTTTAAACTTTGACTCTAGGTTGTTATTAACCGTTCGATAAAGTAAGAAGATTTTTTTTTGTAGTAATGATAAATAATACTTTACCTACATAGTTTTGTTTAATAATCTTTTGAAAATTATCTTTTGTAAATAAGCCTGATAGTCCTAACATAGACCTTAGATTTTAATTTAGATATGTAAACACACGGACGATTTCAATATCAATGTTTAACTACAGGAAATGCGGAATATCTTGAATATCCTTATCTGGCAGTTATATAAAACTTAGGCAGTAAACGCTTCTGTCTCATAAAAGATATCGTTTCCTTTTTATTAGTTAACAACGTTGGCGCATAGTATAATAATCATACAGTACGGAAACTATGTACGAACGCTCGAAACGGCACACGCACACAAACATGCGTAATATTGCGTAATGACGAGACTCCTAAGTCAATGTCGCGGTACTCGCAGCATCAACGACGTGTTGTTGCGCATGTTTGTATGAGTGTGCCGTTTTAGTATCCGTACTGTATGTTTATTATGCTGTGGCGGTAACAGCAGACTTATTTATTTACGAGTCACATCAATAATATTATAAACGTGAAAGTTTGTGAGTTTATTTGAAAGTAAGAGTCGCTACTATGTAGAGATGGCGAAGAGTAACACCAACTGCAACTCCTCTCCCTCTGCTTGTCCTAAAAGTGGACTAACGATAGGACATAGTGACAAAATAGCAGCGATCAACACCTAAGCTGTTTTTGGTGCGAGCCTTCGGCCGTGACTAATTACTTCCCATTGAATTAAGCCGCCAAAAGGCGTGGTTGGGTTCCGGCATGATATTCGGATAAACAGCAGTGATAGCCTAGTGGTATGATCGTTGGACTGCCAAGTCAAAGGTACACAGGAGACAAAGGCATGCACCTCTGACTTTTCGGTTTATACAGGGTTATTAAAAAAAATCAACTGTGTGAACAGTTGATTTTTTTTGCGATTTCAGGTTAGGTCCCGTAGTAAAAGTTGTTCATAATGATGAGTTTAATGACCCCTTTTAAGGATGCTGGTGTTTTACAAATAACCCTGTATATTAGAAATAATCACCTGCTCTGTGTGTCGGAAAGTTCGTTAGAGGTGCGTGCCTTGGGTTCGAACCTGGCTTGCATACCACTAGGCTATCAATGCTCGTATTTATGCTATAGAGAAAAACCACCATAAAACTAACAGAAATTTAAATAATGCACAGAATATCTTACCACACCATTAGCCATACAATTTTGCTTCAAACATTCCGAGGTTCACAATTGGAATTAAGGCAACATTGTACTATGCCTGAAACAATTTAGGAAATCATTTGTGGTGCATCTGCAATTGTGCCGGGTTATATCTCTGTGATGTATTCCTCTGTGGTTAGTGTGGTGTAAGTTCAGAGATTATGGCGGGTTCAAATTGTTGGTCCTAATTTAATTTGTGAGGTTTGGTTCTAGAATTTAGATCTGTTTTTGCTATTGAGATGATAGGGGCTCGAGACGTTTGCTGTAACAGAATAAAAAGATTCTCTGAAGAGCATCATTAAATCATGACAATGGTTATCTCAAAAAAAAATATCTTTTTAATTGATCAATACTGGCCAAGTGTTAAACGGACTTGCACACATAAGTGTTGCATACAAAAAAGTCAAAAAACACGTTGCTTTTAGGGTGGACCCCTTAATATTTTTAAATTTCTTATTTTGTTAGTTGTTATCCAATGTAAAGTCCGTGGACGTCTTCAGGTTCAAAATAATTCAGAGCGTAACATTTTTTTCTTAAAAAATACTTTTAGCGCCATCTATGAATCCATCCAGCCATCTATGAACTTAACACTACGGTTTCAAAGATACAGCACTGGGACAGACAGACTGTCGGATGGAAAGCGGAGATATAGTAATAGCACAGTCAAGAGATCTTTATACCTATTGTGAAAGAGCTGCTTGGTCCATTTGAGTACGGAACCTTGAAAAAGAATTCGTCACACAAAACACTCCACCAATGTGGGATATTTCAGTGTAGGCTTAAAATAAATTGGTGTTTAAATAAGAAGCGTTATGTTGTAAGTAATTTTAACTTGCGAAATTATAAACTGAGATTATAATCTAACCATGTAGGAACGTAGGTATTTCCTGTGTGAAATAATGAACTTACGGTTCTAACAATTTTTCGGTGATATATGAAAGAAAAAGGTAATAAATAAACCAGCCAGTAACTGTCCTACTGCAGGGCAAAGGCCTCTAACAGAGAAGGATCGAGCATTAATCATCACGCTAGCTCATTGTGGGTTAGCGATTTCGTCCAGGTTTCCTCATGATGTTTTCGTTCAACGTTAGTCAGTGGTGTCTTAGATTAAAGAAAGTACCTTACATATGACATTGAAAATATCACATTAGCAGGAACTTGCCAGGTTCAAACCCACACCCAAACGTGCTTGCAAATCGGATACCTAACCAATGCGGCATTAAGACTTATAAGTACCTACAAAAACAAAATAAGTTGGAAATCCAAGACTTGGGCCCTTCATTTTGACGGTCACCATGCTGATATATCAAATATACAAAGTTAATGCACTGAAGTGCGACAACTATTTTGGAAGTCGGTAAAAAGTTGAGACACTATATCCTAACATTTATAACAAATATTAAAAATGCGAAAGTATGTTTATTTGGAAAATAACAATAACATTCTTATGATAATAGATGGCGCCACGTGTTTTTCAAATCATGATTGAAATTTTCAATTAACGCGAGTTAAACCGCGGGAAAAAGTTAGTTACTAATAAAAAAAATAATTTAGTCTTGTCCTTTCTTTCTTTCTTCTTTTTTCCTTTTTATTCCTTTTAAAGAAAAAAGAAAGTGTTGTTCCATGTTTTTTTATTCTTTCTCTTTTAACTCAAACCAAACCCAAAACGAAACCATATCTACACAATATGATTTACGATTCAAATACAAATTTCTCTATTAAATAATATTATGCGGAGTATTACGTGTTCTCACTTACTAGCGCATCGAGTGTTTGTGGGTAGGATGAGAAAATCAAATGCGCAAGAGCAATGATCTTTGTTTAGTTTAAAGTTGTGGTTTAACCTTTTAGGTCAAAAGTTCCAAGTTCAAACCGAAGGCATACCGATGAAAGACACGTAAAAGAACTTTGAGTTGTTCCGAACCCTTAAATTGGAGCCGTCGTTTTTGTTTATCAACCAAACGGTATAAAGAAGTAAAAGATAAGAATAATGTCAATAATATTGACGATATTGATGCAATATCATCTCATGTCAATAATGATGAATATCGTGTCATGTCAATAATGATGATTCAATTAAAATGATCTATCAGTTCTAAGGTTCAACAGTGGACGTCTCGGGTGATGATGATGATGGTGATGATGATGATGGTGATTATGATTATGATGATGATCTATCCGTTGGCTGCTATTTTGCAGATTGTAAAGCAACAGTACACAGTACTGGCTATCGACTTTGGTGGTTCTTAGGACTATCTGATTATTCCTGTGCACAGTCAAACAGTATAAACAAACACAAACTTTTAACAAACGTACCGATAAACAGACCGTAGAACAGATAGAAGAATCATCCCTTCTACATAAGGACATACATTGGTACTTCTATATTATTCAGTAATAATAGAGTTTCAAAAGTGCAAATGTACGCGTTCGATAAAATAATTAATACTTTCACTAAATCGTAACGGACTCAGAAACTATGCAGGATTTAGTACACCTTTCCCAATTCCGTGCGATGTAATAAGATGTCGGTATGTTTCAGAAAGTGCGCCTACGCATCAAACGAGATTGATTTCCAAAAGAATTCCCTATTCGGCGTAGAACGTTCAGTTTTAACGCCTTCGATTCGAATACAATGTAACTGTTTTTAGGGCTTTACTTGGAATAATGCTATTGAGGCTAGAATCTTTAGTACCTACGTCATACACGGCCTTTGAAGAAGGTATTCAGACCAAGCAGTTCATTAAATCGGCAATGATAGCCTAGTGGTATGGTATGACCGTTGGACTGCCTAGTGCTTGTTAACAATCCAGTGCACTTCTGATTTTTCGAAATAAATGTATCACTACCTTCTTTTCCTTGTTGTGTGGTTATCGAACAATTTTGAATATACATATATGAACAAGCGAAGGGAAGGGTGAATGGTACAGTTGGAAGGGGAAGACCTAGACGAACATTCTATGACCAAGTCGGGGATGTCCTTGAGAAAGGTCAGGTCAGGAGTACCCTAAACCGACGAGCTTGTATGAAGAACGTGATGAGAGTGAATGAGGCAAAAGAGGTATGCAAGGATCGTAGCAAGCGGAAATCTGTTGTCTCTGCCTACCCCTCTGGGAAACAGGCGTGAGTCTATGTATGTATGTATGTATATATAAACCAATCGCGCTAAAGGATTAATGACTTTTTCTGTACCTTTTTTTGTTTACGGGAAGAGACCAGGAAGTGTGGGATTCTTACCTCACTAAAACCATCGAAGATTTACCATCAGCACAAGGAGAGAGGTTCCGGGTCCTTTTAAGAGACCAGCTCCTGAACCTCCCTTATGCAAAGCCTGTTACGCATTTCCCCGGAGAGAATGTAATCAGTCCATAAAGGTACAGTAAGATACCGAATTTTTATTTCTGGTTCATAAGTAGGTATGTATAAGCAGTGATAGCCTAGTGGTATGACCGTTGGACTGCCAAGTCATAGGTTCGTATCCCAGGCATGCATTCCTGATTATTCGGAATCATGTGCGTTTTAGAAATTAATAATCACTTGCTAAAACGGTGAAGGAAAACATTGTGAGGAAACCAGCACACCTGAGAGATTTTTCAACGATGTGTCAAGCCATGTCAGAGGTCTACGGGCGGTTTAAACTCTGACACCAGGGGGGTTAGCCAAGTTGACTATCTACAATCGCTAACGAATAGAAAACGAAAGAAATGTATAGGATGACATTACCTTCGATTGATATGTCACGTAACAGGTAATGTCATCCTATACATATCTTTCGTTTTCTATAGCGTTATCGATTGTAGATAGTCAACTTGGCTAAGCCCCCAGGTTATTTCTCAACCTTAAGATAAAGAAAGAAGAATAGATATGCAGTGATTTACCTGAAATCCTGCATTTCTATCTCTTTCCCACAACTGTTTAACGTGCCCGAAAATATAGGATTAAGGTCTGTAATTAGGGTTGATGTGTTTAGCCAAGCCTTGCTAACTTAATTATACATTTCAAAGGAGTATTTAATTTTGAATTTGAGTTTTCAAGAAGCAGATTACATTGTATCTTCGCCTGTAATTAATTCTACAATGTTTAGCGTTTTCTTCTTAATTATAAGGATTTGGTTTATTTGAATTTTAGACAGAATATACGTTATTTTCAGCTTCAAAATAAAACAATTATTTTTGTTAATTAAACATAAACATAGGCTCACGACTGTATACATATAGTACACCCACGTTTTGCCGGCTATGTTATAAGTTTCATATAATAGGGGGCGAGTTTATTGCCTTTAACCGGGCACAATGCCAGATTCCGTGCTGAGTACTGAGAATTTTCTAATTGAAAAACCTAATAACACTTTGCCCAACCCGGGGATCGAACCTAAGACCTCGTGCTCAGCAGTCGCGCTTGCTACCACTAGACCAAGGAGGAAGACAATTAAAGTTATTGTTATTAAACTAAATATGTATTATTCGCCATGAGCATATTTAAAACTTATTTTCGATGGTGAGTAAAGCCATGTCAGAGGCCTACGGGCGGTTTAAACTTAGTCCCCAGGTTGGTTATTAAAAAAAATAATCTGATAGGATAATTCTTTCTTTATTACATTGATTAAAAATAAAATATTACAACTCTGCCTATCCCAAGATAAAAGCGGTGTCTTCAAAACACCATTTCCTTGTGGTTTGTTTATTACATTATGCGTACCAACGAACCAACCAGTGGTAACAGCTAACGGTATGCGCAAACGCACAGGAAAATGTATAGAAAGAGATTTAATGCGAAAACCAGTGTATCTTGCGCTATTGATCTTGATATACACTTTATACGTGACTAAGTAATAAGTAATATATCATTCAAATATGGACTCTAACACTACGTGATAAGGTTCATAGAAAAGTTTCAGTAACATTTTCGAAGGGTCTTTTAGGCTGGTTTTTAGTTTGATTGAATTTAGTAAGCTCGTTAAACATGCTGAAAGTAGGTATTAGAAGTAAGTTATGTTATTTCTAAGTTATTAAGTAATACCCTTTGATTTGAATGGAATTTGTCTGAAGATAAGCGTGTCCTGAATTATTGAAGGTATTGTGAAATTTAAGCTAATGGTAGATTGGTATTAATGCTCTTGCGCATGTTTCTGTTACTGTCAGCACATATCCCACAAAGGTCTGGGCAAAGACCTCTTGCCCTGAGCGTGTGTGGGACAGTCGCTTTTGGTTTTCACTTGGATTCTGGTTCAATGGAAATTAACCCTATAATATAGAATACATGTTACATGCTCTGAAATATTACAATAAGAACTTTTTACTGAATCGAATACTGTAGATCCATTTCTCGATGATAGCAGACGCTAACATTAGCGTCTTTTGTTTCAAGGACGCAATTCCCCAATGGGGGATACCATTGCAAAGGCCTACAACTTACCTGCAAATTCTTAATGAGGGATACCATTGCAAAGACCTGCACTTTGCCTGCAAATTCCATAAGCCATTTAAACAAACCTACTCTTCAGCAGTATTATAGGTATTATTAGGATTGCACCGCGCTCACAGATATGGATATTATCTGTGACCGCGCTACACTTTACAAAATGTGTTTTCTATATCGTGGAAGTAATTACCTACACCTAATATCTCAATGCACAAACAGCTAGACTGGAAAAATCAGCTGTTGATTTCCACAAAAATGACAGGGTAAATATTGTTCCTCGTGGGATTCGAACGTGCGACGCTAAACGCAGAAGGCGGATCGCCATTTACTTTTCTAACTTTAGACCTATTAATGTATCTATTAGATTCCTATTTAACTACTTTAATTTATTTTATAGAATACATTTTCTGCGACGCCCCGCAACAAAGCGTCCGCGTCAGTCATATAAATTGGAAAATCAAATCAAAGGACGTAAGAAATAAATCATACGTTTTAATTGACTTCCTTGATTGAAAACTATAAAATGGAAGATGGTATGGCAGTAAACCAGTGGGCAATTCTTAGTAATATAATAATTAATGAATAAATTGTATGTTTGTCACTCCTTTACGGTTGTATTAGTGAAGATATTATTATTCCAATAGAATATATAGAAGGAGAGGAAATTGCAACAAGCGCTGAAATTTAACTTATTCAAATAACGATGTGAAAATGATGAATTAGACCATTGTTTCTCAAAGTTTTTAGTGTGGCGCCCCCATAGTAAAAATACATAATTGAAATAAGTTTTTAAGGTCGCGTCACTCCACCACAATTCAGTAATTCAGCAAAAAGTTCCATTATTAATGTGACATTATAATTTATTTTAAAAAAATATTACAAAATGGAATCAGGCGTTACTTTGCGGAAATCTATGATACTTAGAATTATGAAAAGACACATTGTGAAAATTCATTTCGGAATTAACACTACGTATTGATTTTTGATAATAATAATTCTAAATAATGTATTATCACTTTCTACAAATACTCTTCTTATAAGTATTTTGTCCTATTTTTTGCCAGCTCGTGGCCCCTTTTAAGGTCGCAACTATGTTAAGCAACAATAAGTAATACAAAAGAAAGTAAAAACATATTTTTCCTCCTTATGTTTAGTAATTTTCATTGTAGAGGTACAATTCCCTGGAACTTGTAGAATATCATTGGTATACTGGAATAATTATCATTGTACCTTTAAAACAATACCGTGTGATTGACTGACTGACAGACAACCCACAGCCTAAACTGTTGGTCCTAGAGACTTGAAAATTTGAAAGAGGTGCACTAAGGAGGGGTTTTTGAAAGTTTAAATGTTAACCGAGTCAAATAGGTGATAAAAATTTAAAGTTATGCGGAAAAAGTTGCGAGCGAAGCAGTAGTAAAACAATATACGAGTATATCATCTCAGTAATACTGAGTTATAAGAAATGCCCAGAAGGTGGTGTGCGAAATCCTATAAAAATAAAAAAAAAACAGATAATTATATGAAATATTGATACGGCTTTACTCACGCATTGATTTCGGGAATGCCCGACTAGTTTCGAACTCAAACGGAGTCCATTTTCAAGAGCGGGTGTATACGCGGCGGCGGTGAGTGAGGTCCGCGTCTTGAAAATGGACTCCGTTTGAGTTCGAAACTAGTCGGGCATTCCCGAAATCAATGCGTGAGTAAAGCCGTATCAATATTTCATATAATTAGTATGACTCACGAAAGTTATTATTCTAAAAACAGATAATGTTTATAACGACATTTCTATCTAACAATATTACCAAATACAAAACAAAATCCATTCCATTCTATCAGTTTTAAAATTCTTCAACAGCTGTTCTCAGTTTCTTACTCATAAGGCGCAAATACAACCTCCCATACAAACATACAATGTTCATTGCGCAGCATTATGTACGCATGCGCAGAAACACGCACCAATTAGCGCAGTCGTCGCTCGCCGATACCGCGTCATAAATCGAATGGACCGTTACTGTGGGGCTTTGAGAACAGCGGAGGCAATAATTTTGTGATGGTACAATCGATAGCACGGAATATCAATGGTAATAATTTTATTTGTAAATCTTACTTATTTATGCTGATCAACCGCACGCAAATGTGCTGATGATTGTACAAAATTAACCAAAAGAGACATGAATATATACTTACGCAAGCCGCATTTAAGAAAAAAAAGGTGTTAGGATTGTAGGATTTACACTTATCGGAAAACACTCCTAAAACCGTATTTCTTAAAAAAAAATCTTGTCATTATACTAGGTGGTGCTATTTATGTACTTTATACTTTATAAAATAATATAATATACCGATTTATAATATATATTAAATTAAAATTGCATTTAGTGAGTACAATGCTTTTTAAATGCTGTTAAAGATGCTCATCTCACTTCTAGTTGTAATGCGTGTACGTTATCCCATTTTATAACTTTTCGTAGGTTTTAAATGCTACAGTTACATCTGCAAAAGAATATGCTATGATAATGAAATTATGTTTTTGAGTTTACCATCACGTATAGGATTATTTAGTCGGTATGGGTGTACAGTTACAACTATCGAATCAACAAATAAATTGTTGATTCGAGTAGCGGTTCTGGAAGTCTTCAAGAGCCTCTAGGTGTAATAAATTTCCATGGGTTTCAATTAATTTAAAAGGAAACATAAATTGATAAAACCGGGCTTATGAATGTACACAGTAGATTATTTATTAATTAAATGACATTTAACTTCAATAATTATAATATTCTAAACCTATTTGCAGTTTACACTTAATCTAATGAAAGTAAAAATTACTCCATTCTAGTTTTTGATGTAACATAATAAAACAAAAATTTTATTTGTAGTTTGTTCGTCTTTATGCGTTCCTTTATCATTCATTTGATTGCGATAAAAATCAAAAATAAAATACAAATTCAATTAATTCCAAACTAAAAAAAAAAACAGTTACCTAATTTGATTTTTGTCCCTACTATTGCATAAGCTATGTACGCCTGTAATTTGTATAGGTATACATTAGAAATTTTACCTGTAATTGTATTATTTTATAAATACCTATTAAAATAAATAGTATGTTGTAGAATGTGTATGCTGTGGGTGTAATAAATATATTTAAAAAATTGTAAAAATTTTCTCTACGCCATCTTTGTGGCCTTACACACATAGGACCCCTGTAGCTTCGGGAGTCTTCGTCGAAGAACGAAAGTAAATGCGCCTGAGCATCCAGACTTAAAAAACCTAATATTAAAATGTAATTTATAATAGTTTTATGCAACATTTATATATGAGTTTAAAAGTTTAACATAGAATATTTGTGTCAAACCACGTAATGGCGTTTTGATGGTAATTTTACTTTTGTCTGTGTAAGGCGACATGTTTAATAGATGGTGGTTATTGCATCATGGCTATGATTTTAAAATGAATTATTGTATATACGACTCCTTAAAAGAGCAGAAATATATTTCCCGTGATTTATTAATATTAAGGTTCTAGAGATATTAAAAAATTGTTTTGACGTTTCAAAGCATTAGTTGCTCTTCGCGACGAACTCGTGAGAAAAGGTTTTTCTGGTATTTTCTGAATCTGAGAATTTTCCGGGAATTCGCTTTTAATAGCACTTATGAGGTAAATCAAATCAAATCAAAATATTTTCATTCATGTAGACCATTAGGCACTTATGAAAAGTCATAATTCTAATATTGTTTGTTGTAAGAGTGACCTTAGTTGCCAGTAAAATGAGCATAAATAACAATTTTATCTATCAACTCGTTTTACCTATAAAATTATAGAGATTTCGCCACCACAAGCATAGATAGCCTAGTGGTATAACCATGGACATAGTTAGTAAGTTCGAAGCCTGTATGCACCACTTTTTGGCTTTTCGGAATCATATGCGTTATCATAACGGAAAAATAGTAGGGAAAATGCTGGGAAGTGTAGAATTATGTATTGAATTGATTTAAGGTTTTCGTTAGGCTTTAGTTAGGTTAGGTTAGATTAGTCTTTTACACCGTGTTTAATTCAGTGGCGAAGGGTGAGTTTTCGTAAGGGGTAACACGGAGCAAAAAATACTTATCTTGAACAAGCGTGACACATGCAGTATGCAGTTCAGTCACTCTATCGCTGTCGCTGGCTTCCCGGCTTCAAAGTCTCGTCTCGTAGATGTGGCTTTAGCCCACCTTTACTTTATGTGTAAGCACTGTTTATCTAAAAGGCAAAAAAGATACCAAAATTCATCAAATATCATTCTAAAATGTTATTATCCCATTAATCATAAGTTTCTAACGCATGTTTTCAACGCCGCATAAAAATTATGCCTAATACATATTCCACTGAACATAACCAACAAAAATGTGTATATTAATGTCGAAAGATATGTTGAATAATTTTAAGGGAATTTCACAGTTTGTCGTATTAAGATAATAAAATAAAAATTACTTCGACACAAGTTCGCCTCCGACCGCGTCTTGTCATTTTAATGCAATCTTACGACCGATATATTGTCTCTTTCCTGCTCGTTTGAACGTATATATTTATCTCTTTCTTACCTTTGAATTGTGTGGTAGTACATTGATAAGTATATTTACTTTTGGTTCGATATTGTTAAATAAATTTTGCGTTTTTGGTGTGTTTAGTATTTTATTCTTGTTTCATTGAGGTCCAAATCGGGTTCGTGTATGTTTAATGTTATATTAATATAATTATATTGTAGTCTAATATATACACGTATATATTTTAGGTATACCTATCCTTTATAGGTATCAACCACAATATTTATTTAGTAACTTAAAATAAGCAAATTAATTATCATCATCATCATTTCAGCCATAAGACGTCCACTGCTGAACATATCCCCCAATGACTTCTATATATTTACTTAAATATAAATATAATATAAATTAATTATAATTACTTATACTCAAAATCTACTTAATATAAATACACTAAACCTAATAAATAAAAGTAAAAATTAAGTAGTTATATACAAAAGTCACGCGAAGGCGTCGAAAAATTCATCCCCAACACAGTCGTCTGCAGGGAGCGTGCCCAGGAGGCTTGCAGACTTGCCACGCTGGATGGCAATGCTGATTCTTTGAAAATTAAGTTATAATCAAGGTTTATAGCTTAGAATATTTATGTCTGCAGTTGTAAGATATATTTGCTTCTCCAGTTGAACGTAATGGTTTCTTAGAAGCTATCACAGCAACAGCGCTGTAGCATCTGCTTCTGCACATGCAGCGGTAGGTGGTCTCGTACAGGTTTATATATTACTAACTGTTCCCCGCGACTTTGTTCGCGATAAATTAAATTTTCCCGTAAACACACGTTGATAAAGAAAGATAGCCTGTTTTTTTTTTACTTAAATTACATACTGTTACTGATACTGTTATTTTTTATTGAAAACTCAACTTTTTCAGAATAAAAAATTGCCTATAGCACTCAGGGATAAAGTAGCTTCCTATTGGTGAAAGAATTTTTAGGATCAGATGGGTAGTTCCAGAGATTACCCCTGACATATATACATACAAACTTTACCATTTTATAATATAAGTATAGACTAGCTTCCTCCCTCGGCTTCGTCCGCGTGGTATGTTGAAAATTCAATTGCATTTTTCAATTCAAACGAAATTAAATAAAAATGGAATAAAATAAAAATTCATTTATTCATGCTATTTTTTTTTAAACATGTTTCGATCAAGCTGAAATTTTTGCTGAAACTTTGTAATGTTGTTCTCCTTCAATCGGTTTAGTTCGATTTTTCATAACTATATTGATTGATTTTATAATTATCTTCTGCTTAAATGTGCGAGCGAAATAACAGATTAGCGCTAAGGCGACTAAAAGTACAAAAATTTGAAGGTGAAAAATAATAAATCATACGCTTTCACTTTTCAATATACCTTAATGATAATATACAGGAACATTCCTCTGTACCTTTTATAGAAGTGTGGAAGCCTAACCCTAACGAAAAAATACCTGTCTTGGAACCAAGGTGAAAAACGTAATAATAATTCCACTGTTAATTAAAATCAGTTGATTTACTGATTTAATTATGAATACTTTAATAAAGTTTTAACTTAATCTTGGCAGGGGGTTTGCAGTAGCACAATTATTGATAAAATGGCAACATTGTTGTGGAGATGTTGACGGGTGCATGCATTGTAGGGTGCTCTTTTCAGGTCCTTTTAAAAAGTAATGAATTTCATATTAAAAATATTTTTGATTTTCCCTCTCTCTCTCTTATATTGAAGAGCTAGGCTCTTATCGGTGGAGCAATCGCCACCTCTCTCTATCCTCCGCTTGTCTTTTGACTTCCTGATACGTCACGAGTTCACGACTAGTACTTTCTACTTCACTTGACGAAAAAAACTCATTGATTCTCCCATTTAAAAAATCTCTGAGTTGATTTCTTTTTTTTTGAGTTGATAGAATAGTTTCCAAATACGAATAGGTAATCGGTATTTTTTTTACAAAATTTTTTAATCTAATAAGATGTTTAATTCTATTAAAAATTATAATATTATTCTTCGTGAATTGTATTATAAACCTTTTAAATTAAAAAATAAGTTTATACTTCTTTTTGCTTTTATGTTTACTATACTATGACGTCACATATGCTAGGTAATCAATCAGCAATCATATTTTTGGTGCTTTGAAAAACGCAAGTGTATACATATTCGTGCTTGTGATTGTACATCATTTAAGCCAACATTCAGGAGTTTAACCCTTTCTATTATTACCAAAAAGTACTTCTCACAGAAGATTGTAATATTTTATTATTTCCAATTACTTCTAAAATACGTTTCCAATACTAAAACCGTCAACATATTGTCGTTGCTTCTAAGCTTATTAAAACCAGAATACCGTCATAAATAATATTACCTACCATATGCACTGAAAAGGTAGTGAATTTAGTATTGCATCACAAAAATGATTAAACATATTTTACTACAATAACTTAGCAATCAATAAGTTCATAAATACATATGAATATTTTCTTAGCCAACATGGCTGTTACAGGTTAACCTACCCCGGAAGGTTTTGCGTTGTAAAGTTAATGTTAGCAGCACCCGGTCAAAGCCTTGTAGTAACCCATAAAGGCTACAAGTTAAATATGCAGATGATTTGATGGCAGCACACTCATTTGACATTAACTGTTGCATATTTTAGCGAACCATTGTGGGTACAGTTATGTTGTAAGTGAGATGTTTAGGGTTAGACTTAGTTGGTGTGGAAGCTAATTTGGATTAAATAAGCTTGGATTTGTGGTTGGAGTTTTTGATTTAATTTAAAAAGTAGCAGCTGTGAGCTGTTGAGCTGAGAAGTTTGAAAGTAGCAGCTGTGAGCTGATAAGCTGAGTAGCTTGAAAAGTATGAGCTGTGAGCTGATGAGTTGAGATGTTTGAAAAGTAGCAGCTGTGAGCTACTGAGCTGAGTAAAATAAATTGACAAATTTGAAGTTTTTCACCATCTAACAGTTTAATCGTTGATTTTTTTTCGTTTCTTTTTTTGCTCAATTCTTCTCTGTATGAGAAGTGTATTCCCTGCAGTAGGACAGATACAGGCTGATTTATATATGTATTTTTTACTTTAAACAACACTTTTTGAACTCCTTTATTAAGAATATCTAAACCTTAACGTTCAGTGGATTGACGATTGAGATAATTTGAAGAATATTTTAGAACAGAAATGATAATGAAGACATTTTCATGCCGACAATCATAAGACGCTACTTCGTAATGGTAATAAGGACCAAAGAGTTTTAGATACTCAACAATAGACATAACTTTGTAACTAATCTGAATTTGAATTCATGCAGATACCGACCGCCATTCGTCATTAAATGCTGCATATTTTAGCACCATCTTTGCCCAAACCGTTAGTTCATAGGCGATATTACACGTACCTTAGGGCTGGTCTTTAGAGACAAAGTTGGTCCTTTTGATTACGAGCAAAAGCAAATATTGCATTGTATTCATCCAAACTTTTGTTTAGTTTAAAGGTTATTTTCGAATATTTATTTAAGAGGCAAAGGGAGTATTTAGGAACCGTAACAAGAGGCGTTTTGTAGTTTCCTTATATGGGAAAAAGGCGTGAATTTATACTGAAACTGATACTTATTTCATTATCCTGCTTCGTCTCATAAATAAAACTCCTGACAATAAGCGTGGTTTATCGTGCCCTAATAAATATGCACTTTAAATGACCGCAAACCTAATAAATACTTGTACTTTATTTTACCCTTTGAGAAGAAAAAAAAATGGTGCTTACAATTGGCCGGAACACTTTACCGTACTTAAAAAATCCTTTAAATCAGTGACCTCCAAACGTAAGGGTCTCGTAAATCAATCACAAAACTAATTAAAATCAACTTTAAAAAGTGTGGTACGAATGGCACTTGAGCATGTAACAATACTTTTGTTATTTTATGCGAAAACAAGTAATAACGGTTGAACTGATTACATTTGGCGAATTCACGGCTGTTGGTTTCGGCGAGCCAATTTATCGTTTTATTCATCAATTTGCAATTTCGATTCTGTTAAGGACTGGTCCATATTAGCGTTGATCAAGTATGGGTGGAAAAAGACGAGAAAGGTATGAAGACTATAATTCTACTCTTTCTTTTTGTATCTATTTTAGAGTTTGAACCTCTATCTCTGGTGTGGCATTACAAACCATCATCATCTCCCAGGTATGGTATATTCTTATACTTTTATAGACCGTTTTGAAATAGGTTTTTAAATATAACCAAATTTATATAAAATATATTATAAATATACGAGTATTTCATTTCTTTTTTTAAATAAGAAAAAAAATCTCACTTCGTTTTCAAAGTTTCAAGCCTTCTAGGTAAGCGTATCCATGTTATTCTTTAGTGTATAGCTCCTGATGCCCGTATCTTTTTTGAACTATATGTATGTATGTGTATATGGATTTTCTGTACAATTTTGGAGCACATACACAAACATAAATTCTTTTGTAATTAGGTACTCTAATAGACACTACCACACCGGAAATCGGAGCATCAGAAATTGCATACTAAAGAATACTATGGATATGCTTAACTGCGGTGGCTTGTAAACTTTATCGCTTGTAACTGGTCTACTTTATTCCTGTAGATCGTAAAAATTGAAAGTCACAGTGATATTTAAGTCTCAGAGATAAATAAACATTACTTAGCCCAAGGCTAAGACATTTCTCGTTCATCCATTCCCGTCTCGGTCTTGCCGTTGAAGTTTGAAATTTGCGAGACAGTGACAGGGATACTGTTAAACTAAGCACGCTCTGAGTAACGTCTATTTAACTTTGCCTTAGTTACCCTATGGTTAATTTACCGTGCCGTATGCGTTGATCTTTGGATTTTTCTGTGAGTCTTGCAGACATGGAGATCTGATTTACTTTTTTATGTGCACATTTAAATTTGATGTTACACTCGAAAAGTCCCGGATATCAAGATGGAAATCTATCAAAGATGCAAATGAGATGTGTGATAAACAGGATTTTAGCATGCGCAGACGCGTTAATGAGCGTCAGCACAAAGTGTGATTGAACAGGTAATTTTATTGTGTATGTAGGTAACGAATGTAATAAAATGTTCTAGCAACCGTTTACGACACCCAGAGAAAGGTTACTCATACACATAATCGATCGTTTTTGAATAAACATCAAAATCATAAACGTTAAGCTCGACGCAATACGCTCCCGTATGTGCGCGAAAATGGGACCTCCCGTAAAAGCAAGCTGATTTTATGATCATACTAATTGGCAATACCAAATAAACGTAGAAATATGAAATGAATAAAACCCGCAGCGATTCGTACGCGACTGTATTTCGTAATGGATTTAGCGACATAGGCTGTAAAATGTTTCTGAATTCTCATTAGGTTTGCCGCGGAGCCGCCGCGAATTATAATGCGTATGTACACGTTTCTATTTTTATAGTCTTCGCAGTTTATAGTTTTGTGAGTTTCTTTCTTATATATGAAAGATGTTTTAATAGTACGAATGGCGAAAGTCTTTGAACTTAAAAGTTGAAGTGTGAAATGTAACGCGTAGTTTTCTTTGCAAATGACTTTACCGAGTTATTTATTTCTTTGACGCCATATTCGTTTTGAGTACATGCGAAGAGTTTGTGGTCTTATAGGTGATTATTTAGACCTATTCTGGCTTATGGCGAACACTTGAAGTGTTAGCGATCTTAAAGGTAATGGGAGTGAAGCGATTAAAACTAAACTAGCTATTGCTCGTGGTTTTGTTCGTATTAAACATAGATTATTGCTATCAGATACCGATACGGAATAGAATATAGTACCTTTAGTATAATATTTTGATCTACCTATATTTTTGAAATTTGTTATCTTAAATAAATTCTTACTATTTAGTAGCACCGTCGAATTACGCTCGTAGAATATACGTAAGTTTTTTTAAGTTCATCATGAATTTCTCAATATTATAAATTGATTATCACCCGCTCCTTCAGAAAGCACGCTAAGCCATCCCAGTTGCCATGAAGATTCTTGACAGTCAATAGAGGGAGTCAGTATTTCTCATAAAAAATTAAATCCCTTTGGGTTACGGGGGTGAGATAGGCAGTAGCTCTGTAGAAAACTGATATTCAGCTGCATCTGGTTAGATTAGAAGCCGACCCCAACAAATTTTGGGAATAATAAGGCTAGGAGGATGATGAATTTCCCAATGTAAGAGAATCGTATTCTTTTTGAGAAATAAATAAATATCTTAAACCAGAGATTATTTTGGTATGTGAAACATAATATCTACGTTTCTGTATCACATGTGGTAAAAATTTTATACAATAGTGATTAATAACTTTTGTTTCCTTTTTTTTGTTTTAAAGTTTTCTCTGCATAATTCTCTAAACAATAATCTATATATTTTACTTGACCTGGCTTTGGAACTTACTGTAAGTGGTCGGAAGCCAATTACTTGTCCTCAGCATACAATAAAACAAATATATATCAAAAACTATTACAATACAGCAAACAGAAAACACAATTTGTACAGTAAACCCAACAATACTTTTTCACATAACTCATAGTTAAAATGGTGGTTAACTTTACGAGTTAACGGTTCAAAATAACCTCAGAGTTAGTTCATTGTTAGTTACATGCTGAGAGATAAAGGGATTTAGTAGCTAACAAGCTCAGGATTGAAGTTTAAATAGTTTAGTTAACATTATAATGCAAGTTAAATTTTGCGGTATAAGTAATTAACTAGAAATCAAATTTAATGAAACTTGCACAGCACAACCAATTAGAATTTATAACAGCAATAAATATTATGTTAGTACGACTATCTGTATCTATATCTTCATCTCGTGTACTTCAAACAGAGGAAGTGAAAGAAACCCACTTACCTAGATATTTCTGATGACTATAGGTCGCCTGTTGATCGTATTTTAACCCTAATTAAAAAAAAAACATAACCCTAAAGCTCCTCAATAGCTACTAAACAAAAAAAAATATAACTCTAAATTCATAAATTTAAAAATCCGCATAAATTTCAGATTATCAAGTCCAGTTATCCCCCTTCTATGTAAATTCTATTTTATATAGGTAAAATAATATAAGTAAAAACTTTTTTTTTACGTAAAAGGGTTTTGTCATCAGAATTGAAAGTATGTACCAAATATCAGATCAGTCTGTCAACAGGAAGAGGGTAACATTTCAATTAGGTACTACATTTTAAAACAAACGAATAAATAAATAAAAAAATAAACATACAAGATACGCGCGAAAAACATAACCCTTCCTTGGCAGTCGGGTAAAAACAGGGCAAAGCCCCGTTCTCACAAGAATTTAACGATATACCTATTTTCTTCTTCTTATCGTGTGGTTGATGAACAACCTGGTGTCAGGGTTTAAACCGCCCGTAGGCCTCTGACATGGCTTTAGATACCATTGAAAAATCTCTCAGGTGTGCTGGTTTCATCACGATGCTTTCCCTCACCGTTTTAGCGACTGATAATTAATTTTTAATACACACATAACTTACGAAAAGTCAGAGGTGCGCGCCTTGGGATCAAAATCGAGACCTCTGACTTGTAAGTCGACGGTCATACACTAGGCTATCAGTGCTTTTTACCCTTAGAGTATATAAGAAAATATAGAGCAACCCTATAGAAGTATGAACCGTGAGCACGGGTATGAACAACGCGGCCGCGACACGAGCTCCGTTTGCGATCATACCTCGATCGACTGCGGTTCAACTAGGCTCCACGAGCGAAAAAGTTACATTTTAGCTTATACCATGGTTAATAGCTGAGTTAAATTTTGAAAAACGTCTAGAAAACATAATTTGAAAAAATGACATTTTAACATTTGTATGGTGAGACCTGCTTTCGCTCCGCACAAGGCAATGTGGTTGACGTTATCACTCTATATTTTCTTGAATACTCTATGTTTTTACCTATTTTAACACATAACATTTCATTTACCTTCGTAATCCGTTAAAACTTTCGTATTAAAATTCATTATGTTGCATTGTAGGCGTAATGCATGTCCCGCGTTGATTCGGTTTTGTTTATCGATACTTATTTATTCGGTAATCGAGTTATTTATCGATAAAACGTGAAGAATGTCGATGTGGGCACGTCACTTTACAATAATGATGCAACTGCATTATTTATAAATGTGTTTTAGGGAATTTATGTAAAGAAACTGTTGTTGAACAATGTTTCTCATGGTTAGACAGAGATGAACGATACAATCAAAATCAATTATTTATGTGGACCCTTCTAAATAGTCAACATGATTCTAGTTTTTTTTTGTGAATTGAACATGTTGTAGCACAGTCATGTTAGCTAATTAAAAATATTAAGAAAATTTGTAATATCGCATCTGTGCCTTCAAAAAACTGCAAAGTTTGGAGCACTGAGTCGGATACATAATGTAGGTAGCTATTCCGATAGATATTACCACACGTCCTAGGGGTAGAAACAGGCATTCAAGTCTAACACATGTTTTTTTCATGATAAAATATCAGGTTCTTTTTATTATTTATAAAAAATGATTTTTTTAAATTACAATTTAATTAAAAATTAAAACAAAATACTGGTAAGAAATTAATTTACGGCTCAATTTTCCTAAAAACCTTAACTACCCAGGCAAGAATTTTTACCACTTCTAAACTGCACTAAACACACAAACAATCAGACAGTGCTTAATATAATACGAAGTTAATACACATGCTTGTCATCCTGCGCATACGCACGTAATAAATCAAACAAGAGGAATGGCTACGGTGGGTGCTCTAGGCGAATGTTCACCACTTATTAATATTTACGGACGATTGCAGTTCTTGCTTAGACGAGGAAACTTAACTTTTATGTCTTAGGTTACCCTGGTTTGTTGACCGGGAGTTTATTCTTTTTTTTTAATCTATTTATTTATTAAGGCTTTTGTCCACAAGGTGGATATGCCAGCCTCATAGGAACACTCACAAAAAAATCCGCACTATACAAATTCCTAGTTCATCAATAATTAAAGATTAGGAAAAACAGATTTTATAAATAGCTACAGATTGGAAAGAAAGTTAATGGGAGTTTAATAAATTATGATAATATTGACGATATTGTTGGCGAAATGATGATTGATATTGAGCACTCGATGTCGCAGGTTTGAATCCGAATGGGAAAAACCCAAAGTATTTTGACTTTGGGTTTGACATCTGTCGGAATAATTTCTGTCGGTCTGTTTGTACGTTTTAATTATTGTCTATTTTCTGTATTCACGATATAAAATACAATTCTGATTTTGCTTGATACTTTATACGTCAAAAAAAATTATAAAAAGTTAGGTACTCCTCTATTTAATAGTCATGTGTTAAGTTACAAAATTTTATTTTTACCCATGTGCGGCCACTACACGACACTGGCAGAATTGCTGAAGTCATCAGCAGATTGCCATAAACAAGAAAAAAAAAAAAGATTGTATTGTCGTATGAGTGATGACATCAGTGCGTATGAATTCTAAATTCAAATTTGACAGATTTGTATAATTGCAAATTAGCGACTAATATTATTTTCCCCACCAGCTGCGAATTGCGTCTGCGACCCAGTGGAGCGTCAAAACAGTTAACTTTGATTCTACTTATAAGTACCTTCTTGCCAAGATACACTTCTTACAGGCTTTCCAATAGCCTAAGAAAACTAGGAACTACTAAACCTTTATAGTGTGGAACCTACCATCGGTACATGATCTTAGTTTTATTGTACTACGTGACCAACCTCCAAGGCATCTCATCTTCATACCATAGACTTGTAAGGAAAAGATCGTGACGCCAGCCCGAGCCAAATTCCGTCCACATACGAACTTATTGACAAATTCAATAAGCAACACTAACTGGCTGTATAATGCGTGAAAACATAAGTGCGGACAACACCCTGTATAAGGTCTCGTATAACTAGCTAGGCTTGTTAGGGCCCGGCGTGTAACTCAAAACGCGCCTACTTACTCATAGGGATGGCACAAACAGAATAAATGAAAACAACATAATTTTTCTTCTTTCTTTATCGTATGGTTGATGAACAACCTGGTGTCAGAGTTTAAACCTCCCGTAGGCCTCTGACTTGGCTTAACACACCGTAGAAAAATCTCTCAGTGGTGCTGGTTTCCTCAATATGTTTTTCCTCACCGTACCTACCATCTTTAGTACTACAGAGTCATATAATATAAAAAAACAGGTAGGTATTGTTGAGTGTTTAAATTTTTACGAATGTGTAGTAAGGTTTAAACTATTTCTATGCAAAAAATCACGTCAACGTTGCTCCGTTGTTGCGTAAAAGAAAGACAAACTCACAAACATTCTCACACAAGATTAGTATTTCAAAGATTAGTATTTAAGAAGAAGTATTTCAAAAAAAGATATTTGAAGAGAAATAATTGGCGAATCATGGAAATGCTTTTGCATCTATCAACAATACGATAGCTCAGTTGAGTTATCGTATTATCAATAGATGCAAGCGCATCCGTTTGTAGAGCCATGCTGGAGCACGAATAGGCCTAGAGCGGGCTAGTACCACCTTCTCACAGAATATTGGCGCGAAATATCAGTTCAAACTGTTGTGTTTCGAAACGTCAGTGAAGAGAACCCGAGGCTTAATACCCCTCAAAGACTGTTAACGTATCTGCAATGCTTCCTGTAATGCAAGTATATTCTTTGTCTGCTTGTTCAATAAAAAAAAATTAGGGCATTAACTGGCCAAAACATGTAAAAAATCATTGTATGTTTAGTCAAGCGCTCATTTGTGACAGCCCTGTTTACATAGTGACAGATTTATTCTTAAAGAACAAGGCAGAGATCAACACTCTGTGGAATGATATGTTGATGTTCAGCTCAGTATGAGTTTATATTTCCATTGATCAATTAGTTTAATTACCTGTAAATATCATTGTTAGGCATGAGACATAAAGTTTATCTAAGGTCGAGAAATGAGACACAATAGGAAATCGAATGTTACGTACTGTTAGCTAGTAAATAAGTATTTGATTTGATTTAAGTGACATGAGATGTTTAGAGCTAGATTCAGAAGATAACTAACTGATTTTAACTTCCTTCCAAAAGCAGAAGATTATTAATTCGTCACTCTTTTTTGGATTATTTTTAATAGTTATTTGTTATTATGAAAACATGATGATACTATTTAGTGTCAGAAGGGGAATTTGTGTGGAACTTAAATCTTAAAAATAAACATAAAAGTTTTAACTAAACTATCTTATTGTTCTATCTATACTTATCACCTACTTATATTCAGAACAAATAAAATAATGACTATTTTATATGATATATATTTCATTTTTAAACAAATAAATCTGACCCTATAGTTATAAGATAGGTACTATGAAGGCATACAAAAAAAACACTACAATTATAGATATCCCTTTTTAGAATTCTTTTATAAATAGACTAGACATTGCCACAGACGCTATCACATTCAGATTTGTGATACTAGCAACAAAAAATATATAAAGCCACCATTAATTACAGTTATTTATTACAAAGTATAATATTTCTAAAATAATACGCCCATACATTGTTCAGCCCGTAATAATGTCAGCGAAGATTTTATTTCTAGACACATAAGTATCTAAGAGGGAGTGCAAAACCTTTGGACGTTTGTTTCAAGAATGTAGAAAAAAAATCAACTCTAATTTATGCAAGCCTGCTTTGTCAAAGTTTCATCTTTTATTATGTTCTATGTTAAATTTTTAATGCAGATCTTAGAGTATATAAAGTTAGAGAGTGATAACGTCAACAACATTGCCTTGTGTGGAGCGTGAGCAGGTCTCTCCACTAAAATTTTTAATCATTTTTAAAATTATGTTTTCTAGTAATTTTTGCAAAATTTAACACAGCAGTTAACCATATTATAAGCTAAAATGTATTTTTTTAGCTCGTGGAGCCTAGTTAAACCGCAGTCGATCGAGGTATTGCGGACAGAGGATTTGTTCCCTAGACGTCGAGTCCCGCCACTTTGAGCAGCCTGTGTACGAATTAAAGTAAATTATTAAAAAGTATTAGGTATGTTTGTTTAGCGGTTTTGTGGTCTACGTTTGAGCACACCTGGACTTAAATGTGCCTATTCACTCTCGATTTAAGGCGCCTGTCGTGCTAAATCGCTGTTTACATTGAACGTACAAAATTACTGATAAAGTACTTGTTATTTAAAATCCAAATTAAGTAGAATAACATAACAAATATTTTAATTAAAACTAAATCAGTTTGATCGGAACAACTTTTCATACATTAAAATTGTTTCAAATGAATTTTTGTTTAAGCAATTTTTATGTAACTATGAAAACTTGTATCGATCAAACTGAACCATAAGCTACAAAATGATAAGTTTAATACACATCTATCAAAATCCGTATATCAATTATAGTGCCAAGTATACACAGTCGGGATCCGACATTAGAACAAATGCGTCGTTAAGGCGGGTATGGCATGTACCCCAGCCTTGTTACTCCGCACACACTCCTAGACTTATTCCTAGTCGTGGGTATTGTATACAGGATGAAAATGTAGCGAGCACGCTCGCAGGGGGCCTACTCCGAAAATCGAACAACGAAGCTTCGATTGTCGGATCGCAAGTTTGTTCGTTAAATTACCTTCTAATAGATTGTTATTTTTTAAGGATTTGTAACGAAACGACAGATGAACGCACTAAGTACAATTAAACAGTAGTAATTTGATGGTAAGAATTGTGTTTGATGGTCTTCATTATTACGTTCCGATCCGAAACATCGTTGTTCGATTTTCGGAGTAGAGCCCTGGCGATGAAATAATTAAATATAAAATTTTAATGTTCTGTAGGGACTTTGTTATTGTAGCCTGCTATTGTTTTTAAATGATTCGGAACGTACTTAACCTAATAAATGTGATTTTTTTTTATCCAGCCAGTTTTTTTAGAATGTTGTACAGACTAGCAGACTAGCAAATGAAGCTACTACAATCTGTCAAATTTCTTTAATAGATTTTCAACTTTCTAACTGAAGCATTAGGTTCAAAGTTGATTGGGGAAATTTGACAATTTTGGGTAGGTTGAATGTCTATTAACTATGGTATCGGACACAGAAAAACATGCCCTATAAAAGCCGCAGTCTCCGCAGAAGCAGCGATTGCAGATAGTCAACTTGGCTAACCCCCAAAGGAGTCAAATTTATCCCGCCATCTCCGCTTTGGGCTGCAACAATAGAAATAAACGTGTACAGCTCAATATTTAAAGAACAATTTTTACTGGTTCTTACCCCTTTTGCTCTCCATTCTTTCCACCCGTATGTCACCCACACACCCTTTGCAGATAATCCTGAGATCCAGAAACATTCAGATCTCATCGGATACTGCGATATAGTTACAATACTTGTCGTTTAAAGGACAAACTCTTGTTATTTGGCGGCCCACAGTCACATTTTACACCGGCAAGGGTTCTTAGCGAGAATACAGACCTATTAATGTTTAGAGGACTCAAATTGTTTTGAAGGTGTTGTTCTTGGTGCGTTACAGAGGTGTTTTCGTGTTTCTGGTAAGCTTTGAGTGAAATAAAGTGCTAGGTGTTGTTGTATGTGTGTTGTATCATGAAATAATAGTGCAATTGACAGCATATTTATTGAATGATTAAATTCGAGTCAAGATGCAGGGATAGTAACTACTAATTTGCCGTTTGTATGAAAAAACTGTAGTTAGCACGTAAAGCATTTTTAGTATTTTTGAACATGTTTAAATTCAAGTATATTGTTAATGGCTCATTATTGGGGTGCTTAATAAAAAGGTAGCAAAATCTTTTTTTTTTAATATGTAGCAACTTTTTAAAATAAAGAATACATTTCAAGATCAATAAAATGTAGAGTAAATGTTTTAGGCACTTCTATAATTTCTCAAGTCTATACCAGTATTCCACAGTGTATGTTCTATTCGCAGCGCGCTCTATATCACATTTTATCTCGCGCGTCGATGCGCACACGCATATAACTCAGCCCCGCGGCCGGTGTTAAGTGTTGCAATTAAATATTGGCCAGCTTTTGTTCTGATGTTGATTTTATCACGTTGCTATTGGGAGTAGAGATTGCGGTGTGTTGTAGATGAAAAAATAAAAAAAATTGAAGAAATTTAAATAAATATTAAAAAAGAATTAAGATGTCACACAAGACAAAAGTTACATCATTATATAGGAAAATAGTTACCATTTTTAAAAAAAGGTGTTAACAAAGTTATGTATCGATTTTAAACCGTTAGTCATAAATTACTAGATTATACCTCATTTTTATAATTTATGGTTAGATTTGAATCTGCAAGTATGGCGCAGTAAAAATATAAAAATGTAGTAAGTAATCTACTAAAAGTATTTTTTTTGGTAATAGAAAAAAAAGAAAAGAAAAAAAAAAGTAACAGCTAACTAAGCAACATTCATCAAACGCGACGATAACGTTTTCCCATTGACTCCCACCATAGAATCACAAATGCTACTGCTATCAAAAACACTCACAATGCATCTGAAATCATTACGATTCAACAACGCATAAACACTTATTAGCATAATGTAAGGAAATACTTGTGTGGTGAGCGGAGCGGGATTGTAAAGCGGGGGAATTATGAGTCATAAAGCGATAACGTGCTTATTATCGAGCTATTTTTTTATACTTCATACAGCCCGCAGCCTGCCTGATGGTAAGCGGTGTCCGTAACCTATAGACGCGACGCTTGCAACGACAAGGGTATCACTTGCGCGTTATCGACTCAATGCGGGATTATAGAAGGGGGGATTATGGAAGCGAAGAGTGATTATGGAAGGGGGAATTGGGTCTCTGGTGCTTCTGATATTCTGTAAGAAGGTGGTAGTACTATCGGCATTCGGGGTTTACCTGAGCATTCGCATTGTTGGCTCTACCACTTTTAATAGCCAACTTTGAATATATAGATAGCTCAAATACCTACTTGACTCGATAAAGGCTGGTCAACCACAGTTAATATTATGGTCGACCAGCCTTTTTTTAATCAGATTTTTTATCAGAGACTAGATTTTTTCTTTTATGTCAAAGATTGGTATGAATCTCAAGCTCGCAAGCAAGCAATCGCAAGTCGCAGTTGTGATAAATTAATTATTCGTGTTATAAATTATTTATGAGTTACGTACGACTTCTTTATGTCATCCTCAAATTTTATAATCCTTCATTTTGCAAATGGCGTCGTCGATTTGCAAAGGAAAAAGGTTTTGCAAAATGTCGAAGGCAAATTGCAGAATGCATATCACAGTATTGATTCGACATGATTTTGACGTTATGTGACGAATGCTGACAACAATAAATTCTACAGACAAAAGATTTGATATTAGTATAATATAGCAATAAGAGAACGAAGAGTAGACAGACAGACAACGACTGGTGAGTGCTTTACACATTTATTTATACATAATTATGGACAAATTACACAATAAACTAAAACTAACGCCAAAGCCTCTAACTCACGCATATCCGAACTCCATTCAAAGGGACTCATTTCAATGGGCGCCAAGACCTGCCAACATAACCAGACCTCCCACACCCCCTTCACACCACACAATCACACCCAAAACGGGGCCTAAATAGGTCTATTCATAGATCTTTTAAGCTGGTCTCTGATCAGTTGACACTTTAAAGGTCGTAAGAAATTGACCTCTAAATCTATGACCCTACCCTTATAGGTGCGTTCAGGCTTTCACTTAAAGTACGTTATGTCAAATTAACATATTTTGAAGACAAGCTTTTTGTGTATCTTATATCTGTGTTTCGTCAAATAAAGTGTGTATTTTAAAATCGTGTAATCTAAAGAATGAAAATGGGTTTGTGGGTGGGACTTGTGTGAGGAAATCATGAAAATAATATTATAAATGTACCTATAAAGACGTGCAAAAGTGTATTTTTTACTTTATCAAAAAACTAAATTATTTGTATATTTAGCTGGTTTTCTAGCCGACTTGTAATAATAATCTTGATATACTGCATTAGTCTACACCACAGATATATGTACATAAACCTACTTGATCAGGTCAATAACTCGTTCGAAAAGGATTTGTTTAAAATATTTTAATTAATGCGATCGAACGCATCTAAAGCGGATGAGCTCATAAAACTTTGTGATTATTTATATTTTTCCAAAGTTTGATTTTAGAACCATTTCTTTTTTTTCGTGTCAATGCACCGTTTTTTATAAACTTTCTTAACTTATTATGTTTACTGGTAAGTTTCTGCACTACCCTTAACTGTCAAAAAATTTCATATAATTTCCGTTCTATTTTTGAATTTATCTATTACTTCGTGTAAATTTATTTAATCTGTAATATTCACGCTCTGTGGTGATCGTTACGATCACTCTTAGCATCGTCTGACGCGGTCAGTCCGTGTATGGGTGGCCATTTGTGACATTTCATTTTGAGGGTACCTGTGCTTTATTAAGCACGTTAATCGGTGGATCCCGTTTACCACTTCATATCGTTATTGTTAAGGAAGAGCTGGACGCCTTAAACGGGGCTTGACGCTTGATAGATCCAGTAGCGGGCCTCTACTAATATAATATACTGGATTAGCGTGGTTGAGTATGGCCTATTCTCTCTCTAATCTAATTTTATTAGGTTTAATTATAGGTGCCCAAAATTTATCTGACCTCCTTAAAAAGTGAATTACATAGTGAAACATTTTTTTAAACCCGTCATAAAGTGTAAAGCAACTCGCTTAACTTCATTAAATTACATCTTATTTCAATGTCACTGAAAAATGAAAACAAGAACGGCGACGAAAATTCGAAAACAATTTTTTAATAATCACAAAACGATTGGACTTTCGCGCGAATTGTAATAATCGAAAAACGCGAGTTCCGAACGCGCCTGGCATTCTACAAGCCTCTATTAAAACCTTAGGCGAGACTACCAAAGAAAATTCAACCTTATACCCTCATAAATAAAGCCCAAAATTTATCTTTTGAATTCTCTAGAGTCCCCATATTACTTTTTTATGCCGCATCTCAAAGAAATTGTATCTCGTTTACATCTAAAGACACGGTTACGACACGATTTGATTTTCATACCTGTTTTATAGAGGATTTGTTTGATGGTTAGTATAGTGGCTTAATACACTTATTTTACGGTTTAGGGCTAATAAATGTGTTCATATTTCGAAGTTTTATTCGTGTAAAGATGTTTTGGTCTGATTTTCTTGAATACGAATGTGCTGATATTGACGTAATGGGTGTTTGACGAGAAATTCTGTAATAATATCGTGTTTTGTTAGTTTTCCTTAGTAGGTACCATGATCCGTAATACAAGCAATATAGATTTTATTAATATTAGTAAGTAAATAAATATTTACAAGAGAAATAAAACACTACAAGAAATTTATTGCTGTGTGCCGCCGCACGTCTTTCATAAATTAAATATAAACGTCATAAATTAGAAATTTGTTAAAATATCTGTCAACGAAATATTAAGTTTTTGATTCTAATAAATGAAATAATTAAGACTTTGTCTGTCGAATTGTGGTTATTGTTATAATAAGCGTCAGTTGATTGACGTCCGACGTATTTTACGACAGAAAATCGTAAACAATAAAACTCCCTATCTTTTGTATTAGCAAAAACTCTATCGATGGGCTTCTACATTCCTCTTGTTGTTTAGATCCTGTGTAATTTATATTGCGATTAATCTCTCACTGAAATCCCTATCTTATCACATTCCCAATAGAGTTCATAATCGATTGGAGCTAGTGTTTTCTTCAGACCTTTTGAAAATAAAATCTTCTAGCCATATTACATGACAGAATTAATTGTCAACGTATTGTAGTGTTGAAAATTGGAACTTAATGACGTCATTCCTCAGTACCAGTGTGAACCTGTGAAAGTAATTAGGGCTTATATATTTTTATACAACTTATAGATATCCTGGATGTAATTATATGAGGGTAGTTGTAAACGACGGTGCAATCAGACGTTCTAAGAAATCGTATTTATTGCAGCGCACTGTGGTCCTGTTGGAATAATTGTTCCTCTAACACTGCAATAAAGTTGTATAAGATATTTCGCTTTGCATGTTGCCGGCTGCATGCCGCTTCAATGCTTAGCAGCATCTTCCCGACAATGACTGCGGTCATCAATGCGGATGTAACGAACGGTGTCCGTAGATCAATCGAGTGTCAGGGTCGAAGTCGTTGACCTCTAACTTGGCTATTTTAGGCAATGGATAACCGTGAAATTGGGCTTTTTATGATTTTTACAGAAAATTTGTGTCATAGTTCGTCAGTCTAGACTACATGTGGTCAAATTGAACCTTAAATTGAAACACAGTTTAATAATCGTTTTAACTAGTGTTAGTGACTTTAAGACCATAATCATATTGTACTTGACTAATATTCTTTGTTGTTTCTTAGGTCTGCAATAAAGTATAATCTATCCATCTATCTTTTTACTTCGATAATACGGATAAAACTAGAATCTGAAGATATTCGCGGAGATGGTGTAAAGCCATGACAGAAGCCTAAAGGCTTTAAACTGTGATACTAACGGCTGGGTTTGATAACCTAGTTTGGTAGGGTCAGATAATCTTTGACACCAGGTTGTTCATCAACCATACGATGAAGAAGACGCCTATAGAAGATATTTCTAGAAACTCTGTTGTAACCAATACTACATCAGACTTGGGTTAACGATTCATAAGTTGTAAACATTTCAATCGATCAAAATCATGAATTCCCACTGAGAACATTAAGTTTTAACGCAGTAATTATAACAGTATAGCAACAACTAGTAGCAATCGTCGGCATATCAAAGTTAACTAACACGTTAATCAATACAGTTACTGTTATTTAAAAGGTTACTAATAGTTATGATGAAAACAGTTTATTGATTAATGAACATGTATTTCTTTGGTACAGCTGAAACTGATTAAAATTAAGGTTTAGTGATGTCCATAGCTTTTGTCGTTAGTACTTGTCATCAATATCGCGGATTCATCAACAATTTCCTAGCTTCTATCCGCCACTTCGATTACATGGATTTAGTACATATTATTTTGAAATAAAAAAGCATTATTTTCGATCCGGAAGATTAACTAATAATGTGCCAAGTTTCAATCAAATACCATCACAAAAATATTCTGTTCTTGAATTTTTAAGAGCCAATAGAATTTTTCTCAGTATTATAAAGTTTATAAGTATATTATTAGAAAACATTTAAGAAATGCAAGCGAAAAAATAAACCACAATCATCAGACTACAGATGATGCGGATAGTTTCGTTCTCTATTTCATTTGGTAGTCTTTAAGCAAAACTTATGTAGTTTATGTTATACTAATTCCATCTCTTGTTTAGAAAACTTTTTTGATAATCTACATGGTAGAGTGACATAGACACCTTTAGAGGTTAGTTAATTTTGTATAAGTACTTCTTTTCGTATCGAGAGTTATTTATTGTCTTTATGTGGCCCACCCTATGGCTGTCAGTGTTCGAATTCGAGTGCACTTAAATTGTAACTTCCATAAATATTTTGCACAACACTAATATGGTTTGATTTATACAATATTTTATATTTGTAATCAATAATAAGTGGCTACTGATTAACTGCTCATAATATTTTTATGTGTATCATAAATATTGTACTCAATTACGCAAACAAACTTTTATAATGTAGCTTCGTATGTAGGGTATGTTGAATAACCGGTACAGTTATGGTGTTACTCGTTTTTTTAATAAATTTGTCTTAATGACTAAATGTCTCATTAAAGTTCAACATAGTTGCAAATTTGTTTCCAATTTTAAATTAAACAGTAAAACTAAAAATAAATTAAAAAGAAAAACTGCAGAAAAGGCCAGTACCCAGTACCAGTGAGCAACGTCCCTGCTGTCTGCATTGCCACGTTGGATGCAAATGCTAGTCTTTGAACTAGGTGTAAATCAGCATTTTGATCTCGAGTAGCTTCAATTCGACGCTCGATAGGTCTTTAAATGAATGAATTGATTGAATGCTGTATCTTAGTATTTCCATTACCTTTCTTTTCTGCAGCAGTCTTTTTATGGTGAACCTTAGGAGAGGAAATAAAAAGGGTGATTGGAGTTTTGGGATCCTGATTAACTTGATTAGAATAATATAATTCACTACAGTGTATATAACCTTTTAAAACTTTACAGATATCTATTTTATATCCTTTCTAATTAACATTTTCATAAAGTTCCTTTTAAGATCTATAATAGTGCTCCTTTTTATTTATATTAAATCAATTTCTTCACAATCTTAATATTTACACAAACTAAACATCTCTAACTTACGTCATCGAGGTCTTCATTGCCTTCTTCAAGGAAATTGGTTGTGTGCTCATTAGCAAGCCAGTTCCGTCATCCATAATACACCAAGCTTCTAGTTTTACTCCAGGCGATTGTCACCTGACCTTTGCAACTTAGAAAACCAGATTTTCTCAATATGATGTTATCAGTATCCTTAAGGTGCATTCTCACTATGAGTATTCATTAGCTAGCATTTATAACGAGCATTAACGGGTTTCCAAATTCAAATTTTCCAGCAAAAGTTCGTGTATTCACAGGCGTCGTTTGTTGAAAATATGGAACGTCCTCATTAATTTACTCACTGTCTAAATGCTCTCAGTAAAATTATTAAATGATTATAACGCGAAAATACTCGCAATGTAGATGCACCTTTATGCTATGCTTTAGATAAAACTTGTAAAGATATTGATATCAATTCTGAAGCCCCAATGAATAACAAAGCAGTTTTAACAAAAGATTCTAAAGTTAACTTAAATAAGAATTGGTACCAAAGATGAAACACTTCGGAGTTCAGGAGACAGTACATCAGTGGTTACAGTTTAATTGAAAATCGTTCTTATTTCCATTGACCCAAAGTGCATGATAGTAAGCACCAGATGTGACAAACATAATAATAACTAAAATAATTCTACCGGAACGGAATTGAATAGATTATGATTTTATTGCTTTTATTAATTAATTATTCGGTTCATAATTGACATGTCGTGTATGCAGAATATAATCTTAGGTTTTAGCTACTGTCGATGTCTCCACAAAAGATAAGAAAATGAATTTATTACAATTATATTTAGAGGTTTCGACTAAATCCTAGTTTATGGATATATTATTTAAAGTAGCGAATATCGATGACACTGTTGTTAAATTTATAGTTGTACTGGATTTTTGATAGTCTAGATTAGTCGGAAATGTAGTCGATGAGCATGCAGAAGATATTAAAAAAAACTTTGATGTCACTTTATGCAAAATATCCACATTCAAATGTGTCGAAAGATCTCGAACAAAAATAAGTGAACACTAAATATTTGAGTCATCATGAGATTTTTCTCCAATCCCATTACAAACTTCGACAAATTTAAAAATAAATAATTTAAATAATGACTAACTGCGTGTATATTTACAACAGGAATACTTTGATCGTAAAACTTCCATATTAACTTAATATCGGTAATTAAAATAAGGAGAGTCGTTTTTATGAGAGTCTTTTATAACTACCGACAACGGTCACATGATATACAGAATTAACTGAAAAATATTTAATTAGCTACAAAATGCTTTTAATAGTCTCTAAATGTCATGGTGAAGAGTTCAAACGACTACGATTTTAATAAAGATTACTTTCACAGAATTCACTTTTAGATCCAAGTGTCAGGTCCTTGCGAAATTCCTTTTTCTGCAGTCTTTTTTTACAATAATTTACTCAAAATCATAAAATCAAAATGTTTTTATTCATGTTGACCATTTTAGGCACTTATGAATAGTTATAATTCTAATACTATTATAAGAGTAACTCTAGTAGCCAATTCCAAGGGCAGCCTACTCCTCATGGAGAAGAATCTGGCAAGAATCTCCATGGTTGCTCTTTTAGATAATGGCTTACAATATTTTTAAATACATTATTCTGAGGTGTTATGTGAGAACAATACTCTAAAAATAATATACTTTAACTAGCGACCCGCCCCGGCTTCGCACGGGTGCAATATACATATTAAACCTTCCTCTTCAATCACTCTATCTATTAAAAAAACCGCATCAAAATCCGTTGCGTAGTTTTAAAGATTTAATCATACATAGGGATATAGAGACAGTGAAAGCGACTTTGTTTTATACTATGTAGTGATATATTAATCTATATATATAAAAGAAAGTCGAAAATCGTGTTAGTTACACTATTTATAACTGAAGAACGGCTGAACCGATTTTGCTGAAAATTGGTGGGGAGGTAGCTTAGAACCAGGAGAAGGACATAGGATACTTTTTTTTTTAAGAACGGCTGGACCGATTTTCATGGTTTTTGATTTGTAGACGTAGGGTAGGGGTAGCGTAGGGTAGGCTAGCGGTACAGTAGGGTAGAGGTAGTGTAGGGTAGGGTAGGAGTAGATTAGGGTAGGGGGTAGAGTAGGGTAGGGGCAGAGTAGGTTAGGGGTGGTAGAGTAGGGTAGGGGTAGGGTAGAGTAGGGTAGGGGTAGAATAGGTGTTGAAGTAGAATAACCATGCGTACAAAGTCGCGCGGGGCAGCTAGTACTAACATAAAACCTCTTTGCGTCTATAGTCTTCTATAGTCTTTATAAAGTTTACAAAAGTATATACCTACAGCTTGGCAAAAAAAAATCTGAGGCGGTGACAACAGGAACTAAAAATAAAAATATTAAAAACTAAGTTTTTAAGTATTAAAATAACATAAAAATGATTCATCTGATTACGTTTGTTGATAAATAATTTGTCATAGAAATATTTAAGTACCAAATAACTTGTAATTTTGAGTTGTAGTGTGTTAAGTACGTTAGTGGCGTCCTCAATTTTTGCAAACTCATTTTTGCCAAACTGTATCAACTAGATTTTTCTATATTTTTTTACTCACCACCGTGTCAAACGTTGATTCAAATATATAACGTTCAATATTGATTTAAATGTAACATGTGTAAGGTCATTTTAATCCAGATAATTTGAAAATAAAACAAAAATGTCTGCCTACCGAGCGACTAGTTGATAAATGTGTTTCTCATTTTATTTTTTCTTGCGTTAAAAGGAGCACTTATCGTAATGCCTTGGTCACGAGTTTGTAAAAATTAAGATGTGACTGTGTGCACGCGGGGATATTTTTGTTGAATGACAAGGTTTGTGGGTAGAACTAGATTTTAAATTAGGCAAAGGAAGAATTAATTTAAAATAAACATACAGCTTGGCAAAAAAGAACTAAAAATGAAAATCTTAAAATTAAGTTTGTGAGCACTAAAATAACTTAAAAATAAATAATTTGATTATATTATTTGATAACAAAAAAATTGTCATAGAAATAAGTAAGTACCAAATAACTTGTAATTTTGAGTTGTAGTATGAAAAGTGCGCGAGTGGCGCCTTCAATTGTTACGGACTCTACTTTGCCTAACTGTAAAACAGAATATTATAAACTCCCCTTTTTAAACAATATTACATTAGAAAGCTATCAAGATTTTCAAGATAACTTTTATTAATCTATGTTTTATTTCTTTTCAGGTAACAATTAACAGTCAACGCGTTGGAAATTTAGAATGGTAATATAACAAAATAAGTTCCGTCAAACAGTTATCAAACATAAGATAAGTAAAGTTTATTCCAGTATAGTAAAACAACCGTAAGTAACAATAGCGTCAGTTGAAAGAAAGCCCATCTGTGTCGAAAGAGCTCTATTGAATTTTTTTACGCCAACAAACTCAAACAGCAGGCAACACCAACGTAACAAAATTTGAAGACAGAAAGCCGATGAGTCAGCCATCCAGTTATTTTTTTAGATTAGGATTAACATTATCAATTCAATGCATTACACCTCACCTATTCTCTTCATGTTAATAAGACCTTCTTTAAAAGTCAGTGCCGTGGTTTTTCTCCTTTTCTATCTTAACATGTCGGACAGAGATAGATACATGTCGCTGGACCAGCTAGGCAAGCGTGTTGAAATACTTACACGAAGCATGGATTAAAACTTGAATGTCTGATGTACTGATTGCATAAAAAGCTTTGGAGAATGTTTTGTTGAAATGATTTTGTGGGTTTTGGAGAAAATTATTTAGGGACGGTGTGTCGCTTTGTGTTTGTAAAATATAATACAAGATCCAAGGATCATGTATCAAAAATATCAAATCAAAGAGAATTAAAAATATTCTATGAACTAAAAAGCTTTCTAAAACGAAAAACAATCTTTGAAAAAACTTACCAAATATTCCAACACAAAATATTATTATATTGCAAATTTAATACAAAATAGTGTTTCAGTCAGTGGTCGAAATTCAAATGTATTTTTTTTTCTTTCTCCACTTCTTCTCCATTATATAAACTTTTACTATGCCAAGTATTACACTCCGTGCGCGCAATATTCTTAAAAAGGGATCCACAGTCTTTGCTTCACGTTTTGAATTGATACTTCAAAACAGTAAAGTATTTTTAAAAAAATGTCGATTGCGAGCAAGACTTTATAATAATATCTAATTTCTAAAACCTTTTTTATTAACATTAAAATACTAAAAAAAAAATGGTTGCCTGTAAAGTCGGTTTTACGGGCGAAGATTTTACGTGACAACGTAACGTAACGTCATCGTAACGTTACCGAGCGTTACACTTTTTCATAAGTGACTCCCAGCCGCAACCTAATTTAAGACGTTGTCACGTCAAAAACTAAAGCAATAATTAATTAATGAACTTAGATTTGTTAACCCTACGACCGGCTCACGGGACGTTAATGCCCAAAGTCAAACTGTCACAATGGGTACTATTTAACACCAGCGTATCACCGAGATCAGATAACGTGGTGATGATAACAGATGATCGATGACGTCACTCTGTTATATAAACGTGTTGTGTGGGAAATTAAGAATTGATTTTGAATTTTTTGATTAGTTAGTTTAAGAAAAAGAACCAAATCGACGGTGTAGTATCAATACCTCTTTACTAGAACAAGCTAATTTAATTTTTAAGTTCATAACCGCAAAAACGTAAATTACTTGAAAAAAAATATGTTAGTTATGAGGTATTGATACTTCATTGTCGAAATAGGAACACGGAAGTATCTAATAGTGATGTGACGGAGTGGAAGGCTCTATACATCGCGATTCCCACAGACTTCCCATTAGTTTTGGCTTATCTCTTCCAAAAAAAGACACGATCGCCACTGATGTGATATAACTTAAGTAACGCCAACATCTTTCCAAAGGCCAATTTGATTGGAAGAATGAATGTAGTAATTTAGGTTTTACGTCACCATTCTACATTTGCTACTCGTAAAAACAATTTGTAGCACTGATAGCCTAGTGGTATGACCGTCAACTGACAAGTCAAAGGTCTCAAAATCGATCCCAACGCGCGCACCTCTGACTTTTCGTAAGTTATGTGCGTATTATAATTAATTATGAGTTACTAAAATGGTGAGGGAAAACATCGTGATGAAACCAGCATACCTGAGAGATTTTTCAATGGTGTGTAAAGCCTTGTTAGAGGCCTAAGGGAGGTTTAAGTGACGCCAGGTTGTTCATCGACCATACGATAAGAAGAAAGAAACAATTGAGCGTTATATTGATATGCAAAGCCAAACATAAACTCAAGCTATATCTTATTGTTAAAGGAAATTTGTGTAAACTCATCTCTGTAAACTTTATGATTTTTCCAGTAAACCGCTTAAAGCCCAACAATAAACTATATCTTCATTTAAACGTATAAAATAAACAGGATTACAAGCAGCTGACGTGCTCAATACATTTCTGTCTAAAGCTTTAAAAATCTCGCACCAAAATCATGAGAGCATCATACGCACTTTCTCTCAGACAAAAAACAACCAAAAAATTAGAATCTACCCCCAAACATATGCCTTTTCATATATTTAGGACTGAAGCACAAAAAAGGAATGCACAAAGAGGTCCCTATTCTGTTAGCGCGCGTTTCCTCTCAGTTTTTATCAAGTTCACACTACGTAGAACAAAAGTGAACAAAACAAAGCAACGCCGCTAGCGACACCTGACGAAGTGAGAACGAAACTTGATACCCCGGTACAACAAAGCTCTTTTGAAAAACCTACTTTATGGACTGAAAAATAAAGCTCGGAATTCCCCGATGAAATGTATACGAGAAATAAAAGGCGGCGCCAATTGAATCTGGACTCTACACTAATTGAAATAGAGGAGTATTCACAATGTAGTTCGAAATAGTATTAAGATTCTGACCGCCACGTGATACGGTCTACCTTTCGCCAAGTAGTTTTGTATTGGAATAATTTTATAGTTATTACATATTAGAATGCTATGGGCTCTCCAATTGATATTCAACCTTAGTGCATTCATAATAAAATTTAGTTTTTAGAAAGTTATAGAAGAGAAAGAATCGTCAATCGATGTAGGAATACATGATTCAAAATGAATTGTCAATCAAAAAGTTGGATGTTTTGAAATTTGACCAGTGCTACCAAATTAAAACTTTGTATAATAAACTAATAACGGGTGTGTCTGTCCGTCATTTGAATAATGTTGAAGTTTGTGTATTATGTAGTAGATTGTTCAAGTTTTTTTGTTTCATAGCTATAGTTAATATACTTAATAAATTGGGCGTTTTGTTTAGAGAAATAGTTTTAATTAAGCTCTTTGATTTATTAGAACCAGTGAGATTCTTAGGTTGTACATAATTGTGTTTTATTATTGGCAACATTGCCACTGATAAATCTAGTTTATAGAGACAGTAAGCCAGATATATAAAATCTACACTTAAACCTACGGCTTGGCAAAAAAGAGTCTGAAGCGGTGACAGCTGGAACTAAAAATAAAAATCTCAAAAACTAAGTTTGTAAGTACTAAAATAACTTTTATGTGATTCATTTGATTATAATGAATGCCAAAAAACTCGTTATAGAAATATGTAAGCACCGAATTACTTGTAATTTTGAATCGTAATATGAAAAGTACGCCAGTGGCGCCCCCAATTTTTCCACACTCTTTTTTGCCAAGCTGTATGTATATCATCATCTTCCTACCCTTGTCCTATTTTTATTTATGGTCAGCGCAATAGGTTTTTTTCTTCCATTCATCTCTATTAGCCGTCATGTCACTACTTACTCCCTTTCCATTCATGTCGCCTTTGACAAAATCCATCCATCTTTTCTTTGGTCTACCTCAACCCTTATAACCATCCACATTCATACTTAAAACCTTTCTCACAATAAAATATAACATTAATTATATAAAAATTTATTTGCAATTTTGCATTTGCATTAGCATTGAAAGAAACCACTCTATTTCATGTTTTCAATATCTTTTTTACAGCCCTTTTAATAGAATTGTTATCATTTACAAGTCTTTCTCTTTCTTGATTGCTAATGTACGCATAAGCGTGTCTTTTTTCATCGATACCATTCGAAGTATCGTCTGATTTAATTCTCTTAAAATCAACAACAAAGTTCTTGCTACATATAACCTTATCATTTTTTTTAACGCAAAAATGTTAATTCAATGGTAATGGCATTAAACTATTCTGATAAAAATAATTTCGATAAACCAGCCCACCCCTTGTACCAGTTAAGATAATCCTCCCTTTTCTTCAATAAGAGAAACGAGGTCTTTTATTTTTCCGTAGTATACGAATAAAGTACTTCAGACATGTTTCTAGGTATAATATAGTACAATAAAGATTGCCATTGCTCGATCTTAATTACTGTTTTCGAAGAATACTAAAACAATTTTGTTACGTTGCCGTTAGTTGTGGAAATTGGTCGTAGAGTGAAGTACCTGGTTTTAGGAACAATGTTAAATGTTTTTGATTTTATGAGTTCGTTTACAAATTTCACGTGTATAAATATCCAAACAAAAAATAATTCTTAGGTACAAAACGATAATAATGATTATTACAAGCTAACATTATTTAAATATTTTAAACATTAAGTTACGTAGAAAGTAATAAATATCAATTATTGTGTTGATATTATGTTGTTGATTTTTAATACATATTATCTAAATAATGCCAAAAAATCATAAATACATTCAATGTTAACATGAAACATTTTAGTCAATGATTCGAAGTATATTTTTATTAGAACAATAAATGGCCTATACATTTTTTTTTTCAAATTGATAAAAAAAACTTTATAGCAACAAAACTCACGGTGTTAGTTAAGAATTACTTTTTTTTACAAAACTTGTTAGCGTTTACCTAGCAATAAAACCATTAAGAGCATTATTGATTCATAAATGTAATCAAGGAATTGAGCAATCATCGAATTCCGTAGGTTGATTTATTTGTGGTGGCAGATGTTTGTTACATTCAATGATATTTTATTAAAATACTGTTATAATTATTTAATAATGATAGCACATGATAGCTTATTAAATATAATTATTTAATAAGAAAATTTTGAAAAAACAATTGATACGGATGGGATTCGAACCCACGATCTTCGACATACCGTGTGTGTCGACACGGTATGTCGAAGATCGTGGGTTCGAATCCCATCCGTATCAATTGTTTTTTCAAAATTTTCTTATTAAATAATTATATTTAATAAGCTATCATGTGCTATAACATGTAAAAAACTCACAAAAATATTAAAATACTGTTGTTTTTTTATTGTTTTTTTTATTGTATTAAGGGAAATGGTTTAGAAAGATAGAAAGTCTAATCATAACAGTGATGATGCGCTTATTATTCTATTGTGACTTTGTCTAATAATAAAAAAAAAACAAAAAAAAGTTTTTTCAATTTTACTTAGGTATCACACAGAGTACTTAACTGATATTACAGGATTTGTTGATACCTGTGGAAAGAGGTGATATTATATCACAGTTTTTCGATACGGCACAAAATTACTAATATTTTTTGTGCTGTATCTTTAGCTAATGAGGATCGAACGTACAGATAACACTTCATATCATCTTGCTACTGTATAGAATACATTATCGGCAAACAATTGAAATTCAATATCATATCGTTTATCGTCAATAAAATCGATTAATTAAAATGCACGTGAAGTTTTATGTAAAATATTTAGGCAGACATTTTTAAATTGTCTTAAACAGAAATATAGCTGCCGCATAAATAAAAAATAGTTTTTAAAATTCCTATCAAAACCAAAACCGGTTATTTCTTACGCCAATCTGGAACTTTGGATCTTTTGGACAAAATAGTCGATAGTTTATCTGTATAATATCTCGTATGTGTCGTCATAAATTGTTATTAATATTGTTTTAATGTGAAAAAATAACCAAAATTAGACCCTAGTACTTCGTAATAAGGAACCGGGACTAAATGTGACAGGTCGATGAAATATCAATCTTTTCTAATAGCCTTGTAGGCTAGTTTTCTTATAATAATACGAACTACATATTTATTCATAAGAAATTATTTATAGCTTTATGTAAAAATGAATGAGTTATACCTTTAATGTTTTGTTTATACATTTTTGGAGAGCTTATACCTACTGATATGACGATTGTTCATCATCATCAGCTTAATTTAGTCCACTGATGAATAGAGGCCTCTTCCAAAGCGCGCCACTTTTGGCGGTCATTAGAGGTATTTGCCCATAACAGTAGCAGATGATTGCTGTTACACAGAAAAATGCTGCTGCCCATCCTCCGTATCTTTCCCTCTGTCGCTTCTTACCACACCCGCAGGAGGAGTAGTGGTGGTTCTATTCTAAGACCGGAGACCACACGGCTCATGACGATGACGATTGTTGCACTGCCAAATAAAGGATCATAGGTTCGATGTTCGAGCATGGAGCATGGAGTCGTGATAGCCTAGTGGTGTTGACCGTTGACTGACAAGTCAGAGGTCTTGGGTTCGAACCCAAGGCGCGCACCTCTGACTTTTCGTAAGTTATGTGCATTTTATAAATTAATTATCACTCTCCGTGCCTCGGATAGCACGTTAAGCTGTTGGCCCCGGCTGTCAATTGTAGATCTTTGACAGTCGTTACGGGTTGTCATAAGCCCGAAAGTCTGACAACCAGTCTTACCAAGGGGTGTCGTGTAACCCAGTATCTGGGTTGTGGGGGTCTGATAGGCAGTCGCTCCATGTAAAACACTGGTATTCAGCTGCATCCGGTAAGGCTGGAAGCCGACCTCAACATAGTTGGGAAAAGGCTAGGCAGATAGATAGGTTCGATGTTCGAGCCTAAGAAACGGACAATTGATTGAAAAATGATGAGCATAACAATGAGCCACTACGACACGTTTATTAATGTTAAAGAAATTTATAATTAGTATTTTCATTATAAAGGTTTATGTTGATAGCTATAAATTGTGCGAACAACACAACAATATGCTTTCCCATCGTGTTATGGGAAGAAAACATGGAGCTAAGCTTGTCATCTCATGTAATTAATATGGTATTCTACAGCATACTAGGTCAGTTCCCGTTTAATGGCAGAGTTAATGAAGCATTTGTCGCTAGGCTAAGATGATAGTATTTTAGTAGTATTATGATTACTAACTAATATTACGAATACGAAAGTATGTTTGTTTGCTTGCTTTTCATGCCTAAACTACTGAACTTTTGTCCTTTTGAAGTTAGAAATAATTTTTAATAATCGAGTAAATGTGACGTTTAAAAAAATTTCGTGTCATGACAAATTTATATCTGTACCTTACTCCTAAACTATTCGTACCCTTCGTCTGCAAGTCCGATTTATACTTTCCCAAATTTTTAATATAAGCGCAAACAAATCGTGAATATTTTCAACCAATCCACCAGTTACAAATCCAAAAAACATTCCGTCCAAACCAATCGCAAATACCACCAACCAAGATAATATTAAACCTTAAATTTATTCCATTAACCCTCACAAAATAAACGTTTCAAGAATACCAAGCTGAAACAACGGTAGCTCCGAACTTGGTGCGATAGTCTCAGGTCATACGATAGGATCACATCGGGACATTCACTTCTCGTTAATTGTGTGCACGGTTTAATTGACACTGGTGTAGCCTTTGGTTTTGATGCCCGATTGCCCGTGTTGCTTTCAGTGAGCAGGGAAGGGGTTTGTTGTGAATTTTTTGGTGAAGATCCAGTCTATTAAGGTCGCTGAGAGCTGTGCGAGTAATGAGCGAGGAAAAATTTACCTGGGATTAATTAAATAGAATAGATTAGATAAAATAGAATAGACTAGAAAACATTTATTTGATATGACACAGTGCTAGTATAAAACAAAAATTTGAAGTACGAGGGTCAACTCTACGAGAAGTAAGATGAGAGACGGGTAAGATTTCTTTTTACGTTTGAGATACGATACTCTTGAAAACTTAAAAAATAGGGATTAACATAATTAACTCACTAAAACCACAACAGAGGCTAGGAAATTTTCTTGCCAGAATCTTCTCCATGAAGGGTAGGCTGCCCTTGGAACTGGCAACTAGAGTCACTCCTATAATAAACAATATTAGAATTATGACTATTCATAAGTGCCTAATGGTCTACATGAATAAAAATATTTTGATTTGATTTGATTTGAAAATAATTATGTCCTCCAGAACCTAAAATATCTGACTTGCTAGTCAACGGTGACACCACTAGACTATCACGGCATTAAGAAATGATAGTAAAACAAATAGGTTATATGCAAGCCTGAGTGTGTTTATTGGCGGTACTTCTTTGCTCAGAAGATGATAAAGATTAGTATTGTAGATGTGTATAACACCGAAGGCACCCGATCAGCTACGAATAAACCTTTCGGAACTGTTAAAATACCAGCAAAGGATAATAATACAAATATTCAATTTAATTTTCAAAGTAATTGAACACTGACTTGACTTCGAAACTTACGTAGAAACTTCAACAAAACGTTTCGAATTATCAATTCATTCGAGTTTCGGTTACTGGCAATAAATAGGGCTCCCGACAGACGAAAAGCCCGGTACATGACATAAATACTACCGACTGACATCCCTAAATGTCGTAACCCTCAAACAACAGCACACAAATATGACTTCTGTTTTTACTTCTGTAGGGTTGAATTTCCAATGCAGGTGTTTCGGGAGTGCAGTAAAGGGTATCAAGTAACCGACTTCGGAGACAATGGTATATCGCTTTTGGAGACAAGCGAAGGTGACAGGTTCGGTTTCGGGTTTTAATTTGCGAAATTTTGTGTACAATGGCCGAAGAATCGTTAATGGGTGACGTTGACTGATATAGGGGCGACTAGATTTTTGGTTGGAAAGGTTAGCGCTGCTTTGGTTTGCAGATTGGTTAACAAGAATATTGAAAAACTAAAACCGAAGTACTATCTACTTATTGAAAGGAGACTCTTTTAAAGCTGGGCAAAACTTATGGAATTTTTCCAATTGGAAAATTTCAGTTGCAGCTAAAAACTTGGTTAGTATTACTGGACAAAAAAGTAATAATAATTGTATCTCTAGGTTCCTCTCTCTAGAGCCCTGACCACCGGTAGCTTTGACCCTGTTCCCAATACCGGTGGGCTACTATATTTTTTATTTTTTATATATATTTAAAAATGTATTTTATATGTATTGTAAATGAATAAAGAGAATTGTATCTGTTATAAAAAATAAATACCTAGAACGTAAGTCGTAAAAAAAAACTAATTGCTTATCATAACGGTGTTAAATAAAAAAAATTAGACAACATCGACTTTCAATAAGTAATAAAAAACACAACAACATTCACACATTCCAATGTATTGTCGATGTCGCGGACACCAATCGTTTCTAAAAAATACCTATTTTACATAAAAATTAACTTATCACCGTAATAAAAATGTAAAGAAGCCGAAACTATTTAGTTTTATCAACGAACCGCGATTTAATGTATTAATGGTACCTTTGTTTTATTTAAATTTGTAACATTATATCCCTGTAAGGTGCCTAAATATTTTGACTATTAAATAGAATCGCCAACCCGCTTGCACAGCGGCAGAGCGTGGCGATTATGGATAAATATCTTCAATGAGCGCACAATAGTGGCGCGCATTGGAAGAGGTCTATGTTCAACAGTAGACTAATACAGGCTGATGATGATGATGATGAAATAGGATCGAATTTTTACCAATCTGCAATCTTAAACAAGGAATTTCTAAGAACAAAGGCTTCTAGTAAAAAAAAAACATTTCACAAAACAATCAGCTACAATGAAGTAGAATATAGAATGACAGGTTATAAATTTTATAGGGTTGAAAAAATGCAAATCATAGTTCTGTTTCATGGTGATCATCATTTTCCTGCCCTTGTCCTAATTTTATTCAGGGTAGGCAATAGGTTTTCTTCTTCTCTTCTTCTATTTGCCATCAGGTCACTGCTTCCTTTCTTTCCATGTCAATTTTTATTCAATCAATCCATATTTTCTTTGGTTTACCTCTATCCTTATAAATATCGACATTCATACAGTTTAAAACCTTTATTACATGTCATTCATCCCTTCGCATCACATGCCAATTCTGTAACTCAGTCTAAGGTACCAAAAAAAATTGAAAACTCTTTAAAACGTGATGTTACATCTATTAGGCTAGTATTTGTACTTCCTATCACCACCAAAAACTAGACAACAACCATATTTGAAACACAAAACAATATGAATTGAATTCGTAAAAATGCTTTATCATTCTCCATTACGGAACAATAACAGGAATCCTGCAAAAAAAACAGCCAAGTCGCCTCTTACATAACGCATATGTGGTACGGTCAGCACAATAAGTAGCCAACATTTATTCAGAATGCCGGGCGAGGCAGGAATTATCTGGCCAAGTATCAAAAAAGGCCGACCCGACTTTAGGAAGAAAAAAAACATAAGACCCGACAAGAAATTATGATACTACCAAATACGCGAGTAAAAACTCGATTCTATATACTGTTGTAAGTTCTACAGTGGATTCCGATCCAATTATCTGGTTTTCGGTCGGCGGATTGCATTCGTTGCAAAATAATTTTGTCTACTCACTGTTCTGCAATCTGTACTTAAGAATTATTGGACTGTTGTTTTCGACACTTGGCTGGTTTTTTGCTTTAGTGTTTTAGATTGGTCGTGTTTTGTTTCTCATTTATGTGAATAGTCATTTATTGTGGTATGTTCCGGGAACAATATTATTACATGCTACTTTTTCAGAAGTGCAGGTTAAGTATCCAATAAATGAAACTAAATTAAAACACTAATAATATAATTATCAGTCTACATGGACATCTATCCTTAAGCATCATAGAATTGCTCGTCTAATTCATTTTAGCAATCTGCTTAAAACTAGTATACCAGCGCTATACTTATCTAAGTGGTGTGACCGTTGGACTGCCAAGTCAAAGGTCATTGGTTCGAACTCGGGTACGTACGTATGTATATCTCTGAGATAGTGACGCACGTGATCAGCCTGAGGAACATTCATGATCAGATCATGATTTTAATAATCGAGAACCTTTAGCTTTTTTGAACTAACCTTACCATTTTGAATTTAATACAGAGGAATAACACAACTACAAACCTTGTTAGGTTTTTATGGTGTGTTCGGATTGATATACTAATATTTTCATGTTTATTGTAATAAATAATAAACTAAAAACAAAAATTAAGTATTTTTTCGAGCAAGAAAATAATTACTCAATTCAGCTTAATAATCATCACTGAGAAATGAGAACAGTCACATAAAAAAGATATATCATGGAACCGTGGAAAATATATTACCAAAAAGAGTATAAGTATTTTTTCGAGAAAGAACGTTGAGAATTATTCTAATCACAGAGAAATCGGTACAAATATAAAAAGTGTATTATGGAATTGAGAGCTTGTTGTTTTAGAAATCTGTGAAAAAGGCATCTTTGCATAAATTCCAGAAAGACTAACGTACCTTATCACCCATTACGTAAAATCACGTTTCACGACTCAAAACCAAAAGCGCATACCACCAATTAGTGACAAAAAAGCTAATTGTCGTTTTAACTAAACAGAAAACACCTCATTATACTAATTAGTGAGAAAAAACTAAAGAAGAGACGTCGATCAGCGTGGACAATTCCGGGTACCCACAGTAGTCTTAGAATTAGGGGTGGCGAAGTTGCTAAAAAGGTTTGACATATTTTATCCTACTAACATTATAAATGTAAATGCTTGTAAAAATACTTGTTCCCCCATCACGCGTAAACCGTTGAATGAATTTGGATAAAACTTGGTACATAGAAAGATTATGTTATGGATTAATTAATACAAAGGATATTTTATAAGGTCCAAATTTCATGCGGGTGAAACCACGGGTAAAGCTTTTACATATTATTTCTTCACTGAGAGTTTTCTAACGACATGTCAAGCTAACCAGCTGAATTATGTTAGCTTAGTATAGAAATCACTAATCTAATACTATTCAATATGACAATACCACATGGCACTGGGTGAAAATAGCCGAAAATTGTGATCAATGGCGTGCAATGGGAGAGACCTATGTTCAGTAGTGGATTGCTATAGGCTGATGTTGATGATGATGATGACATGTCACATAAAATTATTATAGATGTTGTTATATTGAAGCAAGTAAAATTGCTTATGACATAAGATTATCCATTACGCAATATCGATGGGGAATGATAGAATAAAAAAAGCCGAGATAAAGTCACCGGAGTAGTTACCGTGTGGTTAGTCCATGTGACTGTGAGGTGCGAGGACATAACTCCCTCACCAGCCCATGGTTTTTTTAAATATCTCCAGTTTGCTGGTTTTCTCGCGATGTTTTTCTTCATCATTATAGTAGTGATAAATCAATCGACATTATTTGCATTGCATTCATAAATGCTTTATAAACATGTTTAGATGTTCCATCCTCCTACTCTAATATTAACTGCGTTGCTAAAGATAATGACTTGTGTTAAAGAAAATATCATTGACGTTTTCAAAACATTGACAGTTGTCACAAAATTCCTTAGCAACCCTGCAGTTTCAGGCTCCATCAAGATATCCCGTGCCTTGCTAATGAAAAGAACCTGGCTCCCTTTATTAAGTCTAATGTATTCCGTTGATCGGCTAGAAGATTGTGGACCAAATGTCAGTGTGTGTTTACTTTGTTACACAGCTTTGCTTCCAACTTCTAATGTTTTACATGTGAGTTAATTGAATCTTGGAGTTTGAAAGTGCAATTTTTGAAATAGCAATTTTTGAAAGTGCAATTTTTGAAAGTGCTATTTTTGAAAGTGCATTTTTTTGGCGTGAGTATATAATTTTATGTGCACATATAATGGTGTTGAAAAAGTTATAGGATACGAGCGGGGTTTGAATCTGTGCCACTTGCCGTATTGTGGGAATGCTCTATACAACTTAGTTGATTAGGTTAGAGCATTGCCGACAGCTCAGATAGGTTCGAGCCCGGCACCGCTCGTATCATTATCACTTTTTTAATTTTCTTGATTTTTGCCAAATTGTTGTCCATAAGCTTCAAGAAAGCTGAGAAAATAGTTTTTAATAACGAAGCAAACGCGACTAACTGCATACCTCTTAAAGACAAAATTCTAAAAAAAATTAGCTAAAAATTTGGTTTTCAAGAAAAGCGGGGTTTTTTTAAAATTTTTACTTTGTAACATTATTTTTCCTACCCAAAAATCAGGTTAAACCAATTTACGTAAATAATTACGTTAAATATGAACAAGCATTGTACGAACGCTGCAATGTATGGTAATACACTTCAGTTTAACCTTTAGCGTTTTTTATTATAATTTAAATATCTAACCCCATTAAAAATCCCATTTAAAATATCATACAAACTGGAATTGACTAAATAAAATGCTAGAGCATATAAACGGCATTCTCGCACCGTCAATCTCTCTTTTATAGAGTTTTAGCAGCTCGGTGGCGAACCATAGCCTGGAAGGTTAGCACCCTAATAAATCTTGGTTTTATGGGCCCCGCAAAGACTTCTGAATTCAACCTTTTATATCAAAGATTGTGGCTTGATCTCCCATAAAAGTTCAGTCATAGTAGTAAGACATAGGTACTTAGGTGTTTATAATAAAATAGGTCTTTCATTTGCCGCTTTGATCGTGTAAAAGCTTCAATAGCTAATAAAAACTAAATACTCAGTCAGCTTCGAAAAATGTTCATTCTGAATCTATTTAATTTATTTATAAAGTAGGAAGGAAGCAAGGAGATAGAAGCATTGCAAATGCATTGCCAGCTTTTGACGGGGATTATAGCAAAGGCATCTAATTCCATGACACTTTTAATTTAGTAGCATTAACTTTTTTACTACCTGAATTCCACTTACAGATATTTATAGTAGGTCTCAAAGTTAATACTACCAAATTACGAGAGTCACAGAATTAGATGAGCCTACCCTAGATCTTTTAACGTAAGAAACACAACAGTACGAATACCTACTTTTTCATGCCAATATTCTGTGAGAGGGTACGGTTCGTACTGGCAGCTCGACTCTACCACCATAAAACATTGATAAATTATTCCACAAAATATTTAAAATACCAGCTTGGTTCAACTTGCATTTAAATTTACTGCATACAAAAACAACACTTTTATTATACTTTCTCATAGGTACATAAGCTCATCCATTTTTATTGACCAAAGTAAGGACCAAAAACTATACTCGAACTATACTTAACTCTAGCAACATTTTTATAGTTTTCAGTCATCTGGTAGGATATGATAATCAAATTTTGTTGCTGATTGTATCTTCAATACTAGTTGAGCAAAGGTATAAAGGTAAAAAAGGGTAATTCTTGTATGCGGGGAAAGCAGAGTTGGGGTAAAAATAGTTATGTTAGTATGTAATGTAATTTTTTATTTAAAAGAGCAACCATGGAGTTTCTTTCCAAATTATTCTCTATGGAAGTCAAACTTTTCACACGCTTTTAATAATATTAGAATTATGACTATTTATAAGTAGACCATTTTGGTATAAATGAATAAACAATATTTTAATTTTGATTTTACATCTTTTGTGGCACCTCTATACCACCTTTATAGAGTTGAAATAGAACTAAGGGCTGTATAAAATTGTGACTTAAATAGTCACAAAGCTGCTGTATGTCTATAGAGCACTCTTTAACGCTTATGTCTAGTAACTCAGGATATACTTAGATACGCTTCAAAGCTCTAAATCAGCTAAATGTGTTAGTTGTGTAGTTTGTGTTTGTGCATCGTCGGACATAGCATCTGTACAGGTCGCGAATACAATGGGAAACGTCCAAAACATTTTTTAACCAACTAGTGCAGCGGTGCGGTATGATTTGTCTATGGTCGTTTTCTCGGACAGGCTCTAACCACTAGGTAAATTAAAAAATAGAAGGTAACTGGAACTTACAAGTAAGCGGTGAAACACAGCTTTAAAGACGCATCAAATCATTTTAATTTTAAATTTTAAAACCCTTGTTACGGAAAATCTTGATTTTTTAGCTAAGAACACCCTTAATTAAATTACCTTTCAAATAAAAAAACTAAATCAAAATCGGTTCATCCGTTTGGGAGCTACGATGCCACAGACAGACAAACAGATACACAGATGCATGTCAAACTTATAGCACCTCTTTTTGCGTTGGGGGTTAATAAAAAATCGGGGGATCCAATTTCGTTTTTTTTTCATTGAGATCTTGTTAACGTTAATTTTTAAAGACTTATTTCCTAATCTCCTTACTTTTTTCACAAATAGGGGTGGTCTTTACCAAACACTTAGCCACTTAACGAAAATTTCTCCAAAGAATTCCGCTTTGTAAAAACCTTACGTCCTAATAGGTACACAGCAATGCCGTTTTATCACGTTAACAAATTGCGATCGTCGCTTGCGCCGCGCCGCTATTGGTCGGCAAAAACGCATGCGCAGAAGCCGAGCCATTAGTCCGCCATTCTAACCTCTATCTATTGGCTTGAGTTAATATACTAATTATGTTTTCGCAAGTCATTTTAATTTTTAGGCGGAATTTTCCATGTTTTTGGCTCAGTAGCCGAAATTGTCTGCTGTGTGAGTTATATCCCTGGTTTTTACTTTGAAAATTATAGAAAATTGCAATACTTTATCTTGCGCGCAAGAAATATCTGCATTTACATATATACTTATTTATTTTTTGAAGTAAAAAAATTGTTTGTTTGTTCGGAGTAATCTCTGGAACTATAAAACCTATTCCGAAAAAACTTTATCTAATAGAAAGCTGCATTAATCTTGAGTAATATGGGATTTTATTCCGAAATACAACGGATGTTACAGTTAGTTATCTAATTTGAGATAAAACTGGTTCATTTGCTGCTTTTACAGTCAGAATTTTTAATTACCTACAGAATCATAACTATTACTAAACGGTTCAAATTTCATCGATCGAAACATTATCGGTAATACAAGAAGCCAATAATTTATTGAATAAAGACTAAAACCTTAAAACATTGAAGGCTGATACCAAACCTTTACGCGTTCAAAGATTACGAGTACCGCAAATATTTTTATTAATATTCCGAGAATTTGGTCTGCATGTTTATAATTTTCTCTGTAACTGTCTTTAAAACTTTTTGACGGTAGCAAAGTAAAAACGGACATCTACAAAAACATTAAATCATGAGAACCCTTGTTAGGAATAAAGAGGGTTAAGTTTCATTTATTTTTGTGGCCGCTATGTGATTCGGTTTCAAAAGCCTCCGTAAGGTACACAACTGAAAAATTCACTTTACTCAATGTATATTTTTTAAGTTTAATTTTTAATTTAATTAATTTAAAATCAAGTACATTCAAATACTGAATGCAAATTACTGTAGCTTGTGCTCGCGTTTTTGCCCGTATTATTTTTTTGGGAGAAAATATACCCTACGTTACTGCCTAGTCTATGAACTACTTCTATGGAAAAAACTAATTTTGATTCAAAGGTTCGTTAAATAAAATCAAGCAAAAGCCTATAAATAATAAAAGTAAAAAAAAACACTTCTATAAAATGAAATAGATTTCGCAACAAATGAAGTTGTCTCTTTTTACCTCGCTACTGGCGATTAATACATGTTTATAGGCACAATGTCGGGTAAATTAATGGTACCGATTACAAGTTCGTTGTGCCGATACCATTACAGCATAACGACTAACAATACATTTTTGAAGGACATTTTATGATCGCGAAAAACGGGGCAATTAAATGTTCAAAGGGAACCCGAAACAGTTATTCGTAATTAGGACCTGCAAATTAAGTATGATTTTTATTGTCTTGGAGATTGTGGCGTCAACAGAAAAATAAATTTGAGGCAAAGTAAAAGAGGATTCGAGTCACATTGGACGATTTTACCCCATATTGGAGCAGCTACGGACAAAACTAACGACATATCAATCTTAAGCAGCAAACGACAACGCGGACGGTGTTTTTTTTTTACTATTAAGTTGGCATATAATACAAGCAAACATCCGACCTGTTGGTAAGGTGTTTTTTTATAATATTAAGATGATATAGTATTAAAGTACAAGCAAATATAGCAAAAATGTTGGTAAGTGCTGAACTAGTGACCTAACCTATAGACGTTTCCTACACCACTCATCACTTACACGTTGCCCACCCTATGCGAGATTATGGAAAAATGAGGAATAAAGGGGAATTATGGATTGGGCTTTCGGTGCATTCATTGGTCATACTATTTTCACACCGATATTCTGCTAGAAGACGGTTTTACCCCGGTGGTTTTACCACAAAATATTATCAGTATCACACACTAAATTCTTGTACAGTTTAATAAGTCTAAAAGCTATAAACGCTAGCTTAGAAACCAACATAATTTTATTTCTTACACAATATTCTTTGATATCTGAGCGAGTGTGTTTAAAAACGTTTTATTTTCAACATGTATGCGTCTAATTAGCATTGTTTTACTTCGCAACAAATTAAAGAAAGTAAATGAACATTAACAGCCGTGGCAAATAATACTGTGCGCCGCGTACTCATAGCTTTAGTACTTGGTCTATAAAACTTACACTATGGATTGGAGCCTTAAAAAGCGCGGTTGACTATGAATACCGACTGCATACCGCAGAAATATTGTCTTTTTTTATACTGCTAAGGTGGCAACAGCATCATCGTCTGAATACCTAATGGGACCTACAGATGCTTGCAAAACCAGGGGTATTATTTCCGCGGTGACGTCTATGGGTATGAATGGGGACAGAAGATTAAGCAAGAGGTATCAGAAGCTCACCTTTTACATTGAATTAAATTTTTTGACAATTTTTTTATCGTATTGACAGCTATGACGTCACAAAATGGCGGCCAGAGTTGCAGATTCTTATTTGAATCGCAGAATCTGTATCAAACCGGGAAATAAAAAAAGACTAGTGCGATGCGATTTCAAAATTGTGTAGCATCGAGCTAAGAGCGAATAAGGAGTGTACCACACACATAACAAATATACTGCGTTAACTCTCGAAGAGTACAGGAATTAACTTATTTATATACTCAACAGAAATCAATGTAATGAGTTATAAAAACCAATTTACGAGTATGATTATCAATTAAAAGTTAATGGCACATTAATTCTTAATGTCGACATTCAATCGTATGTTCATAGTTTGCGCTTTATTACTGGCGAAACAGTAGTTAAACTACAAACGAGAAAAATAAAGTGTAAGTAATTTATGTAGGTATAGATAGAATGTATAAAAATCAAATCAACTTAAGGAACATGTCGCGTCATCAACACTAGCCACCCCTAACAAAAAAGTTATAAAAGAAAAAAAGCAAAAACTAAAAGGTACAACACTACAAAGTAAAAAGTTGCCAATATAAATAAATTTTAACATAATATCGATTATTGCCGCCTTCGTGGCCGCAACCTAATAAATAATAAACAATTTCTTACAATAGAAAAAACGAAAAATGAAAAATGTCAACAAAGCCTACTGAGAGCGAGTTTGAATTAAAATAACAATATACTATATACAACCTTAAAATGACCTCATAAGGTTGAAATTCCCTTAATTTGAGAGTAAATAAAGTTGGCAGTCGTAAAGCCACTGCAGCCGATGCTGTGTTGCAGTTTTTAAAATATTTCTCTTAAAAGTAATTTGTTTGTAGGTTCGAGAAACTATTTCAAGAATGCTATAATATTTTGCACAATTTTTTAGATTTTTCATTGAAAAAAAATATTTTGATATGAAAATATTTAGACTACTTACTTCTAAAATACTATTCGACCTTTGAATATAAATATTAAATATGAATGTGTAGGGCCAGCCGTCACAATCCTCAAACGGATAGGTGTTATATAGATCCGGCTATAAGGACCAAAATTTCCCATACATTTTGGTCCAAACAAGAAGGCATTTTTCTAATAAGTTTTTATTTAAAGTACCTCCCTGAATTTTTTTTTAATACCTGAATTTTGCATGTAAAAATTTTTTAGAGGTTTTATCGTGAAACCGTTACAGACAAAATTACTTTCAATAATATTAGTTCCTTATACTGTGTTATTACTATCAATAACAAAGCTAATTTTCTTTATCGCTCCTTTTTATTAGGCATAGATTCACGTTAATATTATACGAACGTAATCCCGCAAGCCTGACTCAGCTTAAACTATTCGCTTAAATCTACATTTAACAGCAAACCATTGGTCCTTATTATACACCTTCACCTTATAGAAATAAGTGTGTTTTTTCAGTAACATTGTTACGCTGACGTGCTATCGACTGTAAGGGCCCTAAGAAATTCCGCTTCATTCAATTGTTTTCACAGTGGACCCGCTAACAGGAAGCAGTCGTGTTCCATTAGCAAGCTCCTGCTTCTGATATTATGGTTTCTTGTTTTACACACAGTGTGACGTCATCAGACTTGTATATTTAGCTAAATCAACTTCTTTTGACAGCAAAAGGATTATTATTAATAATAATATTTCCTTTATACAAATACAAGTATAATACATTTTTAATAAATATAAAAAAATATAATTAATAACAATAAATATTAGAATTTATTATTATTGCCGTCCCATCGAGCTATACTGATACTAGCACTGATAGCCTAGTGGTATGACCGTTGACTGACAAGTCAGAGGTCTCGAGTTCGATCCCAAGGTGCGCACCTCTGACTTTTCGTAAGTTATGTGCGTATTATAAATTAATATCAGTTGCTAAAACGGTGAAGGAAAACATCGTGATGAAACCAGCACACCTGAGAGATTTTTCATTGGTGTGTAAAGCCAAGTCAGAGGTCTACGGGCGGTTTAAATTCGGACACCAGGTTGTTCATCAACCACACGACAAGAAGAAGAAGAATCGAGCTATGAGAGAGAAGGAATAGAGGCTGCATCTGCGTTTGCGCAGACACTTGTGCTGTTGCTGTATGCACTATTAAACCTCCTGCGTCGACCGGCCAATCTCTGTTGAGATTGGAATGGCATGAATGACAGACATAATTACAGATAAACAATAATCTGTGAATCACACTTCATACAGGTTTGAATCTGCGGCATTTAGCACGATAGGCTAATTACTGCGCCAATGGTCATCTGCCTAGCCTTTTCCCAACTATGTTGGGGTCGGCTTCCAGTCTTACCGGATGTAGCTGAATACCAGTGTTTTACATGGAGCGACTGCCATCAGACCTCCACAACCCAGATATTGGGTTACACGGTACCCCTTGGTAAGACTGGTTGTCAGACTGGGGCTTCTGACTACCCGTAACGACTGTCAAAGATCTACAATTGACAGCCGGGGCCAACAGCTTAACGTGCTATCCGAGGCACGGAGAGTGATAATTAATTTATAAAACGCACATAACTTACGAAAAGTCAGAGGTGCGCGCCTTGGGTTCGAACCCGAGACCACCGACTTGCCAGTCAACGGTCACCACCACTAAGCTATCACGACTCTTAATTACTGCGCCAATGGTATCATTAACAATATGTCAGCCTTGTGGATTATCTTGAACGGCAAAGAGGGTAGTTGACACTAAAATTGGCCTTCAACTCTATAAGACCGCTTAAAGGGTATGGCCCATCTTAGGACTAGGTTGAAAATCGAACCATATGCGAGTGAGCCGAAGTAAAACCACCAAAGGCAACCAACCAGCCCAATTACTTCAATCTTTATCAGAATGAATATTCTTTGATACCGTTAAAATCTTTACTTAACCCCTAAATGGTCCGAAATGGGTTTAAATAGGCCGGGCACTTGTAGATGTCGTATTAAAACGAACGTTACATGTTGCCTCTCTGCAATGGTGTGCAATCCCTAGAATTTCCAATTACAGCCTTATTGGGCCATTGGCTATTGTAAGTACGTTAGCACGCGGTGTGTAAGGCTGGTTTTAAAAGTGCGATTTTTATATGCAAGTGATAACGTTGACTGTCTACGTTTTTTGAGCTTCTCAATTTTGTAATGTATTTTTTTTGATTATATTATAATTTACACCGCTAATAACTAGTTTTAAAATATAAGAAATCGTTTTTTGTATTTGTTTTTTCATATTATTCCTATTTTTTTTTCATAAATGTGTATCTTTTCGCCTTCGTATTAATTCAATATTTAATTTAATTAAATATGCTGCAAAACTTTCATAAATAGAGTCGTTATTCTTCATCGTGCTTAAGTTCGATTAGTCACACAGCTGTACACAGCCTTACTTTAAGATCGCCATTCAATGAAAGGGATAAAGTATTAGTTAGATTCTGATTAAATCGTGTTTTAGTATTTGAATCTAGGAATTAAGGCTGGTTATTATCCTGCGACTTTGCGTTAAGTCGCGAAGTGGGATAAACGAAACGTTTTATGACTTGTATTTTTGCTGATGAGGTGGCCATAAAAACTTCTAAGAAATACAAATTACATTGTTTAATTCCTTCACGTTAATTGTCTCTTTTGGTTGAAAGGTACCTTCAAATCAATGTAAAAAGATTTTTTTAGAGAAAAAATTATTTTAAATGTTAATGTCATGTTTAGGTACTATTTTTTTGGACTGTCCAACTCTGTAGTAGAAATATTTTCTTTGGATTTTATGGGGGTCAGTCAGTCTCCTATAGGTATAGATTCTCAAAGATCTTTATGACAGCCAGGATCGATGGCTTAACATCCGAGACTCAGAGTAAGTTAACCTTTGAAAGAATTTTGTGTGCTGACGGCATGTAACAATGGATTTCCTATAAGCCGGTGCAGTTTTACAATTTTACTACCGAATCACGCTGATATAGGCGTCTTTTTTGTCCTCATACGGCTATTTCTTCGGTTTTTTTCTTTCACATATTGCATAAATTATTTAATTTGTACTTACCAAAATTAATCTTTTTTCTTTCCTATTGTGTCTTTTCTTATCCTTTATTGAAATAATATTCATTACTTACCTATTTATCTTAGTACCAGCCAAGGGAGCACGAATTGTATTCAAACCTGAGACATCTGACTTTTTAATTATTTGAAGCTAGGCCACTATTCGGCACATTCCTTTATTTGAACATTATGCATTCAAGAATAGAACCGGCCAAGTGTGAGCCAAACAAGCGCACTACAAGTACTACAACCCCACTTTTTAGGTTTTATTATTTTATAATCATTGTTAATTGTCATATAAGCATCTCAAATAACATGTATTCTGTAAAATATTTAACTGACTTTCCATTTCAAGTAAAAAGACAGGTACAGCCCTATGACAGACCCCCGAAGGTATAGTGTGGGCATTTTAATAGGTTAGGTTAGGTTACGATAGGCTCTTTGGGTACTTCAAAAAGACATTTCAATCTATACTAATAAATACAGTAGCGTAACTGACTGACAGACAACGCACAGCCTAAACCGATGGACCTAGAGACTTGAAATTTGGAGGAAATATTAAGTAAGTACCCTAGAGGTGCACTAAGAAAGGATTTTTGGAAATTTCATCCCTAAGCTGGTAAAATAAGGGTTGAAAAACTTGAAATCTATGCGGATAAAGTCGGGAGCTAAGCGCCAGTTTTAAGTATATTTTCTTAAACCCTATCTTAACAATCGTGTAGGATATATACCATAAACACTCAAGTACTTTTTATCACTTAAACCTTACAATACCTGAGGCCATATTTCCTACAATCCTTAACCCGGGCGTGACTGTGGTTCCTCTGGCGGGCCATATTAGGCGTTAGGCAGGGCCCATTTAGCGGCTAGCGACAATTAAGGACCTCGCTAGTGAGATCACGAGCGTTATTAGCATGTTGTTTTTTTTTTTCACGGGTTAGAATTATGGGGCGTTAAAGAAAATTGTGGATAGATATTTGTAAAATTTTCACAAGAAATTTCAAGACACTTTTTTGTTGAAAAACTTGGAATTGGAATGCCTTAATTGAGGTTTTTTAGTATTTTATAAGATATTTTTAAAATATAAAGTATTTATAGCAGTAGTGAGTTCTAGATAATAGAATACAAATATTAGTCTGTAGATCTTATTTAAAAATTTCATACCTATTCATTTACTTCAATTTTTTCTTCTAAAACTGTTTTAAAGAAGACTTTTTTCATCAAGTAAAGGAGAAAGTAGGAGTCGTGACGTATCAAGAAATCAAAAAACAAGCGGAGGATAGATAGAGGTGGCGATTGTTCTACCGATAAGAGCCTAGCTCTTCAATATAAGAGATAAGAGAGATTAATTTACAAATAATTTAATTACCAAATCCGTCGCTGTGTAGGAACTGTTACCACAACTATATACATATCAGTTCCTACACAGCGACCAAAATGTTTGTATGGATAATCTACTTTTAAAAATAACCTTCTCTTCTAGATAATTTTAATGTCAACTCTCTGTCGTTTTACATCAACTATGCCTTATAAAACCAGTCTTCAATTAACAAGAATAAATTTTTATTACGTATAATTCAATTGCTACCGAGCCACTTGCATTCACAGATAAAAATGACTACAAAACTCATATTACAATTATAATGCAAAAAATATTCATTTTTATGATTATTGTTTTCTGTAATTGTGAAGTATGTAGATTTGTTATTCAATTATGCTTTAAAGTTATTAAGGTTTCACATCTGATCTGATTCATCTGTATTTTTTATTATATTTAAAATTTTCTGATAATTCTTAGTAATAAAATTTCTATGTTTCGTAGCGTAGGTACAACTGGACAATTTTAATTTAGTATTCAAGCCAAAACTCTCATAAATTAGGTAAACAATTGTGATATAAATACTTAATAAAATCGAAAATTTCATCTCAATGCTACATCATTTGACATTGAATTCACAGTATTATTTACAGCAAACCGATCCACACCAGAAAAAAAATTACCACTTCCTGGCAATTCAACTTAAAATCAAGTTACTGACTAACCAAAACTAAAGTAAATCAACGCGGCAAAAACTTAGTGAATCAACATAAAATTTTTCCTACACCAATATAATAATTGGCGGTTACTGCTTCGAAATGATCATTCGAAAGGGACGCAAGATTTAAAAATGCTGATGATGGTGATGATTGGAAAGAGACAAACGATGCTGTAATAAACGCGGGTAACGTGAGAGACGGAGTTCGCTCGCAAGCCGAACATTAGCGTCAATAAAAATCATTTCGTATTTTTTTCTTTTCGGAGTCAGAAATGTGTTATTTACTACTGTGATTGTACTGTTGACCTTTTGATCGATGAAAGTCACTATCTGTTGGAATTTTCTCGTCTTTATTTTATGTCGTATGTGAATTAATGGTGGGCTTAACACGCATGTTTGAGGAACACTGAATTGTATACATAAGTTATTATAGAAAAAATTAGTTCAAACATTACAGAAAATTTAAAAATATATACATTTCTAATATTTTGAGAAATATCAATTAAATCATTAAGATTAGCAAATCAATATGACAATGAAACGCGTCGCCTAAAACAGTAATTTAACTCAGTATCCAAACTTTTTTCTCGTATAAAAACCTAAAAAGTATACACAAGAAACGCTAATTTCATAAAGGTACCTAATCCTATCATATTAAAAAAACCTATATCTCATAGGTTTAAAATGTGTGCGTCATTCTTTGATGACTCCTACCACACTTTACTTATCTAAATTAGACTTAAGATAATCAAAAATAAGGTTTAAATTAAAGTGTGTTTGGGTAGCTGTCCGCTATTGGTTGTGAGATGACTTTTTTTCTGTTCAAGTCTTTTTATAAGCACGGGATGATGGTTAATGGGAGGCTCGGTAATTTTGGCTCCAGGAGTATAGAGGGGGGAGGGGTAATTATAGTGGTAAGCTGTGTCATTGTCTGCCTGTATATCTCTGTTCTAACTCGTAACAAAATTGAAAAAAATATGGAATTTTTTGATTCTTGGTTTCTGTTAATTGAAAATGAGATTTCGAGCAAATCGGTTTTATGGCTGGGTCTCAAGGTTTAAAAGATTATGGCGGTGTTTGAGAGTTGTAATGTTTGTTTCTTTGGTGTTATTGTCATCAGGTAAACTGAAATCTGAATTATATTCTTTGAAAATGATGTCGTCTTCCTCTAAATTACATAATAATTATTCTGTACTTGTATCTTGTCATTATGGTTTTTATGTTTCGGCTTACGATTGACAATTTATGACTGCAATTTTATTGCCACTATCATTATTGGTTACATTATAGTTTCGCTATTAATTACTGTAGTAATGCTCAACAATAACGATGGTCTTTAACAGACGTTGGAGACAAATTACGTTTTCTTCTGAGAACATAACCACGCTCTTTACAAAACTATTTGTAACTTAAAACATTACTCTTAAATCATCCATAACTGCGCCATACAAATCCCCCATTACTATTAAAACATCACGATGATGAATAAGACCGATTACATATATACAACCTCTAGAATTAACCTCAAAATATTTGACGCCCAAAGCCTTCTCATCTTTTTCTAAGTTTCTAATGAGTAATGAGAGACGAATATATATGACTGATGGGTTAAAACCTCGAATAGTGGTGATAGATTGATCGAATTAAGACTTTGTGAAGTTTTTTTTAGGTGATGGTAATCTTCTAATCACTAGATAGGAGTAGATATTAATTGGTCTTGATCTTTGGTCTGGTAAAAAAGGTTTGGCTGCTAATGTGTTTGTGGTTGCGGATGACTCTGAAGCTAGTTTGTTTGTGTTTTGACGAATAAGAGTGTTAATCAACTAATAGTAGGTAGTCTTATAACACGATTTAATGTAATGGCTTGTATTGATATATTGATGACTATATGGCTAAAGTGTAATCAAGTGTCGCTATCAACGCTAATATTTGAAAAGTATTAAAACTTTACAACAACATTAGCTATTTATTCATTTTAGTCAGCATTTGGCTCGTCAGTTTGTTTATATGCAAATATACCTTCAATTCTACATTTATCGTCCCATTATTCAATCAGATGCCTATTAAAGTCATTCATGAATGTTCTTGGATATGTGCCAGCTAATATTTGCAAGTGAGCATCAAAACCTTGTTTTTACCTTCCATAATTCTTTAATTTACAAGACAAAAACCGTAATAAGCTGTACTAAGTACGAAGTAAAAACTTCAAATTCTACATCCCAAAAAATTATAAAATAATTGTGATGGAACGTCATTATTTGAAACCCGAATGATACATCGCTAGGTATGATAATAGGGGCCCAAAACCCAGCCATGTAATTTTGTTTCATATCATTACTACGGTCATCGAGGGATCCGAACGGATAATGGCAGCCGAGAAAAAACAACAATAATTACTTATAAAAAAATGCCAGCCATCTTTGTCTAGCGGTCGTATTTTTTCTTTTAACCGATGCCGGTAGTCGTTGCATTGTTATTTGTCATTGCGTTATAAGTTTGGGATCCAAAATGGCGGTGTTTACAAGATTAATTTAAGCACTTAAATTTTCTGTCAGACTTACTGGTAATTTGTAGGTTGAAGTTCTATTTATGGCGCAGCTGTTCTTATGAGCTCGAGATTTTTTTTTTTGAATTCTATAAAAAATAATAAATTATCATGCATATCATAATTATTAATAGTTAATTGGGCCGTAGCATCGATGGGGACTCGTTAAATACCTACCTTTAATACTTACTTATCTTGTCTACCTAGTGGTTACTTGCTGATGGTTTTTACCCCTCACGCAAAAACGAGGTGTTATAAGTTTGACGTTTCTGTGTATCTGTTTGTCTATATGTCTGTCAGTAGCATCGTAGCTCCCAAACGGATGAACCAATTTTGATTTAGTATTTTTTAAATTGAAAGGTAATTTAATCGAACGTGTTCTTAGCTAAAAAAAATGATGTTTTTGTGTAGGTATCGGGGGTTTCATTTTTTTTTTATTTATCAATATTACATATTAGTCTATGAAAGTATAGATTTTATATCGATATTAAACAAATCATTCAAAGTGCAGCAATACTTATCAGAACTGAGTATAAAAAAATATCTCAAAAGACTAAAACAAAATCAAACCTGTATCTCACGCATCTAATCGCCTACACTATCCGTTGACGGATCGATCTTTTTTATCGACCTTAACAAAAACACGGTTGAACCAAAGACGCTACTCGAAAACTTAATTCCACATTAATAAACCACTAATTTCTACGTAATGACACGTTTGAAGCCAATTTTGAGGTCCAAAAATTAGAGGACGATGGGACAGGATAGGTTGAGGTCAATTAAAAAATGAAATAAACAAGTAAAAAAGATGACAAGGACATAAAATAAGAAGATATTCAGACAAATATGCAAGACAAACCAATCGCTGAGGAATATAAGAGTACATTAGAAGACAAAGATGCTAATAGTAAAAAAGTACTAATAGCACAAAATAAAAATACCGAAAGAAAAACTGTTAAAGCTCACAGCAGTATTAATCATTAATGCTCATTGATTGACACTAGATACCAATTGATTTCTATGATAGAATTAAAGATCTGATTAGATTGACAATCGCAATGAAAAAACTAATGCTCTAATCGTGTAGGTTGTCTTGACATGGCTATAAAATCGATAAATGTAAAAATGTTTTATAATGACAAGGTGGATTCATAAAATAAATCTAAAGATCTTGAAATTGAGTAAGTTGGACTAAATGCAACTAAAATATAGGAAGAAGAAGTTTTGCTCATGAATGAATTTGTCAGGAATTTGACTATTAAAATTAATCTTAATAGCTTAACTCTATTAATCTGGAATTAAACAAGTCAACATTGAATTGAAGGAAGAAGCTATGAATATTTTGATTATTAAAACTATAAACCCACGTATATAACACTAAAATCAAGAAATCCGACGAAGATAAAGCGTTAAGACCAGTTAAGCATATCATTATCCGTCGGTATGCGACAAGCTACGTCCAGGAAGAAATTATCTCAAGCAAAAAGACCTAGAGACTCGTTTGTCTAAGATACAGTCTATAATTTAAGCATTATTTACTTTAATCCAAACATCGCGTGATATGGTAGCTGTTTTTAATGGCGTCATTTCGAGAAATGACCAGTTGATTTGATCATTTGTTTCTTTGTTGCAAACGTGATTTTTACTTCTACATTTTAAATATTGAAGTACCTATGTTTTATGCTGTATAATGATAGGTTGTAATTGTAATTGTTTATGAGGATAAATAATCAAGAAAGATTCTTATGAGACTCCAGCTAAATATAAATGCGAGTTTTATTGGTCTATAATAGCAGCATTTGTGAATAAACATTTGAAGGTTCAGAGCAAACAGATTGAACTGTATTTAACCATAGATCGAATAGAACGCGTATCTTAAAACAGTTAAAGAAGAAACCAGTTCAGCTGCTGAGGATAATGCTGATAAAATTGTTTACTTATAAAATATAATTATTTTCAACGCATGGTTAATTATTTTTTCTCTTGAAAGTGATAAAACAAGAAAAGCAGGTCCTATAGATCCTATAGAACTAACTAAATAATTAATTATAGCATTTGAAATACGAAGAATTTATAAACATGTTACACTTTTTTCTTTTACTTATGTATTTGTCAACAAGCAAGAGCAAAGATTATTTTAAATTAATTTATATGCAAATTGAATTGGAGTTGAGATGTATTTTTTGCTGTGTGAATTAATTTCATTGCTCTGTGATTGTAGAGTTTAAAATAGTCATACGTTTAAAGCTCAGCCTGTATTGTAATAAAAAATATTTAGTTTTTTCATTTATGTTGTTTCAAAAGGTAAGTATTTTTTCGATTCATTGAATATTATAACATTTGTTTTAACTTTGTCATCCTAAAAAAGTTCAAAAGTATTTTGGAAAAAGACAGAAACGGGCAGAGTTAGTTCTACATTTCCTAAAAAAAAAATTGGAAAATCTTTTGATTTATATTTAATCTTAATTTATATTTATCAATAATTAGAAATTCACACGAAGATCACATAATTAGAAATTTGTTCTAATTTTCATTTTCTCCATTAAACTTTAAAAAAAAAAATACAATGAAGATGATTTAAGATTTTGATTCAAAAATCCTTTTAAAAATTCCCCAAGATAAGAACACTCAAGAAGATCATTGAATATTATGCTGAGATCATTACCGCTAAGCGATTTTTACTTCACTCGGCGAAAACGAAAAGGGTTAAATTATTCAAAGATAACTTTGAGAGTCAATTACTAGTGTATTAATACGGTTATAATGTCCTACCTTTACATTACTGAATAACTTTACGATATTACACTTAGAGGTTGAGCATGTATTGGAACCTACCGGTTTTTTAGGGTTACGTAGTTCAGCAGGACCCTTAGAATCCTTTCGACAGTAAATTTTAAGATACAGTTTCTTTTTACCCGACTGCGCCAGAAGGAGAGTTATTGCTTTAGTAATTATGTAATTTTAATTAATATTTTGACAAGGTTAGACTGCCTTGTTGGTCTAGTGGTAGCAAGCGCGACTGCTGAGCACGAGGTAAAGTAATATTGGGCAAAGTGTTATTGGGTTTTTCCATTAGAAAATTCTCAGTAGCACAGAGTCTGAAATTGTGCCTGTTTTGGCCATAGACTCGCTTTCTATTACTTGGGATGTATAACATAGCCACCGAAACTGGGTGTACTGCATACACCTCTGCTTACCCCCTTTTTAGAATACAGGGGTGAAACTTTGATATGTTATGTTTAGGTAATGTGTTTTAGAAGATTTTAAATTGAAAATCTTGTATAATGTAGGATTGTAGGTATAGAAATAATTTAAGATACTCGTACATTTTTGGATGCCATTTCAATTGAGGACAAAATGGTTTTTTATGCGCTAATTTCTCTTATTTTTTTTTTGGAATTAAATTGATATTATCTACATAGTCCATAGTCCTTTTCTATGTATCGGTCAACTCGCACTTGATCGTTTTTTATTAATGATTTGTTTTTATCATTTCAGGTACGTAACTAATTGTTCTGGTGATAGCGAGTACGCGAGGTATGCAAATTTAAACTGTTTTACATTAGAATAAAAGTGATAATGGTTTGTAGTTTATAATATTTATTTATGTTTGAAGTTTTAAATAAATGTTTGTTATAATTACCATCATTAGTCGAGATTTACGACAAGCAGAGGGAGATACGTGAGTGCTATTCTTGTTCAACACGGCGGCTGTTTGCTTAAACCTAGGTCGCAAGAAATTCCTGCTTGTAATCGATTTATTTAAACTAAGCTGCCTCAATTGGCTTTTTTCTACTAACTTTCGGTCATAGCGGCCAATGTCAACGAAGATTAGCCAACAACGCAGGAGATATTATAGTGCACAAGTGTGTGCGTAAACACAGGTGTTAGGTACTCTCTATTCCCTCTCTCTCATAGTCCGATGGGACGGCAATCCGACACGATCGGAGAGAGATCAGGCGCAAGACCGATGGTTTTACGACCTCCAACACATATATTTTGATGTTGATATACAACGGAGAGAGATCAGGCGCAAAGCCAACGGCTTTACATTCTTCAACACACTACAACCATGAATAACAACATCAAAATACCGTGTGACTTAACGAAATTAATAAGAAAAATCAAAAATCAACCAATTAGTTACACCCCTAGATTTATTAAAACCCGTTTGTTTCATGGTGTACAAAGTTAACTAATTACTGACATCTCTGTGTTGCCAGTATTCCAAACAGATATTACCGACTCAGTCACGGTTTTAGCTTAAATATTTTGATTTTAACAAATAGTTTTCATGGGAACACTGGTAACAAATTGGCTGGTATGGCCTAACGGGAATTTATTCGATTGATTTCTTTATGGCCAAATTGTTTTTGATATTTTTTATGTTTCTGTTAAGGAGAAGTTCTGAATTTTTGTGTTGGATATATTTTTTAGATGGAAGGTACTTTATACGAAATTGTTTGTTTTACAAATAAAATGAAGTAGTTAAAGTTATTCATATAATACGCTTTAATAAGCGACTCTTTTTAGTACTATTGGAAAGGCTTTGTAAGCTTAGAAAAACAAGTAATGCATGTACGTACGTAACTACTTATTATCATGCATAAGTGTATTATTATCTAAAACTTTTATAATTGAAACAAATCAAATTGATACAGGTACTTAAATAAAAAAGGTATATTGATTGGTAGAAAATGTCTTTCGGTATTAAGCCCGCCTTTGATTTATGTACATTAAAAATAATTTACATTAAATAAAATAATATCCGTTTCCACTCGGAATGTGCAGGAAAATGCACTCTCATCATACTTTGTTTGTTATTTTACAAATATTTATTTGTTTATTTATCCAATGATAAATTTGATTACAAATTCATTTCATTTTGCTAAAATATTGCTGTAGAATTTTCGAATCTATTTTCAAATTAAGCGCGCAACTCGAATTCTACACAACATCACAGTCAACATCGCCTTAACAGAAGCGGCGCGCTCAAACACGTATCGAACATTAAAAATTCGTTACCCCTGTATCCTAACTCCATAATAGATCTGTGGTATACATCGTCGATTAATTGCCACAAATTGTACATAATGATCGAGTGTTGATGAACTCGAAGTTGTGTAATATGTTGTCATTGAATCGATCAACCCTTGATTGGCTACAACCGTTGATTAGGAGGAGTTGCCGCTTTTTATGAAGTTGGTTTTTGCGGGTTAACGGTTGTGTAGTGGAATTTTGATAAGCTAATCAGTGGAGTATGGTTTATGAATAACTTAGTGCTGGAGTTTAAACCGCTGTTTCTAGGCCTTTGGTAAGTCATAATAATGTCCTACTGACCGAATTTCGCCACAGTGTCCAATATCAACACAGGTTGGCACTATGCATAATGTTGGCGCAAACACAGGTACACTCTCAATTCCTTCCCTCGCATTGACCGATGGGACGGCAATCCGACATGACTGGAGAGAGATTAGGCGCAGGACCGACGACGGCTTTAGGCCGAGACTCCACCAAAGCGGAGAAGAGTGGAGACTTCGAGAGGAGATGTGTTTCCATACAAATAACAACTCGAATGAACTCGAGCGGCGCCGCTTGATCCGTCATTTGTATGGAAACATATCTCCTCTCCGCTTTGGTGGAGTCCCGCCCTTACGTGCTCTTCGAGGTACGGTGTAGGTGATAAATTATTTTGACCGCTTCAAATTTAGACTAATTTAGCTGATTATTAGTTTTCTTCAAAGCTTATCTGACCTCCTCAATACAGAGGAATATGGTATTCTAATGTTAGAATTTTATGCATTTATTACTACAATATAATTCATGATTGTTTAATTAACATTATCATCCTCCTAGCTTCATTATTCCCATACTTTGTTAGGGCCCTTCTAATTAACCAGATGTAGTTGAACTAAACGTGCTTACCGAGACACGAAGCAGGTGATAATTAATTTATATTACACACAACTTACGAAAAGTCGAGGTGCGCGCCTTGGGTTCTAACCTGAGACCTCTGACTTGCCGGTCAACGGTCATACCACGAGGCTATTGTTTAAGTAACATAATTATATGCCTTTAAAATAGCATATAGCGGTTACACTATGCTTCCATTTTGTTAGGAATGTAGGTACATTTCAACAAATATAGGACATTTAATCCTAGACAAGTTCTAAACTTTGACCTATCTATCCAATACAAAAATTTTAGTTGATGTGTAGAAACTGTTCCTCGATGTGATTTGTGGTAACAGTTACCACACAGTAACCAAAATGGTTGTATGAGTGGTTGCCATGTAAACAAAACAAGCGCAATATTGCTACGGGACACGCTATAAATTACAATATTTACATACGGTAGAGTTACTAGTTGTTAACCGTTCTAAGATTGATTCTAGATTGTTAAAGCATTTTAGAAACTTGTTGTTGTTGTTTTTGCCATGTTAGGAGTGCCTTTATGTTATACATATAGGTTGTACTAAAGGTGTAATTAATCAGTCTATAGGTATTCTGTTTCCCTGTTGTACAAAGTCGCTGCTCAAGAGTCTAGTTGTCAGTTCTAAGGGCAACCAACCCTTAATGAAGGAAAATCTAGTAACAATTCCATATTTAATTATTGCGATTTTTAAATAGAAGATTTTTTTTAAAAGCATTGATAGCCTAGAGGTATGAATGTTGAAATATCAATATATTATTAGTTAATACTAACGGTTTTACTAACAGATTGATTTCGGGAATGTCCAAGGGGAATGTCGAGGTTGAACTACCAAGTTAAAGGTCGTAGGTTCGAAACACAGGCACGCACCTCCGACTATTTGGATTTATGTACCTACGTATTAGAAATTATTTTTTACTTGCTAAAACGGCAAAGGAAAATATCTTGAGGAAATCACCAAACCTAAGAATTTTTTCAACGGTTGGTGAAGCTATGTCAGAGGTCTACGGGTGGTTTAAACTCTGACATCAGGTTGTTCATCAATAAACGATAAATAAGAAAGAAAGACATTATTTTTTGATATACCTAAACCTACATAAACCAGACACAAAGCGACATTACATAATATTTCTGTTGTTCTAATAATATAAGTTGTTAAAAAAATATGTAATAAAAAATCATCCCACACGACAACACGAACTACTATTATGGAAGAATAGTATTATATATTATGTTCATATTAAAAATATACCTCCTGCTGTAATTAAAATAAGATTTGGCATATCATAAGCCGTTACTATTATAGTAAACTTATATGAAATATACTAGTACCTACAACAAGTTAAAACACATAAGTAACATAAATGACATTTTTATATGAGTTTAACAAAAATGCCGACAAATTGTTCTACAGTTAAACAGAAATAAATTGTTTTTTTTTTGAGTTATTTACTTTTGAATTTTTAAAAAGAACATCTTTGGACTGTTATCTTAAAGATAGGAGGATATATTATCATCATCATCATCAGCCGGAAGGCGTTTACTGTTGAACAAAGGCCTCCCCCATTTAACGCAACAACACAAGGCAACATGCTGCTTGCATCCACCAAGATATTAAATAATAGTGTAAATAAAATATTACAATATCAAATACTACAAATTATACCAATATTATTATCAACATACCACTCAAAATACCGTTATCACAAACATTATGCAGTTTCAACCAATTACAGTAAAATGTTAACTGTATTACCACGTGTCGTTATCTAGATCAGTGTAAAACACCGCTAAACCACATATTCAAAACCCAAACGACAAAATCCGCGCTTCAACATAGCTAAACAATAAAATTCCCATGCCACATAAATCAGAGACATTAAATCTGATATTTTTTGAAGATACGTTACGTACGTATCTTTACGTTCTTTACCTTCTTTTTACGTTATATTGTACATAAAGATTGTCTTAAGAAATTTTTATAGCTTTTTTACGACGCACACGCAGATCATCTGATTACTTGTTGACTCTAATAGAAGGTCAAATGTTCTGAATATGATTTTAATAGATTATTATTGAGTTTTAATTGATATTTCTTTTTATTAACACTTAATTTGGTAATGTTAAGAAAGTGTATGTGATTAAGTTTCGTTTTCATTTATGTTACATCAAAAAATGTATGAGTAAATTCAAATTGTTTGAAAAACATGTCGTATTTTTTTTCCTTTTATTATCTTTGAAAAGAAGGAAAAACAAGTAAGTAATTGAGTTTATTTATTCGCAGTATTTATACGTTTCATTAATTCAATTAAATTACATATAAAATACATTTTTTTTTTAATTTATAAAAAATAAAAAATAGATACATTTAAAAATATAAAATATAGTAGCTCATCGGTATCGGGAACAAGGTCTAAGCTACCAGTGGTCAGGGGTCCAGAGAAAGGAATCTTCTGACTATGCGAGCCGTGTCCAGGAGTACCGCCTTCTGCATCAAGCCCTTGATCCAGCCATCTAACTAGAGCTTCTTAAGGTGTTGATCGAGGCTGTTGGATATTAATCCGTGGACTGAAACGACTATCGGCATAGTGACAGCTGAGTCCACATCCCACGTCGACAACCTGGCGGGCCATGTCTAGATTTATTAGTTTTACTTTTAGTATTTTTTAATTTTATTGATTTAAAAAACGAACTATTTACGGATATTAAAATATAACATCTGCCTACTTTGTCTACCAAATTACGTTTGCAGTAGTTTCTAGAACCACTAATTATATAAATAACTAATTAATAACCTAGGAAATGTCCAAAGACCTCATTTTCGAATCCCTTTAGGAGCAAACCGTATCGCTCCTATCATTAATTCACTTGACTCCGCCTGTCAGTCTGACTGACAGAGTAATAAGTTAGGTTGCCCGTCAACCTTAAGTGGTTGATAGTGGTGAAATTAACCTAGGTTACTATTAACCGAGAATTAATAGTTCAGAAACGTTTCGTTTAGGTGTTAGATATTTTTCCATATGGTAGTAGTAAGACCATTAGACTGTCAAGTCAAAAGGTCGGACCCCAGGCACGCACCTCTGACTTTCCGGATTCATGTGCGTTTAAGAATTAATTATCACTTGCTAAAAGTAGCACCCTTGAGAGATTTTTCAACTTAACTTTGAGGGGTTTAAACTCTGACACCGGGTTATTCATCAACCATCGATGAAGAAGAAGAATTGTCTGTACCATAGTTCAATGGGAACCCAGTAGGAATGGAGTTGTATATGTAGAGTTATTACCACTGTCGTGTAGAATCTCTTCAATGCTTCAGACCATTAAATTGCCAACCTATTAATGTCATTTCTTTTATAAACGCAAAATATTACTGGCTGTAGAACCATTGGTTGTTTGTGGATGCTTTGTAGATAAAAGCCATAGGTAGTCTTACGGTCATACTAACGCTATCACTGCTACTTATAATTCTACACAAGGTTTTCATCAAATGAAGGAAACAATCGTGATGGTCATGAACTATTGACTCATCACGTTGCTATCACGTGCTCTCAAAGGTCCTACTTATTTGCTACTTATATAGGAGTCTAGAGTATATAAATAGGGTTGATAGTTATGGATGTAGAGTTGATACTTTACTTATTTTTATTTTATCTGTTTCTAACCCGTGATAAAAATAGATGGGTGTTCTAAGTCATCTCTGGCATCGTAGCTCACAAACGGAATAAACCGATTTTAATTTAGTTTTTTTTATTTGAAAAGTAAATTGATCGAGTGTTCTTAGTTTTAAAAAAATAGGTTTTTTTTTTGTATTGTGGGCTTTTTAAATGTTAAATTTATACTTGTATTCCTTCTATTTGACTTATTTGGCGGGGGCTAGAGAGCGCTTCTATTTTTTAAGTGCAAGCAAAAATTAATTTAGTGGTGGTCAAGCGGGAGTGTCCGCGATAGTACATAGGGAACTATTAAATAAATTATAGTAACTTAAAGCATTATTGAATTAGCATTATTAAAATAAGGGTAATCAAGAGCTCTACAATTAAGACGGTACTCTAAGATTAAGACAAATTAGGTACCTATAGTTTATTTAAGTGGCCCTATGCGGTATAGATACTTTTACGGCCCAATAAGCCCAATACGAACATCTTACTATTACATCAAAACATAAATAAGCTTAGCTCTACCATCCTATACATAATACAGGGTGTGAACATAAAAACTGTCTCCCGGCCACTGACACTGGGCGCGCGTGCGCTCGCAACTCCTGCGCATAATTGAACCGCTGCATTGTTCGAAAGCGTCGCGGACGCATATGATTTGTAGTAGCTGGCTTTTTTGTTTCAAACAAATGAGTTTTGCTGTGTCTTTTAGCTGCTATATGATTTTAAAAATGCGATATAAATATAGTTTAATTTAAATTTTGACGTTTACATTATTTTGTTTGCTTTGATTATAAAAATTCAACGATGCCTCTGGGAAAATAAAGTGAAATTGGCAAAAAAATGAAAGATCCTTTTAGCAAAACACGGCGCCATGCTGTAGTATTAAATAAAAAGTAAAAGAGTATTGAAAAGGAAGTCATCCTCCTCCTGGCCTCATTGTTCCCAAACTTTGTTGTCAGGTTTTTATGCTTTCTATATTGCTTTCCAAAGATCTTCATGACAGCCGGAGCAAACTGCTTAACGCGCTCTCCAACTTCTGAAAAGTTATGCCTTAAAAAAAATTGCATGCCTTGGGTTTGAACCTGAGACCTCTGACTTGCCTGTGAACGGTCAAACCTCTAGCCTAGCATTGAAAGGAAAGTAAATCATAATTTCATAAGAAAATTCGTCAAAAGAAACCCGGTAAGGTTACATAAAAGTATTTTATAACGGCGGTTGATATACGGCAACCTACACGTCATCGTCCATGATATTAAATGACCATTTTAGCAGTAACCGACTTATAAATTACTGAGCAACCGTCAGTGGGAGGGGTGAGGAAGGTTCTGTAGGTTTTTAAAATGATCTTGAAACTTTGAAAGTATGGGTTTTGAAAGTTCGTTTTTAGCTTTTTTATAGAAGCAAATACCAGAGTGGTTTCCGGCCTAAGAATAGAACCACCCCTACTCATCCTACGGGTGTCGTAAGAAGCGACAAAGGGAAAAATCTGGAGGATGGGCAACAGCATCCTACTGTTTAAAAGTAACCATCTGCTACTGCGATCGCCAACCCGCTTGCCAAGCGATTAAGGGCAAATACCTTCTAATGAGCGCACAAAATATATGACGCGTATGAGAATAGGCCTATGTCTAACAGTGGACTGATACAGACTCTGTATGTAAGCAATTACGATAACTTGTCGACGCTTGCAATATTAGCGGTATACTGGCCGACCTTTTGCGGGATTATGGTTATATGTAGAAGGGGTAGAGGAGATTAAGGAAGAGAAATAATTAGGCTTCTGCCCCTCTGGTGCTCTCACTGACTCCTGAATACTCTTATTTATTACCGATATTCTATAAAAGGGTTGTCAGTTAACAGTTGTTACGGGTAGTTAGAAACCCGAAAGTCTGACAACCAGTCTTACCAAGGGGTATCGTGTAACCCAGTATCTGGGTTGTGGAGGTCTGATACGCAGTCGCTCCATGTAAAACACTGGTATTCAGCTGCATCTAGTAAGACTGGAAGCCGACCGCAACATAGTTGCGAAAAGGCTAGGCAGATGATTCTATAAAAGGGTGGTACTAACAGGTACTACTTACACAATCTCACGGGGGATGTGCCTAACAGGCGTTGCAAAAGGGAGGTTCCGGAGCTGGTCTCTTAAGATGACTAGGGATCTCCCTCCATGTGCTGATGGTGATCACCGGAGTAGTTTTAGTGAGGTAAGAATCCCACACTCCCCGGTCTCTTCCCCAGGAGGCCGGGTGCCTTTTGAAGGTTTTTCCTCCATAGCAAAAAAAAAGTATCTACCACCCAGTCCAGCCAGCCTATTCTAGCAAATGATTGTACCACTAAGAAAAATACCTGTCCCTAAACCCCGAACCCCGCTCTGGGTGTTCTTCGATTCATAATTTTCGACCGCTGTACCATTGAACAAATTAAATATGGTGCCAAAAATAATTTATCAGTCTTCGCCTCGACCGATTATTCACACTTATGACAAATGGTCGCGAGCTCGCCAGTATATTTTCACGGATTTGTGATTTGCAATACTTACATACGTTCGCCAAAGGATATTGTTCGACATATTTAATTTATTGCTTTGTACTACAATTTGGCCGGCAGTGTATTTTTCTGAGTCATAGCCTTCTTGTTTATTTTTCACCCTTCATTATTTATGACAAAAAAATTCGAGATGATACTAGTATGAAGGTATTTACCGTTTTTGGTTTTTATAATAAATGCCTAAGTGTGTTTTTGGTGTCCTTCTTTCACGCAGCGACGCGCAACGGAGAAAGAAAGTGACAAAGATACCCTTTTTTCGCGGAAAATTTTAACCACTTGATGTAATAGGAACAGATCATAACAAAGCAACAGCACAGTATTAAAAAAAACAAGAATAGTGCGCGCAAAGCAAGAAACAGCAATGTGAATTTTAAATATATATTTTTTAATAATTTGCTAACATTATTATTTAAAAAAACTAAACTACGTTTACAAATCCCGCTCTTTCTACAAAATTATATACTTTATTATTATTTATATTAAGATTTTTTATATTATATTTAAGATTATTTTGTAAAAAAGCATTTTTCCTTTCATGTTGTAAATGCTTTTCGAATTATTGTAGGTACAAATAAAATTGTAGAATTAAAATCAACTTATCTTCGCGCAAAAATCTCAGTAACTATAAGTCGTACAAGGACTAACAATCAATCAAACTGGAGACTCATAATCGAAAGGTCGTGACTTCGAATCCAAGCCAAGCCTATAACGCGTTGCGATAAACTCCTTTAATACCGAATGCATCGATAAAAATAACAGGACTATTAAAGACCGGTAAAAATATTTAAAACGTGCATTTTATTTTTAAATTATCCGTCACATTAACATATTAATATACGGCGATCTCCTAATCACAAATCTGATAACTTCAACATTTAAATATTCACAAGAAACCGAAACATACTGTTTACGAAAAACTTCTATAGAGTAGATATTAATTAATTAACTTCAACATTAACTTAATAGATAAAGGTTGCAATGACAACAGTTATCGAATTAACGCGAGTACATTGCACGTTAATGACGGTATAACGTTACTAAAATGCGTACATAATCTTCAATGGATGAGCGACGCTTCGATACTATCTTCACGAGGATAAGATGAGAACACTAATTATGTTTCTATGGTGCGCGGACGCAGGGAGGGGCGGCATTCCGTCGGTGCGTTGACCTCTAACACAGACCACCATACCCGCAGACCGAGCGATCTAAACATAAATTGAAATATATATTAATGATTTCTATTAATTATCGCACGTATAATAAATTATTCGACGTTTTTGAATTATGTGTATTTTTTTAAAATGGAGTCCAGTTTAATTGGTTGGAATGGCGCTTCTATTTTTGAAATCATTAGCCTATCTGTTAATTGATGTTGCAGTTTCTTGACGGCTGATTAACTGATTCAGGTGATGTCACTAATGGGTAATTAATTCAGTGTTAAGTGGGGTGCGTTGCTAAGTGAGTTGTCTTGGTAAGGCGACACAGATGCTTTCAATATTGATTGCTCTTTACACCACTTTAAAAGTTTTAATTTGGAAAAAAAAACGTTCTTGGCATTTTTTACACCAAAATATCAATTTTATAGTTTTTTTTTTCGGTTCTCTAATAAGAAATTCTCAATAGCGTCACGGAATCTGGAATTGTGCCTAGTTAATGGCAATAGGCTCGCTCTTTATTTCATGGGACTTATAACATACTGGTGAAACGTAGGTGTACTGCATACACCTCTGCCTACCCCCTCTGGGGAGTACAGGCACAGTACAGGCGCGAATTTGCGTTATGTTTATGTAATGTTATTTTTTTTTGAAAATAGAACCAACTTTTTATCAAATCTGTCACTTCTATACTTTCTTACTCTATGGCAGCTGGCAGATGATATACAGTATCACGATGTGTGGTGCAAATGTGCTATCTTGAGCTATTCTGTTAAAAGACAATCGTACAGTAAAGCCTTTTTTTAAACATTTTGACATTGATGTAACTTTGATTGACATAGATATAGTCGTGTTTGGATCTTCTTTAGTCATTGGCGTAATGGTTAGAGTACCTATATAAAAAAGTATAGAGTGATAACATCAACAACATTGCCTTGTGCGGAGCGTGAGCAGGTCTCACCATTTGAAATGTGAAAATGTCATTTTTTTAAATCATGTTTTCTAGTAATGTTTGTAAAATTTAACACAGCAGTTAATTGTGATTTAAGCTGAAATGTAACTTTTTTGCTCGTGGAGGCTAGTTGAACTGAAGTCGATCGAGGTATGATCGTGGACGGAGCTCGTATCCCGACCGTGGTATTCATACCCATGCTCACGGTTCATACTTCTGTAGGGTTGCTCTATACTTTCTTATTTACTCTAAGCTTAATTTATATAGCTACGAATAATAGAAGTGAATTGAAATAGACATAGCATAATGATTCTTATGTCAATCGTATAACGTACAAACTAACTCCGATGACGGCAGCTTTGGAAATGCCCGAGAATGCGCGAGAATATACTAAAAAACGCGCGACTTATTTATCTATTTTGTTTCGTTGCTAAATTGACTTAAAGTTCATTATGCTTTGGCCAATTCTGTTCACTTCCATTCCGTTCTATTGGGCCTAAGGATCTAATGAATCTTCGACTTTTTCCTTCTGCTCTGACAACACGGTTCTACCTTTCTCATGCGTACAGCTGAAGAGTGGAATAACCTTCCGGCGTCTGTATTCCCGGAACATTAAAATTTGGGGATCTTCTAATCAAGAGTGAATAGGCATCTCAAAGGCAGGTGTGCTCCATCGTAGAGCACAAAGCCGCTTACCATCAGGTGGGTTCGTGGTCATTACATGCCTCTTCATTAGAAAAAAAGGGGTTGAATTCGATTCTAGCTTTTTATTTAGATTCTTATTTATTTCATACATAGTTGAGTAATGACCGAATTCCGGTCAAAGCAGCCAATCTCAACGGAGCTAAATCTATAAATGACTACGACCTTCAGTAATGAGGATACCGACGCAAGGAAGAGAAGTATTTTATGTTAGGTTTACAACTTACTACGTATAAATAGGTATTAACCATGCGTACGCGCAACTAACTCACAGCTAGTTATCTAAACGGGGACTAACGCGATTTATATTTTCCGTTCTGTTTTATAAAAAAGGAAGACAATAATTAAGGTGGTTTGTTACCTTGTTTAAGGATTTATCTTCAATTTTATACTAAATGTCGATTATTTATATTCTAAACCTTATACTTACTATTTACACTAAATCGAATAAATAATAATAAAAATTAATTTCTAACTAATATTATAAATGCTAAAATAACTTTGTTTGTTACCTTTTCACGCCTAAACGACTGAACTGATCGATCTGAAATTTTGCATATATACGTTTTCAGGTGTACATACATACATACACATTTTGTACGCTTATTAGAAGGTGTTTGCCCTTAATCACCACGCTAGGTAAGCGGGTTGGCGATCACAGTAGCAGATGGTTGCTATTACACCGTAGGATGCTAATTTTTCCCTTTGTCGCCGCTTCTTATGACACCCGCGGGATGAGTAGTGGTGGTCGTTTCCAGCCTAAGAGGCCGGAAACCACACGGCATGTCAAGTGTACCGAAACGGACAAAGGCTACCCTTCATTCCAAAAAAATTACTATTCCCTAGGAAAGCAACACTAAAGTTCTTATGATAATAATTCTTACACATAAAAAGATATTAAATACTCAAACAGATCTTATCTTTAGCTCAAATCACATAACCGCAGACCTCATTCAATCAAAAGCAATCATTTTTTTTTATCACACATTTAAAAATACTCCAGTCTTCATTGCCCGCTTGTTTTTCTTCTATAAAAATATAGCCTTAAATTGTTCTACAAAATATATAGTTTTTGCTTCTTAGTAAATATTACAATTCGTCATGGCTTTGTATAATGTGGATAAGATTTATATTGTGAAGTTTATTAAAAATGAAACAAGAATTTGTGTGGTCCTATTAATATAAATCATATTTCGTCATCAAATGAATGATCAAGTGAGAAAAGAGGCTAGTGGTACCACCGTTGGATTAGTAATTCAAAAGTTGCAGTTACGATCACAGCCCTTTGACTTTTTGAATGTATGAGCGTATTAAAAAATATATAAATCAGCCTGTAAGTGTCCCACTGCAGGACAAAGGCCTCTTCTCATGCAGAGAAGGATAGAGCAAAATTTTAAATGTTCGTTTTGCAAATTTTTATGTATGAAAACTTGTTTTGATGAAACTGATATTTTAGCTGAACATTTCTAAATACTCTGTAAATATAGGATACTCTTATGTGACTTGCTTTTTTTGGCGATTTTTATAACTACATTCAGTGATTTTATATCTTCGATGTGTGAGCGAGACAGCGGTTTAGCGATAAGCGCAACTTACAATTTTACTTACTTTTTAAAACAGTTACTCTATCTTACGCGCGCTGACGATGACTTAACAGTTTAATATTCGTGGGATGTTGTATGTTTGATCACCATTATTTGTAGAAGGTATAATGCTGTTGCAGATAAGTGAAAGAAATAAGTGATTGTGTCCAAAAATAGTAGCGTTAGTAGCGGATGTTTGTTCCGGCGTGCTTGTTTGCGCATGGCAAATTATTAGGTACTGCATCTATGAATCAAAAATATCTTTCAACACGACGATGGCAAAATTTAATTCAGAATTTAGGATACAGCGTGAAAAACGTATATACGATGCGCGTTATATAATAAACTAACCGTCAAAACGTGGAATCACTCCATTTTGGAGTGATTTATGGTGCTTAATTTTTTTTCCATGCGAGCTTCTGGTTTTTTCTGTATTTTGAGGTCTGAAACAAAAATAACAGGAATAAAAATATGTTGGTATTGATGTGTCTTTTTAAAATAGTCTTTTATTTTATCTTCATCTGTGCTCTTTCACCATGATATTGTTGTCGAATTTAAATTATTAAATTTTCTGTAAGTACTCACTATTGAATGCGCTCCAAACTACTAAAATCATTTTTTTTTAGAAAAAACAGTGGTTGGTGCTTCAACTAGGTCACGCGATCATTTCCTGCTCGTAATTTAATTCCCCACTAAACTATAAAATAACTCTACCATAATATATGGAAAGTCTTAAAACCTAACTCAGGTAACATCTCAATCGTCTATGTCTGATACCATCTACATAGTAGGTACTAAGTTCTTCAGACGAGGTCACGGGCAGAGCCAGTAAACTTAAAATTTATGATACTATCGTCTAATAGGAATACAAACCCACGCAAAGCATCTTAACACGTTTACCTCATTTCAGACAGATGATTTTCCAGAGGACTTGTTTTGCAATAAGGGGTGTATTTGCGTGTAGTTTAATCATTCAAATAATTCAAAATTCGATGTACACGGTGTACGGTTCAGAGCAACCATTTAAACATTCTTAATTTGATTTAAATGTCAAAAACAATATGATTAGTAAAAAAAGAAAAAGAAATATGACAAATTAATAAAGCTCAATTTCAATAAATTCTGAATTTGAATTTTACATCTGGATGTTTAGCAAATCACTATTTTAGGCGTTTTTTAAATCACAAAGAATACATTTAATTCAAATTAAGAATTTTGGTAAAAATGGGCCTAATGTCAAATGGTTTCAATCATGGTGACGTATTGGTTACAGACTCGCTTTGCAAGCACGTGGGTGTGACTTTTTTGATGTCATAATTATGTACTTTCTTAGTTAATCTAAGCCTACTAACTGACTAATGAAGGAAAACATCGTGAGGCAATATCTAAATAGTCTAAAATCGCCAATACTCAGTGAGCTAGTGTGGTGATTAATGCTCGATCCTTCTCTTTACGAGAAAAAGCCTTTGCCTTGCAGTAAGACATGTACAGGCTAGTTTAGTACGATGTCAAACAATATAAATTGTGATTGTCATAATTTTTATGACATTTATATCAAATTTAGACTTTGGCGCAAGTGACGGTTAAGATTAGGTAAATGGCAGTTGATGTAATAATGGATGGTAATGAAGAGATGAGTTCAAAGGTTCACTTCGGTGAAGCTAAAAAGCCCGCAAACAAAACCTACTTTATCAAAGTCCGAATAAAAATAAGGATTAAAATTTGAACATCAGCATTCGCCATTTTTTCGCATAATATATTTTTTGTTGATACCAAATGACACTTAACAAAAAAGTTCGTCTAATAAAATGACCTCATATTTATAATTTTATAACTTATTATTATAATATTTTAGCAGATTATTTTGGCGCAAAAAATCGTACTGTAAGCTTATGCAAGTTGTCTTGCATATTATACTAGTTTTTTGTATAATTGTATAAAGTTGTTTTTGTGTCAAGCTGTCAGTGTCAAAATTTACATTGACATTTTAATTATTCATACACAGGTTGCTCAAAATTCAGACTTTTTAGAGAACTATAATTATATCGAAGGAAGGTAGGTAGGTATATCCAGCACGTAGTCTAATTTTTCTACTTACTTTTTTTTTTAAACCTACAGGTGATTACAGTTGTTAGGGCCGGTTTCCACCAAAGTGGAGAGTAGATATTTTTTGACCAAACTAAAGCATAAACGACGCTTCGTCTGTCATTTATTTCAAAAACTTTCCTTCGTTTCATTGGAAATCGGCCCTTACACCTGGAATCACTCTAAGGTCAAAAAATTTAAAAATCGAATACAACGACAGCTCAAACGCTATATTGAAAATAAATGGTTTTATTAAAAGGATATAATAAAGTCGTCTACATATGATGTATGCTTATTTGTCATAATAATATGTAAATTAAGTAACGTATCGGCATACTAAACATTGTCCTTTATTCACATTGAAATGATTGTGATTGTATGCTAAAGTTTTAGGTTCGATGCTCGGATCATGTTGGGGTTTATAATTATTTTGTTTGTGTCATATAACGATTTGTATTTTTAATACGCAGTTTAATGCTTTTATTATTAGCGTGCCATGTAAGAACTTGTATGAAGTACTTGTGGGCTAGCTGGTCTTATTTTGCAGTTAGATGCTTAATAGCAGAGCGACTGGGGGCTTTACTCAGTAGGACAGGGTTCAAATCCCGCTCGTAATGATTTTTAATTTTCACAAAATTTCGAACTTTAGTGTTCGCATTATGCATAAACAGTTTACAAAAATGGTTATGTATTTATCAGAACTATTGAGTTTATAGCATACTAGATGACCAGTGCCCACTTCGTTGGGCATAATGTTAATAATCCTAGACTTTTTTATAGGCATTTTCAAGCTCCACATCTTTTCTCTTGAACTCAAAAATATATCTTTCATAGTTAAGGCAGCGTTCGTAAGAAACGCTTGCATTCGACCGTTTTTTCTCCGATTCACTTTGCAAAACGGACTACCACGTAAAAGCCTTTTTATTTTTTGGTTTTATACATAACTTATGACACTCAGCAATAATGTGGCTTTCTATTGGTGAAAGAATTTTTAAAATCGGTTCAGTAGATCCCGAGATTTCCCCTTACAATTTAACAAATATACAAACACACAAACTTTACATCTTTATAATATTAGTATAGATATAAAATGACCTATAGACTCCCCTGTTAGATGGTAACATCAAAGTCAAACAATTTAGACTGTCGTAACATGATATTTGCAAAAATGTCTCCGCCCTTCATAAATTATTTCCCTTATAGGGTTATGTTATCTCACCTATCTTTCCGTTATTAACAGGCTTTATTCAGGCCAGACTTAATCATATAGTTAAAAACATTAATTTAAAGCCAAAACCATGAGTGTAATATCATGCCAACTTGCAAATGCATTTAATTTGACACCATATACGTTTCTTGTTTTTAAAAGTGTCAAGCGCGTGTTTGTATGCATGCAGGATTCCGTAAAAATATAACGACATAATGAAAAAAAAGTCAAGTCAGTTTCTTAATTCTGAAGTTTAAGTTAAAGCATTCGAAAATTGTGGAGGGGGTTATTGTTGTTCTCTTCCCGCAAAATGAAAATAAGTATGAAGTGACAGCTCTTTGACTTTGACATCTGTCATCTGTCATCTGGTCGCAGTGTCGTCTCTGTCTAGAAAAGAATGTTCAAAGCTTTTAATTTAAAACTTTTAAAACTTAAACTTACTGTTACTGTCAGCCCACATCCCACTGCTGGGCAAAGGCCTCTCCCCCTGACTGCCACGTCCTTCAATCCAGAGCTAGTGTAAACTTAAACTTAGTATTATTTTTGGGAAACTAATTATTTTTTCACTTATTTCTATGTGTAGCTCGTAGTTTAGGAGTTATCTCCCTACTTTTATAAAGACAACGGACCCCCAAAAAGCAAGTTTACACGTATCATCGCACCACCATCAAGTAAGTCGTAATTAAAAGTATTAAGTACAACTTATGCTGAACTGATTCAAGATTACAATAATATAAAGTGTTGCTTAAATATTGCGTGGTTCTTCTTAAATAAATGAGCTACACTGATTGGGGTGAGGATAGCGGTGTAACTGTGCTTGTGGATATTAAGGATTGAGTTGTATTTTTATGTCGGGTTTAAACTTTTAATTAAGACTAGATACGTATTATTGACAAAGTTAAGTTTTAAACCTATTTATAAATGTTTTATTTTAGTTGCGAGATTATCTACTTGCATGCCTTGTTTTAATATTGTATATAACTATTTACATTTATCGCGACTTTGTCCGCGAATTTTTCTCTATATCCCGCAAAAGTGTAGGTATGTCTATTTCTTAATTTTTTTATACCTTGGGTATCATAAATCCACAAAGTGATTTTTAACCTACCTGAGGCACTTACTTATCATAGTAAAAAGGCATTATACACACAATTTTATTATTTTTTTAAATTACCATTTTGGTAACCTTTACATTTTCTACCCTCAAGTCTGTCTGTAAATATTTAAAAACAATTTTTTTTTTTACTATGCTATAGGAGTATAGGTACTATACTAACGTAGATATGAATACTTTTAACTACCACGTGTAGTCCACTTATATATTACTGGGAAAGTTATGAGCATGTCAATATAACCATTGACTTTCTTACCTATCGGCTAATAAACCTTCAACCTACCTATAAACTCCTTCAACATTTTTGCTCTTCATAACCTAATCATCGCTCGCCATCGCTTATGATCGCACGCGACCGTCAACCGAATGATCGCTCTCTTTGAAACCGTGATAAACTTGCGCACAACCTACTTATATCTGATTCTACTAATTTCAAATAATTGCATGTGTGAATGCCGCGGCACAGTAATTAGCTCCCGATCCGGTTAATTAAAATATTAAGTAGTATTGATAAGTCTAGTCACACATTGTATGAGATGAATGTATGAAGAATATCTATTTAATTATTTTTTGCTGTTGATGTTTGCAACTCCAAGAATATCACTAGCTTGTTACCCTGTGAGGTATTATGTTAGGGGGAGGGGCGTATTATGTAAGAGGACGAGGATTATGAAAAGTAATTTAGAATTAAGTGAGTCCAATTTTACCAAAACGAAAACTAAACATAACAGTATAAGATTAAAACTTAAATACAAAATAAATATATTATCAATAACACTTGCGCGGATCGCAAAAAAAAGAAAGAATCTTTTTATAGAAACAGGTTCCATCTTAAAAGGTTCTAAATAGAAAATATTATTTAAAATAGAGTCTGTTAAGATAGCGTTGGCAAAATTTTGCAGCGTTGTCATTTTAGGGTTCCATGTTAACGTGTATACAGACGGCATACATAGCGAAACCATAGGATCACACGTCATAGACGTTTTTCTGGCCTAACGGCTAATTCAGTAACCGAATAATATTTCATCTTCTAAAAGATTTTACACAAACGTACGACTTGCTGTAGGTACTCTTGAAAAATAAAATACTGCTACAGAAATATACTGTTTTATCCTAATAATATTTGAAATACCAAGATCTGTGAATATGTTCAACTCAATTACCTATTGAGCGATTACTTGGAATACATAAGACGAAGACTTTTTATCCTGGTCTGACTTCCAAGCAGGCAACGCCACGGGCATCAGCAATATAACTAAAATGTTGCATCTTTGATCTATTCTCATAAAAAATGCATGTCGTGTGGAACCCTCTGTGGGTTCCACATCAAGTCTAATTGTATATAGGACCAAACGCCAACTTGCACTTAACCGAGTACAGGAGAATGTTCAAAATGAATGCCATCTATCAAATTCATCTGCATGTGTCTGACCTTGTGTTAAATAGTTTTTATAACAAAAAGCTCCACAAAAACTTTTTACAATACAATGAGAAAATTCCGTTTCGATGTTAAGGCGATGCGTGCGCAATGATTTCACGAGCTTTACTTCGAAATTCGAACGGCGAAGTTTTGACTAACAGATCGCCGTTTATGCATTTTTTTTATTTGTTAAATTACCTTTGAATCGATTGATTTTTTTTTTCATTTGCCGCTCAAAATGTGTTGCCAAAATGTTGTAGGTATATTAATATTTTAAGAACAAGAAAATTCTTGCACTTATTCAGTTTAGCAAAATTTTCAATGATACCTATCATTAATTGAGCGATTCATTCCTTGATTAATTTTTGCGAGTTTTTTTTAAATAATTTGTATGTGTAACTAGACTTGGATGCAAAATAGTAATTACCACTTCAACAGGCATTCTTAAATTGTATGAATGTTTAATCAATTCTATGAAGCAATCTGTCTCATATGATCTAAACCTACAGCCGTCTCACTTCAAACCAGGAAATGAAGTATCCTATGTTCTAAACTATCAAGTAATCAATCTGTGTACCATTTCAACAAATATTTTTTATCGTTATAGGATTGGAATTCTATTTTCAATTTTGTTGTTTAAATTCACACCATGATCGGTATAACTTCGCCTTAACAACCATCTGTGCGTTGTACTGTCTTACAAATCGTCGATCAAACTGATAAAAACACCATTAAATTAATATTACACATTTTTTGCTGACCGTAATAGTTTTGTATTGATGAAACGGAACAAAGAAGTTCTAAACTATAATCTTTTAGGACATTTTTTTATAATAATAGATTTATAATTCATCATCATCATCAGTCTGTATTAGTCCACTGCTGAACATAGGCTTCTCCAAAGTGCGCCACTATTGTGCGCTCATTGGAGGTATTTGGCCATAATCGCCATAAATAATTGATTTTTTAATTACTTTATAATTAAGTATATAAGTAGTTTAATAAGATTGATACATATTATTCCTAATAAAAATATACTAAAAAATTTCTCAAAAGCCTGGATGTCAAACAAAAAAATAAATAAATAAAAAAATGAATTTTTTTAATCACTTTAAAATTTTTGCCCATCACGACTACTAAAATAATATTAATATTTGAAGGAGCTCATTCTCAACTTTCGTGCGAACGCATTTCGTGCGAATTGACCAATAACCCTAGATTATCATTGTTACTTTTTTTATTTTACCTCAACTTTTAAAGATGCTGTCACTCAAGTTGCCTGACCTAAAGAAGTTTGCAACCAAGTAGACCAGAAAGGCTCTACAATACTGTGATGGTTGCGGAAGTTTCACTCTACATAGACAAATTGATTTACCGATCGTTATATATAAGCGGATAAAGGAAATTACTTTTACAATAAGATTGACACCTTGTATCTTGATTGGCTGATATATATATTAATAGCCTTAAGTGATAATTGGATACCTCACTACAGGTCACGAATTTTACAAAACTGACATATTAAAATAACCTATAAAATAAATACATCTGAGATTTTTTGTTTTTTTTTTACATGTTATAGCACATGATAGCTTATTAAATATAAACACGCCCTAGGCGTGTAAAAGAGATTTGAAATTTCAACTGGTGCTGGGATACGGTGGCTCAGCGGTTAGAGCGTCGACACGGTACGTCGAAGATCGTGGGTTCGAATACCATCCGTATCAGTTGTTTTTTTAAATTTTCTAATTAAATAATCATCTGAGATGATTGATTGTAGAAGAGAATTTCAATAACAAGGATAAGGTTATATATAAGAAGCTTAGTGACAGAGTGTCTTATAGGCTTTACCAAGTAGGCTTTTTTACCCACTTTTTCTAATCCTTTTTATATAGTGTACTTTAAAAGTTATTGCAATTTTAAGAGTGGGATAATAAGATTTGAAGGCCACAGTGTATTATGTATGAGCTTACGACTATCCCGAAAATTGGCATATTTTTTGTTGGCTCTTTAAAATCAGAAAAAAATGCTGCGTCGGACGGTCTGATCAATATATTCGTACAATGTTCTTCTTTATGATACGACCTTGCCGCGACCCTGCCTTTTTCTAAACTTTTATAAAAAAACATAAGCTAATCTTAGATTATTTATTTATTAATCTAATATAAGATTTAATCTAAGGAGTCAATGGTGATGGGGAGGAATTCTTTGACGCCTTCGCGTAACTTTTGTATAAATCTTTAATTGTAAATGTAAATATAAGTTATATTATTATTTAGTTTATTGTTATTTATTAAGTATATTATAGTTATGTTTATTTTAAAATGTACAATAAATAAAAATTGCTTATGTATAGAAGAGAATCGAAATCGATCAAGGAGTCAATAAAATAAAAAATGCCATTTTTCGAGATATGACAAAATCACTTTTCAGCGTCGATTATATTGAAATATCTATCTTAAATTATTTGCCACGTATTATTAGTATAAAATTTAAATTCCTATTTTTCCAAAGTATCACATTCCTTCGCAAACACTAAGCTATATGATTAAACCCGAGTTTCTAGCGTCTCCTATAATTCTAACACACAATATGTAATGAAGATAGCCATTTTTTGTTTTATTCCACGTCAAGATGGGGTGTAATTTTCTTAATTCATATAATTTTGTTGCCGGGAGTCGATCCTGGGATGTGCGGCACAAAGAAATTCTGTTTTAAGTTTGTTGCTGTAATTAAGATTGCTTTATTAGTTTAGTTTTAGCGCTCAGTAGCGTTCACTTCCCTGTTGAATAAAATGCTAAAAAAGAACTCTAATTAGTATGCTAAAGTGCTGCCCAAATATAAACTTATATTTTTTTCTGACTGACTGGTCCACACTGGCTTCGGATCGAAAAACGTGGAAATCAGAGGGAGAGGCTTTTGCCCGGCAGTGGGATGATATGGGCTGACAGTAACAGTTTTCTTTTTTAATTTATGATGGTATAAAGAGTCGATTGGTTTTCCATGCTAAGTATATCGCGTCCGAGCTCCGTTTGGGATACACGCACATAAATTCACGCCTTTTTCCCATGGGGGTAGGCAGAAACTTCAGAACGCCACCTGCTATGGTTTCTACGTACTCCTTTCGCCTTGTCATACATCTAGTCATACACACGCGCCCGCGCCGGTTGCGGGAACTGAGCACCTGACCATTCCGGGATTTACGTGTATATCTGTGTGACCAACATGTTTACAATTGATTATAATCTTGCAAATAGTACCCAAAAAAAAAACAAATCAAAATCGTATATATTTCATAAACGTAATTTAATAGGTTGTCAGAATATTAGGTACATGAGTCTCGACATTCTGCTACTTAAGTAGCGTATCAAACAGTAATTGTATTGTATTCTAAAATTACAAAGGAATCAATTAAATGTTAATCCTTTCACACATTTTAAACATTTCTGCCAACCCTACTTAATAGAAACTTTAACAATCTCACACAACTTGATAAAACCATTTTCCGGCACAAAATACCCCATCATAGGCAATCTACCTTCGATTTTCTCATAAACTTCATGTTTTAACATTGATATATTCAAGGAATGCCTGTTATAGGCAATATAGAAACAGAGGTCAGCCGATATTGTCTTCAGGAACCATTTATAGGCTAACGGTACATTTGACAAGTAAGGTTAGCAAAAGAGTTCATTAATAAACGGTCACAGTAGAGCGGCTGTAATAGACAGGGCTCTGTCGTGCGTACGTACACTCAGAAATTAATTAGATACGGTGCGCGGAAGGGCTGTACCGTCAGCAGAAAAATATATATTTTATGATTTATGGTGTGTGATTAAAGTTCGTTTTATTTTAAATCATAAAATTTTACTCGGGAAGAAATTTAACCAAGTTAAAAGTAGGTTTGAACCAGTATGTAGCTCTAGCTTTTTGAATTCTTGTGTGTATTAAAAGTTAATTATCAGTTGAAAATAGGGTAAAGGAAAACACCGTGACCGAAAAAAAGGAAACCTGAGACATTTTCCAACGGTGTGTAAAGCCATGTCGGAGGCCTGTTCAATAACCATACGATAAAGAGAGAAGAAAAAGGAGATTGCAAAAGTGTTTATATAGGATTTTTTACGCAGCAACAGAGTACCAGATCAATGTGCTTTTCTTTCGTTTTTTTACAAAGACTTTAGAGGGCTGGAGAATGACATAATATTCAGAGTATTTATCGAAAAATAAAATAGAATCCTGGGATTATTTCCGCGGCTTTGATTGGGCAGAAAATTGTTACGCGTCGAAAACTCATAATTATTGAGTCTCTATATTATATTGTATATGTATTCTATATTCTACTATTTACTACTTCTACTAAAACATCTCATATTATTTTAACAATATAATAATTTAAATAATAATAATATTAAATATAATTTATTTAAAGATGATTCCTGTATTTTTTGCTGACCATACTGCTGTAGAAGCGGCATAGATAAGTGTAAAGTTATTATTAAGTAACTTAGAAAGGAATGACTTAGATTGAAAGGACCCAGGTCTTCAGAGGTCTAGTAGCCAAGAAAGCTACGCGTAACTAACTTACGCGATTTTATGCAATAAATCAAGAAATAATTAATGTTTTTTTCTCTGATCTTTTAAGTTTTTTTTTAATTTATCCTTACGCTAGGATTTTTTTTGTTCCGTACAATCCGTACAATCATACAAAATATTTAGCCCGTAAGGAAAAAAAACCTACAAAATAATTTTGAATGCCAAAAAATATATTAAAAAAAATACTGTTTAAAGTTCGCGATTCGCGAAGGAAGTTAAAAGCCAACGTTGAAGCGCATAAGAAAATCGCAATTGGTACGATTCGACACGAAAACTTCATCAACACGTGCGTCCGCGCAGCTTCCAAGATGGCGGCTTAGCGCAGAGTATCCATATACATACTTAGCTTGTTTTATGTAAAGATCGTACACTAACATGACGTACATTACTCGATGTATATAAGAGGATCGTGTCAAAATTAATTGCTCTTTAAACTCAAATGACTATTTCTCTCTTTTTAACAAAGATCATATGAGAAAGATGTAAGATCCAAGTGCAATTTTCAGTTTTATTTTCTAGGTTACACTGGCAGAATACTATTAATTTAGTTGCAGTCTCCATTATGAACGTGTTTTACGTTAATTTAAAATTGTATTATTACCTACTAATAGTATTGTTTTTCCTTACAGGTAAGCATTTTTGGGTATGCTGGACTCGAAGAAAATATTTTTAATTTCAAGAAGTCGTTGGTAAGTGAAATTATTTAATACAAAACTCGTAAAAATAACTGACTCGGGCGGGTCTTGAACCGAGAATCGAACCCTCGAAACAAAGCGTAGAAGATGACCTCGCAGATTCGGTCGTAAAATTCGTCCCAAGTCCACAGTATAACCCTTTCAAAGCTAACAAATAAACCATAAATATTCTATAAACATACAGCATTTGAATGTCAATCTTCACTGAAATATTCTTCTCCAATCAGCACAGCACCCAACGCAATAAGTATCAAATCACCAAACTAGGAAGTGCGGTCACTCAGAAACTGTCAGAGTGGTGGATAATCCCCAAGACGCCATTACTCATAAATATCTACCCACTGCCGTTTAATGCTAAGCTGGTATAAGAGATGAGGGCTTTCGTCGAGTTGTTTGTAGAATTAAAACGTTGTATGTGAAGATACGATGTTTTTGAATTTTAACCTATGAAAATACTGTTATATCGGTGGCATGTAGCAGTGGAGCTATTGTTTTATTTCTCGATATTATTAAAATGTTTAATTCTATGTTAAAATTTAATGGATTGATCTTTAGCTTTTTGATACGTTACGTTTGATAGTTAAATCTTCGCCTTCCACATAGATTTAATAGGCTATATATATATATATTGGTAATACAATAATGACTTTTTTTGTTATAGTTTACATTAATAGTTTTTACATAAAAGTGGAATATTGGTTGATGTTTAAACCTAATTAACTGAGTATAAATTCATAATATCTTAAGTTTTCACAATCACTATACATCATAAAACAAATTTTAAAATGTATTATTGACGTATAAGCTTTTATTTACAAAATTTTGCAGTTACCCTTCGACCAAGAAAACGTCGGCTAAGTGTTCAAAACTTTATAAATATACGCGAATCATATTATCTTCTATACAAACATATTTTTCTAACGATCGTAATAAACACTAGCAAATAACATCCCGTAAAGTGTATAATCAGAATAATCTATCAGTAATTGGTTCAGTATAAAGCGCTGAGAACAGATTTCTCGTACATGGCAATTTTAGAAAACTACCGTATCTTCACTTACTACCTTTTTGTAACTTAAGTCAATACGGTGTATGTTTTTAATAGAGATGGCTATAAAAAATACACTAAACGATAAATATAGGTAAAGATCTTACAAACTATATTTTTCTAACTTTTGATAGCCGTTGACTGGCAAATCAGAGGTCTCAGGTTGGAACCCAAGGCGAAACTAACTTTTCGTAAGTTAGGAGCATAGGTATTATAAAATAATTATATACTTATCCCTTACTCTGTGTCTCGAAAAGCACGTTAAGCTGTTAGCCCTGCTGATCTCTCGCCGGTCGTGTCAGATTGCCGTCCTATCGGACTATGAGAGTAAGAAAATAGAGAGTTCACCTGCGTTTGCACACACACTTGTGCACATAATATCTTCTACGTCCGCTAATCTCCGTTGAGATTAGCCGTTGTGACCGAAATTCGGTCAGGAGGACATTATCTTTTTAACTAATAGCAAGTTTTATTTCGAAAACTTAATTTATTATTTGTGTTTCTTCTAGAAGTCCTTCAAATTTATATAATTATATAACTCTTTCTCAATCATGCTGTATAAGCACTGCACAAAGCTTGCGCAGTCGCGACAAATGATAATAGTTGCATCAGGTTTTATTGACAGTGTGCCGTCGCCCTGACCTTTGGCTCGCGAATCCGACAGTCTAATAAGTTTGAGTATCGGTACAGAGGACTATAATGCAACGCTAAGAAATAAGTCTGGTTGCAAGCTCTCAGTTAGCAAGGATAAGTGCTTCAGTAAGGCTTGAAGTTATGATTATGTGTAACGGTTTGTCACTCGATTTCCTTAATATTTTAAAGTAAGATGTAAAGTGGTTGTCTAATACAATAACTTACTTAAATATTACTTGATATAGGTAACCTGTAAAATAACACGTAAGTATATTAAAAAAAAATTGAGAAATAAGTTTAGTTTTAAAAAAACAAACTTTTTAGAATTATTGTCGAGGTTAGTTCAAAAAATGATGATAAGATAAAATAATTTTGAATTATCTGTGCGCGAATAGACCCGCAATAATGTAAACATTCTGTAGACATCAAAGACACCAACCATCAAAATTTCACGATATAGTGCCAGTAGTTTCCGAGAAAAATGGCTATGACGTATAGATGGACAAACGAAGGTACAGGATAAAACTTAACAATTTTTTTTCTGTCATTTGTCAAAAAAACAGTTCTTTTTTTTTATTTTACCAGCAGACTGTAGACTTCGCAAAGATCTTGTTGCTAAATCATAGCCAACAACAACAGCAATCACAATACAAACAAAAGCAAAATAAATCGACAATCTAACATAATAATGTGTAATGAAAAACGGTCGTACACTTATCAGTCTTCACTCGTCACGCCACAGCATAGAAGAATATGCAAATAGGCAGCTTATCAAGCCCCCCGCTAGACCGACTTTATGACGAACACGTTCGTTGGCGACTTTACGATGCATACGCAGAACAAATAGCTGGCCGTGATTCATCTGGTAACTTTATGTTATTGCTACTCTGTGGCACTGTGGGTTGGTGTGGAACATGCGTATGACAAGACGTGGTTTATTTTAATTTTGTTGAAAGGATAATAGGAAACCAATAAGGCAAGGACGAGTAGGTGTTAGATATACATCTGTTACAGCACTGAAGCGGTGATAGTTTAGTGGTATGACCGTTAGACTGCCAAATCAAAGGTTGTAGATTCGAAACCCAGGCACGGACTTCTGTATGGTTGATGAACAACCTGTTCTTGTTCCGTATGGTTGATGAACAACCTGGTGTCAGAGTTTAAGCCGCCTATAGGCCTGTGACATGGCTTTACACACCATTGAAAAATCTCTCAGGTGTGCTGGTTTCATCACGATGTTTTCCTTTACCGTTTTAGCAACTGATAATGAATTTATACAACGCACAAAGTCAGAAGTGCGCCTTGGGATCGAAATCGAGGCTTCTGGCTTGTCAGTCGACGGTCATACCACTAGGCTATCAGTACTATTACTCTTCAGATTTGAGTCGCGATAGCATAATCCTAGTAGTAGGTCTGGCAAATCAGAGGTCTCAGGTTCGAAATTTTAAGAAGAAGAAAGAAAGAATGATAGACATAGACAAGACATGGTCAATGACAAGGCTAGCAGTATTAGCCTAGTGGTATGACCGTTGGACTGCCAAGTCAGAGGTCGTAGATTAAAAACCCAGGCACAAACCTCTGACTTCGGATTCATGTGCGTTTTAGAAATAAATTATCACTTGCTAAAACGGTGAGGGAAAACGTGAGGAAACCGATGCACCTAAGAGGTTTTTCTACGATGTGTAAAGTCATGTTAGAGGCCTACGGGCGGTTTAAACTCTGACACTTGGATGTTCATCAACCATTAATATTGACAAAGTTATAGAAACCCGTTCTTATAGACAAAATGAAAACGGAAAAATTTGCTAGTAGATATCAAAGAGATCCTTATACCAGCAATTAGATATAGACAATTTATTCTTAAACTTTGCATTTAAATATAAGGTCCTACACATACGACTCTACATGTCTTCCTGTTGCATAACAACACAATTATTAATAGACAACACCGTCACAGATCGCTTGTAACCAATAACAAATGACCCTTGTTCACAGTTTGTTTAAAATTATACGCCTCTTGTAATGTTTGACCGACGCAAAAAATATTGCATAGGAACCGGAGACAGGTTGTAATTATCAGATAAGTATTTCTGAAATAAATTATTACTGGCGCTAATACCTTTACCTATGAAGAAAAAATAAATAAAAGAAAAAGTGAAAAAATAATTTAAATATCGAATACTTACTAATTTCATTTAAATATATAGAATTTGGACATTCTTTTCTGAATAAAGACGGCATGGCATATTGCTGGCTGGCAGGCTGAATGCGCTTTATACCTATGTGTCAAAATTCTTCTTAGAAAAAAACTGATACGCATGCGCAGTAGGTATTCGTGGTAGGAACCCGCCATTTTGTTTTTATTTACTTATACACGTTGTTTATTTCCTTGTAAGTATGATGAAAAACATTGTATGTCACGTAGGTTATACGACAATTACTAACGTTGGGCCATTATATCTCTCACTTGCGGCTCGGGCTTCGAATGTCGATAATAATTGCATATGTAACGCCCATACAACACAATGTACTATTTTAATACACTTGGTTGTAAAAATATTAATACTGCTCCGATGATGACTGCCTCGTTGGTCTAGTGGTAGCAAGTGCGACTGTTGAGTACGAGGTCCTGGGTTCAATCCCCGGATCGGGAAAGCGTTATTAGAGTTTTCCATTAGAAATTAATCCATAGGAAATTTTCAGTAGCAGCACGGAGTCTGGAATCGCTTGCCCCCTATTTCATGGGATCTATAACAGAGCCGGCGAAATGTGGGTATACTGCAGACACCTTTGCCTACCCCTCTCTGGAAAATACAGGCGTAAGTCTATGTTGCGCTAATAAATTACAGTAAAAACATTTTGTATGAGAATAGACAAGTCATAGGTGAAATTAAAAAAAAACGACTCCCAGTTTAATTTTCCATAAAACTCCAAATCGCCGTCGTTATCATAACGCTTATCTAAGAAACTTAATTTTCTTGTATATGACCCATAAACGAAACATAGTTATTGAACCAAACTGTTTTTATTTCGTAAGACAACTTTATGTTTACGATTGTTTTACGATCGCAGCTTGCGTAGAGCTGCGACCGATATCGTAGTATGATATCCAAGGCGCCTCTTTGCGCTAATCTTCTATCTTGCTCGCACATTGAAGATATAAATTCAATTCATTTCCTTCACTCAAAAATCGTACAAATACATTACAAAGTTTCAGCAAAAATTTCAGCTTGATCGAAACATGATTTCAAATTAAAAATAGCTTTTAGTGAACTCTTATTTTATGCCATTTTTATGTATGGAAACATGTTTAACGTGTGTTATAATAACTTGTCAACAATTAATAGTTTTAATACAGGTTACAGTGATAGCCAAGTTGTCATAACCACTGACTGGAAAATCAAAGGACTCAGGTTTGAACTCAAGGCACTCCATTCTAACTTTTCAAAAGATTTTTAATATTAATAATATAATAATATTAAAAATGAAATAATCTCACCTACTCCATCTTGGAAATTATATAAACTCGTCGTTCCTGCGCTTGATTGGATTACGAGACTTGGACAAGGGAATAGGAGAGTGACATAACAGAGAGTGCTCCTGAGTCTGCATAGTTCGCTTATCTCTGTAGAGATTGAATAGAGACAGAGACTCAAATAGGGAGAGGACAACGTTACGAGTAAAGGAATATAAACATTGAAAATATTTCACATTTCAAATTAGGATGCAGCACCAAGATCCATTTAAAAGTTTATAAATTAAACATAAAAATGTTCGCTTAAACGTCGCTTGGGCAAGCTGTGTCGTTTTTTATAGAACTCTATTAAAATTGTGGTGGATATTTAGCAAAAGCTTACCGGTGACGAGACACCTGCTTGAGATATCGCCTCAACAAGTTAATTATGATCTAAGTTTGTGACATACGGTTGAAAAAGTTAGCTAACCAACAAACAATATTTTGGTTGTAAAATAATTAAGGGAGTCAGTATCCTCATAAAATCCTGACATAATCTAACATCAGAATGTAGTATCTCTTTGGGATGTGGGGATCATATTGGCAGTCGTTCCGTAGTCACCTGCATCTGGTTAGGTTAGAAGCCAACCCCAACAAAGTTTGGGAATAATAAGGCTAGGAGGATGATGATCTAGGAGATGTTTATAAATATGTTATAACAGATTGACCAATTTAGATAGGTTTTAGATAAGATAGCTTGGATTTCGAGATAGTGTTTATAACCCAAGATGTCTAGAGTGCGCTGCAATATACATTGTTCCATTGATATGACAATAAGGCAAGTTATTAAGAGTTGTTAAATGTTATGACTAGAAAAGGGCAAGGTAGGTAAACATAGAATTGAGAAATTCTCAGAAAAAAAAACTCTGAAAACATTAAATGTAATGTTCAATTATTTACCACTTAATTGTTTGTAATATGAAGTACTTAGGTACCTAAGCACTAAGTAGGTAGTTCAAGTAACTACGTACTTCTAATTTTATTTGGACTTAACATTTTATGGCGCCTCATAAACTTTTACAGAACATTAAATTACTAAATAAAACTTTAATAAATATATATTCGGAAATCAGATTTAATAATGTTCTTCTTGAATGTTCTCTTACTGCTGAGAATGGACTCTTCTTCATTCCAGTCAATTAACTGTCTCCGTGGGTTTCTATATTTTTTTAAAATCTATTTATTGTCAAGGCTTTTATCCACAAGGTGATAGCTTCATAGGTACGTTCACAAAAAAAAATCTCGCTAAACAATTTCTTAATTCATCAATATAGTAATTAAATTATTAGAATAATAAAGTTGCTTTATTAGCTTGACCTGTTTATTATTTGGTTCAAATTTAGTAATTGATATTTCACTCCCTTCCTGTTGACAGATTGATCTGATATTTGGTACACAGCTTTAGCTTTGATGACAAAACCGTTTAACGTAAAAAAAAACAATTACTTATATTCTTTATATTGGCAGCAAGTTAGCCAACATGTTGGACAAACTATTGCTCCATATATTCTAATATAAAACCCATATAAGCTTGGTGTATTTATGGCCAGTTTTAAAGCCAAGTGTGGACTCTATTCATCACTTTCAGTTTAACCTGTATTTTAATAGCTTATTACAACATGTTGGTGTTGCAACTTATACGGAATCTTGTGTGTATTCTGGTTTAGTGGTGGCTAGCATGAATATGAGGGATAAGGTCCTAGGTTTAACTTTAACCCCCGCCACAAAAAAAAAGTTTAACTTCTAGAGCGGGTTAAAATTAAATGTTATTAGGTTTTTTATTGTGGGATAAAAGGTACCCTGTGTTACTGACCGGTCTTCGAATGTTTTTTTTTTTAAAAAAACACCTGAATCCGTTGTACTGTTGCAAGAAAGATAGGCTAACATACGTACAAACCAACAAACGCACTTTCACATTCAAAATATTAGAAATAAACTTTTAAATGTGAATGTTATTAGTAACATTCCAGTGGAAAATTCTCAGGAATGTAGCTACAGTCTTGCCAAGAATGTGGTTAATTTCGACTGCCAACTTCTAAAAAAAAACAAAATTAAATTGAAAGTAGTCAAAAGTACATAAAGCACAGAGGGATGCTTAAAAATCAAGAATGATAAATGGTCACCCATCCACAGACTGACTGCGTTAAGCGCTTAACCTTATTGATCATATCTGCGGAACCACAGCGCCACGAGCGTGCCAAGAAATATTATATAACAAACTTATCTAATTCCGTGACACTCTTAATTTGGTAGCATTCATTTTTTTTACTACCTGAATTATTCCACTTACAGAAATTTATAGTAGGTCTTAAAATTAATACTACCAAATTACGTAAGTCACAGAATTAGATGAGCCTACCCTAAGTTTGATAAAAAATACCACAAAAATAATTAGATAACAATTGTAGGTAGAGATACAGCTAACAGTATTTTTCCGGTTTCCGCAATGGCTGCGAAATACACCATTTAAATATACCCATTAGTTTATGGCGGAAACTCAGTGATTCCTGACTAATAAGGTTTTATTATAGTTTTTATGGTGATATTACTAGAAAAGTGGATTGTTGGAAAATAGATTGCAATTCTTAGTACCTAGTAATTTCGTATTGGTAGTTATGGTAATACGGTTTTTTTTTAATATTATATACTTAATAATAAATATAGTTGCGCATGCGCATTGGTGACTGACGCCCTTTTTTAGCACGTGGGTGAGGGAAAAATCAAAGAACAACATATCAAAATAAATGTAAGTAATGTTTTCATCAAATCGCGTATCGGTGCCATAGTACAAAAATGGCCAGAAGTTTACCTAATTTCTTTAAAAAACCAATAAATAATAAAAACTATTTCTATTTAAATATAATTATATTCACTTAAAAAATATTACTATTATGCTTTATTATTATTTTCTAGTCAGAAATTAATTGCCAGTTTCAGATTCGAACCTTAGGCAGGGATCACGAATTCACGACAAATCGTCGTGATGGCGCATTGGTTACGAACTCGCTTTGCAAGTGCATGGGTGTGGGTTCATACCTGCTATGTACTAATGTGACTTTTTCAATGTTATTACTTTTTTAGTTAATCTAAGATTCCACTGACTAACGGTGAAGGAAAACATCGTAAAAAAACCTGGACTTAATAGTCTGAAATCGCCAACCCGCAGTGAGCTAGCGTGGTGATTAAAGTTCGATCCTTCTCTGCATGAGAAGAGGCCTTTGCCCTGCAGTAGGATAGTTACAGCCTGATATAATATATTAATTATTATTACATTATTTGACGTCTTTTGACGTCTCAAAATATTTTTCTTTACTTCGTAAATTTCTCTAAGTATTAAATAACTGACCTTCTGATTTACCTGTCCGCTAGCTATATCTCACATTAACCAGCAAATTGCTGATAAAAAGACTACTAAAGTTTATCGCGCTATTAATATGGAAGGTAAGCAGGTATCTAGCATCAGCGAGAACTAGTATATTGCGATATCGGTGATTCTATCGTAATATCCGCTATGTGATGTAATGGAAGCCTGTAGTGAAGATTACGACAGATTCTATAAGGATAGATTGAAATGGTTTGCATGGACTTTTTTCTTTTGTCTTATTGGACTAAAGTGGCGGCATGCTTAGCCAAGCACACGGCTACTAGTCTTGAGCTGAACACGAGATCTTAAGATTGATGATTGAGCGGGAAAAGTTTTAATTTCATTCAGTTGTTCTATCTAAGAAGTTGAGTTTGGATTATTCCCGGAATATAGCAACTGTCTTTTGTTAAATGGGGTTTATTACGTAATTGGTGAAATTGAGGTGTATTTTAGATTTTTGGAGGATCAATAATGAATAGATCAAGTGCATTAACTGGGCTAACTCTGCGAGAATGCAAGTGATGACCCATTAATCTTGGATATGGTTAAATTACTTGTTTTTGCGCTTTAGAGCAAGCTCAGGGCTTTGTCTTTATTAAAGGTGCGTCTTTACCGTGAGCGTTTGGGTATGAGCATTTGGACATCGTGTACGTTGAGCCCAGCTTAAGAAAACTAGCACGCGAGCATGAGGAACTTGTCCATATCCTTCGGTGAACACGTTCACGAACAACGCCCGCAAAATCCCTGTGAGTCACACCACATGAGTAAATATATTTACCCATGTATTGTCTACAGCTTAATAACATAAGCAAAATATCTTACTTGAAATATTGATTCATATTTTTAAACGTCAGATTTTAAATATGGAACCGACTCGAAAGTCGAATCAGTTACAAAAAATAAATAAAAAAATATCGACATATTTTTTTGAATAACGAACGAAGGCGTTGATGTGACAAGTACATGACACTAATTAAGGACGTAATGCTAAAGACGAAAGAGGTTTTGTTCATAAGCACAATATATCATAGTCAGTCTCGACAACCCTTATCACGATGACATAGTACCCAAATTTGAATACCAGAACCGAAGCATAAATTTGCGTTTTAAATGCAACAGTTTTAAGTCCTTATTTGCGGATATTAAGGTTGAAATTTCAATGAGGAGAGTACAAGAGATGTCACTTCGATACAACGTTGACAATGACCACCGATTGAGCGATCTGATCAGCGAGTAATCGATAAAAGATCGGAATCGAGAGGAAATCTTTTCAATCGATTCGTCTCGTTATTTCAGACGTTGATTATTGAATATTGGTTATAAAGATTATACTCTAGACGAAGCGCAACGCTGCTAGCTTATCTCATAAGATAAGTTTTGGAGTTTGTATCTGTGCACTCAAATCTCTAACACTATTTCTTATAAATAGGTACAGTAAGCATGAAAAGTAAAACCAAAACGATTTCTTAAGACAACACTCTTTCTCAGCAGTGTTTTTCAACGTGTAGGTGACCCTCTGGGGGGTCGCGAAGCCTCTTTAAGGGAGTTGCAAAAAAATTGGGAAACCTACTGCAGTAAAAAATTATGTACTTATCCGAACCCTTATTATGAAAATGAATAAATATGTTGGATTGAATATTTGTTACAAAACAAAATACATGAAAAAAAGGTACGGGTAGCGGGGTCGCGTAAAGGGGCCGTGTTATGAAAAAAACTTGAAAAACACTGCTCTACACTATTATACGTAGATATAGTTACCTAGTTGACAATTTTTTTAGCTTAGAACACTCTCGATCAAGTCACCTTTCAAATAAAAAAAAACTGAATCAAAATCGCTCCGTTCACTTACGAACTACGAAGTCACAGACAGACACACAGGCGTATAGACACACAGACACGTCAAACTTATAATACCCCGCTTTTTGAATCGGGGGTTAAAAACGGTTAATCAGGGATAAGCAATTACGCCTTACAACTGCTAAGTACGATTTTCCAATAAAGTTGTTACCGCACATAGGCTGCGGAGGGCCGCGCTCACTGGCGGACGGCCTTTTATCTCATTATAGTAAAGTTTTAGAACCCTTTTACGCATGTAATCTTAAGACGAATGAATGTAGAAAAGAATTGTGATAGCACGACTGAATTACAAATAGCTCAAATGGCTCAGCAGCTAGTGAATTTAATCAGAAGGTCTCGGATAGAAAAAAAGCACACAAAACATTCTTTAAAAAAAAGTTTATATTTTTTCAATAATTCCTTTTATTACAGTCATAAAGATTTCAGGACTAAAATATATTCCAAATAATATTTTTACAAAAAAAAAATAAGACATGGCCGTAATATCTGTGTTAAAAATCTATGTTGTCTATGATTTAGGTACCTATATTCCTACTACCTATATCAGTATCTTACAGCAGGGGGCTCCCCCTGCTGTTTTGGTTTTAAAATAATAATTAGCAATAAGTACCTACCTATAATATTGATTCCATTCCTAACTTTCAGTGACGGGGAATGAATGTAGGTATATTATGCCAATATTTTCAAAGAATTACACATAAACGATGGCGCCCTTAATCGCCAATGAACACACAAAAGTAGCGCGAATTGATAGGGCCTATGTTCAGCAGTGGACATGATGAAGAATTAATAAAAATTCAATAACACGAGTAGGATTACAAATAGGTTATTTAGCAGAGCGGTTGGTATAGGGCGGGTAGCACCTGGCCAGGGGTAGGGTAAATGCGCAAGCGAAATCTATACTTCTTCCAAGAGGTTAGTGGAGGAACACCGTGTGGTTATTTTTCCACATGACAAAAAAAGAGCGGTTGGTGTATAATCCAGAAGGTCGCTATCAAAAAAAGAAACCAAAATCTTCTGTCTTGTGATCCTCCAGTAGGTATTGGGCCTTAGGCTACAGAACTGCCAAGATATTTCAAGAAATATTTGATGTAGAAGTCCTTCGTTTACAAACACGAACAGAGCTTACATGTCATTGCACATTCCCTTCAAGAAAGACAATATCAGCACCGACACTTAAAAACTAATTTATTTTTAACTACCCACTTTACGGAACACAAGCGAATATAAACTTTACTACTCTGTTATAAGGTTGACGTATATTAATTGAGGTGTAAGTTAAGTTGGCTGCCGCAAACCGCTGAAACTCGATGCTTTGTAACTAAACTCACTCATATTTTAATATTTATAAGTAATCAGACAAGCTTTTGTTGTTCTGAGAAGTTGCTAGTGTTTTTTTTTATTTATAGTAAAATTAAATGATGACTAATGCCAAAGACAATATTATTGGTATTTCGGATCAGCTGTCCTAATTTAAAAGACAACATTTTAAAGTTCAACATTTTTGTAGAACAAAAAATTTTTTAACGAGCAGCACTTTGAACAGATCAAATAACAGAGTGGCTTCAACTCGAAGATCGTAAGTTAAAATCCTGCTTATAATATAATTTTTAATTTAATAAATAAGAGCGCGTAGTGAACGATTTTAAAATTAAATCAATGTTATTATTTTTTATTTTAATTAATTAAGAGAGTCACAGAATTAAATGACTTTACCCGTCTGTCTGGTAGGTATATTACAACATACTCCCCTCTGTTACATGGTGCTTATACATAACAGGTTATGAGCAGGATCCAAACAGTTATTTAGATTAAGGCCTAATCCTCAACAAAAATTACCTGTACTAGGTAGGTACCTTCGTGAAATCCGTCTTCTTCAATATTTTTAATTTATTTTATTCACATTTTATTTGAAAGCTCATGCAATAATCAAAATTATAAAACAATTATCCGAACTACTTTTTTCACAACACAACACTACTAAGTATAGCAACCTTTTTTCCTCCGAGACCACACTTATAAAATTCTTACATTCGTAAAAAAATATTTTCCTTAATTCGTCGCAATTCCCGAAAACACTCGGCAACTTTCGGCTCGTTACGTCATACCCGCCATGTTTTACCGCGCAAAAACCGTGTCGTGCGCCTGCACATGATCCTGGCATGTCTCGTCGCCTAATTGGGTGGTTCTACCGCCGCGGCAGCTCATTGGACAAGGGGCGGTGCGTAATTATTTTAATAACCCCACCCCCTTTTTAATTAAAGCCAATTGCACATGTAATGTGGTGTTTAGTTTTTTTAGTTACGATATTTTTTTTTTATAACGTCCGTGTAGTTATGATAGAAATAAAGAATTTATGTTTATTCAATATTTATTTAACTATTAATTAACTTGATATAGTTTAAATAACTAGGCATTTTCTGCTATATCAGGTTACTCTTATTAAGTCTAAGACATAACTGTAGGTAGGTATCTATTGATTTGAAATGGTCAATAAGTAGCTCTTCATAGATTTCAAATTTATGCTACATAGGACCGACATGTATGGAAAACCTTGGGGAGGGATAAACCCACGATGATTTCCAGCAAAACTGATGATGATGATTAAGTTCCTACAAATGCCATCAGCACCCAACTCATCCAATTATAGTCTGGCGACTGATTGCGGATTTACTTAAGGACAAAAAAGGACCCTACCAAAGATTCTCAAAATTCTCTGACTTTTCGTAAGTTATGTACTAGGAGAGCTCATATATGAAGAGGCACAGAAGTGCATTGAAACTAATCATATAGGTATGTAGTTTTAAACTTATTATACCTATATACAAAATGTACCAACCTACATAATTATGCCAGTATTTATCATATTAGTAGTTGTAGCTTCGTATTGCCATGTTGTAGGTATCTTAGAATGGTAGGTATAAACTTTGTAAATAAATAAAGCCGTCGCTGGTTGCTGTCGCTGAAATTAGATTTTTATTATTTTTTAAGGTACCGTAGAACGTAAGTTTTCAATGTAGAATTCTTCACCCCTGTATTTATCGTCACTAAATTTTTTCAAAACATGGTGGTTTAAAATTTCAAAATATTATTATTAATTAAAGCTTAAAAGTGTCTCCCATCACAGCTAGGTAGGTTAGCTAGGTAGGTAGCCGGAAATGTCCTGGAAAAAGTAGGTTATATCGACACTACCGTCTTTTCTGCCGCTAAGACTTCTGTTAGAGGTTCCATTAAGAAATTATTTTTTTTTGTAAAAAGAAAAAATCTCTTGAATAATTGGACAATGATTTTTTTCTATTAAAAAAAAATTCATTGTTTAAAATTTGCTCTCCAAAATTAATCCCGTTAATTATTTTCTGAACGTGAAGTTTGTTAAGTCACAGGCGCGCAAGCGCAGATATCTTCAACGGATTGTATTCAGAAGATTCGTAGCGGATGTAATACGGAGTTCAACGATATGTCGTTAAATTTTATGATTCCCAAGATAATGCACGAAGCGTTATTTTAGTATGGATGGATATGAGTATGGTTATTGATCAAGACATGTGAATAATATATAATAATTTAATAAGATATTTTAAAAAACAACTGATACGGATGGGATTCGAACCCACGATCTTCGGCGTACCGTACCGACGCTTTAAAACGTTTTGGTTTGGGTAGGGTTTTTTTTATAACGTGGGTGCAGATTATATAACTTCACAAATTTTACTAACATTTAGTCCATCATCAGACATAATATTTGTCCCGTCCGGGAATCCAACCCACAATACCAAGCTGTAAAGGCGAATAAAAACGCTCAACATCACGTCAAACTTATTGGCAAATAAACCTATTTTAAAATTAAAAAAAAAAACTCATTAAAAAAAAACAAAAATCTAAGAACAAGTATAAAAAAAATTCAAGACATTGTATTCGTAATTTTTTTTTAAAGTAAGAAAATACACAATGGAAATTCTATTAAAATAACACATTGTTGACATCGCCAAACAAAAAAAAACAACTTCACCTACATTCCATGTACACCCAGCTTTACAATCTGCGTTTGCGCATCGCAATTGATCGAACACGGTATCTCATATGAGACGGGGTGTGGTCGGATGCCAATGGTTGCAATTACCATTAAATTGTGGTTGCGCAACCCGTTGGATCAGTTCGGACTTTAGAGCGTTCAGGTTTGGGGGGTAGGTAGATCAATTAGCAATTGATGTTGAGTTGCGCATACGTTCAATTTCGTAAAGCGAGGTTAGGTTTACACCTTTGAGTATAAATTGGTACCTACTGCTACTTATCATCCTCTTAGCCTTATTATTCCCAAACTTTGTTGGGGTCGGTTTCTTATCTATCCAGATGCATCTGAATATCAGTTTTCTATAAAGCGACTGTAGGCAGTACCTATGTAGGTAGGGATTCGATATTTTTAAGTTAGATCAGTTGTCAGGACTGTATGAGGGTACTGACTCCCTATATCGACTGTCAAAGATCTCCAAGACAGCTGGTATCAACTGCTTAACGTGCTTTTCGAGGCACGAAGTAGGTGATTATCAATTTTTACGGTATATAAGAGATTCATCACTATTATCAGTCTAAACTTGAAAAGTGGGATATTCATGAATATTTTAATTTCTTTTATATTTTATGTATGTTTTTTACATGTTAAGGCACATTTTTTGCTTATTAAATGATACTACTTAAAAAGAAACTTGCAAAAAAACTGGCTCGGGCGGGACTTGAACCCGTGATCCCTGGCGTGCCGTGCCATCGCTTTACCAACTAAGGGCCAATTTCACCATTCACTTTAATAACCGAGTTTATTAAAACCAAGTTCAGCCATACACTTATTGCACTTCTGAACTCAATTAAACGCTTGAACCGAGTTTAACTCGATTGATCGCGTTTAGTGTCAGTGGTGAAATCGGCTCTAAGATACCGAGTCCTGCCCGCTTCAGTTGAAGTTAATTCCTTTTACTCTTCATAACCTATCAATCTTATTAACTACTAAATAACTCACAGAGTTTTGGGAATTCCTATCATGACAAGTCCCAACATGCAGTAGGTACATAAAAGTCAAAATAATGAAGAATTAGTATTCTATAAACCTATCCTTATGGTATTTGATAACGTTAAAAGAATTCTAAAGTAGCTCACGTAACATGGTATTCCCGACAGTTCAAGGATATTTTTAAAATTTTTGGCCATTGTTATTTATGAGAGCAGGACCATTAGGTTTTATTGCAGTCTAGACTTGTCTATGGGAATACATAAATGTAACTTATAGCTTATTGTAGGGTAAAGGCAGTATTTTTGTGAACGATATTTTCGTAACTTAAGCGCGTATTATAAATTAACTATCGCTTGCTTCGTGCCTCGGAAAGCACGAAGCCGTCGGCGTCGTTCCCGCTCCTGGTCTCTCTCCGTTCATGTTGGATTGCCGTCCCATCGGATTTTGAGAGTAAAGGAATAGAGTGCACCTGTATTTGCGCAAACACTTGTGCAATTCAAATACAATACTATACAATTACTTATTATACGTACAAATAACAATAAACTAAATAATAATATAACCTATATTTACAATTAAAGATTTATACAAAAGTTACGCGAAGGCGTCAAAGAATTCCTCCCCATCACCGTCGTCTGCAATTAGGTATACATGTCATGCATTTTTGGCTAATCTCCGTTGAGATTGGCCTCTGTGACTGGTAATTGGTCAAGAAGACATTATTTTATTGGTAGGTATAGGTATTATGCGAGGTAAATAACCACTGCGCCACTATTTACACACTTGTTCACTATGGACCTAAATTTAAGTGTTTTTTTTTTACAAATATTTATTTACATAAGCTATCAATAAATTAAATTCACAAATCAATTAAAATTGTATTGTTATTGGTACTTTGTAGTTGTTTGTTAGCTTAGATAGGCCACTTATCGACCATAGATAGTAGGTGTTACCTGTTTTCAATCCTTCGCAATAGGTGTCAAGGTTTACAGGTGCTAAAACCAGGTGTAACTTCAATTTGAAGTACTTTACAATCAATGCTACAATAAATAATTAAGCAGAATGTAACCACAGTATAAAAATCATACAGTACGGAAACTAAGAAGAATTAAAAAGGAGTCGTGATAGCCTAAAGGTATGACCGGTTCGAACCCAAGGCGTGCCACCTCTGACTTTTCGTAAATTATGTACGTATCATAAATTAATTATCACTCTCCGTGCTTCGGATAGCATGTTAAGCTGTTGGCCCCGGCTGTCAATTGTAGATCTTTGACAGTCGTTGCGGGTAGTCAGAAGCCTGAAAGTCTGACAACCAATCTTACCAAGCGGTATCGTGTAACCCAGTATCTGGGTTGTTGAGGTCTGATAGGCAGTCGCTCCATGTAAAACACTGATATTCAGCTGCATCCGGAAAGACTGGAAGCCGACCCCAACATAGTTGGAAAAAGGCTAGGCAGATGAACAGTACAGGAATACGTACAAACGCTCGAAACGGCACACTCATACAAACATGCGTATTAATATTGCGTAACGACGAGACTCCTAAGCAAACGTCGCAGTACTCGCAGTATCTAGGACGCGTCGTTGCGCATGTTTGTGTGGGTGCATCGTTTTCGAGCGTTTGTACTTAGCTTCCGTACTGTAAGTTTTATATACTGTGATGTTACGAAGCTGTCAAATGTTTCTTTGTTGAAGTTTATAGTCAGTTTATTGACACCTAATTAATTCAGCACTGATTATAATTTATAACACTATAGATAATCTTTTTTATATAATAGGAGTATTTATAGATATTTCGTTTTTAATATAATTATAAATAAATCTGAAGAAATAAAGATAAATAATATTTATATCATAGACTTTAATTGTGCTAAAAATCTCGTCATAAGCACATTTTTAATGACATCCTACCTAATTATCTCAATATGGAATAGCTAAATTTTTATCGCGATTTCAGAGTTGATCCCATAGTAAAAGTTGTTCATAATGATGAGTTTAATGACCCCTTTTCAGGTTGTCGGTAAGGTCAGGTAAGCACTGATAGTCAAGTGGAAGCACTGATAGCCAAGTGGTATGACCGTCTACTCAGAAGTCTGTGGTCCCGAGTTCGATCCCAAGGCGCGCACCTCTGACTTTTCGTAAGTTATGTGCGATTATAAATTAATTATCAGTTGCTAAAACGGTGAGGGAAAACATCGCGATGAAACCAGCACACCTGAGAGATTTTTCAAGGGTGTGTAAAGGCATGTCAAAAGCCTACGGGCGGTTTAAACTCTGACACCAGGTTGTTCATCAACCATACGATAAGAAGGTTGTCGGTGTATTTAATTTAACCATGTATACCCATAGCTCATAATTCTCAAAATAAACATAGTTTAAATTCATAAAAACATTCATTGCTTCTCACGAAACACGTCTAGCATATCTCCAAAATACCCAACAATTGTTTCCAGACTTTGTAATCTCGCTTAACCACGTATAACTAATCTAAAAACCAGAAAAAAAACCAAAAGTATCCAAAACGCATCAGCAGACTGTAATGGAGATCACGTAGCCTCGGATCTCTGATTACCCCTCTCACTTTAATTTACCACCGTTATTCGAGTGCGAGCGAGATAGAATTAATAATGGTCTAACCGCAACCCGGACTATCATTAGGCGGTATTCCATTTATGAACACCGTGTCTCTTGCGCGTGAAGGATGTTCGAAAGTGGCGGAGATGTTGCAGGGCAAGAAACACAGTGTTGGTTGGTTTGAGGTAGTGTCGATGGTTTCTAGACGTTGTTATAGTGGCGGAAACCGTGGTACGTCTGTACGGTAATCGTACAGCCGACAATCGTAAGAAATAAATGAACTTTTCTTGTTTTTTTTTTCTCTGAAGCCTCAAATTGGTTTTTATGTGTTTTTCTTAAGATTTTTCGAGACAATCGCTTGGTTGGTGTTATTATGTATAATTTAATCTGTGGTTATCGATACAGGCTTTGTCAATCCGTGATGCCATTAAAGTTGACTATAAACGCAATTGTTTCCTCCCTGTGAGCCGAAAACGAATGATAATGATACGCATTATGAAATAAAAAATAAATATCGGTAATGGTGGTCGTTAAATATAGTACAGTCGTGATCAAAAGTATTAAGAAGTACCGGTAGTTTTATTGTTCCGGATTTTATTTGCTGTAAGTTTAAAAACGTAACCCTCCTTCTCGTGCAGTCGGGTAAAAAATGTAAGGCATGGCAAGTGTCTTGGGTTCAAAACTCGCTCGTATCCTACCTCTTTTTCAATTTCCTTTGATTTACATGGCCGAAAAATGTATTAAAAATCAATATTATGACAAAAAAAATCCCATAACAATAAGTAATTCGCTTGGATTTTAATTCTCTAAAATGATATTTTTGCTATAAATACCATATTAACATTTTTTTTAAGTAAGCTTACATAATTATAGTGTTGCCTATAACGGTTTACACAATACAACCATGCAACAGATAGACTAACGGATGGTCGGTGTAAGCAACTTTTGGGTATAAAACTAAGTAAAGTGTAGAGATTGTGTTTGGCTAATATAATTTACCTACTAGAAGTATTAGCGACATCTAGTTCACTCCATATTAACTAAAACCCAGAAAGTATTAATCATTTACCGACATGATTGACATAAGTACGATAAAATTAAATGCAAAGCCACTCGTAACTTAAGATTAAAAACCTCTATCTTTAATTTCCGATACAAATCGTAATTAATTGAAATAATCCCTGCTAGGACATCAGTAGCACAATACACTTATTTTGCTTGTCACTTTGCAGGCTTTAACTTATTGCAAGCATCATTCATGTAAACTTGGCCTACACCGCTAATATTGTTCCAACTTAATTCTGCTCCCGATAAAATACTTGCCACACAAATCTAAACTTTATTCCTTTGATTTAAGGATTACCTGTTACAGAATGTCTGTTTCCAAGTTTGTACCAAAACCATATTTCATCCTTATTGTGAGCTGTCATAATAATCTCCTTTACGTTGTTATCGTATTGCAAAAGAGTTAAGTGAACGCGTGTTTTACATACGCGATCGTACTAATATTGTGAATAAAGTATATTTACTTTAGTTCTGGGCGGTAGAGGATTTATAGTTACGCTACTATTGCTGTAATTTTGATTTAAATGCGAGAATTTGTAATTGAAGGTGTGTTTGTTAAAATGTCAGACTAAATAATTTGTTATAGAAATTAATAATTTGTTGTGCACGAATTCCTCGTTAAAGGAATCAGGAATCGAGCTTCTCGACAATGTATGAAGTATGTCAATTTACATTCCAGGCCGCTAAGGGCTAAGGCGTGAATAACATAAGGTTAATTGTCAACTAGTTATTTGTCTACAGAAAACAACTTGTTTTTTAAAAATAATATCTGTCAATTCAGGGATTTGATGAATACTATTTTGAAATACAGTTTCCTGTTACAGGTGATACAGGATTTTTTTAAACAGTGTGTTTATTTTGGGATCCAATCAATTTTAGAATATTTTGGGACCACGATTTTTTTTTGGTAATTGTATTATGACAGTTTTAATTTTTATCAGGATCACAAACAGAGCTACCTCACAAAATTTGCGCATTACTTAAAAATCTTTCTGTATTGCATACAATCATAGGATTCTTTATTTAGTAATCATTACAATATAATTATATATTCATAAAAATAAACACATTTTTTATCACAGTAAATAAAATCGACAAAAAAATATTAATTCTAAACATCTGACCACGACAGTACACTTCGTTAATGTTCGTATCCCCGATGAAGCCCGAACGGTTTTTAATTTGAAATCGTTATGGCGTTAATAAGTGACGTCATAAAGACTAGATTGTTTTATTGGCCGATATTTTTATGGTATTATTATGGAGTCCATCGAATTCGGTTTATTTCTTACATCTGTAAGTAGGTTTATTCGAAAATATTTTAATGTATACGCCTTAATTAAAGGCAAAGGTCTTGTAATTTAGATTTCATTTAATATTTTGTTCAGGAAACATCAAAAAGTTAAACTGTCAGTCAGGTAAAGGAAATAATAAAATTAATTTTACTTAGACTCGCGCCTGTATTCCCCAGAGGAGGCAGGCAGAGGTGTATGCAGTACACCCATGTTTCGCTGGCTTAGTTATAAATCCCATGTAATAGGGGGCGAGCCTATTGCCAATACCATTAGTTAATAATTTTAATATTCGTTTAATAATTATATTAGTTTTTCGAATATTTGCAGTAGAATAGTGCCGAATTTCCATAATTGTCGGAGTAGTGTATTGTCTGAGTTTCATTTTGTCGCAACGGTGTATGTCAAAAAGTTTGTCAAGTTAAGTTTTTAAGTTGGTAAGACTGGTTTGTCTTCAGTCTGCGCTAAGTTTTATCAAGCTTTTAAAGGAGCTTTCTATCCATATGATAATTGAAAATAATTACCTTAGAGTATGTAAGAAAATATAGAGCAACCCTATAGAAGTATGAACCGTGAGCACGGGTATGAACAACGCGGCCGCGACACGAGCTCCGTTTGCGATCATACCTCGATCGACTGCGGTTCAACTAGGCTCCACGAGCGAAAAAGTTACATTTTAGCTTATATCATGGTTAACTGCTGAGTTAAATTTTGAAAAACGTCTAAAAAACATAATTTGAAAAAATGACATTTTAACATTTGTATGGTGAGACCTGCTTTCGCTCCGCACAAGGCAATGTGGTTGACGTTATCACTCTATATTTTCTTGAATACTCTATGATAATTACAAGCAAGTTCGCGTGTTTACTACAAATAGTGTGGGAATTAAAGTCACTTCCAATCTAAATTAAAAAGACATACCAATTCCACATAAACAAATATCTACTTTACTTACAAATAAATTAAGTTGATTTTAGAATGACCAGAATTAACAAAAAGGTTGCAAAGCAAACTTAACTTTGTGTGTCAGGATGAAAGTTTATTTTCCTAAAAAACACAAAAAATAAATTCAATGAAAAAGACTGTACAACTTGTGTGGGAATTAATAAAGTTAAACAATGAAGCACGATGTGGACCATGTATGATGTATTAATGACGGCATGAAAGGCAAGCACCGGTGATTTGTATATAAGGTCTCATTTGTTTAATGCGAAATTATATTTTTGGAGGTCTTCTTCTTCTTATGATAATTAAGGTTTATTAACGAATGACCTATTATACCTAGAGCTTGAACTGCGCGTAAGCATCTAACAAGGCTTTACTCAATATTCAGAAATCTTGTACTGTTTACTCTTAGTTTCCGTTTTTACTTCGTTTTACCTTCACTTGGTTTGAAACGGCGATCTTTGACTTATCAGTCAAAAGGTCTTAACACTAAAGATATCGCTGCTATATTATGAATTAATCACTTATGAGTTACTGCTACTGAGTGGTCTTACACTTATGAACCGTCACTTGGCATCCGAAACAAAAGTTTCATGCAATCAGAAATAATCGAGAAAAGTTATTTTGCTACTAAACATGTAGATCAATCTCCTAAATATTTTGTTTTTGCAAACGGTAAAAGTAAATCATCATCATATTCTTGCTTTTGTTCCAATTTTATTTATGGTCGGTTTTTTTCTTCTATTCATCTCTGTTAGCCGTCATATCACTGTTTACCCCTTTTATACCCTTGTCGTTTTTCAAACAATCCATCTATCTTTTATTTGGTCTACTTTTAACTTAATAACCATCCATATTTTTTCTTAAAACCTTTCTCATAACATTTCTTAGCAGCAACAATTGCGAAAAAATATTTTGCTACTAAGCTTCTTAGTTTAAACCTAAGATTAACCACCTACAATTTTTCGCATTAGAAAAGTAAGACCTTATAATTATGTAGCACGCGATTTCCTTGGTAACGGTTGTTGTTGATTAATTGTTATATTTGTTGATATAATAATGGTACAGGAGTTTTTGTTGATGGCAATCATCTGGTGGTAAGTCTGGGTTTTGACATCTGTTTTCTTCTGTTCACGCGATGGATACTGCCACTTTTTTTAACCGACTAACAAAAGGATGAGGTTGCCTATTCGACTGTATTTTTTTAACGTATATTACTTAATTTATTCAAATCTAGCCTACCGATTCTTGATTATAACTAGAGATATCTCTTATATAGAGAAATATCTACTAATTTTGTAAATAATACACTAAAGCTCACATAAAGAAGAGAAAATGGTTCTTAAATATTGTGTTTTTGCCAATTTATGTATGGAAGATAATGGAATTTTGATCTACATCTGACATCCACGTGGATGATGGTGGATAGCAGAATGAAATGATATACATTGAACTTATATTTAATTTTTTTTAAAGCGATGTCTTTGATTAAATTCTGCAACCTTTAAGTTGACAATCCAACCAATAAGTTCTATAAACAACGTAATGTCTAAACGTAAAGAATATTTCTGTATATAATAAACTAAATATAAGGTCTTATAATATTTCCGCAAACACACCGACAGAACATTGTTATACCATTGTTTATGGCAAAAATGTGGTCGTGATCGCAAAACACCGTGGGATCTGTCGTCCGCACGATATATGGAGGAAACTTACAGATGAAAATTTAATATTTCGTCTCAGTCTAAACAGGTAAGTACAAGGTAGTATGTTATTGATAATGTATGTTTGTTGGGAGTTAAGAGCTAAGAAATTGTGGATATGGCAAAAAAATTAAAGATTCTCAAAAAAAAGACAAGTCAGAGGTCTTGGGTTTGAACCCAAGGCTGTCTTACTAAGGAGTATCGTGTAACCCATGGGTTGTGGTGGTCTGATAGGCAGTCCTCCAAAACACTGGAATTCAACTGCATCCGGTAAGGCTGGAAGCCGACCCCAACATAGTTGGGAAAAGTATAGGCAGATGATGATTTACATAAAAAAATATGTTTACCGTATCCTAAATTACAATTCCATCTACGTCACTTCATTTATTTTAATTTTGTTACACTAATCCAAAGCGCTCATTAAAAGGAGTTTGCTCTTAATCGCCACTCTGGGTAAGCGGGTTGGTTGCAGTAGCAGTTGCAGTACAGAAGGATGCAGAAAAAGTGAATATTGTTAAGTTGTGATATTTTGATCAAAATAAACACTTTTTCATTTCATTAAGGTTTATTTTTTTGTTTCTCTAGCGCCCTGACCACCGGTAGCTTCGACCTTGTTCCCGATACTGGTGGGCTACTATATAATTATTTTTAAATGTATATCTTTATTTTTTATATTTATTTAAAAAAGAATTTTATACATCTTGTATTTGAATGGATTAAAAATAATGAATTAACAATTGAATTATTACACTACTAAATAAATATAGGCTGCATTTCTTCTGGATATACCAGATAATTAGCATTAAGTAGCGGAGATCGCTAAAATTATAACAATACCACATCCTAACCTTCTTCACTCCTTGCCTAGCATATTTCATAGATACTTCGAATACAGTTACAATATGATTTCACTACAGACGCAGAGCATTTTGAACTTGTACAACAGTACTGTACAACATAACTTTGTAAGAGAAATGTGAAACTCTCTCTTTGAATGTATTTTCTCTTAAATACGCTTAAATCAAGCTGAGGTAAGGTTTCAGAATATCTATAGGATAAGATTTAGGAGCGACGACCTACGAAAAGTGGTTGGTAGGTGGCTGATAGCGGCTGGATGCCAGTAGCCGAAGATCGGGCTGAGTGGCGCGGATTGGGAGAGGCTATGTTCAGCAGTGGACTAATACAGGCTGTTGATGATGATGATGAAATTTTTAAGTGTGGTCATTTTAAAGAATAACATACCTAGACTCATAACATAAATAGAATCTCGCCTGTATTCCCCGGGAGTAGGCAGAGGTGTGCAGTACACCCACGTTACGCCGGCTATGTTATAAGCCCCATGTAATAGGGGGGAACCTATTGCTATTAACCAGGCACAATTCAAGACTGCTACTGAGAGTTTCCTAAAGAAAAACTTATTGAGTTTTTTTTACAATTAATCTAAATTTGGTAGGGATTAGAGGCTAATATTATTTTACTTTTTGAAATATATAAATATTTTTAATGGCTTAAGCGAATTTTGATAGCGCGAGTTAAGAAGTTTGTTGCGCTGTTTCACGCTTTTTCAGCAATAGGTTTAGAAAATGGTTACCTCAGTAGGTACGCGTGCTGTCCATTTAAATAATGATTGGAAGTAAGTACGTATAATACGGTATTTCTGCTGTTACCTATTAGATACGTGGTATTGCAGTATCGGCGACTCTCGAGTATTATAACGTATATTTTTATAATTATATCGATACAAGTACACTTATTACAACAAGGAAGTTTATTCATAGATAGTATAATAATATGCATAATATTAAAATGGGTAAACATTGTCCATCAGTGGTCACGACTCGGCTAGATCCCCACGATTCCCATGGCATGGCCACCATAATATAACGTATGGAATATATTATTGTATGGGAAATACCTTGAGATATGTCATGATTTTGTTTAGATAGAATTTTCGTTGTAGTTGAATTGATAGTTTGTCTTACTGATTTGGTTTTTGATTTTAGGTGCCTATCTTATTAAACCTTTTTCACTTATATTAAAGCTATTAAATCACTGAATATAGTTGCAAAAATACAAGTTGGAGAAAGTTTCAGCAAAAATATTACTTTGGTTGGAAGAAGTTGCAAGTTTTCAAACTTAAAAAAAATACCCAATAACCCGAAAAAAATGAAACAAAAGGAAATCAAGAGTTAAGCACACTAGAAATTTTAAGGATGGCTCGAGTTTTTCCAATGTGCCCTAAAAAATTAAAAGTTGTATCAAGTTTTTATGTAAGTTAGAGTGAAGTTGGTAGTTCTATCTGCTTTATATAAAAGATGTATTCCATTATTCCATGCTATGCTATGCATGGATTCATGTTGCAATATAAAACGAATATTGCTATACAATTTGCAGCTTATCGCTTAGTTCACTTAATAAGCCATATCAAATTGTGTGCAGCCACTTTGGGTTCTACTAGGGCTGCTAAATATTTATAATTTAATTTATTTGAAACATAGAAATAGAGGCGATGTTATTTACACAAATAATTTTGCAATGTTTTTTTCAACTTATGTGTTTTAAATAACTTGTTTATCCATACCATTAAAATTTAAATTTCTGCTAATAGAAAGTGTCAAATAAAATGTGTCAGATTAAGGATTATGATATATTTTTGTTTTGTTTTCGAATTTGAAGTCATCGATCTTTGAACTTATGGAGAATCGACTTTAATTAATTTAAATTTTTTATGTATTATTTGCTCATTAAACAATTCAATTTCAAGTCAACTTATCATTCTGCAGAACATTTAAAAAAATATTGTTTCTATACATATAATTTCAAAACTCAAAACTGTCAACCCTACAATGACGTAACAAAGTCACGGTGCGCATGCGTCACGCCAGACGTGATAGTGAGGTGCCACTAATTTGCCATGGACAGTATTTAGGTAAGTCCTAAAAGATCTTAAGATTTAAGAATATTGTGTTATTTATTTTTCCATAATTTATATCAATATTTTTTTAGCTAGGTACAAAGACCGTCTTTTTAATTTTTTACTCATAGATAAAGAGAAAATTTTCAGCATTTCTTGAAAAATTTATCCCAAAAGAAAGCACTTAATTATTAGTGTTCAATATGCTCACAATGAATAATACCAAACAAGCAAACAAGTTAAAAGCACCCAACTTCTAGTCGCACCTCGTCCGCCATTACGTTTTGTGGACGCTAACAAAATGGCCGCCTCCCATTTCGGTTACAGGAAACGCGTATCTGTCAACACGGCTGCATCGCAAGTGGGTATTGTATGATAATCGCGCGCGCCGACAAAGTTTTAGCGCGTGGCTAGGAAGTGCGCGGCGTTTGATTTTTAGGGTTAAATGGGTGGAATTGAAGTTTCTAGAATTCTTTAATGGGTAACGTAGTTAATTAAATATCATTAGCTAAGATAGGTGACTAGCTAAGATAGAAAAAACTGACGCGGTTTTTGGTTTCGGAAGACCGAATCTTCTTTACTATACTCATTATCATTTATCTTTCTTTCTTTGTCCTAATTTTATTTAGGATCGGCGCAATAGGTTTTCTTCTTCCTTTCATCTCTATTAGCCGTTATGTCACTGCTCCCTTTCCATCCATGTCGCCTTTGATACAATCAATCCATCTTTTTTTTTGGTCTATCTCTAGGTACCATTTAACCATCCACATTCATACTTCTTTACTATAATATAATATATTTATTTAAAACATAAATGTGTTCCTTAATTTTCTAAATAGATTCCTTTACAATTTAGTAAAGAACATGAAGCTGTATTCGCATCAATTAGCTATGACTTCCATAGTCAAACTTTGTACTGCGATAACCAATTAAAATTAATTCCCCAATAAACAACTTCACTTGAGAATTCACCGAAAAGTTGAAGATATATTTGCTATACCTTTATGCAACCTGACAGGCTAACTGAGAAAACATTAATTCAGTTAACAATGACATAAATAAACCTGGCTCTCGCTTAGGTAATGCTAAATAAGCCTTTCTAAGTTAAAGTTACATAATTTTAACGGCCTACTAGAGGCTGGCGATGAGAATTCTATGTAATCTCACCATATGCATGTTTCCTGAATCATGTTAATAATACACTTATGGGCTATTTAAGAGGTGTTGGTCATGTGTGAGGTGTTAAAGCGAGAATTTCTTTAAGGTGCTAAGGCTTCAGGGGCGCAAATCACTGTTGATTCATTTTTAGTCAGTATAAAAATTTATCAGAATATATTAAGTGCTGTAGTAATATAATGCCAAGATGGGGAACTTTTTTGGCTTCGAAGTTCGTACAGGTTTTGTCTCTGTCTATTCTGTGCCTTTGAGATTCAATTTTTTTTTATCTCAAATTCTTAGTTATAGTCTTTTTTAACAATGTATGATGTCAACAGTCTTAGTTTATACTAAATGAGACTTACAGACTAACTCTTTTAAACAAAGCTTTTATGTACAAAGCTTTGTTTGGGATTTTCTCTTCTTTTTTCATCAATATTTCTTTTTACAATCGTCTAAAAGTTGTTGTGTCATATTCATGGACTTATAATTTTTCCTCCTATTATCAACAGTTTTTAGAACTGTTTCTTTATTCTCTATTAAAGCAGCACTTTCTCATACAGAACATAAAACAACCAGCTAATTTCGAATTTAAAATTAAAGACAGAGATATATTTTCTTAAATTTCGAACTTGAATTTGAACAAGGACATAGATAAATTCAATTGCAGCGCTTGTGGCCACAAGGTCAAATTCAATATTTAATTTAAAAGTTATATTACCAAACGCTGTTTTCGGGGCCACATCCTAATTCGCGTCTCGGCGCGCGTTATTCCCTTATTTGAAAGGAAATATGGATATTATTGGCATAGGTTTAAGTTCGTGACGACTGCTGTGATTATTGGGTGCGCAAATTTAACAAGGTGTTAGAATAGACTTAGAAACATAACATCGAGGTCGTTGAAGGATAAGGGCTGGTTTCCACCAAAGAGCGGAGAGAAGCAGATGTGTTTCTATAGGTACCAATGAGAACTCGAGTAGTGCCTTAGTGCCACTTCTTCTATAATTTTTAAAGAAACAAAGGCTCTTGGAGACCTCTTACCTCCTTTCCGCTTTTTTGGAATCTAACTTTTATTTAGAATAGAATAGAAAGAATAGGAAAACATTTTATTCGAAATATTTTATTATGACAATGTCAAAAATACACAATAAAAAAAGATTAAAAGTAAAAAGAATATTTTTAAAACAGCGTTTTTTACACTGCGCGCTGACAACATGTCTATATCGAAAGGTTCACACTTTACACACAAGGATTTTAAAATGTGCCAGGGGTTAAAAAAAACTTTTTTTTTTTTTTTTATTCTTTATTAATTATAGAGAGTTTTTTTTAAAAAAACTTGAATAGGTAGATACCATCACATTTAAAAAAAAATATAAATAAACAGATTGACTTTATAATATCGGCTATCAACAAACTGTTATTATCCATTTAAGTTGCATTTCATGGATATAAATGCAACTCTTAAACACATTTTAAAATAACTGTTTTCTACTAAGTCGTCCACAAAGAATTGGATTCCCTAATTCACCACAAAATTGCATGACAAATAGACTGACTAAAAAAGTTATACAAATGGTTTTTACCACTACAAGCAAAAAACACGGAGTGTAGTTCAGCATAATCCAATAGATGGCTTGCCTATTGACCTATCTTGAGTTTTTACATTGTTAATTGTACAGAAACGGACATAGGGTACGGTTATTTTTATGATAATTATAATAGATGGCACTACGTGGTCTAAATTAACGCGAGCGACTATTCAATAATTATAAGAAAACTAGCCAACCCTACACCGCTTCACATTCGTGGTTCTTATTAAACCCAACCGCAGCGCCACCTACCGGGTCGAGGTTCAATTGTAAATGTGAACCATCCAGTAATACATTTCAATCCATACATTTTTTTTTATATTTTTTTTTATTTTTCCTTCTTGAAGTGATGAGCGGACATCGCTGACATCTTGTTGTACGAAGAGCCTATTCAATGCGAGGTCAGATTATACTGGTTTTGTATAGCTTGATGTGTTGCCATATGTACACTACCACTACACGAACAAAACCGCGGGTTTCGTTGAAATATTTATAATTAACGGACAAGTTTCCTTAAGTTAATTACAGCTTAACTTAATCAACAGTTAAGGATATTTACCTTTTAAATCTAGTTTCCGTAACTTACACCTAGTTGAATGTACTTATCCTTAACTTAATCACTTACATATGTAATGAACCGACATACTAATGTTGACATCCGGCGTCGCTTTGGTACCTTTGCGCATGCGTGCTCGCGATTTGATTTGCAGATGCGTGCGCACCTTTGAGGTTGTGGTGCAAGTTGGGAACTTTTAACAGAAACTGTAAAAAAATTGCATTTAAATACTTTTTTAACAAAAAAAAAATAAACCGTATACGCTTGAATGTTTTTTTAGGTTTTTTAGTGTAGTGTTTGGAGTCGGTTTTATTTTTTATAAAAATAAATATTATAAAATTTTGAGTATTAGGTAGATACATTAAATTTAAGAGAGGAGGGCAAACTTCTCTTTAACCCCCTTTTCTCCCCTTTTAACTTTTTCTAGTGATTTTTACCAAAAAAACATAAAAAAATTAAATTATTGTTACGAGATGTTTGCTATCATCCGATGAAGAATTCCATTGTCTATCTAAAAATACCTTCACCAAATTTAAATGGTTAATGAAAACATTAAAAACGGTCATCATACATATCGAAATTATACCCAAACATACTTAGATACAAAATATTAGTATATAATATTTATAATACTAGCTTCTTCTCGCACCTTGCTTTCGTTCAGTTTTTCCCGATTTATCAAACGTTGTGTTAAATTTTGAGTTAACATTATAATTTTAGATAATCATTATAATTTTCCAATGTTTTAATAATTATTCTGCGATTTGAGACAGAGACGAATCAAACAAATGAGAGGTCATTAAAATCGGTCCAGGCGTTTTTAACTTATAAATGGTGTAACTAACCGCGACTTTGTTTTTTAATATCTTATGTGTAGATAAATTGAAAAATAAACATTTTTTTGAAGTTCTATAAAAGTTTAATAACTATAAGGCTTTGGCTTAAACCTCACGTCAAACAAAGTTAAACTCGTCCCAGAACAAAGCCCCTATATTTTGCAGTCCACGCCTTAGCGAAGATTAATTAACTGTATTACTAATATGAATTGCTAATGCATTCGTCTGTCTTGTTTGTTTGTTGGCTTATTCGTAGTCACAATGTTTTTTTTTGTTTTTTAGTCTGTGACAGAATCTTTTCTTCTTTCATTTGACCAAAAGCTGTCACAGAATAAAAAAATTGGCTAGGTTGCAACGAAGACAATTTTTTTTAGAATATTGTTTTCAATCTTTTACTAATTCTTTTTTCTTTTTGTTTTAGGTAAGAGTATAAACAATGCAACGCTAATAGAGGTACACTATCAAGTAAGTTTACTATATAAAATTTTATGGGATACGGTTAACTAATTTTTTTTAGACTTACAAGTTTTAATCTAAAATCAAATTCAACATTTATTTATTTGTGTATTCATAAAAATTGTCATAACAAAAATCAAACAGCAATAATTGACAATTTGACTTTGTTAACTTTTAACACAAATCTTCGCGGATAGATACCTACTCTCATAGTCATAATATTACAACAAGATTATCATTAACACGTGTAACTGGATATCCGTGATTCAAGCACCATGATTACGGGTGTATGGACACTGTTGACGCATGAGATACGGGATTACGTACTCAAAAATCATAACTAGGTATGTACTTGACGACAGAAACAGTGTTAAAATTCTTTTCGGAAGTTATGTCAGGGGTCAATGTATTCAAAATAACAAAACACAAATATCAAAATTAGAACATCATAAAAAAAAATCATGGCATACCAACATTATTTAAAAAAACTTGGCGGATGCACTGCCGTGCGCGCACACCGCATACTAAGCGCTAACCTCACTTTATTCGCAAATTCCACACAGTTCGTCGACATTTCTGCTATTATATACAGTATTGATTGACAAAGTCATTCTTACAATTTGTTGAATGCATACAAATTTGGATAAAATTAGCTACCGTCTGCTGTTTGACTCATCTTTTCAACCAATAAAAAAAATTCTTTGATTTTTAACCGAGTTTAAAATAGTTGAAGGTTTTTTTTTCATAATGATAGGCCTTGATTTAGGATCGGCAAAATCTTAACAAAAACACATTATTTTCAGTTAATAGAATAAAAAATTACATTTAAAAATTGTTTGTTTAGATTATAAGGTCTTTGGAAAAGATCAAAAATAAGGAGTAAAACGATCAAGAGTAGTGCTCCCGCCAAGTAATGTAATTTTTAGGGACAATGCAGCTTTGCTATCAGTGAAATAATTCAGTTTAGGACTTAGGTAGAGATTACCTCCAGCACCTGTAGCATGGCCGGAGACATTTTATCTACGGGGAGAGGATAAAATACTATTCACCTCTGTCAATTCTGTCCACCCTCCGAGCATGGCGACATGGGTGGATAAACTAGTCATAACATGCTATAGGCGGGGAGTGAGTATCCACGTCTAATGTCAAAAAGTGATATGATTCTCTTTCCCCCTGTTGCCGTGCTTTGGCAGGTGGATAAGATAATTTAATCCCTTGTCAGTGGAAATAACCGGTGGACAAAAGTTTTATCCCCAGCCCATGCTAAGGTGCTGGCTCAGATTTTCATAATAATATTAGAATTGAAAGAAAGTACACGTATCATGAAACTGTTTTTCTAGTTCAAAAGTGACAGTAAAACACAAAACTTTAGAAGTTTTTACGATTATTCGTGATGTTAAACCACGTTTTAAACATTTAAGAAGAGATGCACTATAACCTAATTACCTGTAATTTGATGTTGTTTGAAAATGCTCGAAATATACGTGAAAATTGTTACAGATGAATAAACATATCAAATTAAGATACATTAGTCTGGGTTACATGCACGACGGTTGAACGTGAGGTGTGAGTTCTATTGCCAGGTCAAATAAAATATAATTATAATGGTATAAGCCGATAGCCTAGTAGTATGATCGTCGACTGGCAAGTCAGAGGTCTCAAGTTCGATCACAAGGCGCGCACCTTTGACATTTCGTAAGTTATATGCGTATTAAAAAATAATTATCAGTTGCTAAAACGGTGAGGGAAAACATCGTGATGAAACCAGTAGACCTGAGAGATTTTTCAATGGTGTGTAAAGCCATTTCAGAGGCTTACGTGCAGTTTAAACTCTGACACCAGGCACATCAACCACACGATAAGATCTTCTTCTTATTGTGTGGTTGGTATCGGTTGGTTGGTCCTCACTAAAAGCCCCGGTGATCACCATGAGTACATGGAGGGAGATCCCGGGTCCTCTCAAAAGACCAGTTTCGCAATTATCTCAGAAAATATATCATCGCGTCCATCACAATTACGAGTAGACATAGCCCTCCCCTTTTGCAACCGCTATCTTCCCAGTCGTCTATCCTAGAAAAATCACCACTTAAATCAGACTCTACACCGATAAGGAATACTCACAACAATTGAAAACCGAGGTAATTGTTAAGAAAATCACGATATTTTTCAATAAACATCCACCAGCAGGATTTCTGCCGCGTGAACTTTACCGTGACGATTTATAGGACTCACGACTCTTAAGAAAGCAGTCATGTCAATATATTTTAATATAACTGTTGATAGCGAATAACCCTAGGTTAACATTTTAGCTGAATTGAGAGCAAATGTGTGTTGCTGCAATTATTATTTACTGCCCGTGGCTTCGATCGCGTTAATTTAGAATTTAAATTTCAATCATGATTAAAAAACACGTCCCGCCATTTATTATCATAAAAACGTTATTGTTGTTTTCCTCGGAAACAGTACTTTTTTTCGGGATGAAATGTACCCCATGCCCGTTTCTGTACCCCTGACAACCTATATGCAAAATTTCAGGCTCATTAGTTCAGTGATTTAGCCGTGAAAAGGTAAAAACAAACTTACTTTTGCATTTATAATACTAGTTAGGATTCCTTATGGAGAAGGGTGATATGAATGAAAGAGGAGTGAATGCTTAAGTGACAGCTGATAGAAGTGAATGAAAGAAAATAACGCAGGACCAGGATACGCGTACAAATTTTACCAACAGTAAAAAAAATGTTTATTTTTAGGCTTTTTACTGTTCGACTTATAAAACGTACATATAAATTCTAAGTATTTAATATTATTTCGTAAAACACACAATATTTTTGTACCAAAACCCTTAACTGCAAGTAAAAGTTAAACTTAGCTAGATTTTCTTTAATCAATGACCCGTATAAGGTCCGAGCAGCCCAATACATTTTAAACTTGTTTGCAAAATTGCAGTTGAAAATGATAAATAATCAAATTTCGAGTAACTTTTAATATAAAACTATACTTATGCTTTTAAAAATATACAATCCAGTCAACAAAAAAAAAACACTTTTCCTTTCCCCCCCTTTATAACGAAGGTGAATGCGTTTGCGCATAATGCTATTGTAGCCAATAAAACTGACATTATGCAATAACACGCGGCTTGTGAATATTTATGTCTGTCTGTGTGTTCCTTTCGCGGGATTCAAGCTTAGTCCTTTTAGGATGGGCAGGATTCTAACAACTGATACGAACATTGGATTAATTAATATGCTGTTTGCGCATGCGATGGGACAACAAAAGTTCCAAAATTTCTCTGGAACAAACTTAAGGAATAGAAAAAAATTGGAACTTTAGTGATTAGACAAGTTTAAGCGTTCTTTATGTTGATATCAAATATTATATACATTTTAAATAGTAGTCATCTACCCTGTTAACTGAAAAATTTTCATTAACTTCATCATCATCAGTCGGAAGATGTCCACTGTTGAACAAAGGCCTCCCACCTTAAACACGACAACGAGCGACAACTTTGCCATATTGAAAAACTATAAGGGATAAATAGGTAAAGAAATCAAAGAAATATTACTTAAGCAATTAGGGATTCGGAAATATGTCTTTTTTGTAACAATGTCACGGGAGCTTATAAAAAAAAATACCGGTTAATAAAATCTACCTTTCAATTCAAACAAAGGCTGAACTAAACCGTTATAATCAACATAAATTTAAACGACAGGTTGCCGCATAATTACAAAAGCAGTATCTTGTCTTAGCAATAAATCTGTATACTTTTGAAACTACAACGTCGGATATACACCACATCTTAGAATCAAGGCATATAGTTATTAACCAGTCAACATCATATTTATACATCCTTGCGCTTGCGCATATGAAAGTAAGATAGTTCTCAAGCGGTGAAAGCCGGGGTCAATAGGAACCGTTGCCTAGTAACGCGTAGGCCCAACTAATTTACGCTATGATCTGTAAATCATCTTGGGAAAGTGATTGTAAGCCGTAATGCGGACTGACCTTTAGCAACTAGGATTCGTGGTATAATCATGTACCTAATGCGAATGGATATAGTTTCCGTAGGACTCTTCCGCTATTAAATGAGAGCCTGCTGCAATATTACGTTCTTCATGAGACATTACACCATAACTGTATCCAACATGTATTTAGAGCTCTTTCACCATCTTTGGAAGATTTCGATTATTATATAATGTGCTTCTAAATTATCTGCCACAGTTGCAATGGGAGAAAGTATTGGATATATAGAATACAATAGTGAAGAAATTTTGTACCCCGGAACAGTAAAAAAAATATTGCAGCATGGAGCCAGAGTCAGAGTTTAAACTGCCCGTAGGCCTCTGACATGGTTTAACACACCGTTAAAAAATCTCTCAGACGTGTTCATTTTTTGTCCCCTTCCACTTGTGGACCCCGGACCAACAGTCCACGAGTCTCTCATATAGATAAGAGATCTTTATCCAGGAGTAGAACTACACTGGCAATTTTTTATTTTTACTTTGGAAAAATTACATGGCTATTAGTTAAACTATTTTTAGAATTTCTTGTTTTTATCGTACGATTGACGAACAACTTGATGAGAAAGCCGTGCCGCCTACACAGTCGCTCTTGAAAATGGTCTCCGTTTGAGTAGTCGAGCATTCCCCAAAACCAATTCATAAGTAAAGCTGAATTTATATTTAACAATATAGAGAGTTTCGAATCTTGAATAGAAGATAATATGCGAGTAAATCCTTCATCGAAGCAAAGCTAAAATAAAATGAGCATAATATATAACCTGATGAGAGTTTAAACTGCCTTTATTTATGCCTTCCTTAACCATTGTAAGCAAGTGATAATTGATTACTAATTATTATGCTTATTTGAGTCACTGCCTGGGTTCAAACCTTCGACCTTTGACTTGGCAGTCCAACAGTCATACTACTAGGCTATCATGGCTTTACAAAAGGTAAACATGGAGTACCTACGTAAGTTTTAGCTGTTAATCATATCACGAGGCGTGAAAGTAGGCTAGCTTAAATTATTACCAGTAATGGTATAATAGATTGTCAACCGTTACCATGGTGTTTAATATAATTACATTTACCATAAGTAATGTTCTCTTAAATGTCATGTCTGTGTACAGTAAGCTTACTATACAAAACACTCGTTAATCCTAATGCGAAAGTAAGTTTGTTTGTTACCTTTTAACGCCTAAACCACTAAACTGATCATTCTGAAATTTTATAAATATGGTGTCTGGTGTACAGAAAAGAGCATAGAGTACCTTTCATCCCAAAAAAAGTATTATTTTCGAGGTAAACAACAATAACTTTTTTATGATAATAATTACTATATTATAGTCGATATGGAGTTAGTGGTGCTAATATTCTTGCATACGCTCTAAACTAATTTAGACTCTAAACTTTTTGACAATGATAAATAATTAGAAAAGGATAGAAGAATTTCGATCTGTCAGTCTAGTCCATTTGCATGTTATCAGCGCAATTAAGTCGGTATGTCTAAATCTTGTCTAATTTTACGCAAATTGCAAGGGCGTAGACTAATTTGACAGCTCTATTTTGACAGTTCAATTTGGTTTCCTTTTTCAATTGCGTTTATTAGAAAGAGGTATAGTTAGACTGAAATAAGACATGGATGATCTTAATTACGATTTCTTTTTTATATCCATTATTCTATATTCAAATATATTTTATTTGTAAAATAAAGCTGTCATCTTCTAAGTTAACAATTACTTAAAAAATATTAAAACTTTCTTCACCACCCTATAAGTTAGACGGTAAATTTTACGAAAGAGGAAGTACAAATTTGCTCAAGCCTTCGTAGTAACAAAAAAAAAACTAATCAATGATTGACAGTCTAGCACTTCTAGCTTTAGTCATTATATCCAACAACATACTTGATTGAACCGTTAGTTTTTCTCGCAAACTCCTAAGGAAACTCATTCACGGAATACTTGAGCGATTATGTCTTGATTCAGACCTTTTTTTAGATTTACTTCTCGTTAAAATAGTTGAGCTAGGTTTTTATTTTACACTCAATATGTAGTATTTGATAGGTAATCTTGTTCTGATATAAATCTAAGATACTATGTTGTTCCTGTCCGTTTGTGTATGGATAGGCATTAAATTTATTCGATGGATAGGATTTTTTGTAATTGGTTTATCTTCGAAGTTTTGAACTTTATTAAGCAGTGATGTAGGCTATCAGGTGGTATGACCGTTGGACTGCCAAGTCAAGGGTTTCAAACCCAGGTACGACTCTTTGAATTTTCGAATTTATATGCGTTTTTTTTAGCGTGTCGATGACAATTTAAATTATGTCAGCTAAGAACTGGGCTACGAGAAATACGTTGATAATTAAACTACGAAATACTTACATATTATATACATAAATAATATATGATACATATAGGTATAATAAAACTACAAACTATAAATTAACTACTATCTATAAATACCATAATATATTACCTATACAGTATAGTTAATAAGTTTTAAATAAGTTATATTAAGATAATCCTGTGATCCAACAGACAAACTATGTAGGTATATAGTTTTGTTGGACATTGTATTACATTAGAAAACTACCATGTACCTTTTATTATTAAATAAATAAACAAATAATATTAGAAATTAAATATTACTTGTTTAAACATTGAGGGAAAACATCGTGAGCAAGCCAGCTCAACTGAAAGATTTTTCAACGGTGTTTTTAAAGCCATTTAAACTCTGATACTATTCAACATCCAAATAATAAATAAAACAAACTTCTTTAGAAAAAGAATATACATAACTATAGACAGTAATTTAAAAATCAGGTGAACTCAATCATAGAAATCTCCGCCAATTTAGATTACTATCAACACAATTCACACAACACAGTCACACGCAATCACGGTATAAGCAGAACACGATTATTAACATCGGTATAATTATTGTAATTATATTCTTATAAACAATTAATGACTTGATTGACGCATACTGGGAATCCTATTGGTTTTTGTACAGTTCAAGTGTGAACTTGAAGGGGAAATCTTTAATTACATAAATATATATCTCCTTGCCGGTTTCGGCTACGGCGATTTGGCTTCTAATTTCTAAGAGCTAGGATGTTTAGCTTGCATGTGGCTAATGTACCCCATTTTTGCCGCGAAGGTCCGCGAGCAATCAGTGCATGTCAGGGCACCATTAACAAAATTAAATTGAATATTTGAAGGCGGTCTGCTTTTAAGTTATTCGCGTTTCTCATCAAGTTCACGTCTTCTGGTGTTTTCAAAGTTATACACCTTTTCTCGCACTAGATATCGCCATCCTGGACGATTTGCAACTCCTTTAATTACAAGCTTTTATTTAATATACATAATTGCTGTCAAACCCAAGTTCTTAATTACAATTAAAAATGTATGCAATTAAATTCGAAAAATCTTTGCCCCAAATATTGATCCAACATTGGACATGATTTAATTAACACATGAGTTGAATAAGGTAAAAACTTCAACTGGAAGTTGTAATAGTCAATAAATTGTGTTTTAACGAAGCAATATTCGCGTATTTCTACCATTTAGTACATAAGCTATGTAATTATGACCATAAATAAGATATAAGGTACTACAACATTAACTTATTACTTGAATAGGACATAGATTGTGATCTTTTAATCATAAATTGTCTAAGTATATAATTATCGTCCTCCGTTGACCTACTACAGGCGGTTTTAACAACGTAATTGACTCGTCTAATGTAATTTATTGCGCATACCTTATATTTTGGATTGAAATAGTAATAAGTCATAGAAGTATGACCGTTGACTGGCAAGTCAGAGAGTCAAAATAAAGACATCGTGAGGAAATTAGCACACCTGAGAGATTTTACAAAAGAAATAATCTAATAGATCCTCACGGTATTTGTGCGTAAAAAACCTTTTATTTTGGCGCAAAAAAATGAAACAGCAGTAATAAATTAAATAAAAACTAAAAAATTAAAATATTTTTTGCGTAAAACTAATAAAAGATAATAAAAAATGAAAGAGCACAAATATAAGAATAACTTAAGCGAAAAAATAATATTACCTACAAGAAATTAAAAAAGCATACACGTCGAATTGATAACCGCCACCGGTTTTTTTTATTCGTCGGTTAAAAGTGAAAGAAAAAAATAATGCAATAAGCTTTAATGCTTGCCCTTAAACGTACCTATTACCACTACTAGAGCATCATATTAGCAGCTAATCACTACATTCTAGTAATGTGAAAACCTAGTACTAAGATCATTTATCCACCATTCCCATCCCCATGACCTTAATCGCCTTCAATCTCAAGGGTGGCCAACTTTGCCTCCGCTATCAAAACCTAATCGATCAACAAACCAGCTCCTAATTGGAGCACTATATAATCTTTATACAGCAAAAGTACTTTCAACGTCCATTTTAAGTTCCAATTGATCTTCAATCACTAATTGAGCTAAACGATTAATGTTCCTACTTGGCAATAGATCGCAAGAATCAATTGACAACTTTCTTATTGTAGAACGTTTCTAAGGTTTGTATCAGGAAGTCAATTTCATAAATATGTTAATGTTTAGCTTATATCTTATAAGGTCAATCTCATAAAGCGTCTATGTGTTATTCTGATTTATTTAAAGCTACTAGTTGCCCAGTCAGTGGTCAAAAATTAAAAAAACTGTATTTTTTTTATTATTTTTATCTTTCTGCACTTCTTTGCCTTATAAACTTTTATTAAGCTAAGTTTCACACTCCTTCGTGCGCGCAATATTCTTAAAAAGGAATCCACAATTTTCTATGAAGTGATAATACTATAAAGTTTCATTAAAATCCGATCTGTAGTTTTTGCGTAAAGAAGTAACAAACATCTAAACTTTCATATTTATAATGTTAGTAGGGTATTACTTACTACTATCCTACCCAAACATAATTTTTTTGCTTTTTATATACCCGTTATTGATGAACAATAAAGACTATCAAAGATCTATAAAATTGTAATTAAACTACAAACAATTATTTAACGAGAAAGAAGCAAGTAAATAATTTTTTGTTAACAATTATTACCCCATGAAATCTTGTCCAATCTTCTTTATCGTAAGGTTAATGAACAACCCTGATGTCAGAGTTTAAAATTGCCCGCCCGTAGGCCTCTGAAAAAGCTCTACACACCGTTAAAAAAACTCAAAGGTATGCTGATTTCCTCACGATGTTTTCCTTCACCGTTTTAGCCAATGATAATTAATTTCTAATACACACATGAATCCGAAAAGTCACAGTGCGTGCCTGGGTTTCGAACTATGACCTTTGACTTGACAGTCCAACTGACTGCTAAATGAAGTCAATGAAACCGGAGTACACTGCATAACATGGTAGTTAAGCCATACAAATGGTTATTCGTAAATACATCAATATAGAAACTATCTCATAAGTCCCAAATACCACATTGCTATCTACGCTTATCGACAGCACATTTCAGTTCAGAAGTAATTTACCCACAAATCAATTTCGCCAGCACGTCTGTCTTCGCCTTACATTAACACAGTTTTAAAGCGTGCTAATCTCAAGCATAAATAAATCTGTCACTACACTCGCTATCTTGATAAATTGTAGTATCATTGCGCCTATTATCGCTCGGGTACCGACAGAAGTAGAGCAGTAGAAATGCAATCAATTCTGATACTGAGTTGATGATTACCCGTCAGCGAAATGATATGATAGGTGGTCTTAAGTGTTTACGGAAGGAAAGCTATTCAATTTACTATGTTACTGACACAGTAATTATTTAATTTTGTACTAACTGTTAAGCTGTTGCTTCTTAAGATCAGAATGATGTCGCACGCGATCTTAGACTGGTGCTTTAGGATTTTTTATATATATAGCAATGATAGCTTAATAGCCTAATGGTATGACCGTTGGACTGCCAAATCAAAGGTCAAAGGTTTGAATCCAAGGCACGCCCTCTAACTTTTCGAAATTATATGCGTATTGAAAAATTATTATCACTGCCTAAAACGGTAAGGGAAAAATTGTAAGGAAACCAGCACACCTAAGAGATTTTCCAACAGTGTGTAAAGCCATGTCAGAGGCCTACGGGCGGTTTAAACTCTGACCAAGTACGACCACCCCTTGTACGAAGTCTATATTAGAATAATTTTTACAAGCTTCTTTAGAAAGATTTTTAATGAATTGTTCCGTAATTTCAGAGATTTTTCCATACTTACGAACAAACAAACAAATTTTACCTCTTTACAGTAGATATAGATTTCAATCGAATAGTTAATCAGCTGGTAACCACATTAGATGACAAAATTATAGTCCTGTAGTCATTTATTAAATACTAACAAGCAGGTAAACGGTTCCGTTTAGCAGTTAGTGGGGACATAGTTTCTAGTGAGATGCGGTTAAGCAAATTAGATGGTTGAGAGTCAAGTTTTTTTAAAAGAAATCGTCTGTGAGAATCAGGTGTTGGGTTTAAAATAGAAATCCTTAAGAAAACAAAGTTTTTGTGAGCGTAATTACTCTACTACTAGTTTTTTGGTTTGAAAACCGCTGTTTTATAACTGAATTCAAAAAATGGAGTAGGATATCAAATTTGCACTCATATTATGCCAGTTATGTTATAAATCCTAAGTATATAGAATGAGCTTCTGCCTTTAAGTAGGCAAAATTTCATAATCCGTTATAAACTTTCAATCAATCAAGTTATAAACTATCAACTTTCTTCCCGAGTGTGGGGGAAAATTTCAATAGTATTAAAAAAAAAACATTAGTAATATTTTTTGATAATGTCAATACGGTACTTATATGTCCCTTTCTGGTCGTACAAGGTTTTCTTTTCGTATTGTATATGTCTTAAAGGTGTTACTCAATGTTATATCATTATTATTTATCTATTCATTTCTCGCAAACGCTACTTGTATTCAACACGTTTAAAACTTATGTAATACATAAATAAATCATTTGAATATTTTATGAATGAAATAGTAAATCATAATAATAATTGTTAATGAAGCAATAAATAATGCTTTAAATGTAAATAAATTATGGCCTTTTGGTGTTAGACATCCTGGCACGAATTTAGATCAACATGAAGTTTTAGGTTAAGTTAGTTAAGTCTTCGGTTAACTACGTGTCATATATTTTCCCCTATGTACTACTTACTTTAGTAATTTAATAACTGATCAATAAAAAAAGTTGAGGTCTTATGATTTTATTATGTCATAAAATTATTTGTAAGTCAGTGTGTAATTTCCACGCATAAAAAAAGTTTTTGTACTTATTACAAATTATTTAAGTGTTTTAAATTTTTAGTAGGTAAGTGAGTAGTAGTAAGTAATATTTTCCTTTGTCAAAGACAAATTTATGAATTTAATTCGCTAATAAAATGTTATATTACATCAATTAAATGACACAATAAAACATTTTACTAGCAAATTAACTATAATTTCTCAGCTCAAATTTTATTAGTTATACGTTTTACTATGTGTTTTTAATTGTATTTTATATAAGTTAATTAATTTAATAACGATTTACTAGAATCATCTCATAAAAGATTACGTAAAACCTTACAATCTCCACCTGACTTAGCCTACATTCCTATAAGATTTATGTCTAAGTCTAGATCCAGCCAATGCAGGGAAACGTTTAACTTTATGTATACTATTACTGTGTTTAACCTAGTTTAAGAGATTGATTTAGACATTGTTTTTAGTAGTAGGTTGGTTTAACTTTTTGCTTACTTGGATGGTTTAATTTGTATGTGAATTGTAGTTTAAATGTGATCTCTTAACGACTACTGAAATGCTTTTATGTTTTTGTAACTTAATAGACATTTATTATATCCTTAACTTAAGCTTTATAAATAAAACAATTCGTCCCTATAAATTCTGCTTTTAATATATTTTTCTTTCCTAAAAAAATTAAAACTTTTTATTTTTGATATTTTTTGATTAAATAGTATAGTACAGTCATAAACTATTGTTAGATACTATTATTTCGATTTTGTATTATGTAATCATTGATTTTAATACATGTAGGTAACGGGCATATAAAGCCTTAAGTATAAAATTAGAGGAAATTGAACAAGATGATAAGTTACGAGCGGGACTTGAACCCGAAACATTTGCCATACCGTAGCAGCGCTCTAACCAACTGAGCTATCGTATCGCTACATTGCTGCACAATTAAGATTTCACTTCAAGAAACAGTCACACAATGTCAACAAGGACGTAAATTAGAGCTCCTAACACCGCGACATTATTACTGCCAAACTTTAAATACCGTGGCTATTTTTAACGTCAACTGTTTCAACACTAAGGATTGGATTGACATTTATAAATCCAAACATTACCCAATAAATTTAATTGAATCAGACTCGTATAAATATTTATATATTTCAGTTAATCACGATTTCTATTGAAACGGTTCGGAGTGAGTGATTTTATTTCTAAACACCTTATTCGGTGTATTTGAATATTTGTTATCATTGATAGGTTTCACTGGCTCTAGTTTAAAAGCTTAGTACTTAGATAAGTTAACACGAAACTATTAACATTATCAAGCTTCCTTATAAGCTAGGTTTTAAGTTTGTGCTCATTTCGTTAACTTGATGTATAGGGTAAAGTTGTGAACCTAACTTAGATTAAATAGCAATTAATAGCATCAATCTATCATTGACAACTTATAAATTCTCCTATATAATATTATAAGATATAAACATTAAAATGATTAAAATACAATTAAAACTAAAACTAAAAACTAATACTAAAACTAACGCTAAAACTAAAAGTAAAATAAAAAGAGAAAAACTTAATCTAAAATCTAAAAAATAAATCTCCTATATTACTATAGAATATTAAGGAGCGGTTCTCTGCGTCATCAATATAAAGAAATGGGGTCATTTTTTATCCCTTTTTTTTAAACACATCATTTCAGCCACAAGACGTCCACTGCTGAACATAGGCCTCCCCCAATGACTTCCAGATTGGCCGGTTTGAAGCAACCTGCATCCAGCAGCTTCCTGCGACCTTTATTAGGTCATCTGTCCACCTTGTGGGTGGACTTTTTCTAATTTTTTAAAAATTGACAATATAGTTATATTATTTTGTGTAGGTATGTAAATATCTTTCCTTTTTAATTCGAAAAAATATCTTGTGTACTTCGAAAGTTATTGCAATTTTAAAAGTATGGTACTAAGTATTGAAAACCAATGTAATTGTTCAATTATTTTTTACCAGTTTCCACAAAACTCATTAATTGAGTACCTACCTAAACCTACTTGTAAGAGTATTAAGTGCATGTCTTACAACTCTGAAGTCTAAACAAGCGTTAATTCGATTTATTAACTAAGAAACCGACCGTTTAGCGTCGAAACTTGAATTATGTTCCAACGTATGAGAACTTAGATTAGCGAGTGAACGAGTGAATGATTTGGCACCACGCAATTAATCGGCCGTTAAAGGAATTCAAGGACGGTTTAGTGAATGGTTAGAAATAGAATGATTGAAATATAATGAGTCGATTGAATTAATGGAATTTGAATTTGGAACTGTTTGTAATTGGTGTGGTGGTTTTTAATAGTTTGTGTTTAGAGTACAGTCAAACGCACATCAGTAGTAACAATTTGACATTGACAGCACCCTTATTACGTAGCACTAAAGGCTATTTTTGTAGTTCAGTGTCACTACTGTCATGCGGTTGACTGTACCTAGTTAGATGTATTATATTTTTTTAAATGTAGCTCTAGACTGGGGCCGTGTGAAGAAGTATTTTTTTTTAAAGTAGCTTAACTCGCCACAACAAACGTCACTACGTAACGATTAGTGTTGCCATTGTTTGTAATCTTCAATTAAATAAGGACTTATACAACCTATGACGTTGTCTTTGGATTTTTCTAACTAAAATATCTACTTTGCCTGACACAAAAATCAAACCTCACACAGTCATACTACAGCTGTTTTATTCTCCACGTAAAATGTGTAAAAAATTACAAACTAAAATCTTCCCTGATACATAACTGTAAGTTATTAAACAATTTTCTAAAGAAATAGTTATAAATAATAACTTTTCCACAATTAAACTAACTAAGGCCAATAAAATGCAGGTGTTGCGGATGTGTCGATAACAAGTTATCGATAATTGATGTATCGATATCGATAGATTTCGATTCGGGTTTTATTAGTCTTGTTTCAGATTACGGAACATTAGACGTAATCGGATTTAGATATTTACTTTGATAGTAGTAATCTTATTTGTAAACTGGTTAGCCGCGATACTTACTAGTCTCTAAAGGTTTATTTTCAAATAGATATAGAGAAGAAAGTCATTGTCTGTCTGTTATTCTTGTAAAATTTGTGAAAGCATTTAAATATTTGGTCAATTAAAAAAGTAACTTATCAAGTATATATAAATGCGAAAGCGAAATAGACTTTTTGCGATTTGTTTCTAAAGCAAAATAGCTAAAAATGATGTTATAGCTTTAATTATAGGATTTAAACATCTACTCTCAGCAGGAAACAAAAAAAGACAACAATATAATTATTTCTATATTATATTTCGTCTCCAACCTACATTCAAACTGTGCATGTCTACACTGACTTTCACACAAGCAAACCCAAGCACTATACAAAACTTTATCAAAACTATTACCATACAAAGTCACCAGTCGTGACGTCAGATACGTGCGCTTGAGTCGAAAAAATAAAGAAATTCTAAGATTTTGCCAAATGCATGCAAGATCTTATCTGACTTTGGAACTAGAAAATGGCTATTTTTCAAGTCGTGATTGTGTATTTTGCACGTTGTGGTGACGAGATGTGGATAAGTTGTGTTATTCAGTGCCTTGCAAAGAATTTACCACAGTTATACCTAATAGAAAAAGATAGTAAATGAACCTTCATTTATAAAAATAATGATATGATGACAATGATATGAAATTATATTTGTTTCTATAAGTTTTTTTTTGGCACTTTATTTTAGCTAGATAAGATCAGACAATTTGTAACAAGCAAATCTTAGCAAATTTTTATAAATTTTTGTTTTCCCTTTTTTAAACATAGTAAAAGTAATAACACGTAGGAGCCTAAGTAAAAATATAAAAGGAAACAGTAAAACTTAACTTATTTCACATCTAAACCTAACCTCAAGAAACAATCTCGCAATACTTTCAACCACGATCCCAATTTAAATTTAATATAAAAATATACAACATAGGTATTATTTTAGTTGAAATTCCAAGAAAGATCACGTCGGAAAAGGGAACCGCAATTTACTCCCATCCTCTAGAAGTTAATACTTTATGACTGCGTCGGCGCAGCGAACCAATGTTTAATTAAAAACGGGATTCAAAAAGATGCAAGCTTTATTTGTAAAAGTTAATTTTATACAACTGTTGTGGTTTTGTTTTATTTTTAAACATGGTAGTTGTTGTCTAAAATTATTACGGATTTCAATTATTTTGAATCTATCTTTGGCTTGATTTATTGCAGTAAACACTGTGATGAAATTAATTGTTTATTTATTAACTATTAAACTCAAGCATGTAATGTGTAATAAAATATAAAGACTGCAAAGTTATGTTCTAGGCACAAACTTTTTATTTGCACAGAAATCGTAAGTATTTTATAATAAGCAATTGATTTTTAAAACTACAAATTGTCACACCAAATGAAAAAATAATCGAATGCCGAAAAGTTTTGATGTTCGTTTTTTAAAAATGCCTCAAGGTGACGGGCTAACTGGCATCCTTCCCTTTCGGAACTTGACGGGACGTATTAAAACGTAAAAGCCAACAAGACAGCCAGTTACCTTTTGACATGCAATTTTCGGATATTCATTTATCAAGCAACTCAGCCCAACACTAATATATCGATCATTTTTTGTCGATAGTTTCACAGAACCGTTACATATTGATTTTATTTTTTAAACGGTAGTCTCAGTTTCAATTAAAATGGATCGTTTAAATAACTCAACATGTAAGTATTTATAACAGTTTTGTATGATGGATAAATCGTAAAAAACTGTTTTACAGTTGAAGAAAAATGTAGTCCCATATATTTTATGAGATATAAAAATCAAAACGTTATCGATACTCACATTCAACGTTAATAATAAAATACGCGAGTAGAAAGAAAGTATTAATTCAGTGACATAAATTAGTGATGTAGCACATACTTTTAAAGTTTGTTATCGATAAAATTATTTTTTCGTTACCGTACTCGCGACGAGCGCGAAGCATCAAAACAATTATCTTTGTTACCACATTTTGAACCCGACCTTTTTGAAGGCAGCTAATTTAATCAATTTGCGAACGATACCGTAATAAGATTGGATTAAGTATTGTTTGCAAAAGAATGTGCTTCGTTTAATGTTATTCTGGTACTTATTCATTCATAAATGAAATAACAAGATATGACGTGTAATCCATCAGCTTGGATTATACATTTGATATTTCCTATATTGTATATTGTAAGTCATTCGTATATTCGTATATTGTAAGTCATATGAGTCGTGATAGCCCAGTGGTGGTGACCGTTGACTGGCAAGTCAGTGGTCTCGAGTTCGAACCCAAGGCGCGCACCTCTGACTTTTCGTAAGTTATGTGCGTTTTATAAATTAATTATCACTAACTCCGTGCCTCGGAAAGCACGTAAAGCCGTTGGCCCTGCGCCTGATCTCTCTCCGGTCGTGTCGGATTGCCGTCCCATCGGACTATGAGAGTGAGGGAATAGAGAGTGCACCTGTGTTTACGCACACACTTGTGCACTATAATATCTCCTGCATAGTTGGCTAATCTCCGTTGAGATTGGCCGCTGTGACCGAAAATGGGTCAGGAGAAAAAAAAAATATAAAAAAAATAATATTGTAAGTCAAATAATATAGATTTAAACTCTTTTTCTTCTTTTTTTGTTAAAAGGCGTATTTTATAATAAACCCACCTGATGATAAGCAGTATGTGGTCAACGTTGAGTACCCTGCCTTTAAAGCAGAGGAACTAAAGTTGGACGGTGTCTTCTAGACACCGCCCCTCTAATAGATTTCACTGAGCATCATGCTGGAAGACGACAAGATCCAACAAGACTTTGTTCGATGGCTGTGGTGCTGGTGGTGGCAAGTTTTTGTGGCATTTATACCCTGTAGGTCGACCTTTACCTCGCAGAGATAGAGGTGTTGGTTATTGGATACCCTTAATCACACAGCAGAAACTGATTCTACATTTATCTACTCTTTATATTATTATCTACTTTTAGTGCACCTCCATGGTTGACTGGAAAAAATTCGCTTTTAGCGATAAGTCCGCCTATTGCACCTAATGTATCAGCACTAGTTTTTATATATTCTCTTTATTCGTGTTCAATAAAAAATACTCTTCTTTACATTTTATTTTAAAAAAACTGAGAAAAAGTAGGTACATAACACAATAATGCATTTTTTTGTATATAAATGGTAGGTACAATCATCTAAACTAATTTTGAATTCAGAACCGAGATAAATAACGAAAATGTCAAAATAATTATACGCCAACCGAAATCCGAGCCCAACGTCAAACATTAAAGACGAAAAATCCTTAAAAAGACCAGAAAAAAAAACAACAAAAATAATGATTCCACGAGGTTACGCTTTGTAATACATTAATAATAGTTTTATACTTACACAAAATGACCCATAATCATATGGGATAGAAAATTGTTTTCAAAATGATGGCGATGGAGAAAAAAATTGATGGTGTTTCGCATTATCTCGCGTTGATGAGACCAAAAAATAGCAAATGTGAATTTCGTCGCCATGTTGATACATTCGGTTTCTTTGATTAGCGTGGTGTCGGTCGTCGAACCTGTATTATTAAGTGTCCATGTGAATGGTGGGAATCGTGACGTCATGATAGTGAGCCGTTGCTCGTAGTAATTATACAGTGGTTATGTACCGTGCAGCGGTGTCTTTGATTATAATGGCTAGAAATGTGGAAATACGTGGCATTTAAATCTGTGTGTTTTTGCTTAAGCATTATTTAGTTATAAATAATTTGCGGTTTCTTTTTCATTTTGCGTAGATTAATAAATTATAATTGGAGTTGGCGAAGGAAACATGGCGTCGGTTGTTTCTTAGGAAGATTTAAGAAAATATTTATTAAATTAAATTATTTACTACTTTAAAATATAGTTTATTTACTTAAATTTGGATATGGATAATTATTTTGTCTCTCATTAGCAATTTAGGCAGAATGTTTTTTTCTTTTTTTTTATAAATGTAGCCTAACACTAATATTTATAATATATGAGGAAATCTCACGTATAGTGAGCGCAGTTACAGGCATCTATATATTAAACCTACGTAAAGCGAAAACTATGGATCCTAAAAATACAGCTGAATTATGACCACTGACTGGACCACTAGTAAAATATGATTACACAATACACAAAAACCCAATCTAAAACAAATATCTGTCGATGTCAAGAACCAAGCTCGCGACATCAAGCGCAGAACGCGATCATTTTTCTACTAAGCCAATCATCGAGCGATATTTTTTAATTTTCTTTTTATTTTTATAATTATTTTAATTAAAAAATGTTTAACTTATTATCATTAATTACTCTTGACTTGCAACAGTACTCAGGCCACTATATCCGTTATCAAAAACTACTTAAAAAAGAATCTATCAGGACTATAAAACATAATCATGATGACGAATTTAATTGTTCAGAGTTTGGTGAAAGTCAGTAACAATGGTGCATGGAATGCGCCAGCGCACGAACTTTTCAATTATCTGTCAGCATTGTGTTAAAGTGGATTGTAGTAGGCCTATTATTTTGTTTATGGGGCCAAATTGTTTTATTTTTTTTACTTTTTTTTTTTACTTACTTTCTTACTACGAAATATGTGAACGCGACTTCTAAAGTATGTTTTTTAAATAATATATATATTAAGTCAAAAGTATAAAGGTAAGGACATTTAAGTTAATATAACACGTCCGCCCGTTTACATATAGCGGCGTATTTATAGATTGGGTCAGAAAACTAAAAACTTGTTCAACTTACAGATTACTTAACTTTTAATCGGCATGATTAATTTAAATAGTTCTCGTAAGTCACACATAAATAAATTTAACAAAATTATGTTAAACTCTAACAAGATAACTACAAAAAGTTATGCACCATAGACAAGAGAATTACAAACTTTATTGTCCATGAAATTCTTAAAATATTCAAATCGTATTCTATTCTAAATTTAAAATTATCATGTTCCACATTCAAAAGGTCGTTTGTATGCTGATATGTGGTAGAAAGAGCATCGTTTACTTATCATCCCGCACAAGTTGAAAATGAAAAGAGTAAAAAATTAGAACACAATCTAATGTGTTTCTAAAATCGTTTTTAATTAGAATATTTAAATTATTTTTCTTGTCATAAATTGTAAAATAACCTTGGTTCAACTTTGACACAAAATTTAAAAACAATAGTTAGTTATTAATATAAAAAAAACAATTTAAACTAAATATTATGCTTAATTAGTAATTTCGTTGAATTTTTTCAATATCTACAATTTTCATTTAAGTAAGAAAAACACACGCAGTTTACAGTTTAAATCAAGTAAAAAAAATTCATAAATTTGTAATTAATTCATGAAAGATCGAAAAACGAGACACAACAGAAAAAAACATTATTACGTGTGGCCGAAATATAAACTATCGTTCCTATGTATTGTTTGGTATGTAATTACTAGTATTTTGTCAGAACAATCGAAATATTTATTAAAGTTTTGTCTGTCATGTTGGGGAAATTTGCGTGATATTATTTATATTACGTATAATTCCAAGATATTCTATGAAATGATCATGATTTATATGAAAATTCGAATCCAGTATTAGCTAGGAAAGACGATAGATAATTTGTATAGGTAAGTGTATCGATATGGATCTTCTAGCAAAATGATGATGGTTCACCTCTATTGAGGTCATTACTACGTAAGTACTTACCTTATCGTAGTGCTAGGGATGGGGCAACATATTTGTAACAATATTTTTCTTCATTATTTTCAATTTTCTATCAATCGCAACTGCAGATTTAAGTCTTGGGTTAAAATTACAGGTCGAGAAAAGTTTAATAATTGGTGCTTTGTGATTTACAGTAACAACCTATTCTTAAGTTTTTTCTTTTTCTACTTTCGAATTTTTGATTACATAAAACGCTTATAAGATTGTTACTATTAACAGCGTATATTACATACTATAGATATTATTTGATAAGGGGACAAAGACGTAACAATAAAAACCATTCAAGAGACAGTTCACACTTTCATTTCAACATTTTGCATTATATGGTTCTAGTAAATTTTTATCAATTGACTCGCCTAAACACTAAACACCAAAAAAAGTAGGAAAAAAAACCATCAACAAAACTTGTACACAATAACATCTAACAATCATACCTCGAAAATGGCATGTAAGAAACATCGCTTGCAGATATTTTACAACAAAACAATATCCCGAACTATCCTGTCGACATTTATCGATATTTCACATCACTGAGTCGGCCACCCCGCCGTGTCAATATAAGCCAGCCAATTGTGTATGAGTCGGCTACAATTCACGGCTATTCAATAACCTCTTTGCTCACCACAGATTGGTATCGGTATTTTCGAAATATAACACTGGCACACTCGAAAAATTACTTTATTCTAATTTGAATAAGGTTTGTTGCGAGCGCAAATATAAAATTGTTAAATGAAATAGCTTGTGTTTGAGCGTAGTGAAATTCTCTTATGTGCGAAGATAAAAAATGGTGAGAAAACCTAATGAGTTAGAAGAAACTGTTTAGGAACAAAAAATTGGGTATCGATGTTATCTATTCAATTTTTGCGTGCTATCGATATCTGTTTAGTGCTTCACTATTCTGATTGAAATGTAACGCCTCTTTTTTTATTTCTTTTTTTAAATTTTATAGCATTGCAATAAATATTATCTGTAAAAGTTTATTATAATCTGCTGAATCGTACAACAGACTAAAAAAATTGAACGTATTGTAGTCTCGATCATTATTTGAAACTGTAAATTAATAGCATCATGCCCGAATATTCTTATTTATCGAATGGTTCATAAACAACTTAGCTAAAAAGTTAATTCATGATAAAGTCTATTGTCATCTCTATTCCTTAGCATACAAATGACAAAGACAGATATAATTTATTCAGTAAGAATGACAAGCTAAGTTTGTGAGTACTAAAATAACTTAAAAGTGACTTAAAAGTTAAAAGTGAGTGAGTTAATAACTAAAAAAAATTTCATTATATTTGATTTAAAAAATTCGTCATAGAAATGTGTAAGTACCAAATATTATAATTTTGAATAAATTGTAGTATGAGAAATGCGCTAGTGGCGCCCCCAATTTGTGCAATATTTTTTGCCAAACTGTAGCGGAATTAAATCTGTAGGCGTTATATATCTTCATTCGTCTAGACGTCCAACCGTCCCGATTACCAGTAAAGACAATGTTTGACAAAGTGAAGAAAACAACCTATTTCTGCTAAACAATAAGACACCCACACTGAGACTTAGTTATGTCCCTTCACTTCTCATCTGATAAAATACCGTTACATTTTTGTTGAAATAAAAGTAATAGAGTACAAGTTTTATGTGTAAGTTTACTTTTTCAGTGTAACTCAATAGGAAAAATATTTTATAGACTCACGCCTGTATTCCCCAGAGGGGGTAGGCAGAGGTGTGCAGTACACCCACGCTTCGCCGGCTATGTTACAAGTCCCATGTAATAGGGGGCGAGCCTATTGCCATTAACCGGGCACAATTCCAGACTCCGTGCTGCTACTGAGAATTTCCTAATGGAAAAACCCAATAACACTGCCCGACCCGGGGATCGAACCCAGGACTAATAAACAGGGCAAGCTAAATAAAACCGTTTAATAATGGTGATTGACGTCCTGGGAGTCGATTTTCAAAATTACGCAATGACTTTTCAAATTCGCATATGAAAAGTTTTCACACACGACTTTCGTAGCGAGTTAAGGCGATTTTCTGTATTTTTGATTACTAACAGTGTCAAATCAAAAAAATATTTTATTATTTTCACTCAGGAAACTGAGAAACACTCCTATGAATTTGTAGACAGTGAAAAATTTATAACATGTAATGAAAAGTGTTTATAGACGCTAGCGCCACGTACAATAAAATACACGGGACTTCTTTCGTGAAACGGTCTTTATTTATTTTGCACTTCCTACAGGCAAACGACACTGCTGGCCAACTGCACTGTGTGCCCTGCAACAGGGTCTTAACCCTACAGTAGTCGCGTACCTATAAGTGACACGTTAGGTCGCGTGGTCTACATGGGTATATCATATTTAAGATAAACAAATGAAGGTAATAAATTTAAAATACCTGTTTATTTGTTTTAAAATATTTATATCTATGTTTTTTCTTTTAAAAATAATCAACAAAACATTAACTTAACTTCTATGTTTAGAAAAATCAAGTGAAACATAAAATGCCTCTTTTTTTTACTAAATATCATATAGTTTGCATTAGATGGGATTAAAAAAAAAAACTATAAAAAAATATTGTAATTTATTTAATATTTTGTAAGCAAGACAAGCAGACAATCTGGGGATGGTCAGGACATATAAACTTTTTGCACGTATTGCACATCTTTCGAGTGCTTCTATGACGGGCTCTACCACAGTCATGGCAAAGATGAACGTAATTTCTCAGCATAGGTCCTGTTGCCGATAGCTGGCTTTCTTGCTATGGAAGACCCAGAAAATCTTTTATTTTGAAGGACAGACTTCTTGGCAACGTTTTTATGTCCAGTTTTTGCTGAGCCAGGGGTTTCATCCAAGCTAGAGCCAAGGCAAAGAGAAAATCACGTCGACGAATAAATTATAATATATGTATAAACATACAATCTGTAGGACTCGTTTCTGACGTGCAATTTCTTAGGGACCAGGATGCAGGAAAAGGATATTGTGGCTCCTAGTTCTTCTTCTATTCAGGAAAGCAATCTTTGTCCAGACAGTATTATCCACACCAAGGTAAATGTCACCACGCCTACGTCTCTGAATTGGTTCACTTTCAGATTCAGAACTGTCAGATTCAGCCTCACCTAGGATGTCTTGTTGTGATGCTGAGTCAGAAAACTGCTCCTCGAGATGGTCTCCTTCATTATTTAAGCTTGAATAGTCGCCATGAAGATCGTCAAGGCTATCGCTTTCACCTAGCCATGCCTCGATCTGACCAACTTGCCTATCCATGATTTTCTGAATATTATTGTACAAAATAACCTGCTAAAATAAATAAAAACATTAATATACCTAAAATAATTAACAATAAGCAATTAACTAATATTACAATAACATCTACATGTAATAAATGCATAAAATAAAATCAACAAGTACAGCAAAAATACTTACTTAATTGGTCGCGCGGCATACATACGTAGACCGGGTAGTTTGCGGTGCTTCTATTTCTCAAACACTAGCAACCAAACGCTTGCGCTTCACTGAGCGCGTACGTCAACCATTCAACTTAAAGTACCCAAAGAATAAAATAACTGGCGCCATCCGATTTTTGGGAATTCATAATTTTGTATGAGTGGATTACATATGTAGACCACGCGACTACTGTAGGGTTAAAAACGAAATTCGGCTTCGCCAGCCACATTCGCGCTAATCATCAAAGCTAACTAGGTTCGCCGTTGATGGATCACGTCGAGGAGGACATCATAATCATCATAGGCAGAATTAGAATTCGAGTGGTAAGGACCACTTGCAATGTATGTCATCGATATGAATTTGAACAAATCTAACTGCGACATCAAGCACAGGAGGTTAATCGCTTTCCACTGTGTTATCGTGTCGTTATTTTTCAAGTTATTCAGGTATTAGAGTTGTTAGCCAACGCGATGTAATAGTATATGATTTTATAGTTAGTAGCAGACATGTGTCAGATGGATGAAGGACACGTCTTTGTGTGAATCTCGTATCGTATATGAATTTTGATTTATTAAAAATTCAACCTATGAATGCTTTTTAAATTTACTTCATTTTGTTTAGATAAGTTATGCATTATAATTATATGAATTGTGTTTTAAGAAACATGATATTTTTTAAATAAAAAAGCCAGTAGCCAACTGGCAACGAAAGCTAATAATTACAAATCTAATCTCAAAATATACGAATGTCATTAACTTAAACCTCAAAAACAAAAGAATCAATTTTACTTTTCCGAACGTTCGAACACGTTTTCTTTCAAAACCACATTCCATTAGTCTATACATCGTAGTGATGTGCGCATTATCGATAACACTCGCTTTCGGCCAGTGCAGTGCCCCGACCTCAACTAACGGGACCAACCGTCAATCTTACATCAGCAACTCTACAATTGCTGTTGCATACAACTATTAGAAAAAGATGATCTGTAATTCTAGGGTAATAAAGTTCAAATTAGGTTATAATTGTTTTTTGAATTCTGATTTAAATGGTTCTAGGCGTTCGATTGACGTATTGAGTGTAACTATAGCATCATTTGTTCTGTCTTACAGTGTATGCAGAGAAATGTGTTGAAATGAACTAAATGTGTTTTTATGGGAGACTAAAGTTTGATGAAAAGGTTTGGGAACCAGCCGAGAAGATGTTGATGAGTTGCGAAGTCTTTTAGAGACCAAAAGCCCGTCACAGACTTAGCTATAATATATATTAATATTTTTATAGCTAGGCATTATTACACAGAAATATGTATTATAGCTGAATGTGCGGTCACGCGAAAATTAGTATAGAAAATATATACTTAGAAATATATTAGTAAAGACGGGCTTAAAGGTGGTATTGACTAGACCATTCTCAACTTTATCAAGTGTAAAGGACGCTCTAGAAAGTGACACTGGCCTCATTAGTGATGTCCTTCAAAAAGGTCAGGTGTGCAATACTCGCAATTGGCTCGTGTGTAAGGGTGGATGTATGAATGTGAACAAGGCAAAAACAGTATGTAGGAACTGTAATATGTGGCGTTCTGAAGTCTGCCTACCCCTATGGGAATAAGGCGTGAATTTATGTATGTTTGCTAAGTATAAAAAGACCGAGTGAAATATAAACTCAAGACTCAACCACTGAAGAGTACTGACGAATAAGTTCGAGGTTCAGAGGAATAAGTTCGATTATGTCCTGAAAGCCTAGTGGCAGCCGAGTGGCAAGTTAGGGATCACTTTTGACTTTCATAAGCTATGTGCATATGAACTTGCTCTGTGCCTCGGAAAGCAAGAATCACCGTTTGTCCTGCGCCTGATCTCTCTCTGGTAGTTTCAGATTATAGTCCTATTGGACTATGAGAGTGATGGAATATGCCATGTCCGGTGGAAAAATAGAGCTATATAATTGTAACTGGGTTGTTTTCTGCAACATGGGCTCAGCAAACTGCAAGGAAAGACATCGTTGCCAAACCTACTAGACTGCATAAAATACAGATACAGATCTAGAAATCTAGCCCCTATAACTCGCATTGATAGTTTCAAAGAACTCTGCCCTTAGAAAACCGACAACCTAATGAAAATAATAAACCCGGCCATCGTGTCAGCAATTTATTCTTACAGACTTTCTACAAAATAATTCGAAAGTAGAAGCCTAGTGCTGATAATGAAGCACAAATGACTGCGCGTGCGATTACCTACGACAGACGGCGACAACGCGCCGCTCGCCCGCACATTTTGTTAAGGATTACTCGACATGTGCGATTTTGCGATTGTATGGTTGTGAACGCGATTTATTAGACGCGTGTGCAGTGTATCTGTTACTTTGTTGATTGTTTTGTTGAGACTTTATCCAGCCGTGGGACAATATAGGCTGATTTAATAAAATAAAAAGAGATGCAAAATAACTTCATATTTTTAATAAGTATGTACATTTTAGTTGACTTTTATGAATTCAAGCCAAATTAAGGTTTTTTTTTTTTCAAAATTTGGAAAAATTAAAATAAGTCGAGAAAATAAAAGTTTTATTAACGCAATTAGGTTTTTCTTTTGTCCTTCTTAAATGCTTTGGCCCATAAACATAAAGAGCCATTTTTGCTGGTTTTTGTTACTACATCATATTTGTTTATATTTTTTTGGTAAAAATAAAATTTGTGCAAATTGGAATTACACAATTGTGTTCGTAGCATAATTTATTTATAATTGATAAAAAAATAAAATATTTTGTAGACGCACTTGCGAAATAGCTTACTAAGAAAGAAGTTCGACATCATAACAAATAACTTATACTTATAAAAAACTAAAATAAAACACTGTACAAGAGACTTACAGTTACAACTAGTAATAAATAAATCAAACAATCGACACAAATTCGCGATGTTGTAACCGGCCTAAGTACTTGGCCTACGGATTCCGTGTGGGCCGCCCGCTCGCTGTACCGTTAAGGATATTCTCTTAATCTTTAATCGTACAACTGTAGCCGGCCTTAGACAATGTCGGATGAGTTATGTTCTTAGTATTTGCTAATGTCACATCTTGTTGTCTGTCTGTGTGTAAAAGTATAAATTTAATAATAATTTGTAATATTTGTATGTAGATTAAAATTTGTGTGGGATTTGTATGACGTAGGTATTATGTAGTGTGTGACACACCTCCACCGAATTCATGTACTTAGTTATAAGACACATTACATTATACACGTTTGACCAGTAAACACGTCTCCATTATTTCGATCCCTGTACGCCCCACAGAGCATTATGAAAGTTAAAGTAAAAAGTATTTATTGACTAACAATTAATGATAAAAAGGTAGAGTTTGTTCACGGTTACAAAATTATTTGTTGTGGAAATCTGTATACAATGGGGTAATAATTAGCCTCTTTTTTTTAAATAGGTTAGTATTTTAATCATATATTTATATCTTATATTGTAAGACCGAGGTGCTTCATCCTCTAAACACACGGGTATGCAAAATAATAATAATATTATTCTCTCTGGACCCTTAACCACCAGTAGCTTGGACCCTGTCCTAATTCCGGTTGGCTCCTACTTTTTATATTCTTAACTTGATTGATCTTGTTTAGTGTCAGTGGCAGTGGTGAAATCGGCCCTTAGTTGGAAAAATTCGAAACGTAGTCAGCGCAATTATTGTAAGGCCTCTTGTATTAAACACCTTCGAAATTAAATACACGGTTCATGAGACTTGAACCAAAAACTAAGGTGTTTAAATGACGACATCAAATCCAGTTATCACTTGAAACTTAACCGCGAACGGTGAACTCTAACCTTAGCATCAAAACGTGACAACAATATACTTAGTAACATGTACAGGGGGTTCACTAATTCATGGGAGAGTCTAATATTGACCACTGTTGAATTTCATAAATTTTTGGGACATGTCGTGATGGCTTGTTGATTACAGACCCGTTTGGAAGCACGTGACACTCCCACGTGTGGTCGAACCAATGTGACTTTTGCAATATCATTTGTCTGTACTTTCTTTGTTAATCTGAAACACCACTGTCTAACGATGAAGGAAAACATCGTAAGGAAACCTGTACTTAATAGTTAAAAATAGTTAACACGCAGTGAGCTAGCGTGGTGATTAATGCTCGATTCTTCTGTATGAAAATAGGCCATTTCTCTACGGTGGGACAGTTACAGGCTGGTTTTTAATAATATTTATTTTGGAGACGGTAAGACCAAAGTGACGTAAACATTTTTGTAGAAAAAAATAATAATTGTAAGACTTTAGTGATTTCATGTAGAGAAAAATTTGGGTAGTGTGAGCGGTATACGAATAGCTCAGTTGGTAGAAGGTTGCAAGTTCGAATTGTTATACCTAATCGATGTTTCCTTTTACGAAAAAAGATCTGTAAGTAGAGTTGTAGGGTTATTAAAGGTTTTAACATAAAACAACTACCTATTTATTATATTTACGATATAACATCGTAATTATATTTACGATCGCTGTATTTACAGCTTACTCCGACAATCCGGCTGTATCCTTATTAAAGATTTGGATGAAATAATTACGTAAACGATTTCTGAAACACCCTGTATATAAAGCCGAAGCTCATAAACTATTAGAACTTTGAAATTAGACATCTTTAGTGTTGAAATATCAGGGAATGATATTTACTTGTTTAAGCTTTGAACATTATATATGGAGCACTGCACGAACTTGCTCAAAAAATCATAGCACAAAAATCTTTATAATATATATAAATCTCTATAATATATTATATTATTATACTAGCTTTTGCCCTTCATCAAAATCGGTCTAGATGCTTTGAACTGGTTCGCAGACAAACATAATTATAATTACGTACCTATGTGGCAATTGATTTTTATAGATTTATGTCTCAATTCAAGCGTTTATTCCCTTCATTCCTCCGCATTTCATATCCATACCACGATTAAGTAATGATTCTCAACTTTTCAGTCACTCTGGTAGCATTTTCAAACTCTCTCATAAAACTTTATTTTTAATCTTGTGCAAGCTTGTTACACCACGCCTCCATGTCAACAATCTCTTATCTGCTGCAAGCAATCAACTGCTAAGTGGGACACTAATAATATAAGATGGTTTCTTCCTCATTTATACACTCAGAGAATGAAACTCAATGTCCTCCTGATCAAAATATCGGTCACAGCGGCCAATCTCAACGCAGAGTAACCAATGATGCAGAAAATTAGTGCACAAGTGTATTTGCAAACACAAGTGCACTCTCTATTCTCTTACTCTCATAGTCCGATGGCGTCGTAATCGGATACGACTGAAGAGAGATCAGGTGCAGGACCAACGGCTTTATGTGCTTTCCGAGTCACGGAGTAATCATCTGCCTAGCCTTTTCCTAATTAAGTTGGGGTCGGCTTCCAGTCTTACCGGATGCAGCAGTGTTTTACATGGACTGCTTATCAGACCTCCACAACCCAGATACTGGGTTATACGATACCCCTTGGTAAGACTGGTTGTCAAAATTTCGGGCATCTGACTAACCGTAACGATTGTCAAAGATCTACAATTGACAGCCGGGGCCAACAGCTTAACGTGCTTTCCGAGGCACGGAGTAAGTGGTAATAAATTTATAATACGCACATAACTTGTAAAAAGTCAAAGGTGCGTGCCTTGGGTTCGAATCGAAGGAAAGCCGTTACGTATAAAAGAAACATATTATATCCCCAATCAGTTACCGTCAGTTTCTTCCGTCATCCCTTTTCAACATTTTATTTACAACCGTAAACCACCCAAGTGATGGGCGTACCGTACTATACCGTAAAATTTACGCGCTAGTGATGCACCTGCGAATCGATACTAGATAATTATCGACGTATCCAATGGTGCAGCCCTTTCCTTGTTTGATCTCCGGACATAGCGGGCCGCAGAATTTATTGCTGATTTTAATTGGCAACACTGTGTAAACGGATAGTTTGTTAGGGATTTATTGAGTGTTGCCAGCCGTCAATATTTCCTTTTGGTGTTACTATGACTGTTAATGTTTTTGTCGGTGTTGGGACTTATGAGTATTAGTTTGGTTAGTTCTCACCGAAAGGTTATGAGGAGTGGACGTGTGGCAGTTGAGTCTGGCTCTTTTAATATTATTCAAAGATTTGGAATACGTTTTAGGCTTACGTGTAAGTATTGTATGCTAAGGAAGCTGATATTATATTCTATCAAAGAATAAACATTTACGCTTAGCGTGGGAACTGTATGGCTAATAGAATATGAAGGCGATGGGCAGTCTGTTGGACAGTCAGCAGAGAAAATTTACTAAAAAAATATTTCAATTTATCTGTAGCTAATTTATAGGCAATTGATTTTTATTTATGTAGATATAGATAGATCGAATATGGCATATAAAATCTGATTGAATCTGACCTTTGTTTTTGGTAAGTGATGTGCGTATTTTTAAATTAGTTTGGCCGCTTTATTGATTAAAAATTAATTTAAATTAGATTAGCCGTTGGGATTGAAATTTGGTCAGCAATCCAACATGACTGGAGAGATATAGGTAAGGCGAAAGGCCAACGGTTTTATTTGCATTCCGAGGCACGGAGTAAGTAATAATTAATTTTTAATATAGGTAGGTAACTTACAAAAACTAAGAGCTTGCGTTGTGTCTTCCTCTGACTTACCATAGCCAACGGTCAAACCAGTAAGCTATCACGTATCAAATACATACAATACATTAATAGTAAACTAAATAGAACAGCTACTTTCATCCCATTTAGAAAGGTGGCATCTCATTCTTAGTCGAAACAATATAATAATATTAAGCCATAACATAGATTTATAAGACAATATGTGCTTTGAGAACAATAGGCCCTACAAAGTACTTGACGATAATATAACGTTTAGATAGACGAACAGATGTCGTTGAGATGAGATAGTATTTTAGTTTACTGCTTAATCAGAAGATATTGAAGCAGCATTTTTTAAAATTCTAAATTTGAAAAAAAAACAACTTTTTTTCTCTTCCAAGTCGAAATCAATAAGCCACCAGCCTGTAACTATCCCACTGCAAGGCAAAATCCTTTTCTCATACTGAGAAGGATTGAGCATTAATCACTACGGTAGCTCACTTCGTGTTGGCGATTTCAGACTTCTTCTTCTTCTTATCGTATGGTTGATGAACAACCTGGTGTCGGAGTTTAAACCGCCCGTAGGCATCTGACATGGCTTTACACACCATTGAAAAATCTCTCAGGTGTGCTGGTTTTATCACGATGTTTTCCCTCACCGTTTAAGCAACTGATAATTATTTTTTTACACGCACATAACTTACGAAAAGTCAGAGGTGCGCGCCTTGGGATCAAACGCGATTTATCAGTGCTTCCGATTTTTTAAATCCAGATTTCCTCACAAAGTTTAAATTAAATTAAATTTTTGAAGTCTAAAAAGTTTACGGTTAACCAAAGAATAAATTGTTACTACACATCAGAATAATAGGCTACAATTTATGAAAGTACCACGCCAGCAAAGCCGCGGGCGGAAGCTAGTAATATTATATTCGATAGTGCACCACTTTCCTACACGATCATTCTCCAATACAATACCAGCATCTCTACAATCAAATATCTACAATACTGTCAGTACATTTCCCGGTGACGCAAGCGCACTGTTGTAAATAATATTAACACATCGCACTGGGTCGTGTTCGGCGGCATTTGCAGAAAGCACGATGACGGTATTTTGGATTGGCTGTATGGTTTCATTGTTAGCGGGTACTGACTTTACGTTTTAACTATATTTTAAATTTAAATTATTAAGGTAAATTTAGTTTGTAATGTCATTTAGGAAATTTTCTTTTCGGTAGTAATTCTTAAAAAAAAATTCTGATTTTTTTTTGTGGGCGTTATATCTATTATAATTATGTAAAATTTACATTACTTAATTATAAACCTACATTAACAATGATATTGTATTTTTAAAACGACATTAATTGTACATTTTAAATTGTAAAATTTTGACATGAAACGTGTTTCGGCGTTTTTGTATGGAACCCAAAAAAAAACGCCGAAACACGTTTAATGTTCTGTTGTTCATGAATGGCGTTTTCCTTTTATTTTACCCTGTAGCTGTTCACCACACTACTTAAAGAGTTTCCCGAAGCACCGATCAGAGAGTCTCGAAACAGCGCCACAAATAGGTTGAAATGTTCCGTGGAACAAATGGGAACTAACGAAAATTCGAATGTGAAAAATCGCTATCGAAGGAGCCCGACAAAGTACACAGTGTTGTTTTCTTTGATCACAATGAAAGGGGTCTGCCCTTTCTGTATATACATAGGGCAAATATGATTTAAAATAACTATTTTGTAATGTACTGCCGCTTGTTGTACGATAAGAGTTTTGCATTGTGGCGATGAATTTTGAATGGAATAGTATTATTTGCAAAGTACAATTGACACATTCTCCCCCGTCCTGAACAATACAGTACAGTACAATCTTAGTTAAAAACCATTGCTGCGGAATATCAAAATAGTATCCACTAACGGGTCATTCCCGTGCGCTCCAAATGTGCTTTTGAAAAGTGTCTACCAGATATTTGTTCCCAAAAGTTCCATGGCTTTTATAAGTAAGTAAAATTATTTTATAAAAATTTGAGTTCCCAAGAGCTCCAAAATAAATATTCATGGTCAACAAAATAAGAAACTAAATAATTAGTTAAAAGTAACTTGATAAAGTATTCTTGGCTAAAAAAATGAGGTTTTCGGGGGAAAGAGGTACTTATAAGGTTTTTTTTTTAATTTTTAATTTATAGTTATGATGAAATATGGCGCTGTATATTTTTATTGTAATAATAAGAAATTAAAAGATAAAAGCCTAGGTCTTCGCATCCAACAGCAACCGTGGAGATAATCAGATAAGCATTCACAAAACTTTTAAACAAAGAAAATTTATTCACAACATTTCACCAGATGTACGAGGAAAAATTATATCGATAATAAAAACGAGTAACTCGATCTATCGATATTGATGGGCTGCGTCGCGACCCTTACGACACTAAAGGAGCGTTAGAAATACTACGCTCATTTACTTTTGCCTCGACATTGGAATGCGATAAGGATGGGCGAACGTTAAAATTTATCGATTACACAACATATATTTTTACTTAAAACTATATTCATTTTTTTGTAATTTACGAAAATTATAATAACAATTTTATTCAAAAAATTAGAATTTGTAGCTAGATTTGGTCATTTTCACCATATATCTGTCAAAATTGTAATATTTATTTTCGTTTTAATTTACATCAGAATCTTTTATTTGTTATTTCGTAAACCAGACAAACAATTAAAAATATTTCCATATTTTAATAAGATGATTGCTCAAATTCAAATCAAACAACTTAAAATAGGAAGGTTCCCAAACTACAGAATACCAAATCGATTATTATTCGATTATTCTATTCAAAATAATCGACTAAACTTAATCGTTTCTAATACGTTTATCAAAATTTATTTTGAAACAGTTGTAGGTATTAATGTCAGTACTAGTTGGTGTTAGGAAATAATTTAATCTAGTCAGGGTCGTAAATATTAAAAAGCATTTACTTAGAATTGCTAATAAAACGGAATTGTTGACTTTACCTTTATGCAACCCTAGTATCATATTATATTATGGACATTGCTCGAGTTCTATTTTAACATTTTTTTTTATTAAAAATGTTTGTAGACTTTAACTGCCTCGTTGGTCTAGTGGTAGCAAGCCCCACTGCTAAGCACGAGGTCCTGAGTTCGAACTCCGGGTCGGGTAAAGTGCTATTGGGATTTTCCATTAGGAAATTTTGTTAACTTTCTTAAAATATCTGAAGACTAAATTTACAAAATGTTAAATAGACACATTTCATAAAACTTGTACAATGCTTTTTCTAAACGTTATGAAATAAATCCATGTTACAAAAAAAATTGAAATTCGAAACAATAAAGAAAATAATAATATCAAAAAATAAAGAAACATTTTTTGTGACTCCGAATTAAATTTCATTTATTATCCTAATAGGTACAATCGAGCATACAATGGTTCGAAAAATATAAAAACATTTTATAATTTAATAATAAAAATATTTTTTACTTAGCCCAAAATACTCTTATAATGGTCGACTTAGAGCAGCTTTTTGAATGCACCAAACAAATCAATTGGATCACAACCCACCATTTTCCAGCCTAATAAGCACCAAAATCATGTTAAACTTATTCCTAGTAATAAAACTAAATAAGCAGAGAACATAACTAGCTATTGTATTCCATAAAGTAAATAAAGTACCTAAGTTAGTTCAAAAATGAATAGAAATTGATATAAGTGGCGGTAACCTCGTTGGAGTTATAAATCGTTCGTGTTTACTCCAGTGGCGTATTGGCGTGAAATCTGCTGGCTCATTGGAGGTCTTGACTTCGGATACGGGTGCACGCATACTAAGGAATGGCCGGTAGTCGCAAATGTTGAGAAAGAATTATTGTTAGAACTTTTTGATGATAAAAAAGTTTCTATTGACTATTAATCTTATGGTATTCTAAAATCATTCAGTCAACGTTGTCGTCATATTTTTCGATTCCGATTTTTTATTTTTTTAATAGGTGTAGGTTTATAAGTAATGAGACTTTTTAACCATGAAAATAGGGGAAATATTTTTTTACAATTTCATTTTTATATTCTCCACAAAATCTTAGTTGGAACTTTAAATAACTATTTTTTAAATTTTTGCATAAAGAAAAATAAATAATTAAAAGCAAAATCTTTCTGGTTAGACGTACCAGCCGCAAGAAAAAATCGTTTAACAAACTGCACGCGATATTACGTTAATAAAACAAAAAAACATATATTTATTAAATTATCTTTTCTTTTTTTCAAAAATAATACTTTAATGTCATTGTTTTTTTTTTATGCTGCACTTTGCACCGTTATTCTTTGGTTGCCAATATTGTAGTCGCAGTTTTATAAACCCAGTGAGTACCCGCCCTTACACCAACAAACCTTTGGCCTCTGTTAAATACAGCGAGCGTGTGAAATGTGTACCAACTTTTATAGACTTTTATTCAATATTATTTCAAGTCTGGTGGAATTTATTTTATTGGATATTTTGAAATTTGATTTAAATAGACGCATTGCGGGTTAAAGTTATTAGTTTATATTGTTTTTATAGTACACTTTAAATGCAATTGCCGGTAACAATGGTAGTAGCATGGACTACAATTGTACATATAATCAAAATTCCTGAGGGATTGAGCGGCGCGGGCGGCGAACCCAGCAAGGTATTAGCGCCTAAATCTATAACCAACGTGATGGCGTTTAATACCATTAAGCAAGAACATATTTAAACAGTATATTGTAGCAAATTCTATTGTAAATGATTCACTATCTCTCTATTTCCAAAAAATCATGAGAAAAGGACTTGATATTTTTTTGACCAGTTAAATTAGGTAGACCATTAGCTCAGCAGTGGGATGATAGAAACTAACAGTAACAGTCGTTTTTTCCTACGGTTTCGTTCCCGTGTGTAAATTTTCCTCCAATTTCCAAGTTGCGCGATATCAACGAAAGTTTTAGTTGGCATGTAATTCTAAGTCAGTTGCAATGAGCATAAACAAGCTCTAATTTGGCAGTTAATTTTTTTATCCTTTCTCGTTGGTGTTTATAAGGTATTTTGTATGAAGTTTATGTTTTAATTCGGCTCATAAACTACTTATATCAATACATAAAGATTTTTATACAGTATTTAATTATTTATGCATATTATACGAACGCTAAAGTAAAAAAAAAAATTGTAGAAAAAAAAGTAAACAGTTAAACAGGGTTTACTTGTGATAAAAAAAAAGATTAAAAAAAAAACACGGAACTCCTCGGCTGAATGCCCCCGGAAAGTAAGCAACACTACGACTTGGGTGCCCAAAGACGGAAAGCTACTTAGAGGTCAGCGAAAGCGATGGGGAGTCGATCTTGATACTTTCAAGAATGGCTGAGAGACTGCCATGAAAAAAAAAAGTGGAAAGATTTGGGGAAGACTTTTGCCCAGCTGTGGGATAAAACAAAGAAAAAAATTATGAGTACTACCAATTTAATTTTTGACATCATTAATCGCTTCACATGCATCAAAATACTTAGTTTAAAAAAGTTGGCCAATTTATTTGAAGCACGTTTCTTATGTGATAAGAATGGCACGACGCGGGCACATCAAACGGCCAAGGGATTTTACGACGGATGCATACTTAATTTTGGCCTCCACTTTATTTTTATATTCACTTAATCCTTAAATTATACTTTTTATTCAGTGTATAGAGACTTTTGGAGTATGGTATTTTCTAGTTATGGTACGTATGATTCAGTGCCGATATGATGTCAGAGTTTAAAACCATCAATTCGCTTGCGCACACCTAGAGTAGGTAGGTACATATTGTATAGTTAATTTTGACTTCTACTGTATTGATACTTTAGGATTAATGGTATTTTTATTATTTATTATGGTATGATTAACCATGATTCTGTGCCAACATAATGTTTTTAACGTTAATTCAAAAAAATCCTATTGTGTTTAATTTCTTAATCTTTGTTGAATTAAAAATAGGTAGCAATGTTCACCGACTTATAACGCCTCTATTAAAAAGGCTAAGCAGAGCTTTAAAGATTAAAATACATTATTAAATAAGTACCTTTATTAAAATTAAAACTAGTCCCTAATTCCGTGATTTCAGCCCACGCAATACCAAGATGTTAAGTCATATATTCACGACATGACATTCTGTATGCACATGCACTTGTGAGAATATTCCTTATCACGCCATCTTTGTCGTAAAGATATTTTGATAGGTCGTTTTTAAATATTTTGTACATAATCATGTAGATGTATCTACGAGTATGTAGGTACGTGTCTAATTTTGTTTTTTCCTCACGGATGTCACGCATTGCTGTAAGTTTTGTGCAAAAGGGGCACAATCCAGAATTTTCACATACAACGGTGTAAAGCTGAAGCGTTGCTGGTGCTGTGGTATCACGATCACTAAGCACGATATTGACGTTGCATTTTACTCGGTTGTAGCGTTTTATTTCGAGTGTCTCTGTGCATTAGAAGGCACGATAAGAATTGATAAGTGAGGTTCTACCCGGTCACCAATTTATTTATGTAATAGTTTTTAAACTAAGCTGGAGACCTCAAACCTGAATCTACACAAAATACCCGTTTTATTTCGCTGAAGGGAAATGCGCCTTATGCATACCTTGCCTGCTCGGGGACGCAAGACGATTATGTCAGGCTCTCCGACGTAGATATGGTGGCCGGCCTACCGACTCCTTGTCTCTTTCATACAATAAAGCCCTAAAAAATATTTGCCTAAAATATAAACAAAAGTTAAGGCAACGTTCGAAGCTTGCGTTACAACTGGAAAAACAAAGCAATTCATATTCATGTAATAAACACATAATTTTCATTCGTATTGCATTATGACGAAACAGATGCACAATGCAGCAAAGAGCTGAGAGGGCAGAACTGACCTATCACGATTAAGTAGAACGTATTTGAATTACATCCAATAATTGCTTATTGTGTGATTACAGTTACATTAATAGGTAGCTTGTACTTCTTTAGATGGTAATCTTTGATTGGTAATAGAAATGTCAGTGGGGTTTTCATTATATGGTAGTTTTCTTTGCAAAAGAGCCCTTAGCCTACCTACTCAATCCCTCTCTATATGTCTGACTCCACTTGAACCTTACTTGTATCTCATTTTACTTGAATCTCACTCCACTTGAAGCTAACTAGAGAGTTAGGTACTCAAATATAAGACGGTTTTAGTGACTCTTATCCTATAAAATAATTGGCATATCTTTATTTATCTACAAAAGGGTTCTAAGATACACGTTTTTCTTTTCATAATATACACAGGTCGAAAAATGGGATGCAAAAGATCAAACATAGGTCAAAAAGTTTAATTATTAAGTGTAATTTTCTAATATTTATTTCTTTTTCTTATTTAAAAAACATCTCATTACTACTTATCAATGATTAATATAATCAATTATTTTTGTTCCAGGTATGCAAATACGAGAGATATTCCATTTTACAAGGCGATGTCGTAAGTGTGTAGAAAAAGCTTCTTTAATATAGTCAAAAGTAATTTATCTATCGATACAGTGATTTATTTTTATTATTTTATGAACTGTTAAATGCTATTAAGAGCTCTTAAACATGTATAATTAACTGTTAAAGGTAAGTAATAGGATTAAAGTGTCTTAAGTCCGTCTAAATCTCTACAATCGATGCAATGATATAGACATTTCAGAAGTACTTGTTATGATTTAGAGATGATTTAAATGAGATACTGAAACACTATTGTTATTCAAATAGTTTTTATGCAAGATTGCTGAACATGACATCCCGGCTTTAATTCCCTGGTTGGACAAGTGTTATTGGCGATTTCTCAACCGAGCCCTTATTAATGACATCATTCTCGTCTCCTGTTGCACAAAGAGTCAATCTGATAAAATATGTTTTGGGACATGATGTCACTATAACGATTAGGTACACTGTGATATATTTTTGAGTTGTGTCTGTTTTACCTGACATAAACATTTTGAACAAACAAAGGGGTAACTTAAAAATATTTTAAAAAATATAAATTAAATTCAAATTGCTTTAATAAATAAATTGCGTACCTATATTGAAGAGTACAAAATTAATAAAAGATAACGCTGAAATGCACTAAAATACCTAGTTTAAAAAATAATTAATTCATCACTGGAAACATTATTTCTGATAACGAAACTTTTTACACACACAACATGTTCTCTTGTTGTTTCATATACCGCCAGAGCAGGTTCAAATCCAACCATAACTACACCATAAAAACATGACTTTAATAAGGCGAAGTACCTTATCTATTTCATATTTGACACCCAAGATAAAAGTGTCACTTCAAGACATATTATCGCCTTAAAAAATAAAAAGGCTTATCTAAAAACAAGGCCGAGGAAAAATATGTTGAATGATTTATAAATATAATGTCTTAATTAGCTAAAATAAGATTAATTAGATACAAGATTGCGGATGTTTGTAAGTGTTATTTTAAAGGAAGTTATTAATTTCATCTGTCTTCACTTGAGGCGTTGAACTTCGCCGCTCGACCTGTAGGCTGTAAGTTGAAGATAAAAAATAAAATGCGGAGTAAATAACCCAGCTGATTGTAAAAACCACGTAGAATAAGCTGTTCTACTTTGATCCAAACAGCAACATTGAACCATCGCATAGTGTAAGTTTAGTTTCAATCGTGGTTCATTGTAGAAATCAGCTTGGTTCATTGTGTACATGGTCCACTATAAACTAATTTCTGTTTTTTTGTCTAGTTTTTTTTAAATATTTTGTTGAAAGAGTAAAGTTAACGCCTATGTGATAAAACTGTAAATGTCAATTTTAATCCGATAAATTCTCTAGCTAATTGTAAAATTTCTTGAATGTGGGACAAAAACTGGAAGTTATGCCTGAAAACCTGGTTCACCGGTATGAATCGTGTTCCTAGTAGATGGTTGATAAACAACCTAGTGTCAGAGTTTAAACCGCACGTAGGTCTTTGATATGGCTTTACACACCGTTAAAGAGTCTTTCCAGAGCGCTGGATTTTTTTTCACGATGTTTTCTTCACGACCTTTTCTTTGACGATCAACGATCATATCATTAGGCTATCTCTCAAATTATTATGAAAATAGTCTCCTTAACATATCTTTCAATATTTTCTGTAGAGGAATGGCCATTGACATGATGTCTTGGTACAACACATAACACTTCATCTTAAGAGGTTCAAGTAAGAGTAAAAAAGGAAGCTGGATTTTACAAGTAGCCGGCAAGAGGATATTTAGGGTTCACGACTTTTGGCTACGTATTATTAGAATAGACGCATAGAAATCAAACCCCTGACACGTCGGCAGGTCAATAAGTCTATATTATTTTTTGGAATAAGCCATCTATCGGGCACTATAAACTTATATTGAGTTTTCAAAACTAGCAGACAAGAAAGGAAATGTCAATGGATGAATAGAGATTATTTTGACAGTTGATCCACATTCATTACCGATGCTCATCCGTCAAATAGGAATAACGATCACACTCATTGTTGATACCCATCCTAGTTCAACAGAAAGCCATATTATTTTAATATAGGTACCTTTATTTTTCATATCGTTTGAATTATCATTTTACATATTATTTGTCATACCATTGCCATTCTCAACTGTGTAGTATTCAGTCTGCTGGTTATTATTATTATCAGTCAATAAAGACCCACTGTAGACCTTCATTTCCCTCCTTCTATTTCTCTCTCTCTCTTATGCAACGTACCAATTCTTATTTAATCACATACAATTTATTTAATAGTTTATTCTGTCACCAATGGGTTTTTTATGCATAATCACACGTTTCAAAATCGTTATCGTGTCGTATCCGTCAAATGTAAATTTTCACACAGAAATGCTAATAGATCTCTATTTAAAACTGCGTTTACGCACTTGGTGGAACGGTAAATATATTTTTGCATTCCACTTATATTATTGGCTGCCTTTGAACTTAAGGTTCTGGAATACTTTTCCTGGTAGGAAGGATAGTGATAATTTGTAAATTCCTTTTTTTATGTTTATAATATATACAAATACCTACAGCTTGATTTACGGGGGGACCTACATTTATCAATATGGGATATATAGTATGAGATATATAATAATACCACAGTATAAAGAGCTCTGATATCTAGACTGTGATAATAGTACGGAATATGATTATATTTTTTAATACGGTTGAAAAAGTTTTTTATTATACCTACATCAATACATGGGTAACTCTATGTGTTAATGTATACTAATTTTTCCACTGTAAGAGGTACCAGTTAAATAGCGTTTTTATAGTTGGAGATTTTTTTTCAATACTAACGAATTATGAGTATTTGCTTTTTAATCTTATTTTATCTATATCTATACTAATATTATAAAGAGGTAAAGTTTGTATGTATGTAATAATGTATGTATGTTAGGGGTAATCTCTGGAACTACCGATCCGATCCTAAAAATTCTTTCACCAATAGGAAGTTACTTTATTCCTGAGTGCTAAAAGCTATTTTTTATTCTGAAAAAAAAAGGTTAGTTTTCAGTAAAAAATAACAATATCTGTGATTCAAGTAAGAAAAAAAAATTGTCTATCTGGCTGCTTTACAAACGTGTTTACGGGAAAATTTTATTTAACGCGGACAAAGTCGCGGGGAACAGCTAGTTTTTTATATAAGAGCATTATGTTTACTTGCAATGTTCAACGCGATGAAGTTCAAACAGCTTAAAAAATATTTGATTTTAATCATTACTTTTCAAATTATGATTGTTTTCTTTATTTTCTTTTCTGTTTATTCCTTCTATCTACATTTTTATAGATTTAAAATCTTTAAAAATAATGAATTGAAAAGATTTTATTTTATGAAATATTAAGTCCGTGTTATATTTTAAGTGTAGTTCGGTCTGGTGTTCGAATAGTCTTTTAAAGACTCCATTTTACAATGTCAATGCAACTAGCTTTTAGTTTGATGTCTTTATTACAAGATGAAGCGTATTTTCTTTGAATATAATGTTAGCATCGAATTTAAGAACGTGTGCGTTGATCTTTTGCTTCAGAATTTGATTTTCTCTTGGTATATTGTTACAGGTTTGATGAGAACAGCACAAATATTTTAGTGGTCAGATATTTGTATAGCTATCTTCATAAAAAAGATTATTCATTATTCAGAAAAAAATAGATTATAAAAAAGAAAATTAGCGTAGTAATGTATAATATCACAAAGGCAGGCTAGAATTCCGTGACTTAAATCTACAATTTAATTTTAAATTAACAAACAAATCATAACTCATAACCAAGTCATAGTTTCTTTTTGCAATGAAAACTCTTTTACTTAAAGCAAAAAATATAATATTTAAAACGCTGTAACCTATCAAATGGTCCACAGTCAGCAGCGGAGCAAGAGTGGTCATAAAAACGTGCATTTACAACGTAAATACAGAATAGAGGATGCCATCAATGCTTGCCATTCTCGTGCGAGCAACACTGAAATATTACATTTTAAATGTACCAACACGTTAAAAAGTTGCCAGTAATAATGGGTGAGTATTTCGTTTCGAAAATAATAGCGGGCAACAAAATTATAGCCAATAAAGTTACTTAAAATGGCGAAGCTCTAGTTGAACGTGATAAAACTTGGAACGAAACGGAAAGATACAATAAGTGTTTTACTTAAATGACTGTAATTTGCGTATTGGGAAAGGTTTAAACATTTGAACAATATTGAAGAATGTTATAATTTTATTGATGAGTTAATCGGTTCTAAGAAACGAGATTTAAGCAACGATAGCTGATTTTTTTTGCGATTTCAGGTTTGGTTTCATAGTAAAAGTTGTTCATAATGATGAGTTGAATGACTCCTTTTAAAGATGCTGGTGTTTTACAAATAATTTCTAAAATTAAAATTGAAATTCTAAGTAGTACTACTTACCGTAGAGTATTCTCCTTTTACCTTATAACAATGATGGGTTCTATTGTCGAATACAAAGATTAGACAAGAAACTTCATTTCAGAATCATTTCTAAATTCAACCACTTCAATATTCCTACATCCCTACCACATTTCTCCACGACAACAATATAATAACTTAACAAAGTAAAGGCCTCCCTACATGAAACCCAACAAATCTTGCGTATACGTTATCTCTATTCAGTCCTAACAATAGGAACAGACTCAGACATAGCCGTTTCTCAGCATAACATTAGCTATTTATGATTGCTTATCTAGACTAACGGTGCAGTCTGCTGTTCAGCCTAGACACGTAACTCGAGTCTTGATTTAGACATAATTTAATGGGGCTAAAAATGTAAAGTGGTTGAACAGAGTTATTCCCGACCGATCCCCTACAACCGATACCCTGGTGGATCGGTTTTATTAAATATTATTTTCTATTCCGATCGGATCCCCTGTGCAGGATATCAGAAATTAATTAATATATTTCATTCAAAACGGTTTCCTAAGTTACTGACAAACAAGTTATTGGTACAGTCAGTAACATAATAAGTTTGAGGTTAACTATATTATTATAATCAGAGGTCGAAGAGCTCTACCTAGGGCTATTTTTAGTACTTGTGGTACGATGTAATAATATGAACATGCTCTACGTCTGTCGTACAGGTTTTGAAAATAAATCATACCAGGAAACCAGAAATGAATTGTATTGTATTTTTACCATTATTGAGCTAAATAGTAAGTTCCAAATCATTTCTGGTTCCCTGGTATGATTTGATTTCAAAACCTGTATTTTTACCATTATTCAGGTAAATAGTAAGTTCCAAATCATTTCTGGTTCCCTGGTATGATTTGATTTCAAAACCTGTATTTTTACCATTATTCAGGTAAATAGTAAGTTCCAAATCATTTCTGGTTTCCTGGTATGATTTAATTTCAAAACCTGTATTTTTATCATTATTTAGGTAAAAAGTAATAAGTTCCAAATCATTTCTGGTTTCCTGGTAGTAGAGTATATTCAACATTCGAATAATCACAGATAAACAATAAGTATATCATCATTATGTATTAGAACGAGTATTTTTACTGATATTATTTAATATAATATTTAAAAGCATTGTTCATAAGAAAATAATATGAAAGTAAATTAATAATGTTCCAATTTAAATAAATATTGAAAATTATGTGACATAATTATGTAGGTATTTCTAATAATCAGTCTAAATAAAAGAGTCAACATTTAATTTTAAATTACTACACTGATATTAGATATTAATATTGTGACATAAAACTGTGTTTATATTGTTATGGTGAATAAAATATTATTAATACTTTAGAAACACTTTTTCTGTTATCTGTACTTATCGTGTTTACGTTGGGGATCCGTTCGGAATGGTACAGGGGATCCGTCCGGAAAAAATAATAAAATTAATTGGCAGTGGATCAGAAGTAGGGTATCGGTCGGGAATAACTCGTTGAACAGGCTACTTACAATTGTATTTCATTAGGTTTTCTTATTTTATTTTTAACGCCTGACAGAAAAAGAGGAGTGTTATTAGTTTATAAGTTTGTCGTGTTTGTGTGTCCGTGCCATGTGGTTTGCGGCCAAAGAATAGAACCACCCCTACTCGTCCCGCGGGTGTCGGAAGAAGCGATTATGGGAAAAATCTGGAGGATGGGCAGCAGCATCCTTCTGTGTAACAATAATCTTCTGCTACTGCGATCGCACACCCGCTTGTCCAGAGTTGCGATTGTGGGCACAATAGAAGCGCGCATTGGGAGAGGTCAATGTTTAGCAGTGGACTAATAAGGTTGTTCATATGTGTCTGTGATAATACCTCTACCTGATATCTATATTAATGTTACAAAGAGGTAAAGTTTATGAGGTTGTAGGGGATAATCTTTGGATCTACTGAACTGATTTTGAAAATTCTTTACGTTCACGTTATTTGTGAGTGACTATGGGACCAACCCTGAAATCGCAAAAAAAAATCAGTTGTTCCATACATTTTGTTGAGTGATGTGAACATAATAAATGGACAGCTGATTTTTTTTGCGATTTCAGGGTTGGTCCCATAGTAAAAGTTGTTCATAATGATGAGTTTAATAACCCCTTTTAAGGATGCTGGTGTTTTCACCAGCATCCTTAAAAAGAAAAGAAGGATTAATAATATACAGGGTTATTTGTAAAAACAAATAACCCTGTATATTATTAGTAGTAGTATTTGGATTAGTAATAAAGTATATTACTAATCCAAAATTATTACCTCCTAAGGAAATGGGCACGGGTCAGATAGTTATTACTATAGCTAATGCGAAGGAACATCCTCAATTATGCTTGAGAAAACAATGTCCAACTGCAGAAAGGAGAAATTCCAACATTAGGTTAAAAAACGGCATCTCGAAATTAAAAGAAAATTCACAAATCGTAAGGATAACGCACAAGGCAGAGAGGCAGCACGCTAAATTCCACGATAATCCAGTTTATATAACCCGATGCAATTACTCGGTATAAACGTCTAACCGGAGTTGTATCGAAAAGGAACTGATATGGAGCGTATATCGTACGTAAAGATTGAGGTTCCGTAGTAGATTTTTTTAAAGTTTTTTTACTTCGAGTCCAGTTATTTATTTCTGTAGGGTTACAAACAATTTTACCAGCCAGCAACTATTTTTTTTAACCTAAAAGATGCCAGCATTTGGATTCACTATCTGGACTAGTAAAGGCTAGTAGGGTCTCAAAAGAAGAAAAGCCGAAACAAACTCAAGCATAAAATCCAGACAATATTAAAGATTGGAAGTAGGTGCAAGAGGCATGTAGGTTATTTTTTTTTTGTGAAGATAATCCCAACAATCTTTTTTTTATATACTACTACTACTGATACATGCATAAAGCCCGCCTATTGGGAAACGAGTACCGTAAACTTAAAACGCTTGCTAGGAATCACCAGAGAAATCTCTTGCACGTTGTCAACTCTGTGCGGAATTATGGAAGGGGTACGGGATTCTGAAACGAAACAGGGGATTATGATAAAGGGGAGAAGATTAGCGTCCCGTGCTTGGATTCTGATAAAAAAGTAAAATATCTTCTACTGTGTGTGTGATGGTTTAATTGTGGTCTTTTCAGACTTTATCACATTGCTGTTGATGAATGAGTGTTACTCATCTACTCCTTGTAATTTTTTACTAAGACTTCAGTCTGCTAAAAATGGATATTATTATTACTATTTCGTTAATAACTTAATTACAAAATATAAAGCTATAGTTTAAAAAAGGAACCCTAACCAAAAAGACACAAAAATCTCGATAAGACCCGCGTGGGGCGGTGACAACAGCGAGTAAACAAAAATAATAAAAAAAAACCCTTGGATTGGACCCCAGAGGTGTCGTTTGAACCTTGTCGCCTTATCTCAACTTTGGGACCAAGATCGATCAACGTTCCTTTGAGGAAATTTAAAAACTTAACAATGAAGTGTGTACAATTTGATTGAGAAAGTCAGTTTTATTAAAATGAGTTTATTCATAAGGACCTTATTGGTTTATTTTGATTTGATTTTTTGGAGACATGGGTAATAAAAAGCTTTGTAAAGGCAATACGTGTGAAGATCAGATAGATATATTTTTTATATTTGTTATAAACACTAACATTAATACAAATTAATATTAATGAATTTAAATTGACGACAAATCCAATTAAGAATCTAACACAAACAAGACATTCGTAAAACATGAAATTTGAAAAGGTTTTATTATTTTCCTAAATTATACACTTACATTTAGGTTTATAGAAAAACAGCAATAACCAAATTCTTTAAAAAAGAAACAACAATAAAAAACCAACACTGTTTCCATACCATTACACTCCGCATAGTTTTCATAATAAAGCGCTAAATTTTAATTAAAAATCACTTGCGCCTGCGATGCGCGCGTAAAAAACGGCGAGGATCAAGGTCCGAGGATGCCCGAGCGTCAGCGATGTTACCCGAACACTCGTCGGCCATTACGCGTAATTACTCAATCGCCGAAACGTGGAATGCTTTCGGCCAACTTTGAATGCGAAGGGTTTTGTGTATAACGCCTTATACGGCGATGAGATTATACTTGAATCATTGATAATGCGAAAATTGGGATTTCTTCGCGAAGTCGTTAACGGCAGTAGAGGATTGTGTGAGGTTATTTAGCTGAACATTTAGACCTCTATACGATCATCTGAGTATAAAGACTAACTAAAAGATAATAAAAGTCCTGAATTAAGAGCTTGAACCACAAAATATTGTTATTAGGATCATTTTGTGCAATTGTATCAACAACAGATTTAATCTGAATCATCAAAGACTTCAAAGATGAACACATAACTATCGAAAAGTAACAGGTTTATGCCTTGAGTTTAAGTTATGTTGCCAAGTCTGATTTTCCATAATATATCGGGATTTAAATGAAAAAAAAGCGGGACAGGAACAGAAAAATCAGTCACCCACTATGACAAAATGGTTGTTTAGCTGAAACAGCGGAACTTTAGGCGTCCCGCTTTAGGCTGCTGCTTTAGGGTGCTGGTGGGACGTGTCCTGAGAAGGCTGAAACGCGGGACATCTCGAACCACCCTCTCGAACTTAAGACTTGTTTGTCGATAGTCATTCCTCTTAGAGTAGCACTGTAGATTTATAGATCTATAAGCACATCTGTTTGCAGTTTAAAAGCTTGAAAGCTTTGTAAGTGAAGTTATTTGTGTTAACAAAATAAAAGAATTTTATACAAGAAGTATTATTATTATTGAGGGACGGGGCTATGCAGCTTTACAGCCATACTCACGTTGACCTAAAAAGATCTATTGTGATTAGCCCTCATTTTATAATATCTCCCTTAAACCAACATCTTCCATAAATCGAATGATGTGGCTGGCAGGGAGAGACTTGACATCCTCCGGTCTCAGTATGTAGTGTCCCAAAAGGGTGTTTCGTCTGTGTATGAGAGGTCCGCAGTCACAGAGGAGGTGTTTAAGGGTTTCACGCTCCTCATTGCAGAATCTGCAAACGTCTGAGTCAGAATATCCCAAACAATATATACAAGAAGTAACAATTATCTTAAAAGTTACTCAAGAGTTAAATTCATACCTACAGTAGGAATGTAGCGAAATGCCAAGAATATTTGCATCAAAATACTTACTTTGTGTCAAAATTACATACAATTTGCTACAACAACATGTTATTATGGTGTAACTTTGATCTGTTGACAAGTGTTCCGCAGTTGAAAGCCTCGATAGGATCAAATGTATGGTAATTTATGCGAACTCTTAATTACTAAGCCGCTACGGTTAGACTCAAATTTTATAGTAGAAATGAAATCATCGGAGCAAAGCTAAGTGGCTACATTCTGTTAAGTCATGATCCTGTGGCTAAATAATTACGCATACTCTGAAGTTGAATAGGAATTTAATTAAGTAATATGGTTAATAACAGATGAGTAACGTTGATAAGTAAGTAGTGACGATGAATCATTTGAAGCAAGATCTTTTTGAAATTGATACCGTTTTCAATCAGAACCAACTTACTTTGTAATGAGAATTGCTCAACCAATCTTCAATCTAGCGAAGAAAATTGACAAACCTTTATAATGATAAGATTATATTCTAGATTTTTTAAATATAATGGAAGAAAATCTTGGTCTGAATTAAGATAATGGTGATGAACAAAGAGCCAAAGATGCATGAATATAAAACACAAATTCTATAAAGAAAAGAGACATTGAACATTCGAAATAAAAATTACCAATATATCCTTTGAGACAGGCATTTTATCAAAAGCACCATACAACACAGGGTTGACTGTGACAAATCGAGCAAATCGATGTGCCGGCAAAACTGGTTATTAGTATTTATCAAAACCAATGTTACTGACGTAAACCATAGTTAAACGTCGTGTTAAAAAATGAGCCAGGAAAATGTGCAATCGAACATGGTTATTGAATTATGATTCATGGGTTTGTGGTAACAGTGATTAATTTACTTCTAACTGTTGTTACGTTGTAAATGAGCTCCTTTTTCCGCTTTGTAAGAAATAGGAGCAGGTATATTATTTTCAAAACATATTTCGAAAGACTCTTCAGATTTCATAGTACAGTAGAAATTAATTTGCCGTGCTACAAATATTCTATTCTACACAATATTTTTTCCACCAACCATATAAATATCTTTAGCAAAACGTTAAACGTTTTTAAATTCTATCCACAATATTTGCCTCTTCTTCTTCTTGTCGAGTCAAGACCCCATTCAAATTTTATTTGACCAGTATGTGGCAACCTCAATAGCTTTGTCCGTAGCCTCGTTCATATCCTGCATGGTACACATTGCTGTACAGGACGGACAGGAAAGCAGGTGGGGCATATCCTGCACAGCCGCTCCACACTCGCACTGCAACCGATTCCCTTCGATCATACCCCACTTGGCCATATTTGCCTCTAAGTTATATTTTCTGTTTCTTTAAAAACGTTTTCTTTAAACTCAGCTTAGTCGATAAAAGTTTTGATTACATATCGTTACTCTGCCTGGAGAACATGAAAAACAAAAGGAAGTTCTAGACAACTAACATTTAATACACGTAACATAGGTACTATAATTTACTGCGAAAGTACCGGAGTATAATTGAAACTGTTTTCTACCCATAATTCTGTTGGGCCAGTCTAGTCTGCTGTCATCGTTTCTGCGTCGCATAATCCCTAGGAACCAGTAGTGAAGGGAAATTGTGATACATTGCCCGTTTTAATTGCATATTATTTGATTAGTTGCTTAGAATGTTTTCAATGGAAATGGTATGGAACGGTAAGGAGATTTATTGGAGTGTTGTAATATTTAAAACTCGTTGAATCCTGCATTTAAATTATTAATAGTCGCAGTACTTAAGTTGCATCTATTTGAGACAAGATGATCCAAGAAGATTGCTTTCAGACTTCCCTTCAATTAAATATTTTAATTTGCGTGAGATTTCGCTTTGATTTAATTTGACTCACAGATCAAATCAGCGAAGAAACTAATTATATTTGATGCACACAATAAAATTATAGTGGCCATCTCATACGCCGAGCATTATTTGTTCCTAAAAATAGTGAGACATTAAATCTTACTGTACCGACTTAAAGTCCAAAGTTGCTTGAAACATTTTTCTGGATGTTAGTAGGGTGGGCAGTGATTTTAGCAAAGATAGCGATATTTATGTAGATTTGTAAGTGTCGATGTAATCTGGGACAGGTGTTAATGGGTCTTTTCATTTTAATTGAAAATAGATTTACAGAAGCAAAAACTGGATGAATTTTGATTGCATCTTGGATTAATTTTAATGGGTTTTAACTTACTTTTAAGTCCATTGATAACAAGCAAAGTGAAAAGAGAAAAAATAGCGAACCGTTAGCGAATGAGAATATTTAGAGCGATGTGATATAAAATAATAGCGTTTAAATTTATATCCTATTCCATTTAATGTTAACTATTCGACATTGATATGATGGTATGAATTTTTAAACGATGTACTAAAGTTCTATTACACTACTTCCTGGTTAAGTGATAGGTATTTAATAACCTGACGGGTAATTTTATATAAATTTTGTTTTAATTTGCAATTTGTCTAGTAGTTAATGACTATCTGGAGACTGAGGAACAAGCGCTAAATCTGTCAAAGTTTTGCTACTTCCAAAATTATTTATTTATTTAGCCAATATTGCCCCACTGCAGGGCAAAGGCCTCCCTTCCTTTCTCCCATTTCCAAAACTATACTATCAAAATAAATTATTTTCTATCGATATATCCTTTTTCGTCATTTCCCACCACTACGCTACCCATTCTTACTCATAGAATGCGCGGGCGTGACGAAGTCTCTATCTGGCAATGATCTAAACGCAGTAACTAGTGCCTTCACTCGGATGTTCCTGCTATTGATGTTATTCTCACTTAACTGGATCGTCCTCCCACAGAGGATTACATTTAGTTTTTTAGCGCCCAAGCCTTTAGATATAGAATTAGATACTTGAAGGCAGTTTGTGTGTGTTAACGATTAAGTATTAAAGTTTTATGTTTAGTGGTTTTTAATAACTTTATATTCTTTTTATTTTAACTTAACGGTTTTAGCGGATTACCGAGATAGTTCCTGCAGCAATGATGGGCCTCAATCAGGGTTGAAACACTCTCTCACAGAAAAACGGCGCGAAATAACAGTACCGGGTAAAAAAATATTTCTTAATAAGAAATTTACAAAAATTGTTGGAAGCATAGGTTATGGTACGTAAGTATTATATTATCTGTGGTTATGTTAACCGCTTACTATCAGGCGGCATACCCGTATACCTGTGCCTAGCATAATATTATTTAAAAAAAACCAGTTAAAACATTATTTTCGTCTTATTTTTCATATTTTATCTATTCTTCTCCTTTTCGTTAACAAATTTTAATAAAATTTGGTTTGTTCGCTAACTAACAAAAAATTGTAATAAACTTCATGCCTAGTTTAATAACAATTATGATTACATTTTCAGATTATAGTTTGTACTGGTTACACTTTTCAATTATCTAAAAATTCCCATCGGTTGGAACGAAATAACATGGTATTAACATTCAAATATTTCTTAGCAATTCAATTGGCTGGCCTCATATAAAACGTAGTTCACGACCGCATGAGGAAACGTTCTTAAAATACCCTAATTATCTCGTAATAACGCTAAATTACAGTATTCAATCATTTAAACTATCTTAAATGGCAGTTGATATGTAAATTGAATATCAAAATTTGTAAGTAGCAGTGAGAGACTTGAAAAATACCGTTAAATGTTTTGTATATTATTTTCTGTAGGAATATAATTCTTATTGATTTTTAAAATTTGTTTTGCTTTGGAATTGTTGAGATCAATTTACTTTGATAGATCTTTCTTTTGTTCAAGACTTAATTTTATTTATCTAAAAAAAATCAATCAATTACTTAGTCATTACTAAAATAGTGTGCACTTTTTATAAATTTAAATATACGTGAATGATTCCGATCGAAATTTAAATTCACACCATTCGTTTCTAAAAACAAACCAATTGATTTAAATAGTTTCTCGGCAAACATTGTCCATTCATCAAATCATTAATTCAAAAACCGACAATTAAAAAGCAATAGAAAATTCATGGTTGGTTTCCCCTGATGGGTTTAAAGTTTTTAAAATCACGAAAAAAAAATGTTGTACTTGAAATAAATTCATTTTAAATTGCTAAAAACATTTCATCACCTGTCATTATTTCGTGTACTAGTTCAAACACATCCTGTTGTAATTGCTTACGTTCCTAATTGTCTGTTTTAATGTGTTTTAACAGTGATTACATTCTAATTTTCGTGTTATTATTGCGTGGGAGTTGAATTCTTTTGATGTTTAGATAGTAGATAAATTGTTTTTTAAATATACACTAACAATGAGATGATTAGTTAACCTGAAGTCAGTATTATATAGTAAAGAGCTATGTAATCATTAATTAAATGAAGTCTGATTTTTTTGCATAATAATATACAGATATGACAGGTTTTAGTTTAAATTTACAGTAAAAATCAACTCTAATTTAAACTAATAAGACCTTTAAAAAATATTGTGTGAAAAACGCGATCCCATCATAACATCGTCCACATAAACAAAATTTATGGTAATTCGCTTTTCATAACAGTTTTACATCCATAACACTAACGTCCTAGTTAATATTTATTAAAAATCACAACGTTTTAACAACTTTGTACTTTAATACGTCTTTAATACTATATCAACTATAAAATGGTGCTTGGCAGAATCCTTACGCAAGGTAATTTGCAACTTTCTATACCCAAGGGCTTTAAGTAGTTGGTGCAAAGTAGGTTTTTTTTTAACTACCATGGGCACTAGAAACTTCTTTATTAAAAACTTGTTTCTGTCAATAATATTTACTTCCTAGATAAGGAGTGAAAATGTTGGTAAATTAGCAAGTAATTAACGGTAGGTATCGTTTTTATGGCTCAATACTTTGTTTACTTGATGAAGCTGAAAAATTATTTAATACGCGAATTAATTTCATGTAGTTACGCGGCGTGTAGTTACGCGGCGGCGTCAAACGTTATAACGTTAAACGCGGTTAAAAAACTACAATGCCAGTTAAAAAAATATATGTGAGATCGATCGGGTTAGATTCACTCTCTCACAGAATATCGTATTATTGTATTCGTACTATTATTCATAATCCCCCCTTCCATAATCCCCTCTTACATAATCCCGTACATGGTCGGCAACGCGCAATATTGGTATAAGCCAAAAAATGTATAGGTACAAAGAAAATTAAAAAACATAATGTTATTATCCAAATCTCTATGCCAACAGACCTATAAATAATAGTGCGCGTATCATAACCTTCACGCCCACTAGCAGATTTCATTAGCCCACTTTCAAACAAATAATATACACCCACAAGTTAGCTACCAGTTCTAATTAGCACAAAAATAAATACGAGCTTTCAGATAGCGCTGACAGAAAATGAGGAAACCTGCTGTGTCTATAACTTTACATGTTATCTTGAAGATAATATTTTTTTGTGTAACTTACGTTTGAACTTTCTGTTCAAGTTGTGACGACAGCCACCCACTGTTAAGTTTAAGATTCTTCTAAAATAGCTTGTTTCATTTCGCTTGTTTAATATATCGATACTTAGCTACACCTTGTTGACAGTGACAATGGGGATCTACTATCCTACGTTCATACAAAATATTTGTATTTGTCCAAAGGTATAGACAAAGGTGTGTGGCTACTTTGACATATTTTGGGCACATTTTCCAACTCCACGCCACCTCCTGAGAAATTTCAAAAGGAACCACACTTATGGCTGACCTGGGAAATGAACTCAATTGCAATTAAACCATTGAATTATTGGATAACCTTTATTATTGTGATGAAGACTTGGAAACAATCATAAAAGAACATAAACGACGATGTGGATTAATTTGACAAGGATTAAAAATATTCAATCCTTGACGTTAATATAAAAAAAATATATAAGAAGAAGAAGACTTTTTATACTGACATTTTATTATAATAATATTTTTTTTATTAAATAAATATTTTTTTACGTAAAACGGTTTTGTCATCAAAACTAAAGCTATGTAGGTACCAAATATCAGATCAATCTGTCAATAGGAAGGGGGTGAAATATCGATTACTAAATTTGAATCAAATAATAAAAAAGTCAAGCTAAGTAAAACCGTTTAAAAATAAAACTATTAGCTATTAAAGTTCTCACTAAACAAACAATAGGTAATTCAATCGGCTATCTTTATGACAAAGCTTAATAAGAGTGCAAGAAGGAAACCAAAGATATTTTCGGAAAACTAGAAAACAGGAAGCTATGAATCTCAGTGCGCAGTTGCACATAACCTAGATAGATTAAATTAGACCAATAACATGTTATAAATTATTTCAAATTACGATTGTTAGCAGAAATGCAATTAGTATACGCACAGGTTAAACTGGAAGTGAAAAGAGCGGTGTCTGTAATTTAAGAAGCTTTAAAAGTCAATCAAAACAGTTGTTAGAAGTGGCAACAATTAACAATTATATTATACAAATCTAGTGCGTAATGTCGGGCATACTGGCTCTCTTTGTGCTGCTACTAAGAAATTCTGGACAGAAAAACTAATTATACTATGCGTGATTTTGGAATTGATTTTGGGACCTCGCGCTGTGCAGGTCTGCGACCAGATAATATTATACCTTTTACTAATAATGATTTTAGTTTTCTTCAATTATTGAAATTTACATACAATATTCGCGCATCAAGCTCCTATCTACGCTGATAGCTCAACAATTTTTACTACTTTACAACTATTTTCCATCGTAAATCATTTAAAATACACCATTAGAACTACAAGAAATACCAGTATATCTTGAACCAGGTTAATTCTAAAGTACCTTAATCAAGAGTCCAACGTTAACTTGTTTTCACAGCATTTTATATAGTAAAATATATTTCACACCTAAAAGACGGATGCAAACAATATCTAGCACAACCATAGAATATTATTCTTTATCTAGCCTAGATAGAGTTTAGATTAGATTGTATTAATAATAACGTGTGTTGGTATTGTTATATGAAATTGAACTGTATATTGTTATTAATAAGGTTGAATTGTAAGGTATTGTAAGTAAGGTTGCTTCTAACTTTATGTCAATGCTGAACGAGAGCCAATATTAATTGTTGGTCATTATTTTGTAGTGTAGAAAGCTGCGAGACGGTAGTGCGGTTGCCTATATTATAACAGGGTCGCAATGCTTTGGGGATATTTGAAGCTGATATACTAGAATACTTTATAAGGAATATTTGTAACGTATGTATTATGAGAAAGCTGAATGTAGGTTGCTTCCAACCGGCCAATTTGGAAGACATTGGGGGAGGCATATGTTCAGCAGTGGACGTCTTAAGGCTTAAATGATGATGATGATGATAATGATGAGAAAGTATAGATGAAACTGTAACTTCTGTAAAATATTATAAGCTAGCTGATACCTTCTTGTGCTAAAGCAAATATAATCATTGAAAATTTGTATGGTAATAAAAATTCAGAAATTAAATTCAGTTATTAAATTATGGTTGAAAGCTGACAAATGGAAGAGTACCAAAGAAAAGATGAATTAATTGTGTGGGGATGTTTTAATGAAAAGGGAGTAAAAGATAACGGCTGATAAAGGAGAATGAAAAAAGGAGACATTTTGAATCGACTATGAGTAACACAGAAACAGGGCAGGAGCAAATAGAAGAAGAATGGCTAAAAACTACGTACAACATCTTCACACGCGTGGTATATCGTGTTCTAAACCAGATTGTTAGAGACAATCCGAAAAAAGATAGTTATATTCTAAGTCAAATGACTGCAAGTTGCATAATTGACGAGATTCCTTTTAAGTGTAGTATAATTCTAAATACCAAATCTCATGGCCACCATACCGTAGTAACCATTAACGCTTTTGTACTGTTAAGACATAAGTGTCAATGTTTTATAGCCACCATACGTCTGACTTTCTCCCTCAACGCCATAAGCATCGGATGCTGTGATAAAGAGGAAGTGGTTTGATTTTAAAATGTTTTTACTTGCTTTCGAAACATGGTTGATGGGATTCGAACCTTTATAATTTCGAGGACTGTCGACATTGAAAATATAAATAAACCAGGGGGCTTAACCAAGTTGACTATCTACAATCGCTAACGCTATAAATAACGAAAGAAATGTATAGAATTAGATTCTATTCGTTTATTTTGACCACGTGACATAACAAAAATCCTATACATTTCTTTCGTTTTCTATAGTGTTAGCGATTGTAGATAATCAACTTGGCTAAACCCCAGGGCCGCCTGTCACTTTGTTCGAATCCTACGTCAGCGAAATCTTTTTAGAGTTACGTAGTAAAAGCAGGAGCGATGGTATAGTCGTTGGCATCGTATCAAACATTTTCTCAGAACACAATCCGTTGTACAAGTCATGAATCCTTTTCTAAGTAGTAGTCTAGTTTCTGAATCAAATTTGATCATCAGCTTTATAGTTTCAGCGCCAAAAAGTAACAAACAATCACACATTTTGACATTTAATATATTTGTGTAAATAGACGGGTAATTTATTAATCTTTTTGACTGATTTGCGGTCGTCATATTAGATCAATTAGTCATCGACGCTGAAGATAATATAGTGCACAAGTGTGTGCGCAAACACTTCCTATTCTCTATCTAACACTCATAGTCCGATAGGATGCTAATCCGACACGACCAGAGCGAGAGCAGGTGCAAGACCAATGGCTTAACGTACTTTTCGAGACAGAGCAAGTGATAATTCATTTTTAATACGCAAATAACTTACAAAAAGTCAAAATCAGACGTTTGAACTTGAAATCTCTTCCTTCCCAGTCAACGTTTTACCACAAGGTTGTAGCGACTCCTAGATAATATATGCAGCAACATGGACCGCACTCCTTAATTCCCATCCAAACATGTAAATTCAAAAATCCTTTCCGATGTCCCTCCATTAAATTCCACTGCCAGACATTGACTTGCGTCTTTCTTCTCTATTCATAAATCGGTCCACAATCCTTTTATATGTAAAACAGATGTTTCAGAATCTACACGATGTTGGAGCCGTATTTCTGTGCAATTTTTATGCGCTGTCAGTCTTAGTTTACGCGTGAGGCCAAGATCAATAGCCTACCATTGGTAAAAAGGTTTCGTTTGCATATACTTTTAGGTGAAATAGCACATTTTTGCGAATTTAATGGATTTTGAAATTGAATTCTAATTTATGACAAGTGAGTTTTTTTTAAATATTCGATAGTTTTTAATTTAATTTACATGAAAAAGTAATACTATCAATTATATTAATAATGTTGTTAATAATATGACTAATTTAATGATGCTAAAAATTACATTGTAATACGTAGCCTATCATGATAAAAATAAAATATAGGTACCTAATCTAGAAGCTATAAATTTTTTTCACTTATTAGCATGGTGGTAAAATATGATACATATAAAATGACATTTTTATGTGCATAGTTGCAATGTTGTGTTGCAAACCAAGATAAGGGTCATAAATTTAAAAAAAATGCTGATTAACTTTTTTTACCTATAATGCTCATCAAATAGCAATTTAATTATACTATTACTTAGTTGTTTAATGTCACATTTACGATTATTAGTTTAAACATTAACCGGGATATAAATTTTCCGTGATCACAGTCGGGATTAATTATTTTTTATTGCATTACATTAAAATCATGTTTTAAAATATTGTGCTGCTTGGGAGACTTATAAATATTGTTTTATTATTATTTTCTAATATCCAGGACATCGTTTGCAGGAAGTCACATAGCAAAAGTATTATGTGCTAAATTAACTCGATCATTATATATTTTATATACCTGAAATATTTTAAAAGATTTTTTATATACCTGAAATATTTTAAAAGATTTTTTTATATACCTGAAATATTTTAAAGATATATGTTATATTTTTTGTTTCCATTTCCATTAAACCTTTATTTCATTACTAATTTTTTCCGTTACAATAAAAAATCTTATGCATTGTCACTGCAGTGTACCTTCTAGTTTGAACCCCGTACGCCCATCCAGAGGTCCATCAAGGAACACGGCGTGGTTTTTAGTCCTTGCGAGTCGGACATATACTCCATCACTGGCCCTTCGTGGTGGAGTACCCACAGGCTTTACACACGATAAAAAAAATTAAAAAAGTTACCCTTGATAAAATCATTATTGAACAATGGTAACACTTCCTATTTTAATATACTATAATTCCGTAGTTCTATAAAAATATTAAACAATATTCAATTTCTCATCAAAACTGAAGTCCAAAAAAAATCACCCATAAGCTGAACCTGATCCTATATATTTCACATCGAGCTACTAGTCGCTTCACAGACGGCACCGCCGAGCCATATTTGTATGTAAATACGACGACATTTTTGCCTCTGTGCGTTTGCATCTAATATTTTACTGTTGCGCATCTTATTTATGCAGCCTATCTTGAATAAGACGTATCTGTCTATCCAGTACGGGTTTCGGTCACTAATGATGTGGGACTGAACCCTTTTTTGCCATGTCTAACTAAATAATGTGGACGTGAGCTGGGTACTTGATTTTGCAAGTATGTGTACGGGAAAATTTGATGTGGATGATTCGTGAATTTGAATCGCGATATTTTGGTTTGTTGAGGGTTATTATTTGGTTAATGAAGTGCTGTCGGCCACTTTTGTTTCTCGTCTTAGTAACAAGACAATTGTTTTTTATACACTTAATTTTATTTACCATCCATCTAAAGGCACTCAATATAACTCTTTGCTATGAATAGATAATTTTGTCACAAATATTTTGGCCAAAAATTTTGTAGACATTTTTAAAGTGTCTCAAAATCTAGACAAACATACTTAAAGTTTTGTTTTTTTTTTCTTATAATTGAAAAATATACGGGTATAAAAAACCTGCTTTATTTATTGTTAGAACTTTTAATTAATTACGATATACGGGGATATTCAGAAAATTAAGAATTCGGATCAAGTTCAGCTATCCTTAGAGATTCTAGTTTAACAAAAATGAAAAAATAGTTTTACCAGATAAAAATTTAGCTATAATTTTTATTATGTATATTACAAAAAACCATCAACGTAAAGGTATTTTTTTTTGTCAAAAAAAATACCGCATCTGTTTATAGCGTAACTCCGCACATAATAATAATCTAAAATTATACCAATAAACGACTTCAACAGCAAAATTGTACAAGACCATGGTCCTTGCCCAGCCCCGCCCTTTACGCCCATGTGTACATAAATAGCCCAGCTAAAGTGGGTCACAGTACATGCACTACAGTACACCAATTAAACCGTTTGGAGCAAATAACTTTAATTAAAATGGCGGACGGTAAATCAAAATTGGATTTCAATTAAGCATCCCAATGGTTTGGTGGCATTAATCATAGCTGGTAATAGAATAGCTTGGGTACTGTTCCGTGCCACCTACGGCTTGCAGGAATGTATGGTGTTGGATATGGTAAATTAAAATTATTAGTATCAAAGGAAATTTGACTACGCAGGCAAATTCTAGAGGCAGTCTCTCTTAGTGCAGGTATCTATATTGACGGTCTATTTGTAAGTTATATGCGTATTATACAATAATTGTTACTCCATGCCTCGGCAGACACATCAAGTCTTCGTTCGCAACTGTCATTAATATATTTGACAGATGATATAGAAATATTCAACAGGTTCGCGCCACAAATCTCTAAGTCTCCGAAGTTAGTTGTGGGTGATATTTGTACATAGAATACTCCGCATATTGAAGTTGATTGAAGATATAAAATCAATGAATATAGTTAACAAATATCGAAACAAAACCAATTGTAGGGGAACAACATTACAAAGTTTCAGCAAAAATGTCAGCTGGATCGAAACATGTTTTCAAATATAATAATGAAACTTACAAAAAAATAGTAAATCATACCTACAAGATATGCGCAAAAAACATAACCCATATAAATATTTAATAAGAAATTTGAAAAAAACAACTGATACGGATCGGATGTTTTTTCAAATTTCTTATTAAATATTTATATTTGATAAGCTAACATGTGCTAAAACATGTAAAAATTTCACAAAAACATAACCCATCCTTGGCAGTCGGGTAAAAATGGCTTTAAATGATTTTGTCTTTTAGGCCATTTTTGAAGAATTTTATATTAGTACGATGGGATTGACATAGTCGCAAATGCGTACTTAAATCACTTAAATAAATAAAGATAAAAAAAAACATATGTTTCGAACACCAACCCAACTTACCACATCCACGAACCATGATTCTTCTCACATCCAAGTAGAAGCAATTTAATAAAACATAACTGTACAACATTTGAACCGGATTTGAAACTATTAACACTTTTGTTAATCAAAATTTACTTTATGTTAGTGAAATAACAGCATGTCGGCTTGTTATTACAATTTGTACTGCATTTATGTTATTTGGAGTACAACATCATCTAGATACGTAATTATTGCATAGAGGTACCATCCTACAGTAGGTGAAAATTTACTCGGCCATGCTATCTCGCTCGCACATTGAAGATAAGTCCTCCTAAACGAATTTCGGTCACAGCGGCTAATCTCAATGGAGATTAGCCAACACAAGAGATATTATAGTGCACAAGTTTATGCGCAAACATAGCACTCTCTATTCCTTCACTCTCATAATCCGATGGGTCGGCAATCTGACACGACCGGAGAGAAGTCAGGCGCAGGACTAACTGCTTTACGTGCTTTCCGAGGCACGGAGTAAGTGATCATTAGTTTATAATTCGCATAAGACTTACGAAAAGTCAGAGGTCGCCTTAGGTTCGAACCTGAACCCTCTGCTTTGCCAGTCAACGTTCATACCACTAGGCTATCACGACTCAATTTAAAAATTTATAGTTATTATTCATAATACTCTATCCTTATCTGGATGAGAAGAGGCCTTTGCCCTGCAGTGAAATAGTTATAGGCTGGTTAATTATTGATTTATAATTATTATAAAAAACCTTTTTAGGGACAGAAGTTGTCTGTCTGTTGAATATCGGAACACCACAAAATTGCTTGGCAGCAATCACCTACCTACATCATATTTCACGGTCTATTTTGGTATTCAATGCATCGCTAGCCCTATAAGCTTGCACCTACACTGACACCACTGCCCTAGTTCCTAGTTTCACCTTCAGGGCTATTAATTTTCTGTACATCGTACGTTACGAGTAGTGATGTGAAATATTGTTTAGTTTTTCCCGGGATTTGTAACAAAGTACTTATTTTTTTCAACCTTATTGTAGGAACTTTCCTGAATTAGTATTAGAAAATAAATAAGCTAGAAAAAAATTTCAATTCAAAAATTACGGATATCAGATCATTAATATTCAGAAATAAACTTAAGCAATACAATGAAGTCATAATAGAGCCGTACAAAGCTAACCGGTAGCCCACTAACCTCTTACTTAGCAATAGTACTACAATTGTGCAGTATTCACAATATTTCGATCTTTAACCCCACACGTTACGACGGCATTCCCCGGATAAAGCGTATGTACGTACGCGCACCTAGTTCTTATTGGTAAAATTGGTATTATTGTACAATGATTACGGTATTAACAAAGCAGTGATGGTTGCTCAGCCAAATCGAAGATTTTGAAAAAAGAAAGAGTTTCGAAACCCACGCACCTTTGACTTTTCGGATTCATATGCGTTTTAGAACAGTGAGGTAAAACATCTTGTGATCAGAGGCTTACCAGATATCAGATCTTAGGTATCAGAGACTTGCGGTGGTTTAAACTCTGAAACCAGGTTGGTCATCAACTATACGATAAAAAAGAAGACGATAACAGCAAATCCTACGGGAAAGGCTTAAAACAATTGAAGTGATGGATTTGTGAATGTTGCTGTCATACAACATAACCAACATCTTAAATAAATCAGCCTTTAACTTTCGCACTACAGGGCTACGACCTCTGTTTATATTGCTTGCTCACTGGCTATTGGCGTTTTCAGACTATTAAGTCCAAGTTTATAAACTCACAATATAATATAAATTTCAAATAATATATTTTGCCAAAATTATAAAATAATCCCGCTCCCAAATCCTATCTCATCCCATCACTATCCCGTCCAACCCGGTTAGCGCGTCGCCGCCGGGTAGAACTCTCTGTGGGACGAACCAACCATTCAGAACAAATCGGCCTGAAAAGGTATTAATATTACAACGGAATTAGACTGAGTATTGAATTAAATAGCGTACTTTATTATGTCCTTATTGAAGTTACAAATTGGTACAGTTTGGAGATTACATGGCCTAAAGCTTGTCCTTATTTTAGAGTTAATCATATTCGTTACGATCTGCATGTACAGTCAGCGACATTAATCCATTACCATGCTATATTTATATTAAAGGAACACATAGCTCGCTAATGTATTTCTGTTATTAAACCACACTAAATACATAGTATTAGTAAATTAAAAAGAACCAAAACCTAGCGTCTTAATGGACTTAAGTCTCTGTACTGTACACACGGTATGTTACCGTAAGCTATACATTTTCAACTCAATGCATCCCTAATAATATATTAATAGAGCTTGCTATTTGTCGAAATCTGAACGTAATTTAAAATTAAATAAAATTTAAAATGTCGATTCTTATACAGAAGAGAAAACGGTACCTATTTTGTGGGCCCTACCTAAAGATTATAATCTAAAACAACATACCTACACGGTGCAGATTAAAACCCTAATATTCAGATCACATAAAAAAATATCTTTAAATTTTCTTTATTTAGAGCAGCTTCCTTTTTCACACAAAATTCTCGAAACCACAAGTCCAAGCGCAAACGAAACACTTCCCACATTCTAAAAAACCCTTCCGATACCATCGCCTATAACGGAACGCATTAAAAATTCAGTCTTCAACGGAAATTCTAACGATGCAAGGAATTACGTACTATCTAGGCTAGATATAAATCCAGACTTTCACAGTGTTGTACTCATAATTTCCAGATAAGAGTGCGTGTCTGGCCTACTGAGGTACATTTGTGGCCTGTCGCTTGAGGCCTTATTGGGGCCAGGACTGATAAATGTTTAGATCGTTGAGATACAAGAGATTTGAATGTTTATGTTTGGCTAATAAATAAATGTGTAGCGTCACGCATAGCTGAAATAGTGTACAGTTGCTGCTGAGATAATGTTAGCAAACATGCATTAATCTGATTACAGCAGTTTACTTCTTTGCGACCTAAATGTTTAAAAATAAATGCACTATCAAAGGCGTACACTTAATGCAAGTCTCTGTACGGCAATCATCAATAAAATCATGCATTTAGGAATATATAGAATATATTGATAAAAATAAAAAAAACGCATTCAAAAACGCTATTACAAAAATTAGTTTATCAGTATAATAACCTAAAATATAGTAAGCCATTTATTTTATTTAAATTAAAAGAGCAATCATGGAGTTTCTTGCCAGACTCTTCTCCGGAACTGACAGCTAGAGTCACTTTTACAATATTAGAATTATGACTATTAATAAGTGCCATTCAACGTGGCAATGCAGCCAGCGTTTTGGGGACATTGCCCACTGGAAGCGGTCTTTTAGATTAAGTTTTTCTCTTTTTATATTACTTTTAGTTTTAGCGTTAGTTTTAGTATTAGTTTTTAGTTTTAGTTTTAATTGTATTTTAATCATTTTAATCATGAAGACATTTATTTATAACAGTGTATTTCAAATTAAATGTTTAAGCACTTAAAAAATATTTTGACTGATTGAACCTTCCTGCGTTTGTGCTAATGTAGTTAGGGTTTGTGCAATATGTTTTCTTATTCAATTAATCTCTATTATGCGGGTTTTCTGTATCTTATTATTGTTTTACGGGACTCAGCTGTTTATAAACCACATTACGTCACACCATTGACCAAGCGACGACGATTATTAAAGCTGCTAATCTCCTGTGTAATTTATTACCAGCCTGATACTACCCATCTACATTTCCTTCTATTTCTAGTTATTGTGTAACTCCAATTAAATATTGTCGTAATTGCTTTCCTGTCCTGTCCTTAGCTGCGGGGCATAAAGTGATGTAAAAGTTACATCGAAGTTGTGCACGGGTAATGAAAAAGTTATAGCAATTGCATTATTATTGCTGATGATGATGATTTTTTATGACAAATCATTTATTTTTCTCACTAAAATTAAAGGGGATTGAAAAACAAATAGGAAACGAGCGGAACTTGAACCCGTACCAAGACAATGCTATGACCAACTGAGCTCTCATATCGCTGCTCACTATTTATCGAATTTCAAGTTCACTTTCTATGAGGTGCTTCTAAATTATCTGCCACGGCTGCAATGGGAGATAATATTGGTTATTTATATTACAATAGTGAAGTTTTTTTTTTTCTCTAACGTCATAATTTTTTTTCTTTTGCCTGCGTTTTATTGCGTAGGTCTAATTCTGCTTCATGCTCCAATTTTTTTTTTACTGTTCCGGGGTACAAAATTTCTTCACTATTGTAATCTATATACCCAATACTTTCTCCCATTGCAACCGTGGCAGATAATTTAGAAGCACATTATATATTTTACAAATTACTCAGCTCAGTGCTACAACTGAGAACTTTGCAGTGAGGGCACCAAAATGATATCAAATGATATCCTTATTTTTATTTTATTTTTCATTTTAAAATTACTCTGTATATAATTTACAGTATCAGATATTTTAAAATGTCTTGTATTTTTTTTTTCATTCCCAAAGTCAACTTAGGTTGGTTGTTTGAGATATAAGCTAACAAATATTAATTATTAAGACGATTATAATAAAGAACTCGCAAAAACAACTGACTCGGGAAAACAACTGACAAAACAAGTGAGTTGTTTTTGTGAGTTTCTTATTAAATATTTTTATTTAATAAGCAAAACTTGTGCATAAACATGTAAAAACATATTTAATCTATTCTAAGACGAATTCGCGGGAAAATCGCTACTGAGTTACTGATAAAATCCCTTCAAACGTCATTAAATAACCAGTCCAAAATATTTTCTCATTATCACTTTATAAGATATATGACGCGGAAACATAATTATCATCGTATTAGATCTTCAATGATTGATTACGCATTTCAGAAGCCAACGGTACTAAACGTTTTGAAATGAATGATCTAATATTATACCTAACTGCTTTTCCTACTGATATCTTACTAACTGATGTTTATCTAGTCAAAGTAAATGTTTTAGTAAGAATTAAAATATTTACTGTATAAGTTAGCAACTATTATAGTAGGTTAATTGAGAGGTCTTTGTTAAATCATCAATTCAAAAATTTGTTGTTTTGAAATTAGAATATAGACACATATTTTTTATTTTTTTATTTTTTCTTTCTTCAAACGAACTTTAAAAATGATGCCAGTGACAAATAAGTTAAACGCAAATAAAAAAAACAACTTTTATATATAATAATGATAAAAACGCGTATATTGATCACAAAAACAGATATTGTTATAAAATTATTTAGGTAACTGAAAAAAAAGTAAAATGCTCATTTTGGACCGAGTGGGATCCCTAGTAACATGGCATCGGATTTAGAAAATTTTATTAAATATTGTTTTGTGATAAATAAATTGGTCCTCACTTTAAGGGATGATGCTATTTCCCTATTAGTAGGTACCATTATAATTTAAACACCTGCCTACTATAGAAATTGCCCTAATAATGAAATCATATACCTAAAGCTTTACACCGGAATCGAACACGGTCTCTTTGAGTTGCTCACAGTCACTTAGACTAATGAGATTGTAAATGTTATAAAATGTTCTAATCATCGAGCATTGTTTAAATCATGAATGTTAATAAGTTCATCACATATTGTACTGGTACGGTTAGCAAAACCATTTTATAATTAGGTATATCGATTATTATACAGTTATAGCTTTTAATTGTTCTAAGATATTATTTTAATTATCCTGTGACAACACAAACTATTGGGTGTTCACAGCAAATAATTCCTCGGAATAGATAGTTATCTAGTTTAAAATTACGCTTTATTTTTTTCATTCAGACAAATTTACAATTTAACGAAACATCATTCAGCTTTATAGGTTGGAAAGTGATAATGGTGTCCCTCTATATTTGCAAGTGATAATTAATTTCTAATTCGCACATACTCCAGATAAAATAAATATTATAAAAAAGGTTTTAAGCATGAATGTGGCTGATTAAAAGGGTAGAGATAATCAAAACAAAAGAGAAATCAAATGTTGCGAAAAGAAGCAAGATATGACGGCTAATAGAGATAAGTGAAAGAAGAAGACCTATTGTACTGACCTTAATAAAATTAAAACAAGGACAGACAAAGACAAGACTACGACGAACATGATTTTAAGTCAGTGCTGCGTTTAAACCTGAGAGCTTAGAATTGTCAGCCTAACGATCATACCAGTAAGCTATCACTGCATATAACGGAATGTAGTTTAGTTAGTATAAATAAAATACATCGCCATTTTAGACAACAATAGCCCACGGGTAAGGCGCAAAGTTATCGTAAGGTCAAATCCTAGCCTGTTAAAATATTGTCGCGGCTACTACAAATATTTTTAGCCTAATTGACGCGTTGTATTGGTAATGTGATTGAAACAAATGGCCGCTTCCTATAGCCATAAAAGGAAGCCTCATTAATTTACAAAATTATTTCGTTTCGCTCTTTTCTAGATTCACGGTGAATATTTAACTTTTTAAGTCTATACTTACTATTTACCTTTGCGTATAATAAATATAGATTAAAAAGTTGCGAAATTATTTTTATTTATTTATTTTATTTATTTATACTTCATGTACAAAGCAGGTACATAAGGCGGACTTAATGCTTTGAGGCATTATCTACCAGTCAACCTTTCGTCAAATTCGCCATAATTTTTTGTTTAAATAATATATGTATAGTATATAGTCTATATATCGGAAAGTTATAGTTACATATATTTAAATATATAGGTATTGTTATAGTGCTTGCAACAAATGTTACACAAGTTTTAAAAGACTAAGGCCCATTTTCATCATTTACTTTAAAAATCGAGTTTAATAAAACTAAGTTCAGCTTCTTAAATTGCAGTTCTGAACTCAGTTGAACGCTTGATCCGAGTTCAATTGAATTGATCGCGTCGTTTCAGTGATGAAATCCGCTCTACGATTCTAAAACACACGCTTAAATAAGCTATCAATCAAAAACTTGATACATAATAACCTCATAAAGTTCATCCCTATTAACCAGCATAATTGCCAAAGAAAATTAATCAATTATTTATTTATCTTACAAACTTTTTCTCCGACTATACGCGTAAGCTGTCACTTCATTTACAATGAATGCCTTTTGTTATACTTTATCGCTCATCTATACAAACACTATGGCATTATGATTGCATCAGTGCAAATGTAAATATTAATATGTTGATTTTTATTGAGTAAGATTTTTTTGCTACCGTTCCTAATACGTGGGTGTTATAAGGACGTTCGTATAAATTTTTGTAGCATTTTTGACAGACAGTAGGGTAAGCTCATCTTATTCTGTGACTTTCGTAATTTGGTAGTGTTAACTTTGAGACCTACTATAAATTTCTGTAAGTGGAATTCAAGTAATAAAAAAGGTAATGCTACCAAATTAAAAGTGTCGCGGAATTAGATGAGTTTGCTATATACATAGTTGGTTTTAATTAGAATTGAACTCTCTGAAGTTGTTTTAGGATTAGTTTATGTTACTAATTAGACTATTAGTAAGACTGTTTGTCACCAGGCTGTATCTCATGAACCGTGACAGTTAAACAGTTGACATTTTCACAGATGATGTATTTCTGTTGCTGCTATAACAACAAATTATACTAAAAACAGAATAAAATAAAAACATGATTTTTTACCGTTTTTTGCTCAATAGAATAACGGCATATAATGTCTAATATTGTATAGAAATGGGACGGAATCCTTCGTGCGCGAGCCCTATTTGCTCTTGGCCGGTTTTTAAAAATAAAATTTGATTTTTTTTTCAATAGATCGTTATCAACATTATAATTTTTTTTTATCTATAAGTACATTTTTTTTGTTTCGGCTATTTTTTAATTATTCTTTATGAGATCCATTCCTTAAAATAAATTTTTATTTTGCTCTTTTATTTTCATTCTTATCAAGTTTTAACATCCTATTTGTTATAAAACCCGTTGCCGTAATTATTATTGTCTTAAGATTTAATTACTAATTCTACTTAATATCTAATTACTCTTTGCTGTAATTAATCTAATGCTCACAAGATTACCACAGAACCACAGAAAAGAAAATATAATAGACAAACAACGGAAAAAACATGAACATATCAGTTTTATTCTAGTAATTGAAGCAAGCGCATGTAAGTGACCAATGATATTATAGCATTATGGCGATTCTGGTTGCGCAGGCGACGTCGTATGGTGCATGCTATCGTTTGTATGACGGTGTAATGTTTCATTGTGGGGACAAGGATGGAAGATATAATATGGATGTGGTAGAATTAAAACCGAATTTGAATAATTATGTTTGGTGTTAATAAAATTGGTCTATTCGTGATCAAAAGAATATACTCCGGAAAACTATTATAGTCTAGTTCTAGGGGTATAGTTTTAGTAGTTATTGCAGGATTTTAAATTTATCAATTTAACTTGAGTAGATTTAAAAGAATATAAAAATAAAATTCATTTTAAGCAATTTTTTTATTTGAAAACATGTTTCGATCCAGTTGAATTTTTTGCTGAAACTTTGTAATGTTTTAATCCTTCATTTACCTACTTAATAATTACTTACTTTCAATTACTTAATCAATTACTCGTTCAATTACTTTGTTTCGATATTTCCCAAACCATATTCATTGATTTTATATCTTGAAACTTTGTAATGTTTTAATCCTTCAATTACCTACTTAATCAATTACTTATTTTCAATTACTTAATCAATTACTCGTTCAATTACTTTGTTTCGATATTTCCCAAACCATATTCATTGATTTTATATCTTGAGATAGCAGATTACAGCAAAGACTTAAGCCCTTTTATCTTTGTCATTAATTGACCAATTTAAATTATTTCTTCAGATGTTTTTTTATAAGTATTTTAGTTTTCTCTACGGTTATTTTTAAACAGTAGTTATATTGTATCCTATTACCGTTTTTACCGTTACCAAGGTACTTCGAAACACCACAAAACGTTTTCAATAACTTACCCAGTATGCTAACTAAATTCAAAATCGTGAAAGTACATTAAAGCCACATCCAGTAACTGGTAGCAACTCATTATAATTAAGCAGCTACGCAAGATTTATAAAATATGGATGCATTAGAAAGATTTATACGTAGAAGTGAATAATGAGATAGTGCTAATGGCTCTCGTGTAGCTCTTGTGCTGTGAAATTCTTAGATAACGGTGTTTAAGTTTTAAGTTAGGTTTAAGTTTAAATTTGAAATACTTACTTTTTTTAATCATCTTAATGCTGCGTGTTGAAATTAATATTCACTTACTTTAAAAAAAATAGTTATTACTGAAAATATCTGCGAAGCAAAATCTAAAGTTTAAAATTTTCATTGTAAGAAAACCTGGATTTAGTGCAAGATTTGAACTTACACAACCGCTCTGCCTCTCTCTGCTGCCAAATGAACTATTACTTTAAATCTTGTTTTGCTAAAGGGTTAGATAGCCACAAAGGGTTTTGCAACTAAATTAAATTTCGTATCAAAAAATAAAAAGTTCCAGGCCTCTGGAGTTGATTTTAAAAACTTAATTCCTGCAGAAGAATTTTTGAAAAAAAAAAAAACATGCCTACCAGGAATGACCAGAGACAATGAATGGGATTAAAGCCCAGTCAGACTTTCAATTCAGATGTTAGAAGGGACCAAGCAATCTCCACACGTACCTGCCTAAGTAAAGTAGTTTTTGTTTATTGTTATGACTAAGTATGAGTTGTCTAATACAAATTTTCTCACACATCAAACTTAATGACAGGCCAATTAAAATTAAATAACACTAATCCGACATCTATGTATCAAAAACCGACGCATTTTTTTTGTATGTATAACATAAAGGTGTAGTTTAGTTTTGGGGTCGTAGGTGGGTATTTATCCGTGCAAAAACTAAAATCCAAAAAAAAAATTGCAGAGGAAAATTAGTAAAACAGCAACCAATAGAAAGAACAACTCATTAGCCAATCTTCAATCGACAACAAATTCAATTTTTTTGCTTTTTGATCACGTCAGAGGGTGACGTCAGTTTACAGCGCCATCTATTCACCAAGTTATGAGATGCGTTAAAAAAAATGAATACAATAAATATCATGATCCAATATTTATAAAAATATGCAACAAAATTACATTAATTTCACGCAAAAATATCATTGAAACGTGAGAACTTGCACTTGTTATTAATAACTAACGCGACCCTCAGATATGACCATTGTAGACGAAACCCAAACGAATTCTCACAAAAAAAAACTAGTTAATCTAAACTACAGTTAAATCGGCGATTAACAAATAATCTGTAGCGCATTAGTGTCGCGTTTATCAAGAGAGATTATGTTATATTATGCGTTGCGCAAACGCAGCCGGTTCTGTATCGATACCGAGATTCTTTTCGAATTTCAAATGGTTACGGTTTTAGGAAGTTTAATTTAATTAGTAAGAAGAAATTAAAGAAAACTTTCTTAGGAAGAAAATTAAAAAAATATATTATTTAATAAGTTATAACATTTAAATAATTTTCGTAAAATATGTGCATATTATTAATTATATATTACCGGCTCCGTACCTTGGAGATGACGTAAAGCAGTTCAGTTCTGTCTGCGTCTGATCACTCTCCTGTTCAGTCATTTTGCCGTCCCATTAAACTAGGAAAGTGTGGGTATAGAGAGTGCACCTGTGTTTGTGCAACGCTTGCGCACTATAATATCTCTTGCGTAGTTGATAAACCTCTGTTGAGATTGGCCGCTGTGACTGAAGTTCAGTTAATAGGACATTATTAGGTATACTTAACGTAAAGTTTTATTTTTTTGCTTGGTTTTCTAAATTATAATATTCATGATACTTAACTTCTTAAATTTTTGATATTTCGCCTGAAAATTGTAAAAAAAAAAACATAGCTTGGCACAGTAAAAAGGTTTTCTAACTTTTAACTAAAATGAGTCAACGTTTATAGTGATCTTCATAGCGACCTGTATCTACTATTCCCATCCCTAAACATACAGTAGCGCCACATGTCCGAAACGGACAACTGTCGGCGCAAGCGCAACCCACACAACTAACGTTAATTTTCATAACAGGTCGCGCCGCCAGTTTTTCTTGTCGCCATGTTGTTTCGAAATGTGTTATTTTTTTTATAAAATTTCGCTTCAGGGTGTGTGGTGTGACTTGGTCGGATATTAAAATAGTTTTAATTTTGTGATTGGAAAAGAGATCGATGTACTTATGGAATATTTTGGGGATGATTTTGCTTCGTTGAACGACTAAGGCTGTGATATACTCAGAGCAAAATTATTTTGAATAAGCTTAAACTTACTTGCGCGTGGGTGTGGGTTCGAACCTGGCATGTACCAATGTGACTTTTTCAATGTCATATGTACTTTCTTAGTTAATCTATGACACCACTGACTAACGGTGAAGGAAAACATCGTAAGGAAACCTGGACTTTAATAGTCTGAAATCGCCAACACGCAGTGAGCTAGCGCGGTGATTAATGCTCAATCCTTCTCTGTATGAGAAGAGGCCTTTGCCCTACATTGGGACAGTTACAGGCTAATTTATTTATTTAAGCTTAAACTTAAGTAAATGATAAAAATAAATCAGAATGTATACTGTCTCACTACAGGGCAAAGGCCTCTTCTCATACAGAGAAAGATCGAGCACCACACGCAGTGAGCTATCGTGGTGATTAACGCTCGATCTTTCTCTGTATGAGAAGAGGCCTTTACCTTATAGTAGTATATTTATAGACCTATAACAACAATTACAGAAAATTTTAATCAAATGAAAACGTTATTTAAAAAAAATGGTTTCAAATCAATAAAATAAACTACTAAAATGCAATAACGCATTTATCGTTTTACTATCTAACAGTCGAATATTACGTGAATGTAGAATAACTGTTTTTGTTTACAATGTGATTGACCTTCGAATCATCACGTTGAGAGTACAGGCAAATAGACGGTGTTTTAACTTCATACCAAGGTACAGTAAGACTATTATCATGATGATGTACAAGCCATAAGCAGAAGCGGTTTACTGGTCTTTTTTACCGACCCTACATTATAGGATGAGCTTTTAAGACTATACATCAGCTACATTATGGAAATATATACCAGCACCTTCTATTTTTTCAGCAAAATTTATCAAGTTTATAAGGCCTTTAATTTTACTTAGCGACGCCGATGTCTAAACGAGGCTTTTATAATAATATATCTGCCCACTTGAGTAGATATAGCTAGCTTTGTAATGTGTGTTCACTGAACTCCAAAAACTCTGATTTTAAAAATATTTTTGTGTGTAATTAAGTGGCTTCCTTGTATGGTTTTAATTCACAATTGGACCCGGTAGGTGGCGCTGTGATAGCCAATGTTAGGGTAGGACAACGTCGAGACCGCTAGTACAAACAAAAAGATACGACAGAAAGATTATGATATAGGTATTACTTACATTAATTACAATCTCTGATTAATTTTAAAATTACTAACTCAAAAACTAGAGCCCTAAAGTCTCGCTATAAGTTTCTAACTTGGGCCAAACCCCATCAATTTTAGAATCGGACCCTCACGTCAATTAGCGGTAAGTCTCATCACCAGTTTTTGAGCCACATTGAGATAATTCTCTTCACCGTTGCGAGTGTTTATAGCGCGGTTTGTACCCGCTGATTTTGTGGCCTCATTGTGCTATGATTCCATGTGGCCACGAAATTAGAGGTGATATGTAATTATCATAGAGGTTTATGAATTTAGAAGATTATATTTAAATGTTATATTCAATTTTGAGTTCTGAAACCTCTTTAAATAAATACCTTTCTATATAAATCACTTATGTAAGTACTTATAATAATAATATCTTTCAAATAGAAACTAGCCAACTACGCAAAAGAATATTATATAGCACAATTGAGTGTCCAAGCGCAGGTGCGCACTTTTTTTTCACACTCAACAGACTGACTACAAACGACCAGAGAGAGATCAGGCGTAGGCCTGACGGCTTTACTAACTCTACGAGATACGAAATAACTGATAATTAAAAAATTTGATAGCCTTGTGGTATGACCGTTGCCACTGCCAAGCCAAAGGTCGTAGGTTTGAAACCCTGGAACACACCTCGGAATTTCCGGTCCGTTCGTTTTGGAGCTACGATGCCACAGACGGACACACAGACACATGAAACTCAGAACACAACTGGATTTTTTTCTTAATATTTTTTATGGCTTTGAAAATAATGTTCACTATTCTGTTAATGATTTATAGCTCGTGAATCATGAACAAACGAATAAAAAAAATGAGACAAAATCTTGAATGGTTTTTTTAAAATATGGAAAAGAAGACAATCCGCCAAAATGCAAAACATTAAGTACCTTTTAGTAATAAAACTACTATTGTAGTATTTATAGCTTAAAAAAACCGTTCAAAATATCTATGATTAAAAAAATAAATATGATTATTTTTCATTAATTTTACACCGATTTTTATTACTAGTCCACACGAAAATCGTAAATAGTTTCTATTTAACCAAAATTGAATCATTCATGTTAAATTATTGCTTGTAAAAGTCTAAATAACACTTAAATAAGCGCCATTTTGTTATTTTTCGCGTGACGTGACTGACATCTCGGCGGGACGTCTGATCGAAACATACATAATTAGGTATTTTGTGTAATAATCATAAAATTCGTCCATTTAAAATATTTAAATTGCTAGTTTAGTTTTATATTTTAAAATGTTCGTAGTATTGTCAAGTTTTAAAAGCGTTACGGACCTTGAGCTTATTTTTTACGCGTGGAAAACCATATATATAACCCCACACCACAAAAAACAATGAAAGAAATAAAGAAAGAAAAAAAATATATTTTGCAAACTCACAAAAGATAACAAAAAAAAAACAAAAAAATGTGGATGTGGATGTGTGAGGCCAAAATATGGCCTAAAATGAGGGGGTTATGTCCGACTCGCACAGACTAAAAACCTCAGTCTTCCTCAATAAACCTCAACTAAAACCTAAAATGCAGTATTCACTACTCACCGCGTTAAGAGCCAGGCTTCAATCCGTAACGCGGCCAAGTCCTACCAATCCATCATCAACAACGGGGGTATTTTTAACACGACACGAAAGCTTATGATTTTTATGTTTAATTTATAAGTAGAAGAACAAATTTCAAAATTAGAATAAATCTATCTATAAAAAAAATGAACAAGCAAAATTACAAACAATACCAAATAAAATAACATGTAATAATTTTTTTTAAGAATCTTTATTAAATTATACAATAAAGAGATCCACTGACGATACTTTCATCCGTTGCTGCATTTTAAAATTTGCTGTTAACACAAGCATTCGGATGCATCCATTTGGATAGACAGACAGACAGACTTGTATACTTTTGCAAGCTATCGTAATCCACAATAAATTATTATAATAAAAATAAAATGCAATATGATTAAATTAATAATAGCGCGCCCACGTAAATGTCATATTTTAAATGTCATAAAATATAAAGGTGTGATCACATCATTCAAAAAATGGTATAGCTTTAAAAAAAACGATTTAAGTAGGTACCTATCTATTATGAGAATTATTTATGTCGACTATGTACTTGCAAATAAGTATGTACTTTCGGATAAGTCAAAAGTTGCGCAAAAAATCAAGTAAGTACAAATTATGTCACAGTTGCATATTGCTTGTAAATTATTAGTGCCTTTATTTAAACGAAATAATTTTGTAGGCAAATTTTTGTAGATTATACATACCTCCACAAATGATTTAATTTAAACAAAGTGCTTTTATAGCTACAAAAAAATCATTAAAATCTTTATTCTCTCACGTTGATCACAATGAGTCATCATTTAATCATCTAGGTATTAAATCCTACACAATATGCCCCAGCCTTAATCCTAACAAATAAATGTCATAATATATTTTTAATTTTACACCCAAACGTTCAACTTTGTCACTCGATGACACCTCAAATCGAATGTAACTCGATATATTTAAAAAAAGAACACCGTATTCACTCAACGAATTTTACAAGTCTTTGGAACAAAGTTTGGAAATGTAAATAATTCTTGGGGAAAACAAACAAAATGACAGTCGCATACGCAAGTGTTTGTAGTGAATTTAAGCGAATACAGTTGGCGATAAAAGTGTCTTTTTAAATAAATGTTCATTGTTAATTTTCTTCATACTTATTTGCAATTAAATGTTTGGTTTTTATTTAATTTTGTTATTTTGACATTGAAAATGTGAAAGAAAATACAAGAAATAAATAGGTATATCTTATAATATTGCTGTCAATTAAACAACATTTTTATTAAAAAATATTTTTTTTGACACCTGTTTAAAAAAAAACGTATACGCGATTATAATTATCCGTTCAACAAATCAGTTTTAAAATGTTTCCTTATTAAAAAAATAATACTAGGTATTTGAACTACGGATAAGAAAAAAAGTGCAGTTTCAATGTCTCTTAATATTAAGGTCAATGTATAAACGACAAAAAAAAAGTCAAATAACAAAAATATGTAATTCCAACCGATTTACAAAATAACCAACAAAGTAATCACAAGTTTACAATTATTTCTGTTACCTAACCTACAGTACAGGCGATATAACATTGCATGACGTCAGCGAAGGAAAGAGACAGCAATACCTATGCTTATAACTCACTTCAGGTACGCATCATTATATCGTCGTGTATATTAATTAATTAATCAACATTCCTAGCCCTTTCCCACAATAAAAAGCTATAAAAAATTATAACTAATAAAACCGAACAATAGTTGAAGCTCAGCGATGATCGCCAGTGATCGCACGCAACCGCAACGTACGCATCGCCGGCGCATCAACCGATGATACCCGATGATCTCCGAAGCGAGGTATCGGGTGTCGCGGTTCTTCCGCAAACGCATTCTCACAGCGTATGTTGACACGCCTTGACACTTCACATGCAACAACTGTAAAATTTATTGTATTTACTTTTATTGGTTGATTGAGATTTCATTAATTGATATGAGTGTAATTCAACAAGATGCAGGGTTCAATTTATGGACTCAAATGTTTTATATGTATGGACTTGACAGGAGGCGAGCTTATTGCCATAGCACGGGCATAATTCTTGACTTCAGGCCGCTTCTGATAATTACCATCACAAACCACAATAACAATTTGCCAGACCTGGGATTTGAAATATTAACAATATTAATAGAATGCTAACATAATCTATTCCACACCAGTAAGCCCGCGAACTCCCGTGCAACTCATTGACATGCCGCGACAGTTTACATACTCGGGCGCATAACATTCACATGTTTATCCTTCTAAATTCCACCCACACAAATGATTTTAATACTTTTTGAACGTTTAACTGTGTCTTGTTGAGTGAGGTGGTCTTGAGGTTTAGTGTCGGGTGTATTTCTTACCATTTTTACCAAATTATAAGTTTTTTAAGCAAGAAGTTGATTTATATTTCTTTTTTTTTGCATTTATTCACAAACTACCCCCAGAATTAGCAGTTTCATTTAGTTCTAAAAATAAGCTAAATTATCTTGAAGTTACTTTCATACAAAGTACTTTTGTCTCATTAGAATTTACCTTTTTAATTACTCATGAGAAGGCACGATAAAACTTTTCACAGCCATAAAACGCTAATTTGTCGCCTGCGAGCAATGAAACTCTTTTCATTCCTAGTTACAGCGCAAAATTCACTTCCATAACAGGGTGGACAAAAATGTCTCAATGCAAAAAAAAAAACAAATAAAAATTCAATCTATTTTAAAGACAATAAGATTCCAAAAACGAAAGCATCAGATTTCCACCCAGATACAGAACTTAGTGTTGGTAAAAACAATAATATAATGCCTTTTAATTCTTTAAATTAAACCTTCGATATAAATTGCGAAGACAATGAAATGTTTAATGAAACAGGAGGTAAAGGTCAACTCGAGGCTGTAACTTCAATTAAAGAAATAAGCGATGAGCTGATGTCGAAAACTATTTATTTTAACGATTCGGATATTGGTGCGCTGTTCCTAGATTATTATAAACAAACGACAAGACATGGAAATTCAATTTATAAATGCTATTTGTTAAATGATAACGAACATTCATTGCTTATACTTAATTTAATAGAATTAAATTGAAACACATTCTGAAACGTCCAGTTGTTAATAAAATTTATTGGGATATTGAATTGATTTGATGACATTTTTACCACACATAAATATATTTAATCAAAATGTTTGGCATTCCACTCGATTATTAGCTTTTGAAAAAGTCAATCCTAACTATATGTTTGAAGCTACAATATAGTTTAGTTTCAAATAAGAGTGACGCTAGTAAATATTCTAGGAGTACAAAGTTTTAAGATAACGAAACAAATACGATATCTGGCAAAATTTCGTGTTTGCTATTTGCTCTGACTTGGGAAGCAAATATTTGAAGTCCATACAGAGACATGTCTCAACATTGAATTCCAAACCAATAGCTTCGAAAACTGATGGTTTAACCACTGTGACAGTAATTTAATCGCAATAAAAATATTTCTTACGCAAATGAATCGTACTATAATACTTTGTGTAGTATTGCTAGCATTTATACATAAAAGAGATACCATACATTTACATACCTTATTGAAAGGAATTTAAAAGCGCAGTCAGCTAAAAAAAGCGCTTTACTAAATAGTTATTGAGAAGCTACTAAATTGAACTGACCATTCATTCCAAGGAAAGTAAAGGCTTGAGATTTTAAAGTTCGCTCTAAATACCATCAATTAAAACCAATTACAAAAGAAAGTGATAGTCCCAAGTATGCAGGTCACAATTTCTGATTCATTTTTTAATTATCCAGAATTTTTGTTTTTACCATTTTGGACTTTATATTCTGGTGTATAAAGTTGGGGCTTCATTGGTACAAAATTGTCGCTGTTGAACTAATGGCACTACAAATCCTCAGCAGTCCAAGCCAGGTATTGTCCTCTGAAAAGTTTATTTGCTCCTTACACCACTGTCGTCCGATCGCCTTTTTACTTTTATCTCAGACAATTTTTAAATGGTTTATGTTTGATACCATTATTGTGTGCCAATCAGGTTGAATTACAATGTCCTTTACCAACGGCCGAACTGAGTAAGAATTTCTTTATTATTTTTGTTACAAATCATTTTATTTTATGCCTTTTTTAGTTTTAAAGTAAACAAGGCAGCTGTTCGCTTTATTTAGATGAGCCAGTCGAATGCGTAAGTTGAATTTAAATAACTCGTGTTTGAATTTACGGATGGTTGGGGACATGGAAAATTGTGGTGCTTACCTTATTTTTTTATTTTTTTTTTGCTGAAATTTATGTCTTTAGTTTTGTCAAGTTTACTTAAAGGATTCTAGGAAGAAACTTCTGGCTTTATCTTGTTTTTGTCATTGTTTATTATGTGAAATGGTGTCGAAAGTTGGAAAACAAGACTTAGGTACGAACTTTTTTCGCAAGATACTTTATTTAATTTCATATTATTAAAATATTGCATTGTAAGACATCATTACCTACACATAAATTATGCAACATAACCTGTATTTGATAATTACGGCTAAGAAATCAGTGCGACAGGATTTGAATTTTTGTGATCTATCTAACCTGTAAAAAAATGTAGTTAAAAACTTTAAATCGTCACTCTAATTACTTATTTATTCACTTTTAGACATAACCATTAAACAGACACCATTTAGTTTTTTTTTTGTGGATTTTTTTTCGTATCATCTCATCCGTATTAGTTGTTTTTTCAAATTTTCTTATTAAATAATTATAGACACCATTTAGGTTAACTTCATTTAAGACAATTTTTGCACGACCAAATACCAAATATTTTCTCAAACGTGCCTCCCGTTGACAGAGACCCCTTCGATCAATAATCTGAACATTAGCGGCACATAAAAGTCACTAATTGAGATATCCCCAACAATTTGAACTCAACGTTTTTAAAGTGTTAAGTAGTGGCTCGAGTGTGCCATAAATCTCATTGTTGGCACTCTTATCTCTCTTACTGAGGTAGCCGATATGGGTGTTGGCAGTAAAGAAAATTTAAATATAAAACGTAGTGTTGCAAAACGATCCAGCTTATCTGGATCGGTCATATTTTGAAGTATGTGGAGCGGTTCCACTTTAAAGATAGAGCCAGATGGCTACATCAGTTTTATTTTTATATTTTTAGTACAATGAATTATTATGTGAAATATTTTTAGTAAGTGTTATTAAGACACGATGAGTGCAATTTAGATAGCTTTTTCTAGAGCTGAAATAACTTGCTGAAACATATTTGAGTTAACAACACTTCTCAAAAAACTGATTGACAGTTGTAAAAAATAAAAACAAAATACAAGTACCTAATATTTGACATGGATCACGGTTTTATCACAGATTACCACACCAATCGCACAAAACTAGTTAGTAATATATGAATAATGAACATCATTTCCTCTTTCCCGAGCCAAGGTGATAATTCAAAGCAAATGACAAAGTTGACGTTGAGTGAATTCTAAAAATGTCACTTTTACATCACATAAAGCAAGTTATCAAAGTCAGTGCCGATATAAATAAAGATACTAAAGATTACAGAATCACTTTAGTTGAGAAAGGGATCATCGTGTGTGGCACTAATGTAAGGTAACGACTTATCAGACATCTCTTCATTAAAAACTTAAATGTGAGATCGCTGCGACTGTTTCTGAATTCTCATTGATGGGAGCCCACAGGTTTCTGTGGATACTACTGACTATAGACAGGAATCGGCTACACGATCAAAATAATGGCTAAGGGTAGCTAAAGTAGTTTTAAATGCAAATTATTATCTTTATAAAAGTTTTTTTGAATTGTTGATCTTTTGTTTAATAATTTTATGCCTACTTTTACGTAATATTAACCTTGGTCAGATAAATATACCAATAAAATAAATTCTAGAAAATTATCATCAATCTCGTCAGGAAAGCAAGGATGCCTCTCTACGAGAGTTTGCATGCAACGTTGAGCACATCACTCAGCAACTGAATCGTATTCTCAATAATAATAAAGTAAGCCCATCTGTTTTTGGGATCTGTACAAATGTTTCTGAGAACGTTGCGTGTCCCCTTAATGATCTGAATAAGAGTAAATGTTTTAACAAAAGCTTTCTAAGGTTTAATTATGTTGTATTGGGTGAAAGTTTGGAATCTGGCAGTTTAGTGATGTAAGATATTGCAATAATTCATTAAAACATTTATGAGTTGGACTTTGTTAAAGATTGACAAAAAATACAACAGAAATATTTTTGCATAACTTTCAACAATGCTCGTAAATTGATATGGGTATATCAATCGTTCATCAGTCAGAATCGTTAATAGCTATGTAAAGATCGTGTTAACATGATGAATGTGGCAACAAAAAACGTGATACGGACGTTGAAAGAAAAAAACTTTTTTGCAATAAGATTTACTGACCACAATATGATTCAGTATATCGATACCGGAAATATGAAATAACGTAAGGGACATTTTGTCGAAAATGAGTTATATATATCGTTGGATTCGGAATTTCTTGGTCTATCGATTGGTATATTTAAATCCTCGATATCTCAAAAAAAATGTCTCTTACATTACATATTTTCCGTAGGTCTAGACCATTTTTTTTCTAGAAACTGGCTGTATATGACATTTTAAATTAATATTTTTATAAAAGCTAATGTAAGCCTCTTTACTCACAGTACTTGGTATTTACATTAAAAATAAATCGAGTACATTTTACAACAGGTCACTTAGGTTATAGCATAATTTGAGATGTTTTAAGCATTGTTTTATACATTAGTGTTCCGTGAGAAGGTACAAATATCATGTCCCTTACATTAAATTGTGCCTCAAATTATCAAATCATATTGACCCTTACGTTAATTTGTCAGCATCGAAAACAAATTGACCGTCCTTTACATCACACTGGATTGCGTGATCCGTACCTACTATTCCTCAAAACATATATCAAAACGAACTATAATAATAAGTTTTTAAAAACCGGGCAAGTGCAAGTCGGACTTGTTAATAGCAATTGTGCATGAATAATTAGGTAACGCATGGTACCTATCAATTTTACAGTTTTATGTTTTTTTGTTCACGATAAGTGTAAATATCTGAAACTTAGTGTAGGTGAATGAATATCTGAAACTTAGTTTTAATATTCCTTGAAAATTTTGCAAGCAAATTACTATTCTAATTTTATTGAGAACTATTTCAGTTTTTTTTTGGCCCACAAACTTTGAAAATAGAGAGGGGGGTTTTATTACAAAAGTCTATTAAATATTTAATAAATATTTTCTTTATCTTTAGAGCAAACTCTTTGAAAATGATACCCATCATAATACATAATCCTGAAAAAAAAATATCATCCCTACTTTACATGGTGTAGCGAGGCGAGGCTCCCTCAAATTAATATTTTTATTTTGTTTCATAACTTTCTCGGCGTTTAATTGGGTGTATTAATGCCGAATTGCAGCTTTAGCTATCATTGATATTCGGTGACAGACAGTTGGACACACGAACATAGTTTCTGGTTCTACTACAGGACCCCAAAACTTCAAATAAATCATTTTAGAACTATGACGAGTCTACTAAAACGGAAACTATGAAATGAAATTTATGTGTAACGAACCTAAATCATTAATTGCTAAATAAAGTTAGGTACCTACATCGTAAAAAAAACCAATGACTGGTAAACCCCAGCTGAGTTAGTGAAAATCTTTCAACTGTCAATGGAGAAAACTGATTGTACGATGTTAACTGTTCTTTCCTTACGTAATAGTAATCACTCTGCATGATTAGATTTAAAACACTTCGCCTACTGCCTGGTGTGACAAATAATTGCCTATTTATTCCAGTCTGGGTTTTTTGCATTGTGATTTGTGAAATTATATTTATGTAACTGCACCCACGATGCAGAAAATCCTAGTGTGGGCCGTGGGCATTTTTAGAGGCAGAAATCAAAAACTCTAGCTTTGTCAGGATAAGATTTTTGCCAAAACAGACGCTTCATGTAGCGTAAAAGTCACGTAAATGAGTAAGATGTAAGATGTAATAATCATTCGGATGGTTCCCATCATTATAAGCATCCCAAATCTTTAATATTACAACCATAAAAATCCCAAGACTTCTAACAAAATTCCAAAATAAATGATTATGTACCATAAAATTAGCAATAGGTAATTCTGTTACCGGGTGGAGATGGAGACCCATCCACCTACTATCTCGGCAAGAAAAAACTGTTATGCATGTAAAATAATGCCGGCTACCATCATATTCGTAATCAGTGTAATATTAGTGATGGACATACACTTAATTTCTTGAAAGTTAAAATAAAGGAAATAAAAGAATTTTTGCAATAACTGAAGCGATAGCGAAGTGATCTAATGATTGTCCATTGATTTTTATACGTTGCTCTCTTCTTGCTCTCTACAAACTGAAAGACAAAGAGCCGTTGTTTTATCGTCATTAATTCTGTAAGGAATATATTTATATTTTGTTATTTGTGCTGACTTAAATTTATTTTACATTATTTACTCATGTATTAATATAATTAGGTATGTTTATGATTTGTGATGTGCAAATGCACAGGGTCACAGACAATATTAGGATCGGATAATATATGATTCGGGTATTTCCTGGTATACCTTTATGATTCATTATAAGGCGAAGGAATTGGCTCTTGATAGGGAAAGCTGGAAGAAGCTGCATCGACGAGAGCTCTTATATTGATGATGATGAATATCATACGCATCTTTAGTAAGTAGTAACTCATTACACATTACCACCTACTGGCTACTGTTGGTGTCAAAAATTGTATATAAGTTTTCCTAATTAAATTAAAGTAAATTCGTACTAATTAGATTCTTATTCCTATAAGATAGGAAGGTAATTCTTTACAATACAATACACTGGATGGATGGATTTGTTGATTTTGTTTTTTTTATGAGAATTTTATTTTTTCTTTGTACAATAAGTCTAATTTTAGTAAGCCAAAATAGCATTTTTTTATTGTGTTTTAAAAAAGAATTTAATTATGTTGTACTCACAATAATTCGTGAGAGTAAATTGCGTTTATAAAAAAGGATTAGTGAGTACAAATAAAAGTTTTGATCTATTTTATTCGTTAAGTTTTTATCCTTTTATGTCAGTAAATAGTTTTAACTATGACATAGGCAAGTAAGGGTACAAATACTGTATAAAATTCAATTTTAAATTTGTTAATAGCATAAGCAATAAAGATTACACCATTAAGAGACCTTTACTTTGAAAAACTCTAAATGTTTATTTCCTTTAAGGTCCCATACATCAATGCTGTACATTTACATCAAAAAAATTATTAACGTATATCACCCGTATTCATTATTATTTACCGTAAGGGACATGCTATCTTTAAAACTATAGATTTTATTGTTTTTTTGCTATTTTAGCTTCAAAGAATGAAGAAATCTAAGAAACTTTGTCCTAGACACTTTTTACATAAAACATATAGTTAAAAAAATATAGTCCGATTTGTAAGAAAAATATCTTATTTTTGCTCTCCTGAAAACCTTAGTTTTGTCCCTTACGTTATTTCATATTTCCAGTATCGATATTTTGTACAAATAAAAAACATATACTGGTAAATTCAAATAAGGATAGGCGATCTGTTTCATTTAAATTTTAATCCTGATATTACCTGTTATATAACATTAAAATGAGTATCTAAACGTCTCAATACCGAAGCAATTTATATCAATGATTGACCAACAATGTTAATAAGACAAGATACAAGAATGAAGCCATTAGCGGAATCGCTAAAACTAACACCGTTTCGCGATCTCATAAATCACACACCAATTTGGACCTTACCATTAACTTGTCAGAGTTGAAACTTCTTAAGCATGTATGCGAACAATTTATCTTAGCATTCGACGTGGATGCAATTAATCAAGAGCCAATGTCACGTACGTAATATAGCCGAGGTAAAAGAGAAAAAGATGATTTCAGGCTAATTATCTTTGATGTTGTTATATTTTTTTTTGCCACTTAACACCTACAGAGGCAATTTGTCGCTTGTTACGTTACGCTATTGAATTTTCGGGTTCCTTCATTGTGACTACCGTCTGTGAAGCAAGTTGATTTATTTCGCATACGTCCACTACTCATTTATCATCGTTCGGTTGTATTTAGACTGTTTATTTTTATAATGAGCTCTCGAAAAGGTCAATTTTGCGTTTATATTTTTTTTTTCTTGAGACGGGGTGTTTATTTCTTCTTAAATACGTTTAAGATCAGTTGTCGTGTTCGCAACCTGATCTCATTATTCGGGACATGTAAGAGAATGGAAGTAAATACTTGGGTGAGGACCGAATGTGTGTTTAAGCTTGGAATATCTCGCTCATTATTTATATCTACTTTGAGAACAACGTCTTCAAGCTCATTTGTATTTTTAAATATAACATTGATAAGTTCCCAAAGCTATAATTAAATAAATAATTGAAACCAAACATTAACTTTCTAGGAACCACTTAGATTTCCCATTTCACTGCAACTGAACATTTGAATATACTGGTATCTCTGCTATAATGTTCCTAATGTCCCGTAACTTCCTATAGCTGTAAGACCTCACAAAACCTTGATCAATTCATCGAATTAAATACCTTTAATTAATTACGATCGCTATCTTAGCTGGGATTGTGGATGGCAATTAGTCGTAGTAGGGATCCTTTGTTAGAATTAACATGACGGCTGCAAGTTTCCTGTTTTAGCTACCTTCTAGTATTACAAGCATTGAATGGTGTTCTCGATGAAGGATTCTGGTTTTCATGAATATCTTTAATGTGATAAGATCGGTTGTACAAACTTGGACAGTATAGTGGAAAGGTATATTAATTTGTTTTATTCCAAGATGCCATCAGTCGATGCTGGTTAAAATATTAGAGAAAAATCGTTAAGTCTGAGTACGTTTGTATTTTACGCAACAATGCAAATATTATATTGTAATTCTTTTTTGATTTGTAAAAATAGTTTAAATGAAATCATGGCATATCACTTAAAGCTAGGACAAGAAGAAACCGATTGCCTAGAAGCCGTAAATCATCTCTGTGCAACTTTTAATTGTGAAATATCACCTACAAGAACATTTTACTGTAACGTGTACCTTGTAGGCGATGTACTAGTAACCTGCCACTTATAAATTACCGTCATATTTTGCGTAAGATACATTTGCAAAGGTGTCAAGTGAAAGGCTACATACTTTTAGTACATTTTTGAAGTTACTTTATAGTATTACCTAGATATTATCGAAGATGTATTTTATCACTTTACTATTACAACTAACCCAAAAATTTAACCACTGAACAAGACGTTATTTTATGATTTATAAATTTTGAACTCTTAAAACTACGGTGAATTATTTGTAGCAAAATTTAATATTATCACCTTTAGATGGCATACTTTGCCCAGTAATTTTCGAAACCAGCTTTTTATAAAACATTGTCATATTTTCTTCAAGCTTCAACCATGTTTCGTTACCGTAAGATAACATTTTTTTTCATCATTAACGTATATTATCGTCTTTTACAGATGTCAGCGATCGATCCTGACTGTGGTGTCAACGCTATCGTCAACTACACCCTCGGAGAAAGCTTCGTCAAGCCACAGTTTACCGTCAAGCCTGACTCCGGCGATCTCTGTGTGTCAGCTCCCTTGGATTATGAGACCCACAGCGACTTTGAGTTTCCTGTCATTGCTACTGATAGAGGTAGTGTATTTAGCTTTAGTTATCAGAAATTTATTAGTTTTATTTTATCATTGCGTTGTTTTAACCTATCTTCTGTCAGATAATGATTTTGATTCCGCGCAAAGAAGTAACTGTAAGTTTAAAAAAAACATCTAGCCGCTTCAATATACAGACGCCAGCAAATCTAGCTCCTACAATCTGTCAAATTTCAATAATAGATTTTCATCTTTCTCGTTAAATAATAAAGTTTAAAGTTGATTGGGAAATTTTGACAGTTTCGGGTAACTTGATGTGCTGGCGTATGTATAGTAGGCAGTAAAAAAGATTGTCAGATTTTCTATACTAATAAGAAGATTGTATCGCATATCATTGATTTTAGTATTGAAACTAAGGCATAAGAACCAAATACATTCTTCCATACCGTGTGGCTTACCTGTACCATGTTAATGCACCCTTTCACACGAATCAAACATTGAGCACCGACGACGCTTGACGCTTTGTTTCTATTTTGCAAACTGTAAAAACTCTTTCTACAAGCCCTAGTCCAGTGTATACTCACCTTTAAAAATCTTTGTCTTCTCATTATCTATTAAAACAATAACAGTAGTCTAATTAACTGTTACAACCATTTAATATTAAGTAGCAAGCTTTTTATGTTGCCATTAATTTTCAACTACCGCCAAAGCAGTACCTATTTATGCAATAGTATGTACATTTAGCTTAAGTGGGTTAACTACATTCCCTTTGTAGACCTTTATTAATTTTCTAATAATTAGCTCGATGCAATATTCTAAGGTGCAGGTAAATTGTCTTAACGTAAATTATAATACGTATTTACTGAATTTATTAACATTCAGCCAAGCCTAAGTTCTTCATTTTTGTTTTCAAATTCTTATGTAATAATTTTCATGTTTTATTCAAAGAAATTTATTATAACTATTTCCTAGCACTAATGACCATTTTATTCCCAACGTCAGTTTTATATACAAAAATACCTATTTTAAGTATCCCCAATTTCTTATAAAGATCAATCACATTGATTTATTATTATCAATTAAGCTGTCAATACAATTACATTATCAAACAGCACGGAGAATTACGAAAATCTTTAATAGTATCCACGATTCGCGGCGATTCCGAAGCCCCATCACATTGGTTAGCCCGAAATAAATTCCGCCGATGTCTGTCCGAGGTCCAAAAGTCGACCTCACTGATTTATGTGCAGAGAACTGTGCAACTATCACTTGGTGTTTTTATTTCCTTAGCTTGAGCGGCTACTTTGTCTTTCGAATTGGAATTTTCGTGGATTTTTTCCAGTTTTTTAACGCTGTGACGACTGTGTTCGGTTTTCGAATTTGGTAATTTTTAATTTGTTATATTGAACTGAGTCTTTTAGTTTAAAATTATTCTCTCCTTGGTTCGATTCAATTTTAATCTCGTTGATGGTGAAAATAAAACTCTCAATCTTATGATTCAATAAATAGATGATAGCACTTCTTAGCTTTTTATAAATTTCTAATGAAAGTTTCTTAAAAGACAAATTTTCAATCTTCTGTCAGTAGGTATTATTAGTTTATGAAGTTTTCGATGAATGGAATATTATAATTTACGAGCTAAAAGTTTTATCGTAATGGTTAACAGTACTTTTAGTATTTATTAATATTTTACTGTTTTCAAGAAATTAGTCAGTACGTAAAACTTGTCCTACTGACCTTAATAATATTTATATATTATATTTTATTTCAATATAATATATAGTCATATGTATTGCATTTCATAGCCAGTTGTAAATATAATATTATTAAAAAAACAACTGTTTACAATCACATTACTCCAAACGCAGCGACAAACACATAAATCAACCACCTGCCAATTAGACATAGAATTACAAACAATACCAACAATCAATACCAATTATTTATTCGCAGGAGGCCTGTCGACGACCGCTATGGTGAAGATCCAACTCATCGATATCAATGACAATGTACCAGCATTCACAGTTAAGGATTACAACGTGTCTTTAAAAGAAGGACGCATTTCAAACGAACCGATTATTGCTGTGTCCGCAACTGACACTGATTCAGGAAGATTTGGGACAATTACCTACAGAATCGTAAATGGCAATGAAAATGATGTATTCAGAATTGATAGAAGTAGCGGTGAAATTTTAGTAACTAAACCAGCTTTAGTACAAGCTAATGGAAAATTTGATCTAGAAGTATCAGCTACTGATGGAGGTGGATTAACAGCTCCTCAGAATGCCGTAGTGCATGTCACAGTATTGCCTGCGGGAGTTGGATCAGCTCTCTTTGAAAAACCTCGGTACAATTTTCGAGTTAAAGAAGACGTCAGAATTGGAACGGTGGTTGGGAATCTTAAAGCTACTATTGGTGAAAGAGGTAAGTGTTTTTATGATGATGGAAAACAATAAGTACTAATTATTTTACATTACAGCGATTAATGTCTTTGCTTAAAGGTAAAATCGTAAAATTGATAGGTTCTCATCGAATAATTAAATGGAGAACATTAACATACGTAATAAAATTATAGTATAGTGTAATTAATAGTAGAATTAAAGTAAACAGTAGTAAACTCATTAATTACACAGATAATTAAGAGAAAAATAAACTTATAGAAAGTTTTGTTGAAATAAAACACGATCAGATACAAACGAATGACATCACTTGCAAATTCAAGGTGTCAGTTTGTCTTTATAACGACAATGCATATTATTCTTTATAGACCATTGTCATCCTCTTTTACCCTTTCATAGTCCGTTAAAAAGCTGTAACCACCAGAATCACCGTTCAAAGTACCTACAACTCAATGATACTACCGATGACCGGTATCACCTAATAGCTTCATTCTGCTTTAACAAATTTATTGAAATCGTGCGCAAGTGGTATCTATTCAAATTAAAAGCGTTTAGCGTCTCTTTGGAAAGGTAACTGGGTTAGGTCTTGAGTATAAAAGTTTAGTATACTGCGCTTTACGATGTTATCTGATATTTTATAGAAGTTTACAGTCTATGATAAATAAAAAAAAAAACAAATGAAAAACAAAAAAAAATCCAATACATTCCAATCATTCTTTTCTATAGGTATCGTATCGTTGATGAACTAGGTATCACATTTTAAATCATCGGTAGGCCTATGACATGACTTTGGATACCGTTAAAAAATCTCTCAGAGAAGCTGGTTTTGTCACGATGTTTTTCCTTAGCGTTTTACCAAGTGATCATTAATGTAATACACGATTAAATTCAAAAAGTCTGAGGTACCGTGCCTGGGTATTGAGCTTACGACCTTTAACTTGGTAGTCCAGCGTTCTTATCACTATCACCGTTTGCTTGCTCAGGTTAACAATAGAAAAAAAAGTCTTCCCAGTTTTTCGCTCTTTGATTGTACTACTAAATATCATATGATCGTGTGATTGAAATAAAAGTTTTAATATTCTTATTATATTAAAATTAAGATATATAATAAATAATGTAATTATATAAATTTGACACCATATGTAACTAAAAATTGTATGCAAAATCGCTCGCCGCAATCTCCAAAATCGCTTACAACAATCTCGTGCCTTACACCAACAGCTAAAACGCTAAGATGCCTATACCGCAGTACGTAATCGCCCATTGTCTTAGCAGAGATCACGAGCTGATGCCAAGCGGTGGTGCATACACTTGGCAACTTTTATGTGCTCTTTGAATTGCTGATGTGCTGGTTCGGTATGAAAGGACAAATAATTTACACGGCAAATGCTGTTACATATTATTGTTAATGGAAGGTACTGGTTTGTGTGCTTGGGAACTGGAATTTGGTTTCAAATAGTTTGTCATTTGTTTAAAGACGTTTCTATTTGGGGTTTCGTAGTCCTGACAAGTAACCCTTATAGTATCAGTCTGTCTATGTCCGAGGTTTTAATAAAAGACCATCAGTACTAGAAAGCTGTAATTTCGTAGGGGTATGTATATTAATTACGCCGACATAATGGTAAAATATTTTATTTTTATTTTCTCCCGTGGCTATGATCCCGTCGTTTTAATTTTTATGGAAAAAAAATACTTCTAATATCTCACTTTATTTCTATGCAAAAAATCACGTCAGTTCATTGCTCAGTTGCTGCATAAAAGATAGACAAACTATCCAACGCACTTTCGCATTTATTACTGACGCAACGACGCCAATTATAAACATATAATAAAAACGCTTTTATTTTCAATATTTATTTTAATTAAATAATAAAACTTTACGATACGTAATCAATAAATCTGCACAATAACCATTAAAATATATTAGAATTTATGTCTATGTTTACTTAGAAATGGCCGTGCATCACACCGTTGCGTAATGTGAAAAGAATTTGTATTTCAAAATATTAGATTTACTGCAAAAATTCCTATCACAGTGTTTATGTGACCAGTTAACATCGTAATTATTTAGCTACCTGTGTAATTTTCTCATATCCTAGAAGCTGGAAGGGCTATAAGTTTATATCAGTACGCAGAACTTGACACGTGCGCAGTTATTTACTTAAATGGTTTCAGTGACTGTGTAAGTTATTTTATTTTTATGTAGAGATGAGTTGGCGTCGAGAACTCGTGATTAATGCTCGATCCTTCTCTGTATGAGAAGTGGCGTTTGCCCTGCAATGGGACAGTTACAGATTAATACAATACTATAAAAAAAAAGTGATGTAACAACGTTGATTAAACACAATTTACATAAACATTAAATTTTGTAACAACGCAATTTTTTTTAAATAGGATCAATAAAACTGATTTTGTTTATTATTTATGATTAAACCAAAAAAGCTTGGAATATCTATATCTACAGTTAAATAAAATAAATATATAAAATAAACAATCTAAGCTTGAACATTTTACGCAACCCGTTAGCGATACGCGGATATTAATACCTTTATAAAACCGTATCATAGCAACCATGATTGATTGTTTCTATCATAGAAAATACCGCAATAACTTATTTCCTTTCGACAATTCTCACGACAAGAACAGCTAATATAATATCTTCATCTACATCTCGCCATCTTGCCATCGCGGAAATACGATAGCTTGAGAAAAAAATGTTTTAAATCTCTCCTGTCAAATTTATCGCATCAGATCTTCAAAATCGTCATAAAATCAATAAATTAAGTAAAAAGTTTAATTAATGAGCGACTTTGTCGGTCACAAAAACAGAGATTAAAAATTTGATGGCGCTTTTAACAAGTTTTAATGATTCATTAAAAAGTAATAAAAATATTTTTAGTAAGTGCAAAATGGGGTCATAACCCGTATTTTGTGATTTTATTGCTATATTTAAGTACTGTAGTAGTGTCTTGAATAGTTGTAGATAGGCCTAAAATGCGTGATAAGTACAAGAGGTCACATAATTTAAAGAAATTAAGATAATTTTAATGTTTCTAATGACGTTAATGGTGAGCAAGAATTGGAAGATTTGAAACTGGCGCTAAAACTAAATGATTGCTTGATATTTACGATGACAGAAATTGAAAAAACTCTTATGTGTTATAAATTACATTATATCTTGCTTAGATTCGAGCACAAATGAGTCTTCTTGTACTAAATATATCGCAAATGGTATTTGACTACAATTAAAATAGTCAAATACTTTAATACCACCTCAAAAAATGTTAAAAAGGTTAAAAAATGAATAAGTGTGAAAAAGTGGTCAATACACGGTGATATAATATTAAAGGCTTTCAAAATATCTGTAGGGGAAAAAACGCTATCTTCTTCGCAAAACAAAAATATGAATGGAATGTTAGGACTTTAACATCAATGAATTCATTTGTTAGTAGTGCTGTCTCTGTCTAGTACAAAAAGTAAACCCATTTTAACTTTGTATTTTTAGAATGTTTAAATTCTTTTTTCACATAAAAATTAAAGGCTATAAAAATACGAACCCTATTCAGCTAACACAAAAATCTCAATAGCTTAAAAAAAAAACACAATAATTTAAAAGTAAATACTGTACATTATTGTACATATTACCTTAAGGTAAGCGTGTTCCTGATGACTCATAATCACTGGTTTCTCATCCCTTATAACGTAAGCCTTGTTAAAATTGAACTCAGAAGCTCAGGTCAGCAGTAGCATAACAAATCATAATAATACATGCGTTTAGTATGAAAACAACAGTTAAATAGTACAGTAACAGTATATAACATTGTTATATACTGTTATATTACAGGATAGACAATAAAGCATGTTTGGTATCCCATGCGACGGTGCGTTTGGATAATATTTATACTGGTAAGGGCTGTAGCTGTTCTCACACCGATGTGTAATAGAGGTACCTATAAAAAAATCAAGATGAAATCAGAAGTGTTTTAATTCTATTAATCTTATTTCTATCTGTCAAAATCTATTTTCATTTACGTGCTCTTCTCTTAATAAAAAAAACTTTAAACTTTTTGCAAAAAATGTCATTAAAGAGCATCCAAAATAGGTACGATAGCCAATTATTTAGTTAGTTTATTAAAATTGAAAATTACTGTTTCCGAAAAAAAGTTATACGTCACTCTCTGATAAAAAATAAACTGCCAATCCGTCCTTCCGTTGCTGTTGCTACATAAACACTTTCGTTTAAAGAATATTGAAATTATTAAGGCGTGGACACTCTCTTGTTTGCTATCTCGCTTGCACATTTAAGATCAATGAATACCTATATTTAAGAAAAATAGTAACAAACCAAGTTAAGGAGAACAACATTCCAAGCAAAAAATTCAACTTGATCGTAACAAGTCTTCAACAAAAATCCATTTGAAGCTAATATTATGTATACTTATTCCGATCAAAATAATATTTTTGCTGAATCTTTGTAATGTCATTTTTCATAACTTGGTTTGTTGCAATTTTTGATAACCATATTCATTGATTTTATATATTCAATGTGCGAGCGATATAACAGATTAGCCACGTAATTAGTGTCCGCGCCTTAAGATTTCAAAAAAAAAACAATCGTAATAAATATTTATTTACCATGTTACATAACGGTGTGACAGTCATATCCACAATACTGGCCACATATTCTGTTGCAAGTTCCAGCTCTGTAAATCACTGAATTGCTAACTCTACCGTTATAGTACGCTGTGCACTTGTCTATGAGAATTCTACGCTATGACTTCGCCATTGTTAAGACATAGATAGTGGCCGCTTAAGATTCATGGAGTTTCAATTCTGTATGTGTAAGAAATTATAGTTATTGAATTATTGTTAGCGTTTTATTTGCTATTAAGCTTTTAATATTCTGTTTGGTGTTAATGTAGGTGAGTAATAAATCTTATATGATGAGGTTTTGATGGTAATAGATTTTCTTTGTCAATAGAATTCATGTTTACGAATATATTGATAACTACAACAATATATTTGTCAATAGCTTTTACGTATATCACATAATCAGTGATAATGTATTACAATAGGCTGGTAAAGAACCTAGATAGTTTATCTCACTCTTTTGTGTTTTACGTGCTTTTAGACGGAGTGATAATTAATTTATAAAACGCACTTATGATAAGTCAGAAGTGCGCGCCTTAGGTTTGAACCTGCGACCTCTGACTTGCCAATCAACAGTCAAACACCTAGGCTATCACGACTCTATTTTTTTTTATCTCTAAGTATAGGTTGTATAGCAAAAAGTACCCTTACTTTATGTCTCGGAAAAATTAGAACCACGAAACCCAAAAAGTTTGTTAAGAAATAAAAATATGCAAGAAATAGTTCCACATTCTTTAACATTCCAGTCTTTCGAAGATTAAACAAGAATTCAGATTTAAGATAAAAATCGTGTGAACTATAATCTTAGTTTTCATGGGAGGTAACTTGTTCAGTAGTAATATTAATAAATTCTAAACTAATTAGCTAAATCACAATGCCGGTATCAACTGCGCATTGCAAATCAAATCTTAAGATTGAGTTGATTTTATCTTAAAAATCACATTGTATTTTTAGCTTTGATCTAAGTAATAAGCGATTAGTAAAACAGTTGGTTTATGGTGGATAGATATTGTAAAATCCACTTCAATCATTAATAAAAAAAAAACAAATTAAGTACACATTCAGCACCAAAAAATAACCAATCAAATTGAGCACCCATAGAAACGTTTGGATTTAGTAAGAAGTTGCCTTCAGTATGTAAGTAAGCAATCAGAATATTATATACCTAGACTGCCTATCTGACCTCCGCCACCCAAAGGGATACGAAATTCTGAAGTTAGATTGGTTTTCAGGATTTTATAAGGGTACTGTTTCCCTACATTGACTTTTTTTCATTTTTTTTATGAGAGCTGGGGCCAACGGTTACTTGCTTTCCGAATACGGTGCAGGTGATTATTAATTTTAATTAAAAAAAATTTAGAGGTGCGTGCCTTGCGAGGCTTTCACTGCTTTTCAATTTTTTAATCAAGGTGATAGAAAATACCTATCAGTTTATCTCCCTTTGAGGCCACAAACTCAGCTGTACTTCTCGATATTGGAACCCACTACTAGCTTTCCAAAACACGAATTCTCCTTACAATTTTTTTTACCATTTTTTTTAAGTCTATCTATCTTGTTACACACGAAACATTTCACTTGAAACGTTTTAGTTTCCAGACCAAATATCTACAACTATACTATCATTGCTATTGCCGTAGACCAAGATAATAATTTTAAACACAACTTAATACAAAATCACGGAGGTTATCCCGTAAGTGACAACTTAAGTGATGATAAACTTATTTCACAGTATTAACTCGCTACCGCTCCCAATACAGTCCCCAGCCGAACCCGCTTTGAGTTTAATTAGAAAGAGCCCCATAACGCTTGTGTTCAATATAGACGCACGCCCCTTCAGATTTATTACAGCTGGCCCGCAGATAAACATCCATTAATTAAAAAAATATTATATATTGAAGCACAAGAACGAATGGACGGACTAAAGCAAGTTTTTTGAAGGCGTTTGCCAAATATTGCGATGTTGTGATAACTGGTAAAGGATATGATTAAAAATGCTTCTGGTAAGGTAAACATATGTTCACAAAATTCATAAATTGGATGAATATTTGGTGGAGTTACTTTATTTTATTATAGTTGAGCAGTTATAAATTAACTATCATCTGCTTCGTATCTCGAAATGTGCGTTAAGACTGTCAAAAATAGTCAATAGGTAGTCAGTGGCCCCGGCTATCATGAAGATCTTTGACAGTCGATATAGGTAGTCAGTACCCCAATAAAATCCTGACATCTGATCTAACTTTTGAATATCTTAAATATCGTAGGTATCCCTTTAGGTAGTTAGTTACTTTAGTTTAGGTAGTTTGGAAGCCGCCTCCAACAAAGTTTGGAAATAAAAGGGCTAGGAGGATGATGCCTTTTTTTATTTATAGCTGAAGAAAATCATAATATTAATATGGCTACTAATCTCAAAAAATAGATGGACACCTGTGGTGAGATAGTGATGACCGTTACTCTCATGACTAAAAAAATCAGATGTAGCCGATATTTATAATTTATTATTATCAATATCATTGCAAATATACAATTTTTTATTCGTCATTTACTCGATAATAATTAATTTAAATAAATCTAACGTTTATTTTTCTGTGGATCTTAATAATTAATAGTGATACGATCACGTTAAAAGCTTACGAGCCAAAACAATCTACAAATCTAATTAAAATTAAAATTTCGATTATCGATACTATAATTAGCGCTCGATTATCGACTAATCAAATATCGATTTGACTCAACACACCGTTAGACCACACATGCGTACATATTATATTAATTTATCACCTATGACAGTTAATCTCGTGAATAATTCCGTCTGCGCCGTTACTGTGTGCTTCTGGTAAGAATATTCTGTTGTAATTTGTGGCCAAAGATCTATAAAGCTTAGTGATTTTGACAGAGACAGCGTAATTACAAATTGTTACAGTTGATTTTGTTACGCAAAAGGAAATCAAGAAACAATACGATGGTAACAATACTAAAGAACAGGAAACTGAAGACGATGATAACGTAAAAGATTTTATAATGGGTTGATCAAATATCAGAGGTATTAGACATATATGTTTAAATGTCATCGAAATCGTATAAAATATTCTTAAGCAAGCACCAAGGAATATAGTCCGCTAAATTATGAGGAGACACGTTCAAAAAAAATTGTAATACAATAAAATTTATTCTACACCAATAGAACGTATAAAAAATCCATTAATAAAATCGTATATACAATAAATAGTATTCCTGAAAAAAGGAAAACAAATGAAAGGAAAATGGTCGCGCAATAATATGAATAGCATTACGCAAATTAGAAGCGATAGCTGGACGCATAGCCTTTTGTGTGGACAGGGACTGTCTCAGTTCTTAGACATAACCTATAGTGATTTAAAATAGCTTCGAAACATAAAGAGAGCCGTAAAAGTCTGTATGTAGTGTAGACAGAGATGTTAATAAGAGTGTAAACGAGCAATTACCATTTAACAATGAAATTTGCTGTGATAATGATGATCTAGTCTATGAATTGCTAAAACCAGATGCTTTTGGCCGTGGCCGCTTCTGAGTATGCCACAAATTATGTGACCGATGCTTCGTTTGTTATGCAATACATCAGCTGTTTATACTATCGCGAGAAGTTACGTGCCGATACATACAGCCAATAAAATCAGGCTAAAAAAGTATTTGAATATAAAAATAAATACGGGTAAATATAAATAAAAGTCATATTCTGCAGTCTATAAAATTAATCATTCAATTAAAGATGCGTTGGAATAAAACTAAAATGTAAATATGGATTCTAAAATATTAAGCAATTATTTATGCAAGGTTCGAACATTTATTTTTGAAACGTATTTTGGAATCTCACACAATAATCCTCGGACAAGATTTAAACCTACATTTTATGAACATTAGAAGGATTAGGTGAATCTCATGCTATTTTTACCCGACTACAAAAAAAAGGAGGGTTATGATTTTAGCAGTCTATGTATGTATGTATGTATGTATGTATGTATGTATGTATGTATGTAAGTTTGTTCATCTGTTCCCTCGTAGCTCCTAAACTATTTGTTGTAATTCAATAAATAAGGTGTCTATCGATGCGTCTTAATGGTCTGCGGGTTATAGGATTTATGAAATTTCGTAAAATCAAATAAGGTGGATTTTAAAAATAAATTAGTCAGCTCGAAAAAAATAAAGTTAAGGTAAATTTATCGTGTTTGATATCAAATGGAAGGTCTTGATGAGCACATTCAGAATATGTATATATTATCTATATATTCTGGACCACTTCTTAGAATATCAGGCTTCTAACTACCCGTCACGACTATCATAAATATATGTGATTATAACACTGCATACAATGTGAAAACGTGATAACAATAAATATTTACTAATTAAATTAAAGTTTCTACACATCACTGCCTATTAAATTATGATTATATTTTAAAATAATGTTAATTAAATTGAGATTTCTTTTTCGTAACTAGATGGCGTTGGTTTGCGGTTTTGTGGAAGTAAGTAACATAGAGTTAAAAATACCTCCTCAAAAATCCCGGAATCGTAAACATAACAATTAAATCCCGGGATTTTATTAATATGGACTGGATTTTGACCTATAGTTTTTATTAGAATTAATTTTGTATGTAAAATAAAACTCATTAATTTAACAGTTTTAGTACCGAACTACTTAAGTATTACATTATCTGTTACCGATGTCTAAAAACATAATAAAGATTTTTTATTATAATAATTTAGTTCATATGTATTTAAAACGTTAAATTAATATTTTGGAGAATTTATTACATGTTTTAACACATGTTTGCTTATTAAATATAATAAATTATTTAATAAGAAATTTGAAAAATAACTGATACGGAAGGGATTCGAACCCACGATCTCCGACGTACCGTGCCGACGCTCTAACCGCTGAGCCACCGTATCCCATCAAAATCAGTCGAAATTTAGCGCGAATTTCACGCCTAGGGCGTGTGGTAATATCTATCGGTGCCTTCTAAAAACTGCAAAGTTTAGAACACTGAGTCGGATAATTAATGTATTCCGATCGATATTGCCACACGCCTAAGGCGAAGAAAGAGATTTGAAATTTCGACTGATTCTGATGAGATACGGTAGCTTAGCGGTTAGAGCGTCGGCACGGTACACCGGAGATCGTGGATTCGAATCCCATCCGTATCAGTTGTTTTTTCAAATTTCTTATTAAATAATTATACGTAAAATTAACTTCTTATTTCCCGGGAATTAATTGTAATGTTTATGATTTCGGGATTTTAGAGCAGGTATTATCAACTCCATGTTACTTACTTCCTCGAACTTTAGGTAAATGTACTCTATCTATGATGATATCCCACAAAAAAGGTTTAACGTGTAGGTACTTATACAGCTTGGCAAAAAAGAGTCTGAGGCGGTGACAGCTGGAACTAAAAATAAAAATCTTAAAAACTACGTTTGTGAGTACTAAAATGATTCATTTGATTATAATTAATGACAAAAAGTCGTCATAGAAATATGTAAGCACTTAATAACTTGTAATTTTGAATAATTGTAGTGTGAAAAGTGCGACAGCGGCGCCCCCAATTTTTCCAGACTCTTTTTTGCCAAGCTGTACTTCTTACTACTTTTCATGTATACTTCTAAGAAACATATGAGGCCATGTTTTAATAGCTCGAAGTCGCGGACGACACCTTTGAAATAAATTTAATTTAAAAAATACATGACATTGACTAAAGGTTTGAACCGAAGTTGACAGTTAAAGAAATCTACCTATTTAAGAACTACCACATTCTAAAAAATTGTGATTAAAATGAATTTTATTGGTTTCTTTACCACTTAAAATCATTGAAAAAAATATAGTATAAAAACTAAAACCCGACTACTTAAAATCTAAAAACAAGCTTCTTAGATTTGAAATAAAATTCTGTAGTCGGAGGCCTTAATGTATTATAGGTAAATAGGTACTAGATAATCTTTCAAGGGTAAATACTTTGTAAATTTGGTGGCCTCCGACTACAGAATTTTATTTCAAATCTAAGAAGCTTGTTTTTAGATTTTAAGTAGTCGGGTTTTAGTTTTTATACTATATTTTTTATGTTAAGTTTTAATAAAATAACTTAAAAAATTTCACGCTCCCGCGCATCGAACAGTGACTGAAAATTTGAAATTCGAATCTGGAGAAATCCAAGGATACATTCGGATCTGAGTGCGCTGCGCTGCGGCATCAAGTAGGGTGGCCAGAATAACGGGAATACAGAAGTTAGATTATTTGGCAAAACTGTTTTTTTTTAAAGGACAGGAAGTTAAATTCTTACTTATCTTTTTAAATATCTCTTTGGGAATAATGCGGTATGTCTGTTGTGATATATTTACAATATGGAATGTGTTTTACATATTCTGTTTCGCCTTTATACAAACCTTTTCTACCTATTTAGGCTCTCGTTAATGCCTTTACTAAAGCATAACCTTAGCTCTCAGGTTATCGAGACAATTCCGGACGTGTTCTCAATTTAAGTTCATTAATTGAGTCCCAATTAAAATCAAAGTTCAAGCCTAGTGAGCGGTTTTTTTACACTAGGAATGTCATTTAGACTTGAAAATGTAGTGTTATAGATTCTCAATTTTACATCCCATTCCGAGAAATGGGAAATAGGATTCGAATCATTATTCTATTGTCCCCGTATAATTATTGGACTAATAGTGTCTTGCCTAGTAAAAAAATGATGCCACAGGTTCTATTTCCACTTATAAAATAATAAATATTTTTGGTAGCCCTACAGGCAGCACACCCAAATAAATCCAGTAAGGTCGGCGACCCTGCACCGCGGCGACAGTTTTTGCCGCGTAAACTTTTAGACCTCCTTTTTTAAAGGTCTGTAGGTACCTCAATTATTTTCGACTTTTTACACCCGCGTTATTTCGACTTCGTATTTGATTTGCCTTATTTCACCGTGTAGGTGTTTAATAGGTGTAATTTTGTTTCTGACGATGTTGTACATCAAATAACGTGCAAGTAACAAATATTTGTACTTAGATGTAAAAAAAGATTTATTGCTGCTGATTTTCTTATTCGCACCTTTTCTTTTGTTGTAGAAGTTAACATTGAGAGTGTGACGCATTACTTTTTTATAAAAATATTTGAAGTAAATCAAATTTTGTTACTTAATGTCTTTGTACTTTATACTTTACTTTGACTGCCTCGTTGGTCTAGTGGTAGCAAGTGCGACTGCTGAGGTCCTGGGTTCGATCCCTGGGTCGGGCAAAGTGTTATTGGGTTTTTCCATTTAGAAATTCTCATTAGCAGCACGGAGTCTGGAATTGTGCCCGGTTAATGCCAATAGGCTCGCCCCCTATTACATGGGACTTATAACATAGCCGGCGAAACGTGGGTGTACTGCACCTCTGCCTACCCCCTCTGGGGAATACAGGCGTGAGTCTATAAAAAAAAATGTCTTTGTCTTCAACTATCGAGTAGTTCTTTAGCTTTATCTTTTTTTATATACATTTGCGTATAAATGATTATTATCAAATTCTAGGTCTGTCATCGTCCTACTTTTAATATTCTCTCCGTCTTATAACATGCTTACCCTTGCAGCTTTCTACCAACCATTTTTGTTCATACTTATTAAATTTAATCGGTTCGTATTCAAAATCAGTTAATGTTATGTTCCATTCAGAGTACATTGCATTTACTTTAAGGCCGTTAATTCATAACCTACTTTCATTCATTTGCTGCATTACATACTATCTCGTATCTCAGTGTTTGTTGCATTCAATTATGAGTCTCATATCAATTTATGTTTAGATATTTTTGTATTGATACATCTAGGAACTTTTGGATTGCATCACAAAAGAAGATATTGTTATAATTGAAACTATTATTTTCAAGATATTTTTTCATCAGCATATATCTGTCACCATATATACCACCACTATAGGTAGATGATGATAATGATGATGATGAAAATATCAATGTTATTGATTGTTATGATTGATTTTTCTTAACTAGTTATTGATAAAAATCAAAATAGTTTTTATTCTAACTAAATAGCAATTAAACAAATCATCCTAATTGGAACTACTACCACGACTCACACCACTACACTATATTGATTTTTATATTGAATGTGGTGAAGACATTATTCAAAACAATAGATAATCAAACAAGATAAATTAATTCAGTCGAATTAAAATCTAACAATTCTCATAGGTGGAGATTTACAAACCTTAATTGAACAAGGTTCGGCGCGTGAGTGAGATAATCAGTTTAGCCGTTAATGATTTCAATTTAGAAGGGCCAAGATGCAAATTTATTTTGTAATGCGGAGTGAGACGGTATACCACGACACTAACAGGGTTGTGAAGGAAAAGACGAAATATTTTCAATTGTTTTTCTAAATGTTCAATCGTAATATATTTTTTCACACATTTCGTATGAATTAAACTTTATATACTTTTATAAAATGTAATAAATAATTTACAATATTTAGTTTCATACTAAAAATCTTTCTATAATATATCTAGCTTTTTACAGTAATATGTTATAACATTAAAATACTCTACTTACTAAGTTCCAAATCAAATTATAGTTTGTTTAAAATAGTTAATACATTGTTAATATTCCTACCCTTTCCAGTAATAACAAACGCACTTGTATTAGGTGTAGGCCTCACAGATAGTTCAAAGTGTTATGATTTGAACTCCCGACCCCAATCGTCAATCAACGCCTAAGCTGTCAGCCACGCCGCTCCTAAATTTGCACATTCAGATAATATTAATTCAAATGTAAATGTTCTAGAACTGACCGGATTAAGTGACCCAAAAAGAAGTTTGTGTATTCACGACCAGCCAGCCCTACCCAAGATCCTAAGATCCCTAATGAATTGACAAAACACTTCGCCCAAACTCAAGCGGTCCTGACATAACTTTATTGCAACGCCAGTATTTTCGTCGTGTTAATCCTAATCCTTACTTATGTTTTTATTTACGTAAATATTTTTTTCTACTTTTTTATTGAGTTAGCCCGATGAAGTGATATCAATATCCTTAAAAGGTTTAAAAACACAAAGTTAAATGCGTTAGTATGTCATTTGCATCTAATAGATCTGAGAGTCTCTGGGGAACTAAAAAATATACATTTTGGAGGTAAACAACGGCAGATAAATCTGCGGGTAAATAGTAGTATTTCTGCGATGTTAAGGTGAGCTTATGATAATTTAAAAGGTATGATTATGATAATTTAAAAGAGCTATTAATTAGAATTTGACACGCAGAGGTTGAATGAAAAAGGTCGGCTAATCTTAAGCGTGAAATGTGGAGTATTTTTTCGGATTTAGAAATCGTTATATACGTAGGTATGTTAAAACTGTTCAAAACAAAAGTTTAATAATATGCTTAATTTTTTTATGAAGTTGCACATCTTTTGTGTAATTGTTTAATTTAAACTGTGTAGAGTCTTAAAAAAAATTTATTAGACCCCTACAGAATAGACGAACAAATTGCTGTCCCCTAAAAAATTTAAAAAACAACGACAATTCTCAACAAAAACTACAGTTACGCCAAATCCTGTGAATCCAGTCGAAAATAAGTTTGCGTTTGCGCATCGCCGACTGTATAAAGAGGAGAGACAAAGGGGCGACGCGGGGGCAGACAGGACAGAGGGGAGAGGGCCGGGACCAGTTAAACAAAGACTCCGGAGCATGTCCACGAATAAGACTGTATATCAATCTCATGTCAGCAGACCTGCCCAAAACGACTGGCGAAAAAAAACGCGCGCCGCCCGCGCAAAAAATACGAAACGCCGGAAAAAAAAATTTTCGACAATGAACCCTTTAAATTGTTGTGAGAACTGCCAATTATAAATTGATAGATACAAAACCGTTTTCGGTAGATGGTTTATTTGGGAAAATTTTGGTTGTTACGGCCACTGGGAAATGAAACGTCAAAGATAATGTTGATTGGTAGTTATTCCAGTACGTTCTTAATTTCAGTTTTGTTGGCAATGTCAAAGAAATAAGTATAATTACGTACGGGATATTTATTATTTGGTTTATAAATAAAAACTTATACATATTTTTACTAGGGCTTTTAATTTTTTTTACATTTCGAAAATAAATCTTAAACATAGACTCACGCCTGTATTCCCCAGAGGGGATTGGCAGAGGTGTACACAGTACCCACAATTCACCGACTATGTTATAAGTCCCATGTAATATGGAGCGACTATTTTGCCATTAATCGGGTACAATTCCAAACTCCGTGTTGCTATTGAAAATTCCTAAAGAACCAAATAACACTTTGCTTGACTTGAGGATCGAACCTCGTGCTCAGCAGTCGCGACTCAGCAAAAAAGGCAGTCTAAAATAAATCAATTGCACCAAATAAAGACAATCCTTAAACAAAATCAACATTTATTCCACATCATTACGAATTACCAACCGCCTACGCTAAAACGACTAAAGTATACTTTTGTATGTAAATCCAGTATCAAACATAACAACGGACAATTAGCAATAAAAATGTTTTGGAAACAAACTAAAAAGTGGCCTGAGAGACAATACAATAGTCGGCGGAGAACATGCCAGACGTCCCGGTATTAATTTAGTCCGTATAATTAGTAAAGACGTGATGGAAATAGATCTGGACTAGATATAGGAACTGGTGAATGTTATTGAAGACACTATAAATAAAAACGATGAAGTTTTGGATTGCTTTTTCGTTGATTTGATCTAAATATAAACAGAAATAAAAATATTAGGGTTTTGTTTGTGTGAGTATGTACACGTAGAGCAGCGATAGTCTAGTGCTAGTGGTATGACCGTTGACTGGCAAGTCAGAGCTTTCAGCTTTGAACCCAAGGCGCGAACCTCTGACTTTTCGTAAGTAAGTTATGTGCGTATTAAAAATTAATTATGCTCCGTGCCTCAGAATCCTCGGAACCGACTCCCTATATCGACAGTCAAAGCATAACCTTCATAAAATCCTGATCTAACTTTAGAATATCGTATCTCTTTGGGTTGCGGGTTGTTTCGTATACAACTGATATTCGGCTTAGTCCAGTTAGATTAGAGGCCAACTCCAACACAGTTTGAGAATAATAAGCTAAGGTTATCATATTTCAGGTTAATAGTTAAACAATTTTGACTCCCTATCTAAAAGAATCCATTTCATAAAATAGGGCACTAAACTATTGAAAGATATTACAGAAATAAATAAATAAATTAGCCTGTAACTGTCCCTATGTAGGGCAAAGGCCTCTTCTCATACAGAGAAGGATTGCACACTGCGTGTTGGCAATTTCAGACTATTAAGTCCAGGTTTCCTTACGATGTTTTCCTTCACCGTTAGTCAGTGGTGTCTTAGAATTTAAAGAAAGTACATAATGACATTGAAAAAGTCACATTGGTACATGCCAGGTTCGAACCCACACCCACTCGCTTGTAAAGCGGGTCCGTAACCAATGCGCTACCACGACGATTACAGAAATATCAGCTAAAAAAAAATTAATATATCATTAAAAATCATTCCCTCGTATAGATTACACATACCACACACTGGTGTCTAAACAATTTACAAGAACAATAAAGCAGTATGAAGTGTAGCCCGTAAATAGTTATGACGGCGAACTTGATGCCTATGCGCATCGCGACATCTGCTTATATTCTGTTACGACTTGCACCGCGATAAGCAATTGATAACTAAGTAGTATCAAACAATGCTGGGTATTGTCTAGCGCCCACTGGGGATGCCAAATGGGTTTTACAACCAAAATATTATTTGAATGCAGAGAGTGAAATTGTTTTTCTGTTTTGATTGGCCTTTGAATACTTTTTTGAACTTAAGGCCCAGTTTCACAAATTCCGGATAAGCTCTAACTACTAGCTAAATTTAAAAATGGAACAGATTTTGAAGGAAATTATGTGTCAGTTAAGGTAACAGGAACTTACCAGAAACAGGGCCTTACTGTTGTATCTTAATAATCACTGAAAGTGTAAGTCATTAAAATATTATGGGATTTTATATTAAACTTTCACCTGATTCCAAGAGGGTTAGGAATCCAAATAGGATTTCAAATGTTAAAAGTTTCCAGTTAGATGCCGATTTGCACAATTATTCCATACGGAAATATTAGGGTCCTATCCAGGATCCGCAAAGCTATTAAAAGCTTTGTATAAGACTTTACTCGCAGAAAATATCGCAGCAAAGATTGAACCAGATATGCTTTTAAATAATTAATATTTTGCATTTGCATATAAATTGCTTGAGCTTCATATTTGAGTCTAGTCACGAAATTAAGAAGCCATTTTGGCGAGCGGCAAAAAGTATCACTATAATTACTGGCAAAATAAAAACATGTTACTATAATATTATTAAGAGAAAGATTTATAATTTGAGTGAGCTTCGTCTGGGAATTAATGATTTTTTAAATATGCAGTCGATGTTAACATGCAATTTGTTCATAACTATTTATTTGACGAGACGTAGTTTTTGTAATTTTTAATTGGAAAATCACAGTTACATGCCAGATTTCAATCAGTGGTAAATATTTTGATAGATTTCCTATCCTTTTTTAGACCGAGCTGATGAATGGACTATCTCTGCAGGTTCAGCAGTTCAGATACTTATTAAAATCTATTTTAAATTACTTTTTGCAACATTGATCTACTTAATTATAAATTACTTAGACGTGATCTTGTAACGTTTTATGAGACAATACCGATGATATTTTATTGTATTTTCTTGAATGTAGTTTTAAATGTTTATGCTTTCTACCATTCTAAAATTATATAACTCAGTAAAAATGTACATCTTGTTGTAGACTGAAAGCTTAACTTAATTGTATAAGTAAATATACTGTGAAAAGTAACATAATTTATCCTTATTTTATTTCCTCAAATTCTTATACAATAATGCTCGTAAATTTAAATATATCGTTTCCCACAACGCACTTCTTAATATTTAACTCAACATAGTTGGGCTAAGTTTCTCAGAATATAAGACAATACGAGTCGGAAAGTAAAATGATACCAACGCATAAATATTTATAGAGCAAATAAATAGTGAGGCGGTCAATTTCGCTGGGATGCCCATAATCTGAGAAAATTGAGACGACAATTGACTTTGAATCTGGTGTTCAAGCATATATTTTTGATCTATTTTGAAAATACATGGAATAGACTATTCTGGTCTATTGCCTGCTATATTATTTTAGTACTTTGTGTACTAAAATAAGTTTTATGCAGACGAATTTCTTTAATAATTGTTATTATAGTTAATGATTCTTAACTCTATCTATACGATTTTCCATAATACTTACGATCGATGTATGATTCTTCTTGGAAAATGAACATTATTACTTGTGAAAGTATTAATGCAAATAGAGCTTTACTTTAGTTTAAATATTAAGATTCTTAACTCTATCTATACCTTCAATTTTCTAAAATACTAACGATCGATGTGAAATTCTCTTAGGAAAATGTACGTCATTACTTATCTAGGAATCTAGAAACTTATAGAGAGAATTCCTATCACTTTACTCATCCTAATAATTCTTCCACCAGGACAACCACCAGTGCGGTACAGCATCATCTCAGGCGATCCTGACCATCGATTCACTATCGAACCGTTAACAGGAGCCATCAGGACGACTGGGCAACTAGACAGGGAAACCAACCCCTCGTTCCTGTTAAATGTCAAAGCTTCTAATGGAAATCCTTCTGGTTTTGATCAAACACAGGTACCTAATACAATATTTTATTTTTTGTGAAGCATACAAAACGTAATTGTGAAGTAAGCAAATTGATACTGATGATTCAAAATGTTGGATATTGCATGCGATGCGAATCTAACTACCATCTGAGATGGTTGGACGTTGAAAAGAATTTCAATGGCATTGGCAGAGTTATGAATAGCTTAGTTGGCGGAGCGGCTGGAGGCTTTACCCAGTGGGTTGTAGGTTCAAATCCTGCTCCTATTCGATTTTTTCTTTCTACTTAAATTTAAACTTCATTATAAAATACCTTAGCTATTTTAACCTCATCTGAATCAAAAATATTATTTTAAATATCAATTTGTATTTGTTATTTATTAACGAAAAACATTTAAGTTTTTGACCCCTCTAAGTTTTCGAACCAACTATCAAACTTGTGAATTCCTGTGCTTTCGCCGCCTACTCATGTGCATACGTGCACATTATTAGATACACTACGAACATTCAAGCATGAACCTAAGGTTATTCATTTTGCTATAATATCTAAGTTTCTTAGAGAAGTCGTGGGACATTCTTATGATAGAAAAGTTACATTTTTTTACTTCGCCCATGTGCTCTGTTGTCGACTTTGGTTCTAAGAAATAAATAACCCGATCTTAATCTAAAACTCTCCACCAACAGGTCCAAATAACTCTAGAAGACGTCAATGATAACGCTCCAGAATTCGGTACATCATCAGTGAGAGTATCAGTAGCAGAGTCAGCAGCTATAGGATCCGTTGTATACGCAGCAAAGGCCACTGACAACGATGATGGAAAGAATGGACAGATCATCTACCATTTGGTATCAGCCACAGGACCTTCAAATACCTTTGCTGTAAATTCTCAGCATGGGTTGGTTACGCTTTTGAGGTAAGTTTGAGGAAAAATGATTACAATGTATATACGCTTACACGTGTACAATGCTTACAGCTTAGCAAAAAATAATCTAAGGCGGGTACAGCTGCAACTAAAAATAAAAACTAAGGTACTGAAATAACTTATAAGTTATTCATTTGATTATGTTTAATGACAAAAAAATTGTCATGAAAATTATATGATGAATAATAGTTATTTGGTGCTTACATAGCACATAAACATTCACATAGGTACATATTTTGAATTGTAGCATGAAAAGTGCGCCGGTGGCGCACCCAATTTTTACAGACTTTTTTTTGCTTAACTGTAAGTGGTTTAACTGTTGGTGGTGGTGGTGGTGGCTAGACTTTGTGATCTATAAAAAGATAAGTTAACAAAAAAATATTAAGTTGCAAATGAATCAAAACTCTGTTGTCGAAAATCAAAGACATGAAATGGCTTTTTAAGTGAAGCCCGTAACAAAAAAAATTTTTTTCAAAAAAATATATTTTTCGTTCTCAGGCCTCTAGACTACGAGAACCTGGTACGCCACACGCTCATCATTTCAGCAAAAGACAATGGAAATCCATCCCTCACTGCTAACTTGACTTTGGTGGTAGATGTTCAAGATGTGAACGACAATTCCCCGGTGTTTGAACATGATTCATACAGCGCCAATGTACTGGAATCTGAAGCTGTAAATACTAAGGTAAAAATAAAGTTTATTTTAATGATTAACGATTAATCTATTGAAATAGATAAATAAAATAAGTTGAAAAACAAAATTCTATAAAAAGCACATAGATAAAACAACAATTTAAAAGTATCGGAATGTGTCGGTATTTTCTAATAAAAAGAGCTTTTACATTACCATGTTCTTCAAACAAAAATAATTCAAAATACGTAACTTCATAACTTTGTATTTTTAATAAAGCTATTAAATATTCAAATTTCTATAAAAATAATATTATTGGTTACCCAAATATAGTATTATCATATCAATAAAAATACTTTACAATACGTACATAAATTTAATACGGATTAATCTCTATGTACAATTTATTGAGTATCATTTAACTGTACGATAATAATCAAAGAGTAGAGGTATCGGTTACAATACCAGAACTAAAAATAAACTATATCATTCAAAGTAAATTTTATATTGAAGTTAAAAATAAAATATTGATTATTTTATTTGATATGACATTATAAATGAGAAGATTAGAGAGAAATGGTATCGATAATTATATTATTTGTTTTCAGAAAAGTATCTACTCTAAGTAATCTTGTAAAATAAAATTTTCGACAACCGCAAGCCCTTTGATTTAGAGATTTATTCTGCAGTTTTCTTACAAAGTTTTTAGTTTTTAAGCAGAAAAAGCACTTTTTAATACTTGCATTTTTTCCGATATGTTTGTGCGTGATTTAGATTCAGATCGGAGATCATTGAAATTTTGCTTTTACTCTCTTGATTTATTAATTTGTTAAGTTATTTTGCAAGATGTAGGCGTTATGTAGATAACTTTAATAGTATCCGTAATTAAATTGACACTTTATCTGCAATGACTGATGATCGCAGAAAAAAATTGTGTAGCAATCTGTTAGATCCCATTTTAATATGTTACTTTTAAAAGCACAACTTATTTACTGATTTACTGGTATTAATTATAGTAATAATTGTTTCTTTCTGATAAATAAAAAGGTGATGAAATATTTTACATACAACATGAATAAAGAGATACAATGTTTCAATTAGTAATCATACGTTTTTACTCCAACAGATCCTAGAAATTCAAGCAATAGATAAAGACACTGGTAACAACGCACGCATCACGTACAAAATAATTCCCGACAACACTACTGAGGAGTACTTCAAAGTACAACCGAGTACAGGCTGGGTCTACCTCGCCAAACAACTCGATAGAGAAACAACAGCTAAACATAAAATGATCATTATAGCTGTCGACAACGGCATACCTCCACTTTCAGCAACAGCTAACTTAGTCGTCAATGTAATAGACGCAAATGATAATGATCCTGTATTCAGTAAATTGACGTATGAGTTTCAAGTTGAAGAGAATAGGAAAGCTGGTGCGTTCGTTGGCAAGATTGCGGCTACTGACGCTGATTTGGGTGATAATGCTGTAGTGAGATACAGCTTGTTTCCTTCGAATACCAGTTTTAATGTCCATCCTGTTACAGGTGAGTGCCTTTTACTGGTTTTTTTTAATATTCTTGTATTGCATTTGAAATTAATAAGACATGTATATTATGCTTAGATTCTTAAAGGTTAAAGTCCTATTAAGATACAAACGTTTTTCCTTAAAAACACTTGCACTTTGAACTGAACACATATTTCTTCAACCATGTTTTTGCATATATACTATTGTCCCCTACAAAATGAATAAGAATCAAAAATTATATTTGATTAATTACGAACATTATTTCGTGTACTATTCATTGCTTAGGGAATGACGTGTAGCTGTAATTTATCATTTATAATCCTCCAAAAGCTACCGTCGAATGTTGACCCGACAACAATGACTACTGACATGGTGAAGGTCGAAACATATTTAAGAGAAGACCTCACTTATTTGTCATGAGATGAGCTGGCTTTAAGACTTGAATGCACCCGTTGATAATAGTAGCTAACGATTTTCTACATTAGGTAATTTATTCTCCAGCTTTTAAGAAAGGGAAGTAAATTTCAAGCGTTGAAACTTGATGAATTTTGGATAAGTTGAATTGGTTCGAAAATTTACTTAGTAGGTACATTAGCTTTTGAAATTAATGATTCAATTACTGTACCAATAAATCGAGAAGTGAATTACGATCTAACAGATCGAAACTCTATATAGAGGGCAAACACTGGCGCTACATGGGTCATTACATCGAGTACAGAACTAACTAAGAACAATGATATTTTACCGTAATACCAAATACTTGTTCGTATTTGATCAGGCAAGCAACTCCCAGCCGGCCACTTGCCCTTTGTTTAGCTTGCCGGCACTTTTGAAAGCTAAAACCCAAAGTATGTAAGTCCCTTCAAACTCATTGATAGAACAAACATGTTGAATAAATACGGCTATTTTAATACCTGCACAATTTAAGCGTATGGGGAGCAGATCCGATGGCTTTATTTGTTTTTGACCTTCCCATGAACCGCTTTCTATGCTTCTATGTAATTATGAAATTATTTCGAGTGTGTGTTTGGTGGATATTTTTTGGAATATTATTAAAAAAGTGTTAGGAATCGTTTGTATTCTAAATGTATACTGAAAGTTATATCGATAAAATTACTTCTCCGGGTTTTGTTTCAGCTCTGTATAAAAATTTGACGATTCAATTGAAAAGTTATGTTTATAATTATTTATATGGATTTTACTGAATACTTCTTATCCTATGTATTTAAGTTGAAAGATGGATTTTGTGATATTTAATGAGCTAGTAGGGAATATATTGCCATTTTATATTACCCCGAGTACACAGACCTTACCTTTGAATTCGACTAATCCAAAAAGGTGTAATCAAAATAAAGAGTAGCAAAAACTATTCCAAGTTTAACCTTGTTAACAAAATTTAATAAGATATGCAAATAAGAAACTGCAACTGATCTTATCAATAACGATGCTTATCGACAAAATCGTGCGAGTATTAAGCATGGCATAAAAAGGGTGGCTGGCAGTTCGTTATTCTCAATAACTGACTGATGAATGGTGGAGCTTTTCGTCTCAATTCGGCTTATCGGCGATCGCACCCGAACACTCCCGAGCTAGTTAGCAAGGAGCAAGTGAGGGCTAAATTCGTAAATCATTTGCGACGTCTGTATGTGGTCTGTAGGAAGATTGCGGTCTTCCAACAGGTGCACCCACAATGTTACCAGGGGCAAAAACTCTGCCTTTTATGACCATTGATGGCCGTCGGTTCGTTTGTGATCTTTGGGGCTTTGGCATTGATAGAACTGGTTGGTAGGACAGTAATTGACTCGAACTGATTGTGTAAATATTTTAAGGTGATACATAACATCAGGCCCGAAGAGTAAAACGAGATGATTACCGACATTCAGCAAGTTACATTTATAGACCTCGTCTAGGCTGAGTACCTTGTGTAGTACAAACATTAGGTTGCTGAGAAATCCATTACTAGAGAAGACATATCTCAATCTCTCTATTTTAAAACTTGTTTCAATTACGAGTTTGAATTCAAATAAAATTCAAAACAATAGCAACGGATATAATTATAGTAAAAAACTAATTGCGTTATATAAACAATGTGCATCATAAAGCTATATCAAAACTAAGACTAAGTGTAATTGATTTCATTGTGGCAAAGGTGACTATAGATTTGCATGAGGACATATTGTGGCCATTTCATGTGTCACATATGAAAGACATTAGTAATGGTTTATGCTCGATGTATTCACTGACTCATAGTAATACTAATATAATATAATCTGTGACATTCGTCAAAGCTTTGTGGAGATCGGAAAACGACAAAATAAAAATTGAAAGGAAACATTAATAACGAGGTATTCTAAATAAAATAAAAAATATGAAGCTGTATAATACTTTGATATATTATTAAATAAATAGAGCGTACGGAAAAATAGAAATGAGGTGAATTAACCGACCGAGTTTAAAATAATAAACAATTCCAATAAAAAAATTGTTAAGTAAGTAAGCAAGCATTATATTATAGACGGACGAAGTCGCACCCATAAATTTAAAAAGATAACCGTTTTGATACTGATACTGAACACTAAAAAGGATGTATCCACGTTTTAGCATTAGATAAGGTTCAAAATTTGAAAACAAATCATACATTTTCCAATTTCCACAAAAATCAAAACTTATTTATCAATCAATAGCCAGTCGGAAATTTTTATTCAAAAAGGTCACGCCACCCGCCGATCGCGGGCCCACTACGGGAGGCAGCTCACAATGAATTTATGCGCGTCAATTGCAAGTTATAAACGTCGTCGCTCGCGCATGCGCCGTGACCCGCCATTAACTATTATTAAAATATTGCTATGTAGGAGCCTGGCTATTCTCTCCCATGTTTTATTATAAGCCTTACCAGTACTAGATACTGTCGTCGGCTATTTAAAGCTCATATGTTACAAATGTACGTGTAGGACGCACAGGGCCCTAGAACTCGTTTTGTTGACGGATATCTTTTATTTTCATATGTTCTTAAATGAATTATAGGTGTAAAATGTTGCTGGAATCTTATTGTGGACAGAGTGCTATAAATTGCAGCAATAACAAATAGGGGTGAAACGAAACAGTTTATTGTTATCAAAAATTTGTTGATGGCCGATGATTGTGTCTGAACAATTACGAAGAATGCCACTTTGATTGAGAAACACAAAGTTTCCTACAGCCTTTTAATTAGGTATTGAACTTTAAAAGTAAACAAAAATAAATATAAACGTTTGAGAACAACTTATAACGATACTTTAAAAAAAAGAAATGCAAATATAACATCCCTAATGTTATTATATAATAAACCAACCTCCCATATTTGGCAACTAAACTCAACGCAGCAATTATAATTGATTAATTGTTTAATAAGTATAATAAAAATGTCTCATTTCGCACACCTCAGAATACAAATCAAACTATTGATTTGATAAATTCAACTGGACAATTTAAAGCTTCCCGTATTTATGACTTTACCATCATGATCCTTGCCCTTTTGGTCTGAGAAGTCCAAGTGATATCTTACACAGTTACAACAACCTCCTGTAGTAAAACAGAAATCAGCAATCGTGAAGAAAATATTGCAGTTTGCTACTAAAGTCCGAGCAAACTGTTTAATATTTGCAGTAGAAATAACGACGGATATTTTTTTTCTTAAGCTCGCTTCCCATTGCTCATTACAGCGGTTTCCTTCACTTCTTATTATCCCCCTATAAATATCACTTTTAAAACAATATAAACTTTGAAAGTTCCTGCTTTAGGTACATTATCGCTTACATCTGAATCATTAAACGAAATTCATTTTGCTACCCTGTTTCTGTCATCACAATTTTTAGGCTCTCAATATGGAGTTTCGGATAATCATAGCTATTCATTCTTGAGACGATTTCTTTTATGTACGCCTAATTTTGGGTTGCAATCTTAAAAGTAATCGATTTAAAATTGACAAAATTCTTTAGCCATATGTTGTAAGTGGAATTTGGGTTCTTTATGGGTTAAGAGAAATTGAAAGTAAATAAGAATTTGAAAGTTAAAAGGATAGCTTTTATATTTCGATGCTTTGGTGTATTGTGATCGTAATTCGTAACATTGAAATTATAGTTGAAATTAGATGCTATTTAAAATCACTACATCAAAATTATACAAAAGATTTTAGTCGTATGTTAAAATAAAAAAAAATATGTTATTAACTTTTTTTTTGTTACAGGCGTAATCACAACCAAAGAAGTCTTGGATAGAGAATTTAAATCTTCTTATTCCTTATTTGCCGAAGCAAAAGACCAAGGGACCTTACCAAGATCAAGCAGAGTACCAATTTCCATTAAAATCACTGATGTGAATGATAACCCGCCAGAGATAATTGATCCTAGAGAAGATGTAGTTAGTGTAAGAGAAGAACAGCAACCTGGAGCTGAAGTAGCAAGAGTCAAGGCTATAGACAGAGATAATGGAGTTAATTCTTCTATAACTTACTCTATATTGAATGAAAGAGATATGGACGGAGTAGGAGTTTTTGTAATTGATGCTAACACTGGGGTTATAAAAACTAGTACAGGTAAATGCAATTTTTGAACATTTAAAAATTTGGAGATGTTATTAAAATTTCAGTTACGCATATCTTTTGCAGTTTAATATTCGATCGTTCCAAATAAATAATATAGAAAAATACAATATTTATTAATTACGTATCTATTTTAGTCTTAGATCATGAAGAGAGATCGATATACCGACTAACAGTGGCAGCAACAGATGGCGGCACACCACCAAAGCAAACTGTGAGGCAACTTAAAGTTGAAGTTTTAGATCTAAACGATAACAGACCGACTTTTACCAGTTCCAGTTTGTCATTTAAAGTAAGTGCACCAATTCTATAATTATTTCTGCATTAGCTAAAACGTTATTAAAAATATACCGTAACTTAATGAATATTGTACTTTCAGGTAAAAGAAGACGCCAAAATTGGTCACGTAGTGGGAACAGTAGCATGCTGTGATAGTGACATTACAGAAAACTCAGTAAATGATGAAGATGAGAAACAAATATCGTATTTACTCATGCCTTTAACAACAGATTATTCCCCTGGGACCTTTGAAATAGATCGGCGTACAGGATCTCTTGTTGTAGCAAGACAACTAGACAGGGAAATTCAAGATGAATACAGGCTAGAAGTAAGAGCTTTAGATACTTCTGCAACGAATAATCCTCAAAGCAGCGCAGTGACGGTTAAGATAGAAATTGTAGATGTCAATGACAATTCACCACAATGGCCTCAAGATCCTGTTAATATAGAAATATCAGAGCTTACCCCAATCGGCATGATTATGTACAACTTCACTGCCAAAGATGCTGATGCTGGCCCAAATGGAGAATTGAATTTTAAAGTGGTATCATCTTTGCCTTCTACTAAAAATGTTTTCAATTTAGATCCGCTCACAGGATCTTTGACACTAACTTCCGAACTTGACTATGAAAAATTAAAAGAATATTGGCTAATCGTTGAAGCTACAGACTTGGCAACAAATGTCTCCGAAAGAATGACAACATCAGCTACTGTACATATTTCAATTACTGATGCCAACGATAATACTCCGACTTTCGTATCAGCTAGTAAAGCAGCTGTCTCTCTAAATACTCTATCAGGAACTTTATATCAAGCATTAGCAATAGATGCTGATTCTGGTGACAATGGAAAGATTTCTTATTACATATCTGGCGGGAATGACCATGCGTACTTCTCTATAGATTATGACTTCGGTAAACTGACGTTATCCAGCAAATATGCCCAAGATCTATCCAGGGTCAGGCCTGGACTGTATAAACTAAACCTTACAGCATCAGATCATGGTGTTCCTTTCCCAAGACAAAGCCATATGACGTTGCTACTAACATTGCAAGAATCTACAAACGTACCGCCAAGGTTTACAGATTCATTCTATAAAACTAACATTAGTGAAGACATTCGACCAGGTAGTTTTGTGACAAGAATATCTGCAAAATCTCTGAGAGGGAGTGCAAGTAAGTTTTTTGTAAATTTTTATAGTGTTTAATACATTTCGTTGCAATTTATTCTAATGATAATCTAGGTCTAAACACTCACTCACTTTTACACATTTGTTTCAGGCAACCTTACATATATGATACCTTCTGGAGTAGCTGACGATAAATTCGGAATAGATGAACGTCTTGGCACAATCATAGTGAAAACTAAAATCGACAGAGAAGAAAGAGACCAATACATATTTCCAGTTTATGTGACAGACTCAAGCACTTTCCAATCTACTACCAATTTTGATGTAGCTACTGTAACAATTAGTGTTATGGACGTAAATGATAATCCACCGAGTTTCAAAACCGGATCTTGCTATCCTTTAGTTGTCCCTGAAAATAATGAGCCTGAAGTTATACACACAGTTGCAGCTACTGACAAAGATATTGGAGCTAATGGAGTTATAACTTATAGTATCACATCAGGGAATAATGGCAATAAGTTTTCTATAGATTCTACTACTGGCAGGCTGACAGCTAGAACTCTAGACAGAGAAACACAATCCAAATACCATCTAACAATCACTGCTTTTGATCATGGGTCACCTGTAGCTTTACAGGGGTCCTGTAATGTCACTGTTATTGTTGAGGATCAAAATGACAATGATCCAGTTTTCGATACTGGTCATTATTCAGCGGCTATACCCGAAGATGCCATGATTGATACGTCTGTGATCAAAGTTAGAGCAACTGATGCAGATTTGGGTTTCAATAAACGCATCGTGTATTCATTGGCGAATGAAAGCCAAGGATTATTCAGAATTGATAATAAAACAGGAATTATTATGACTACTGGGTAAGTAAAATATCTTAAAAATATTATTATATCTATATTATAAAATATTACAAAGCAACCTTTATTTGACGGGTATATATTTTTTGTTTCAGAACTTTTGATAGAGAGAAGACTAATGTATATCACTTTGAAGCAGTAGCAACTGATGAGGGCCGGTACATCACACGATCTCAAAGAGTTTCAGTTGAAGTCACTATTAATGATGTCAACGACAATAAGCCTATCTTTACTAAATATCCTTTTAGAGAACAAGTAGCTACATTGACGCCACCAGGACAGAGCTTGTTACGAGTATCAGCAACAGATAATGATATAGGAACTAACGCAGAAATATTGTATGAACTTCTTGATACCTCCAATCACAAATTTCGTATCAACCCTACAACTGGCGTACTTACTGCAACCCAAAGTTTAGCAAGCGAAAATGGAAAACTAATTCATCTGAAAGTGATAGCCAAAGATAAAGGCAACCCACCGCAAAACTCAATAGGACTCATTGAAATACGTGTCGGCGAATTCTCAGATCAAACACCTACACTAAACTTCCAAAATGCTACATACAATGTAACTATCGAAGAAAACATGGCGTATGGAAAGGATGTGCTTCAAGTTACCGCAGTTAGAAGCGACGGGCGGCGGCAGAGAATAATTTATGAAATTGGCAATGGCAACGATCAGTACGCATTCGAAATAGACTCTAACTCAGGGGTAATAAGGGTGAACAACTCAGTGAATCTGGATTATGAGTCGTATCCTGGCCCACGGAGGCAGCTTGTTGTAGTTGCGCGCACAGAAGGCACGCCCGTCCTTTACGGCTACTGCGACGTTATAATAAATCTGACCGATCAAAACGACCACGCTCCCAGGTTTACGCAACAACAGTATATCGCTAATGTCCTTGAAGGGAACACCAAGGGTGAATTTGTTGTTCAACTAGCGGCTAAGGATGGAGATCGTGGTGTGAATGCAAGGATACTATATCACATTGTTGATGGAAATCACGATAATGCGTTCATTATTGAACCAGCGTTTTCAGGTTCAGTGAAAACAAATATAGTTCTTGATCGAGAGATAAGAGAGACGTACAAACTGACAGTAATAGCGACTGATGAAGGCGACCCTCAGATGACTGGGACAGCGACGCTGAGGATCAATGTTGTCGACGTGAACGACAATCAGCCAACATTCCCACCGCCAAACGTCATCTCGGTATCGGAAGGTACGTTTTTACTCGTTTACTCCGTATTCGCATTCGGGTTTTAAATTGCCGTTGGTCGGACTATCGGCTTTTTGAAATAAATTGGTAGAACAAAAAGCGTACCACAGAGAGGGAGGCATTTTACATAATTTGTATTCTCGACTTGGTAACATTGCGAATTTTCGATTCCAACGCCGAGATTAAATAAAAGGGACTCCTTTAGGATCAATATTTATTGGATGGTATTACATTTTTTCCAAGTGCATGTTTTAGCGGTTCACCAACGGTTCGCGGCGTTCGCGTCGCTTTTTATTCGTTTTTTATATCATTGTAAGTCGACAGAGGTTTTGTTTTAGAGAAATTTTATTTTGGCGGATCGTTAAAACGGCAGTCAAACGAGACCCCGTCAGTATATTTTGTTTATTTTTTAAGGAACGGAAGTTGGGACAGTGCTCACATCTGTTACTGCGAATGACGTTGATACATATCCGGCTCTGAAGTACTCAATAATACAAGGAGACAACAGTTTTTCTATAGACAGATACAGTGGGAAGATTGTGTTGAATAGACCCCTTGACTTTGAAACAAAGAAGATGTATGAAGTGAATATTACAGCGTCGGATAGTGAACATGTCGCTAAAACGACGCTAACAATAAAAGTAACTGATGTCAACGACAACTCACCCATTTTTGACGATATTTCATACAACAGGATATTGCCAGGTAAGTTTAAAAATTAAGCAATCGTATAAAATATTTGATACTTTCCTATATCACTATCATAATTATATTAACTTCAGTTTAAAGCTTATAAATACATATTACTCAATCTGGATTTTGCATTTCTGCGTTAACGCATTTATAATGGTAACCTGTAATTAAAATTCACAAACAATAAATATTCTCAATTTCAGAAGGCACAGACACTCTTGAGATTGGCTCAGTCAGCGCCAAAGATCGTGATGACGGTGATAATGGCAAGATCACTTACTCAATTTTACGATCGACAAAGGGATTCTACATTGACGCCGTTACCGGTGTCATTTTTGTGAACTACAGTGCTCTTCCCACAAATCAAAGAGATACGCAGTTGGCTGTTGTAGCCACTGATCATGGAAAACCTAATAGAAGTGCCGTTGCATCTGTGAGAATTAGTACAGGAGCTTCTTCGGAGATCAAACCATTTATTGGACAGGATACTTACAGGTAACTACGGTTTCATTAATAATCTAAAAACCTACGAAGAATATTATAAAATAATAACTAAGATAGTAAACAGGCAGGGATCGCCTGATAATAAATGGTATCACTTGCGCATGTCTGTTCCTGATAAAAAAAATGATTAATTCTAAAAAATGATTAATCTTCATTTAAGATTTAGAATTCATAAAGTTACATTAAGTTTAATAAAACTTCTACCTTTTCAAAATATTTATATGTATCTTTTCTCAATTTCAGAATTACCGTCAACGAAGACACCGAAAAAGGATCAACACTTCTTCAAATTGGCGGAATCAACGACGTTCTCAAGAAATACAATCTTGACATCCATATCACATCAGGGAATGAAGGAACCACCTTTGATGTTACTCTTGAAGGAGCTCTCATTCTACTCAATAGACTAGACCGAGAAACTCAAGACTCTTACGTACTCGGTCTAGCAGCCGTTGAACAAGGAAAAATGCTATCACATAATCAGAATAAAACTTCCATCACTGTATTTGTAACAGTTGCAGATGCAAATGATAATGCGCCACAGTTTGCAACAAATGATTTTGAATTGACTGTTAGTGAGGACATAAAAATTGGATACACCTTAACTCAACTGTCAGCAACAGATGCAGATCTTTACGGAACTCCCAATGCTGCTATTATTTATAATATCACTTCTGGAGACGATGAAAAGCTATTTTTCGTACATCCAACAACAGGAATTCTAACTATCAATAAAAGTCTTGACTACGATACCGGTAAAACTGAATATAAATTAGTAATAGTTGCATGCGATCAAGGAATACCATCTCTATGCAATGCTGTGTACATCAAAATTGGCATACTTGATGAAAATGATAATGCACCTACATTCCCAGTCAATGAGTATTTCGAAAATATCGGTGAGAACGAAAGGGTTGGTACCTCAATATTCACAGCAAGAGCTACTGATTTAGATAAAGGGAGATATGGAAAATTAAACTACTCTATAGTACCTTCTTCTAATAACTACAACAGAAATGACGATTCATGGAAAATGTTTTTAATTGATTCTTCATCTGGATTAGTCAACTCCAATGCTGTATTCGATTATGAGGTGAAAAATAAATATGAATTTTCCATTAAAGCTTCGGACCTAGGAGGAAAAAGCTCAACAGTAAAAGTAAGAATCGATATAGAAAGTAGAGATGAATTTTATCCCCAGTTCACGCAGAAAACTTACAAGTTCCGTGTACCAAAATCAGGATCTCTTCCTGCTGGATATGTTATTGGGCAAGCTACAGCAACTGACAGAGATAAAGGCATTGATGGCCGAATAGTTTATCAGCTCTCAACTTCACATTCGTACTTTAAAATAAACAGAACCACCGGTGTTATTATTCTGAAGAAGAAAGTCGAATCAGTTCATAATCTTTTCGGCGCAGACAAATCTATTAGTTTAGTCGTCACAGCTAGTTCGGGGAGACAAGGATCTCTGACCAACAAAACTGCCGTAGAAATAGGAATGAATGATATGGCACTTGCTTCTGATATCAATGAAATAAGTGATGCTGCTGCAGTTGCAAGTGGTGGTTTATCAGACTGGGCATTAGGATTGCTCATTGTTTTTATATTCATCATCATCATATTTGCAGCGGCATTCCTATTCTTGCACATGAAAAATAAGAGGCACAAGAAAGTCAATAAGCCGGGATTGAGCTCAGAGGGCGTTGGAGCTACAAATAGTTATGTAGATCCAAGTGCTTTTGACACTATTCCTATAAGAAATACTGGTGCCGTAAATCCTGCTAGCCAGTTTGCTCCTCCTAAATACGATGAAATACCACCATATGGCCCACACACAGCAAGTTCTAATTCAGGTGCAGCTACCACATCGGAACTATCTGGGTCTGATCAATCAGGATCTAGTGGACGTGGCTCTGCAGAAGATGGAGAAGATGGTGAGGACGAGGAGATCAGAATGATCAACGAAGGTCCTTTACAAAGAGAATCAATACACAGACAAACTAACGGAGTTGATGATGATAATCTTTCTGATGTATCTGTACATAATACTCAAGAATATTTGGCTAGATTAGGAATCGTCGATACAGGAACTGGCGGTGGTGCTTCGACTTCATCAAGAAGGTGTTCAGAAAACGTTGGTAATAAAGACACTATGTTACACCATGCACCAATAGATTCAATGCACATGTTTGACGAAGATGGTGCACATGAAAATGATATCACCAATTTGATATACGCCAAATTAAATGAAGTGACTGGTAGCGAAAGAGCAAGTAGTGCAGATGAAGCGAGTGCAGCAGTCGATAGAGCTATGGCTTTAGGAGCTTTTTCAAGTACTCCAGGAGATAACAATGCTGTACCGACTGCTGGGCCTTCAATGACTGGTAGCCTTAGTTCTATTGTACATTCCGAAGAAGAGTTAACTGGTAGCTACAACTGGGATTACTTACTCGATTGGGGACCTCAATATCAGCCGTTGGCACATGTGTTTTCCGAAATAGCTAGACTAAAAGACGATGCCGTATCCCTTCAGAGTGGAAACAGCGGGGCTTCAAGTGCAAAGAGTAAAGGAACTTCTATATCTGGAGGGAAAAGTGTTCCGCCACCATTATTGACAACGGTTGCTCCAAGAAGTTGTCCTGCACCGTCGTTATCATGTAGGCAACCACAGTTATTATTACCGAGGTCTCCAATTAGTCACGATGTTCCTGGCGGGTTTTCTGCGGCTGCAGCCATGTCGCCATCATTTTCGCCTTCTTTATCACCATTGGCGACTAGATCACCGTCAATGTCACCATTAGTAGGGCCAGGGTTGCCACCAGCGCCCGCAAACAGAAAACCTCCACACTCAACTATGAGAATATGAAAATAATTGTATCGTAGTATATTCAATACTGTACATATGGACGACTGTTTTGCCTATAGTGTAGTTAGTATTATTTATTCGGCCGATCTGATCGGCTTAATTCATTTTGCGCATATTGATATTTAAAAAAAACTTCATAGATATGCTCAAAGTGATTACTAAGCGCTTATTACCGATTTTTGCGGTAAATGTATATAATTAAAAAATCGGGTGTATTTTTTAAGTGTAAATATCGTTCTTACTTATACTCATTGTAAAAAATATATAAAGACTGCCATTTTTTATTTTTAACAAAAAATACAGCTTTACTCTAAGCTATAAGTATTATTATTAGAAAAATGCAATTTGTAGTGATAATGTCAAAATGATTTTGTTTGTGTGGTTGTAATCGATTTCGTGAATCAATATTACTGTTAGCTTTATTACACAAATGTATGTAGTTATTTCATTTTGTAAAATATTGTTGCAAATATAATGTTATGTTAGTTTTCAGTGAATTGAAAGTTAGTTTCGTTTCTCTGTGATTATGATGATGCCTAAAGATTCAGTTCAGTCTTTTTGAAACCATACTAATTTATATTTGTTTAATACAAATCTTTTATAAAAAATTTCGTCTTCCCTCTATAGTATTTTAACATTAATTTCTTCAAAAATTATGATATCAACTCGACAATAACTTATATCACAAAATTGAAAAAATAACAGATCTGCTGTATGATTTACTTATTTAAAGGCAAGCAGTACCATTGCAATAAATTATTATTAATCTAAATTCATTGCTATTTTCATTTAATATGAATATAACAAAAATAACTATTGCATTATTTAATTTATCATTTATATTTGTCTTATTAATTGTATAGATGCTTAAATAAGCAACTCATCCCAATTGTAATATCATTAAATTCCCAGATGTTTGTATGTATCAAAAATTCTGTACTGATAACTAGTATATGAATTGTAAATACGTAATCTAGTTTACATGTTAATAAAATAGCCTTAGACTCCACCGACTGTATGAATATTGTTTAGGTGGAAATAAAAAGAAATTTAAAAAATATTATGCTTTTTTTTTAAATATCGATCGCGCTGTTAAAACCATCGAGAATTAGTTATATTTACAACAAGTCTGTGATTTACTGAATGGGTTAAGTCTAGGTGCTTTTCACATTGCACTAATCTGTAAAACACGAAGAGCTTCAAATAAGAATCTATTTTTTAATTATTCTCATGAATAAACCCAATAACACTGCCTGGAAATCAAATTGGATCTTAGGTTCAATAGTTTCCCTGCGGCGATTACATAAACGAAGCAGTAAAGCATTAAAATCTGATAATTTATTTAATTCAACAAATAACACCAGAACACAAATAATATCAGAATCTAGAATAATATCAGAAGCAATTAAGACAAAAAAAATAATAATTAAAACAAACTTGAATGATAAGTTTTGTTTATTAAAACTGATTATTTCATGATCATAATTAATACATAATCAATATTAAGAGACAAATAATTCTGAAGGTACACAAGTAAACTAACACCGTATTATAATTTTCTTTTTTAATGTTAGGGCAAAAAATCTATAAATCTTCTCCAAACTTTGATTCAATTTTTTTCATCACAATTGCTTTCTACAAAAGTATTTTTGCAAAATTACTTATTTATGCAACAATTACAGCTAAAATATGATAAAAAAGGAAAAATTAAATATTATTATCACAGTTGGAGCTACAACTACCAAAATTGTAATAATTAGCATCTATGGCAATCTAGGCAATTAAGGTAAATAGTACTTTAGCAGCTAGCCTTGCAGACGTTACTAAGACAGACAATATTAATAGAAGACAGGGTATTGTTTATATTGTCACCATATATCTCCAATCACATTATAAATAAACCGAGGGACAATTTTGAAAATTGACAAATATTGACTTTGAGTCATATATTAGTACAAAATCTAAAAAAACTATAATAGACACAATCTTATAAGATCATTTTAAAATATAAGATCATTTTGCTTATCAAATTACCAATAAGTAAGAGCTTTCTTAAACAAATGTTGATTCAATTAATGATTAAGAATTCCAATAAGACAAAGATTCTGTAAAAATATACAAAATTCTATAGAATGATATAATTGTAAAACTTGATATATATAATTTGTCAATACAGTAAATCAATAGATTAATATATGAAGCAGTGCTCAGTCGTAACTAATATTAGCGGGAAGAATATGTAGAGAAAGTATTTTTTATTGAGCATTTATACTCTTAAACTTACTACTCTTATAAGGGAAAGCGTGTATAAATTCATATATAATAATATAATATACGAATATAAAATGCCTACGAACACTATGGCCCTGTTTCAGGTAATGATAAAAGGTTAGGACTCTTCCAAAGATCTTAAGATATAGTTAAAAAGTCTTCTGAGAGTAAAGATATTTACTCGATAACAGTTTTGAGAGAATGAATATTTTTCCAAAAGGTTTTACCCGTTAAGCGTGAAACTTATGTAAGTAATCGCATGACGAATGTTAGATCGTGATATTTTTATTTTACGGCATATCATTACCATCCTTGCCTACCACATCAATAACGATATTATCAGCAGCAATTCGAGTAATACTCTTATTGAATCCCAAAACCGAATATATAATGTTAAACAGAACCGCCCACAAAATTATTCAGCTAATGGAAGTAAGTATATAATATAATTTATATCGTGGTTTACGACTTTTGTTATAAGTAAATACTAAGAACGCTGTTTTTGAACTAATCAATTCTAAAATAATACCAGTAAATAAGTAAACATTGCAAAGACGACTACAAAACCTTGAATACACATCAACACACAAAATTATAATAATTATAAGTTTTCTTAAAATAACCTACATTATTTAAACATTGCTGGATTGAACTGATACACATCAATAAAATTGCCTTTGAATAAAAGTTAAGGCCGTCTCTGGTCAACCCTGTCTATCTAAAATCACTTGAACCTAATTATAAGTGGTCTTAGGATCTAGTGCTGATACTCAAACTGATATACAATAATTATTAATATTGGAGGATAATATTATTGATAGTGAGAATTTATTGTCAATTACTAGACTATTTTTTTTACACTCTTCTTTAGTATTGATATAATAGTCTCTAGTTAATAATACCATTCAAATTATTCACGGCAGTTGATTCTCTTGCCTTCGATATAGAAAATAGATATCTTTTTACAGTATATAAGAAAATATAGAGTGATAACGTCAACAACATTCCCTTATGCGGAGCGTAAGCAGGTCTCACAATTGAAATGTTAAAATGACATATTTTAAATTATGTTTTCTAGTCATTTTTGCAAAATTTAATACCGCAGTTAACCATGTTAGCTAAAATGTAACTTTTTCGCTCTTGAAGCCTAGTTCAACGGCAGTCAATCAAGGTATAATCACGGACGGAGCTCGTGTCGCAGCCGCGTTGTTCATTCCCGTGTTTACGGTTCATACTTCTGTAGGGTTGCTCTATATTTTCTCATATAATACTCTAAGGATATCTTCATAATTATAGCTTCATCTGAGTTCAAGTCAGTTCAGTGGTCAAAGGTACCACTTGGAAAATAATAGTTATAATGGTAATTTTGGTCAAGAATATTATCCATACATAAAAATGTCATCACTGTTTTCATCTCAGCCGTCTTTATTCATTTACAAACTTTTAGGACATTTTCAACAAAGTCATGTTTGAGTATCGTTATAAAGGCTATTTTAGAATCATACGTTTTTAATTACTATATCCGCTTAATGGAATCGGTGTGGTTGTTTAAATGCACATCAATGATGATTTCGTCGGAACCTGTGGACTTTTTACTTGGAGTTACGATGCCGATATCCACGTCTGTGTTTGGTGTTAAGCCATTGACGGGGTCCTGAAATTAATGAAAATATTGAGATAATTTGACACATCACTTCTTTCAAATTCAAATTTCAAATTCAAATGTCTTTATTGTGGATCACAGGTAGGCACATAATATATGCAGGTGTTAATCAATATTAGGTACTTTCGTTTTAGTAAATGCAGAAATTAGTGTTATAATCATGAATAATGTACCTACTAATTTTGTTTTATCTATCGTATCTCTGAGATAATGTCAATGTAGCAAATCATCAGAAAATTAAGTTCCCTGGGATTGATTATTATTTTAGAAAATTCCAAAGGTGTCCATGTTAAAATTAACATTTTGCTGGTTTGTTTTAAAAGCAAGTACAAAAATTACATTACTTAATTCTGACATCTAAGAATTAATGTAAAACTGAAATATTCTTACCGCAGTCAAAGCGTCACAAGCCATCAGTTCGTTCTTAGATAAGTGTTCAACCACAGCAGCCGCGTAACAGTCACCCAACATGTTGTTAGTAGTTCTGATACGATCACTGAAATTTAAAAAAAAAACACTTTAAATTACATTAGAATTCACTGTTACTGTTAGCTTAAGTCACACCACGGCTGGGGAAACCTCCATGATCATTTAGCTTGACGAGCCTGCTTTTCTTGACTGACGCTTGAGATTTAATTTAAATAAAGAATTTACTTAGGTAATAATTATAGAATCATGAATTTTATTGTACAGGCAGTAACTCTCTCTAAGTTGAAACTTAAAAAGAAGATTAAAGAAAAGGTAGATAGATAGATAGACAAGCGAAACTTGAATCAGGAAAACTTGCTAAACAGTAGTAATAAACTGAGCTATAAATGTATCGCTGCCCGCACCTATCCAATTTCAAATACCCTTCTTTCCGTCTTAAACGAGACGCCTGATAAATATCTGTTAGCAAACTTTACAAATTACCAACTTTGCAGTTTGTGAAGGCTAGGTTAAAGGGTAGGCTTATTATATTTCGTTAGAGGTAGTTTGTTATAGAGGCTTATAAACTGCCCTACAAACGTTTTTCTTACGTTAAGGCAGATCAGCCTTAGCAGAGAAAAGATCTCATAAATAAATATTACTGTAATTCAGGTTTAACACAAGAAATAAAACTCACACAAGCCAATCAACAGCAAACAGCAGCGACACATCATGCGTAGGCGCATCCACTGCAGCCAACACTACGAGCAACAACACCATTGCTGCTGACGGTACTGACGCTGAAGATACTGAGGCCGCCGTTGATGTTAGGCTAGAATTTTAATAAAAAATTGTACATAAATATATGTGCTGTGATAGCTTACTGGTATGACCGTTGGCTGGTCTCAAGTTCGAACCCAAGGCAAGCACCTCTGACTTTTCTTAAATTATATACGTATATTATAAACGTATCCTTATCACGTATCCTTATAATTAAATACCTTTCTATTTTCAATAACATAAGTCATCTATTCTATTACTATTCTACAATGTCTTAGTGACAATAATTATAATGTTGTGATGTATAATAATTGTGATTATGATGTTGATACAATAATTGTTGTTAAAGTATGTAATATACTCACAAAATAGTTGCAAGCTGAGCAAATCCAAGATGAATATTATTCATCTGACATACAAACACGCTGGAGACAGCTAAAAACAATGCAGTGCCATCCATATTGATATTGCATCCAATAGGCAACACAAAGCGGGTGATCCGAGGGTCTATTTGTAATGGACCTTCCATCGCTTTGAAGGTCACTGGAAGAGCTGCTGCCCTGAAATTACAGAAAAGAAGGTTGTCATTGAATTTGTTGTGTGTTTCTTTTTACAATCAGTTTAGAATATTGTAGGATTAAAATTTCGGTTTAGAGATGAAAATATATTTGTTTCATTTGAGCGACTAGTGATCAATGTATATTTGTCAATAACAATTAAGAAAAATATAATTTAGCATATTAAGCGTCGCCAGGCGGCCAAATATTTCTCATTGAATTACAATATCCAACTTAATAAAGGAATCTAAATTTTCTTGAAAAGATTTTTCTTGAAATTAACAGAATTTTAAATTAGGGTATAATAATAATTATACACATTGAGAAAATTTAATAAAAGATCCCTGACTTTCGCCAATATAAAATATCTTTAAAAAGCTACCAAATCTAAAATACCCACAAAACTTACGTAGAAGCAGTAGCAGAAGCCGTGAGCATAGCATGAGATAGTCCCCAATAGAACTTGTAGGGGTTCCTTCTTAGAAACAAGAAGTATATAAGCTGCATGACTATCAGTTGGTAGAAGAATACGCCGACGGTTACCGTGGCGATAAACCATGCTAGTTGAGACATTACTGACGCTGAAATAGAATAAATTAAAATTCTATAGATCTAATTATTGTAAATTAAACACTTAAATCTAAAAATAAAGAAATTAGGTAACGTCTGCAAAACACCGGGTGTATTGCCCATTATCACATTAGATGGCATTTGAGCTAAGCATAAGCCAGCATTTTCATCCCGAGTAGCTTAGACGAAACGCCCCGACAAGTCTTTAAAAAAAATTTCAGGCTCTTTGCTTTTACGATCCCAGCGTCTCGACCCCAAAAGGCTGAAATATGTAGCCGCTATCTAAAGTACTGTATGTGTTACAAAAATCTTAGATAATCATAATGTAAACAGATTTTAAAGATAGTTTTTGACTCACCAACATCACTGACCCCAAGAATCTTCCCCGCTATCACACTACTGACCCCCACAGGGGTGAACCACATTACACCAGTCACCATCTTCATAATCACTTCGAAGATAGCTTGGAAGAAGTCTATCACCACTTGGCCTTTTGATCCTAAGGTACCCAGAAGACTGCCAAAGACGAGGCAGAAGAAGACTAATCCTAATGTGTTGGTTCCTGACCTGGAAGCAATAAGTGACAGGTTTTAGTCCAGCATTTGATTATTAATTAACAGTCACCTACTTGTAGACCAATTATATAATTTGAAAGGTATCAGGATATCCCAAAAACTTGTTTAGAGCCTATTTTCTTAACGTGCTCAGGAGTTCGTAAAGCCGTTGGTCCTGCGCCTGATCTTTGTCCGATCATGTCGAATTGCTATCCCATGTAATTACGAGAGTGAGGGAATAGAAAGATACACAGAATAAGTGTGTGACCGAAAAAACAATCGGTTAATCAATGAACTATAAGCAACACTTACCTATATGCTACAACTCGCACTAAATTGGGCAGTGTATCGTTATCTGTGGCATTTCTCGCGAACATTGCAGGCGATGGCACGTACACTGTGTGCGCTTGTTGAAATGCAGCCTGCACTATATTGTCAGGGAATATGTTTCTGTAATCAATACCGATACATTTTTAAGCAACTTTTAACTTAAAGTTCACTTTTAAGTTAAAAGTTCATTAGAAAAGTTGAAAAATGATCAAGATGTTATCGAAAAAAGTTATAGTCAGGATTTAACTCATGTTAAAGATTGATAATCACTCTTTGCGAAAAGAAAGTGACTTGATTTTTAGACCATGAACCCATACCAAATCCCATTTAAAACGAAAGAAAAATTCATAAGACTGTCCCCTGATCTTTAAAAATAATTTTAGGTTTTACTTTGGTCAATATGTGCTGTAATTTTTTTCTACGCTATGTTATATTTATGGATATAGCAGTAGCCTAGTGGTATGACTGTTGCCTGACAAATCAGAATCCTCAGGTTAGAACCCAAGGCACGCATCTCTGGTTTTTCAGAAGTTATATGCGCAGATATTATAAATTAATTATTTCCTGCTTTGCATAAACTTACCTGCCAATATCCAAAATACTATCCAAAATACTGTGTTCCCTCTTGTTTTCGACTATGGACCCATTTTCTCTAATCTCTGGTACCCCAGGATGTATCACCGTTGCCAAAAGGATGCCCAAGAAAGCATTGAACATGGACGTCAATATAAAGTACAACAAGGTCCTGACTGCAATCTTGCCACTCATTTTCGCGTTCAAACTGGCTGATCCAGCTATGAGACTAGCAATGATCAAAGGTAAAATCATCAGTTTTAGAAGCCTCATGAAGAGCTCTCCAGGGTAAGAGATTATCATTAACGCATCAGGGCCTAAGCGGTAAGGGCGGAGACCGAGTCCTGGAAAAAAGAATGTATTAGAATGACATTTTGGTTCTACAGCTGATAGTTTACCTAAAAAGTAATGAATAGAACTCTGCCACGTCATATTTTCTTATGTCGTATCGTCGCGATCGTAGCGCAATTATACTTTTGATCATGACCGATTTTGGGTAAGCTTCTAAAAATGTTTTTATTTATTTAGCTTATTTTCACGGTAGGGCAAAGGCCTCTCTTGTCTCCTACGTGACTCGGTTTATCTAAGACCAGTCTTTCAGTTGATAGTCGAGTTCATCCCGCCATCTCCTAATGTGTCTAAAAACGTGTAAGATAAAAATCGCTATCGACGCCATAAGAGTCTTCAGCTCTCATTTTTAGGGATAGCTTTTATCAATTCTAGAGAAACTTGGGTTATATACGCCTATTTCCTATGGGAGAAGGTAGAAACTACAGACCGCCACCTGCTACGGTTCCTCAATACTCCTTTTGAAGCCAGTTATTCTTTGAAATAGATACTAAACTATTTTTTCTGTATGAGGGTATTGTACATACATACATAGACTCACGCCTGTATTCCCCAGAGGGGGTAGGCAGAGGTTAGTACACCCACGTTTCGCCGGCTATGTTATAAGTCCCATGTACCCGGGCACAATTCCAGACTCCGTGCCGCTACTGAGAATTTCGTGATAGAAAAACCCAATAACACTTTGCCCGACCCGGGGATCGAACCCAGGACCTCGTGCTCAGCAGTCGCGCTTGCTACCACTAGATCAACGAGGCAAATGAGGGTATTGTCTTGAACGATATACAAGTACATCCAATAGGGTTAAAAGTCACGCAGATGAATAAATCGATAACCATTTCCTGTTTACTGTCGCTACAAAATTGATGTACTGTGTAGATTTATGTAAAGTGGCACTCAAGGAGATTATGAAATAGCTAGGTGCACACAGCTAAGCTATTGTTGGCAGGGAAGCTAAATAAAAACCTTTTAAATCTTATAGATAAGATTGTGATTTTTTCAAGATGTCAACAATACAAAAATATAAATAAATAAATCCGCCTGTAACTGTCCCAATATAGGGCAAAGGCCTCTTCTCATACAGAGAAGGATTGAGCATTAATCACCACGCTAGCTCACTGCGGGTTGGCGATTTCAGACTGTTAAAGTCCAGGTTTCCTTACGATGTTTTCTTTTCACCGTTAGTCAGTGGTGTCTTAGATTAACTAAGAAAGTACGTATGACATTGAAAAAGTCACATTGGTACATGCCAGGTTCCAAAAATATACTGTGTATATTTTTATATACCATATTTTCTGGAAAGGTTTCTGAAACCTATGCAGAACTAAACGAATTTTCACAATCACATGCAAACTTTGAAAAAATCTTTATCCTCAACTAGCGGTCCTGCCAACCTAGCTTTGCTGTGTGTACATAGCTCATAATACAGCGCGTGTGTATTAAATTGTGTAAATTGTAAACATGAGTTATAACTGATAACATCACGATATCTTGAAATAATTACTTACTGCAATACTAATTAAAGTAAAAAGAAATAATTTAAGTAGAGAAAGTAAAGGTCGAGACGTATAAGGAGGTCAAGGAATTGGCTCTTGATAGGGAGAGCTGGAAGAAGCTGCATTGACAAGAGCGTAGCTTTTAAATAAATGATGATGAATACTAATTACTGCGATAATACGTGAAAGCGAAATCTAAAATTAGTTTTTTTGAAGAAAAACAAATTCGATAACTATAGAATTTGAAACGTATTAAATTCAGCTATTACCCTAGCAACTGAACTTATTTATAACTTCGCTATCGTATACATTAAAATAAGGCATAAATATTTGATTGTAGGTTAACAGTAGCACTGATCACATAAAAAAAGTTATGAGGTTAGATTTTTTGTTAAAAATTCTTTTTTTTAATAAAAATATATATTATTATCATCGTCATCTTATTAAGTTGCAATACATAATAATGGCAAATCATACAAGAAATTTTCCCGTAACATTTCTGCAAATAAAAACAATGTCTGGCGGGAACGAATTAAAAATACTGGCAATGATAAAACAAAAGTAGCAGATGCTAAAAAAACAATTTAAAAAATAAATAAACATTCACTTACCAACAGCAATTCCAGAAAGAACTCCAACCAACGTCACCACCAAAAACTTTCTGACACCCGTCCTCTCAACGGGAGCTGACCGGTCTTCAGTGGTTTTCGGCCCTCTATCACCAGGGCCCATCTTCGCGAACAAATATTCTGAAAAACGTTCACCTTTCTCCATCACAGGTGAAATTGGACTGTTCAGCCCAGATCTTAAGACCTGGATCGTCTGATAAGTCTTTTTCACGTTTACAACACTTTTTAAAGAAAAATTGTTTATTTTTATCTATCAAATATTGGTATTGTCTATCTTTATAGCATGTTTACTGTGTTCACTTGCTACATTAATTTATTAATTAACTGATTCTTCTTTAGATTATTTTGTTTCTTTAACATGCTCTATACATCTTTTAAATTAACTATTACGTAAAAAATCTACACCGTCTATTTCTTTTTTCGATGCGGTATCGCTTAGGTTGGGTGGTACACTAACACAGTATTTCACAACGCTCTTAATGTATAAAACCACCATTGCTCAGTCAGTGTTACTATCGAATCATTCTGCATCGATTACTGGGTTTGGCCTTAAAACTTTTGTTTGTGTCGCTGAAAAGCAGCAATGTACGTTGTCGGGGAAAATTTTCGTGTTTGGGAAAATTGACGCAAGAAGCCATGTTTATGGTTGCGCGCGCAACCATCGATTGCACTTCCATTCAATGTATTAAATATCTATAAATAGATTATTAAATTGTCAGCATTAAGTATACTAGGTACAGCTGATGTCTTCAAAGCCTTTGAAAAGCATTATGTGCATTCCTATTACAGGTAGATCATTACACGCGCGGTCCCTTTGTTTAGGTATGACAGCAGAACAAAAAAGAGTTATTTGCAATTAAAGCCATTTAATTTTTATTGCAGTTATTATAAAAATGCTACCTATTATTTAATCTTATTCTTAAATGTCATAACTTATCTTATCAATTACTTCAAATATATAATGTTTATAATAGGAATGGTAAGTATAATTTGGGGAGATACCTTTTTTTTTTTTGTGGCCGGGGGGAGTAAAAAATGCCTTCCGCGTACCGCACGTCTGAGGACATACGGTTATGTGGGGCTCGCACCCACTAAAAACGTCTCCCCCCTACGTGCGTCTGCGTGTTCCTAGCACTGTATCGGACGGGTCCGGGTACCGCAAACGCGCCTCGCAGCCCCGTCCAGTGCCTGCCTGTAGGCCCGCTCAAAAATGCACTCGGGGGGGCAATGTCCCTGGCATCCAGGTCCAGGACATCGCCCCAACACGCTCAAAGGCCTTCGCCCCTACATCGGGCAAGGCGGGCGGCATACCGGAATCAGCCGCCCGCCAGTTGGGGGGAGATACCTCAATTATTTTAACTATTAAGCTTCTTCAAAATCTAAGCTGTTTTTCTGCCTTTTTGATGGTAAGTGTTTTCTTTTACTAGATAATAATGTGGACTAAAAAAATACAGATTTATCGGTAGAAACAATGTTTGTTTTAAACACTAAAAACACAGTAAAAGGGCTTAAGTAACATTTATTATAATACGTACAAATGCTAAACTTATGTTGAGCGTAATTGGCGCATGCGTAGTTACTTAATTCATGAACTAAAAGTAAATTACTATCTATTTATTAATTATTCAATACTATACAATTACTTATATGTACAAATAACAATAAACTAAATAATAATATAACTTATATTTACAATGCTAAACTAACTAAAACACTAAAATATTATAAATATAATAGAACAAACATATTGGACATAGTTCTCATAGCAAATACCTATGAAAACTTTCATAATTTTCAGTTTCATCATGTTAAAAATATAATAAAATTGAAACTTGGAGAGTTAAAAAAGTTATGATTTTCGTCTTTCTTATTCATTAGGACCCATAGAAATATTGCCATATCTTTTTCACACAGCGATTTAAAATGAGCTGCCATTGGAGTTATTGTAGTTTATTAAAATACCTATCGAATGACATAATTGAGTGTGGCTGTTATTGGTTATGTAGACCAGCTTCTATACATATTTGCCGATTCTTTTTTATTTATACAGGTGGCCAAATTAGATTGGTTCAAAGTTAACAAAGAAACAAAATCAATTTACCTTGAAAATTATTGACTTAAATCAAGTTGGTGAACAAATCCATTGTCCTCAACCACAAATTTTGCTTGCGTGGAATAAAAAGTGCCTATTTAAGTAAGTATAATATCATAGTCTGGGTTACATTTTAAGATCCATGGCAAATTTTACTAAAATTCAATAACGTAACTTATTGTATAGGTATGAAGGTTTGTGCGATGTAACCATACCAAACAATATTGATGACTCTGCTCTGGAGTGTAAATGTGGTGCTGTCCCACAAACGATGGAGCACTTAATATCGTGCCCTGCATGCCCTGTCGTTTGTACATTACAGGACCTGATGGACGCTACTGAAGACGCAATCTCGTAGCCCAGTTCTGGGCTGACACAATTTAGACTGCCATCGACACGCTAAGAAGAAGAACAAGGTCGCTAAATGCAGCTTTCTCCTGGCCTGCATCTTTAGCTTGTTGTGTTGATTAAAGAGGGGTGTCACATGGCTTCGTGGAGATACATCAAAACCAAAACGTGCATATAAGTTTAGGAGCCTTTGAATCATGCAATCAATGCAATAGTTCAAGATAAAAGTCTAGCGCCGTGTACAGTATCTGTATAATTTAATTTTGATAGGAACAATGATTCGGTAAACATGATTTGCAGATCTTCACTCAGAAAAGAGTGTGGTTTGTATAAAACCTTCAGTCTATAAAAGCAGTTGCGTATAGACTTAGCGACACCACAAGAGAGCTCTTTATACTGTGGCGACACTATGATACATTGATACATATTATACATTGATTACACTATGGATACATAGTCAGCCCCAGGTTTCGTACCTCGTAGATACGCTCAATTTCTTCTCCCATTATAGTGACGCAATCTTTTTTCAATTTAGTTTTGTTAGGGTTAAATACAAGTGAATTAAAACTGGACCACTGAACCAATCGCACAAGATCATAATTTTGATCCCTGACCGCCTTCATCATAATCCCGTGGATTAAATGATATTATGTAGATCTGTGTATCGTCTGCGAAGTATGGTAGTGTAATTTTTTTATTCATAGTAGGTAATACAATATTCTCCGGGGATGTGCCTAACAGGCGTTGCGCAGGGGAGGTTCTGGAGCTGGTCTCTTAAGAGGACCCGGGATCTCCCCTCATGTGCTGATGGTGATCACCGGGGTGGTTTTAGTGAGGTAAGAATCCCCCACTCCCCGGTGTCTTCCCCTGGAGGCCAGGTAACTTTTGAGGGTTTCCCCCCGTAAACAAAAAAAAATAAAAAATAATATACAATATACAAAAAGGTCGTTCAACCACACAAAGAGTATTGTGAGTGAGTGTCGCTTGAATTCTTTTGAGATGTAACGTATTTGCAATGCATTACAAATAAAGTCTTGGGCCAAGCGACCTTTTTTCATCGTAGAAAAATGAAACTACGACCATTCGTAAGAGAAAAACAAATGGAATTGTGGTCAATTAAAAAGTAAAAATCACAAAAAAGTGGCGCTTGACGCCACTTGCCTTTTCACCGTCGAATTGATTTACCTGTATTGGTTTCATTGTTATTAGTATTAATTCCTATATTATGTTTTTTTTCTAAAGTTATTATGTTTAAGTTGGACTTTGATGTAAATAAATAACAACAGTTATGTAAAGCTTTCAACTTGTATCTTGACTATTACCTTCAAGGTAAGAATTGAACCTTCCACTTTGCGTGTTGTAGAACCACAACCGTGCCACAAAACTATTTTTGGTTCGAGGTAACAAGGTACCTTGGTACTTATAAAAGATAGATAGAAACCTGCGACGTGGTTTAGATATAACTCTATATAGATATAATAGTTGTTAATTCGTTAAAAATTCTTTTGCTTTTGACATAATTATCAGTCAGGAAATAAGATTTCACTCTAAAATAGTACCTCCATAAATAAATGGACAGTGGGACAGTTACCTAATTATCTCTATCTTTTAAACACTAAGGCGGCAGAAACCTTGTCAATAATATAGGCATAAAGGCGTTCTCGCCGCAATGTCAAAAGTCTTAGAAAGATAAATATTTAATTGGTTAGTAAAATACCTACACTGATAGCCTGATGTTATAAGCATCAAGGTATTTTACTTCTTCCGTATGGTTGATGAACCTGGTGTTAGAGTTTAAACTCGACTTTGACATGGCTTTACACGCCATTAAAAAATATTTCAGGTTATCTCCGATAATTAATTTATAATACGCACATAACTTACGAAAAGTCAAAGGTTGTTAAAGACAATGTAATACTGGCAGTTAAGTTCTATAACTGTTGTCTGTGGTATGTTTTAGAATTTTAAAAAAGGAAAGACACATTTTGTTATAACACACATCTTGTTCTACGTAAAATATAAAATTGCTATTTCATGAAGAGCTGCTTTATTCATTTCTTACAACAGGCGCCTTGGGATCCACCAAACCGAGACCACTGACTTACCAGTCAACGGTCACCACCACTAAGCTATCACGACTCTACTAGGGTTGTATATATTATAATATGTAGTGTTGTATCTATGTATGTAAGTTTACCTTTAGCTCTTCCAGCATGCAATAGCGATATTTACGAGCAAGCATGATGAAAATTATCTTAATTAATATTAAGCAGAATAGATCCAATTAATTAAATAGATCCTGTTAACCAGAATAGAAAAAGAATGTACAAAATTTATACATTCTTGTTATGTAAAATGAAAAAACAACTGATACGGATAGCATTCGAACCCACGATCTTCGGCTAACAATGAAGAACAATGAAGCTAACATGTACTAAAACATGTAAAAATTTCACAAAAAAAAATACCTAACTCAATTTCACAAATTAATATTATTGTTGGTTGGATTTAATCAGCTTAACAGGGTCCAATTATGAAAATTCACGTTGAACGTCGTATGTTTTTTGTTTATCAATGGTATGATACTTTACAAATGTACGTACGTTTGATACGTACGTATACGTATGATACTTTATAAACTCTAGTCGAAACGGAATTTCGACCTTAAAAAAAAATATAGTATAAAAACTAAAACCCGACTACTTAAAATCTAAAAACAAGCTTCTTAGATTTTAAATAAAATTCTGTAGTCGGAGGCCACCAAATTACAAAGTATTTACCCTTGGAAGATTATCTAGTACCTATTTACCTATAATACATTAAGGCCTCCGACTACAGAATTTTATTTAAAATCTAAGAAGCTTGTTTTTAGATTTTAAGTAGTCGGGTTTTAGTTTTTATACTATATTTTTTTTCAATGATTTTTAGTGGTAAAGAAACCAATAAAATTCATTTTAATCACAATTTTTTAGAATGTGGTAGTTCTTAAATAGGTAGATTTCTTTAACTGTCAACTTCGGTTCAAACCTTTAGTCAATGTCATGTATTTTTTAAATTAAATTTATTTCAAAGGTGTCGTCCGCGACTTCGAGCTATTAAAACATGGCCTCATATATTTCTTAGAAGTATACATGAAAAGTAGTAAGAAGTACAGCTTGGCAAAAAAGAGTCTGGAAAAATTGGGGGCGCCGCTGTCGCACTTTTCACACTACAATTCAAATTACAAGTTATTAAGTGCTTACATATTTCTATGACGAGTTTTTTGTCATTAATTTTAATCAAATGAATCATTTTTATGTTATTTTAGTACTCACAAACGTAGTTATTTAAGATTTTTATTTTTAGTTCCAGCTGTCACCGCCTCAGACTCTTTTTTGCCAAGCTGTATAAGTACACATGAAACCTTTTTTGTGGGATATCATCATAGATAGAGTACATTTACCTAAAGTTCGAGGAAGTAAGTAACATGGAGTTGATAATACCTGCTCTAAAATCCCGAAATCATAAACATTACAATTAATTCCCGGGAAATAAGAAATTAATTTTACGTATAATTATTTAATAAGAAATTTGAAAAAACAACTGATACGGATGGGATTCGAATCCACGATCTCCGGTGTACCGTGCCGACGCTCTAACCGCTAAGCTACCGTATCCCACGGTACCACACGCCCTAGGCGTAGAAAGAGATTTGAAATTTCGACTGATTTTGATGGGATACGGTGGCTCAGCGGTTAGAGCGTCGGCACGGTACGTCTGAGATCGTGGGTTCAAATCCCTTCCGTATCAGTTGTTTTTCAAATTTCTTATTAAATAATTTATTATATTTAATAAGCAAACATGTGTTAAAACATGTAATAAATTCTCCAAAATATTAATTTAACGTTTTAAACACATATGGACTAAATTATTACAATAAAAAGTCTTTATTATGTTTTTAGACATCGGTAACAGATAATGTAATACTTAAGTAGTTCGGTACTAAAACTGTTAAATTAATGAGTTTTATTTTACATACAAAATTAATTCTAATAAAAACTATAGGTCAAAATCCAGTCCATATTAATAAAATCCCGGAATTTAATTGTTATGTTTACGATTCCGGGATTTTTAAGGAGGTATTTTTAACTCTATGTTACTTACTTCCACAAAACCGCAAACCAACGCCATCTAGTTACGAAAAAGAAATCTCAATTTAATTAACATTATTTTAAAATATAATCATAATTTAATAGGCAGTGATGTGTAGAAACTTTAATTTAATTAGTAAATATTTATTGTTATCACGTTTTCACATTGTATGCAGTGTTATAATCACATATATTTATGATAGTCGTAACGGGTAGTTAGAAGCCTGATATTCTAAGAAGTGGTCCAGAATATATAGATAATATATACATATTCTGAATGTGCTCATCAAGACCTTCCATTTGATATCAAACACGATAAATTTACCTTAACTTTATTTTTTTCGAGCTGACTAATTTATTTTTAAAATCCACCTTATTTGATTTTACGAATTTTCATAAATCCTATAACCCGCAGACCATTAAGACGCATCGATAGACACCTTATTTATTGAATTACAACAAATAGTTTAGGAGCTACGAGGGAACAGATGAACAAACTTACATACATACAAACATACATACATACATACATACATAGACTGCTAAAATCATAACCCTCCTTTTTTTTGTAGTCGGGTAAAAATTGTTTTAATCAGTGTCTATAATTAAATTAATGTAATTATAAATTTTTTACGCTTGTATAGGCTAGGTCGTAAAACCGTGTGAACACAACGATAGCGACTTCTAATTTTACCCCTAACGCCATCTATCGAACGTGTTAGTCAACTTTACTCTATAGAGTTATACTGTTATGTGTACTGTTATAACAGCGGATAAATGTTTTTTTAAACGGTTTTATTTAGGCTTGACCTGTTTGTTGTGTGTTTGGTTCAAATTTAGTAATTGAAATTTATCCCCTTCCTTAATGTCTTACTGTGATATCAAATTGGCTGGCTAAATTGAAACAAAAATGAAGTTAGGACCATTCGAAAGAGAAAAAAAATGGAATTGGAGTCAATCAAAAAGTAAAAATCACAAAAAAGTGGCGCTTGACCCCTTTTGCCTTTTCGCCGTCGATTTGAAAGTGATATTTCACGGTGATATACTGTTACTGTTACTGTCAGCCCATATCATCCCACTGCTGGGCAAAGGCCTCTCCCTCTGATTGCCACGTCTTTCGATCCAGAGCCAGTGTGGTCCAGTTGCTATTTGTTTTGTCCAATTCGTCTCGCCATCTCATACGTGGTCTGCCGAGACGCCGTCTTGCTGTATCAGGGCTCCACTTAGTGGCTATTTTGGCCCACAGCTCATCAGGCATGCGACAGACGTGGCCGGCCCACTCCCATTTTAGCCTTGCAGCCTTTTGACCCATGTCAATGATGCGTGTTTTGGAGCGCAGTGTAGTGTTTCGAACATGGTCTGTTAATTTAACACCAAGAATACTGCGCTCCATCGTACGTTGGCAAACCTTGAGTTTGGACCTTTGTGTTTTAGTCAAAGACCAAGTCTGAGCTCCATAAGTCAAAACGGGAAGAACGCACATGTCCATAAGATTCTTTTTTAGCGATATTGGAAGTTCTCCTTTCATCAGATCTTTCATGGACCAGTAGCTCTTCCAGGCGTTTTCAGTCCGTCTTGCGACTTCCTTTTCTTGCCTGGACTGAAAAGAAACTAACTGGCCCAAGTAGATGTACTCGTTGACATATTGCAGTTCTTCTCCGTTTATTTTGAGCTTCTTTTTTGTGGTATTTGTCATCAACTTGGTCTTAGACATGTTCATCGTTAGTCCAACCTCAAGGCTTGCATCACTGAGTTGTTGCAGCATCAACTCTAGTTTTGCTGGTTTGGAAGAAAATATGACGATGTCATCAGCGAAGCGAAGATTTGTTAATCGCGCTTCGCTAACTTCAATGCCATTTTCCTCCCACTTGGTTGCTAGGTTTTTAAAAATCTCTTCTAGTGCGCTGTTGAAAAGTTTAGGTGAAAGTGGGTCTCCCTGTTTAACACCTTTTTGAATATAGAATGATGGTCCAGATGACTGTAGTTTAATGGAGGCTGTGCTATGGGAATAAATAATACGGAGTAGGTTTATATATGTAGGATCTATTTCTTGGTTGCTCAAAGCATGGAATATGGCAGAATGTGTTAAACTATCGAAAGCTTTCGAATAGTCAATGAAAGCGAGATATAATGGAATGTTATTTTCTTGAAACTTTTCGATAATCTGGTTAATGGCTTGTAGATGGTCAGTAGTTGAGAGTCCTGGACGAAAGCCGGCTTGTTCAGGTGTTTGGTGTTTGTCCAACTGTGGAGCAATCCTATTTTCAATTACTTTGATAAAAGCTTTGTACTTACATGTGAGAAGTTAAACTAATAGGACGATAATTATTAAGATCTGTTTTATCGCCCTTCTTGTGGAGTAATATTATGTCGGAATGGCAGAACCTTTCCGGCAATTGTCCTGTTTTTAAGATGGAGTTAAAAAGATTTGCTACTTTTGGAAGAAGTGTGGGTTCGCCGATTTTCAAAACTTCTGTGCTAACACCATCCTCGCCTGGTACCCGGTTAAACTTCATTTTGCGGAGAGCTGTGTGTACTTCATAGCCTGTTATGGGTGGTATGGTATCAGGACAGTTGTAGTTTATATTAGATTGTAGGGATTCGTCGCTGGAGTATAAAGACTTGTAAAACTTGGTAGCAATTTCTAAAATTTTTACTCTACTACTGTGTTTTTTGCCATCTTGGTCTTTTAGACAATTTATCCACTGCTTTTTTTTTTTTTTGGTGACGGTGATATAATCTGTAATAATACAAGTACTTTTCTTTTACGTAAAACGGTTTTGTCATCAAAACTAAAGCTGTGTGTATATCAGATCAATCTGTCAACGGAAAGGGGGTGAAATATCGATTACTAAATTTGAACCAAATAATAAACAGGTTAAGCTAAGTAAAACCGTTTAAAAAGATGGTCCTCGGTTAGGCCGGCCCAAACTCAACTCACTTTTTGCTCAAACCAGCGTAGTTCTGATATATAAAGAACTCTAACACTGAAGTGTAATTGTGTTACACAACAGTGCTACTGGTAAGGATTCATTCACTTATTATCGACCGCGTAGGTGACGTTAAGCTGCAGTTGACACGGTCATTCTATGGATTGGCGACAATTTGCGGTATTTAATTAAGAGTATATAATTTATATACTTCCTAGGCGATATTACTCATTTGATAGTAAGCGACTACCATACATAGAGGTGCATGCAATAATTGCGCGTTGACAACAATCTTCCTAGCCGGAACAGAGGCAAAGCTTCGAACAACCGCGCGAATCGATCGCACCACTACAAGCACGCGGGGCTTGTGTGGGTGACCACTCGCCGCTTGTCACGTACGCGGCGAAACTGGACAAAACTGGTTTACGCCGGCACAGCCAGTTGACCGACACAGGGCACAACGCACGTTGTTTGTTTTGTTAGTTGCAAGTTTGTATATTATATTGTAAAAACGTGTTATTTTAAGTAGTGGTAGTTATAATAGTTGTGTATTGTACTGTGTGTATGAATAATACAAGAAAAAAAAAATATCGTAGGTAGTGTAGGTACAAATATTTAATAAGAAATTTGAAAAAACAACTGATACGGATGGGATTCGAACCCACGATCTTCGGCTTACCGTGCCGACGCTCTAACCGCTGAGCCACCGTATCCCATCAGAATCAGTCGAAATTTCAAATCTCTTTATACGCCTAGGGCGTGTGGTAATATCTATCGGAATACATTACGTATCCGACTCAGTGTTCCAAACTTTGCAGTTTTAGAAGGCACCGATGCGATATTACCAATTGTCTTGAATATTTTTGTTTTTTTTTTTGTTTGTTTTTTCAAATTTCTTATTAAATATTTATATTTAATAAGCTAACATGTGCTAAAACATGTAAAAATTTCACAAAAATAGTGTAGGTACTTTAGTTAGTTTAATTTTGATAGTTCAACACGATTTTTATCATGTAGGTACTACTGCTGCAGCCAGCATTGTCCCTTACGATGGAACTTTTTAACGGTTAGTAGCATCACATGGACTCGAAACTTTGTATTTCCATTTAATTTCGTTTGCTAAACATAATCTTCACCATAAACTGCTGCTGCAGACAGGATAGTCTCCTCACAAGTATCATACATACCCACTGAGTAATAAAACAATTTAACAAATTTGTTTTGTTTAATTTGCTTAAACGTATTGTGACAACCCTACTAAAATAGGTAACAATTTTGCTAGCTCCTTAGAAGCTTTGCCTCTGTTCCTTTTACTCATGTGTTATTATACCCAAACTTTGTTGCGGTCGGCTACTAATCTATACAGATGCAGTTTAATATCAGTTTTCTACGGAGCGACTGCCAATTTGACCAACACAACCCAAAGAGATACGATATTCTTAAGTTCAGATCAATTGTCAAGATTTTATTAGGGTACTCCCTATATCGACTGTCAAAAATTTTCGTGGCAGCCGAGACCAATGGTTTAGTATGCTTTCAGAGAAACGGAGGGAGTGATAGTTAATTTGTACTGCCCACATATGCACTTCCCAAAAGTCAGAAGATGGGTTCGCACCTGAGACTTGGCTTGAAAAGTCATACTGTTCTTTGCGCGTTGATGACCCTGAGCGGAAATATAGAAGGGGAGGGAAGATTAAGGAAGAGAGATAAAAAAAAGTAGGAAAAGGACTCCGGTGCTCTCACGAGTTCTGTTATTTCACGCCAATAGGGTGGTATTAACACGTCCTATTCTGGGTGATAAAAATTACAACCCGAAAAATACGATACGAAAACTCAAAAATGCATGTCTTGGATTCAAAGTTTCGAACCTAAAAACACTGATCTGCCAGTCAACGATCGTACCATTTATATTGACACTGCTGCCAACCATAACATTATATCATAAAATGTTTAGGAAAAGTACACAAATCATGTTTAGGAAATGTTCACGCTACAATGCATTGAAAATTGGCACTAAAACTCAGACTGACATTGTCTTCAATAGTCTTGGCCAAAAACTCAGGCTTTCTCTCCATTCATACTGACATGGAAATGACACGAAACATCATTAAGACTAGCACAAACTGAGACGATCAGCCAGGCGATCGGCGATCTTATATGCAGAGCTGGTACGATCGCCAAGCAAATTATAACCGACAAATTCAAGTTGAATATTATCTTGAGTGAAGTCGGGGCAGAATAGCACCCACGCCTCTTTCGCTGCGTGATGCAAACGTAGACTATGATGAGACAAAGTTCACAAACCACAAATATGGGTGAGATCTGAAAACCAGCGCTGGACGGCGTCTAGCAATCAATCTAAAGGTAAGGTAAGTAAATCTATGAAGGATTGCTAACAGATGGTGCCTAACGTCTCCTTATAAAATAAAAGTAAAGTTCAATTAGTCTTCATAATCATTAGTCAATGTCATAAATTGCTGACTTAAGAATGTTTTGTAAAAAAATAAAGAAATAAAACTTTTAATGGCAACAACAACAACTACTTTTAACAACACTTACGTACAAAAAAAAACAAAAACAAATGTATTGTATTTAAAGAAAGTCGTGAAAGATAAATTAGAGTAATAAAAACTCTTTGTTGCAATTTAAACCCAAATAATTTGCGATTAAGAACTTCTTTATGTAGAACGAAAACTCGAATAACACAAGACGGTCAGTGTCCACCTTTAAATTAAATATTGAACGCACACAGCTATTATTACAAGCACGTGCCAACAGTAATGTGCCAATAATAGATGTACCACACTATAGTGCGGTCGAAACACTCATTGCAAGATCAATGATCTTATTGATACTAGTACTAAGGACCTACTCGTAAACTATCGTACTGATTCAATCAATAGAGTGGATGACTGTTGTTTAAAATGGACTCAATATAGCAGGGATCACCAATTAGTTTGATTGGAGGTCCGTTGTCTTCGGCTCAGTTGGCATAGCGGTTGATGGCTATAAACAGTAGGTCTATTAACATCAACGCTGGAGAATTAAAGGTTCTCGAAAGGTGACCTCAATGAGCGCACAAAAGTGGCGTGCATTGGGAGAGGCCAATGTTAAGCAGTGGACTATATAGGCTGATGATGATGATGAAAGGCGAGCACCAACCGGCAGACGCAGACTGATGATATTGTCGCGACCGTAGGGAGTTGGTATTATAGATGAAGGCGGCTCAAGATTGGTCATTGTGGAATTCTAAGGAAACCTATATCCAGCTGTGGACGTCTACCGAATGTTGTTGATGATGATGAGTAGGTAGCAGGCTCAAATCAAGCTTGAGCGGGCCTAGCAGGCAGGCACTGGACGGGGCTGCGAAGCGCCCTAGCAGTACCCGGCCCCGTCCGATACAGTGCGATGAACTCGCAGGGGGGGAAAGTTTTTAGTGGGCGCGAGCCCCACATAGCGGTACGGTATGAACTTTAGAGGAGGTAGTACAGTCAACAGCAAATGTAGATGATCAAAATCAGGAATTCAATACTAATGAACGGAGTTCGCGAAATATATGGCAGCTGTACTAGTAGTAAATGTTTGGTATAATTTACAATCACATCGATGCCTCACGGCCAAAACGGGATAAGCGACATTTTTTCCAAAATTGACTTATATACATCGTTGGAATCGCCTTTTTTTTCTGCGTCTTTTGGTCTTAGTTTCATGATTCTAAGACACACTTTTTGTCGCTTAGGCGGTAATAAAAAAAGGGCATTAAGAGTAATTTTTTCGTCTTAAACGACTAATTTTTTGTTGTTTTTTTCAATTATGGTATTTGGATGAAATTGTTATTTTAAAAATTGAAGTTATACTTTTTGGCTAGAAATATCTTTTGAAAAAATATATGTTAGTCAAATTTTGCTTCTATCTTTCATGACTAAACTTTCGGTTAGGATATTATGGCAGATTTTTAATTATAAATTATTGTCATTTACATGATTTAGGCCACATTTCCAGGACTCACTTTTGGTGTTTACTACTTTTTTCCCTTGACACTATAATCAAATATCGTTGGCGCTTATCCTTTTTTTTCCTCCCGTAAAATGTAAGGAGTATGGTGGTTAGATACGATGGTAAAACGAATATGAAAGGTTACACGAAATAAAATTTAAACGTTTGGCAGTTAGATTATACAACAAACTTAAAACACGTCAGTTATCTCTTTCATTTGTTTGACACAAATTGGGTTTTATGCGGTACAAGCGCCACGCATACTCGTGAGTCATTTTGGCTTGCAGTTATGTTTACATATCTTAAGTTTGTTGTTTTTAAAAATATTAAAGATTAGTTCCATATATGACTTTCCTACTTAAGGAACGTAAGTAGGAAAGTCCTAAATCGAACTAATCTTATCTAAGTTTAACTTAATAATTTATAGAAAAATTTTTTTTTGGCAAAATCATATTTTTAAATTATAGCTATTCTTGTCTCCAAATGAAGGTTTTAGCAATTCTTGAGCAATCATGTAGTATATTACGTTATTTATTCGCCTTAATGGCATTACTGCTTTCTCCAATTATTTGTAAGGGCTGTTAACTTTTCATATTATTTTATTCATTACATTTTTCCTATACATCTGTCATATACCACTCACCCGGTTATATCTTACTAGACCTACATGATAAATAAAATATTTGCTTTAGGACTTTTATGCTGAAATTAAATAAAATAAAAGATTCTGATAAATCATTAGGGTTGGAAGTGAATCAGTGAGTTTTTTCCATTTAGGATGTTCTTCCCGTTAGTAAATTTAGGAACGTTTTGGGATAACCGACAGTAAATTGGTGAAGAAGAATGATTTTTATTAAATTGATACTACCATTTCATAGAGGTATATTTAAATACTGTATAGTTTAATTTTGAAGGTTTGAAAATGAATAGAAAGTTTTTTATGATTTTTTTTCGTTTATTTTTTATTTTAAACCATTCTCCTGTAAAGTTTCTAAAATGGCGGTTATCCCGTTTTGGCCGTGAAGCATCGAGTACTTTTGAATCATTTTGACGCGAACTCCGTTTACTAGTATTGAATTTCTGATTTCGATCGTCTACTTTTGCTGTTGACTGTACATTCAAAACTTTAGAGCCTGGTTTCCATGTCCCACTTTTATTGAATAATACGTAAATTAGTTTTAGTAAGTATATTATTGCCACTATCACAAGCTTGCTATAAAAACATCTCAAAGAATCACGTGCAAGTTATATTAATATCTTGTTGAACACGCATTAATTAATATTATATAATTAAACTTCTTGTGCCGCGTCGCTATTTTAAGTTTAATTTATTATTTGTAATTAATATGAGATACAATGAAGTCAATAGTAGTCAATAATAAAATTGACATTTGTTATTTAAGACTTTAATCTGGTATTTATTTAATACAATGTGCAATGATTAAAAGTGATAATAATATAATTGTAATTCTTATATCATTGTTTACTATTTGAATTGTATTGTTGAGTATATTGAGTCGTGATAGCCTAGATAGATAGTCTCATGTTCAAACCCAAGGGTCGCATCCCTGACTTTTTGTAAGTTATGTGTCCGTACCACCACCACCACTTACTCAGTAACTCGGAAAGCAAGTAAAGTCGTTGGCCCTGCGCCTGATCTCTCTCCGGTCGTGTCGGATTGCCATCCCTTCGGATTTTGAGAGAAGGGGAATGCACCTGTGTTTGCGCACACAATTGTGCATTTTAATAATTAACCCCTTTGCAGTTGGCTAGTCTCGTGACCGAAATTCGGTCAGGTGCAAAATTCAATAGGTACAAATGTAATTCAGGTGTGTAATGCATATTTATCAAAGTTTTTGTTCACTTTTAATTTAGTAGCACAGATCTTTGAATAGTTCCAGGTGCTTACCAGCTTCGCACATCACCAGGCGTCCGTCAGAAACCGATGGAGACAGATAATAGACAGGATGCAAAACTGTACACGATCCTTAGCAGTAAGGGACCAATTAAGATCGAGAAACCGTTTTTTTGCAATTTCATTTTCGATTTCCAAAGTTTATGTAAATATTACTGTTAGTTTGAATTATTCCACTGCTGGGCAAAAGCTTCTTTCATGATTTCCATACTTTTCTGTCTATGGCAATTGTAAAGCATTGATCATTTGTAATTGATAAAGTAGACTACATTTTTTAATAGGCATTGAAGATGGACGTTTGGGGCCAGTCGTTGGACCCAGTGGACTAATACTTCCTACACATAGACCATTGTATGGTTTTAAACCATTGTACGCTTAGTGATAGTTTAAAAACAGAGTACCTAATATATAAATATTAAATTCACAATTAAAACTATTAAATTAAGTACCTTTAGAAATATTAAAAAAAAATATCACACTTACCTTTTATTTGCTTAATTTTTGCTGATTTTATTGTTCTACCGATTAAAAACCACGACTACTACTCTATGCTTTTAACACTACGTTTTCCCGCCAAATTTAAAGTTAAACTAAATGTTTCACAAACACAACAATTTAAATCAACACTTTTAAATTAGGAACGTTAATCGAACGCGCAGAGGAATTTAAAAAGGTAATGGCAATCACTCAATCAGCCTCGTTTGCGACGCGTCAATGACGGAATTTCCATAGCTATTCTACTTTTTTCTGTTAAACTTTTAATTAATAATAGTCTGAATGAACGAATGGTAAATTTAATACGAAGCAGTGGTGTCTTCCGACTTTTCTTGGCAACTACTTCGATGCAAGTGCATCAAGGTTATTTTAATCGTCCGCCATGACTTATTGAACTTTTATAAATTGTAGGGACAATTTATTGGTTTGTTTGAACGGAGGGGCCTCCTTGTTGAGCAAACCGTAGCAATGAAACAATGTTAAATGATTGGTACAAGTTGGTATGTATTGAGTTGATAAAAATAAAGTTATTAGGAAAGGCGAGGTATCGTGAAATCAGAATCCATTTCAAGTAAATTAGTATTAATAAACATGTCAGTTTAAAGCAGTGTTTGTTAGAAAAAACAGAACAGAAAAATATCAAGTTCAAAAAGTGTATTTAGCGCCATCTGTTTTTAATTCTCGGAACCTCTTAGTCCAGTTCGTTTTGTGAAGAAGGCAACGGCGGCCCTTCGCCTGAATGTAGTTCAAGTAATTCAATCAATTAAGTATAGATGGTGACTCCGACAACATTAAGCTCATATACTTTGAAAAGTTGCCTAGTCGTATCGTTAAAGTATTGTCCTAATTTTATTTAAGTGCCTATTTTGGCTAATTAATCTAAAGTAATACTACGGTATATCGAATGATCACCAATAACCGCATAATCCATGAAAGATCATTTTTAATGGAACAAGCCCGATGGCGTTTACGCCATAACAAGGCCGGACGTCATCCGTCAAGACAAACAAAAAGGCCGGACGTCATCCGGCTTGCACCTGAGGCGGAGTACGTGAGACGTTGACGTAAATATACTCGTTGATATTCATGCATAATTAGGACTAATTTGACAGCTTCAAAAATTCTTTCTTTCTCTGTTAGAAAGACAAATAAAGTAGACTAACTAGCGTAGATAGTAGCATAGTTTATGTACATAAACATTTAAAAAAAGTATATATTATGCATAGGTACTATATAAATATTATAGTTCGAAGTTTTGTATAAAAAATTTGATTACGAGCGAGATTTGACTACCTAGCATAGAGTATAAATTAAATTTAATTAATTTATATTTAATGAATTTAATTAGTTAAGAGCTTGAAGCAAACAAGTGAAAAAGCTACTGATTTTCTCAGCAGCTTCGTCACATACCTACCTAAAGTTAAAAGTTACAAAACAAAGTTTTTTAACCCTAGGTAATATATTTATTAACAAATGTTAGAAATAGTTACATTCTGTTAGTAATTATTAGATGTTTTGAATGCTCCTACGCTAATGGTTTTTTTTCTACAAATATAACATTTGAAAAACCATGACAAAAATACCCTACCCTACAAGATGACCCTACATGACATACCATACCCACCTGTCGCCTGATAAATATTTAAAAACCAATGATAACCAATGTTTTGTATGTAAACTAACTATTAAGTTTAGAAATGTTAACTAACATTATCTAACATGAAAACATTTCCTGAACATTGTGATGAAATGTTTGTTTAGAAAATGATTACTTATGTTTTTATTACTGTATATTTTTAACAGCTACGGGGTGCATGAAGGGAACCTCCCCGCGGCGCACTCCGGAAGCAGCTAGACCCGTTAACGCAAGATCTAGTCTGACTAATCTCTTCACCACAATGACTCAAACTCAACAGCTACTGCTGTTATCTACCCAGTATGGTGAAGATCTAGTCTGACTAATCTCTTCACCACAATGACTCAAACTCAACAGCTACTGCTGTTATCTGCCAGTATGGTGTTCCCAGCACCATATCTGTGATTAAGCAAAACAGACTAACAAACATTAACACGGATACTAACGCCATTAAAACAATCGTCACAAACAACTTTACAGACTCAACATTAAATCCGTTGAATCTCTTTTCCATGTACCCTCGTGAAATCCCTAAAATTGCGGAATACCGAGCAGACGGGATAAAATGCATTTGCCGGGCTAACAATGGTTGGGACATACGGTTGAAAGAGATTGCCAACGCAGGTACCGTTTTTATAACGACAGGTAGCAATGCTGTCAGAAATCCAATATCAGATAAGTATCACAAATACCTACAAGAATCGCTTAAAATTTTTGTAAAAATGACTTTTCGTGACCACTCATTCTAGAGTCTTCTCGTGACCACGGTCAGTGCAACTTGACCGAAACGTCGAGGTGAGATAAATAATGACTAGTTTGAATTATCTGTGCGCTATTAGACCTGAAATTTTCAGTAGCAGCACGGATTCTGGAATAGTGCCAGGTTAATGGCAAAAGGCTCACCCCCTATTACATGGGACTTATAACATAGCCGGCGAAACGTATATACTGCACACCTCTGCCTACCCCCTCTGGGGCATACAGGCGTGAGTCTGTAATAGACCCGAAATAATATTTAAAACATAATTCCAATTCGCGAAAGTCTAAGAACTTGTATTTAATACTTCACCGTTGTACGTTTATCATTCTACAATCCCGTGTATCAGATAGGTAGACGCTTTCGGATTTCAGCGGTTTTCAGGTGGTTAGCTATGAGTGAAAATTTTTGCACACACAGCGAAATACTGAAATACCTTGTTTTTTGTTTTAAATTATTTCATTTTAAAATATTTGTGAATTTTTAAAATATCTCTCGACATAACCAAACGTAACTTTGTTTCAATAACCTCGATACAACAACAGTAAAGGAAAACATGATAAGGAACTTATCGCAGGTAAAAGAACACAAGTACTTACTTCTTATTAATTAGAAAGGAATCCTAACACAAAAACCACAAAGCTTAAAGCATTTTGAAGCTGTTTGAGAAGTCACTGAAGAGTCTGTAGTTTAATTGAAGTCACAAACACCTGTTTTCAATTTAAATTCTGTTCACTATTTTATAAAGTTCAATTTAATTCAGCAAACATTCATTTTTATACTTAAATCAGTTTAAAAACAACCAATCGTGTGTGAAATACGTGATCGTATGAAGTGTTGGTACCTCACGCCAATATCATGACTGGGGGACCATTCTGGTCGATTCTGAAAAAAAGCAAGACAATTTTCAAGGATGTCTATATTTCTATTGGTTGCAATTGCACGCATTCTCAATAACTACTCATTACCTTATTGCTTTCATATGTGTTTTTACGGGTCTTATTAACTAATACATTTAAAGTTCAAATGTCAGGCATAATAATTTTAAATTTAAAATCCAATAAATCCAATTTGATTTTGTACAAAATAGTAGTTGTAGGTTTTTATAAAATAAGAAAAGAGTTAAAATAATAATTTAGAAGATAATGTCACAATAAAATAGGTACAACAATTTCAATCAATTAAACGATCACAAGTCAAAATTAAAAATGTATTTATTATATAAAAAATGTCTTTTTAAGTTATCTAAAAAAAAAAAACTCGGTCACTCTAAAAGATAAACACAGTGTAGTCAAACATCGAGCAATGTCAAATAAAAGCGAATCCATTGTTACGCGTCACCGGCTTAGCGTTGAAGCTAGTTTAGCAAAATCTTGTTCATATAATTTGATACAAAGGCTGCCTTAAATATTAAGACAAATTAATTTTAGACAAACTTTCATAAAAATGCTTGAAAATTAATAACAAAGTTACAATCTTTTGTCTTTAAAAGGAAACAAAACTTCATATAAAAGTTTCTTACTTCCTATATTTAAAACAATTAAATACTTACATATATTTTTATTAATTCCGGTCTACTCATCATCTGCCTAGCCTTTTCCCAACTATGTTGGGGTCGGCTTCCAGTCTTACCGGATGCAGCTGAATTCCAGTGTTTTACATGGAGCGACTGCCATCAGACCTCCATAACCCAGATATTGGGTTACACGGTACCCCTTGGTAAGACTGGTTGTCAGACTGGGGCTTCTGACTACCCGTAACGACTGTCAAAGATCTACAATTGACAGCCGGGGCCAACAGCTTAACGTGCTATCCGAGGCACGGAGAGTGATAATTAATTTATAAAACGCACATAACTTACGAAAAGTCAGAGGTGCGCGCCTTGGGTTCGAACCCGAGACCACTGACTTGCCAGTCAACGGTCACCACCACTAGGCTATCACGACTCTTTCCGGTCTACTCGCACTCAAGTAATTCACAAAAGGTAGGATTCTCCTGGAAAACTGTACAACCTCGATGTCTATCACAAGATAATTAAAAAGGCTTGTTATACATGAGTACAGAATAACCCAACTTCATATTGAATTCCCCTAACACTGATAATTCAAACGTTGCATCATTCATCCTAATAATTATGGTAAAATACTTGAGCTGGTAGTCTTGGTATTTTATGATAACTTTTTAATAAAGATTTAGGGCTTTTACAGAGTAGTGCATATATCAGACCACCGAGTGCGACAAAATATTGCAACGAAACAAGTCTATATCAAACTGTCCTACTGTAGTTCTCTGAGAAGCACCAAGAATTTATCACCACAATATTAGATTACTGTGTGTTGGCGATTTTAGACTATTAAGTCCAGGTTTCCTAAGATTAGTGTTCCGAAGCAATTAGTGATAATTTATTTCTAATCTATATTATATAAAAATCAATGCCACTTTTTCTTGTTATTTTATAGGTAACTCAAGAACGGCTGGACCGATTTGGTTAATTTTGGTCTTGAATTATTTGTCCAGGAACGGTTTAAAAGGTGAGAAAAGGGGTAGGGTAAAGTAGGGAAGGGTAGAGTAGGGTAGGGTAGCGGTATAGTAGGATAGGGGTAGTGTAGGGTAGGGTAGGGATAGAGTAGGGTAGGGGTTGAGTAGGGTAGGGGTAGAGTAGGATAGGGGTAGAATAGGCGTTGAACTAGGATTTTAAAAATCAATAATGCGTGACTGGGCTCAATCCTGTGACCTTTTACTTGCTAGTCCGATGGTCATACCAAAGGCTATGTATTGCTGAATATATTTCACGAATTTTTCTAAGTTCATTTTGATTGTAGAGCCAATAGAATGTCAAGTCACCTACCAAAAACTAAAGTTCCTAAACCAAATAACATAGAATGATCAACGAAATTCGTGCCAAAGTCTTATCTAACAGTGACGTCATGAACGCAGATCTGCCAAAACGGAATCAGTTACGACAAATAGCCGGCACTCCGGCGCTCGGCTCTCGTATGCATTGATATGCAAATATCATTCCGAGCAATCACTCAGAGCTTGATATTTCGAATTTTGAATCATGTGATGCAACTATTTTGAATTTCAAAACCATTTCGTTTGGAACTTTGGAACACAGTTTTTTTTGCGTAATACTTACCCGTTTTACAGATATTGATAGGTATGTACGGTGTTACAATAACAATAAATAATTTGAAATCTACATTAAGACGAATCTTTAAATGACCGTTATTTTTCTTTCATTTTTCATTTTTATTGATAACACTAAAACTTGTCAATAGCTATAAAACGAAAAATAATTACAAATTTGATTCATAATAATAATTATATTTTTGAATCCATATTTTAAAATTTATTTTTTTATTTTTTTACAGTCAGGCAGAGGTGTGCAATACACCCACGTTTCGCCGGCAATTTTTTTTTTTTCGTAAAAAAATATTACTATTACTGCATTGCATTAGATTGACAATGTACGTTATCTTCCATTCTATCTACCTTATTTTATTGTATTCTATTTGTCTATACTTGTACCTATCTTCCATTTCAACTCTTACATTCGGTTTTCCATAGACCATAAAATAAGAAAAAAAACAATAATGATACTATTACAATCTATGGAAATATCTAGTTTAAAAAAAACGCAATCTATAAACCCTACTATCTTTTGTTTTTTACTTTAAAATAGGACACACTAAACTATTGCTAGCTAATAACGATTCTCAAGAACGCAATTAACCAAAGATGGGTTCCGTAAAAGCCGGATAAGCTGCGGATATTCGACCGACGCTCGACTCTAGCAGTAATTACAAAACTGAGAAACAGTATTTAGTTCTAGAAAATGACAATAATGCTCATGCCAGTGAAGTTCCCAAGAGACGAATAGAGCTTCTTAGAAAATCACGAGACAATTTATGTATTTATTCTTTGTACAAATCTGTGTAGGTGGACTTATAAATAAAAATAAAATAAAAACAGTCCATAGTATGAGTTAGATCACCCTCTTAATTAGAACTCCAATATGCCTTACTGTTGTGACGTACCTACCTAGTGTTTAAGACATTCGCCATTCCGACACTTGCAAATTCCCCTAGCGTAGCATGTCCCCTATGGGCAGCGGTGATCACTTACCTACCAAAAAGTGACTCATTCTTTCTGCATCTTCGTAGCACTCTTGTCAGAGCGGTCGTGGTCATCATGTAGTATCATGTGTAAGGGCTGATGTTATCCGCCTCACGATTTCTCTCCATCTATTTCGATTTTTGGTGTTTTTAGTGCATTCATGCAAGGGATCGCCCACTGCAGATTACTCATTACTTCCCCCTTTTCTATAAAAAGTAATATCAAGTCGAACACCCAGTAGTCAGTGAAAAACCTCTATAAAACCCTTGCAATGTACTAAACCTCATTTATCTGGGGCCCGGCGTTGTACGGCCTTGTTAACTGCGCCACTAACCCAATGATAGCTACCTGTTATCCTCATTTGCTCTATTTAGTAGCTCAGCTCGGTGCTCATTTGGTTCCAATTTGAAATAGAAATAGTGCTCTTTCATTTAAAATTACTCTTTTTAAAACTTTATTTAAATGTTCTATAAAACGTTGTTTAAATAGATACGAATGAGAGTGGATAGTCTTGAGGTCAACAAAATGTTTATTTAGCCTTTTACAGTTTAATATACAGAATAGGCTGTTAAAAACTAAGTAAAAGAAGGAATCGAAATATTACAATTAACACAATCATATTGGATAAAACTATTGTGAAGATTAAACAAATAATATTGTTAAAATTATTTTGTATTTTGTTATTAACGGAGGAAGAAAATATTTTCCGCTAAACCTAGCTTAAGATAAAATCAGACTTAAGAAAATGGAGATATGAGAACTGAGCGCGGAGTTTATCGATAGCATTTAGTAGTAGTGCAGTAACAATTCATAATCATTATAGGCAAAAATCTACATTAAAATCTGTTAAACAGTTTTGCAAACTAATTTATTGTAACAGCCATACTTACAAATAATACCAACTACATTTTGACATGAGTAAAAACAATTTCAAAACTGAACACAAAATGGTAGCAAAAAAAGGAAATAAAATACTAAAAAAAAACAAACCACAGTGTAGTGTATTTACTCGTCCACAAAAGGGAACTTGTTCTAAAAATACAATGGGTCCACGACAATAGGCAGACCACTCGCGTGCTTCATTGTTCCATATGGAACTGTAGCGTGGCGTATGAGCAAAAATCAACACGCTTATTTTTTTTTATTTTGACACTGACAGGTGTTTTTTAATCTATATTTCTATTATATTTAAAATTACGGTGTGGCTGGTTGGAATTTTTTTCTTCTTAAACGGCTTCTTCGATTTTGATATTTCTTTTTGTACTTATGCAGTCACCTGGATGATTTGTAGGAAGATAGTGATGTTAAAAATATCTAGAAAATGAGCTTATAGTTTGGACAAGACAATGACTAATATTTGCTATTAATATACCTACACATGTAAAGAGAAAACTTTGTACCCTTTTTTAGAAATTCAGAGCCAAATAGAAATAAACGAAACCTTACATTTTCGTCATGTCCATCTGTCTATCTATCACAGCCATTTTGCTCATAGGCTATTCTGAAAAAAATAAGAAATAATTTTATATTTATTGAGTTGATTTGAACCTACGACTTCTGGTAAAATTATAATTTGAAAGTACATAATATGGTAGTGAAAAAGTGAATGTTATTTATCATTTTCAATAGCTAAACAGAAACATAAATATTCCAAATTAACATTTCAACTGCCAATTTCCTCTGTTAATTAACTAAACACTTCAAATATAAATTATTATTCAACAATTAGCTTTTCATTAAAGCTACTCAAGATTTGATACAAGATAACAATTACCTTGTCTCTAATTTCATGCTTCGCTTAAATTCATATTGTCGTTAATTCTATTAATGACAGAACGAGTGACGTCACTATGATTAAAATGATCGCAGGATAAGTTTCAGTTGACAGACATAAAAATAAGCCCTGTTCTGTCCAAAGAAAGAAAAAAAAAATTTTGGCTCAAAACACGCAGGCACACATAATTAAAAAGAAAAATCTCGTAGAACAATGAAAATAGTTGATGTGAACTCAGTAAAGGGTAGGCAGATGTATCAAACACAAACGATTTCTCAGATCTAAGTTCCAATTACCATATTAAAAGTTCCATATACTTCTATTAAGGCATGGTTTCAATTGAAAAAAAAAACCAATAACCAATTTGAGAAAATTACAATAACCAAATTAAGGAAAACTCAATAATCAAATTGAGAAACTCAATAATAAAATTTAAAAAACTCAAGGATCGTATTAAGAAAAAACCTAATATCCAAAGTTTTAAAATCTAACAACAAAATTGAACATCGGGTTTTTTCGCATCGGTGTTGCATCGGTAATAACCAAATTGAGTAAAACCTTAAACCCTATGACGTCAAGACCTTTGTTTAACACGTTTTCAACCACTAGGTTTTTAAGACAGTCTAACGACGTTATAATAAAAAAATTCACAACCTCTCAACTATTTTAAAAACAAGAGTTATTGCACTCATTAGACCACAAAAAGATGATGAGGGCCATTTTTATGGACCACCCTTAACGAGGGTTGCCTTAATAAGGGTAGGAACTTTTGTATGGCCAATTTCTTTGAAATAAACCATCCAAATTTATACTACTTTTTGTACAATTTTATTTTTATTTTTTGTTCTTTTTTTTGTGGTGTCAGACTAAAATGTTTTTTTTTTTTATTAGGACTGTTTTGCATTAATTTTATGTTAAAACTCAATACTGCGTGAATTATGATAAAATATGTTTAGCATTGAGGCATTAAAACATAGAAGATTGAATGAAAGACACACTTCGGGATAGATGTACATAAACGTTGATTAGAAATTAATTGACTTTATGTCACTTAAGTTTAGAAAAACAACTTAGTTTCACGCCTGTATTCCCCAGAGGGGGTAGGCAGACGTGTATGCAGTACACCTAAGCTTTTTTTTTAGTTACAATGAGAGATATAGCGTTAGCTAAAGATTTCGTATTACTCGCGATATTACACAGACTAGCCCGCGGCTTAGCATGTGTGTATGTTGATAAATTCTAACAGCTATAATTACTGTAAAGTCTCATCAAAACCCGTTCAGTAGATTTTGTGTGAAAGAGTAACAAACATCTATCCATCCTCACAAACTTTCTCATTTATAATATTAAGGGTTCATAATTTCTGTGATAAAGAGCTATATTTTAAAATTTCCTCTTATTACTTAACCTAAACTAACTCATTATTCTGTAGCAGATCAGAATTTAAATTCCCAACCGTTGTCACACTTAATATGCGGCTAACCCTCAAAAACTACAGGCTTTTGAGGGTAGCTTTTAGAAGATTGTGGTGAAAATTGTACGCTGTAATCTCTGACGAGGTTCTAGTAATTACGATGTAAATTAGAGACTTAGCCTCCATCACTGTCTACCATAAAACTACGCTTGTAATTTTGTCGTTTCAGAATATGAAGATTTTCAGACACATACCTAATTACATAGACTCATATATTACAGAGTACTACCGCAGTATAATAAATACACAGTACGGAAATAACGTACAAATGCTCGAAACGGCACACTCACACACATGCGTAATATCGCGTAACGACGAGACTCCTAAGCGAACGTCGCTGTGCTCGCAAGTCGCAGTATCGACGACCGTTTCGTGCCGTTTTCAACCGTTTGTTCGTTTCCATACTGCGATTTTTATCATACTGTGATACTATCTACTTATGTTATTAATACCATTTGGCTAATCTTTGTTTGTGGTAAGTATTTTATACCAAAAATATTTACCTACAGCCCGCCGGCCAAGTGAAGACAAGGCTATCTACCGCCTAAGAAGAATTCTCTAATATTTTGGTCATAGCACGAAAAACCGGTGATAATCTTGAGAAACTAATGATCACTAAGTTAAACGGTAAAAAGTCCGGACGCCGAAGCCCGATGCTTTGTTCCAATCGATTTGCAGCACTCTGGACACAATCTACGATGCAATAGATAGAAGCCACCGGGAACAGAGGAAGATGGCGCAACATCATTAGGGTAAGAATGATGGAAGACCTCCTGGTCACGACCCTCAACAATGAGGAGTACCACTTACGGAGGAGAATTTACGGCCCGCACCAAAAACTATATCAGAATAAACGATAATTAATTTACTCGTGAACGAAGTCGCGGGCGACAGCTAGTAGTAATAATGTAACCTCGATCCCTAAAGGTTTCAATTGAATTCAAGATCCTGTATGCATTAGTAAAATAATTACTGTGATTTAATAAGAATGTCTTCAAGTGGATATGGTATTCTGGAGTTCTCAAATTACAAATTGCCAAATGCAAATTGTTAAAAAAATAGAATCACTTAATCGCTACTACGAATCGTGTTGCTTTGGGGTTACGTAAGTCCAATATCCTAGTTTGACAGCGCGTTATACAGTAGGGTAAAGTGAGAGGCGATATAGCGTCATCATCATCTGTCTAGCCTTTTCCCAACTATGTTGGGGTCGGCGATATAGCGTAACGTAAGGTATATTTTGGGCAAAAATAGTGCACTATGTTTAGGCGTTGTATGTTATATTTACCACCACTAAATACGACTATGTTATGTTCTCTCCTGGCCGAATTTCGGTCACAGCAGCCAATTTCAACGGAGATTAGCCAACTACGCAGGATATATTATTATAGTGCACAAGTGTGTGCGCAAACACATGTGTACTCTCTATTCCTTCACTCTCATAGTCTGGTGGGATGGCAATCCGACACGACCGGAGAGAGATCAAGCGCAGGGCCAACGGCTTTACGTGCTAATTAATATTAAATAATTAATGCACGGAGTAAGTGATAATTAATTTTATTATAAAACGCACATAACTTACGAAAAGTCAGAGGGCGCGCCTTGGGTTCGAACCGCTGATTTGCAAATCAACGGTTACCTTACCACCAATAGGCTATCACGACTCTATGACTGTGTTATAATATTTTTATGACTAAGAAGTTACGTAGTGTCTACCTCGTACCTTAGAATCATGAACATTGTTTCATATACCATATCCAAATAATCTTTCCTCCTTGTAATCAATTAGAGTGAACCCAAGGTACTCGGGAAGGGAATAATAAGATTTGCCTGCATGTGTTATTGTTAACTACCTTAGAGCCTGTGCTAGTAAAATTATTACTATACCTACAGCTTTGTGTCTATGAAGTTGAATTTGTGTTTAGAATACTAAGTAACAACTCGTGGATGCGTAAATTCAACTAACTCGGTCGAGTTGGAGTTAGGCTCTTCGATTGATCGCGTAATAAGCGAATTACAGCCCCGTAGTTTCAACCCCTCTACCCATCTCGACTCTAGCACCTGATTCTAGCCTTCTGCAACCCACTTAGCTTAACACCGACTCCGAAACGTAAGTTTTTGTATTACCCACTAAGCTACCGTGTCCTGCTCTCTTCAGTTGAATTTACGAATCTCTTTCTTAACGACTTAAAGGCGTGTGGTGATTCTACCGGAGTACTTACGCACTGTCGACTTAATGTTCCAAACTTTGCAGCTTAGAAGGCATAGAAACAATATCACCATATTTTATGTACTTATATTTTTTTTCATGTTTATGCACATGTTTTTGTTATTAAATAACTTCGGGCGGGACTTGAAGGAATTGCAGAGGAACGCTTTTGTGTTATTTATAGTTTTTAAGCGCTTTGAAGTCGACATTATTCATGTAAAAAAAAAAAATTCATAAGTTTTACGTCAGCTGAGTATAAGTGAAGTCAAAATACGCTATACAGATCTCAGCCTAAGAGCCTTATAATAATAATAATAAAATCCTTTATTGCGGGCACGCAGACCCATATAAAAATTCATAAAATAAAAATAAAAAGGTAAGTAGTTAGTATAATAATAAATATCACATAATTAATTCATTAAAATCAATAAAAGGAAAATCAATAAATTAAATTAAAATTCAATAAATACATTAATTAAAAAAAAAAAAACAATAAAAACAAGAATAAAAAATAAAAATCAATAAATAAAAATTCAATTAATTAAATCATTAAAAACCAAAACAATAAAATTATAATTACTTAATTACAAAAAGAGAAAAAAATAATAATAATAATAATAATACAATAAATCAAAATTCAACAACATAAAATCAATATTTTCTTGAGCTATTTTTTGTTCATATCGCAGTGCACGGACACCCAATACTTAAGAATGGGGTTGTTCAAGTACTCGGACAGTGTTGACAAAATAGAATTGCATGATGAACGGACACGCTCCCAGAACGATGCGACACGTGTCCTCATGATCGCAAAGAATTCAGTAACTCTTGCCGAGGCGAACATGCCAGACGCGCTGCAGTATCGAGGTAACCTCATCACTATGCGATACGCATTGTTATACTGCACTCTAATGGCACTACGCGCTTTCTTAGTACAGTTAGACCACAGTTGACAGGTGTAAAAATTTTGGCAATATGCCTTAAATAAAGTAACTTTAACGTGATCACTACATCGAGAGAATCTTCGTGCTAGCATGTTACACCTCACAGCAAGAGCCCTACGCTCCCGTTCGATATCATCATCGTCCTTAAGATGCTCCGTCAAAATGTGTCCTAAGTACTTGAACACCCCCACCCTCTTAACAGGTATCCCCCGACCTTAAACTTCCTGCGCTTTGGGACAGCTTGTGATTGTTGCTCAAAGCGCAGGAAGTTCCCTAGTACGGGATATGCACTTGCACTTAATAATACTTAAATTACTTGGTTAAACTTCGAATTTAAAGCAAACTCGGTCAAGTAACCACCGTTATAATTCACTAGGTGATTTTAAATTATATCGCAAACGGTAAAAAATTGCTTAGAGTGACGTGGAGTCGCCGTCGTAGCTAATTCTCTCTGTCCTCCGCGCCGTTTTCAGTGTAGCCTCTAGCCCTGCCCCTTACCCCTGCCTATACTAATGGCGGAGAGGAAAGAAACACAGGTGGTACTATATAAGAGTTTAATAATATAAAAATTACCGCCGCTGAGGCGACCCCTTCCAGCTTTAAAAACCAACATCTCAGTCTTGTTGACATTATATTTTAAACCATGGTCCAGTGCGTATCGCTGACATATCGCAAGTAACTTCCTAAGACCTTGAATTGAGGGGCTAAGAAGAACCATGTCATCAGCATAACTCAAATTATTTACACAGGTATCACCAATATGACAACCGACTCTGGTTCCTCTCAGCTCCTCAATCAAGTCGTTAACATAGAGGTTGAAGAGGTCCGGAGATGTCAAGCCACCTTGCCTCACCCCACAATCCAGTTTATATTGACTAGACAGCGTATCACCCCATCTTACACAATTAGTTTGGTTCTCGTACCAAAATCTCAACAGACCCACGACTCGTGGACAGACATTACTATTGCTTAACTTCTGCCAAAGTAACTCATAATTTACGAGGTCAAAAGCCCGACTTAGGTCCAGAAAACAAGCGTAAACTGATGTATGTCGACTTGTATAGTAGTTAATAGTACTCTTTAAACTGAAGATTGCAGAGTCCGTTGACAGATTGGGACGAAAACCAAACTGCGCATCACTGATTCTTATATTATTGCTTATTTCAGGATGAATTAATCGCTCTAAAATCTTACCAATAATAGTTCCAAGCGAAATTGGCCGATAATTATCGGTGCTTGAGACATCACCTGTTTTGTTTTTTGGTATTGGAACCACCACGGTCTTCATCAAATCAATAGGCAAGTACCCAAAATTTAGGCATAAATTGTACAAGTCCGCTAGCACACGATATATCTCATCCCCAGCATATAGCACATGCTCAATGCTCAAACCGTCAACACCGGGAGATTTACCTCTTGTCATCCGTCTCACTATTTTTTCAATGTCTTTTGGTGTATAAAAAAAAAAAGCTTCAAAGCTGCTATTATTTTATTCAAATCTTAATCTCAATTTAAATACACAAAACAAAACTTTTAAAATAAATGTTTCAATAACTTTGATTTTATTTTATTTGTTTCTTTAAGAAAATAATTTCTAAAGCTATCTTCTCAAAGGGAGTTGAACAGAATTGATTCAGACTCCCAATTTAATTATAAAGCTTTTGCCTCGTCAAGGTAAATTAATTCTGATTAATTTTAATAAACTAATTTTGTCAAGTTTTTTGTCTCCGTCTATTAAGAGTCTGAGGTTGACAGGTAAAATTGTTTCTTAAACATGTCATTTATACTTTAGCTATAAAGGTTTTTGAAGTTATTTTAATTATAATACTTAATAATTAATATTTTCTAATACACCTAATCGAATCCATGCTGTCAAAAGCAGTCTTTGTAATCTTAAAGATTTTATTACGCACACAAAAACTTTTTTCTGTTTTATTTACCATTTACTTAGACTTGCACTTCTTCAGTGTAAGCTCAATACGTAAACGCACGTGTTAACAGCGTGTGCAGCGGGTAGGTACAGAAGGCGCAAACTTGGGTGCGTCTCATAACATATAAATTCATTTGATCTAATTTCATTTTATTATCGTTCATAAGATATAATCAACGTGAGATATACCAACTATTGATATAATGTTTTTAACATCTAACATTTATTTGTTCTAAAATTTATTTATATAACGTTGTTTGATATAACATTTACTTAATCTAAACTCATTAGGTCTAAACTTTAATATGTATATTATTTATTTTATCGAAAATCATTTGGTCTAATGTTTAATACGTATATTGATTATTTAATCGAAAATCTTTTGGTCTAACTTTTAATATATATAAAAACATCATAATATGGTTAACACCCCGACTCAGAGTACCCCGACTTGGACAGGTTAGGTTAGAAGGGGATGACGGGGTCGTGTGAGCGAGCGAAGCGAGCGAATAGACCCCGCCATCCCCTTCGTGGTTATTTTTTTATAAACCACCCAGAAGTAGGAGCCCCGCGAAGCGGGGCTCCGTCGACCTAGCCCACCCTCGACCATGCATTTCTATGCATATTTTAAGGTTTAGTTAGATGCCATTTGAGTTAGGTTAAAACTGTGACCATTAATTTACAATATGTTTTTCGTTAAATGTTTGTTTTTTCATCTCGTTAGACCAAATAAGTTTTACATATTTTGAGCGGTATTTTAAACGAATTTATATTAAATGATCGTTATACTATATAAAATTACAGCTTCCGTTGTTATATGTTGAAAATATTAGAGATTTAGTTGTTATATTATTTGTTATTTACTCTTTTTGAGTGGTATGCCAAACGAATTTTATATTAAATGTATGTTATGCTTATAAAAATTAGTTATTTTAAAATTATATCAATCGTTTATTATATTAAATAATCGTTATATTAAAAAAAAATATAGCTTCCGTTGTTATATGTTGTAAATATTAGAGATTTTGTTGTTATATGATCTATTACTTACCCCGCAAACTTACCTGGTCGGGCTCAAGGCGCTTTGCATAATTTCTTAATATATTTGTGGTTTTTTTTTAACCAATTGACGGCTCGCTTGTACAAAGTATCTCACCTGATGGTAAGAGATGATGTGGTCATCGAAATGTAAGCCTTGGGTGTGGCTTTTGCCCAGCAGTAGGATGTTTAAGTTAACAGTAACAAAATCTTACCTTAAAATAATGAACTATGGAATATAACTAAACTATTGTCTGTCGCAGCCCCTTTGGATTTAACATACTAACATAAATAAATTCACGCCTTTAGGTAGGCAGAAACTGCAGCACGTCACCTGCTTCTGTTCCTACATACTCTTTTTGCCTCATCCACATTCATACACATTGTCATAGTCTAGTCATACAAACGCCTTTTGCGAGTACTGCGCACCTGACCTTTTTGAAGGACATCACCATTTAATTTCACGATTAAATAACTCATATCATCATTATTATCAGCCTGTATTAGTCCATTGCTGAACATAGGCCTTTCCCAATGCGCGCCACTATTGAGCGCTCATTGGAGATATTTACTATTACTGGGCAAGAGGGTTGGCGATTGCAGTAGCAGATGATTACTGTTACATAGTAAGATGCTGCTGCCCATCCTCCGCATCTTTCCCTTAGTCGCTTCTTACGACACCCGCGGGACGAGTAGGGGTGGTTCTATTCTTAGGCTGGAAACCACACGCCACATAAAAAACTCATATACCAAAAACTATTTAATCACATTTTAGCAGTATATCTCGGCTTCAAATATCGAAAGACTCCTTTAAAGTAATCGCTCATGTATTCCTTCCAGTCGATCTGAGTTGGGTCACACGGGAAGCTTTTCTTGTCTTCAGGGGATAGTGAGGAGTATAACTCTCGAGCTTGATCTGCCCTTATCTCGAAGGTGTTCTGGCTGAAGTATTCTACTGCATTTCTGTACCCAACCACTTGGGATTGGAGTTTGATATATCTATGGAAAAAATAAATACGGGGATTTGGAATTAAGGTCGTTGCTCACTGATACTTCACCGCTACAACAGCAAAAGAATCGTTTTGTTGGGGTTGGCTTCCAATCTAACCAGATGCAGCTGAATATCAGTTTCCAACTAAGCGACTGCCTCCAATCTCAAATATTTATTTACATGATATCCTTTGAAGCGCTTGAGTACTACCCTAGATACCAGATTACTAGTACTACACTAGATAGCAGCTAAATATCAGTTTTCTACAGAGCGTCTGTCTATCTGACCCCCGCAACCCAAAAGGATGTAGGTACGATATTCTAAAGTTTGATCTGTTGTCAGGATTTTATGAGGGTACTGACTTCCTATAATGTCAAAGATCTTAATGATAGCCGAGGTCTACCTGTTTTCCTAAGTATAACGCAGATTATAATTACTTAATAATAAAATTAATCGGTACAAGACAAGAATAAACAGTCAAATATGAGTTTAAAATTGTTGCTCTGTAGATACAATTTACAATACACAGCGCGCGGCATTCTAGCTTGCTGGGCCTTGCTAGGAAATTTTATTTTGTTACTATAAAATGTATCTAACAAAAAGTATTTCCACAAACATCTTATTATAAAATACATAGTACTTACTTAGGCTCTTGTCCAGTCAATTTCAACCATAAGTCAGCAATGTGCGCCGGAGTCATTTGCAATAACATTGTCCCGATGTTTACAATCGCTTTCGAAGATGAATGTATCGTGTACGGAAATGGCACCTCACCTAAAAGATATATTGGTTAACTGACAAAATAATTCATTATAGTTTATTAAAATAATAGCCTCCGCCCGCGGCTTCGCCATTGTGGTATGTTTGTTGATAAATTGTAGTTTATATGTTACTAGCGATCCGCCGCGGCTTCGCACGGTTACGCTAATATGCATGTATTATACATATAAGTAAACCTTCCTCTTGAATCACTCTATCTATTAAAAAAAACCGCATCAAAATCCGTTGCGTAGTTTTAAAGATCTAAGCATACATAGGGACAGAAAGACGCAGGAAGCGACTTTGTTTTATACTATTTAGTGATTCTGATGTATAGGCTATATTCTTTTTTTTTTAATGAGCTCGTTCACTGAGTGAACATGACGCTCTGTAAAATGTTAGGCTATATTACTGTAAAGTTTAATTAAAATCCGTTTAGTAGTTTTTGCGTGAAAGATTAACAAACATTAATCCATCCTCACAAACTCTTACATTTACAAAATTAATAGGATCTAGATCCGTGAAGGCCATTTAGAGGCATTGATAGCCCAAAGTACTATATAGAACTGTACTGGCTATTTTCTTCATAATATTATTTTTATTTATAATTGATTGATTTATAAATCAGATATCTAAGGATATGATTAACTTACTTTTACCACTCTTAATCATTTCTTCTTTGAAATATTTATTAGCTTTGCGCCACGTAATAGGATTGACAGAACTACTGGTAGAATTAAATACTTGTACTTCTTTCGACCTGAAAAGCAATAATGACCATAATCTCCTCAATTATCGTATGGTTGATGAACAACCTGGCGTTAGGGATAAAAGCACCCGTAGGCCTCTGACATGGCTTTACACACCGTTGAAAAATCTCTCAGGTGTGCCGGTTTCCTCAAGATGTTTTCCGTCACCGTTTAAGCGAGTGATATTTTTCTATTACGCACAAAAATACGAAAAGTCAGATGTGCGTGCCTGGGTTTCCAACCTACAACCCTTTGATTTGGCAGTCTAATAGTCATACCACTAGGCTATCACAGCTTACAAAATGACTTAATGAACAACTAGTATAATCTATTAATTGAGTAAAAATGAATGTTCTCCTTCATTGTTTTTACAATGCTTTTTAAACTCACTTAACACATTTAATTCCAACTTTTTCAAGAGTTCTAGTCTAGTCATTCTGAAGTTAACTTTAATTTCTTTTCGGTAGAGTTTATATTTGTATAATGTGGCTTTTTTATCGTCTTACCTTTTAGCTCTGGCGCCAGCAACGATGCTCAAGTTAGTGACGTAATCCACGGGGATCAAGTCTATCAGGTGATTTAGATCACTTAAAATTATGCGATTCCAACCCTTTGAATTGTTGAATAGAATTGGTGTTGCGCCAATCCAGTTATCCAACCAACCTTTAATGGGCTCGTCTTTTGTAGATGATACTGGAAAAAAATGGCAAAGTTAGAAAAATATGGCAAAGTAAGAGAAAAAACGGCAAAGTCAAATAAAAATAGGCAATGTAGAATTAGTGTCGTGGTGGATGCCACCTATTTGGTTACAGACCCGCTTTGTAAGCAAGTATGTATCGAAGGAAGGTACTTATGTATCAATAGAAATTTTATTTTATTCGTATAACTGTTGTGTATTGTATGGTCAGTGTAAGCGCCGAAGATTCAGCCCTCTTCATTACTCTCCCCTCCCCTTCCAAAATTTTGCACAGGGTGGGCACCGCGCAAATGATACCCTTGGTGTTGCAAGCGTCTGCTGCAACACTGCGTCTAGGCGATTTCATGCATAAATGTGTTAGAAAAATGTTTATTTGTAAGCAATAAGTTACATTTGTATTTATACAGATACTTAACTGCCAGGTTAGTTATGCTAGCCCTCTTCTACTCCAAACAACAGGCGAATGTAACTACCTACCGTCTAAGATGGTGAAATATAGAAGAAAATTTGTTTAACAATGCTTCATACTTGAAAATGAGACCCGTGTGATAACTATGAAATCCAAACTTCCAAACTAATATTATAAATGCGAAAGTAACTCTGTCTGTCTGTCTGTCTGTCTTTCCTTCACGCCTAAACTATTGAACCGATTTGTGTGAAATTTAATACAGACATAGTTTGGAACTTGAGAAAGGACATAGAATAGTTTTTATTACAAAAAATAAAATAAAAAATAAAATTTATTCCGGACATACAGCGCCATCTATTGGTCAAGAGTCGAAGTCACACGAAGTCGCGGGCAAAAGCTAGTATATATAATATATAATATAGTCTAGGTAGGTACCTATAGACGGTCTGATGATGACAGTAGGTATGTTTCCATGGTTATTGGTGATGTATGCCTCAGCCAAAGCCTTCGTGAATGTATAGGTGTTTGGTTTTTCACCTAAAAATAAAAGATGATTCAATAATAATGTCTTTCTGACCGAATTTTGGTCACAGCGGCCAATCTCAACGAAGATTAGCCAACTCCGCAGGAGGTATTATAGTGCACAAGGGTGCACTCTCTATTTCTTCACTCTCATTGTCCGACGGTAATCCAATACGAACGGAGAGAGATCAGGCGCAGGGCCAACAGCTTTACGTACTTTCTGAGGCACGGAGTAAGTGATAATTAACTTATAATACGAAAATCACTTACGAAAAGTCAGAGATGCGGTTCGAACCTAATACTTCTAACTTTCTGTGAACGTATCGGTTTGAGATATTACTAAATGGATTTTAGAGTTTAATAAACGAACTTGTAAAGAAACTCACCTATGAACTTCATAGTATCTTCCTCATTATGACCAGAGAGTTCCATGAACTTGTATACATCATCTAGTTTGGCCGGCGGAGGGTATACTGTCTCCAGTAGCACCGGCTTTTGAGTGTGTGCGTAAGCTGTCGATACGTAAATGAAAGCCTAAAAATAAATAGGTTTCATTATTTTCTTATCGTGAGGTTGATGAACAACCTGGAGTCAGAGTTTAAGTTAAATCACCCGTACGGCCTGGCCACGAACTCGCCGCTCGCAGCGACGGCTTAGCGGCGCGGCGAACGGTAAGAACAAATTTAATGTACTAAAATGTTCAACGACGCCACGACTCGCCGCTCTCAGCGGCGGCGGCGGCGGCGGCGGTTTCTCCATTCTCCATACAGTTTACTCGTATAATGATTTGTATTGATTTCGTGCACTCCATCCGTCGAATTTAAAATATCATTAGAAAATATATGCCTAAATACGTCCACCTCGGTCGCAGCGACAAATGCTACTACGCGGTACGTGGCAAGGCCATCGCGCCGCGCTCGCAGACCTAGCCCGTCGCCGCCGCCCTAAACCGAAGTCGTGACCACTAGGGTAGGTCTCTGACATGGCTTAACACACCATTGAAAAATCTCTCAGGTGTGCTGGTTTCATCACGATGTTTTCCTTCACCGTTGTAGCAACTGATAATTAATTTATAATACGCATATATCTTACGAAAAGTCATAGGTGCGCGCCTTGGGGTCGAACTCGAGACCTCTCTCTGTTCATTATGGGATTATGTCACAGAAATCATTATAAATGGATGGAAGTTTTTAAGATTAGTCAAGATAGTCTATTCAACGAGAATTTATGACATCATTGTCATATTCTATAACATTCAAACAGCTTAGATGGTAGTTACATCGTCCCCTTGTACCTAAGATGGTTGAATCGTGCGGAGTAATAAATAGCTTAGTGACAGAGCAACAGGGGGCTTTACCCAGTAGATCGTGGATTGAAATCCGACTCGTAATCGATTTTTTCTTTGTAAAAATATTTCATACTATAAATCTTAACACACGGACACGGTTGGCATAGTCAGGAGGTTCCTTTCTCTGGAGCCCTGACCACCGGTAGCTTGAACCCTGTTCCCGATACCGATGGGCTACTATATTTTATATTTTTAAATGTATTTTTTTTACATATCGATCTTCTTCTTCTTATCGTATGGTTGATCAACAACCTGGTGTCAGAGTTTAAACCGCCCGTAGGCCTCTGACATGGCTTTACACACCATTGAAAAATCTATCAAGTGTGCTGGTTTCATCACGATGTTTTCCCTCACCGTTTTAGCAACTGATAATTTATTTATAAATATTATATATCGATGCCTCACGGCCAAAACGGGATAACCGCCATTTTAGAAACTTTACAGGAGAATCGTTTAAAGTAAAAAATAAACGAAAAAAAATCATAAAAAACTTTCTTTCATTTTCAAACCTTCAAAATAATTAAACTATACAGTATTAAATATATCTTTATAAAATGGTAGTATCAATTTAATAGAAATCATTCTTCTTCAACAATTTACTGTCGGTTATCCCAAAACGTTTCTAAATTTACTAACGGGAAGAACGTCCTAAATGAAAAAAACTCACTGATTCACTTCCAACCCTAATGATTTATCAGAATCTTTTATTTTATTTAATTTCAGCATAAAAGTCCCAAAGCGAATTAAATTGTATGCATGCTACAGGCCAATTTGTACAATGTACTTTAAACAAACAACAATGTTCCAACACTTGTTTGAAACAAATAGAAACAATAAGACTTAGGTATAAGTATTAGAGATCATATACTAGAATATAATATAGGTTACCGCTATGGTCGCTCTCATCAATTAATATCTATTAATAAGTATGTGCCCGTATGGGAAGGAACTTTATAAAACAGTGTCAATGAAGTTACACATGCTCAGAACAATGTAACCTAAAATATTGTAAGCCATTTATTTAAAAGAGCAACCATGGAGTTTCTTGCCAGATTCTTCTCCATGAAGAGTAGGCTGCCCTTGGAACTGGCAACTAGAGTTACTCTTATAACAAACAATATTAGAATTATGACTATTCATAAGTGCCTAATGGTCTACATGAATAAAAATATTTTGATTTTGATTTTGATGCGATTTTAAATAACCATTTTTTAAAACGTTGTATATTGACGTTATGTTATCGTTAATTTTATGTTGACATGCTATTTTATGACAAATAATCTATTTTATTCTTTTTAAATATCTTATTCCACACAAGCAATATTACAAGCTATTACACTCAAAAGAATTATTATTATGAAAAATTAACTGATAGCATCCAACTAATTAAGTTAACATAATTAAGCTTTAATTAATTATCTACAGTCCGTAAGTGAAAATTAATCTCAATCAATGTGTGTGTGTAGGTAATTAACGATATCGTTAATTAACTACACACCTCTTTGTTATCACAAGTCGTAATGCCTAAAGATAACATTTACTTACGTGGTTTTGCCATCTCCGATAAAGCCGTATCTGACTGATACATTAATTTGCACTTACGTTACTTTACGTTCCAAATATTTGTACACTCTCTGCTTACATTTCTATGATGCATTTATGAACAAGGAAGTATCTACGCAGCTCGCAGTAACATAAAGTTCTAGGTATAGAGTACCTATTGGAAGTCTTGTCATGCGAGTATTTTTGTAATGTTGTTGTAATCGTATACTAACAAACTATTTCATTTTAAAACGGGTTGGAGTCGGTTCCAAGTCAAGTTCTAGCCTCTTTAACCTTCTCATTAAGAACTTGACTTGGAACCGACTCCAACCCGTTTTTAAGTTATTTCAAGCTTTTTAGTTCCTTTTGAAGTCGGTTTTATTTTTTATTAATTTTTTTTTATTACCGCCTAAGCGACAAAAAGTTTGTCTTAGAATCATGAAATTTAGACCAAAAGACGCAGAAAAAAAGGCGATTCCAACCATGTATATAAGTCTATTTTGGAAAAAATGTCGCTTATCCCGTTTTGGCCGTGAGGCATCGATATATTTAAAAATGTATTTTATATGTATTGAAAATGAATAAAATATGGATTATAATAAATTTCTTTATTCTCGATTTTTATGGCTCATAGACACCTACATAATTTAACTAAACTAAACTATTATATTATAATTATACAGGGTTATTTGTAAAACACCAGCTTCCTTAAAAGGGGTCATGAAACTCGTATGAACAACTTTTACTATAGAACCAACCCTGAAATCGCAAAAAAAAATCAGCTGTTCCATATTTTGTTGAGTCATATGAACATTAATGTATAGAACAGCTGCTTTTTTTCGAGATTTCAGGGTTGGTCCCAGTTTGCGTTAGTATATAAAACTGAAACCTTAAAACACTTCACTTTAGCACTGACGTCGTGCGATCGTGTGGCACTTGTCCGCGGAAGTGACGGAACACCACGCCCTTCGGCCAGAAGTCCTCTTCCATGACGAGGACTTCTAAACACGTTGGTACTGGCACCACTTTAAAGTTAGGTATTCATCACTAGGATTTACCCAGGTAATTTATAAAATATAGATCTACTTACGCGGGTGGGAGCGTGTGAAAAATAATAATTATACCTCAATATTTTTGATTCGCTGGCTGAGTTTCAAGATCTTCTGTGTACCCTCAAAATTGATGTTCATGGCGACCGGCAACGGTTCGTTAAATTTAACTGTGGCTGCGGCGTGATATACTACAGATACCTGGATGTTAATTGAGAGTGAGAATATTGACCTAATATTTAAAAAAAAATTAAACCATAATGAAACAACTTTTTAACGGATATAATTCGCGTTTTTATCGTCAGTCGCGGTCAGTCTGCCTGCGACCACGAGTGCTGCAAAATACTCGAAACGTCAGGATTGTATTATCAAAATAAAAACGCGAATTATATCCGTTAAAAAGTTGTTTCATTATGTTGAGTGTTCGCGAAACTTTGCGACAAAATTAAACCAGCTAGAACCACAGCAAAAGTATCTTCATATACAAAGAAGGATCGAGCATTAATCACCACGCTAGCTCACTGCGTGTTGGCAATTTCAGACTATTAAAGTCCAGGTTTCTTTACGCTGTTTTTCTTCATCGGTAGTCAGTGGTGTATTAGATTAACTAAGAAAATACAGAATGACATAGAAAAATGCATATTGGTACATGATAGGTTTGAACCCACACCCACGCGCTTGCAAAGCGGGTCTGTAAAATGCGCCACCATAACACTAAGTAAAAGAAAATCACACTTGTGTCAGTATTATGGTAAATGGTTAGAAAGATATTTTGCTAATCATTTCCTTATTCCCATGAGACAGGGAAAGCCTTTAGAAGCCATTAATATTATTGGAGTTTACCTTATTTATTAACGTGTCTTCATCTTCAGGTCTGATCCCAAGGTTTGGTAATGCCATGTCACCAGTAATTGGAATAACTTTCTTCAAATACTGAGGGTTGCTTTCCTTCAATCTCGTAAATAACTGAAATTTTACTTAAGCTAGATTTCAGACTCAAGTCTTTCTGTGACCATGAACAGTGTAACCTGCTCAAAACATCGGGATAATAAGATACCTAATACGATTCAGTTTAGCAAAAAAGAGTGCAAAAATTGGGGGCGCCACTAGCGCACTTTTCATACTACGCCCTCCCCAGCGAATAGTATGGTAATGTGCTATAACGACAGTTAACGTCTTATTGCATTTTCTGTTTAACGTAATAATACATGCAGGTTAAAAATATGAAATGTTGTCAATTCAATTCAAAATATATTTGGTACTTACATACTTCTATGGCGAACTTTTTGTTATAAAATTTAAACAAATGAATTACTTTCAACTTATTTTAGTTCTCACAAACTTAGTTTTTAAGATTTTCATTTTTAGTTGTTTTTTGTTGTTTCATTTGTAGCTTGGCAAAAAAGAGTCTGGAAAAATTGGGGGCGCCGCTGGCGCACTTTTCACACTACAATTCAAAATTACAAGTTATTTAGTGCTTACATATTTCTATGACGAGTTTTTTGTCATTAATTATAATCAAATGAATCATTTTTATGTTATTTTAGTAATCAAAAACTTAGTTTTTAATATTTTTATTTTTAGTTCCAGCTGTCACCGCCTCAGACTCTTTTTTGCCAAGCTGTATGTTAATAATATTTATTCGTAATACTCACAGGGTTGTCAAAAAATGTCAGCGATCCTTTTGTTCACGTTTACTCCTTTTTTGTCTCGCACTAAGAGGTAGACTTTGTCTATCTTAGTACAAGAATAGAGAAGCTTTTCAAGGAAAACCTGTATGTAAAAAAAGGTTGATTTTTGATTATTTACCCCAATAATGCAAAATCTAACAAAAACTAATGCTACTAGGTACTTCGTGTTTTTATTTAAGTTCGTAATTCAAATTTTTAACAAGATACGCGCGAAAAACATAACCCTTCCTGACAGTCGGGTAAAAAAGATTACTAAGTATATTTTTATACTACTCAAAGGGTGATATTGTATGTATTGTATTGTTATTATTATATAAGTTAATACCATGAAAACGAGTTAATCTTGCATCCTGTTCTAAGTGTGGTAAAATGTTCCGTTGCGAATTCACCTCAGAATTTGTTCTATCCTACTACTATTATAAAGGCGAAAGTTTGTAAGTATGGATGTATGGATGTATGTTACTCTTTCACGTAAAAACTACTGAATGGATTTGAATGAAACTTCACCACAATATAGCTTATACATCAGAATAACACATAGGCTACAATTTTTGAGGTTTCTAATGTTTCCACGCGAACGAAGTCGCGGGCAAAAGCTAGTATTTCTATATATTATAGAAATTCGACCTCATTACTTTTGAAATTACGTAAGTTTTGGTCAAGCATTTTTTTTGTAAGTAATCACTAATTTTTCAGAAAATTAAAGAATACATTGATTCGAATGAAATAGTTTTATCATAATTAATTGTTTCCCTGACCAAGTCAACAAATTTCAAAAAAATCTAAGAACCGTCACAACTCGGTAACCAGTTTTGACCCCTAGTTAACAATTTAAACGCCATGACGGACACATGGTGTCCGACAAACAATAGAATTTACATTGTGTCTGCTGTCTGGCAGTCAAAGTGACTGACTTAATTAGTTGCTAATGACCTCTAGTATAACCCCTTTCAAGGAATAGGTTGAATTTCCCTGTCACCCTGTATAAGGTATAACTCTATTTTTACGTGTTACCAAATTGATTTTCAAAAACTGACCTTTCCTAAAAATCCAGTGCCACCAGTGATAAATACAGATTTTCCTGCATAAAAATCTGCTACTGGTTGATATTCTGTACTGCATTTATATTTCGATGCAACACTAAAAAGAAAAAAAAATGATGTACTGTGTGTGATGATGTGTGTGAACTTTTTTTTCGAGTTAAAAACTGCATGAAATTAGGACAAACCAACAAACAAACTTATATATAGGCATCTATAATATTGCTATGATTAGTAATATTTAGCAGTGGCAAACCATATTTTTTTAGCAAAATAAGAGGCTTGCCTGTCTGTTTGTCTGTTATAGATTGGCGCGAAAACTACTTCACAGATTTAGCTGAAATTCGGCAAAAATATTTGTTAAATACCAAGTCAGGTTTTAGGGTACAAATTATCATAATAATTATGAGGGATACTGCTCTATTGTAATAAATAGGGTTACCGAAATCCGGGCGGAGCTAGTACGCAATAAAATACTTTTTATCTTAATTAACTATTTCAGATGGATAATACCACACATATAACCACTACAGCGAGCAAATAAGCTCTGCCTTACCTTACAATAAATTTCATACAAATTCTTTTCCATTTTTTAATTTAGCTCTACGGCTGTTGGACTGTGAAACTAGCCTTTGATATTTAAATACCTACATATTATTTTAACAGACTAATGTTTATTTAATAAAAAAATATTAATCTCTAAGTTATTGTCTATTACAATTATGTAATTTAGATAATTATTAACTGTTATTTTGACAAATGATAAATCTTCTTAAGTTATTACCGATTTAAGTTCCCGATCTTGAGAATAATCTGACTTTATATAAATTTATTTATGCAAAATTATGTGCTTTATCTTATTAATATGCTATTTGACAGCCTTTGAGATTCCCCGAGAGGAATATAATTTGAATTTCACTTACCAGAAAATGTTGGAAATAGTGTTTGATCACGAATATAACAATTAAGTTTTGCATAAAAACTACGAGCAGTGTTAGAACATGAATTTTGTGAAGCCATATTTTTGCATAAAATTTTATATGATCGATTTTTCCCATTTTTTAGGGTTCTGTATTAAACCTACCTTTATAGTTTCGTCAAGTCTGTTTATCTGTCGCAACTCAAAATTCTACTATCAATTATAATTATTCAACTTAAATTAATACGTACAAAATAAAAAGATATGTTAATCATAATAAGTTTGAGCTTAAAATTATAAAGCAGCGATAGCCTATTGGTGTAACCGTTGGACTACCAAGTCATAGGTCATAAGTTTGAAACCTAGGCACGCTCTCTGACTTATCGGATTCGTGCGTTTTAGAAGTTGATTACCGAAACGGTGAAGCACACCAGGGAAATTTTTCAACGCTGTGTAAATCCATTTCAGAGGCATACAGGCAGTTTAAACTCTAACAACCTTGTTGTTCATTAACCATACAACAGAAAAGGAAAGACTTTTCGATTGAATGTACTGCTAATATTGTTTCCTACTTAAGACGGGAACGAAAAAATTAATTATACAGATTTATTGCTTACCACGCCACACTGGAATATCCCTTAGTATTTTTGATCTTAACATCTCTGCTTATCACCAAACTGTTTCTGGAAATGACTAACAAACGCATACCTAACAATTTGCAAATATTACTCATAATTAATTAATTATTAATCTTTCATAAATTTGTAAAAGAAAGATAATTTAATTTGATATAAATTTGTATAATTTTAACTCTATCTCTAATACAAAAAACACTTCACTTAAAAAAAAACTTTTTTGTAAGTACAAATATTTGTTGTTGTTTATATAATATTTGTGCAGTGGAATACCATAGACAAATTTATAATAAAAATAAATATATTATTTGCACAGTACAATCCGTCTTGTACTGTCTCTGGTCACTGTTTAAATTGTTGTGCCAATCTGAAGTGATGTCATCATTTATATGTTATATTTTTTCGTATTAATAACTAATTCACGTCGCGTCGTGGCGGCACATTGGTTAGGCCCCGCTGAGCAAGCACGGTGTGGGTTCGAACCTGCCAATTATACCAATGTAATTTTTCAATGTCATATGTATTACGTATTTTCTAAGTAATTTAAGATAACACTTACTACCGGTGGAGGAAAACATTGTGAGGAAACCTAGACTGATATGACTAATAGTCTGAAATCGCCAACACGCAGTGAGCTAGCGTGGTGATTAATGCTCGATCCTTCTCTGTATGAGAAAAGTTCTTTGCCCTACCGTGGGACAGTTACAGGCTATAATTATTTAATAAGAAAATTTGAAAAAACAACTGATACGGATGGGATTTATGATAGTTGTTTTTTCAAATTTTCTTATTAAATAATTATATTTAATAAGCTATCATGTGCTATAACATGTAAAAAATTCACAAAAATAGTTACAGGCTAGTTTGGCAATTATTCTTTCTCGTATATTCCGTTTATTAGGGACCTACTTTATTCTCAGTCCCCCAAAATTTTTTTCCAAGTCGTGGCCCTGCGCCTTATCTTTCTCCGGTCGTGTCGGATTGCCGTCCCATCGGACTATAAGAGTCAGGGAACAGATAGTGCACCTGTGTTTGCGCACACACGCGCACCCTTGTGCACTATAATTATATCTCCTGCGCAGTTGGCAAATCTCCGTTGAAATTGACCGAAATTCGGTCAGGAGGGCATTTTTTTTTAATGCACACGCAAACTTATGCGTGTTATTATAAATGACAGTCGTTGTGGTCAAATATAAGCTTAATTATAACAATAAAAAAAAAATCCTCGCATGTTGACGGATTGCTAATGGAAAACAAACAAAGGCTTGATTGAAGTCTATTTACCCAAATAAAAGTTTTTTATACAAAATTAATCTTTATTACAAACGGTTATTGGTTTACAATCTAATATCAGAATATTTCATGAAAAACGAATATAATTTAAGCAGTTATTACACTATTGACTATTTAGGAAATCTATTTAGGAAATAGGAAGATTTAATTGAAGTTAGAGCTGTCAGATTCCGATTTCCGATTAGAAGGTCTCGACGGCACTACCTACTTCCTTAATTTTATACGATTTAGGAAGGTGTAATCGCATCGCTCCGCAATTTGCAACCTAATGTAATTCTACTACAACTGCAAGTTGTCTGTCTTATTTAGGATTCTATTTAGTCGCACTACTTCCTAAATTGTATATGTTTTAGGTGAGTGTAATCAAATTGCAAGACATTGTAATTCTACTACGACTGCAAGTTGTCTGTCATATTTAGGATCCTATTAGATTAGATTATTGGTCTTTTAGATTAAGTTTTTCTCTTTTTATTTTACTTTTAGTTTTAGTGTTAGTTTTAGTATTAGTTTTAGTTTTAATTGTATTTTAATAGTTTTATGTTTGTGTTTTTGTTCATTAAATAAAGTAACCCATGGATCCTATTAAGTCTAATGTAATCACTGGCTTCTGATTTCTTATTTAGGGTTTTCCTAAATAGATTTCCTAAAAATGTAATAGTGTAACAATAACACTTATGCCGAAATACTTAATAAACTACCATTTCATACTTATACCGAATATCACTAGAAACTATGAAGGAATATAGGTACTTAAATGAAGGTACCGGTATTTAGTGACCTTAATTGACCTTTTATCTTGGCTTCATGAGTACGATATGACAGAAAATGTGAGTAAGAGGGTTGATACATGAATAAAAAACAATTATTTTTCTGTTTTCTTCTCTAAAAAACGTGTAACCCCCCAGCAATAATCTTTTACATATTCACGCCAGTTAATATCGGTGGGATCGCATGGGAATAAGTGCTTGTCGGTGGTAGAAAGAGACGCAAACAGCTCTTTCACTCTGTCTGCCGTCATCACCCAGGAGTGTGACGTGAAGAAATCGAGGGATATCCTTGTTTGAATGACCAGGGTTTGCAGTTTCGTGTACCTGAAGAAAATAAAAAAACATTTAAATATTTTGTAATAATAACTTTGTAATATTCTCCTGACCGAATTTCGGTCACAACGGCCAATCTCAACGGAAACTAGCCAATTACGCAGGAGATATTATAGTGCACAAGTGTGTGCGCAAACACAGGTGCACTCTCTATTCCCTCACTCTCATTGTCCGATGGGACGGCCTTCCGACACGATCGGAGAGAGATCAGGCGCAGGGCCAACGGCTTTACGTGCTTTCCGAGGCACGGAGTAAGTGATAATTAATTTATAAAACGCACATAACTTACGAAAAGTCAGAGGTGCGCGCCTTGGGTTCGAACCTGAGACCTCAGACTTACCAGTCAACGGTCAACACCACTAGGCTATCACGACTCACAAAAATCAAAAAGGGTATAATCAGTGTATAAAGCCGTGTCAGAGGCTAACGGGCTTAAACTCTGACACCAGGTTGTTTGTCAATCATAAGATGAAGAAGATCGTGAATAATATCGATTTTCTGGCAACACTAAGCTTCTGGTTGCATCTGGCTAGATTAGAAGCCATCCCCAACAAAATTTGAAAATAATATTAAGATTAGGAGGATGTCTGATAAAAATTGATACTTTAAGTTATTTTCTTACCTTGGATTCTTTCCCAGCAGGCGCCTGCAGATATCAGCTATATAGGCGGGTATCACTTGAAACAGTATGGTTAGTATAATCACCATCCACCTATACCTCGTGAATACGTACCAACCGGGCAGTGGCATCGAATCTGAAGAAAGCAAAAAGTACAATAATTAGACCAGTTCAACAATTTTAGTTATTTTTGTACTACATTTTATTATGACATAGGACAAAAAAAGATTTAATATAACGTTCAGGACTCAATCATGATGGCTGACAGACGGATGGTCGGAGGTAACTATTATTTAATCGATTTCGCGATGTGACAGAAAAAATATCACATACTCTACTACTCTACCTAGAAAGAAAGAAGAAAGAAATAATTTATTCAGACCAATGAGAGGCACCATGCACAACACAACACAACATTACTAAATAATAAAACGACATGATTATTATACAAAAAAAAACATGGAATTCTATGCAGACTGCCTTACGGTTGTGCTAAAAAGGCGTCCAGTTCAGCGTATGCCAGACAGGAGCCCGGCGCTGGTTTTCAACTGAACCCTAAATGATGATGACTCCTTACATTACCTACCCTATCCTACCCTACTCTACTCCTACCCTACCCTACTCTATCCCTACCCTACCCTACGCTACCTCTACCCTACCATACCCTAGGGGTATAATTCCATTATTTTGTTCTATTCTGCTTTTCTAGGTCGAGACAAATCCAACAAATCTAAAACCATGAAAATTGTTCCTGCCGTTCTCGAGTTATAACTGTTCGAACAAATCCGACTTTGTTTTATATACATAACATAGATATGAACTGTAAAGCCCTACTTACAAGTCTTCTTTTTTATTGTGTCTTCTGCAAACATATCAACGAGTTCTCCAATTGTGATGGGGTTGCATAAGCTGCTGCAGCAATTGTAGACCTTTAGTTCATTTGACCTGCAAAATCACAATTTTGAGTTACTTTGGTAGGTCATTATTATGTTTTTTTTTTCATAAGCTGTCAGGATGTGAGATATTATATGGGTACTGACTTTCAATATCGACTGTCAAAGATAGAAACTTCATGATAGCCGAGACCAATGGCTTTACGTGTTTTGCGACGCACGGAGCAGTTGATAATTAATATAAATTGATATGGGTGCAAAGAAACTTAAGGGAAGGTTCATATCTGACGTAAAATACGCCGAGCGTATCATCAGTCGCTTTAACGTATCATCGGTTGAGTGTGAACGGTCAAGTGTTTTTCTATACATTTGACTGTTCTGGCGTTACGCGACCGATAATACGCGACGCATGTTCCGTTAGATATGAACCTTCCCTTATTCTCATAAGAACACAGAGCTCACTTACATGAAATTACTATAATACTAAAGTAAGTAATTATGTCGTCTCGTGACGAAGCATGCAATAAACTAATGTAACTTTATTTAAAAAATATTATAGATAAGGCTTTTACGTCTATTACAGACGATTTTTTTGAAGGGGAAATGCGAAATGCGGATAAAAAGTAAATGGAATATTCATCCGAAAATTCAATTATGTGTGTATTATAAACTAACTAACCTGCTCCGTGCCTCGGAAAGCAATGTCATGAAGATCTTTGACAGTCGTCAAAGAGAGTCAGTACCCTCATAAAAGTCCTGACAACTAATCTAACTTTAGAATATCTTATCCCTTTGGGTTGCGGGGGTCAGAAGGCAGTCGGTGAATATTCAGCTGCATCTGGTTAGATTAGAAGCCAAGTCGAAAGTTGAGAATATTTTTGTGAAATTTTTTAGGTTTTTTTTTTGCACATGACAGCTTATTAAATATAATTATTTTAATAAGAAAATTTGAAAAAACAACTGATACGGATGGGATTCAAACCCACGATCTTCGACGTACCGTGTCGACGCTCTAACCGCTGAGCCACCGTATCCCACCAGCACCAGTCTTATTAAAATAATTATAAGTTCGGAATATTAAAGCTAGGAGAATGATGAATGATGAAACAACTTACCTTTCCTTTTGAGCACCAGCAACAATAACCAAGTTTGCAACATAATCTACAGGTATAAGGTCGACCACATGGCTTGAGTGGCCATATATCACGCGGTTTAAACCCTTAGCAGTAAACACGGTCAGTCCTGTAGCCCCATACCAATTTCCTATCCACCCTTTTATTGGGTCATCTTTGACTGCAGCCACTGTGAAAAATATAAATTACGTTACGAGTGACGTCAGAGCAATTAATGGCAAGAATGATCATCTACTGACTGACATATTGTGTTAAGAACAGTGATAACCTAATGGTATGGCCGTTGACTAGCAAATCAAAAGTCTCAGATTCGAAATCAAGGCTTTTGGAATTATAAATTAGGTAAATATCATCTCCTCCGTGCCTTGAAGGATCGTAAAGCCGTTGTTCCTGCATCTGATCTCTCTCAAGTCGTGTCGAATTACCTTCCATTGGACTATGAGTGTGAGGAAATGGGAGTGGGCACTAAAATATCTCCCACATAATTTACTAAATATTCGTTGAGATTGCCCGCTGTGACCGAAATTCCTGGTCAAGGTCATGAGGAAATTATTTGATGTAGTGGTTAGTGGCCAAGCCAAGATCGAAGCACAGTATACAGTACGGTAATATTGCGTAACGACAAGACTCCTAAGCGAACGTCGCGGTACCTGCAGTATCAATCACGCGTCGTTGCACATGTTGCGCATGTCTGTGTGAGTGTGGCCGTTTTCGAGCGTTTGTACGTAGTAACCAAACTGTATGGTTATGATACTGTAATCAAAGCCTTTCGGATTGATGAGTTTTAATAACAGCGCATAGTAACTAACACGCATCAGATTTATTCCCTCCTATTTCTCCTATTATTACTTATAATCCTATTTGGGAGAGGAGACGTTTTTCCAACAGTGGGAGTTGCTGGTAATTTTTTTATAGGTCTAGTTATTTATGATGAACTACAGTTAAAACACCATAATTTATCAAGCGACAACTTTTATGTTTTTGATATAAAAATATCCTAATAAAAATATTATAATGACTATAAAAATCTCGTCACTTTTCTAAGGTAAAGGTTATAAATCAGTTGAGGTCAGGGACTTAACTGACTTCTTAGTTTTTATGGGACTATAAAGTCTTGGTATTAAAAAAATATCTGTACTTTTCAGGTACAAACTACAAGAATAAATTTACTACTTATAAATACTTTTATTTTTATCTAGAACTACTATTAACACTATTGCTATGTTTTTGTGCTAAACCTGTGATAAATAAACGCAAACTTTCTTTCTTTCTCTATTGTAGTTTGATAGGACGGTAATTCGACACAACCGGAGAGAGATCAGGCGCAGGACTGATGGTTTTACGTGCTCTTAGAGGCACGGGGCAGGTAAAAATTTATTTATAGGTAATATATTTTTTTAAACGTGCAAAAACAACTGATACGGATGGGATTCGAACCCACGATGTTTGACATACTGTGTTGAAAAATCCATCGAATCAATTCCATTCGTATCAGTTGTTTTTTCAAATTTTCTTATTAAATAATTCTAATATTTTTGTGATTTTTTTACATACTTATAAAATATAAATATTTAATAAGAAATTTGAAAAAACAACTGGTACGGATGGGATTCGAATCCACGATTTCTGGTGTACCGTGCCGACGCTCTAACCGCTGAGCGTCCCATCCCATCCCAGCGAATCCCATCCGTATCAGTTTTTTTTCAAATTTCCTTTTTTAAATAATTATAAATAATTCTATTTAATAAGCGTAACATGGAAAAAAATCACAAAAATATTCTTTGAAAATATTTTAATATGCACATAACTTGATGTTCCTTCAGTATAAACTTTAAAACCTCTTAACTATTAATTTACAACTAAACGGTAATACAATAGCTCAGCGTTTGCCATTTGGTGGGTCGCGACCCGGGAGCGATAGATATGTTATAGTATATTACCAACTGAAGGTCTAACTATGATTGTCGGCATGAAGGCTTGATTCTCTGCCACCACGTGCTCGATCAGCGCCTTGGTGAACGTGTATGTGTTGGGGCGACCATCTGAAAATACACAACAATATTACACATAATAATTTAATCAAAAACTTAAGGACTCATTTGGTTGATTTTTTTTAATGGTTTTTTAAATTTCCTGATAAAAATTATTAGTATGATTTTGTATTATTTGATGCATATTATGACACTTTTAATTAATATTTCGAGCTTTATATATGTTTTCAGTCTCTAATAATATTATTTTTATTTATAACTTACTTACTAAGTCGTGGTGGCGCATTGGTTACGGACCCGCTTTGCAAGCGCGTGGGTGTGGGTTCGAACCTACCAATGTGACTTTTTTAATGTCATATGTACTTTCTTAGTTAATCTAAGACATCACTGACTAACGGTGAAGGAAAACATCGTAAGGAAACCTGGACTTTCATAGTCTGAAATCGCCAACCCGCAGTGAGCTAGCGTGGTGATTAATGCTCAATCCTTCTCTGTATGAGAAGAGGCCTTTGCCCTATATTGGGACAGTTACAGGCTGATTTATTTTATTTATAATTTATATATATTTTTATTTTATAACTTACTCAATATTTTAAGTGTTTCCTTTTCACTGATTCCATGTTTGACCTGCTTGTAAACTTCATTGATATCAGCAGGTGGTGGATACAAAATTTCTTCCATCACCATTCTATCCGTATTAGTGTAAGCAGTAGATATGTGAATAAATACCTGAAAACAATGCAATCGTTACTATTATAATTGCGAAGTATGTTGTTATTAAATATTTCCATTTAGTAAGCTAAACATGTGCATAAACATGTACACAAACACATAAAATATACATGAATTGTATTAAAAAATTGGTGATAGCATTTCTATGCGTTCTAAACTGAAAAGTGAAAAGAAGCACTGATAGCCTAGTGGCATGACCGTCGACTGAGAAGTCAGTGGTCTCGAATTCGATCCCAAGGCGCGCACCTCTGTCTTATCGTAAGTTATGTGTGATTATAAATTTATTATCAATTGCTTAAACGATGAGGGAAAACATCGTGATAAAACCAGCACACCTGAGAGACTTTTCAAGGGTGTGTAAAGCCATGTCAGAGGCCTGCGGGCGGTTTAAACTCTGACACCAGGTTGTTCATCAATCATACGATAAGAAGAAGAACTGAAAAGTATGGAACATGAATTGTCGTTGTTGTCTCCTATGTTTTTTTTTTTTACGAAGTGTTTGGCAGGCAGGCACCGAAAATGTTTAAAATCAAAATATTTTTATTCATGTAGACCATTAGGCACTTATGAATAGTCGTAATTCTAATATTTTTAATAAAAGAGTGACTCTAGTTGCCAGTTCCTAGGGCAGCCTACCCTTCATGAAGAAGAATCTGGCAAGAAACTCCATGGTTGCTCTTTTAAATATATTGGCTTACAATATTTTTGGTTACATTGTTCTGAGGTCTTATGTGAGAATAATGTCAGTCGACTAAATGTTGGCTAGCCAGTCGGTAAGACATGTTGCCACTCGTAATATATTTTTTTATTTTTCTAATAGTATTTTTTTTATTATCATTGTTTTAGTTTATAATCTAACCTGAAGGGAATAAACTGTTTTTCTTTCTTTCTTTCTTCTTTCTTATAATATAAAAATTAAACTCACTTCAACTTTTTTCATTTTCCGACCAAGTGCTAACATCATTCGAGTTCCTTCCACATTGATTTTCCACGCGTCTTCTAGGGGTTCATTGAACTTGACAGTAGCTGCTGAATGGATGATAACTGAGACCTGCAAATCAAAGCAAATTAAAATAATAACTGTCATATTTTTCATTTAAAAAGTGGTTGTGTTTCATTTTTTTTTAATATATTTTTAATAGACTCACGCCAGTATTGCCCAGTATTCCCCAGAGGAGGTAGGCAGAGGTGTGCAGTACACCCACATTTCGCCGGCTATGTTGTAGTCCCATGTAATAGGGGGCGAACCTATTGCCATTAACCAGCCACAATTCCAGACTCCGCGCTGCTACTGAGAATTTCCTTATGAAAAAACCCAATAACATTTTGCCCGACCCGGGAATCGAACCCAGGACCTCGTGCTCAGCAGTTGCGCTTGCTACCACTAGACCAACGAAGCAGTTTTAGTAATTGTTTTAGTTTTATATTAATGTCCTTCTGACCAAAATTCGGCCACAGCAGCCAATCTCAACGTAGATTAGCCAACTACGCAGGAGATATTATATTGCACAAATTTTTACGCAAACACAGGTGCACTCTCTATTCCCTCACTCTCATAGTAAGCCAGTAGACATTTTATTAGTTTGAATCAGCCTAAAACTATCCCACTGCAGGACAAAGGCCTCTTCTTATACAGAAAAGGTGAAATATGAATCACCACGCTAGCTCCTTGCGAGTTGGTATTTCAGACCAAGAAGTTCAGGTTGACTATTGCAATTTGTTCATTGCCCAGAAAGATATAAAGAAAGTGAGAAAGAAAGTAAGAAAGAAAGTGGCAAAAAAGTCAGAAGACAATAAGAAAGAAAGTGAGAAAAGAACTGAGAAAGAAATTGGGAAAGACAATGAGAAAGAAAGTGAGAAAGAAGGAGTGGTTGATGAGCCTACAAAACTTACTTCAATAAGTAAGACTTACCTTTTCCAACAATATGTTAACATTTTCTTGGGTGATACCCAAATCAGGAGCGGTAATATCTCCGGGTATCAAAATTATCTTCTCTAAATCCATTGGTCTTTTGTCTTTGAGTCTTTCGAAAAGCTGCAAAATCAAATGCTTCTTATAATAAAAATAAAAACACAAGAGTTTTTTTTTTGAAAAAAAAAATCATTCAAAGCTCAACTTGAGAATTGAACCCAAGAACTTGTGCACTCGTGCAGGATCACCGTGCTTATCCTAAACCTTCTCGAAAACGTTCAACGAAATTTACAATTTTAGGAATTGACTGGCGCGTAAAATCGATTTAGCTAGGACCTGGGTCTCATATCTGAGAAAATTTGATTATTCCTTATTTTCACTTTTTATATCTGTCCTGAGCACAGCTCGATTGCACAGGTACTGACCACTAAGTCAATTTTCTTGCATAAAATTTTTATGTTTAAGACTTTACTGCTACATAAGTTTTCATAAAATTGTATTCGGTGAATTTATATTCTGTGTCATATTTTATATTACATGCTTTAAAGACCTGCCAAATTTTAGGAGATAATTAGGTTCATGAAACTGAACAAGTTTCCCCAAGGAACATAAGGTCGAAATCTGAAAATCAAAAATTGTCTTTTCATACAAAGTGACTGGTCATGCGACTCACTTTTGTATGAAAAGTTACATTTATTATTAAACTAGCTTTTGCCCGCGACTTCGTTCGCGTGGAATAGTGACTTCGACTCTTGACCAATAGATGGCGCTGTATGTCCGGAATAATTTATTTTTTTTGTAATAAAAACTATTATATGTCCTTTCTCAAGTTCCAAACTATGTCTGTACCAAATTTCACACAAATCGGTTCAGTAGTTTAGGCGTGAAGCAAAGACAGACAGACAAAGTTACTTTCGCATTTATAATATTAGTTTGGATTTGGATTTATTAGCTTATGATATTTAATAAGCTAACATGTAAAAAATTCACAAAAATATTAAGTTAAATTTTCTTTCTTAGATGTAGACCTGTACCTTGGGGAAAGTTGTTCAAATGTTTGTCCGCGCATAACTTCGAAGCGGCTGGACCGATTTTAATGTGTTTGAGTGGATCCCTAGGTGGTTTAGATATACAATTGGACCTGATAAATGGCACTACAATCGAGTAAAATTAAAACCCAAACTGCAAGGGTTAGCTAGTATTAATATTTAAAAAAAAATCTCTTACCGGATCATCAAAAAACTTATTAATCCTTTCTTGGACAGATTGTCCACTCTTCTCTCTAATAAGCATGTAAATTTTATCAATATTTGGACAATGGTACAGCAATTTTTCTATAAAAACCTACAAAGAAAAAAACATTAACATCACATCGATGACACGATTCGCGTAGAGGTTATATTGATAGCCTTCTGTGTGTCTGATAGGGTTTAATTCCCGCATGATCAAAAATATTAGTCCATGACTTGACTTGGACGAAGCAATACCTTTTTTTGTGGCGTCAAAAATGTCCTACCACTTACGGCACGTTCAAGAACGTACGGTAATATGAGGCTCGCACCCACTAAAACATCTCCCTCCTGCGTGTTCCTCGCACTGTATCGGACGGGGCCGGGTACTGCAACTGCACTTCGCAGCCCCGTCCAGTGCCTGCTTGTAAGCCAGCTCAAAAATTTGCGCTCGTGGGAGCAATGTCCTAGCGTCGAGGTTCCTGGACATCGCATCGTTCCAACACGCTCTATGGCCTTCGCCCCTACATCGGGCAAGGCGGGTGGCGTACCTGGTTCAGGCGCCCGCCAGCTCTTGTCAGGGTGCGTGCAGGTACTGCCGCCTGCTCCTGCCCCTTCACGCGCAAAGGATCGGGTCAGCCCGCGACGGATCGGGACAAAGCAATACCTATTCTGTAGTCTTTGTTGTCGACAACTCCGACTGAAACTTCGACATTATTATACTCAGACAATAAGCAGGGTTCCATTTGTCGACACTATATCAAGGTTTATATTTGCCCAAGTCTAACCTAACCTAACCTACGTATAACATGATATGTACTATCTACCAGCGCCATCTCTGAATCGTACAAGTGAATTATGTACAACCTGAATATTATATAAACCTAATTTTTGATACTAATATATTTTTATAAACCTAATTAAGTTATGATAGCCTAGTGGTATGACAGTTGACTGGCAACTTGGCAAGTCAGAGGTTTCAGGTTTGAGTCTACTGTTTTTTCTATAAATAGGTATCTTCTTCGTCTTATCGTATTAATTAGGTATGTGTATTATAAATTAATTATCATCTCGGAAAGCACGTAAAGCCGTTGCCCCTGCGCCTGATCTATCTCCGGTCGGGTCGAGTTGCCGTCCGAGAGTGAAGAAATAGAAAGTGCACCTGTGTTTGCACACATACTTGTGCACTATAATATTTCCTGCGTATATGGCTTATCTCCATTGAGATTAGCCACTGTGACCGAAATTCGGCCAGGCATTATACCAATTTTTTTTTAAATGTAATAAATAAATGTATAGTTGTGTTAGTAGCAATGGTATCTAAGTACCTATCTACTTACTAATAATAATACCTACGTAGGATCCTTTGAACAAATAGTTTTACGAATGACTGTTTTGACTTTGAGTTATAATAGCTATAAAATTATAACGTAACTACATATTGTATATCGATGCCTCACGGCCAAAACGGGATAAGCGACATTTTTTCCAAAATTGACTTATATACATCGTTGGAATCGCCTTTTTTTTCTGCGTCTTTTGGTCTTAGTTTCATGATTCTAAGACACACTTTTTGTCGCTTAGGCGGTAATAAAAAAAGGGCATTAAGAGTAATTTTTTCGTCTTAAACGACTAATTTTTTGTTGTTTTTTTCAATTATGGTATTTGGATGAAATTGTTATTTTAAAAATTGAAGTTATACTTTTTGGCTAGAAATATCTTTTGAAAAAATATATGTTAGTCAAATTTTGCTTCTATCTTTCATGACTAAACTTTCGGTTAGGATATTATGGCAGATTTTTAATTATAAATTATTGTCATTTACATGATTTAGGCCACATTTCCAGGACTCACTTTTGGTGTTTACTACTTTTTTCCCTTGACACTATAATCAAATATCGTTGGCGCTTATCCTTTTTTTTCCTCCCGTAAAATGTAAGGAGTATGGTGGTTAGATACGATGGTAAAACGAATATGAAAGGTTACACGAAATAAAATTTAAACGTTTGGCAGTTAGATTATACAACAAACTTAAAACACGTCAGTTATCTCTTTCATTTGTTTGACACAAATTGGGTTTTATGCGGTACAAGCGCCACGCATACTCGTGAGTCATTTTGGCTTGCAGTTATGTTTACATATCTTAAGTTTGTTGTTTTTAAAAATATTAAAGATTAGTTCCATATATGACTTTCCTACTTAAGGAACGTAAGTAGGAAAGTCCTAAATCGAACTAATCTTATCTAAGTTTAACTTAATAATTTATAGAAAAATTTTTTTTTGGCAAAATCATATTTTTAAATTATAGCTATTCTTGTCTCCAAATGAAGGTTTTAGCAATTCTTGAGCAATCATGTAGTATATTACGTTATTTATTCGCCTTAATGGCATTACTGCTTTCTCCAATTATTTGTAAGGGCTGTTAACTTTTCATATTATTTTATTCATTACATTTTTCCTATACATCTGTCATATACCACTCACCCGGTTATATCTTACTAGACCTACATGATAAATAAAATATTTGCTTTAGGACTTTTATGCTGAAATTAAATAAAATAAAAGATTCTGATAAATCATTAGGGTTGGAAGTGAATCAGTGAGTTTTTTCCATTTAGGATGTTCTTCCCGTTAGTAAATTTAGGAACGTTTTGGGATAACCGACAGTAAATTGGTGAAGAAGAATGATTTTTATTAAATTGATACTACCATTTCATAGAGGTATATTTAAATACTGTATAGTTTAATTTTGAAGGTTTGAAAATGAATAGAAAGTTTTTTATGATTTTTTTTCGTTTATTTTTTATTTTAAACCATTCTCCTGTAAAGTTTCTAAAATGGCGGTTATCCCGTTTTGGCCGTGAAGCATCGATATATTTATTTTTATTTCATCAGAGTTATATTTTTTAATGTTTGTGAAACGCATATGAAACAAACTCTAAAATTTATTTATTTTATAATGAAAAGTAAATCAATAAAGCCTGTAACTGTCCAAGTGGGCAAAGGCCTCTTCTCATATAGAGAAGGATTGAGTAGTGCCCTTATAAAATCCTGACATCTAAGCTAACTTCAAATATGGGTTGCGGAGGTCAGATAGGCAGACGCTCGGTAGAAAACTGATATTGAGCTGCATACAGTTAGATTAGAAGCCGACCTCAACAAAGACTCACGCCTTTATTCCCCAGAGGGGGTAGGCAGAGGTGTGCTGTACACCCACGTTTCGCCGGCTATGTTATAAGTCCCATGTAATAGGGGGCGAGCCTATTGCCATTAACCGGGCACAATTCCAGACTCCGTGCTGCTACTGAGAATTTCCTAATGGAAAAACCCAATAACACTTTGCCCGACCCGGGGATCGAACCCAGGACCTCGTGCTCAGCAGTCGCGCTTGCTACCACTAGACCAACGAGGCAGACCTCAACAAAGTTTCGGAATAATAAGGTTAGGGGGATATTCATTAATTTATTTAGGTATTTATTTTTTCCCTGTAGGTACCTAGTGCTATCTTACTTTTTGCTGCCAAATAAATATTTTCTTTCTTTTAATTTTAATAAAATCTTTTTAAAAAATCTAGAAACTAATATCTGTGTTTGTGTTCACATTTCCATTTTATATATTATGTTTTTTTTTATCAAAATTCTTTTAAAATAATTACTTTAAGGAAATCTGACAAACCATAGAAGCAGGTATAAGTCTTAAAATTAATTATGTTTCCAAAGTTTTATTGATTTTAATTGGGTTATAAATATGATATACCTTTAAATTATATTTAGGTATGTGGAGCGCGCACGGAGGTTATTCTTCTTTAAAACTATGGTTAAGCTAATTGGATTTATTTATTAATATTACCTTCCCTAGAAATCCAGTACCACCGGTGATGAATACCGATTTCTCTGCATAAAAATCTGCCACTGATGATTCATTTTCTTTTGACGTCATCATTACCATTTTGTAAGTTTAAATTATTATTTTCACTTTTTAAGAGTAAAATAAAAAGTAATCGTTTATAAGTAAAAAAAATAAAAGTAGCTAATGACACGACGCGCACAACAATGGCTTGTAGACTGAAGCTCGCGAAGGAAAATATTTATTATATTACTTTATTTATATGTTGCATCAATAACGCAGTATCAGAGTTTTCGCAGTATGTCTGATAATCAATTACTCCTCTAATAAATGTCCGTAAGAATTATTTGATTAACTATTGATCATCAAATACGCAAAAGTGCATAAAACCAGGCTTCATCATCATGTGAATGTCGAGGCTATTCAGCTCCTCGATAACATGGAATTAGTGCGAAGAGTAAAACGAACAAAACCGTATGCTGAACCGTAACCGTAGGACCGGTAACCGTAGCTGTATGCTGTTGGCTGTTTGATATCCGTGAAACCTAGGCTCAAGATGAAAATGAGCGTCAAGTACCTACCAGTCCAGCTGATCTGGAGACCTATTTGGTGCAGCTGTAGGACACAAATCTCATGACTAGAAATTTTAATTTGTTTTTTTTTACGTTTGTTTGTTTTTCATTTTTTTTTCCTATTATTGTTTTGTTTGTGTTCTTGTGTGATGTCTCAAAAATACAATTCATTTCATTTCATGTATAAATTAGTTCAAAATTCTTTATTTCACACAAACACAGGTAATTTATAAAGGTGCAATATATCTTATGATGTCAGTGCGCTATGTTTTACTCAGTTGAGCGTACAAATATTTTGAAGAAAAATTCATTTATTTTCATTAGGCAATAATAATGAAAAAAAAAACATGAATACAGTCATTAGAATTCCATTAAGTCAATTAATTAGCTAAAACAATTAAACTTTATATTTTAAAAAATTGGTATTAAAAATAGAGTTTCATACTAAAACGTTTCATTCTAATTACGTAAAATAAAACATTTTATTTTGACACTATTTTACGGAACTCTAAAATATTAATAATATTTTTCAAATCAATAATTTGTATCTAACTATACAAATAATTTCTATAAAATCGAATTCAATCATTATATTTAAATCACGGTAATTAAAATTAATATTTTAGAGGTGGTATTATCCACTCTATGCTACATACTTCCGCGAAGTTCAGATAAATATGCACTGGAATCTCCGATCTCTGGTTGTAATTTTAAGTGTAACGCACATTTAAATTATAATTAGCGTTAACCGTAGTTGGTTACAAACCCGATCTAAATGTCTCTTGTATTGTGGGTGCAACAGAGTTCTCTATTTTGGAGAATTATATTGACGCATGCGACAACCTTATTCCAATGAGCTTGTGTCAATGACCGTTTTACATTACATTTATTGCCATACTTGAATTATAATTTTAACTTGTGGAGTAGAGTCGCCGACGGTGGGCGGTTTAAATTTTTTTTTAAATTGTAACTTTAAGCTGCTTGTAGTATAATAAAAAAAAACAAAAATTAATATTCTATAAACTATGTTTACCATTTTAATCACATTATGTACAAAATATAATGTTTTAATTATTTTATAGACTCACGCCTGTATTCCCCAGAGGGGGTAGGCAGAGGTGTGCAGTACACCCACGTTTCGCCGGCTATTTTATAAGTCCCATGTAATAGGGGGCGAGCCTATTGCCATTAACCGGGCACAATTCCAGACTCCGTGCTGCTACTGAGAATTTCCTAAAGGAAAAACCCAATAACACTTTTGCCCGACCCGGGGATCGAACCCAGGACCTCGTGCTCAGCAGTCGCGCTTGCTACCACTAGACCAACGAGGCAGTTTTAATTATTATGTAGGTAATTCAATATTAATTGCTGTACCTAGTTATTATTAAATTTTATAACGTTCATTATAATAATACACACATCAAAAGTGTCTAGGGATCAACATATATTTTTGCAATAACTTTTCTCCTGATTGATATTAATTAAAATTTTCTTTAAGGATTCATCAAATAAAGTGTTTTCGTTTGTCACAGTAACGATAAACCAAGTCACCTTTGCATTAATAAAGAAATTTGCCATTTTCCTAATAAAGGGATTTTTGACATTTGAACCACTAACATTAAAGTTCAAAAAAAAGACTGAAATAACAGTTTTCTTTAAAATTTTATTGGGTAACTTAAACAATTAATAATCCGTGTTTCTACCGCGAACACTAACAACACAAGAACATCGGTTTGGCATACTCAAAATGAGTTCATCCAAATCACGCTGTGGAATGGCCGCCCATGTTCGTTGCAACAACAAAAAAAGGTCTTCTTGCGACGGGATACCCTCCATATTCGGCAGAGCTCTTCTCTGTAGCATATCCCATGCATGCTCAATCGGGTTCAAGTCTGGCGACTGAGCAGGCCAGGGCAGGACATTGATGTTAGCTGCGGCGAGAGTATGTCTTACAACTCTTGCGGTGTGCGGTCGTGCATTATCATGCATTAACTGAAATAAGGGACCGATTTGCACTTGTAGAGGAACGATGACGTCTGATACAATCGTCTCAGCATAAATTTGAGCGTTGAGGTTGCCTCTGATCCAAATCAACTCAGTTCTTCCGCCGATCCAAATACCCGCCCATACCATGATGGTTCCACCACTATAAGGATGGACTTCCTGGCAGGATTTTAATCGCTGTTGGCGTCCAGGGGTTCTCCAGTGTCGTATACGTCTTGTATCCGGTCTCATACCAAAACGAGACTCATCAGAAAAGCACACGAAACGCCATTGTTCTTCTGCCCAATTTCTGTGTTCAAGAGCCCATTGATATCGAATCCTACGATTGTGCATTGCTATAGGTGGTACCCGTAGCGGTCTTCGGGAATGAAGGTTCACTTCATGCAAGCGGTTTCTGACTGTTTGGTCGCTAATTAAGTTCCCTGAAGAGTGATGAAGCCTCACGGCTAACATCATGGCGGTTATTGTTGGAGCTCTTCGAGTTAAGATTTGAATGTATCGGTCTTGTCTCCGTGTGGTGCAGCGATACCGTCCTCCATGGTGCTCAGCCACGGTACCAGTGCTTCGGTAACGTGTCCAAAGTCGACTGATAACACTCTGACTTGTATTCAGAGCTAAAGCCACAGTGCGTTGCCGGGAACCAGCTTCTATCATTCCCACGGCTCTGAGCATTTCTTCCCTGCTTAAATGACGTCGCCGCTCCATAATAACGTTGGTTTTAATCAGTAGTAGGGAAACAGTAGCACTAATAATGTCTTCAATGCGTTGTATGTTTTTATAGGGAAAATATTGACAGCTGATTTTCATCTTTTACTCGAATTTGATTCACAGTTCCTGATTCAAATTATGAAATGCACCAAAAAGGATCCATATAAATTTATAAAATCATAAATTTATTACAAAGCCACATCTCAATCTCAAGAAATCCGCATAAAAATGCTTGATCCCTAGACACTTTTGATGTGTGTATATAATATTTGACTTTTTAAAGAGACTATACAGATATATACAGACTAAAAACCCTACCAAGTACTCATTTTAAATATTTGCAATATACAGGGTTAACTAAAAAACACCGACAACCAGAAAAAGGGTCATTAAACTCATCATTATGAACAAACTTTTCCTATGAGATAAACCCTGAAATCGCGAAAAAAAATCTACTGTTTCATACTACATATTATGTTCACATAACTCAACAAAATGTATGGAACATCTGATTTTTTTTGCGATTTTGCGGTCGGTGTTTGTAATTTAACCCTGTATCACTACATAGTATAAAACAAAGTCGCTTTCTCTGTCCCTATATCCCTATGCATGCTTAAATCTTTAAAACTACATAACGGATTTTGATGCGGTTTTTTTTAATAGATAGTGATTGAAGAGGAAGGTTTATTATGTATATTTACACCCTTGCGAAGCCGGGGCGGGTCGCTAGTATATTATATTTTATCATTGTAAAAAAAGCTACTACAAGCATAGCGCTAAACAGAGTAGGTTATTGCGGCAGTGGAGCGCTGTGAGATAGTGGTTTCGTTACGTCAAATGACGCGTTACTTCAGTCGGGCGTCAGATGAAAACGTCAGCGACCACTTTGGTTACGTCACTAGCCACCCCCCCACCACCACACCACTACAACCACAAGGACCTACTCAGTAAAGCCTGTAATTAGATGTTAATTCATTGCATGACGTGATTGCATCGTATTTATAGTGTAAAATAAAAATAATCAACCAACAATTTGGAGTGCTAAATTATATTTAATTTGTAAAATAAAGAACATTGTAATGTTTTGGGGTTTCAAGGTGATAAAGCTAAATAAAAATAAATTAAATTTTAATAATATAATAATTAATAAAATATGACTAAAACAAGAAAATGAAGAAACATAAGGTGGTTAGCATCTACGCTATTTATATTACCTATGTGTTTAAAATTATATAGTATCTATAATATACCTAATATTATATACATATAATTCCGTGCTATAATTCCCAAATATTGGGAGGAGCTTGCTTCGCAAAGGATATTTTAGCGCTATACTATTCATAAAAATGTAAAAACATTCCAAGATAGGCCTTAACCCTCCTACACATATACTTTAATATATACTGCCAACCATAATAAAGTACCTGCAATCGTTTATATAAAACTAAATGCAGTCTACCGATTCATTTGATTCATTAATTTATATTTTTTTTTTTTTATATTAATTTTTATATTTGATTCATTAATTTATTAGTTACGAAGTAATATTTTTCTGCGGTCGCCTTCATCGAAATCAATGACAACTTTATACTCATCATAATGTAATTATATATGAGAAGAGGCCTTTGCCCTGCAGTGGGACAGTTACAGGTTAGTTTATTTATTTATTTAACAATTGCTCTTGCGTAGCTCGTTGCATGGAGTTTCTTGCAGATTCTCCTCCATATAAAAGAAGGATATCCAATATAATAATAACGATTTTTTTAAAGTGTTAAATGGTCTACAAAAATAAAAATAATTTGATTTTGAGCACAACACAAAAAGAACAGATAATATTTAAAAATCCACTTTTCATACTATGTTTGCAACATACTAAAAAAATAGATCATCCATTAGATAGATGACACACAATCAAACAAAACAATTGATTTTAAACATTGTTCTCAGACTAGTGTTGTGGTTTACTAGAAATTATCTACTAGTCTAGCTAAACTAATAATAATTTAGAGCTAATTCAAAATCTTCTAATCTCTACCTTCTAAACTTTTAGAAAAAATATTTTTCCGTCAGATAGGAAGGTTTAAGTGGCGAAGGGTTTATTAATACAATTTTTTTTACAAAGTTTCATAATTTATTTATTATTTAATAATTTATTATAATACATTAAACAAAACAAAAACAAATTAACAAAACAAAAAAAATACAATAATTTATTAAAGATTCATAATTTATTCGAAAACTGAAGTTCGAAATTACGAATAGCTTAGTGGTGGTGGTGGTGGCTAGCGGGTCTTACCTAGTATGTCGCGGGTTAAAATCCCAATCGTAACAATTTTTTTTTTACAAAATTTCAAACTTTAGTATTCGCATAGTTTGCATAAATACTTTTGAAAAAGGTTTATGCATTTATTCATGTATTGTTCATGTCAAAAAAAAAACATTTATATTTTTTAAAAACATAAATGTTTAAAACATAAATGGTTAATGGTTAAACATAAAACATAAATGGTTTAAAATTCACAATCTTCATTATTTAAAAAAAAATAAGAAGAAAAAGGTTGAGTGCGAGAAGGATACCATTGTTTCATATTTTAATTGCGCATTAACAGTTTTTACAATGTATGGTTGTAACTAATTAACTTTGAAATAAATAAAAAAACAATGCACGCGAAGCTAACAACAATGTCGTGATGGCACATTGGTTACGGACCCGCTTTCCAAACACGTGGGTGTGGATTCAAACTAATCTGGTGGGTAACTTTTTTAATGTCATAATATGAATAATAACTTTCGTGAGTCATACTTATACATATGATACAGCTTTACTCACACATTGATTTCGGGGAATACCCATGTAGTTTCGAACTATAACGGATTACATTTTTAAGAGCGAGTGTATACGCTGCGGCGTAGCGGACCTCACTCTTTAGTCTTATATGAGTGAGGTCCGCGACGCCGGCGCCGCGCGCCATCGCATATACACTCACTATTGAAAATGGACTCCGTTAGAGTTCGAAATCAGTCGGGCATTCCCCGAAATCAATGCGTGAGTAAAGCCGTATAAATTTAATATATGGCATAGGTATGTAGATATCTTCTTTCTTATTAATCACCACTGGCACCTTGAAACTTTATAAAAACCTCAAACGTTATCATAGAATATAAATTTGGTTGAAATATCAAAAGCCTTGCCGCCGTGCCCTTTAACTTTAACTGTTAAACTTTAAACCTTCTACGAGTACGTTAGTTTATAAAGAGGACCTTAAAACCACCGTTAAACTTTTATACAACTTTAATGAACACAGTTAAACTTGTGGTAAAGGAATCTTATTATGATGTAAAGGTCCGTTTATATTACTAAGAAAACAGCGGACTATGCAAGCCCAACCAACAAATTTTAATATAATAAAAAATTTTACAAATAAATTTACAAACATACAAAATACGCGCGAAAAACATAACCTTTCCTTGGCAGTCGGGTAAAAACATGGTCGGGTTTAAATATTTAATAAGAAAATTTGAAAAAACATCTATTCGGATGGGATACGAACCCACGATCTTCGATGTACCGTGTCGACGCTTCAACCGCTGAGCCACCGTATCCTACCAGCATCAGTCGAAATTTCAAATCTTTTTTTCTGCGCCGGCGTGTGGTAATATCTATCGGAATACATTACGTATCTGACTCAGTGCTCCAAACTTTGCAGTTTTAGTAGACACCGATGCTATATAACCAATTTTTCTTCATATGTTTGTGAATTTTTTACATGTTAGGTATAGCACATGATTGAAAATTTGAAAAAACAACTGATACGGATGAGATTCTGTCCAAATCGTTCCAAAAAGTTTTATTTTCAAAATTTTCTTATTAAATAATTACATTTAGTAAGCTATCATGTGCAAATGTAAAAAATTCTCAAAAATATTAAGGTCGAGTTTTTTTTTTTTAAATCTTTATTTATGTTTAGGGGCTTTTATCCGATAGATATGTCAACCCCATCTAAGGTCGGGTTTGTTCGAACACTTTGTAACTCAAGAACGGCTGCACAGATTTTCATGGTATTTGATTTGTATTTGTCTTCGTCTCGAATAACAGAATAACTATTAAAAACAGTGGAATTATACCCGGGTACGATAGGATACACGTGCACTAAAATACCTACTGCAGTTAACTAATCTCTATTGAGATTGGCCGCTGTGACCGATTATTATTAATGTTGAAGTAGTAAGTTTACAAAAATTCTGGATGATCTTTCCGCAAAATCAAGGTGGCGTGATAATTCTTTAACTTTAGAACATTATGACGTTAGCTGTCTCTGTCTAGTAAATAATTATTAACAATTAAGCGATACGCCTTCTGCGCTTGTTGCCCTTGGTTCAGATTTTGCCACAAAAACGTAGCTCATGAAAACAATCTCCATGCAAAATATCACGACGATCCGTTGCTCCGTTGCTATTTGAAATAAGAACAAACCAACAAACATTTTTTTGTGAATTTTTCACATGTTATTGCACATATCAGTTTTTTTTAAATAACTGATACTTTTTTTTTTAATTTCTTATTAAATAATTATATTGTATAAGCTATGTACGTCATGTAAAAAAATCACAAAAAATATTAAGAAAATTGGTAATATCGAATCGGTGCCTTCTAAAAAACTGCAAAGTTTGGAGGACTGAGTCGGATACGTAATGTATTCCGAAAGATATTACCACACGCCCTAACCAATGCGCTACCCCGACATTTTTTATTTATTCTTACAATTTTTACAAAATCGAATAATTTCAATCAACAATTAAATCGTAAAGCAATATATTTACAGCTCTAATTATATACTCTTATAGTGAATTCCTGCACAGGAGATATGCTGAGGGTAACGGCGTCACCAACGCATGACCCGGCTTCTTTCCGTACCATTCCTTCAAGGGCTGAGCTCACAGTTACACACCTCATGTTTGGCAGGGATAAGCCGACCTGAAAACGAAATTGTTTCCTTAACACACAAGATAGTAACAAAAAACGACTTTAAAACACTAAAAAGTTAGAATAAACACAAATATACAGCTTTACTCATGCATTGATTTCGGGGAATGCCTGACTAGTTTCGAACTCAAACTGAGTCCATTTTCAAGAGTGAATGTAAACGCAGCGGCATCGCTGACCTCACTCTTGATTATTAATATTTAATAATATATAACAATGACTTAAAAAATTTAATTATTCTAAAATACAAATATTATCGTTTTGGAGCCGGTTTCAAGGCTTAAAATTAGATTATTTTTTAGCTTGGCACCGATTCCAAAACTAGCATTTTTGTGTAATTTATAGCTTTTTAGTGTTTTGATGTCGTTTTTACTTGTCAATTTTGAGTGGCACATTATTTCAAAGATGCCAATGCCTTTAGCCTAACTTTTTCGGAAGTCGGTTATATAAACACATGCAATGAAAGTAAAATTAGTTCAACCGACAGGTTTGCAATCATCCCACGAGGAGTATATCTATCTATTCTGTATATCTGAAGATTAGGACCAATCGAAGAGTATTATATTCTCTAGCTTATATTTAAGAGTTAGGCTCTTACCTACCTTTCTCTATCATCCGCTTGTCTTTTGACTAGAATAAACAAACAAACAAAAAATGTTTAACAAGGTTTACTAAAAACGGTGAAATCGGCGGACAAACAAAACAAATAGTTAAGAACCTCCTCCTCTCCGAAAGTCGGTTCAAAAAAGAAACAAGCACTCACACTGGCACTGACACCTTCTTAAACACAGCACACACACTCACACAAACTAAATCACAAAAGTTACTAAAATATACAAAATAGATAAAAAAAATAAAGGTGGATTTATTTGTGACTCTGTGCATACTTATATGCGTGCATGTGGGTTATGTGCAAGCATACAGAATACAGCTGCAATAGTTGTAGCACTGAGTTGAGTAATCTATAAAAATGACTAGATATTACCAAGCCGTCTCCTCAAGGCAATTGTACAAAGAAAACTTGATTATTGCCAGGGCTCGGCGTGGATGGCAGAGTGAAGTCCCTCTGGTATCCTATTACGTCTTCAATTTCCTTTAATTTTTCCTTAAGTACCTGTATAAAAACTGACTGATCAGTCATCATTTCAGGGCCAACGTCATTGACTTCGGAGTAAACTAAAGTGCTTTGATCAACATCGTCGCATTCACCACACTTCCAAATGCCTCCCGTTACTACTGGATCGGTTTCATCTGAAATGTAAAAGCAAAAAGACATTATACTTATTAATTACTTCAAGAGTACGTCACGGGTTCAAATCCTTTTTTTTATTTTTATTCTTTATTAATTATAGAGGGTTTTTACCCGCTCATTATAGATTTTTTCTTTCTGTAAACATGTCTTACTTAAGTGGTCGCATTGCTGGCATAATTTTTTTGTATGTCCGCTCACTGAGCGAACTCAGAGACCGCGGTGGCAAAGTGGTCACATGCTATCGTGCACAGCAAGGCTTAGGAGAGACCCTACTATAAATATTTATAGCACTGATAGCCTAGTGGTATGGCCATCGACTGACAAGTTAGACGTCTCGAGTTCGATCCCAAGGCTGACTTTTCGTAACTTATGTGCGTATTATAAATTAATTATCAGTTGCTAAAACGGTGAGGGAAAACATCATGAATATTATTAGATTAACTATGAAATTATGATTAGATTAACAGCTATGAAAGTACACATGACATCGAAAAAGTCACATTGGGACATGCAAGTTTCGAACCCACACGCTTGCAAAGCGGGTCCGTAACCAATGCGCCACCACAACATTTTAGTTACATCGAACGAAGACATAAACGAAATTACATCTGTATCGTTCAAATGTTAGTGAGCCCTTCGAATATCTAGGTAAGAAAACACACGAACTTGTACATCTTCACCGATTTATGTTCGCGTCGTTTCTTCCCAGCGAAAACTTCGCTGTGGAGAAGCGACGAGACACAGATAACTTTCCCTAACAAGGTAACATGCTGTCTGTCAAACTAATTATTTCACAGAGGTAGCGAAGTGACGTCACATATTAAGTTAGTCATGTTTAAGACAGTATTCCTCATGATTACAATTATCTGCGATCAAGGTAAGTCCAAATTAAGTTAAACTATTGTCTTGCCTTAGGAGATTCTGAAATCGCCAACTCGCAGTGAGCTAGCGTGGTGATTAACGCTCAATCCGTCTGTATGAAAAGAGGCCTTTGCCCTACAGTGGGATAGTTACAGGCTGATTTATTATTATTATAATATTACTATTTTATATTTACCGCTATGAGTCCTCTGGTTTTGTTTGTTTAGTCTTTTCAGTAATAAATTTACAACGTTATCCACGTGTGTATTATCATAATTATCTTCACCAGTTGCTTCACCACCAATGCAACCACTTATTATCACCACCAGACACAATATTTGGGCCAACATTGTTCCAATGCGCACACAATTTTACAATGTTTGATTTGAGAGTGTATTACTTTAGAAATAACTACGTCGAGAAAACGGAGGGTAGAGCCATAGTATACGTAAACACGTTATGTTGTCAGTAACAAATATTTAAATATTTAGTACAATGTAGTAACTCATTAGCTACTACATTGTGCGTTACGGGTGTAAAAGTACCCCGTACACCCTCATTGCTTTATACCTCTATCTACCTGAATTTCCACTTTTTTAAATTTTTGTTTTTTTTTAATTGATAGACTATTGAATAAGCTATGTTATAGTCTTTCCGCCAGTAGACTTGGCAAAAATTGATAAAGTTATAAGGAAAAGAAATGCCCGGGGCTTTTTTATCCCCGTATCGCACTAGAAATGTAAAGGGATGATGTACTAATAAAATTTATAAACAGCTAGATTATAGGCAAATACTGTCGTGAAAATTTGTGCCTATGCAATAATATATATAATAATAATATCTTCAGTGTCGTTCAACGCTCTTTTTACGTGACATGAGCGTGAGCAAATACAACATTACAATTTTGTGACCCGAAAACCTAAACACCCACTTGATTTTGATTTGAAAGGTAATAAAAAATACAAAATAAAAAATATTTAAAACTGAACTATTGAATTAAAACTGACGTAGTGACGAGCTCCTAAAGTTGTCCTTATTTACCAATAAATCGTGGAAACAACGCAAACGCGCCCAAAAACTGGAAAAACGAAAATCAAAACTTATTCAGACACAAACCAACCCAGTTCACATGATTAACACATTTTGTTTATGATCAATACTGTGCGTGAATTTTAAAAACTTATGTGAATATAAAAATAAAAATAAATTATTAATAATAATACACTGCGGCCACTTTGCCCGGCTGTAACTGTACGAAGTGTATATTATTGAGTCTATATTAAACTCTTTGGTATAGAGCGTATTTAAACACTAACGTTTTCACTTAGAGCCCAAATGGAAATAATTTTTAGTACTTGATTTTAATATTTTGAAATAAAGGCCTGTTTAGTACCATTATTCTAAATGTTTTAATAATACGAGTTTTATTGTTATTACTATTTCATGTTTTGCTAAATAGATGGGATGTTAAGCCATTGTTGTGTTGTTCTATTATAGAATGCAATTTCATGCTTACCTACATCATTCAAGCTATAATTTTTGGCTTTGGTAACGATTGGTTACGAGCATTGGTTATTAGACGACTTATTTACTTACTTCAGACAAATGTAATCACGTTTAGGAAATGAATTGAGTACTGAATTACTAAGCGCCCTAGTACGACTGAAACGAAACCATACTCGTTTCGTTTCACTGGTTTTACCTCCGTAAACTTTTGAATCTGCAAACGAGCACACGCTACTAATACATACTATCGGGCGTACAAACCGTGCCATATTTTATGGCCATACCCCAATACTGGAAGTATTCTTTATCTAATATTATTGACCTTACAACGATAAAAGCTGTCGGGTTCAAGTATCAAATTGTGTAATATTATATAATACGTAGTATCAAAACTAGTACATAGTCTGGTGGCGTACTTAAAGACTCAACGAGAACATTGTGGTTAACCAGCTTTGCTGAGAGGTGTTCTGGCATCTTCAACATTTCATAAGTTACGTGCGTATTATATATTAATTATCATTTTCTACGTGTGAGCCCAGTGATAGCCTAGTGGTATACCGTTGACTGGCAATTTAGAAGCAGGTTCGAACCCAAGCCACCTCTGACTTTTCGTAAATTATGGGCGTATTATAAATTCTCTCATGCGTAATTGGCTTTTCCGTTGAGTTTGGCCGCTGTGACCGAAAGTCGGTAAGTAGGACATTATGTGTGTATGACTTATTGAATGTGACAACAGCGCCACAAACGTCCCTGGTTCAAATTCTTAGATTTAAAATTCCAATAACCATCAGTTTCAGCAATATACTTTAAAAACTTAAGATTCCTACTTAAAAAAATATTATCCTCAATTTATAAAACAGGTTATAGAAGCTAATGCTTGAAACGGGATCAATTTCGCTTTCTTAACAATAGCACATTCAATTTTCAGTCTTATCCCGCAGTGTTAAGGCTTGACGCAGCCGCATTTTATAAGTTGGTACGAAAACCTTAAAGCAGATTGGTTTTCTAAACAAATCCTTTAATCTGGTTTAAAATGGATTTTCTTTTTAATACGAACAGTTTTTCGAAGGCTTTTTCACAAGTAATTTAAGTCTTTAGGATGAGTTATTACAATACTAGTCTTCACCCTCGGCTTCGCTTACGTGGTTCAACAAAAAAAATAAAACTAACATTAACACATACAGATAATATAAGTATTTTTTTTTTTACGTAAAACGGTTTTGTCATCGAAATTAAAGCTGTGTACCAAATAATAGATCAATCTGTCAACAGGAAGAGGGTGAAATATTGATTACTAAATTTGAACCAAATAATAAACTGGTAAAGCTAAGTTAAACCGTTTAATAAAATACAGTGACTGCCTCGTTGTTCTAGTGGGACTTGCGCAACGGGCCATGGAAAGAGCTATGCTTGGAGTTTCTTTGCGCGTAAAAATCCTAAACGAGGAAATCCAGCGTAAATCGAAGGTCACTTACATAGTTCTTAGAGTATGCAAGTTGAAGTCAATAGGCAGGCCATATCGCTCGAAGAACTGATAACCGATGGGGATGAAAGATTCTCGAGGGGCGACCACAAACCACAAGACGAAGCGTTGGAAGACCTCCCACCAGGTGGACCGACAACATCGTTTAAATCGCAGGTTACTGATGGAGGTAAGCGGCAAGTTGCCGTTCATTGTGGCGTTCAAGGGGGGAGGCCTTTGTTCAACAGTGGACGCCTTCCGGCTGATGATGATGATCGACGTGATGATTGCTGTATCGACGTGATGATTGCTGTTATCGACCTGATGATTGCTTGCAGCTTGGGTATGTCATGCTCCCGGAAATGTTCTGATAGCGGCGGCGTCATGTGTCAGGTCACCCTATTCCCTACAATATGGTTGAGTAGGGCGATGGCTGATGCATGCGTCATACCTGCGAACGGGTGCCGTCTGTTGGGACTAGTCAGCTCATAGCTGTTATAGTAATTTTATCAAAAGTATATACATATAAATGTATATTTAAGGCGCGTACCTATGTTTAGTCGAGTCGCTTTGTTCTCACATAACACCTCAGAACAATGTATCCAAAAATATTGTAAGCCATTATTTCAAAGAGCAACCATTAAGTTTCTTTCCAGATTCTTTTCCATGAGGGGTGGGCTGCCCGTGGAACTGGCAACTAGAGTCACTCTTATAATAATATTAGAAGTATAACTATTCATAAGTGCCTAGAATAGTCTACATGGAAAAAAAATATTTTGATTTTATTTGATGATCAGCAAAATAGTTAACGCTATTGTCCAAAAGGTTAAAATAATAGCTTCTTTGACAAATGGATGACTTCATTTTATTTTAAATACTCATTTAGGCTCAGACGAATAGATTACGTCATGAAAATTTAAAGCGAACCAGCAATTTGTTGAAATAGCTCTTTGTGAAACTCATTAAATAGTTCAAAAGATAAAATCTTAATAGTTTTAGTTTCTTTGAAAATAAATATTAAAATTGTCTGTCATATTTAATTGATATAGATAGTCATTCGAGAGTCGTGATAGCCTAATGGTTTGACCGTTTGACTGGCAAGTCAGAGGTCTTTGGTTCGAACCCAATGCATGAATGGGAATAAGGCAAAGATTTAAATTTAAATTTTTTATTTTTTATACCAACTCAAAATGTGCTGATTTATTCAGCGTCATACAAAGAACACACCCTCCAAGTTTCAGGTCTCTACGATCAGCGGTTAAGGCTGTGCGTTGATCTGTCAGTCAGTCATTCAGGACAAAGCATTTTAAATGTATAGATAGATAGTAAAAACATCAGACAAACTATATATAGTTTTGTTGGACATTGTGTTATATTATAAAACTTACCATGTACCTTTTTATTAAATATTTTTTATTTTTTTATAGATTCACGCCTGTATTCCCCAGAGGGGGTAGGCAGAGGTGCAGTACACCCACGTTTCGCCGGCTATGTTATAAGTCCCATGTAATAGGGGGTGAGCCTATTGCCATTAACCGGGCACAATTCCAGACTCCGTGCTGCTAATGAGAATTTCTAAATGGAAAAACCCAATAACACTTTGCCCGACCCGGGGATCGAACCCAGGACCTCGTGCTCAGCAGTCGCGCTTGCTACTTATTAAATAAATGTAATAAGATACAATTTGTCTATTTTGTACCCATTGTCTTTTGACTAGATTTCAGCCTGAAAGCTAAATCTACTGTATTTCAGTCGCTTTGTATTATCTTACCGTTGACTGACATAGATATTTAATATTGTTGGCTGTGTAATATTGTAGATTTAATATTGTTTAATATTGTAAGATACTAATGATTATTGTAGTGTTATGATAGCGCATTGGTTACGGACCCGCTTTGCAAGCGCGTGGGTGTGGGTTCGAGCCTGGCATGTACCAATATGACTTTTTCAATGTCAAAACAAAAAAAGAATGGTTCATTCATTCATATCGTATGGTTGATGAACAACCTGGTGTCAGAGTTTAAACCACCCGTAGGCCTTTGACATGGCTTTACACATCGTTGAAAAATCTTTCAGGTGTGCTGGTTTCCTCGCGTTTTTAGCAAGTAATAATTAATTTCTAATTTCTAATACGCATCCGAAAAGTTAGAGGTGCGTGCCTGGGTATCGAATTTACGACCTTTTACTTGGCAATCCAACGGTCCCTAGGCTGTCACAAACTGGTACTCTTTGTGTTTCTCTATTTATACATAAAATAAATAATTAGAGGGAATACCTAAAGGTTTACTCTTACTTATAAAAACTTGTTATTCCTAATCACTGATTAAATTATACTGTTAATTTGTATGTCAGTGAATAGATTGTCATTTGTATGCCAATAAATAGAGATGACAATAGACTCGAGTGACGTTTATGTCAATAAAATTTTTATTCATTGTTTTTAAGTAAAAAAGAGTTTGTAAAAAACTTCATTATAGTTAGTATAATTATATGTAAGTACCAAATAACATGTAATTTTAAATTTTAGTATGAGAAATGTGCCTGTGGCGCCCTCGAATTCTTGCAACAGTAAATGTTTGAACTGAAACTGAAATTAAGCGTGATACTTACTTTAATACATTTGATTTCTAAAATGCTGTCTTCTTCTTAACGTACGGTTGATGAACAACCTGGTGTCAGAGTTTAAACCGCCCGTATGCCTCTGACATGGCTTTATACACCATTGAAAAATCTCTCAGGTGTGCTGGTTTTATCACGATGTTTTTCTTCACCGTTTTAGCAACTGATAATAAAATTAATTTATAATACGCACATAAGTTACGAAAAGTCTTGCGCGCTTAGAGATCGAACTCGAGATCTCTGAATTGTCAGCCGAAGGTCATACCACTAGGCTATTAGTGCCATAGATAATCTAAAATGTAATAAATATAGTAGGTAAATGTGTTTTAGTAAAATATTCATTAGTAACCCAATATCTATTACATCTACACGTAGTAGGTACGTCAGACCTTCGTCTTGTTGGCACGTAATATGTTACCACAGGCTTATTCTGACACTCAACGTACCACTCATTTACTTGAAGAATAGGTTTACACAAAAGAAAATTAAAAAACTGTTCAAGTGTACCGAATGAAGAAAATAAATGTTTTGGTACTCTCACAAGTCGCTTTTATTATGCTCGAAGCTGTATATTGGTCACAAATGCGGCTTTGGTGGGCATAAGATCGACTTCTAAATGCGAAGCGTTTTTAACTGACTTCAAAAAGGAGGAGGTTCTATGTTCGGCTATATGTATTTTTTTGTTTGTATAGTGTTTTAAGATTGACTTAAGTCCCCTGATAAAACAAATCTTTTTAACAGTTAGGTACTAATCAGAACCAGAGATATATATATAATTCGTTTATTATATTCATTTATAAGATTCCTTAGAAAAACGAAGACATTAATGAGTTAAACGTCTAATAGCAGTAATAGCGCATGTAGGTATATATTATAATAATATGTATATTGTATGTTTTATTAATTCAATAAATAATAATAATTCACTTTTAATTTACTTTGACGTCGTGTTGGCGAATTGATTACGGACTCGTTTGCGAGCAAGTGGGTGTGAGTTCGAACCTGGCAGGTACAGATGTGATTAAGACAAACAACACTGACTAGCGGTGAAGAAAAATATCGTGAGGAGACATGGACATGTAATCGTAGTCTGAAATCGCCAACCCACAATGAGCTACCGTCATGGTAATTAATGCTCGATCTTTCTCTGAAATAAAGCACTGTAGGAGGAAAGTTACAAGCTAGTTTATTTAAACCTATATTTTATCTGTAAAGAAACATTGATCTCCGATTTTATTTTTAATAGAGTTTCTGTAGAATACGGACATGCCATCTGTCCGTTTTCGATAGTGTATTAGATCACTATTAGGCTGTATTCACATAAATTTATATAACAGAGTAATGTGCGAACGGTCTCCGCCCTGGAGAAAAAGTTATAATTTATAAAAAAATAACTCCACACTGAAATATTTTTAGCTTCTGCCCACGGCTTTACTTGCGTTAGTTTAGAATTTAAAATTGAATCATTATTAGTAAGACACGTGGCACCATCTATTATCGTAAGAACGTTCTTATTCTTTTTCTCGAGAACAGTATTATTTTCGGGATAAACGGTACTTTATGTTCGTTTTTGTGCATCTGTCAACGTTTATGCAAAATTTCGGGATGAACAGTTCTGTGGTTTAGGCGTGAAAAGTTAACAAACAAACAAACAAAATTACATTCGCATTTATAATATTATTAGTTAGGATTACTTGGATTCACAATTTTTACCAACACCTCTATGCGTCATAAAAGTCGACTAATGATCGGATAAAGGTCATATTAGCATCGATCTACACCCAAGATGCTACTCGTAAGCTGTGGCCGTAGCTTATTATTATGTTACTGCGCTAATAGTATCGTCAATTTTAATCAATTTAATTTTAAATTAATTCGTACCTATATTTATGTTTACTGTCCTAATGCTTGGTAATTGAATCGCATTAATTATTTAGAGGAAGAATATGTCGTAACCTACGGTTACGCTGTGAGGTCTGGAGAAGACAGGTTTATAGCTAATGTTGGAATTTATTAAGCCTATATCATGGCTTATCTAAAATTAGATGTTCGCAAAGGAAATATTGTAAACTAGCTTGGCCCGCGTAGAATGTTGATGAATTGTAGCCTATATGTTTAAGCTATATTACTGTAAAGTTTCATCAAAATCTGTTTAGTAGTTTTTGGGTGAAAGAGTAACAAATATCTATCCTTTCATATATCGTCACAAACTTTCTCAACATTATGTATATTAGTAAATAGGATAGGAAGGAGAATAATAATTTATCGAGAACGAATTATTAAACGATTTGTTATTTTTTTCAGCTTCGAAACTGCACCTACAAAAATATATAAAGCAACAAGTCACTCGAAGCCAACATAAAACTCTAACAACATTATTTAACAACGTTCTTTAACAACATTCTTTAACGACATTCTTTAACAACATACTTTAACAAAAAAGCCGGCGAAACGTAGGTATACGGCACACCTCTGCCTACCCCTTCTGGGGAATACAGGCGTGAGTCTATAATTTAACAACATTCTTTAACAACACCATTCTTTAACAACAAAAAAAAATGCTCGTAGTTCTCCACCACTCCGTATACACCCTTACACAATAACGTCGATATGTCACCGCAATGTTTTGATAGTAGTTAATGGATCTTGTATTACAACACGACGTGATTTCACGACAATGACGTCATCCATCGTCTTGATATTGTTCTAAGTTTTAGCTGGTTAGTGCTGTTGGCATTTATGACAAGATCAATAATAATATAGTTCAGGAGCAAAGGGATCTTTTTTTTCTATTAAATGTGAGTTTTTTTGACATATTGTTTTTTTTATTAATTTATTTACTAGCTTGATATGTTGATAAATTTGCCTATGTATTATTCTGATGTATAAGCTATATTATTGTAAAGTTTCTTCAAAATCCGTTTAGTAGTTTTTGCGTGAAAGAATAACAAACATCCATCCATCATCATCCATTCATCTTCACAAAATTTAACATTTTTAATATTATTAGGACAATTAACACATTATTAAGCTGCTTTTAGGCTTCAAATCCTAGACAAACACCACTGAATTTTGTAATCATTTGCGTATTAGAAATTTAAATTACCTATCTTATAGAATCACAAAAAAAGATATTGGTATCATGGCAATGGTAGTATTACACCTAGAATTTTTTATTTTTTTAAATTTAGGTAGGTACCTATTTTTAAACGGTTTTATTAAACTTGCCCTATTTGCTTTTATTTGTATGGTTCATATTTAGTAACTGAAATTTTACCCCCTTCCTCTTGACAGATTGATCTGATCATGTTTTAAATATTATTTCGGGTCTATTCGCGCACAGATAATTCAAAATAGTCATTATTGAACTAACTAACTAAGATTGATTTGATATTTGGTAAGTACATACTCCTTTAGTTCTGATGACAAAACCGTTTTACGTAAAAAAAATAGTTTTATAATTATTTTTGTTCAATTAAGCTAGGTCTGTGTAATCATAGACTCAGAGATTAAACTGGTAAAATATAAACCGCAATCCTCTCTAAACACTCAGCAATTGAAAAGCTAATTTGATTTTAATTAGCGCGTTATTGATTCCCCTCGGTTAAGTACCTACTAGTTGTGATAAGGCTGTGAACATACGTATGATACTGGGTTTTCATCTACGAAAGCTGAGCGACGTAATTTAGCGATAGGATGATAATTACGATGACCAGCAATTGACATTACGCTGACTTTTGGTGATTTTGGCGTTTCTAATGCAAAAATTATTGTATTTTAATCTTTTTTTATGCTTACAAAATTTTGTTATTTCTTTCAAAAAAATAAAGAAGTTTTGAATTACATAATACGCTAATTTAATGTGCAATTGCACGATAATACCCGCCAACTACATATTATAATAATTTCATTTTAAAAGTTATCACATTTTTCGATATAGTAAGTCTATACCAAAAATGTGGTAACTTTGTGTCTATAATATAACATAATTATGTAGTACTTTTAACGAGTCCCTAGTAAGTTCCCTCCTAGATCTAGTCCTAGTTCTTCCTCACTAGCTAGTTTTATACATGAAGCGAAAACTGTGGATCCCGTTTTAAGAATATTCCGCGCACGGAGAAGTATGAAACTTGGCATAGCAAAAGTTTATATGGAGAAGAAGACGTGTAGAAGAAACCACCAACTAGTACCCACTGGTTAAATAAGTATTAAAATACGTATCATCATCATCTGCCTAGCCTTTTCCCAACTATGTTGGGGTCGGCTTCCAGTCTTACCGGATGCAGCTGAATACCAGTGTTTTACATGGAGCAACTGCCTATCAGACCTCCACAACCCAGATACTGGGTTACACGATACCCCTTAGTAAGACTGGTTGTCAGACTTTCGGGCTTCTGACTACCCGTAACGACTGTCAAAGATCTACAATTGACAGCCGGGGCCAACAGCTTAACGTGCTATCCGAGGCACGGAGAGTGATAATTAATTTATAAAACGCACATAACTTACGAAAAGTCAGAGGTGCGCGCCTTGGGTTCGAACCCGAGACCACTGATTTGCCAGTCAACGGTCACCACCACTAGGCATTATGCATACATTTTGTAATTAACCGCATTGTGTCCTCGGCTCAATTCGTTCGTTCTAACAGATTTTCGTAGTAAATGGAATGTCATGAACATTGTGAACAAGCCCGAGTGGTGTCCGACACACTCATTTGAAAATTTAGCCCCTATTCTAGTCTGGTCTGGTTTCAGATAATTAATTAAAAGTGGATCGTTTTAAAATCTATTGTAATAGGTACATTTTTTAATGGATAACTACTCTCGGCTCGGAGATTGGTATCTTATTATGATTTAAAAGGTATTCAAAGAAAAATAAATTAAGGTATTAAAAGTATGATTTTAACTTTTCTTTTTCTTCATTATATTTTATAAACAACTAGCGACCCGCCCCGGCTTCGCACGGTTACGCTAATATGCATGTCTTATACATATAAACCTTCCTCTTGAATCACTCTATCTATTTAAAAAAATCGCATCAAAATCCGTTGCGTAGTTTTAAAGATATAAGCATACATAAGGACAGACAGACGCGGGAAGCGACTTTGTTTTATACTATGTAGTGATTATCATCATAAGTCGTATCGAAATCAAAGTTCAACTATAATACTAGAAATTATAAAAACTATAGAAAAATGGGATTCTTAATACACTGTTCTTCGCTCTAGCATTTCAAGTCGATAAATCATAATATTTAAACATACTATATTTATATACTTATATATATTTACTTACATACTTACCTTCAATTTTTTCTGAATTCAAATTAGTTGTTATATAAGAGGTTTGCTATCGTCTGATGAGGTTATCCGTTCTGTACAGCTTGGCAAAAAAGAGTCTGAGGCGGTGACAGTTGGAACTAAAAAATTATAATAATGACAACACTGTTTTATTTGTCAACTACAAGTAGCTTCCTTGTCATCTTTACGTATTGCGAGTAATTTTCTTTAAAATTTAAAAGATTCGTGTGAATAATGTGTGATATTTTTACATAATAATAGTTGATATAGTTATTCGTAATGAATAAAACCGTTCGCAGTAGTGGAAGATCTGTTAAATATCAAGTTTTCTTAAGATGTTTGGCCGAAAGCAAAGCCGGACAAATTTTGTCTGAAATTGACAATGTTTACCTGAAAACTGCTCGAATGACAGGTAAAGTCCATGCATTTTTTCTTCTAGAATGTAATTAAGTCGTTATATTTACTTTCTGATAGCTATACCACCAGTTTTTGTCGTCTTGTGTACAAATCATTATTGAGGTTATGTTTTGTAATTCGACGAATCACGTGTAGTTAAACTGTTTAAATTGATACTTGAAACATGAATAGAATTTATACAGAGTTATTATTGTTTATTTCAGGTAAATCTGAAAATACAATCAGAGCAATATTGTCAATGAAGGTGAAAAAAGTAAGAGTATTTTTTCGACACCTGGAAAACACCGAAAAAGTCGCCCGAAGAAAGAACTTGATGATTTTAATTTATGTTGCAAAGTTGCCGTTCGTTGTGGCGTTCAATAGGGGACGCCTATGTTCAACGGTGGACGTTTTCCGGCTGATGGTGATGACGTTGAATTTTTTGTATTTAATAAAATCTAAAATGAAACATGTTATTTAATTTCCCTTGTTGATAATGAAGATTTATTATCATAATCCACAATCCATAATTGACTCACTGAGAGGCTCGCTATAATTCTAACTCTTGAGAAGACCATTCTCAAGAGTCTGAATGATAGCGATTACGTACCTACTTACATTATGGGACTATGCATTGCGTTGTCAGATTTTTCTTATTCTACTTAGATCTCCCACAGAGTAAGCCACCAAGCTTTATATTACATATAAGTATATAGTTATTGCCGCCAATGTACAATCTTCCTAAATATAATTTGGTTACTGTTTTGTACAATAACTACTACCAGATCATGACTATTACAAATAAAGTTAACAAACAGTAAACAAATAAAGTACAAGTTTAAATCTTTCTTAATTTTAAATAATTATGTTCAATTTACTTTTTTAATTTGATAAATATTGAAGACTAAAATTATTAAGTATCTTGTCACTTTTAGTCGTGGTATATGGGGTGGCCATCGTAGGATAAAGGCGCCCTCAATTTATCCAGACTCTTTTTTGCCAAGCTGTACTTCCGAAGTTAATCATCAGATCATGACAATATAGCTATTTTATACTCTTTTGAAGAAAAAAAGAATCACCCAAATTGGCGCACTAATCACGGTGTACAAACATAAAAAACATACGCATTGAATTGAGAACCTCCTCCTTTTTAGCAGTGGGTTAAAAATACCCGGAACTAATCTGTTAAGTATGTATGTGAATTTGTTACCTTAATCCACTCATTTGCTAGTTTCAGAAGTAATGCACTGAATACTAATACCGGATAGGATCCCACCGCAAACGTAGCCGAACTTACCCGAACAAACGCGAGGTCAGATAATATTTGCCGAACGTGATATAGCCGTAATTGACGTAAATGATCGAATAATGAATATTATGATGAATTTTTTTTAGAAAAAAATGTGGAAAAATTTAGAAAATAGTTTATTTAAAATATCTTATTAAATAATTATAATTATATAATTATTATTATCTTATAATAATTATAATTATTTAATGAGCTGACAAGTGTAAAACACACACATGTAAAAAATTCACAAAAAGAAAAAAATATAAATCATGTCTAATATCCATTGTGTACAAAGCGCTTCCACTTACGTAAGGCAATAAAAAATATAATGTAGTTTCATTGTAATTATAAAACTTTATTATTTACAAGCATTAATTATGGATTAAAAAACTCCCGATACTTTCGTTTTAGTTCAGAACTCTCTAATAACAACGACACTCGACAACCACTAACGAACAAAAATTATATCAAAACCGGTTCATCCGTTTGGGAGCTACGATGCTTCACACGTTACCTCTATTTTTGTCCTAAAAAAAACAAAAGTTAAAAATTGCGTTTGATATAATTTTCTAATTTCTAAAAAAGCCAGAAAAGTCGTCGTTTGTAACTACCTAGTTACGAGAAAAGACGAGTTCTTCTTAGATAACTGGATACAAAACACAGTTACGTAGACGGCCGAAAGGGTTTATTTATTACATTTTAATCTTAAATTTATATTTGTTTCAGGTGCTAAGTTTCCATGAATTTGTCAACTCACACTACATGACTTGAGTAAAACCAAATAAAGGCGTCGCCGCGTCGCCAAGAACATGACTCGCTCGTTTTACGCGCGAGTCCAGATATTCCGGCGCCATTGCTACGTCCAGGACTACGCGCGTGTCCGTGGCGAGTGGACGTATTCAGGTCTGTATGTAACCTCTGTGCATTAATTTAATTTTTTCTGTCCAGATGTTTATAACTGACCAAATCCGTCTCATCACAGTACGCGCGTAATTTCGCCGCATCTGGACGCAATACAAAGCAATACGCGCGAGTGGACACGCGCGTAAATCGCGCTTTCTGGTCGGGCTCTGAGGAAGGAGAGGATAGATTCTATTTCGCATTAATTGACCACTACAGTAAAACCGAATAAAGGCGTCGCCAAGAACATTTAAGGAGGGGATAGATTTTGTTTCTGTTGCCCTGGGATTTTATCACGTCATGTTTTCAATCCACGACGCTCTTGGCCAAGAACCACATGTTCCTCAAAATCTTCATAAATAAATACATTAAGGCCCAATTTCACCATTCACTTTAGCCATACACAAATTGCAGTTTTAAACTCAGTTAAACGCTTGAACTGAGTTTAACTTGATTGATCGCGTTTAGTGTCAGTGGTGAAATCGGCTCTAAGTTGTAATCCAAGAGTGTTTCCTTCTAGTCGTCCTCATCATCAGAGAAGCATGGACAATCATCATCATCATCATCAGAATTTGGTGTTAAACCTATGGTTTCTTCTTGTTCTGCTTGCTGCATCATCTTTAATATCTTTCTTTGGAAGAATCCATACTGAAAAGAATAAGCATTGCTTTTGTAAAGCCTAAATAATGTTTAATTTTGAAAACCATAAGTTAAATTTCAGACGCGAATTGTTTCTGTTAAAGTTTGTTTTATTGCAACCACGATTTCCTGACGATGAACCTGACAAACCACGAGCCGAACTTAGAGCCCGTCCAGAAAGCGCGATATACGCGCGTGTCCACTCGCGCGTAGGCACTCGCGCGTTCTCGAGATACTAGAGCTACATACATCCCGTCCAGATGCTCTCGCGCGTAACCTCACACGATAGTAACAATACGCGCGAGTGGACACGCGCGTAAATCGCGCTTTCTGGACGGGCTCTTAAGGTGCACCATTCTGAGTTTTTACCCAACTATCAAGGAAAAATATATTTTTTATAGTGCGTATTCGTAACGTATTCACGTTTCTTTCTTACTCACTACCCTTACAGTCGGTACTAAAGGGTACTAAGGGTATTCACGGTATCAAAGAGAGATAATAAAGATTAGCTGACCCCACCTTTGATAGCATGAATTTATTGTAAGTACAAATCCGTATCGTTGTCGCAGTGCAGTGGTGAGGCGATCGACAAATTTGGACAGCATGACCTGGCCTGCTGCAGGAGTGCTGATAGCATAGCTTGTCATGCCAATATTATTGACATTATTCGTCGGGCTCTTGTTACGTGTTTAGCTCTTGTAGAGCTAGATTGTCGATGTCAAGAGATTAATTGTCTCAAGATATACATATACCATTAGTAAAGTAAAAAAAAAACAAATACTAACCCTATACATTATGTAAACAATTACTCCAAGTATAAGCAAACCAAGTGACACACATATTAGTATCAGCTCTAGAGTTACCCGCACCGGTTCCAGTATGAAGGTTGTTGTTACTGCTGCTTCACTGGAAATCAAATTACCTATTACAATAGCTACGAAATTTAACAATCAAATCAATTTAAAACAGGACTTCTTTAAGCTGAGGTGGCAAACAGGTGAAAAAACAGTGATAATTTAGTGGTGTGACCAGTGACTGGCAAATAAGAGTTCTCAGATTCGAACATTGTTTTAATGACAATGTAAGTCGACTGAACATAGGTCAGCGTAGAATTTAACTACTCTTTTGATACAATTGTCATACCGTACCAGCTGACCAAAACTAATAGACCGCACCCGTTCAGCCTTGTTAGTTGCTAGAGAGATATAATATTAAATTAGCCTGTAACTGTCCCTATGTAGGGCAAAGGCCTCTTCTCATACAGAGAAGGATTTGAGCATTAATTACCGCGCTAGCTCACTGCGTGTTGGCAATTACAGACTATTAAGTCCAGGTTTCCTTACGATGTTTTCCTTCACCGTTAGTCAGTGGTGTCTTAGAATATCTAAGAAAGTACAAATGACATTGAAAAAGTCACATTGGTACATGCCAGGTTCGAACCCATACCCACTCGCTTGTAAAGCGGGTCCGTAACCAATGCGCCACCACGACAGGGAGATATTCAGAACTATATTCAGAGCTTTTGGCTTAACAAAAATGTATCTTTTTGGTGACGAATCGATAATAAAAGATGGCCAGGAATTGATGGATCGAAAAAACAAAAAGAAAAATAACTGCAAGCGGTTGTACTAAAGTACTATCGCGGACACGAACGGTGCACCACTTTGCAATCAAAATGCTTTGAACGATGTTAAGTGCGTAAAGGCGGGGCTAGCGCTACATTCGGACAAATGTGCAAGCGATTTTAACCTTAAGAGTGGTGCAACAGTTTTGTCCACGATAGTAACTCGATAATTTTTTTAAACTTACATGAAATCGTGTTTCATTTGCACAATCATATATGTTGTTGCATTGTAAGTAACATTAGCTTCAGGAAAATGTTCTGTAATAAAATTAAAAAGATCCAGATAACCTGTATGTAGGGAAACTGATACCTAAGTATAATATGGTGGTAAATTTATTTATACTGACCTTCCTCATTCAAATCTAATACTAGTGAAATAGAAATTGGAAAAGACACTTTTGCAGGCACCGACCATACGCACTCGTAGCTAATGTTTCGTTGTACTTCTGTACTATTAGCTTTTATGCAACCACTGATATTGCTTGCAATATTTGTCTGTAAAATAAATAATAGAATATTGTATATCTGATCATTCCGACATGCTACGCACCAGTGCCATGGGTGTACGCCGCGCTGGTTAACTGTTGTATGATTTTTTTTGTTTTTTTACTATCGTTATAGTAAATTGCACTGAACTGTCTGTTAATAAAACAATTCAAGGCAGTCATAGAGAATAGAGGTTAAAATTCAAGTTCATATGAAAGAAAGTTTATACTACCGTTAGGCAACTTAATTTTTTTACCAAAATAATTATGTTTTGTGAATTTAAAAACAAATTTAAAGAATTATTTTCTAAAGCATACATTTATTGACAAAGAATTTATTGTTTCGTGGTATTTTCTAATGCGCATGGCGTTCAAATGCCTAATTTATTTATTCTGAAAAGAATACTCACTCCAGGTGATATTAATATTTGGATAGTCAAGTCTGACCAGTCAGAAGGCCCTAGATTAGTAATCTGAAAAAAAAGTAATATACATCAAGTATTATGTGCATTAATGTTTATCAAATAAATATAAACGTTAGCCATTTTTTTTAAACTAAAAAGCTACCTATCGTAAAATCTTATCAAATTACTTGAAAAAAGTGTGTGAAGGTAAGTTTGGTATTCTCATCTAAGTTATATCTTGAAACAGCAATAGATGCATTTAGCATAGCTTTCCTAAAAAACAAAGTGTAATTTGCTGATTATAACATAAATAACAGTATATAGATAGCAGTGATAGCTTAGCAGTATGATTGTTGGACTGCCAAGTCAAAGGACATAGGAGTCATAGGTTCGTAACCCAGGCACGCACCTCTAATTTTTAGAATTTATGCGTTTTAAAAATTCATTATCACTCGCTAAAACGACGAAGGAAAACATCGTGAGGAAACCAACTTACTTGAGAATTTTTTTAACGGTGTGTAAAGCCATGTCACGGGCCTATACTATATATATATAGGTGGTTTAAGCTCTGACACCAGGTTGTTCATTAACCATACGATAAGAAAAAGACATAAATAACTATAATTATAAATATATATATACTATTTGACAGAAGTTTTGGTGGATATGTTTGCGTCTATATAATTAGTAATTTATAATAGTGAGCGAAGAATTTTTTAATTTTATGACAATGTCGATCATACTTAAAACTTTTCTTACATAAATTAATTCAGAGTTACACAACCGCTCTTTCGTCACCCAAACCATTATCTCTTAACATTTGGATATGTATTAATATAAAAATAACTTACCCATTAACACTAAAATTAGCTTCAGGAGTGACATTAATAACAACTTTTTTAACAGCATCATTAGTCACATTTCTGTAAAGTGGATCACTTAATTTAGCTTCCACATTTAAATCTAGATCTTTTGTTTCAATGTGATTCGTATAATAGTCCAATTCTATTTCCCATGTAATTTCTTCATCTCTTAATAATGGTGCTGGTATATTGCAGATCATTTCTAGGAGTTTGAGAACACATTCACTAGGTATCCTTTTTGGTGGCATTGGTAAGGTGATATTGACTATGCCTCCATAAGCTGGCTCCTCTTGATTGTGGACTGTGATTCTGGCTCCTAATGTTGTGTTTGATCCTGGAATATAAGGACTAGAAATACTGTGATAAGAAACTTTAAACAAATACAGTATGCGGTCACCGATATTGAAAGCTATGAGATTATCTGTGGCTGGCATCTGCGTATAGAATAATCGCGTTTGTGAGTTCCTGCATGGATATATACGTGGGATGCTTTTCTTGGACTTTATTTGGTTTCGGTTATAAACAATATATTTTAATCGCGACTTTTCTATAAAAAAATCGTCTCGCAATCGCACTGCCTTTGACATCGGTGAATACTGTAAAAAGATTTGTGTAAGTATCAAACATTGTCTTTTTAAACGGTTTTACTTAGCTTGACCTGTTTATTATTTGGATCAAATTTAGTAATCGATATTTTACCTCCTTTCTGTTGTCAGATTGATCTGATTTTTGGCACACAGCTTTAGTTATACTTTTTCAATAATGTAATGTTTGGAAATAATGAGAATGCAATGAAAGGAAAACCAAAGGATAAGACAAAAAGTGATTTGTAAAAGATAACTCGGCCTGATAGGATGACAGCTTATAACGATTGAAGAAAAGAAGAAATATGGAAACCTCCTTCCAAAGGCAGCAGGTACTTACTTATCCAAAGCTTCTAAGGTCATGACCAGCCAAGGTGTACAAATGAGGTCCTCACCACAATCTCTCACCATCTGAATTAAAAAAGTTGTTTCCAAAGTTGATTCATCAGATATTCGTGCTGCATTTTTTATGAATAAAGTGGTATTTTCTGAAATAAAGAGTTTTAATTTGAACAAAAACATACATTCTTAAATTTTGGACTTAATTGTCTGAAATCGTCAACACGCAGTGAGCCAGCATGGTGAGTAATGCCACAGTATAATAATCAAACAGTATGGTAACTACGTACAAACGCTCGAAAACGGCACACTCACACAAACATGCGCAACGACGCGTCGTTTATACTACGAATACCACGACGTTCGCTTAGGAGTCTCGTCGTTACGCAATATTACACATATTTGTGTGTGCCGTTTCGATTGTTTGTACGTAGTTACCATACTGTATGATTATTATACACTGGTAATGCTCTCTGTATGAAAATAAGCCTCTGGCCTGCAGTGGGACAGATACAGGCTGGTTTTGAAAGTGAATATATTAATTAAAGCTATCAAATTCGTACCTACCTTTCATTATTTCATCAGGCTTCAGTCGGAATATCAAAGATATGGGTTTTGACAAATCTGCGGTTGGCTGAAAGAATACCAGAGGAAAATAAATCAGTTTACAGAAATTATGTTGTATAAAAACACGCTAGTTATGGGGTTAAATCTATGCAGTTAACCAATAAACTGCATAGATTTAACCCCATAACTGGCTTTAGTTTTCAGGTAAAATAATTAAAGAATGTGTATATTATACACAACACAACATACACAACAAGAATGTGTTTTAATTTTTTGTAAATTCAGGAGAAAGTCTGTATTGAAAATTTGTTATTTTTTATTAGAGGCGTGAAACTTAGGATTTAGCTTATGCGTTAAAAAAATAAGAAATACGTATCTCAGGAAATTTAGATTTTTTCGTTAAGGGTCATAAGAGGGTGAAAGTTTGTATAAAAATCCGTCGTTTCTAAGTTAAATGTGTCAACATAAAATATGCCTTATTTATCTTCTATACTTATAAAACAGTACCGTGACTGACTGACTGACAGACAACGCACAGCCTGAACCGGAAGACCTAGAGACTTGAAATTTTGAGACAATACTCTTTACGTATTCTAGGGGTGCACTAAGGAAGGATTTTTGGAAATTTCACCCCTAAAGGGGTAAAAAGTGGGATAAGAGTTTGTATGAAAGTCCGTCGTTTTTAAAGTTATATGTACGAAACTTGGTATTCAGCTTTTAGGTTGTTAGATGAAAGACGAGCATAGTTTTTTTTTTCAAATCTACCATTGAGTGGATAAAAAAGGGGATGAAAGTTTGTATGGAAAGCTATGCAATAGCTTAAAAACTTACATTTACTTCAATAGTCTGCTCGGCACAAGCTTCAGTATCTGGCATTAAATTAATTGAATAATTAGAATCTCCTGTTAGTTGCGCTCTATTATTTTCTGGATCCACTTCGATACTTGCTTTTAAATCTATTAATAAAAAAACATTCTTGTTAATGAAATGAACCAAAATAACTTAATGCGACTGCCTCGTTGGGCTAGTGGTAGCAAGCGCGACTGCTGAGCACGAGGTCCTGGGTTTGATCCCCGGGTCGGGCAGTGTTATTGAGTTTTTCCATTAGAAAATTCTCACGGAGTCTGGAATTGTGCCCGGTTAATGGCAATTGGCTGGCCCCCTATTACATGGGACTTATAACTAACCGGTGAAACGTGGGTGTACTGCACACCTCTGCCTACCCCCTCTGGGGAATACAGGCGTGAGTCTATAATAAAAAAAAAAATTATGGTACTTCATGTCTGCTGCCTTTAAGGACCCCGACTGAGCTAACGATTACATTTTATGGCAAAACGTAATAAACTAATAACCATCTAGAGGATTGATACTACATTCTTAACAAATATTTAAATATAAGTACTTAATTCTTTAATTCCTTATTATAATTCTTTGTCAGATAGAGACGGCACTATGAACCGATGTCGTCATACATCGAAGCCAAACAACTGTCATTGCATACTCCATAAAAGATAATATCCTTTTTGAGTGAAGAGGATAGCAATAACCCCCTCCAGAAAATTAAAAAGCTTATAAGTTCGGCATTAAACGCCATAAATGTCGTTTTATTTTTAAATTTTCTTTATGGTAAGCCAAATATGTATTATTATTTACTTACTTATTTTCACATGTGGCCAAGACTTCATCAAAGGGGCGTCCACGCAAAACATAGCGGTGAAGTTCGACGTATTCTGTGGCAGATTTATAGCATCAGGCACCTTAATTTGAGCATACACAAGCATTGTTGGAACACACCGGTATAAATATGTTGTTTGGCTCATATGAGCTCCAATAGCAAGATCTGAAACATTATAATACAATAGTTAATATTTACAAAAAGGTCAATAAGTTGGTTGGAACAAAATAATTTGAGGAAAAATAACTTTAAGTATCTTGTGTACTTTATAAATAAATATAATTAAATCAGCCAGTAACTGTCCTAATGTAGGGCAAAGACCTCTTCTAATACAGAGAAGGATTGAGCATTAATCACCACGCTAGCTCACTGCGTGTTGGCGCTTTCAGACTATTAAATCCAGGTTTCCTTACAATGTTTTCCTTCACCGTTAGTCAGTGGTGTCTTAGATTAACTAAGAAAGTACATATGACATTGAAAAAGTCACATTGGTACATACCAGGTTTGTACCTACACCCACGCGCTTGCAAAGCGGGTCCGTAACCAATGCGCCACCACGACATTCACACAATGTGCACTTTAATAAATAAAATAGCAAATCTAGATAGTAAGGATGAGACTTTGACGTATGAAGAGAACAAAAAAGTAGCATCTGTCCAATGTAGTACAGTCGGCAAAGGAGTTAAGTTGCCAAGGTGCTAGATAAGATTGGATTTCAAGATATCATCCATATAATTTAATTTTACCACATTTTCTTAAAAGGCATGATTGAAATCTAAACAATACTAAATAATTACACGATCACACGGCCTTGCTAATCCAACTCCTTTGCCGAGTGTCATCATCATAATCATTTCAGCCATAAAACGTCCGCTGCTGAACATAGGCCTCCCCCTATGACTTCCAGATTGGCCGGTTGGAAGCAACCTGCATCCGGCAGCTTTCTGCGACCTTTATTAGGCTGTCTATCCACCTTGTGGGTGGACGACCTACGCTGCGCTTGCCGGTACGTGGCCTCCATTCCAGAACCTTTCTGCCCCATCGGCCGTCTGCGAGCTATGTGTGCTATGTGCTGAGTGTACATACATAAAATTGTTCCAGAAAAAGTTGCTAATAAGTCAAATAGTTCCTCTTACCTTCTTTTATAATTAATAATTTAGACTCACCATTACAATTGTTTTGGTCAATGTCAGCTCCTTTCGCTATTGCCCAACCAAAGCCTTTAGCACCTTCAGCTTGAATCCGTTGTACATTAGTCGTTTTCAAACCATATTGATACCCTTTGTAAATGTACACTGCACCTCTTCCATCGTCTTCCCATGGTGCTCCCACAGCTATGTCTGATTTTTCAAAAGATCGTTATTTTTATTTAATGAGAAAGTTTTATCAAGTAATTATTTGTAAGCATGATAGAAATATTTAGTTTTACTGGAATAGTTATGTGAAGAAAACAATATTTACGAAATATGTACTATAGTCGGCCATAGAGAAAGCAATGGTGCGGTGCGGCGCGGGGCGTTACGTATGTGGAGTCATTCGAAACAATCATACAGCTAACCGGGAGCGCTCCAACCATGCACCACCCCGCACGCACCGCACCACACGATTGTTGTCTAAATAGATTTTACCGATTTCACCATTGATGTCAATGGTTAACATGATTAATTCTAGTTAAACTCAGTTCAAGCGTTTAACTGATGTTTATTATATATGGCAACACAGCGGAGCGGTAAAGTGAAGTAAAAGTTCGTCAAATGACATCGCGGCACACATACTCTTTTACTTACACTTACACATTAAAATCTATATTTGGTATGTTTATTAGTATATTATTTTATCCTCTTTTATCAATATGGGGTTGGGGATATCTGCGGCACTAATAAATAAATAAAATCGGCCAATGGGAGCAACTTCCGTTGGCGCGCCGAACGCGGTACAGCCGCGCAGTGACGCGCGCTTTGGCGCCATCTTTTGAACGAACGTGGCGGAATGCGGTCGAGAGTGTAACTACGCGGAGAACTATAATGGCGGGATAGTTCAAGTTTGCTCTCAAAAACTATTAACTTTTGCGGAAAAATTAGCGGTTGTGACCTGTGCAGTGTCGACACTTGTGTGCGGAGCAAGCAGAGTTGGGGTAAGTTTAGGAGTATAAGTAGTTAGTGTATTTTATTGTGTCTGCGGTTTTACACATAGTGCAAAGAGCGCGAATATAACGACGAACGTCCAAAACCCAGCGGTGCGGTATGCTTTGCCTGGTCAACAGCGCGAACAACTGAGTTCAGAACTGCAATTTGCGTAGGGCTGAACTTACTTTCATTAAACTTGGTTTTTAAAGTGAATGGTGAAATAGGGCCATAGACGGCTTCAATAGTCGAGAGCTACTGTAAGACATTAAGGACCTAATTCACCGGTTAGGTACTGATAAGTTACTGTTGCCTTATCTAACAGAAAATTTCATACAAATTCTGTTCCATTTTTAAATTAAAGTTTATCCGTGTTTCACCAACAGGGCAGACTGTGACACTGGTATGCATATAGCCATTAACAATTTATCTATGTACATTTATAAGTTAAGCAATTTTACCTTTGAATCCATCTCCATTAACGTCACCTAGGTCAGCAATAGAGATCCCAAACCATGCTGCGTTCTTGGCAGAACCTGACACGTATCCAGATTCTTCTAAAATAAATCCAGTATCCTGTAAATACAATTCTATTTTATAGTTTATCTTAAACAAGCCATTACGGCTTGCATAACTATGACCAATTTTAAAGCATAATTCATGTTTTGAGAAATTTTCAGAGTATGGTCATGTACTCGTAATTGATGATCTTGATACCCATTGAATATATAATGTGCTTCTAAATGATCTGCCAAGGTTGCAATGGGGAGAAAGTATTGGGTATAGAGATTACAATAGTGAAGAAATTTCGTACCCCGGAACAGTAAAAAAAAATTGGAGCATGGAGCAGAATTAGACCTACGCAATAAAACGAAGGCAAAAGAAAAAAAAAATATGACGTTAGATAAAAAAAATTACTTCACTATTGTAATATAAATAACCAATTTTATCTCCCATTGCAGACAATTTAGAAGCACATTATATATTCAATGGGTATCAGGTTCATCAATTACATGACCATACTCTGATAATATCACTCAAAACATGAATTCTGCTTCTAAAATTAGTCATAGTTATGCAAGCCTAAAAGTATGCTTAGAGTGACTCTGATTGGCAGTTCCAAAGACAGTCTACTTCATGGAAAAGAAGCTGGCAAGAAACTCCATAGTTGCTTTTATTAAATAAGTCAAACAATTTTTGATTACATGGTTCTGATGGCTTATGTGAGAACAATGTATGTTGACTAAACAAAAAAATAGATACGTCCAAATTAAAATAATTATAGATATTCTTTTATGAATTTTGAAAAGGATATAATTTAAACGGCCACCAAAAATATTATTTTGGGTTCCTAAAATGGATTAACGGTCACCAAATTCTATCCAACTCAAAGATTAATATTACTACCAAAAATCTTTCTCCAAAATCGTAAGATGTCAACCAAAATACATTATTTGATCCCAGACTACTTTATGGTGCTAGCAAACTATTGTTAACAGGAGAAACTGGATGCAATCTGGACTTTAGGGCACCCCGACTTGGACAGGTTAAGTTAGAAGTGGAACACGAAGGGGATGGCGGGGTCGAATAGACCCCGCCATCCCCTTCGTGGTTATTTTTTTATAAACCACCCAGAAGTAGTCACCCGTCGACCAATTTGGTGACCATTTATCCATTTTGGTAACCGTTTAGATTTTTTTGGTAGTAAAATAGGTACTTTTTTGGGTGGCGTTTAAACACAAGCCTTTTGAAAAACGGACAAGCCCCAACAGATAACATCCATCAACAGCATTAAGAAGAATTTTTAAATATAGTTCAGATTTAGCACGACTTTATAAAATCCACATTTGAATACTTACGTTTTCTTTTGTCATATAAACAAAAACCGCTCCTTGATCATACGGCTGTCCGCCATCTTTCTTCACAAAGGTCGGCGCTCCAACTAAGAGATCATCTAGTCCATCTCCATTAATATCTGTGCAACAAAGGCTGTACCCAAAGTATGCACCACTTTGAGGTCCTATTATCTTAGCTTTCACTGTCAAAGAGTTTAAATCTTTACCTTGCGATGGCGGGTCAAAAACTAAAACCTTAAAAATTGAAAGAAGATTAGTAAATATAGACTTTTTAAAGAAGGCATAATTCTTAGAGTAAATGAGAAATTATAGAGCGACCCTACAGAAGTATAAACCGTGAGCACGGGTATGAACAACGCGGCTGCGACACGAGCTCCGTCCATGATCATACCACGATCGACTGCAGTTCAACTAGGCTCCACAACCGAAAAAGTTACATTTCAGCTTATAACATGATTAAATTTAGTAAAAATGACTAGAAAACAGAATTTAAAAAATTCTATTTAATAATTTCAATGGTGAGACCTGCTCACGCTCCGCACAAGGCAATATTGTTGACAATATCACTCTATATTTTCTTATATACTCTAAGGCATAATCTTAGGAGTTTTATTTACCTGTCCACTCGCTATATTGTGCCGTGGAGCTCCTGCTACATACAGAACGTCGCCATCTTTTGTAAACACTCCAGATGCAACGCTGTATCCTAAAAATAATCAATCCTACTAATATTATTTAGTAGGTATAGTTAAATAGATAGCAATAAATTAATTCATGACATTAACGCTAGGCGACACTTGGGTATTGTAAGTAAAAATAGACTTTATCGTTCTAAGAATAGATTTACAAATTACGTATTAAGTAGTAAAACATTTTCTTGGTCAACTAAACTCTACTAAAAGCAGGCTCTTACCAAAATATTCGTCCGGTCCCAAATCCTTGGTGTAGTAAGGATTCACAATAGTACCCAATTGTAGATATGAGTTTCTTGAACTGAATTTAATGGTCAAAATGCCACCTATAATCAAAAACATTATTGAATACCACAAGATTTTTGAAACACTGTCTTCTAGATGTCTTGCATATTATGCTATGCTTTTAATAAAATGTAATTTTAACAGATGTCACTACGAGCGCCGATCGTTAGATGTAAAAGAATATTTCAACAATTCAAATATGATTGCGCATAATTTAGCATTCAGAGTGTTAGGTGTATCCTAAAGATCGCAGGATTTTATCTTAATTTTTTTTTTTTACTTAACTAACTAGACTAATTTTAGGTACTTTGTGCTTAAAATATTACTGTTTAGGCAAATTTAACATTTCCAACTATCAGTGCAACGACAGACCAACCTTATGTTGCCTGAGATTTTTAAAACTGAACTGAACTTAAAGCTGCAAAGGGGTAAATGCCCAGACATTTTAAATTGTTCATTTTAATCAAATAAACATAAACAATACGACAAAATATCTAAGCTATAAATAAAACTGAACAGAACTTCCACCAACCTGTCCATTGCAGAAGACCTGGAGCCCCAAGTAAGACCGTGTTTTCCTTAGTAACTACAGCAGACATACCGGCTTGTCCATAAGCGTAGTAATTGAGATGAGTGCCATATTCTCCATATTCTCTCCGTACACCGTTCACTAAGAAAGCTTGACGGTCTGATATGAAAAGAAAATCCAATAAGTATTCAATTACGACATGATTGGCGAAGCGCTAGCAATCTTCTAAGGGAACCTACTCATAGAAAGAAACAAAAAACGTCAATTCTGGGGTGGGAGCATGGATCTTTTTGTCGATTTTTTATTGAACGTTTATCGATTCTAAACGTCAAGTTTGACATATTAAAGTTCATTAAATTGTGTCAAAATTGACGTTTAATATTGATATATTTTCGATAAGAATTCGATAAAAAGATCCATGCTCGCGCTACTGGACTCGTACAAGTTAAACGACATCAATAACATTACAAGAAAAACTAGCGAATATCTGTACGTGGCCCAAAAAGAGGCCCTATATCAGCATAATGCTGAAGCAGAATTTTTAAATTATGCAGCAGCGCTGATACTCTGAGAGTTTCTGTATTGGTTCTATAGAATAGGTTTTATAGAAAATTCGCTCAGCTGAGACGGTAAAAACAAATATACCTATGGATAATAATTAAAAAAAAAACTGACTTTTGAAACGTCGTTGTTGCTTGATCGAAACTTGACTTCAAATAACGAAATGGCAAAAAAAAAATCATAGCTATTTTTAAAATTTGAAAACAAGTTTCGATCAAGCTAATTTTTTTGATGAAACTTTGTAATGTTGTTTTTCAATTGATTTATTTCGATTTTCATATCTATATTTATTGATTTTATATCTTCAATCAACTTCAATGTGCGAGCGAGATAGCAGATTAGCGAAAAAATGCCTTATGGCAAAGCTCTGAAACTTTTTTCATCAAAGGTACTCACTCGTTGGATTCAAAAGGTAAAAGTTAGTTAATCCTAAACTTGATTTACAAAAAGTAATTCCGTTCATTAGCCGATGATTTCTCCCATAAGACTTCGTCCACCTTGGTGCATTTATCTGAAAAACAAATTCATTGTGCAAAAGTACAGATTTTTAACTATATTCTTAAACGAATTTTAGAGGACAATCTCAATAGAGACTAGCAAATTATGGATAGCTTTAGAAGTCAAAGTAATCCAACTGACAGTTTTCAAGATTTTAAACAAAATGCATCAAGTAAGAAAGAAGAAAGAAAAGATGGGTTTATTCAGCACAAGTTTAGCACACATTATACAAAACAATAATCATAAAAAAAAGACACAAAATACTTAAAATTAAAAAAAAAATGAGCAGTAACAGATTAACCCTAGAAAGATAATCATTGTTGTTTTGTACTTAATAAAAAAAAATCATTATAAAAGAGAATCATGAGTAAAATTTAAACATAGCTGTACTCTTTAGTATTTAATTACTTACAATTAATCTATTATTTGGAATGGATACCATTGTTGCTCCATACCACATGTCATCGATTAGAAAATCTGAAGATCTTCGCCTTAATATCTTTGGATCTGAAAAACAAGGATACTCTCCTCAACAAAAACCACTATTTTTCACTTTCTAGGAAATTTAAAAAGTGATAGATTGGAATAGAGATTGAGTCATCGATTTTTTTTTGTAAATAAAACATTTAGTTAAAAACTTTAATATACTTTATTTTAGAATAATAACTTTAGTGAGTCATACTAATTATATGAAATATTGATACGGCTTTACTCACGTATTGTTTTCGTGTGAGGTCCGCGACGCCGCCGCGTATACACTTGCTCTTGAAAATGGACTCCGTTTGAGTTCGAAACTAGTCGGGCATTCCCCGAAAACAATACGTGAGTAAAGCCGTATCAATATTTCAACTTTATTATAGGTACTCTTATTAAAGTGTGACAAATCTTAGATTTGTAAAAAAAATGCATGAACTATTGTTATAAATAAAAAAAATAAAAAATTGCTAAGAATGCAGTAAAATGGTTTGAAGATGATGTAAGTATGACATAAATCTATAATAAATGATTTCCAATACAATCTGCTAATCTCTACCGCGCATATCCTTAAAGACACAAGAGAGAAGACAAAATACATTATAAGAACTATGTACTGTACCCACCATTCTTTCCTAACTGTGAGCAGTTGACCTGCATCACATTCAAGTTCAGTGGACAATGGAAGACAGCTCCAGGTTTTATGCCTCTCAGCATACGGTAAGAAGTATATTGAAGATGGTCTTCAGCTTTCGGTGCACCCACTATAAGACTTAAATCAAAAAAATTATAACTTAGATACATAATATTGCTAACCACAATGTAACCGCATAAGGATTTCAATTTTTCCCAAAGTATTCAATACAAGTACCCCTCTGCCTACCCCTCTGGGAAACAGGCGTGAGTCTATGTATGTATGTATGTATTCAATACATCTAAACATCATTATCATCATCATTATCAGCTTGTATTAGTCCACTGCTGCCAATGCGCGCCACTGTCGTGCGCTCATTGGAGGTATTTGCCCATAATCACCGCGCTGGGCAAGCGGGTTGGCGATCGCAGTAGTAGATGATTGCTGTTACTCAAAAGAATGCTGCTGCCCTCCTCTGGATCTCCTTTATCGCTTCTTACGACACCCGCGGAATTAGTAGGGGTGCTTTTATTCTAACGCCGCAAACTACAGGCCAATACATCTTCACTAAGACAATTAACCACCTTTTTTTATGAATCTACAACCCCTTACACAAAAGAAGAACGTTCTATCAGTGCTTTTTATCTGTAGTAATTTTAATAATTGACAACTGCATAACAACATCCGATAACATCATTAGTAGGGTGAATAAACTTTTACCATACAAATGAAAGACATCTGACATCAAAATTAATAAAATAAATAAATAAATCAGCCTGTAACTGTCCCAATATAGGGCAAAAGCCTCTTCTCTAACAGAGAAGGATTGAGCATTAATCACCACGCTAGCTCACAAAATAACAACAAAATTAATTTTTTTTTTATGTAAACCGGTTTTGTCATCAAAACTAAAGCTGTGTACCAAATATCAGATCAATCTGTCAACAGGTAATGAAATAACGATTACTAAATTTGAACCAAATAATAAACAGGTCAAGCTAAGTAAAACCGTTTAAACACAACAAATACAGGACGTCATCGCCCGCGTCGTGCTAAATAGTCAAACATCCACTGAGTCAACGTTAGGTATCGGAACGCACAGAGGGGAGATAATTTTAGTAGGTGCGAGCCTTACATAACCGTACGTCCTCGGGTGTGCGGTAAGCGGTAGGCATTTTTGACTCCTCCGGCCATAAAAAAGGTAGACTATTAATTAAATCTCTCTACTATTAATTCGTATCATTTAAAAAGCAAACATACCCTTCAGTAGGACTCAACAAAGCAGAGTATCCAAAAAATTCAGCTGCGTAATCAGGTTGAAAAATTATCTTCGTATTCTCGTGAAATACGAAACTCGATTCAGATAAATTGAATTTGGTTATTGATATTAATAATGTCAGTATTGCTAAACAATGCATTGTTGTTTTTATTTATCTGTAAAAAAAAATATTTCTTGATAATTATGATGATTTGACAATTTCAATTTTAGCAAAAACCCTCGGGATATTAAAAAAACTAGAATAATCAGATAATGATGGATATGTTGCAGTCAAAACTCTTAGCCGGTCAAAAGTACTTTTGACTGGCAAAATCAGGCAAAAGTACATTTGACTGCACAGGTTGGTCAATAGTAGTTTTGCCGGTAAATCATTGGTTAATAGTGCTTTTAACTGTAAATTTGCGGTCAAAAGTGGATTTGACTGACGCTCCTGGTCAAAACTATTTTTAACCGCTAGATAGTCAGTCAAAATTACTTTTAATCGTTAGGAGTGGAAATTAAAGGTCACTCATGTAAATAGCGGTTTTGGTAAGTTAAAAATTATAAACGGCACGTTTAATAACTAGTTCAGCAGTTAAAACTAAGCAGTAAAGTAAACAAAAATGAGTAATAATAAAAAATAATGAAATGGATCAGTGAATATATAATTGAGTAAGAAAATAATTAAATGGGCGGTACAAAATATTGAATGAGCAGTTACGTGTGGTAAAATAGTTTTTGTGATAGGCTATCATTTAAACGATAATTTTGGTAAGCTATAAAATTGATTTTATTTGCTAATACTCTAAATAAATAAAATAATAAAAATAATCTTTATCATATAATCGACGGAGCCCCGCTTCGCGGGGCTCCTACTTCTGGGTGGTTTAAAAAAAAATAACAACGAAGGGGAAGGCGAGGTCTATTCGCTCGCTTCGCTCGCTCACACGACCCCGCCATCCCCTTCTAACCTAACCTGTCCGATTCGGGGTGCCCTAAAGTCCATACACAGAATCGTAATCTGCCAAACTATTTATCGAACTGCTCATTCCATCATTTTTACCGCTCATTCAGTTATTGGACTGCTCAATTATTTTTAGAATTGACTTTGTATGATAAAATAACCGACTGACACGACTAACTGACACGACCAGTCAAAACTACTTTTGACGGAATCAGTTGGTCAAAAGTACTTTTGACCAGCTTCATTGGGCAATAGCACTTTTGACTGTTATTTCAGTCAAAAGTACTATTGACGAAAGCCTATGGTCAAAAGTACTTTTGACTGATTTTGCCAGACAAAAGTAGTTTTGACCGGTTAAGGGTTTTGACTGTAACAGATACATTTCTCAATTTTAATGGATAAAGATAAGGGTTTTCGCGAAAATTCGGGTAATCATAATCATACTTTGGCATATTTATTAATCAGTTTAAATCAGCAGTGGAATTATACCCTAAAAATCTTTTTAGAATTTTCGAAAATTCGAATATAGCACTGATAGCCTAGTGGTATGATCGTCGACTGACAAGTCAGAGGTCTCGAGCTCGAGCCCAAGGGCTCGAGCGCATCTCTGACTTTTCCTAAGTTATATGCGTATTAAAAATTAATTATTATCAATTGCTAAAACGGTGAGGGAAAACATCGTGATGAAACCAGCACACCTGAAAGATTTTTCAATGGTGTGTAAAGCCATGTCAGAGGCTTACGGGCAGTTTAAACTTTGACACCAGATTGTTCTTCAACCACACGATAAGAAGAAGAAGATCGTGAAACAAATATCTGTCTATCACCAAATTTTTTTCTGCATGGGATTCGAACCTGCAATTCCAATGCAGACATCAAAAGGAAGATGAACAAACTTACTTTTTTTTAAAGCAAGGATAGATTATAAACTTGACAGAAACATCACAAACTTTTACACTATTTTACCATAACACTTTTGCTCACAAACAATACAAACTTAAACGTATAAAAATAAATAATTATTTGTAAATTTTAATAAAACACTTTTTTACGTGCATGCACTTTAAATTCTGATGTTTAAATGATACACAAAAGTCAATCACGGTCGCTTTTGTCTATGTGATTAGTTAAATAGTCCTCTATTTACGTATAATAAGGCTCATTTTGCTTTGTTTAATTAACTAATGATAAATGTATTTACTGTAATTAGACTATGTATTGTTTTAGTAGTCATTGTATTTGTTTTGTTTGCGGTTGTGTAGAACTTAAATTTTTAAAAAATACATTATGACTAACTTGAATTTGCATTGAAGTTGGAAAATTCTATGAATTCAAGTAACTGTTAAGTAAGTTATGTTGAATCATATTATGTCTTTGTTGTCCATAATTATACTTTGATGAGCAACCAGTGCTATCTAGTGTCAAAGTTTAAACCGCTCATAAGCCTCTGATATAGCTTTACATTAAACAATCACCTAAGTCATTTGTGGTGATTCACACACGATGTTTTCCTTCATTTTTAGAAGGGGGTTCTTTAAAAATAGTCAAACATTAAGCGTATCATTATCCTCTATTTAAAATTAAGAATTTAATCTATTAAGTATATTGCATATATTATTATAAAAACTCTTGTTGTCAAGTGTTAATAAAACCTTTAAAAATAATTACATTTTAAAATTGAAGAAAAAAATTTTATTAAGAAAATGTTACAAAAAAGTAAGATAGGTACTCATTTTTTTAAAGCGGGATTGGGCTAGTCCAGTATACCTGTTGAGCTTTGGTCCAAAGTCCAACCAAGCCCTACGGCAGCGAAACGGGGCATCACGGCAAACAACGTAGCAGATGGCATGACGATTTTGATAAGACAAACAATCAATGGTCCACAACAGCTTTATACAGACAGCTATGGAAATCATGGTGGTTTCATGGAGGTTTTTGCCCAGCAGTGGGGATGACTCAAGCTTACTTAGCAACAGTACTTATTTTTTTATCTTATTCCAGAGCTTATCGTACTGGCGCTTTGCAAGCACGTGGGTGTAGCTCCGACCCTGTCATCTACCAATGTGACTTTTTCAATGTCATATATACTTTCTTAGTTAATCTAAGATACCTACCACTGACTAACGGTGAAGGAAACCATCGTAAGGAAACCTGGACTTAAAGTGTCTGAAATCGCCAATACGCTGTGAGCTAGCGTGATGATTAATGTTCGATCCTTTTCTGTACGAGAAGAGGCCTTTGCCCTGCAGTGGGACAGTTACAGGCTGGTTTATTAATATTTATTTAATATTACCTATGATAGTGGGACTATGTTGTATACACGGCTACTTATCAAGTTATACATTTCCAGTATAAGCACTGATAGCATAGTGGTATGACCGTCGACTGACAAGTCAGAGGTCTCGAGTTCGACCCCAAGGCGCGCACTTCTGACTTATCGTAAGTTATGTGCGTATAATCAATTAATTATCAGTTGCTAAAACGGTGAGGGAAAACATCGTGATAAAACCAGTACACCAAAGAGATTTTTCAATGGTGTGTAAAGCCATGTCAGAAGCCTACGGGCGGTTTAAACTCTGACACCAGGTTGTTCATCAACCATACGATAAGAGGAAGTATAAGCTGACATCTTGTTGTACGAATAGCCTATACAATGCTAGGTCAGTTTATACTGGTTTTTTATAGCTTGATGTTTAGCCGTGTATACTAGTCGCCGCACCGCACTGCACCGTTTCACTCGATTGAAATCGTATTCCAGTGGGCACGCGCATTCTGTTAACAGATAATAAAATGAAAAAATCATCTCGTTATATTTATTTATCTCCATTACAAATGAAGTGTGTTTCCGTCAGATAAATTATCAAACAAAACAATTCCGGTACTTTATGAAATAATATATCTTCTATGATTCATCCTTAAAAAAGTCTCTTTATGTATAGAATTAGGGTTCCGTGGATAGCTAGGAACTTCTGCTGTCAATTGTAGATCTTTGACAATCGTTATGGGTAGTCAGAAGCCCGAAAATGTGACAACCAGTCTTACCAAGGAGTATCGCGTAACCCAGTATCTGGGTTGTGGAAGTCTGATAAGCAGTCGCTCCATGTAAAAGATGGTATTCAGCTGCATCCGGTAAGACTGGAAGCCGACCCCAACATAGTTGGAAAAAGGCTAGGCAGATGGATAGCTAGGAACTTATAGTTTCGTCTTATCCGTCTGTCTGTCATAGTAACATTAGATGCTCCAAGATTTTTTTTATGACTGCCCCGCTGGTCTAGTGCTGAGTATGAGGTCCTGGGTTCAATCCCCGGGTTGGGCAAATTGTTATTAGGTTGTTCCATTAGGAGAATCTCAGTAGCAGCATAGGCAATCGGCTCGCTCCCATTATATGGGACTTATAAATACCCATAATTATATATTTTTTTTACGAAATTTCAAACTTTAATGTACGCATTATATATAAATGCTTTATATAAATGTTTATGTAAATATTTGTCAATCAAAATATTCGTTCTGTACAGGAATGGAACCTACAACATCTAGTGCTGAAGGTGAATTACTTAACCACTGTGCCAATCGTGCCGTCAAATATAAACAACAGTAATAATTTTATCTCTGCGGGAATTATTATTATTATAAACTTTATGCGTCAACCGTCATGCACTGCGCGCGCATCTGTCCATCTGTCGACGCAAGCGCAAATCTGTTATCGTCGTTAACCCAACAAAAGTAAGTTCCTAGTAATAACAATAGATGGCGCTAAACGGGTCAAATCTATGTATAGATTGGTTCTAAGTAACTGAGAAGAATCATAAACATAATTAATATTATAAATATGAAAGTAAGTTAGTTTGTTTGTTACCTTTACATGTCTAAAACACTGAACCTATCATCCTGAAATTTTGCATAATACATTGTCAGGTGTCAGCAAGGGTTTTAAGGTATAGCAAGTATAGAGCACCCATGTGCGGTCACTACACGACACTGGCAGAAATTGCTGAAGTCATCAGCAGATTGCTATAAAGAAGGGGAAAAAAAAGGTCACGAATAGCTTAGAGGCAGAACGACGGTAGTAGGTCACGGATTCTAATCCCGCTCATAATATTTTCTTTTCTACAAAAATCTCACGTCTTGTGTTTACATAATATGCATGAATCTATACAAATAAAAATAAATAACCAAAAATGTTTGTCCGCGCATCACTTTAAAATAATATCAATTTAAAATATTATGCATCTTTACCATCTTTCATTCATCTCAACTTTTTAAGTCTTAATCTACCATGTTTCCTTTTCCATCTGACTGTCAGAGCCCAGCGCGACAACCGTTTAATATTCTCTACAGATCCCATTCTTAAACGAGCGAGTTTATACATAAAAATTCTTTTAACGAACCAAGAAAGTAATTTCTTTAGAATTAACATTTTGATGTAAATAACATTTCACATACAGTCCGCAGCTTACAATGAAGGCAGTCGTGCTAAAACAAATGTTTTGCAAGATAAAGAAACATTTTTGTTTAGCATACATTGACATAATACTGACATTTAAAAAAATTCAATCGTTCTACATACCTATTATATTATTGATTTTTTATGCATTTTCTCCTTCTTCTTATCGTATGGTTGATGAACAACCTGGTGTCAGAGTTTAAACCGCCCGTAGGCCTCTGACATGGCTTTACACACCATTGAAAATCTCTCAGGTGTGCTGGTTTCATCACGATGTTTTCCTTCACGCACTTCATAATACGCTCATAACTTACGAAAAGTCAGAGATGCGCGCCTTGGGATCGAACTCGAGACCATTGACTTGTCAGTCGACGGTCATACCACTAGGCTATCAGTGCTTGCCTGAATTTGTTGCTTGAATTTGTTTAGCACAAATTGTATACAAAACCTAAATACTGACAAGAAACTCGCAAAAACAACTGAGTCGGAACTTGAACCCGTGATCCCTGGCGTGCCCTGCCATTGCTTTACCAACTAAGCTACCGAGTCCTGCCCACTTCAGTTGAAACTTGAAATTACTAATCTATTTCTTAACGCCTTAAAGGCGTGTGGTGACATCTACTGGAGTACTGCCGCACTGTCGGTCCCATGTTCACATAATTTAATAAGCAAAACAGGCACATAAACATATATATAAAACATACATAATTTATATTTTAACCATACGATAAAGTCCTCAATTTATCTGTCATTTTAAATAACAAGCCCTCAATAATATTTCTTCTTCATACCAATGTAACCTTTTTAAAAACATTGCCAATTTTGTTAGAGACTTTCAAGGACTCTACCTGGAATTTCAAGTCTCATTTCCAGTCCATTCATTTCTGAAATCGTCTTTCATTTATCTTTTCAACACGACTGAACAGAATATTTTTTATTTTAATCTAGTCATTAAATATCTTCTTTACTTTTTATTTTTGTTTACAGACAACAGACAGCTGTAAAATAAGGAAATAGAAATAGAATTATAAATTAATTATCACTCTCCGTGCCTCGGATAGCACGTTAAGTTGTTGGCCCTGGCTGTCAATTGTAGATCTTTGACAGTCGTTACGGGTAGTCAGAAGCCCGAAAGTCTGACAACCAGTCTTACCAAGGGGTATCATGTAACCCAGTAACTGGGTTGTGGAGGTCTGATAGGCAGTCGCTCCATGTAAAACACTAGTATTCAGCTGCATCCGGTAAGACTGGAAGCCGACCCCAACATAATTGGGAAAAAGCTAGGCAGATGGATAGCTAGGAACTTATAGTTTCGTCTTATCCGTCTGTCTGTCATAGTAACATTAGATGCTCCAAGATTTTTTTATGACTGCCCCGCTGGTCTAGTGCTGAGTATGAGGTCCTGGGTTCAATCCCCGGGTTGGGCAAATTGTTATTAGGTTGTTCCATTAGAAGAATCAGTAGCAGCATGGGCAATCGGCTCGCTCCCATTATATGGGACTTATAAATTCCCATAACTATATACAATATGTTAAGAAAACCCTGTCCGATCCGTGAAGGTATTAGTAGGTATCGGGATGTGATTCTATTTGTGTAATTTTTTTCACATAATAAGTAAAAAAAATTACCCCGAATAAAAATGATTAAAAAATTAAAAAATGAGGAAACTTACATGACAACACAGGCGGGCGACGGTCGGCGCACTCGTCAGTTTTCGGGTAGCGTAGCGAAGTCATATAGTGTTGTCAGTTTTTGGAATTTTGCCAAATTTTAAGTTAATTTGTGTAAAAATCACACATTAAAAAAAAAAATTACAACGTTATCCTTATCAATAATGTAAATTATTTATTAATATTTGGTTATATTATTGAAGTACCTATGTGCCCCTTTCGGGTCGGACAGGGTTTTCTTAACAAGCTGTATATTTTTTTTACGAAATTTCGAACTTTGTATTATCACATAATCTTGTTCTATCTTATTGTAACTTAATACGTGGAAGGCGCTGGTGCCTGTGATACAATGTTCGCATTAGTACAGGTACCAACGTGACCCCTCTTTCTGTTTTTGTTCCATATTTTTGTAAACTAAGATGTGTTATATTCCTGTAACTATTTCTGAAAAAATAAATTATTATTAAAATTATTATTATTATTAAAATATACGCATAATAGCTAGGCAGATGATGAGACAACCGACAGCTGCAAAATAAGGAAATAGTTTCAAATTGAAACAACTCCCGATACAATTTTTTTTTGTGAAGAAATCTTGTACAAGTTACCTCTCTGTAATGTAGGTAGGTACAAAAGAACAAAGCTATTAGGTTGGTTGGGGCGTTGTATAAGGTTGTGAATATTACAAGATGTCATCAATACAATTTAATTTTACCTTTTTTTTATAGACTCACGCCTGTATTCCCCAGAGGGGGTAGGCAGAGGTGTGCAGAACACCCACGTTCCGCCGGCTATGTTATAAGTCCCATGTAATAGGGGGCGAGCCTATTGCCATTAACCGAGCACAATCCAGACTCCGTACTGCTACTGAGAATTTTCTAATGGAATAACCGAATAACACTTTGCCCGACCCGGTGATCGAACCCAGGACCTCGTGCTCAGCAGTTGCGCTTGCTACCACTAGACCAACGAGGCATTAATCAATCAATCAATAAATCACAGTAATTTTACCTTCTTTTCTGAAAAGATATAACTGAAATCTATAAAAAACCAAACGATTTTTACAATCCCATGCAAACTTCTACAAAAAACTTTATCCTTAACTAGCGGCCCTGCCAACTTAACAGCTTTGCTGTGTGTATTAAATTATACATAAATAGTTACTCTTTAAATTGTACAAAACACCAGGTTGTTCATCAACCATACGATACGAAGAAAAATTTATTGCTCGCACAATATTATATTATATTTAATCCTATTTTGTAACAACACTAACTAACACGTATACGTAAGCAACTACGTGTTTATCATTTAAAAATCTTATAAGTCTCGTTTATGAGCTCCAAAATATACGGTAGTGGTCACCAATTCCGAAGCTCAGTCGGTTCGTAGAGTTCGTAGCGGCTGAACGCTACGCCGCCTACGCGCTACGGGCTACGCGAAAACTTTCGTGCCATAGTGAATGTTTTCAGAATTCAAATTAAGTTTTAAAGTTAAAAAAATAAAATAATTGAAGTGATTTTTTGTGGTATATTTTTGTTTGTTTTTAACTTTTTTTCTTCACGTTTCAACAACAGTTTTAGTAATTTGAAGTGGTGAATTAATTTTTTATCCCTTGATAATAAAATATAATTTTGAATTACTGATTAAATTACCCTTATTATTTCTACGCTAATAAATTTAAAATAGTTCTGAAAAGATTTTATCTGCTTTAGCAATTAACGTTTAATCTTCGTTTGAAAACAGTTTTCGAAGAACTGTGAGTTTATATCAAATACTATTTTTAACTTTAAACCCTCTTTTCTGAAATAAATAAGTGAACTGTCAAGTGCGTGAAATAAAAAAAAAACATACTGGCAAGTGCGTAGATTAAAAAAAAACAATGTGATTCAAGATTTACTGTGAGAGCATGGTAAGTAGATAAAATAAGTAATACACAACATACTTATAAACAACATAATTTTAAATTTTACGATAAGAATCCATCAAATTTTTTTTATGTTATAATTCATGTACTGGCTGTAAATATTTACCTACAGCAGCAATTAAAATTTAAAAAATATAAATGTGTTTTTAGTTTTACGCTTTAAGCCACAATTTGACACTTTAATTGTTATTAACTAATATGTTTTAAACCTTTACGTGAACTTTCGAGATCTGAAGTTTTATAATTATTAAAAAGGAATTTTCGATACAAACTTTCATCTCCTTTTTTACCTACTCGAGGGTACCTCGTCATTCATTTGTCAACCGAAAAACTGAATAGTTTTGTACATTTTTACTTCAGTACTGTTTTATAAGTAGGTATAAATGACTTTGGTGAAAAAAAAAGGGAATTATTAGAATAATTTGCCCTTTTTTTAAACAACTAACTCTATCTACTCTCGTTACATTATTGTAGTACCTACAGATTACTATCTGTAGTACTTACAGATTCTATTGTATTGTGATTCTATTGTAGTACCTTCAGATTACTATCTGTAGGTACTACAATAACGTAACGAGAGATATAAAAGTAGATTTGAAAATAATAATATTATAATTATAATATTTCTAAGTGTCTATATACACATTATTACGTGTCTATATACACATTATTTATTTTTATTGTGTTGTTACGTTTTGTTTTTTTTTTATAGAAATAAAATGTAAGTCCAAAATAATTAATAAGTGTTCATTAATTTTATTTCTTATAAGTGTATTATATAAGACCATTTTATCTATCTAATTTTAACGAGGTTTTCGCCATTAACCCTTTGAACGCCATGCCGGTCATTGGTGACCGGCAAACAATAAAAATTGCATTGTGTCTGCGGCGTGGCAGTCAAAGTATTAAATACAGTTATTTTACAGTTAATTTATATACCATAATATTAATTTTAGCACGTTTATGGCTACAGGGAGGTTCAACTGAGCCTTGCACAATTAAATTTTCATTATTCTGTTTTTTACGGCTTAAAACATTAAATATTAAAAGCGTCATTAAAAATAATACCGTACTTCGTAGTAAATAATCAGGGTCGCAAGGTCTATCCTCTTTAGTTTTACACTAAGCCTTTTTCGTGCCGTGTGGTTTCCGGCCTAAGAATAGAACCACCCCTACTCATCCCGCGGGTGTCGGTAAGTAGCGATAAAAGGAAAAATCTGGAGGATGGACTCTGCATCCTTGTGTAATAGCTATTGTGGTCAAAACTTAGATTTATAAATATAATATATGACTGCTTTTTCTCAGTAATATATTGTATACAACCAAAGGCAAATAGTCACATATTAATCTAAATGTTGACCACAATTTAATGATGATTATAGTTGTCGCAATTTTATGAACTTCTAAAAACAATCATATATTTTTGAAGCCTGAAAGAGCCAATATACTAATGAACTCGACAGTAGGTACATCTAAGAAAACGTTTGTTTGTTAAACGTAAAACACCAAGCAGTTTATTTTGATAACAGGGTATCAACACCCACGCTAATTATTCTGTCAAAAAGCCTTTTTGCGGAAAACAAAAAGGAATTTCTAATTGTAATTAAAACTGAGAAATGTCAGAGATCAAGAGTGACATCATACATTTTAATTATGCGTCGCTTTCCAAGTAATTCTGTGGAGTTAATTAAAATATCTATTCTTAATCATTATTTTCTATCTTTATCGTATGGTTATGTATCGTGTATCGTATGTAATGGTTGGTAGCAGCACTGATAGCCTAGTGGTATGACTGTTGACTGACAAGTCAGTGGTCTCGAGTTCGATCTAGGGGTACACCTCTGGCTTTGCGTTAGTTATGTGCGTATTATAAATTATTTATCAGCTGCTAAAACGTTGAGGGAAAACATTGTGACGAAATCAGCACACCTGAGAGATTTTTCAATAGTGTGTAAAGCCATGTCAAAGACCTACGGGCGGTTTAAACTCTGACACCAGGTTGTTCATCAACCACACGATAAGAAAAAAAGAAAGAATGATCATAATTATGGTCGATATCGTGTGGCATTTTTGTTTCCTCACGATGTTTTTCTTCACCGTTTTAGCAAGTGATAATTAGTTTGTAATACGCACATTAATTGGAAAAGTCAGAGGTACGTACCTGGGTTTTGAACCTACGACCTTTTACTTGGCAGTCAACTGTCATACAAATAGGCTATCACTGTTTCGACTTGCCTTTTATCTTGTCTTTAACCCGTAACAAATTTCATAAGTAGGCGGTAAACGTATTATTTCTTGGAAGCCGTAAAACCGACTTACGTCAGCATCACTCGATTTTATTACCTACAGCTTTGTATTAAGTGATAATCCACAGCGATGCGAAGGCTTTGTAATTAAAATCTTACGTCATAAGCCGTATTATGTAGCAACCCCCTGTTACGAGGATTCTAAGCAAAGATGATCCGTCTTTGCTTTGAGAACGCTGATATATATGAAGAGACTCGTCATGGTGTTTTTTTACATGTCGTGTTGGCGCACTGGTTACGGACCCTCTTTGCAAGCGCGTGAGTGTGGGTTCGAACCTGGCATGTACCAATGTGACTTTTTCAATGTCATATGTACTTTCTTAGTTTATTAATCTTGGCCTTCTTTGACATAGAATAGTTTAAAATGCTTTTAAAGAGCAAATTCTGTAAAGTGAGCGTACAGATCACGTTAATCCACTGACTTCACAGAGTTTGAAAACTTGTTCTTTATCTGCTACGATTATTACTCATGTTAAGTAATGATGAATATTATAAACTGTTCTAAATATCACAGTGTTGCAAATTATATATTTAGAAACATTATTGGCCGGCTAAGACACTACTGACTAACGGTGAAAGAAAACATCTTAAGGAAACCTGGACTTAATAGTCTGAAATGGCCAACACGCAGTGAGCTAGCGTGGTGATTAAAGCTCAATCTTTCTCTGTATGAGATCTGATCCTTTGCCTGCAGTGGGACAGTTATAGGCTGATTTATATTAAGGTCTCAAAGGGTTAGTAACGATAATTTACTTAAAGCTATGTTAGTATAAAGATTTATTTAATAAAATTATTTCTGAATTAATAAGAGTGCTATGTTGTGGCATATGAGCGTTGACTGAAAAGTCCAAGGTCTAAGGTTCGAATCCAAGGAACCTTTTATTGTATTATAAACTAAATATCACCTGTTTCGTGCCTCGGAAAGCACGTTAAGCCATTGGCCCCGGCTGAAGATTTTTGGCAGTCTTTAAAAGAATCTGTACCTTCGTAAAATCCTGACAACTATCTTTCTTTAGAATATTGTATCCCTTTGAGTTGCGGAGGTCAGATAGGCAGTCGCTTAATAGAAAACTGATATTCAGCAGCATCCAATTAGATTAGGAGTCGACTTCAATAAAGTTTATAGTAATTAGACTAGGAGGATGATGATGGTTTCTGAATGAATACGTCACTTATATTCTCGTATATTTTTAAATGGTTTTAATTAGTTTGACCTGTTTATTATTTGGTTCAAATTTAGTAATCGATATTTCATCCCCTTCCTGTTGACAGATTGATCTGATATTTGGTACACAGCTTTAGTTTGGTTGACAAAACAGTTTTATGTAAAAAAAAATTGTATTATACTATATCTATAAAGATTTAGTTCAAAATGTGAACAGGAAGTATCGATACTCTAGTCATTGCACTGCACTAGTGACAAGCCCGAGGTTTACATTAAAACTATAGCCTGTCACCCGCAGCTTGTCCATTGTAAATTATAATTTATGGCTCATAAATACACAAATATGCACATAAATTACAATACATTTCAAATGATTTCAATCACAACCTATAGCTATAGGGCTTGACTGGGTGTTAAAAATGTACCTACACCGTACCTACCTTTTTGGTTCACTTAGGCGTTACTAATATTATTATACCACAGAAACCATGGATTTTAGGTAATTTAGAACGGGTGCCGTCTGTTGGGACTGGTCAGCCCATTGCTGTTATAGTATCTAATTTTATCAAAAGTATATATGTATATTTAAGGCCTCTACCTATGTTTAGTCGACTCACATTGTTCTCACATAACACCTCAGAACAATGTATCCAAAAAAATATTGTAAGCCATTATTTAAAAGAGCAACCATGGAGTTTCTTGCCAGATTCTTCTCCATGAGGGGTAGGCTGCCCTTGGAACTGGCAATTAGAGTCACTCTTATAATAATATTAGAATTATGACTATTCATAAGTGCCTAAAATGGTCTACATGAATAAAAATATTTTGATTTTGATTTTGAGGGTAGCTTTGTACTGTAATCTTTTTTATTGTGACTGTAGATGAGTGGGCACAGGGTCCATACAAAATCCCCCATGGTTCTTTACAACTTGAATAAAGGATTTAAATAAAGTAATAAATAATATAAGTAAAATATATTATTTTTAGCCTTTGAGAAGCTTTAGTGTTATCAATTTTTAAAAATGCAGTCGAATAGCGATCTCTCATCATCTGCCTAGCTTTTTCCCAACTATGTTGGGGTCGGCTTCCAGTCTTCCCGGATGCAGCTGAATACCAGTGTTCTACATGGAGCGACTGCCTATCAGACCTCCACAACCCAGATACTGGGTTACACGATACCCCTTGGTAAGACTGGTTGTCAGACTTTCGGGCTTCTGACTACCCGTAACGACTGTCAAAGATCTACAATTGCCAGCCGGGGCCAACAGCTTAACGTGCCATCCGAAAGTCCAACGACTTGGTCGTTTCCATATCAGAATCATGTCGTCTCCGTATCGTGTAACAGTCTTCCATTTACATGAGGTAATTGAACCAAGGAGTGGCAGTATCGAAACGTGTTAACGTCATCTGTCGACTTATTGAGTTAACTATTGCAGCGGACAGGGAATGTTATTAACGTATATTCGATAGGTCTTGTCTTTCAGGAATGAGCAGAGATGGGAAAATTCGCATCTAATTTTGAGACATAGTTATCATGTTAACTATATTATTACTTAATATTGACGTGGTGGCGCATTGGTTACGGACCCGCTTTTGAAGCACGTGGGTGTGGGTTCGAACCTGGCATGCCAACGTGACTTTTTCTATGTCATTCATATTTTCTTTGATAATCTAAGACACTACTGACTAACGGTGAAGGAAAACATCGTAAGTAAACCTGGACTTTAATAGTCTGAAATCTCCAACTCGCAGTGAGCTAGCAGAAGAGGCCTTTGCCCTACATTGGCACAGTTTCAGGCTTTTTTTTATTTATTACCATATTTTGTATAGTTAAAGTAAATTATTATTTATATTATTAAAAAAAAAATTAAAATCTATAACATTGTTAAACGAGAACTACTGCCGACAAACTGTTATGCAGTTTGGCACACTTTGTTTGTAGTAACTTATAATCCCATCCGTATCAGTTGTTTTTTCAAATTTTCTTATTAGATAATTATATTTAATAAGCTATCATGTGCTATAACATGTAAAAAATTCACAAAAAAACATATAAGCCTTTAATTTAAATAAATAAATTTGAAAAAAAAAGATAAAAGTTGTTATTATATAACAAATTAATTTAGTCCTTGTTATTTGTGTTGTTATAAAAAGATTTTTTGTTTTTTTAGCCTACTGTGTCCCACTGCTGAGCAAAGATTATTAAATATAATAAAATATTTTTAAAGAGTGTGATTGAAACAAAAGCTCATGATTTCGTACCTTCTTTCGTTTTTTTAAGACTTTTTAAGATATGTAAACATATGTATGCATGAAACATACACGATTGCTGAAAGAGAAAAAAATTAAAGATATTTTTACTGAAAGTAATTTACCAAGACACACAGGGCCGGATTTAAAGCGCTGGCCGTAGGACCTATGGGGAATATAAAACCCCCTGTAAAGCACGAAAAATTAAACGAAAATGAATAAGAATTAAAAAGTAAAACAACGAAAGTCTATTAACGATAAAATTATCTCAATTAGTGTCTCAGTATACTAATGCATAATATTTTTTTTTGTGAGCAACAGAATGAAGTATTATAAACTTTGATGTATGAGTTCATACAGGTTGCAACTTCAAAAAAAAACTCAAAATTTTGGCGGAGGCCCTATAAAGACATCCGCCCCTGCAGACACAATATAAAATCCTCTTTATATAATGCATACGCGAAAATACACGGGCATTAACTTCGTACATTATTCCTAAGAAGTCTAAAAGGTTTTTGTTCAATAGCACTCTGTACCATTAGGTAAACCTGTCTCTTGATTCAATTGAGGCTTTTGAAGGATTTCCCACTTGTTTCAAATAAGATTGTAATTCCAAAAACGTTTGTCATTTAATCTTCATCTCACCCCTTTCAACGTTTGCCCCGATTTGAGCTTTCTTTTTTTTCAATTTACCTTTTGTGATTACTTCGTATAAATAAAATGTACAGCTCGGCAAAAATGAGTCTGTAGCTGGAACTAAAAATAAAAATCTTAAAAACTAAATTTGTAAGTACAAAAATAACATAAAAGTGATTCATTTGATTATATTTAATGACAAACAGTTCGTCATAGAAATATTTAAGTACCAAAATAATAACTTGTATTTTTGAATTGTAGTATAAGACTTTTTTTCGCCGAACTGTATTGTAAACTGCTTTAATATAATAAGCATTTAATTGTAGAGACCTATGCCCAGCAGTGGCCTGCTATAGATTGATGATGTTAAAGCATTTAATGCTTTGTAAAAATGTTACGATATTTACGAAAGTGTGTTCCTTGTGTAAGTTGGTTTGTCCTTCTTTCCCGCTACAAAGGAATGACCTGATTTTTTTACATAGAAATTGCTGAAGAGTAGGTACTCAACGTGGCAATACAGCCAGCGTTTGGGAACGTTACCTCCTTTATTAAATAAATAAACCTTGTATAAATAACTTCATATAAGGTCTTACATTATTAATTCTTTGAAAAATTAATATTATAAGAAGTAGTATTATTATATAGGTAGCTAAAATACGTTGTATCAGAAAAATAACATAAAATTATCTACTTTTTAAAAATAATACAAATATTTGTTGTTGCTTTTGTTACATAAAAAATAAATAACGAAATAAAAACGGGCACTAAATGATGGTTTTGTAACCACGTGGCTAGGCCTGTCTGTTTAAGATTGTAACTTTACGATTCTAACATGGCAAATCCCTTACAGTCCCTTACACAGAAGGATCGAGCATTAATCACCATGCTAGTTTACTGTGCGATGACGATTTAAGACTACTAAATCCATGTTTCCTCACGGGGTTTTCTTAACCGTTAGTGGTGTCTTAGATTAACTAAGAAAGTACATACGACTCAGCAAAAGTCATTTTCTTTCATGCCAGGTTCGAAACCACATCCACCTTCTAGCAAAGCGTGTCCGACTTATCCCTTAAAGTATTTTACATTGGTAAAGTAAGACCTTATATTCGTGAATGATTGTGTGTCAACATACTAAAATGTTACATAAAATTACTTAATTTTAAATTTGTTTTAATTAAATTACAACAACATGACAGTTTAATCTGGAAGTCCAACCTACTCCACGGTCCCAGTCAGCAGCCGCTTTTATAAATGTTAGAGCATTTAAAAGCAATGGATAGTGTACTTAAAGGCCGAGTACTTACTAGCGAGCTGTTGCAGTAACCGTTGCAGATAAAAAGAAAGAAAAAAATACTTTTGATTTTTTTTCTTGCTCAACACAAGAAACAATTTTACTAATAGAAAAAAAAACATTTTTCTTTTGCAACATACATAAATAATATTATAGAAATATATTATCATCATGATTGCGTATGGCATTCATCTTGCATGGATGAAATATCTATATCCAAGTTTCGCAGCCATTCAGCCAGCAGTTTGAGGACTTCCACCGGGAAATTGTGACTGCAGAGCATTTTACCAGACCCTTTCCCATGTGGTAAACGAATTGAAATACTTATTTGTACGAGACAAAACGTACCTTAGCTCAGCGTAATGCTACCCTATTTACATGGTGCATCGCTGATACAGTAAAAATTTCGGCAAAACCAACAATAGTCAGCTCATTGCGAACGCAACGCGTTTCCCTCGCAACTCGCAACGCGGCTTGCGAATCGTATTTACAGTATGTTACAGTAACGTGAAGTTGTGAACGGCTACGGTTGCACGCTATAGAGTACGCAGCTTTATTTATTCCTTAACAAGTTTGAACAGGCTGCTTACCTAATTTTAAAGGTTGTTGTTTCAAACAACAGTAGGTACCTGAAATAACAAAATCATGCTTTTATGAGTACGAATTTTCCCTCGTCGTAGGATAAAAGGTACCTTATAATGTTCTCCTGACCGAATTTCTGTCACAGCGGCTAATCAAAGGAGATTAGCCAACTACGTAGGAGTGCACAAGTACACTATTATAGTGCACAAGAGTGTTCGCAAACACACTCTCCATTTCCTTACTTTCATAATCCGAGGGGACGGCAATCCGATACGACCGGAGAGAGATCAGGTGCAGGGCCGACAGCTTTACGTGCTTTCCGCGGCACGGAGTAAGTGATAATTAATTTAAAATAGGCACATAACTTACAAAAAGTCAGTTAAATCTGGTTCAAGCGTTTAACTGAGTTCAGAACACAATTTACGTAGGGCTAAACTACGTTTTATTAAACTCTGTTTTACCCAGTCGCTATTCAAAACAAGGTCAAAATCGATTAACATTAATTCTGCTCTACAAAAATTTCGACTTTTGAACTTGTCACCTATCTCGGTTAAAGTTTAAATCTTTAATTATTACATATATCATAACTTCTAAAGGTAAACTACAAACTAACTTAAGCATCAAATGATATTATTGACTCTACAGTTTCACAAGGCCTTAAGCTGGCGCCTTGGGGACAGATTAACACAAACACATGGGGGGCAAAATGAAGTACAACTCAACTCGAGTTTGACCCCAATATTCCCAAAAGTAAGTAAGGTGTTATACACCCATGTTGTATCTGCGTTCTTCTTTTAGTCTATGACGAGGGAATTTACGGGCATTACAACAATAAGTCTGTACACGTGTAAGTTTTTCTCAAATAAGTCTCTTAAGTAATTAACTTACGATACGTTTGCTTATTAGTAGGTATCTAAGTAGTCATATAAGATAAATAATTTTTACGGTATCAAATTACAAGTGTAATGGAGGACTAAAGCTTATATAATATTCATGTAAAACGAACAACACATTTCTAAATTTTTGTTGAAAGATAAATCTATTACGAGCAAGATTTGAACCTGCGACATATCCTATTAATAATAAGTCGTAATCTTATTAATAATCATTCGTAATCCTACTAAAAATAATACGTAATCCCACTAATAGTAATTCGTAATTTTTACCCGACTATGAAGGGTTATGTTTTTACTTATAATAATTCGTAATCTTACTAATAATCATTCATAGTCCTATTAATAATAATTTGTAATCGTAATAATAATCGTTCGTAATCCTACTAATAAACACAATTTCCTAGAAAACACAATTTGCTACATCACTTAGAAAATATAGGTGCAACATAATACCTATTTAGTATAAACTTTTATACTATTATAGGCATGTTTCAATACATAATAGTAATCGTTTAACCAAGAACTTCTCCCATATTCGCCCGTAACATATTGTGAGGCTTTAAACGCTATTAAATGCACGATTATGTCCTCAACAGAGGCCACAAGTGAGCAGGCATTTGTATGATAAGTAAATCGTTTTTCTATAGCAATGGCGTCGTTTTCACGTGTTCTCGAATGGACGTATCCCTCATGTTTTTTTATTGAACATTCGATAAGGGGCTTGAAGAGAAAATATCGAAGTTAGACTGTGGTACTTTCTATACAAATAGTTTGCTGTTTCCGGAACCCTTATCATTTCGTCTATCCATATGTCGCAGCCATTAACCCCCGTTCAATTTTTGGAATATGCGATGGAAAATTTAAACAAAATTAAAGTAGTTCTACTTTAATTTTGTTAAAAGTAGTTCTATTTTAATTTTGTTTAAAGTAGTTCTACTTAATTTTGTTCAAAGTAGTTCTACTTAAATTTTTTTATTATTTTCCATGGCATAGTTCGAAAATTAAAGGGGGCTTAATGGCTGTGACATATGGTTGGAAAGATGGACAGGACGAAATATATATTTTTCACCTGTATCAAAACAAAATATTATATTTATGGAGTCGATGTTTTCGTAAGAAGAACAGTACATTTTATTAAAAGCGTGGTTACATCACAAACACTTCTCTCGTACAATTTCGTTTAAGTAAAAAAAAACATAAATAAAAAATAAGCACCCATTTTGTCTGCAACGCATTTTAAATACGCCTCTCTTGTTCATCTTCAAAGAGGACACAATACTTATTGTCGAATGAATTTAGTATTATCTAAAGACTTCTCAAAAGCTATTATGTTATATGATTGCTTATACGACCGAGTAAAAAATTGTGTTCAATTTTCTCATGTGAGTGACAAAGAATGTACCTACTTATATTTTTTTGCTTAAGCGAAATAATTTTCTCGGGGCTTTGCATTTTATCGAGCAATTTCTTTAAGAAAGACGCAAAACGTTTCGTGCCTTACGTTTTTAGTCAGGAAAAATATATATGACTTTCTGGTCCTTTTAAAAATGCTGTCAAGCGAATTTATGTAGAGATCTTTATTTTGACGTACAAGCATATTTTGAGAATGAGTCTTTTGAACAGTTGATTTTAGTAGTTCAAATATGAATTCTAGTTTTTTTTTCGAAAAGTTTTTTTTTACCGAGAGGGCTAGCTAAGTCAATCTTAGAAAATTTATATTGGAATGACGTTTAATAAACATGTTTTTTTGTTAATGTTGAGTTTGCATTAATTTAAAAATCATGTGCGCGCGCGTGGTTAATAAAACAATGATCACTTGCTGGAAACCTATGCGTAAGCTCATGGCATAAACTCTGACTCTGATTGTTTATCATAAGTTAAGGACTGATCCATACAACCTTTTTAGTTGATGGGTAGGAACTGTAACTTCGCTATGGTAATGTTCTTATACAGCAATAAAAATGGTTGTAAGGGAGACACAATGGGGATATCATCATCTGCCTAGCCTTTTCCCAACTATGTTGGGGTCGGCTTCCAGTCTTACCGGATGCAGCTGAATACCAGTGTTTTACATGGAGCGACTGCCTATCAAACCTCCACAACCCAGATACTGGGTTACACGATACCCCTTGGTAAGACTGGTTTTTAAGATTTTCGGGCTTCTGTAACGCTTGTCAAAGATCTACAATTGACAGCCGGGGTCAACAGCTTAACGTGCTATCCGAGGCACGGAGAGTGATAATTAATTTATAAAACGCACATAACTTACAAAAAGTCAGAGGTCTTGGGTTTGAACCCGAGACCTCTGACTTGCCAGTCAACGGTAACCACCACTAGGCTATTACTGCTCGGGGATAATTAAGAAAAAAATTCTGAGTTCTGAATCAAGCAAGTTGTTGCATTTTTTTCCTGCTTTTATTTGTCGAACGATCTCATATTGTTGTTCAACTAGCTACCTGCATAGATGTTCGTTTTAGTTTTACAATGACTTCAAGAAATCAAGGAAAAATTGTGGAAATACTTATTAATAATACCATTTACCTGTTTTGGCAATCTGTACAATCTACATTAGATATAGAGGTATTTATTGTTTGTAAGTATATATTAACATAAATAAAATACGTAGAGAGTGCGCCTGAGCACTATAATATCTTCTGAGTGCCACCGAAATCCCGTCAGATGAGTGGACATTTATACCAAGTAAATCAAAGTTTCATGCAAGATTTAGAGAAAGATTTTTTTTAACGATAAAATTGATGAACCTGTAATCTTCTAGGTAAATTCACCAGCCACTCTGTCTGTCTGTCTGAACTGTGTATCTGAGTACTTACATGAAAATTAAAAAAAATACCCGACACCTCATTTACTGTGAATAATGATGCTAAAAACATTTGTTCTACGACATTAACACAAAACAACGGATTAGCTAAAAAAAGGTGATTTTGTTTATTTAAAATGTGTAAAATTTACGTTGTACCCATTGTATATGCAAACTACAGAATATTTTCATATTTATTGTACTTATATAAAAAAAAGTTTCAAATATAAAAAAATCGTAATAATAAACTTCGTCATAAAAGTTTCGGGTTTCTAAGAGGTTTCGGATATTTTTCTAATCACCTTGTTTATTTATGTATGTATGCCTTACCAATTCACATCATAAATCAACTCACCCTTCAATAGAACTTCAATAGAGCTATTCAAACTAAATTTGGAATCTCAAGATATTAACCACCCCAACCCATCTGTTACCTATGCTTAATATTTGACAAAACACGAGGGTTAGTCCTAGATTACATTTGAATTGGTACAAGAGGCCCCGGGCAGCCGCATAAATTGGAGTCCAGTCAGCGTGAATACCGCAGGGTTAACCCACAAATCAACCAGTTTGGAAATAAGGCTCTTTGTCATTGAAATGTTGTTGTCTCCAATAATATACACATTTATATTACTGTATTTTCTTTAATTGATATGCTGTACTGATATTATGATATAATTAATATGACTGCCTTGTTGATCTAGTGGTAGCAAGCGCATCTGCTGAGCAAGAGTAAGATATTCTGCATAGTTGAGCTTTACCGTAGTGATTGAATTTGTTCAAGAGGATTTACTAGTTGTTCTAACGCCTTCTATAAAACTAGTTCTAAAATTTTCCTTAATGTTTATTGCCAGTAAGATTGTAGTGGGCGCGATGTATGAGAAATACTATTTTTGTAATGTTATGGTTAACAGGAAAAAGGAGATAATAATTAATATTCTAAATGAAGAAAATTTGCATGAGGAAAAGTTATCAACATTTTTGCAAGTTGCAGTCAAGTGCTATATAATTTAATAATAATATTTAAAAAAAATCACAGTTAATTACTTAATCCTAAAACTATACCTAACATACATCAAAAACGAATAACCACTGTCTCAACAGTAGTTAGTTTAAATATTAAAATATCAGATGCAATAATCACAGTCAAACTCAATATAATTGCCGATCTATTTTATAAGACTAAATAAGTTTTCAAGAGTATGTAGATGAATTTTTAACTTTGTAAGGTTACAATATATTATTTCATTATACAGGGTTATTTGTAAAACACCAGCATCCTTCAAAGGGGTCATTAAACTCATCATTATGAACAACTTTTACAATGGGACCAACCCTGATATCGCAAAAAAAAATCAGCTGTTCCATACATTTATGATCACATAACTCAACAAAATGTCCTCGTTGGTTGGCTGACACGAGGTCACTGGGTTCGATCTACGAGTCGGGCAAAGTGTTATTGGGTTTTTCCATTAGGAAATTCTCAGTAGCAGCACGGAGGTTCGTATACATTCAGATATTTGATCGTCATGAATGCTCGATCCTTCTCTGAATGTGAAGAGGCCTTTGCCCTGCAGTGGGGCAGTTACAGGCTGGTTAATAATTATTATACAACATTCAGAAATATTACTTCCTAATACTTAAAGCTTTATATTATATTCATTGCCATTCTATTCTTCCATTAGACCATCCATTCCACCAGTCCATTTTTACGCGGTAGATATTCCGTGCTCGGACCAACTGTGGACCTCCATGCTTTCTTTACTCCCTCGACCAAACGACCATGATAATCATGGAAAGAACCTATTGCCCAGCGATGGTCCTATAGTACAATAAAATAATACAACTTATTTATGGATAAATGTTTATTGATAAAATTTTAGTAACACTTTTTATTATAAATAATAAATTGTATTTTACTATTATACTCAGAGATAAAATATATATATAATAAACACAAAAACTCGCGGGTATTAACTATTAACCATTGGTATTAACTATTCGATATTTTGTAATCTAATACAGGTTATTATTAGCAAATTAAAAATATTCTAATAATTTCATAGCAAAAATTAAAATAGTAAATTATAAATTATATTAATTAAATTATATTATTTAATAAGAAACTCGCAAAAACAACTGACTTGGGCGGGACTTGAACCGGCAATCCCTGGCATGCCGTGCCATCGCTTTACCAACAAAGTTACCAACTAAGTTTCTTATTAAATAAAATCATTTAATAAGCCAAACATGTAAAAAACATAAATAAAATATATTATTAATTTAATTTTAAATAGATTTTTTGGGATTTACATGGTTGCAGATAAAGTTATACTTTACTTTAAAAAAAAAAATTTAAAGAGTAGCACTAATTTGCACTGATAATTTTATTATACATATAAAAAAAAGATTATCCACTACAAAAAAAAACCAAACACACTGTCGAAATATAAAACCAAGTAACAATAAAAGGCTTATGATTTAAAGCTATAGGTAATTATTATACAGGACTGTACTTACTTAACTATAGCTGCTTTAGATACTAATAAGAATATTTATGATCCTGAATAACAACTTGGAATTATTTCAATCCTACATTCATGTTGAAAATTCGTCTTTCTTTCGGATAACTCTTTTAATAGTAGATACACTTCTAAAAATAGGTTGTATTTTATCATTTATTGCTCTAACTTTAGTTAGTGAGACCACCAGGAAATCAGTACTCTAACTCTCTAAAGATGATGCAGTTGCAGTAACTAATAATTGTGTAGCGAATTATTAGTTACTGCATCAACACAACCAACATCTTTATTACCAATAACGACGGGTATCTCCACATATTTATTTGTACGATTGAAAGGAAATTTAGCAGTAATTCTCACCTTATATTCACGTTTTAAAATCTTTGCGTTCTGGATAGAATATAGTTCAGGTAACGTTGGTACTGCAGAGATTATTTGAGTCTCACTGTTCTTCTCGATACTTGACGATACCGTCATCGTTGACTTCAGCGGTTTCCTTGTCACACTCTTCCCCTTTCCATTAGATATGTAAGTGATATATTTAACAAGTTCTGTTCTTATTCCAGTTATAGATACATTAGTGTTATTATTTATGGTAAACGTCAAAATTATATCTTCTCCTGGAGATACAAATGTCTTCTGTATTACTCCATTTATATCCACGTGTTTATTCTTTGATATTATAAAGAGATCCTTTTTGATATCAAAACTGAATGGTTCTGGAGAACATGGCTTAAGATTGCCCGAAACTTTCAGTTCTTTCTCGAATTTTCTGGAATAGTTATAGCACCCCGCTACTTTAAATTCGACCTTAATCTTGTACTGTATGGTACATTTTTTGTTTTTGAATGATGATGGTATGTCTTTTGGGATGATGAACTCGAATGGGCATTCATAAGTTCCTTTTGCCTGTAACTCTCCAATTCCGTTGTCTGGTAGTAAGTCCAAGTTTATGGATGCGTAGAGGTTTTTAGCGCCGTAAGAATTAGACGAATCTTTATCCGATGTTGACCAGAAGCAGTGTCCTTTGCCAATGAACAAAAAATGAATCCTTTTGAACTTTGTTGGTTTGTTAATAGAATACTTTACCGTTCCCTTCACTAACTCGCCGGCCTGATATTTTTCACGAGATGGGTCATTCAGCAATAATTGACACTTCAGCCCCATTTTCACTAATTCTTGAGGAACACACTATGACGACTGTTCTTCATAATAGCTCTCAAGCAACTAATAAAATTAATGGCTAGATCTTGGAAAATTAAGTTTTCATATTACGTCACTACTATTCATTACATTGGTGCACTTGAGATTTCATTGCTGCAGTTTATAATGAAAACAGTACTAAACCATAATTTCTAGAGAGGCTTTATTTCAATAAATAGTAGATTTTTTGTTTTAGTTTAGAAGACATGACAAATTCCTTAAATGGTACCTTCGGACTTTGATTACCAACAACACATATAGACATAAACGAACAATGCGAAATTAGTTACTAATCGGAAAATACTCTTTCTAACAAGAATGGTATAGGTCATTAATCACTGTAAAAAATATAAAGGTTTTACCGTGATATCGTATCGTGATACCGTGAAATTTTGTTTAGGATTCTTTGAAATATTTTATGGTGTGATATCAAAAATTTCATTTTGACAATTATTTTTCTAAAAGTTACTGTTACTGTTAGCCCATATCATCTAACTGCTGGGCAAAGGCCTCTCCCTCTGATTGCCACGTCTTTCGTCTTTCTAAAAGTACGCAACTTTTTGTATTATGTCGACTAAACCTTTCGAAGTCCACAACTGGGCTTGGGCTTCTGCCAAATAAAATTTATTATCTAAATTTATTCAGCACGACTCAAGTATTTTGAACTTTTACTTAAACATAAAATGAAGTCAACAAAACAATTATTATTTATCATTAAGATATATCATTAAGTACCAATCAATGAAGTGTTTTGCACTTATAATTATTGTTAACCCTTAATTTGGCAGAGATTCGAATTACCTTATTTATTGAAAAAAGATATATATCTGAAATCCTAGTGTAATAATATATACAGAAAAAATAGAAAAAAAATTATTGCTTTTACAGGTTTTCAGGAAATCAATGTATCTCACAGTGAACACTGCTAAATTCGTAGAGACCAAAGTTATTTTTTCATGTTCATTGTGGTGAACACTGCCAAATTAGTGTTGTTTAAAAGGTAAAATAAAAAAAACAATAATTATCGTTTCTTTTAGTTATTTATTGAAAAAATGTTAAAAAACGATAATACTACTGCCTGTATATTACGTAGTTGTATTTTTATGGCAAAATTTGCATCGACCCGTCTTCGTTTGTGCTAGGATAATGTCTTGTATTATCGTAGCTTATTGGGCTAGCAGGCCTGGTTGATTTTAGGTTTACATCTTTACCTATCTATAGCTATGAGAAGGAATTTATGGAAGTCGCAAAAGATAAAACAAGGCTTGGAGAAGGTGGCAGTAGTTCATTGTCACTATTAGTATCGGATTTGTGACTAGTGTCAGAAAGTACGTGCCCGACAGGAACAAGTGCTGATATTCTATCCATGTGACCTTGTAATTTATGCTATAAACAGGCAGAAAACAATACATAAGCCAAATAAAAACCCACCACATGCAAGCATACTATTTACATGTATAAATACATAAAAATGATTTGCTGTTCGTTTGTCTCGCTAAAGCTCGAGAATAGCTGGACTGATTTGGCTTATTTTGATTTTGAAATATTTGTGGAATTTCCGGGGAGGTTTAAATGGTGAGAAACATTAATACATAATAAAAACGACTATTTAATTTTCCAATAAAATTGTAGGGTAGGGTAGGGGTAGAGGTAGAATAATGTAGGGTACGGTAGGTTAGGGCAGGGTAGAATAGGAGTAGGGTAGTGTAAGGCTAGAGGTATTGTAGGGTAGGGTACGGTAGGATAGCGTAGGGTTGGGTAGGGGTAGAGTAGGGTAGAGTAGGGGTAAAGTAGCGTGAGGTAGAATAGGCTAGAGGTAGGATAATCACGCGTACCAAGTCCCGTCGGGCAGCTAGTTTGTTAATAAACGTTATACCTAATTTGGCAAGGTTCATCATAATGCACATATGAAATTGAGAATACTTGTTCGAGTATTTGGCAATGTTTACTGTGATGAACAAACAAGTTTGCCGATAAAAAGAAGTAACTAAAAAGTCATAATAATGCGCAAAACACACACAAAAGCAAATTAGGAACATTGTTTAGTAAATTAAAAGAAAGAATAAGTTAGGATAGTTATGTAAAGCATGTAAAATATAATATTTACTTTTCGAAGAATTGTGCGCCCGCGTCGTGCCTATACCTCGTCTCGATAATGACAGGTAAATAGTGTTTCCAGTAGTAGCAATATTTTTTATAATATAGAATATACTTTAATCTTGCTTTACGTAAAATAAAATCGGATGAGAAGTAGAAAACTTTTGCTCAATATTTTTTTTATTTTAATGTTTATCACAGTGATCATTATCAAATTAAGGGTTAACACTAAAATATAAAATACATAAACATTTTTATAAGAAGGTATATATGCATACATACTAATGTATGTTTTATGTAAGAATCTCCTGAAAGGTGAGCTACCATTATTCCTAAATAGGACGCATGGATATGTGCATCCTCACATAATTATAGTTCTCAAGTTGATAAGCCAACAAATTTAATGTCTACGATTAGGTTTTCCTAAAGAGTAATGGAACAAATTGATAGACTGGGGTGAAAAATACAGAAATCCGTTCCATCACTAATATTATAACTGACGTCACTCAAAAAGTTGCTACGCTAAAATGGAACTAGGCTGGACATGTCTGCCACATGTTAGACAATGTCCTAAAATAACAATCCAATGGGTTTCTCTAAATAGCAGAGGATTCCGCGGCAAATTTAGACAGAAATGGTGGGATGAGTTGTATTTTTTTCGGAATGACTGGGCCTGCATTGTACTCGATCGAGGAAAGTGGAAAGAGAGTTGGAGCCCTTGCTTAGCAGTGGGATAATTTAGGGTTGTAATAATTATAATTATGCATAATAGGCACTCTTAAGTTCAAAAGTTTTGTAAAACGAAGAAAGACACGACCTACTGTCGTCCAGTAAGTAGCGCATTTCTACTTTATACTACTAGGTATTCTATAACTACGTACCTACACGACCTAATGTACGAAATGTATAAAATTAAAATATTGGAAATATCCATAACCTTACTAATATTATAAATGCGAAATTAAGTAAGTTTGTTTGTTACTTTTTTACGCCTAAACCACGCCTAAAAACGCCTAGTATTTGATAATATAATTATCATATAATTAAAGACTATTACAACGTGATATACATACAAATAATATTGTATTTGTACATTCAAATCTCTCTCTCACTCTAAAAAATAACTCAGTCCTACTTTTAGCTTAATGTCTAAGATACAAATTTGGTGAAAAAACATTCCATAACCACAGTCCTGACAAAATGAGCACCTTTAAAAATCACAAATATGTTACTTAAAATTTACGTTGAAATAATGTCACTTTTAAAATGTCTACTGTTTACTAGAGTGAGGTTGTGATGTAAAGTATTCCTTGTTTCTTTCCTCATTGCTATTAATATTCTGTTTTTTCTTGAGTTCATTTTTGTTTTGATCTTCATTCATGACTTGCCAATAAGAAGGTGGCTGGGCTTGTAACATTTCTTCTCTGAAATCAATTTTTGATCGAATCTTCACTGGTATTTCAAATGATGTGCTCTTGTAAGGAAAAGGTACCTTTGCAGTAATTTTGACTTTATATTCTCTTCGTAATACCTTAGATTGTAGTACAGAATATAAATCTGGTAACGTAGGCAAGGACAATAACACCGTTGAGTCACTTTCTTCTTTAGCTCCCGGAAACTCTTTTGAAGTTGCTTTTAGTACCTTTGTTTCATTTTCTACTCTATAATCAGACATATAAGTAACATACCTAATTAATTCAGTTTTAAATGCTGTTATAGGTACTTTTGAATCGTTTTTTATAAATAACTTAAGTTCAATATCATCTCCTGCTGTCACAACTGCCTTATCAATCACAGCTTTCAATTTTAAATTATTTTTATCAGATTGAAATGTAACGTATTTTTTTTCTGTTTCTACTATATGAGTAACTGGTTGTATATATTCATGAACCTTTATTTCTGCTTTGAACTTCTTTACAGATCCTATGACCTGAGGCTTGACGAGTTTAAAAAGAATTTTGTATTTTATTTGACACATCGCGTCCTTGTAAGATGAAGGGATTCCTTCTGGTAGTACAAAGCGGAATGGTTGTTCATAAACTCCAGCTTCAAGGAGTGTTGGTTCTTCTGAGGTTGCTTGTATTAAACTCATGTACTGATCCACATATTCCTCTGAACCGATATGCATAAATCCAATGTATGATTGAATGATACACAATCCTTTACCGACTAAAGACAATGTTACACTTGTAAACACTGTTGGTTTGTCAATCACATATTTTAGCGTTCCTTCTACAGAATATCCTGGTTTATAATGACCTCCGTTTCTATTATTAAATAATACTTGACACGTAACACCCATTTTTATAATAACACTCTTGTAAGGCAAACTACGGAATGATAAATACGCCACAATTTTTTGTGTGATTAGTATTTTCTATCTTATCATTGAGATTGTGTATCTCATATTTAGTTTCAGAGCGTTTACGTTGGTCTTAAAACCAGCAATATACACTAATGAGTCACGTATATATTTAAGTAGTAAAGCATATATATCAAAATTATTATAAATAGTATATTATATTATAACTGTGAGCATACTTTGACCAAAAATCCAAAGAAAAGAACATTTGGTATAAAACTGTTCAAAACGAGCTTCCTCGTGTCCATGGAAATAATAACAATAATCTTTATTTTCAAGTAACAATGACTCGAGAAGTGCTTTAAGTAATTATCGTTACTAACCCTTTGAGACCTTATTACTCGTGAAATAAATAGGTAAATAAATCAGCCTGTAACTGTCCCAATATAGGGCAAAGGCCTCTTCTCATACAGAGAAGGATTGAGCATTAATTACCACGCTAGCTCACTGCGTGTTGGCGATTTCTGACTATTAAGTCCAAGTTTCCTTACGATATTTTCCTTCACCGTTAGTCAATGGTGTCTTAGCCGGCCAATAATGTTCCTAAATATATCATTTGCAACACTGTGATATTTAGAACAGTTTATAATATTCATCATTACTAGATATGAGTACAGAATCATAGCAGGTAAAGAACAAGTTTTCAAACTCTGTGAAGTCAGTAGATTAATGTGACCAGCAGCCTGTGCGCTCTCTTTACAGAATTTGCTCTTTAAAAGCATTTTAAACTATTTTATGTCAAAGAAGGCCAAGAAAGTTAGAGTTAATGTGCATAATATTTCCTCCTCTATAATTTGATATAGGTATAGGTTGAATTTCTAGAAGCGTACCTAGAAAGTCCTCTAAATGCTGAAGATAACAAATGTTACTTAAAAAAAACATTCCTTTATTTTTAACAAAAAGCAAAACTGTATTTACAGATATCTGCCACATCCGGGAATCGAACCAACTAGTTCTCGCAATCAAATAAATTAAACACATTTATAAAAAAAATATTGATATTTATTTCCACAAGTTTTTGTTAACGAATATGTCGAAATATTGAATCGATATTGCCGAACTTATAAATTATAGCAATATTCTCACTTTTTCATACTTAAAAAGATTAGAGATAGTTTTAAGTGTTATTAGATGTGTGTTAATGTGTTTGTGTAGCATTCAATAACAGCGCTTTGTCTAAAATTTCATCTGCATCCGTTTGATCTTCAATCATATTTTGCCAACCAGAAGGTCGCTGATCTTCAATAATTTGTTTTTCAAAATCATAATTAGCTCCTATAGCCACCGGTATTTGAAATGAAACATTCCTGTGAGGAAAAGGAACTTTTGCAGTAATTTGAACTTTGTATTCTCTAGCAACTACACTGGAGTGCAGCACTGAATATAAATCTGGTAGCGTTGGAATTAGCAACGATAATGTCGTCTCACAATTTTTATTAACTCCCGGATACTCTTTTACTGTTTCTTTCAATACATTGTCATCATGCAATGTTTGATTACCCTTAAAATAATATGTATAAGTCATGCACTTGATTAATTCAGCTCTTATAGCTTTAATTGGTACTTTTGAATCGTTGTTAATTAACAATTTTAGTTCAATATCTTCACCAGCTATTACAGCCGCTTTTTCGATTGTAGCACTTAATTTTAAACATTTATTACTAGACGAACACATTGTGTAAACTTTATCCGTTTCCTTTAATTGAAATACTGGCGCAAATTCTTCAATAACTTTTATTTCTACTTTAAACTTCTTTGTTGATCCAGATTTGACGAATTTAAGAACAATGTTGTACTTGATTTCACTAGCATGGTTTTTAAAAGATGAAGGAATTCTATTTGGGATTATAAATCGAAAAGGTTTATCATAAACTCCAGGTTCAAGTGTAACTGAACTGTTTTCTTGTGTTTCTAATAAATCTATTTCTTGTTCCACATATTTCTCTGTACCAACCAACATAACTCCATTTGGAGGTGCCACTCTACTCATTCCTCTACCAATCAAGAGTAACTTAACACTTTTGAACTGTGTTCTCTTATCTATTACATATTTAATTGTTCCTTCTACAGAATCTACTGGCTTATAGTAGTCACTATTATTATTATTAAATAATACTTGACACAACACACTCATTTTAAAAGAATTACACAGTCACACCTTCTCAGTAAGGTATAAAATAAGTAATTAAGAATGTAATCGATTATTTATCATTGACTAGTTTTAGGGTACTGTCACAAAAAAATAAAGAAGACGATAATCACATTTTACCTTGATTTGTTTATAGCTCGTTTCCGATTTTGGAATAAAAAATACTTTAAAACGAATTTTTAGCGCGTTTATAAAAAAAAAACATCTAAAAATAATAGGCCACCATTATAAGGAACAGAAACTAATTGATATAATTATAAACATTATCAAATGATTCGTTAAAACTTTCTTCATTAAAGGAAAATATGATACCATATTCACACTATTTAGCTAAAATTTTGGTCAGAACCCTGACTTTATGAGTCTAAATCGTTAAAAATTGTTTTTATCTTATCATTGAAACTTGTATATCGATGATTCTATATTGGATGGATATTTTTAATACGCATCATTGGCATTACAAATAATTTAACAATCCAAAGGATTTTATCAGCTACGATGATTCTTTTATAATCACTACTCAGTAATACAAAGCATACCGATTACCAGATGAAGTGTCCTGAAATGCACTACATCATCTGCAGTACGTATTTTATGTAATACAAAACGTATAGGTACTGTTGTAACTAAATATAAATGATAAAATTAAAATGCTGCCTCTTTGGTCTAGTGGTAACAAGCGCGACTGCTGAGCACGAGGTCCTGGGTTCAATCCCCGGGTCGGGCAAAGTGTTATTAGGTATTTTCCATCAGGAAATTCTCAGTAGCAGCACGGAGTCTGGAATTGTGCCCGGTTAATGGCAATAGGTTCGCCCCCTATTACATGGGACTTATAACATAGCCGGTGGCAAAACGTGCGTGTACTGCACACCTCTGCCTACTCCCTCTGGGGAATACAGGCGTGAGTCTGAAAAAAAAGGCTCATTTTCATAGTTCGATACAGCTTGCATTAGGGGTGTGCGAGATTTTCTGTTGACGTATAGGTACGTATTTTTTTATTTTTTTATAAGATGGAGATATGGTATTAGATATCCTGCATATCGCCTGCACCGTATAGTGGTTCCCTCGCCCTGCATATTATAATGGCAACCCATGAACTTGATTATTAGGTATTCGTCGTCTGCCAACAAAAATCGGTAAATCTTCAAAGGCTTTTATTTCCTGAAGGGCTCTTACGTTAAATGTATTCACTTCCATCAGTTTAGTTTCAATACTTTTTACGGTAATATTCGTATCATTCAGAATTACATATTTAACTTCTATTTCCCCACCAATCGGAATGACGGAGTTTGTTATATTTGCTTTTATAGCTACAGTACTGACCTTATTAGTAAACAACTGCGTTAGTTTTTTGTCTATTCTATAAATGACTGGCTTCATTAAAAGCTTTGGTGTTATAGAAGATACAACATTGAATTCCTTTTGAAAACGTTTGGCAAAAGATAACCAACCAGGTATATCAAATTTAATGCGAACGTAATATTTTATACTACACTGCACATAGTAATTTGATATATATTTCTTGAATTCGTAAGAAGGTGGTAATAATTCAGGTAACGTAAAAGAAAATTTTAGTTCGTAGCAACCGGTTGGTATTGTGGATAGATCGCCTTCTTTTACTATATCATCGGTGTCAACATAGACTTCACGTTCAAAATAACTACGATTGTTTTTACTATTACGATCTATTATTCTTGTATCACATATTCCTTTCAAAGATGTGGTAATCTTTTCAAACACAGTTGGTTTATCTATAGAATATTTAATTGATCCAGAAACAATTTCTCCATTATGAAATACGTCGTCTGGTGATTTGCACAAATTAATTTCACATGAAATTCCCATTTTTGAATATCACTATGTAATCACATCTATGAATGAACTTATTTAAATAACTTTAATAAATCACACGTCGTACATAAGTTGGCACATTGGCTAACGTTCGCATGGAAAGGTGAACGATTTATCTCTGATAAAATTAATCCGCTTTTACGACCTTTATATTTTTGTTATCAAGAAGATTAGTCGTGATAACAACTGGTTTAAAAAGGAAATTTGAAAAAACGACTGACATGAATGGGATTCTAACCCACAAACTTCGGCGTACCGTGCCGACACTCTAACCGCTGAGCCACCGTATCCCATCAGAATCAGTCGAAATTTCAAATCTCTTTCTACGCCTAGGGCGTGTGGTACTTACTATCTATCGGAATACATAACGTATCCGACTGTGTTCCAAACTTTGCAGTTTTAGAAGGCACCGATGCGATATTTCCAATTTTATTAATATTATTGTGTTTTTTAGCTTATTAAATATAATTATTTAAGAATACCACCAGAATCAGTCGAAATTTCAAATATCTTTCTACGCCTAGGACGTGTGGTAATATCTATTTACGTAAAAAAATATCAAAAAATTACAGAGTGTTTAGTGATAGCCTACTGGTATAACCATTGACTGGCAAGTTAAAGGTCTTAGGTTCGAACTCAAGGCACTCTGACTTTTCGTAAATTATGTGCGTATTATAAATTAATTATCACCTGCGCCGTGCTTTGGAAACCATGTTAAGTTGTTGGCCGCAGCTGTAATGAAGATCTTTAACGGTCGTCAAAGAGAGAAGAATATAGTATACCTTTCGGTTGAGGTCAGAGAGCTCTATAGAAAACTGATATTCAGCTGCATCCAGTTAGGTAAGAAGCCGAACTCAACAAACTTTGGGAATAATAAGGCAAGGAGGATGATGATCACATAATTAAAGATACCTTCTATTTAGCTACAACTTTATCGATAGTATTAACAATAGTGAAGATAAGAATTAATTCTAATCTAATTATTACTAATTCTTATACTAACGCCATATTATTAAAATGAATATAATAAAAGCTTATATAATAAAAACTTGAATTGAGCAATAGTTGAGATCAAACAACGCACTGCTAGGTTTGAGGATCTTTGGCAGAAAAATTCAGTAAATAATTCTACTTGACAATAGAGATTTAAAAAAACCGCAATTATGTTTATAACCAATACTTATTATAATAAAACAAACATTTTAATGATAAAACATTACAATACATAATTATAGATCTTAGAAATTAGATATATCTTAGAAAAGCATGAAAATTATGTCTTTTTTGTTACAAGTATGCTTAAAGAAGGTCTCCATGATTTTGTGAACCCTGTTCAATATTGAAATAAAGTTATTATTAGATATGATCACCATGCTTTTCTGAGATTGAATTAGTATATCAGAACAATATAACTTTTGAATGTTGTGAAAATAAATATTCAAATAGTATGAATAAATGAAAGTAGGACAAACGTTATGAGTTTTCTGCCATTCCATCATCAACTGATTAATCATCACTCTCTTTTTCCTTTTTCTCTTCACCCATTACTTCCCAATACGAAGGAGGTGCATCACAAACCTCTTGACGCTGAATTGTTTCTCTTATTTGTACAGGTATATCAAACTTAACATTTCTATGTGGCATAGGTAATGTTGCTGTTATCCTCACTACGTAACCTCTTGACATGAATTTCGATTCGTCAAATGAAACTTTGACAGCAGGAACAATAATTTCTACAGGTAAGGATTGAGTGACTCCTGGTAAAATGCGACCTGTTTTTGAATCAGTGTCCGGTATATCTTCAAATGCCTTTACTTCTTCAACCCCTCTTACGTTAAACGTATTTACTTCCATCAGTTTAGTTTCAATACTTTTTACGGTAATATTCGTATTATTCAGAATTTCATATTGAACTTCTATTTTCTCACCAATAGAAATGACGGAATTTGTTATATTTGCTTTTATAGCTACAGTACCGCCTTTAGTAAATAACTGCGATAGTTTTTTGTGCATTCCATAAATGACTGGCTTCATTAAAAGATTTGGTGTTGTAGAAGATACAACATCGATAACCTTTCGAAAACGTTTGGCAAAAGAAAACCAACCGGGTACATCAAATTTAATGCGAATGTAATACTTTATACTACTGTCCACATGGTAATGTGATACAAATTTCTTGAATTTATATGAAGGTGGTAATACTTCAGGTAACTTAAAAGATAATTTTAGTTCATAAGATCCGGCTGGTACTGTGGATGTACCTTCTTTTACAATGTTATCAGTGTCAACATAGACTTCACGTTCAGAATAGCTAGGACTGTTTTTACTTCTATAATCTGATATAGTTACTTTACCTATTCCTTTCAATGAAGTGGTGATCTTTTCAATCTCAATTGGTTGATCTATTGAATATATAATTGATCCAGAAACAATATCTCCATTATAAAACACGCCGTCTGGTGGTTTGCACAAATTTATTTGACATGAAATTCCCATTTTTGAGTAAAGTTTTGCACTATGTAATCACGTTTAAGAATGCGCTTATTTGTATAACTTTGATTTGTAATACGTCGTTATTAGGATTATAAATTGCCTGACGTTCACACGGCAAGGTGATACAGTTATCTCTGATAAAGTTCGTTGGTATTTTATGATATTTATATTTTTGTTTAATCTTTTTGATAACAACTGGCTTAAAGTAGAAGTGAGGAGAGAGACCAAAAATAATATAAATACATATGGATGGACTGAGTGTGATAGAAAAGAATAAAAAAAGGGGACAGTTATTTGACCAGGCCTGGCAAAAGAAGACGACTAGTTTTAAGTACTATAATGGACTATAACGAAGGCCAGCTCATATAGGGAACTTCCCTCAGCGCGAGCGTACTGTTTTGTCGTAAGAAATTTACGATACTCCGTTAGGTCCGTAAGTTTAGGTTCTTGTTGATCGTCGCTCTCAAATACGAGAATAGCATCGCATAAGGCTGGATTTACATTTTCTATGACATAGCAAATTATGGTTATTGAAATTCATTAAATAGAATTCAATAAAATAAAGTATATAGATAGAGAACTTCTGTATAAATCATCAGTTTTATTATCGGCTGTTTAATGTGGAGAGCATCAATCATGGTGACACAAGGTCATCTGTTTTTATAAAATAATTTTAATTTCTTCTTTCATATTCTTTTGTTTATGTTGTATCGTCAATCATCATAAAAATGTAACCTATTATATTGCATTAAATTAGCATAATTATATAACACTATTTTTATCGATATACTGACTCAACCGCTTTGTTAATATAATATCTTATCTCTGCTTGAAATATCGATATACCACTTTATCATTATCTGAATCATTCGGAAATGTAAGGGCCGTTACACATGAGACCGCTGTGGTAGAGGCACCGCAGTGTATTTAGTCACCTAAATCAAGTCAAGCGCTCTCCGATGAAAAACGATGCTGCAGGGACGTAGTTTCGAAATTGGAATAAGAAACCTGTGAAAATGTAGGCAACTTAGCAGTGCGTGGCAGTGAGTCCTAGGGCCCGCAATCAATTTTGTATAAGCTGGCAATCACAATAAAAAAAGTTTATAGGTCTAAATGAGGTATAAAAAAAATATGATTAATTTTTTAAACTTTATAATTTTAAAACAAGTCACCACACACACACACGGATAGTTAGCAATAAATGTCAATATTATTATTATAATTAACAATAAATTACAAAAATAACGAACATTAAAAACTCACGCAATTCATAGTAAATTATAAGATATTATTTTCGTGTTTTGATGGATTATTTCTAGAATTCCCAACTAGTTTTTTTTTTCAAATGCGGAATTCGTTTCAAAGGCGTCCTCACACAGTGCAAACGTCACGTCGCAGGCCTTACTATGAACGATAATTAAAGTAATATCTTATAATTTTATATATTATACTAATAAAATATTAATAGCTTCACTTTAAAAACATTTAGTAATTTATGAAAGAAGGTATCATACGAAAACAGTATAGAAACCGTAATAGAGTCCAGTATATTTATTATTAATTTTTTGTTCCGTAAATAATATTATGTTACCTACTCGTAATTTGTCATCACAATTTTTCAATTGTATTAGAAAATTAAGACTTTTCTCCCTTTTCCCCCATTTCATTTGCCTCATCATCACTGTTTTCTTCCTTTTTCTCTTCACCCATCGCTTCCCAATATGAAGGAGGTGGATCACTAACCTCTTGATGCCGGATTATATCTCCGATTTGTACAGGGATATCCAGTATAACATTTCTATGAGGCATAGGTAATGCTGCGGTTATCCTCACTATGTAATCTCTTGAAACAATTTTAGAATGATCGAATGAGGCTTTGTCAGATGGCACATGAATTTCTATTGGCATGACTCGAGTGTCACCTGATTTAATACAACCTGTTTTTGTATCAGTATCAACAATATCTTCAAAGGCTTTCACTTCTTTGTGCCCTGAAGCCTTAAACGTGTACACTTCCATAAGTTTAGTTTCAGTACTTTTTATTACAATATTAGTATCGTTTTCAACTTCATATTGGAGTGCTATTTTCCCACCAGAAGGAATTACGGAGTTGGTAATATTTGCCTTTATTATTACGGTACTTATTTTGGTAGTGAAAATCTGTGTTAATTTTCTTCTTTCACCATAAATAACAGGTTCCATCAATAGTTTTGGTGTTATAGAAGATACTACAATAATTTCTTTCCGGAAATGTTTAGCAAAAGAAAACCAGCCTGGTTTTTCAAATTTAATACGAACGTAATATTTAATCCTGCAGTCAACTTTGTATCTTGGGATAGTTTTATCTAATTCAAATGTCGGTGGTAAAGATTCGGGTAATCTAAAACAGAATTTACATTCGTAGGACCCAATCGGTACTGTTGATTTACCTTCTTTTATGACCTCGTCAGTATCGATGTAGACTTCGTTTTTTGTATAGCTGCGCCTTTTATTATTATTACTGGTTCTCTCTCTAATTCTTAAATTCCCAATTCCTTTCAAAGAGGTGGTGATCTTCTCGAATTCGGTTGGTTCATCTATTGCATATTTGATCATACCAGAAACAATTTCTCCAGAATGAAACACGCCATCCGGTGGTTTGCACAGATTTATTTGACAAAATATTCCCATGATAATGCTCTTCACAAATAATTTTAGGATTGGTTTCTGGTTATATTGTTTATTTTCAACTGCGCACTACAATTTTTGAGAAGGACGCAAGCGATTGGTATAATATTATCTACTGATAATAAAAATCACTGATATTTCACAGCATTTACTTTATCTATCCCAAATGATAACATTAAATGTTTCTAAAAATGAATTTAAGCCAAAATCTGTTTTAGAAATTCTTTGTAATATTTGACAGAAACTAAACTGGGTCTAAAGAATAAGGACAATTTACATTAAAAATGTATAAGTAATGTAACTAATGTGTTATAAATGAAAACGCAAGAAATACATTTATCTTACTGACATATAATTTGTTATGATGACTCGAACCATTATTGTTTGGATACACACACGGAACAGAATTCACATGAAGTTTATTCTTCTTGTTTATAGAGGTGTTCAACTCTAAACTTACTTTAAATTCTGTTTAAAATCAATTTAATCATAGATAAAATTGGTAACTATGATATTGGTAAAATCAAGCTATCGAGTGTAACAGAATTTTACAAAAAATACAGAATAAAATATATCGAAATAAGATTCTTAATAATGTCAATGTATCCGAACAGAATCTTCTGTCTCACTATTGCTGATATTGAGGAAAAGAGTAAACGTTGTACAATGAATGATCTAAAGGATCTAAGATTAAAAGCGAATGATCGTTCGAGTTGTGGTCACGATAGAGTTGATGATAATATGACCTTGGCAATTAGGTTAATTTATAGGTATAATTCTAATAGAAAAACCTTGGATATACATTTTGTTTTGCTCTTGACAGACAAACAGGTTTGATTAGAGCTTTATTTTAAAGTAAGAAAAAGGGAAAGAAAATGATTCACTTTCTGTATATTTTGTTATCTCGGGTTCGGTTTCTGCACAATACAAATAATTGAAATCAGCAGATATTATTTTTCATCAGTTAGTAATATGCATTATGTATTAACAAGTCACTTTACCCACAATTTAGGGGGTATAGATAGTATCGGGTGCTAAGTTTAAAAAAAATCTTCCCCTTTATGTTTGAAAATAGAAATAAAAGAAACTCTAGGAGTTTTATTCATCATCACCATTGGCCACAGTATCTTGACAGATAATTGTTTGCAGCGCCTGTAGGGTTTTTAATTTTAGTTTCAGGTGTAATCACATCTCTTTTTATGACTAAATAAGCCATTTTGCCATGGCAATTAGTTTAGTGCGTTTTTTAAAATCTTTTGTTTTAAATTTTCAATTGCATCAGGATAACGATTATCTGACAAAGCGGCTGATGACTTTAACCAACGGGTCCCAGATTCATCGTGCTCTATTCCTGTACCTATTGAATAATTGAATTATCTTAACTAAAAAGTTCCAAACAAGGACCTCACATTTAGCATTATTTATAAGCATTCAACCAAATAAGTAATGTGAATACTTGATCAATATAACGTGTAGGAAACGAAAATATAAAATGGGTTCGCCTTGAACCTTTAGAAGAAGGCATACGTAAGATTCCTTTCTGTCCTCTCTGAAAATAGATAACACAATAAATTGGAATGTATTTTATCATTATCATTCTTTTACTTTCCAAATGGTTGTCTGGAACAAATTGCTATTAACGATAAGACTGCCAATTGTACATTGTTGACTAAATTGTAACACTGTTTATTGTTTCTTTAGTGTGCAATAAAGTATTTATAGCACTGATAGCCTAGTGGTATGACCGTCGACTGCCAAGTCAGAGGTCTCAAGTTCGATCCCAAAGCGCCCACCTCTGACTTTTCGTAAATTATGTGCGTATTATAAATTAATTATTAGTTGGTAAAACGGTGAGAGAAAACATCGTGATGAAACCAGCACACCTGAGAGATTTTTCAATAGTGTGTAAAGCCATGTCAGAGGCCTATGGGCGGTCTAAACTCTGACACCAGGTTGTTCATCAATCATATGATAAGAAGAAGAATAAAGTATAACCTATCTATCTATCTATGTTTTTTACATGTTTAATTTTGAGCCGTGATAGCCTAGTGGTGGTGACCGTTGTCTGACAAGTCAGTGGTATCGGGTTCGAACCCAAAGTGCGCACCTCTGACTTTTCGTAAGTTAATAATCACTTACTCCATGCCTTGGATAACACGTAAAGCCGTTGACCCTACGCCTGATCTCTCTCCGGTCTTGTCGGATTGCCGTCCCATCGGACTATGAGAGTGAAGGAATAGAGAGTGCACCTGTATTTGCGCACTCACCTGTGCACTATAATATATCCTGCGTAATTGGCTAATCGCCGTTGAGATTGGCTGCTGTGACCGAAATTCGGTCAGGAGGACATTTTAATGTTGAATAAAGTAAATACAATGTTGCACAGCTAGATTTTACAGAGTCATTAGCAGGGTAGTATTCCATAAGTACTAATCAAGAAGTATTTAGGTATTTCCTCCACTCATGATCTATATGATAATTATTAATAAATTCTATGATGATGATTCATCACCACTTAAAATCATAAGGACTCAAGGAAATCACTTCATGTAAAGTAGATAATTACTTAACATAATTGCAATAATCACTCCAGTATTTCCCCGACATGTAAGGCGCAAAGGCCGATCGGCCACGAAGGTTGTAATTTATAATTATTTTCCTAATTTTCGACTTAGACGTCACAATTGAAGACACAATTCCCAAAAACTATGCTACTATAGCAAACTAATGTAATTCGGTGACACTCTTAATTTAGTAGCATTAACTTTTTTACTACCTGAGTTCCACTTACATACAGATCCCTACTAAGATTTAAAGTACTTGTTCTTGTTCGAAAATGATCAAGTCTATTAGAGATGATCTCTGATGGCCAAAGGAAAGGTTAAATTATCAGTATAAGCCAATTTCTGAAAATAACCAAATAGCTTTTACCCACGGCTTTGCTCACGTTAATTTAGAATTAAAAATTCGAACATGATTCGAAAGACATGTGACGCCATCTATTATCATAAGAATGTTATTGCTGTTTTCCCCGGGAACAATACTTTTTTTCGGGAAGAAAGGTACCTACCGCATGTCCGTTTCTGTACACCTGACAACGTAAATATCTATGCAAAATTTCGGAATGATCGGTTGAGTGGTTTACACACTTAAAATTGCAATAACTTTTAAACTATAGGTACCTACATGATATTTATATTTTCAAAATAAAAAGGATTTGACTGCCTCATTAGTCTAGCGGTAGCAAGCGCGTCCTGGGTTCGATCCCCGGGTCGGTTAATGGCAATAGGCTCGCCCCCAATTACATGGGACTTATGTTATAACATAGCCATATTTTTTTTATATCAAAACTTAAAAGAAATTTTATGAAATTGGCTATAAAACTTTTTTTATTTTAAAACTCTAACTTCTATATAATAATTTAATAAGAAATTTGAAATTTGGTTTTTCAAATTTCTTATTAAATTATTATAGGTATGTAATAAGCTAACATGTAAAAAATTCACAAAAAATCTAACTTCTATAGTTTAGAAAGCTTTGCAATTTTAAACGTAGGTATAGTGCTAAGTTTTGAAGGCCAGTGTATATACGAGTACCTACGCTAATTTGGAAGGTATGTATCTATGAGCCACAGTAGCACGAAAATAAAGAGTTTTATTATTAGCTATACTTCGGCTTTTAGTTCTAATTGTAATAGATAGACAAAACCACGGGCATGAACTAGTCGGTTATGACTCAACTACTCATCAACATAATATCTTATCTACGCTATTTGAATATCATCAGCATTCTATCTTATCATAACTTCAGTGAATCATTCTGAAACGTGTTTTCATGCCCTTATATCATCATAATTATCAGCTTATCGCCGTCCATTGCTAAACGTAGGCTTTTCCCAAAGAGCGTCAATCATCCTGGTCTAAGAAAGTCCGTATCCGCTGCCAGCCACCTTCTTTAAATAGCCAGGCCATCGTGCCGCAGGGCATCTTACACTACGTTTGCCTAAACGTGGTCTACACTCTAACACAACGCAAGCTTAAAGAATTAAATACACGACCTATTTAAAATTAAATTATACAAATGGTTAAATAAGTGTAATTTCTATAGTCTAAAGGATTTTTTCTGGATACTAAACCTTAAAATTTTTGCGTGTTATGTATTATTCTAGCGTAACATGAATGATCAGGAACACTTTTTAATTATTTTTAACACCTGTATACCATGTTTTATGCAAATAAATGATTTATTTAATAATATACTGGCTGAACTCAAAGAAGATTTTTGGGTAATGCGATAAACTAATCTGCAATGAAGGCCTGGCTTAGTAATTAGCAAATGTATCAAATATTAAAACTGTTGTTAAGTAATAGTAAATTTTTATTTGTATAAGAAAACCTCATAACGTTTTTAAAGAATGATAATAATAGATGGTGCCACGTGTTTTTCGAATTATGATTGAATTTTAAATTCTACTAATGTAGACGCGTCCGATATAGCAGGCTAAAGTTAATACTATATAATTATAATATGGAACCAATGGAGTCCAGTTAGTTCACCACTGAACTTGCTTTAGCCTGAGGCTAGACTAAGTTTAAAACTAAGCGTAAGTTGTCTTCTAACCTAAGCTAATTTGTCGTCTGTCGATGTGCCAAATTTTAAGGCGTGATAATATTTATCATCATCTTTACATTTATAATATGATTATGATTATTAATGTATGATTATTATAATAGGATTATATGAATCACACAAAAATATTTATCTAATCAAACACCAGAATTAGCGCGGTAAGCTATTGTCATTATTTATGCTACAAATAATGATTAAGAATGATTAAATGGAAAAATTAAATAAAACTTTAAAACAGTAACATTAAAATTTATTAAAATAATATTTCAAAAAGCAATTTGTATCATTATTTATTATTAAAAAATACATTCATTTGAAACAAGATATCTATAATGTAAAAATCTGAAAAATCAATAAACAATAATGATTTTTTAATGATAAACATTAACATTAAAAAAAAAAAATACAAAATAATTTATTCAAGCTTTCACAGAGTTACAATATAAGTTTAGTGTTTGGAGCCTCCTTTTAAGCAAATTAATGCTTGTGTTAGGAGACTCCGCTCTTCCATTACATGGCATTGTTATGCAGTGAAAGTTAAACAACAGGTAAGTTTTACACAATTGATTAAATAAATCTTAATAAAAGAAATAAAAATACCTATTAAGATTAATAAATGTAAGTATGTGCTGAGTGTGAAAATCATTTACATATCTTTAAAGCTCTTAATTAATCATTTTAATAGACAAAACAGAACAAACATTTAATCATTCAAACATTTCAATCATTTAAACACTTCATCTTCAATGTCTACAACATTATCTACTCCCATTTTTATTTTACTATTGCCATCACCCACCCTCATATCCTGCCAACAAGAAACTGGTTCCACGTCTGCCAACGCTTCATCTTTGGAATCACATTTCTCTTCAATAACCACTAGTATTTTAAATGTCGTGTTGAAGTATGGAAAAGGAAACTTAGCAGTGACCTTCAGTTTAAAATCTTTCCGAAATATCTTGCAATTATGTACAGAGAATAAATCCGGTGGCGTAGGCAATAGTAACGACATTCCCATTCCAAAGTTTTCCTTGATAATTGGATAATTTCGAACAGTATCTTGTAAAGATTTAACTTTACGCAATTTCGTGTTACCATTTGATAAATATGTAGTGTACATAACCAGTTCAGTTATGACAGCAGTAATTGGAACTTTTGAAAGGTTACGAAATATCATATTGAGTCGAATACTTTCTCCTGCTGACACATACGTTTTCTCAATAGCCGCTTGTACGTTCAAACATATTCTACGAGAGTTAAGTATTGTGCACTCTACGTTCTTTGTCAATAAAGAACCATTTTCTCTTTTTTGAACATCACCAATTACTTTGATTTCAGTATTAAACTTCTTAGATACTCGTACATAATTCTTCGACTCATTAAATTCTAGAACAATATTGTATTTAATAAAACATATATCGTCTATGTAAGTAGAAGGAATTTTATCAGGAAGTTCAAAACTAAATAATTCTTCATATTCACCAGCTTCTAAGGTGACCATTTCGTAATCTTCAGCTTTAAGCAAAACGATGGACTGATAAATCTTTTTATCAGTACCAATGTACGTCACTCCGGGGTAGAAAATGAGTTTTTTAAATTGACATTGTACGTTACCGATCAAAGAGAGGGTTACGCTTTGGATTTCTGTTAGTTTGTCTATCACTAATTTTATTTTTCCTTCCACTGTATCTCCTGACTTATAATAACTTCTAATTCTATTATTTAATAAAATCTGACACTTCACACCCATTTTGAATAATAATCTTTAAGAAAAATATGCATAAGTACTCTTCGTTGTAGTAATTGCAAGTATAATGAGGTTATTGTGTTATAAATAGTTTGTTTATCTAATCTTTGATTGCTTTGTTGAATCTAGTTTAGTCATCATAGTTGCATAAAATCAATTTAATGACTTTGCTGACAGATATTACATCCAGAGAGTGTTATTATACATGTTTACCCTTAAACCTAGGTTAGTAAATGTAAAAGAAAGAAAATGCTGGTCTGTATCTTGCCCAAAGACTAAGTATTGCCATCCAGCGAAGCAACGCAGCCAGCATTTTGGGAACGTTGCCTACAGATAGCGGTCTTTTAGATTAAGTTTATCTTTTTAATTAGTTTATATATATAGATAGTTTAATTCTAGGTGTATATATAGTTAGTTATTATAATTTAAATGTTAAACTTGTTTGAGTTTACATTTTGAACCAATAAAGCTTTTAATAATAAAGAAAGAAGGATAATGAATAATAATTATGTATATACCAATACAAACTGTGGTGTAACCCCACGCCTACTTAAATCAAGAGTTTGTAGCAAAAGCTATATTTAAATAAAATAAATATAAGTACCCAGCTCAAGGGTTTAATGATCGATTTTTTCTTTGTACAAATTTTGATACATTCAAGTTTTAAAAAGTAAAATATTATTATATTTTTTCGAATCGAAATTTGAATTGAGTTTTTTCAAAGTATTTTTTTCTTTTAACAAAAAAAACATCTACTCACGTAGATAGAAACATAATCATAACATGACATCACCACAGCAGCACGAAACATTTACGACACAATTCTGCCAGTACCTTAGCGTTCCCGTCGTAAAAATAATGCGCTTCTGAATTTTTTTAGATACACGCCGTGCAAGGAATACTCTATGATGAATATGTAAGACAATGTAACATCTTCCTGGCTCGTAATGTAGTTGTATCATAAAAACTTATGTTTTATGCTACACTGAGTGTATTTTTTTGGGATCCGTATACTATAAGGAGAAACGAAATCCATGTAATTACTTTAAACCTACCTCTTTTTTTGTCGGGGGTTTTAAAAGGTTTTTGGTTAAGAGTATCTTACTACCTTTTTTGTGGCCCGGGGGAGTCAAAAATGCCTACCGCTTAGAATGTGAAAACATCTCTCCCCTTCGTGTTCCACGCACTGTATCGGATGGGGACGGGTTTCAACCGCGTTTCGCAGCCCCGTCTACTGCCTGCCTGTAAAAATTTGCACTGGGGGGGGCAATGTCCTGGCGTCCAGGTTCCTGGACATAGCCCCAACGCTTTATGGCCTTCGCCCCTACATTAGGCAAAGTGGGTGGCGGTATCTAAACACCCTGATCGGCTGACCAGCATACCACACTAGGATTTTTCTTGTGTACTTATCGTTGCAATCCTGTATTATTGAATTTGAACTTGTTCTAAGCCATTTAATCTCCTAAACTATCCTAAACATTTTCCATATACGTTATTTGGTATCTGATGTGGACAATTGGTCATCAGAGAAAAATACTGTTCCACTCAAAACTTTTTGACTAAAATATTTTTTAATTATTATAATATTGCATTGTCGTAATAAATGACCAGCGAGTAAGTTAAAACTTTAATTTTTACTCTAATTAAACAGTGCTCAACATTTCACACTTTACTTTCAAACAGTTCATCATTCAACGAAAAACCAGCTGTATTATTCAGGTGTAAGGTTTAAAATCGATTGCAAGGCTGATTTTCTAATAAAATAGGCCACGGCTTAAGTCCACTTGTGATATAAGAGGCTGCTAACACGAAGTAAGGGTGAAGGACGTACTTTGTAAATGTAAGTCATGGGTTTCTGACGAGCAAGCGAGTTGTCAAGAACTCCTCGAGATCCATTGATAGGCGCCGTTTTAAGACGATATTATATTTTTCTTAATAAACAGTTTTCAAATGAGGCGCGAATTAAAAGTGTCTTAGAAATATTTGAGGTGTACTTGAAATGTTGGTTGCTTAAGCACTTTTTTTTATTAATAATGATTAGAATAGGATCTTAGTAGCGAAACATGAGACAGCACTTTCATGAAATAGAAATGACAATAAATTTATAATAATGATGTTACAGCGGCCAATCTCAACGGAGCTAAGCCAAAAACGAGATATAGTACACAACTGTATGCACAAATACAGGAGTACTCTCTTCTCTCACTCTCATAGTCCGATGGGAAGGCTGGACGACCGGAGAGAGACCAGGCGCAGCGCAGGGCCAACGGCTTTACGTGCTTTCCGAGGCATGGAGCAAGTGATAATTAATTTATAATACGCACATAACTTACGAAAAGTCAGAAGAGCGCGCCTCCTGAGAGCTCTGACTTGCCAGTCAACGGTCTCACTCATCACGACTCAATCATTTTAATAGTAAAGTAAGAAAAAAAAGAAAATTTATAAAAAAAACTAAAATTGTAAATTTTGTAAATAAAACTATTATAGTTCTACTTTTAGGTCAACCACGATTTATTGGATAAGAAACAAATTCGCCTTTATACCAAACGATAAAATTATCAAACTGCTAAAGTCAGTCACGTCTGCACTAAATTTATTTCACAAAATCGTTCGATGTTCGAATGCAAAAAAAAAATATATTTAAAAAGGTCTTGGCTTAGTGAAAAATACACAACACTGACAGAAGTGACAGAAGACTGATGACGCAATTGTGACGCGGGTAGGGTTGGCACTCGCGAATTTTCTACTGAAGTTTTTGCGTAGTCCCAAAGCTTTTACTGCACTTTAGCTTAAAAATACAAGTGCACATTTTAAAAGGGCTTATGTTCGGTTTTGCGAAAAGTTTAACTACACCAATATATTTTCCGAACAATATTTTATTTCACCAATCACTAATAAAAAATAATTAAAAAATTTGATTTCTGATGATTTTCATAAGTCAAGTTGAGAGAGATTCTACGCGTGTTGGTGGAAACATGTTTTGCTATCTGTTGTAGGAATTTATCAAGCCAGCTCAGTTTAACGGCATTATAATAATATGGTAGCTAAGGTCTACGGCTCAGTTTGCCTTCCAAATCATGAAAATGCTCAAAATTCTTTCAAAAACTTCTCTCTATCATAATAGGAAAGATCATGACAACCACCTCGGTGGTACCACAGTGCCACGATTAATATTAACCAAAAAAAAACTTACACACAACATAATATTGCGATGTGAAATCAAAAAACAATATCCAAAACTTTGTGAGAGGTCACGCAATAAACTTGTAATTTGTTTCGTTCGACAACCCTGTACGTGAGATGCCGAAAATCGAACGCAGCTGATAAAACAAAGTACATATTTGGAACCAAATAATGTGTTCAGATATTTTTGGAGAGACAATGAGTTCCATTAATGGTGAACATCATGACATTTCTCTTTTATAGAGTGTATATCAAGTATTTAGCTACATTTATGTTTAGAAGTAATTAAATGTCTTTAATACGCTCAACTCAAAGCAAATTTCTGATATATATATAGGTACCTCACCATGTACCTTTTATTAAATAAATAATAAATAAATCTAGTTTATGGAATAATGGAGAAAACTTAATGGGTTATTTATTAATGTCGTGGGAACAAACCTGGGTTTCGAATTTTGACTTAGCAGTACAACGGTCATACCAAAAGTTTACCACTGCTCGCGCTTTATAACGCTATATTTCACGCTTTATAAACACACTTGACACTATGTAATGTCCCAATGTTATTTGTTATATAAGCTTATTAAGCTTATGCTTATTAAGCAGCGCAAAAATACATCAATAATACAAAAATAAATCGTTGAGCGTCCACGCTCAATTTTAATTGATAAAAATAAATTAAATAAATTGGTTGAAAAAAAAAATATTTTTAATTGATGTATGTATTTTTTACGACAAATGTATTTTTTTACGGCAAAGCAAAGCAAAAATCTTTTTAAACGAGTATTCCTAAAAAAAAGTTAAAAAGACGAGCCAAAATTACTTTTCTGCATCCGTCCGATGCTTTTACTTTCCCCACTTACAAATAATTGCTTACTTTTACCCCAACTAGACCGACTAATGATGTGATCGCCATTATAAGTCCACAATAGCACATCAAAAAGACAGGAAAGTACTTTGATGTACCTATTAGGGTCCGCGCACATCTGACGAAACAGAGAGCATTTATTGATATTTTAAATTTTACAAGCGTTGAAATAGTGGTGCTGATTCTCTTCCACACACTCTAAACTAATTTAGACTAACTATAATCCTTGTTTTCGTCTGCCGCGTGGTTTGCTGCCTAAGAATAGAATTACCCCTATTCGTCTCAAGGGTGGGGTAAGAAGCGACAAAGAGAAAGATCCGGAGGATGGGCAGCAGCATCCTTCTGTGAACAGCAATCATCTGCCACTGCGCTCGCTAACCCGCTGGCCCAGCGTGTTATGCATCAAACATTTTCTGATGTTAGTAAATACTAGCTTCCCGGCGCAATTTCGTGCGCGTGATTATCCTACTTCAACGCCTATTCTACACTATCTTAGCCTACCCTACTGTACCTCTACCCTACTGTGCCTCTATCCTACACTACCCTACTTTACCCCTACCTTACTCTGCCCCTACCCTACTCTACCCCTACCTTACTTCACCCCTACTCTACTCTACCCCTACCCGACTCTATCTTTGCCCTACTCTACCCCTACCCTACTCTATCTTTGCCCTACTCTACCCCTACCCTACCTTACCCTACCTCTTTTACTCACCTTTTAAACCTTCTATTAACTTTCACACATATTTCAAAACCTTATCCAAATCGGTCAAATCGTTCTCGAGTTTTAGCGAAACTAACGAACAGCAACTCATTTTTATATATTGTATAGATTTTTTTCTGTTAAAAATGGCTCGAAACGGTTCGTAAGATTTGGAGAAACCTTCACGAGTAGTTCTAATTTCCTTCCCACTTTCTTTCACTTTTGATGACTAACAGGGAGCGGATCAAAGGTTCGGTGCTTACTTTTATCCTTTGTGTAAGTATTGTGTGTGAAAATGGCGGTTAAGGATTTCTGGTTTCTTAGAAGGTTTTAGAGGGTCAGTACTTAACAATACAAAATAATTGCCTGCAAAATAAGGCTTTAGAATGTCGTAAGTGGAGTGTTGTCTATGGTTGTAGATTAGAAGTATTTTTTTTAAATTGATAGCAAAATAAGTGCTCGTCAATTATAGCTCTAGAACAAAAAAATCGATTCACAAACAGAAGTACTACTACTAAACTTTTTTGAAGTCGGTTAAAAAAATATATTTTTAACCGACTTCAAAAAAGTTTTGATGATTGTAAAAGATTGTATGTTTTTGTAGTACGTTTACCTATATTTTATATTTCTCAATTTTTTTTTTTTTTTTGTAAAATTTTTTACATGTGAGCACATGATAGCGTATTAAATATAATTATTTAATTATATATATATATATATATATATATAATTATAATTTGGTATTTGCCTATTTGTATTTAACATAATAAAAAAAACATAACACACTCACGCCTGTATTCCCCAGAGGGGGTAGGTAGAGGTGTATGAAGTACACCCACGTTTCACCGGCTATGTTATTAGTCCCATGAAATAGGAGGCGAGCCTATTGTCATAATTCCAGACTTCGTGCTGCTACTGAGAATTTCCTAATGGAAAAACGGAATAACACTTTGCCCCGATGATCGCACCCAGGACCTCATGCTCAGCAGTCGCGCTTGCTACCACTAGTAGACCAACGAGGCAGTCAAGTTACATTTTATTATTAGGTATATAATATAATCTATACTTATAAAATGGTAACGTGACTGACTGACAGACAACGCACAGCCTAAACCGGTAAACTTAGGGACTTGAAATTTTGAGACAATATTCTTTAAGTACCGTAGGGATGCACTAAGGAATGATTTTTTGAAATTCCCCCCCTAAGTAGGTAAAAAAGGGGGAAACAGTTTGTATGTAAATCCGTCATTCTTAACGTTAAATGTACGAAACTTGGTATTCAGCTTTTCGGTTGATAAATAAAAGGACGAGCATTGTTTTTTTTTTTAAATCTACCCTTGAGTGGATAAAAAAGGGGGAGAAAGTTTGTATGGAAGATTCGTTATTTTTTAAGTTACAGATGTAAAAATGAGTTTCAAGCTTATGCGCCAAAAATAAGAAAGACGTGTATAAAAAAAATTTGATTTTTTTTCCCCTAAGGAGATATAAAAGGGGACTAAAGTTTGTAGTTATGAAAATCCGTCATTAAACTTGATAATTAGCTTTTCGGTTAACGAATAACACGTGTTTTAGCTTTTTGATAATAATAATAAATTCGGTATTAGTAAGAGACATCAAAGTGGCATAACTATGCACGTAGGTATATCTCGATATTTCAATTACTTTGGGGAGAAAATATACGATAAAAGTTTGAATGAAGTTCTGTCATTTTTTAAATTGAAGCCATGAAAATTAGTAGTTATACACGAGAACTGCTGGTATTTGATTTATTGGATTAGTCTCCGCCTATAATAGAAGAATCGAAGAAAAAGAATATGGAATTATACCCCTTGGTAGTATGGTAGGGTATGGGTAGGGTAGGTTAGGGTAGAGGTAGAGTAAGGTAGGGTAGAGGGGTAGGGTAGGGGTAGAGTAGAGTAGGGTAGAGGTAGAGTAGAGTAGGGTAGGAATAGAGGGGTAGGGTAGGGGTAGTGTAGAATAAGGTAGGGTAGGGTAGGGGTAGCGTAGGGTAGGGGTAGAGTAGGGTAGGGTAGGGGTAGCGTAGGGTAGGGTAAGGGTAAAGTAGGGGTAGAGAATGGTAGGGTAGGGTAGAGTAGCGTAGGGTAGTGTAGGGTAGGGTAGAAAAAGCATAGAGGTAAAATAATCACGCGTACAAAGTCGCGCGGGGCAGCTAGTATTTATATATTCTCGTTTAATTTACAACGTCACAATCACAACGTATTAATAATATATTATAACGTTATAATCCCCAAAAGCGGGGCTTTTATTAAAACGTGCAAAAGGGAGACAGGATATTGAAATTTTGGCACATCTGGCACAGAGTTCAGGATAGGCATAAAAAATAATAATATCAGTATTTTCTAAGTAAAATAATAAAAAAGAATAATGTTTATTTTGGACTTGAACAAGTTAATAATAGATTCTAGTACTGTAATAAAATGTGTGTACTTAGATGTCGGTACGTCTCAAGTACAAATATAACTGTACCATCAAATATCCACTTGCGTTTTAATCCTAACTATCCTAACATCTTAAAGTAACTATATAATAATTATACAACTCTGTCCGTCTGTAACGTTTCTACGTCTGATTCGCTGAACTGATTTTGATGAAATTTGATATAGAAATGGAGATGGACTACTGAAGTTCCAAATTTTCCCGCTCGTAACGATTTTTTTCTTTATACAAAATATTGAACTTTAGTGTTCGCTTTACGCATAAATCTAATCTAATATATAAAATTTTCGTGTCACAGTTTTCGTTGCCATACTCCTCCGAAACGGCTTGACCGATTTTGATGATTTTTTTTGTGCTTATCCGGTATCTATGAGAATCGGCCAACATCTATTTTTCATCCCCTTAAATGTTAGGGGTAGTCCACCCCTAAATTACGGAAATTATTTATATGGCAAAAAGGTTCAAAAGGTGAGAAAAAGGGGTAGAGTAGGGTAGGGTAGGGGTAGAGTAGGGTAGGGTAGCGGTATTGTAGGGGTAGTGTAGGGTAGGGGTAGTGTAGGGTAGGGTAGGGGTAGTGTAGGGTAGGGTAGGGGTAGAGTAGGGTAGGGTAGCGGTATTGTAGGGTAGGGTAGGGGTAGTGTAGGGTAGGGTAGGGGTAGTGTAGGGTAGGGTAGGAGTAGTGTAGGGTAGGACTGTAGGGTAGGGTAGGGGTAGATTAGGAAATTTTTTAAATTACTGCCCAACGAAGTGGGCACGGGTTAGCTAGTAGTTTATAAAAATGATATCTGATCTGGATAAAAGTATTACCTACATATCTATTTATAGACTGGATTGTCCTACTATCTCTGTTATTTAACTATCTTAACTAACTGTCTAACTAAAGCCCCATAGATATCTTCTGATATATTTTTAAAAGCCGTACAGTAGTATATTTTTGAAAGCACGTTTTGATTGTAACAATATCGCACGTTTACCCGACCCTTAGAAATCTTGAAATATATTTTACAGCCTTTTTTGACTATTCTAATTCTGGCTTTAAACATTACCCACAGGAAAATAAATAATCTATTATTTTCCAAAATACCTTACTTTAATTTATTCTCAGCAGCTTTTCACAACAATTCCGCCATTCACAAAAACCTAATAAAGGCCCACCAAAATTGTACAAAATAAGCTCCAGGTTTTATTTAAATAAAATATTTTCTTCATAATTAAATATTACCCGGATTTAAGCACCGGATGTCCCGGGAACCTTATCCCGGGACTAGCTATGACGTCTCAAATGAATTATTTAATTAGAAATCTGGACGTCAAAAGGTGTTGATGCTCCTTTTTATTTGTTTGTTGTTATTTAAGAGAAAAAAAGTGGAGAAAAATACTGCTGTTAAGATGCTACTCTTTTTTTTTATACTGAAATATATTATGCGGTATGTCCGTTGACTGGCAGGTTGAAAGGTCTCGGGTTCCAATCCAAACACCCAATGTATGCACCTCAGATTTTTCGTAAGTTATGTGTGTTATAAATATTAAATTTAATATCACTTGCTCCGCGCCTCTACAATTACGTAAATCCCTGATGGATTTACGTGATTGTAGTGCTAATCATGACTTCCGACAGATCACTAGACAGTGATCTGTGACACTATGAGACCATAGGACTACCAGAATGAGGAAATAGAGAGTGCATCTGTATTTGCGCACACACTTGTGCACTATTTTTATTTTTATTATTTGCATCGGGCAACAGGCCCATAGAAAATAATATACACACATATAAAAATAAAAATATCCATAATATTTTTATAATATCCCCTGCGTAACTGCATCTTTCCACTGGGCTACCACGACTGCACGATTCTCTTTTCTTTATCAAGAGTCATAATATAACATACCATATTGGGAATAAGCGTATGGATTCCTACCCAAATTGTCTCCCTCTTAAATACATCTAGATTTTGCGAAATAAAGGTATTATCTACTAAACCAAATTACGTGTTGGTCCGACCGAATTCCAGGGTAGGCCTAGCGAGCTGTCACCCTGATTTATAGCGACCTTTAAACCTAAGTTATGACTGCGAGGTGTCATAGTATACAAATAAATGTTTCGTATTTAAGACCAAAAAATATATGATGTGATGTCGGAAAAAAATTTACATTCGAAAGTTAAAATACTATGGAATCGGGGTCATTTCTGGAATGGCTGTATAGATATCTACTTATATTATATTTTATTTACTTTTGCTTCGCCTGAGTGAAGGTAGCATCAGAATAAAAAATATCATTTATGTTAATCCAGAGCACGGTCTATCTGTGTGACAAGTTTAATTCAAATCCATTAAATGGTTCACACGTGCTCGAAAAACAAACATGCGAATATCTTTATAAACTTTTATATTTATTTATTATTAGCACCTATATCTAGCCATCATAATATAAAACAACGCAATTTGTTTAAAATTAATAATGAGGCAGAATTTTTAAAATGTACAGCTTTTAAACATAATATCTAGTAATAATTATAAAGATAAATAATATCCCTGTATCTAAATCCGTGTCTGCCTTTTAGCGTGGTCGTGGTATTCTCATTTACGCTATATAACATCGCAAGACGGTATGCCAGCTACCTGACCTTACATTGTGGCAAAGAGCTTACCCTTAAGTAACAGTTAAGTGTCTTTTAATGGAAAGGAAATGCTTTTATATGCAGCGTTGTACGTGTATACTGTACCTTAACCTTTTTCGGAGAATTAGAAAAAGTGAGGTGTTTTGTGTTTACGTTTTCGTAATAGCGTACAGGAAAAACAACGCTACAATACCATTATGTAGCGTAACGTCTTTCTGGTAACTAGAGTCACACAGCTAAAATAAAAAAATATCGTATTATATATTATTATATAATATATTAAGATAATAACTTTAGTGAGTCATATTTATATATTACGGCTTTACTCAAGGATTTATTTAGTGAGGTCCGCGTCACCGCGTATACTCTCGCTCTTAAAAATGGACTCCGTTTGAGTTCGAAACTAGTCGGGCATTCCCCAAAATAAATACGTGAGTAAAGCCGTTTAATATTTAATAATATATCTTTGTATTTTATCACTATAAATTTTTAAAAATATTATCTATTCAAAAACAATAAACCCGACTGCTAACTAAAAAGATAGAGATAAGTTGGTTAAAAAAACGATACCTACTTCTTTACTAAAAGAATATTTATTCCAAATTCGATATTCTTCAAAATGAAAACGCTTAGGAACAAGGAAAATATAAATTGCCTATTTCATGAAATCTGAATGAAATTAACAATTGGGTCGTTTCGATTCTCCGCCATGTTGATCAGGTTTTCTATTTATAAAAACGGTATTAAATCGCAGGCGGTAAGTTTCGGTATTTGTATTTTATAACTTGCTTCTGTCCGCAACTTCGTCCGCGTGGATTTCGGTACTTATTACAATACTGCTCATTCCCCATAATTATTAATAGAGATAATTTGTACTCTAAAACTTGACTAGGTATTTAACAAATATTTTTGCCGAATTTCAACTAAATCTGTCCAGTAGTTTTCGAACCAATCTCTGACAGACACACAGACTAAAAAAGTTTCTAAGAATTATTATATTCGGCTTCAGTATCGTTCACTGAACATGAAGCGCTTACTTTCATACCTACCATATTCTTTTTTAATTCATTCGTAAAACGAGTTAACAAGTAAAATATTCAGTTGATTAAAATGTATGAGCGTAGTGCACAATTTAAAACTTTGAAAATTTGAACAGCTTCATAGACCACTATCTCCAAAATGATTCTTTTTACAAGCTTTTAACTTGCCATGATCAGTTGATTTATTCATGAACAAAAACACAAACATAAAACTATTAAAATACAATTAAAACTAAAACTAAAAACTAATACTAAAACTAACACTAAAACTAAAAGTAAAATAAAAAGAGAAAAACTTAATCTAAAAGACCGCTTCCAGTGGGCAATGTCCCCAAAACGCTGGCTGCATTGCCACGTTGAATGGCAATGCTAAGCCTTTGAGCTAGGTATAGGCCAGCGTTTTGATCCCGAGTAGCTTCGACCAGGCGCCCCGATAGTTCTTTAAACATTTTTCGGGCTCCCGGCCCCCACGACCCCAGCGTCTCGACCCCAAAAGGCTCAAATAAGTAGCCGCTATCCAGGGTACTATATTTGCGCCTTTTGAGGGCCTCGGCTGATTCCGCCGCTGCGCCTGCCCTACATTGGGTTCCAGGAAGATGAGACGGCGCCAACCTGTCAACGCAGGTGGCGTCCCATACCAAGGGCCGTCCCATCCTCCACGGAATCAATGTCATTCCATCGGGTCTCTTACCATCGTCCCGCGACAAACCACATGGCTCTAAAATTGCTGCGCAGTGGGCGGTGGTAAGAGCCCGACGTAAAATATCATTAATGCAGGCATGGCGGGGAATTCTTCCTGCGCTCTTCTGGCAGGAAAGGCCGTGGTGACCGAGCCGGTCGACAGCGGCACCGCACTGGCAGCGGTGCGGGGCACAACACGGTGCACCCAAGCGAAGGGACGCGGCGATGCGGAAGCTGGAAGAGTCCATCACCGTGCCCGTGTTTGGCGAAGGAAGGGCCTGGAGCCACAAACCAGACTCCCATTCAGCAACGGCTAGGAGCCGGGCACGATCTGCAGAGCTTGAGCACGTTTGAAAGAGATACTTCCGCGCTTGCTCGCAGATCGGCCCATCCCACAGCCGCTGCGATGAAAGGTGTTTTGGTAAGTCTGTATTTGGGCAGGCTGCTCTCCACGCATTCCTGGCCTCGTCCAAAAAAGCAATATCCGAAATAGTTAAAGATGAGGCCTCTAGTATTTTTTGAATTAAATTTTGTGTGCTGTGGATCGAAGACAGGAAGGCAGGGAGAGCCACCCCGGATATCGACCGTATGCCTAGCCCTCCCAAACGCACTGGGAGTGAAGCCTGAATCCAAGCCTGCTCTTCTAAATTTAGATTCAAAATTGACGCCAAAGTGTTTTTAACGATGTTGTCTAAACTCTGAAGCAAATTGGAGTGCTTCCAAAGTTGACAACATCGTACTACGTAAGTAAATTTAGGAACAAATAAACAAAACCGAATGATAGTGAAAGCCATGTGTAAATTAATTTTGGTTAAACGGTCCGAACATTGTAAGAAATTTTGGATTTTTTCCTCAAAAAAAAGGGGGAATGATTCATCTAAGATAGGGGAGCCTAACAAACGAAGAGAACATTTGTCAGTAATTTTGATATTTGGTGCCAAAGAATTAAATTTTTGTATTGCCAAATTTTTTGCTGGGAAATCGTCAGCAATATAAAGCTCACATTTACTAAAATTTAGTTCCAGACCAATTGAATGAAATTCGTCTATTAATAGGCGAAGATCATTCAATACAGTCTGAATGTCACCACCCAAAGTCCCGTCATCCAAGTACCAAACGTTAAGTTTGGATTTCAGTCGTTTGATGACGGGATGGATGGCGAGTCCAAATATGGCCGGGCCAAGCGGGTCACCTTGTTGGCAACCGACAGATGATAAAATTTCATTGCCATGGTATGTTAATTTGGAGGGCGAACTGTAACATTGCCAAAGAAAATGATAAAGATTGGGAATGTTCTCTTTAACCTGCGTTAGCAGGGCTCCCCTATCCACAGAAATGAAAGCGTTCTTAACATCCACTTTCAGCAGCACATCTCCACAATTTTGATCTAAAAATGTTCTTGTAGAATGGACGGCGGCCTCACAGCCACCTCGCGAGCCAAAACCCAACTGGACAGGCTGAAAAGTAGCCGCCAATTGCGGAGCTACCTTTTTGCAGCAAATTTTGGCCGCGAGGCGCCGATATGACATACCAACAGCAATTGGCCTAATGCCACCGTCCTTTTTTTTTAAAGCACAAAGATTGGCACCATATAAAATTGCAGTAACGTTACCGTTGACGCAACCTGACAGCATGAGATTGACCAAAGCCGTCAGGTCCTTCAAGAGGGCCTCACCGGTTTCACCACACCCGCCGCACAACAGATCCTTTAGGTGCTGCGGGGTCAGGCCATCTAAACCACCGGCGGATCCGCTCTGGAAGGACGCGACGGCCTCGGACACATCTGAAGTGGTGGCTTCAACAGCAACATCACCGCCTGTCAATGGTGCCTCAGGTAGTTGAAGATCTGCTGCTGCAAGTGGATGTTTCTCTTTCAAAGCCGTGATAGTATCAGTCGTAGCAGGCGCAATTGTATCGTTAGAAAAAAGGATTCGAGCAGATGTATGCCATGTATGTTTGTTCGGGTGGAATCTTGCAAGCTGAATTAAAACCACTTCCTCTTATCCTACGGAGTTGAATTTTTGCATGTTAGTTCAGTTCCGATGATAATGTATTTTTAAGGTAAGCATGACCTAAATGGACAGGATTAGATCCAGATAAAGGAACTCTTCTATCGTGTTCAACTGTCGGGGTGGCGCATTGGTTACGGACCCGCTTTGCAAGAGCGAGGCATGTACATGTTGTATATTTATTTATTGCATTTTAGTTAAAAATCTTGAGTCCTGCTAGGACGCCAGCGTCGAGTAACAATGGATTTCCTTTTGTCTCTCATTCCTCGGTGTTTGAAGGTTTAAAACATTATCTAAACAGAGCCAACCCTATTCACGGCTAAGTATAAACCCTGATGCCACTTTCACATATTGTATGCAGAAGTCTGTATCAATTTGCAGCGCACAAGATAGAACGGTGAACTCGCGACGATTGTCTCGCGTCGCCGGAAATAATACCGTCTTAGAATTCTAGACTTAACGTGAAATTGATGTCAGTCCTTATACTGAGATTTGTATGGTTGGTCTAGTAAATGATTTTAGATTTTAATGAATGTAGGAATACCCCTTCTGATGATGGGTGATGTGTGATATGACCAAACGTTCGTAATAAAACAAATTATGGAGAAAATTTAATATTTTATTTGTCACTAGCGACCCGCCCCGGCTTCGCGCGCGTGCAATATACATATAAACCTTCCTTAAGAATCACTCTATCTATTTAAAAAAACCGCATCAAAATCCGTTGCGTAGTTTTAAAGATCTAAGCATATATAGGGACAAACAGACGCGGGAAGCGACTTTGTTTTATACTATGTAGGGATTATGTATAATTTTCATGACCTAGATATGAAACCGGTAAAATGAGATATGTAATTACGGATTAAGGATTTATTATTTTGAAATTACGGAAGATTAATTATATTAAGTATTATATTTTCAAAGTTTCAGCAAAAATTTCAGCTTGCTTGAAACATGTTTTCAAATAAAAAAATGGCTTTAAATACATTATCAATAAACGAAATAATTTTTATAGTTGTTTGTGAAAAAACAGACTTCCCTCCTGCTCTGTATAATTCAATAAATAAATTCTAACCATAATAGTTTTTAGAAAATCTGAAGAAACAGAAATTTAGAAAAAAAAGTCGTGTAAGCTTTAATCATCGAGGTAAGTAACATCGCAGTTACAATATTTGCAGTAAAATATGACACCCATATAAAACCTAGTGATCGAAAGCATGAAGTATGTAAACAAACCTATTGTTTGCCATCCCTGGCTTACTCTAAATAGCTTGCAGAAGCTCTTCCCACAATTTCCCGAGGGAATCAACTGTCAAGATTAACTATTAAGCACGCTTTTGTTCCCACAATATAGATAGAGCATAGAGCTACTTTTAGAAAGTGCTGCAAGCGTACAAACTGTCATAGGGGGCCATTTTAGTAGCAGGTGATAAATTTAGTGGGAGCGCGGTGTATTCTCAATTTTTTAAGAGTCCTGAAACCGAGTGGTTTTTAGTCCGTGTGAGTTGAACATAGCCTCATCACTCCATCTTGCCTTTAGTGGTTGGGCACCCCATAAAGGGTCTTCCACAGACGAAAAAAAGGAAGAGTATTGGATAATAATCATGTACTTAATTGCTGTTTGAAAAGCGGCTACACCTAGGTTAAACTGGGAGCAGCTATATATTTATCTGTTTTTGTGGTTTCTTGTCCGTATTACTACCAGCAGTAACACTGTTAATTTAAACACCTTTCCTATTACTGCAGTAGGAAATTGTTAAAAGAGTATTTAAAATTTACCCCTGTTACTGCCCCAATTAATATAAAATATTGTAAAACTTTTTGTCAAATATTGTGGCATCATCATTCTGATAATAGATAGTTATCAGTCACGCTTTCAGTGATATTTTTCTATTTAATCTTTGAACGATTATTTGGTGACATATTATAGAGCACCATGATAATTATCTCCTGCACAGATGACCGATCTCTGTTCACAATGGCCGCTGTGACTGAATTTTGGTCAAGACGACACTAGTAAATTACTATTGCTTATGAATTGGTTGCAGCGTAACGCGTCAATAAATTTGATAAGTCGAAAGGATGATTCTGCAACAATAAGAGCGTAGCATTTAAATTAAATTAATTAATAAAATGCAATAGAATTTTTCAATGATTCCTCGTACAAACCACGTAAAGTGCTCCAAACAGAATTCACGACCACAATCATTGTAAAGAGAGCGGAAAATATTCAGAAAGCAAATTGAATTGAACATAAAATACAAACAGCAAACGGTAAATCCGTACACCGGAATGTAAAACTGATTCTTGTATCATAAAATATTTATGATACAATGCTTTTTGTTTTATTTTTATTCTGACTACTTCCCTGGTCTTGTGGGGGTACTTGCATTGATTTGAAACAGTTTGAAAAAAGAATATGATTCGATTTTCTACCATCTACCAATCTACGAGTACAGTTTTCTACCATCTACCAATCTACATTAGAATTCCGTTAAGCGGCTTAAAACCTATAGCAATTCGCACGCGATTTTGTCCGTGGGAATTATGGATTTTTCAACTCCTATTAGGAATAGAATTTCTAAAAATCTATCCTTAGTGCATTAGTAAATTTTCTTAGTATATAATTTTCCCCCCATATAGATTTAAAATATAAACGGACTTTCCAAAGGTTTTATATTATTATCTCAATAACTAAAAAATATAAAAAAATATTCACAAACAGAAAGGTAAATGGTACTGAACTTTTTTGTGATTATCAATTTCAACTAAATCGGTCCAGTAGTTTTCGCGCCAATCTCTGACAGACATACAGACAAACAGACAGACAAAGTCTCAAAAAACTAAAAATTCGGCTTCAGTATCGTTCTTACAAAACGTAGCATTTACTTTTTTCCCAGATTTTACAGTTTTTACTTCGTTCCGATTTTATTATAATATGTATAGATTATATTAACTAGTTTCAAATATATAAAGACGTTCAGAGAAGACATGAAAATCAAAAATGTTTTTTTTTTCGAATTTTGTTTTTTTTTTACAAACTGATGTTTTACAAGTTGTTCAGTTTCATGAGTAGATTGACCTCCAAAAGGGTCCAGTACTTTTTATTTTACACGTATAAAACTATGTCGATTATATAATTCCATCAACCCTTCAATTCTGCCACCTCCACATGAAAAATAGCGTTAAAATAGTGAACAAAATCGATAACACCAGTGAGCCGTAAAATCTATGTACGCTTTTGTCAGGTAAATCCAACGTTCGTTTGACAAACAAATCAATTTCGACTTAATTCCCTTTGAGATAGAATTCAATTTAATTCGAGTTATTTGCGCCTTTACATTTTGCATCCATTGAATGCGATGTGAACTGAGGTATGATATAATGGGTGGATTTTTTTGTTGAAAAAGAAAGTAGAGATACCTATGTCAGCTGATTTTGGTTAGATATCGCACGATTTCTTAGGGTTCTTACTATACTATTTACTAAACGATTGCTATACTATTATTATATAATCTACTAGCTGCCCAGCGCGAACTTTGAACGCGTGATTATCCTGCCTCTACGCCTGTTCTACTCTACCCTACTCTACTCTATCCTTACTCCACCCTACCCTACTTTATCCCTACCCTAACCTAATCTACCCCTACCCTACCCTAAGCTTCCCCTACTCGCTCACCACGCTACCTCACTGCGTGCTGGCGATTTCAGGCTATTAAGTCCAGGTTTTCTTACGATGTTTTCCTTCAACGTTAGACAGTGGTGTCTTAAATTAACTAAGAAAGTACATTATGACAGTAAAAAGGTCATATTGGTACATGCCTGGTTTGAACTCACACCCACGTGATTGTAAAATTGGTCCGTGTGAGCTACTACGACTATAAAACTAAATTGAGAAAAAATTTAATATACTTTTTTACGTTTTACAATTCCTTTGCGTACAAAAATGCTCTCGCTAGCTCACCATTAGACAATTCATTAAACGCCAGTTCCAAGTCGGTTTGAACATGTTCAAATTGCATTTAAATTGCTTTTACTATGGAAGAAAGTTTAGCTTTAGGGTGCTTGTCCACTGGAGCGGAGAGGATCGGAGAACACAGGTGTCTTTATACAAACAAGTACTCGAGTCAGTGGTCGAAATTAGACCGTATTTTTTTACAAATTTTAGGTTTGTGAACTTTTTCTCCATATAAACTTTTACTATACTAAGTTTCACACTCTCCCGTGCTCGCAATATTCTTAAAATTGGATCCACAGTTTTCAGTTCACGTATCACTACATAGTATAAAACAAAGTCGCTTCCCGCGTCTGTCTGTCCCTATTTATGCTTAGATCTTTAAAACTACACAACGGATTTTGATAGACAGATTAATAGATAGAGTGATTCGAGCGGAGAAAAACTTATTTTCTCCGCTCTTCTCCGCTCCAATGGACAGACAGTCTTAAGTTAGATTACACGTTAAGTTTGGATAATAGAGTTTAATTGTAAAAGTTAGTAAGACATCACTATAGTTAGAATATAAAACTTTTATATTTATATAATACAGTACCCTGACTAATAAACTTACAGTCTGAACCTAGTCCTAGAAACTTGAAATTTGGGGGAAATATTCCTTGACTAGGTATTACTTATCCTAGAGGAGCACTTAGGAAGGATTTTTGGAAATTTCACCACTAAGCGAATAAATACAGTATGATTTTTTCAAACCACGCAGATAAAGTCGCGAGCGAAGCGCTGTTATACTATATTTTTCTGTATAGTAATTATAGATAATAATTATCAATATTGAGTTGTAGAAACCTAATGGTACTATGATTCTATGATTGTTGACTAGCCAGTCAGAGGTGGTGATCAGCGCCCTGCTTAACATGCCTTCAAAAGGACGGAAATGCCAAAAAAAGTCACCCATCTGAAAACCGACCGCGTCTAAAGCTGCTTAACCTTAGTAATCGTGACAACCACTGAGTCACAACACTGCAAGCGCCTTTAAAAAACGACAACCTTTTACTATCACATAAGAACTTTCGAGTATCTTCAACGTTATCTTAATTATTTCTATACCTACCAATACCTATACCTACATCGATCTATACATATACATACATCGAAAGCAAGAAGCTCCCGATACGGTCAATAGGCCATTATCAGCGTCCCAATCGCAATCAAGCTTCCAAATCGATAGAATTAAGAGGAGTATTTCGATGCCCGCAATAGACGAACTCTTAGATGGTTAAGTTCGACGCGATGTAGAAGCTACATTTTATCATCTTCTTCATCGTATGGTTGTTGAACAACCTGAAGTCAGACTTTAAACCTCTGTAGGCCTCTGACATGGCTTTACACACTGCCGAAAAATCTCACAGGTGTGCTGGTTTCCTCACAATGTTTTCCTTCACCTTCTTAGCAAGTGATAATTAGTTTCTAATACCCACATAAATCTGAAAAGTCAGAGGTGCCTGGGTTTCGAACTTACGACCTTTGACTTGGAAGTCCAACAGTCATACCACTATCTACACTATCTATATATCACTGCTTATACACATTTTATCTGTTAGATTTTTATCTCTTTCACATGAACACCATCAAAAAAGGACAGAAAATATATAAATAATAAATAAAATAAACTGTTTAATATTATATTATGTTTAATTTAATATTCAACTAAATGTTTTAGTAAAATGTTTAATAAGAAACTTGTATAAAAATTTTCAATGTTTAACTGACAACTGAACTGAATCACAGTTATGTATTCCTATAACAATTCGTAAAAAACCCTAATATAAACAAGCAGGTACCATAAAAATATTAGGCAACCAGGTATAAAGTTATGGAAATACAGCCTAACCCAGCTCAACTTAAAATATTTTTATGGAGAAGAGCAGAACAATACCTATAAAGAATTCCTCTTTTTTTCATAAGATATTATTTTGATTTTACTCACGGGTTTTTTTCGGGGTTGCCTGAACGCCTCGCCCGAGCCGCGCACTAAACACGTTCTAGAAAATTATCTTCATTTCAATTACAAACTGGTTGGGCATCCAGAGCAGTTTAGCAAATCCCTGATTTGCATAATTAATTATTCCAAGTAGAAGGCCTCATAACTATCTATAGAGACACACTAAGTCAAGGTATGACTTCTCTCTTCTTCTTATCTATGTGGAGTACGATCTCTTGCATTGATTCATAAGAGGAACCCAAGATAGGCTGGAATAAAGATTTATTTATAATAAAACTAGCAACCCGCCTCGGCTTCGCACGGGTGCAATATACATATAAAACTTCCTCTTCAATCACTCTAACTATTTAAAAAACCGCATAAAAATCCGTTGCGTAGTTTTAAAGATTTAAGCATACATAGGGATATAGGGACAGAGAAAGCGACTTTGTTTTATACTATGTAGTGATATTATTTTACCCAAGGAAAGGACACACAGCTACACATCAAGCTAACATCCATTATAAGCTGACATCTTGTAGTTCGGGGAGCCTATTAAATGCGAGGTCAGTTTATACTGGTTTGTAAGCTTGATGAGTACAAATCCTCATATATTTTATTTGATTTTTAATGTAACTTCTGAACCGTATCCAACTCCGTCCTCTACAAAACTAGATTTAGCAATTACGTGTGTATCTCCCCTGGTATCAGAGCTCCTTTGAAAGTTAGGGTCCATACACGTTTGATTTCCAAATAAGGCTCTTAAAGTCGTTTGATCGCTGTCTCGTGGAGCAAATGTGACCTAATCTTATTTTGTGGAATTGGGTGTCTACTTGCGTGAAAGGTTGTGAGGGGCCTTTTTGTGTGCTGGCGAATTGGAGTAATATGCCTATTTCGGTGTGTGGAATACGTGAATCTTTGAATAGTAAGGGAAATGTACTTTGAATGCCTAAAGATACATTTGAGGGTTAATTTCAACATTTTTAGATGGGTAAGATATCGATTGGGGGGCAAACTGAGTCAAATAATTAAATATTATATGTAGTTGAACGAGCAAAATTTGTAATGACACTTAGTAAATCATTGGCAGTGTAATCTTGACAAGAACCTTTTTACCTGAAGAAAAAAGAGAGGTGTTATTAGTTTAACGGGTGTAGGTGAATAATGTGTAAATAAAAAATAAAATAAATTTAGATTTAGTATTTTTAAATTGTTTATACATTTAAAAAATATGTGAAGAAAAAGTTGTATAAAAATATGTGTGGAAAAAAATGGGTTTTTATCTCAGAGGCTTTTTGTAAAAAAAAAATCTTATTTATGACAATATTTTCAAATTTTTTTTTTCAGAAGATTCTATTTTTTTTTTAAATATATGCACATAGTCAATCCCTAATAACTAAACAGAAAACGACAGACACTAGATATTAATACAAAACAGATTTATTTCATACTTTTGACATACTTTCATTACATTTTCTTCATACCTTTCTCAAATCAAAAGTAATATATTTTCCACCATGACGTATCTGCGCAGTGGTCCGGAAACTTACGCAGACAGTCGTGTAGGTAACAAAGTTCATTGGCTCCCCTAACTGGCCGACGTCTTAGACCTTAAGTCACTCATGTGCGAATTCATTCATGTTTGGTATTATGTCAAACTCAATCACGTCTGCGATACTGGAGACCTTCTGGTAGTAGTATTTTGTTTATTTATTTTAGTATTTATTGTAAGTATTATAATTAGGTTTGTTGTATAAATTATTTATCACTCTCCGTGCCTCGGATAGCACGTTAAGCTGTTGTCCCCGGCTGTTAATTGTAGATCTTTGACAATCCAGACTGAAAGTCTGACAACCAGTCTTACCAAGGGGTATCGTGTAACCCAGTATCTGGGTTGTGGAGGTCTGATAGGCAGTCGCTCCATGTAAAACACTGGTATTCAGCTGCATCCGGTAAGACTGGAAGCCGACCCCAACATAGTTGGGAAAAGGCTAGGCTGATGATGATAATTAGGTTCGTTGTATCTTACCTTTCGTGGTAGTATATAATACTATAGAGCCTGGTTACGAAGTCCTTTGGAACAGGCCACTTCTGGTGACAGCCTCTTTAGAATTTTATTGAAAAGTTATAAAACAAAATAGAATAATGTCATTCTACCTGAATCACTGAAGGAAAATATGTAAAAAAAGTGTGAAATAATTTTAAAATATTATAATATCAAGACAACACAAACAGTTTTATTATTCAAAAAAGGCGCTCAGGATCTGCTGAGCATCCTATAATACTTACAGTAAATACTAAAACAAATAAACAAAATACTTCTTTATTTATTTACCATACGAAAACCAACGAAACGAACGAAGCCGCTGGCAAAAGCTAGTTAGTTAATAAATGAAGAGCGTAAGGGCATAGTGTTTCATTAAACCAAACGTCTGAACAGCCATTTTATATTTCTGTTAGCAATACTTTGGTGAGACATAAAAAGAAACGTAAAGTTTATTTGCTATTAACGTTTAATTACTGAAAGTAAGACGATATTAAATTTGATATTAAATCAACCTGCGGGTTAGTTATCGTAAAAAGAAACAACTCAAATATTAGAATATTGTCTTAGGTTCTCGCGAGGACTAACACAATTTTTTTTCTTCGCGTCACTTTTAATTTGTCAAATCGCGTGGTCGTAGAAAGACTGAGATGTAAAGCGTCATCAACAGTTCTTTTTTTTGATCTGCTATTGTTGTTTTGCCCATATATTAAGATTATTTATTTTTTTATTTATTGACTCACGCCTGTATTCCCCAGAAGGGGTAGGCAGAGGTGTGCGCAGTAAACCCACGTTTTGCCGGCTATGTTATATGTCCCATGTAATAGGGGGCCAGGCTATTGCCATTAACTGGGCACAATTCCAGATTCCGTACTGAGAATTTCCTAATGGAAAAACCTAATAACACTTTGCCCGACCCGGAGATCGAACCCAGGACCTCGTGCTCAGCAGTCGCGCTTGCTACCACTAGACCAACGAGGCAAATAACTAATTTCTAGGTAAAAACAACAGTATTAGTATACAGAATAATGCTTTTTATTATACGAGTACGTATTCAACGAGTCATAGTATAATATAAGTGTAACAACATGTTATAGAATTAAAAAAGAAGTTGCAAAATCCTTAATTATCCAGGAAACAATACGCAAGTTTAGGCACCAAAAGTTGCAATGAGTTTGAATTTGTATTCCAAAGTAACCCCCCAAAGATCAAAACCAAATATATCTTTGCACTGTAGAGTTTTAAGTGTTCTTGTGGGTCAGTAATACCAGTGGACCAGTTATCGTAATCCTAGTGGATAGAACACAATAAAAGGTATATTGCTCGGGGATTCATGGCGGTGGACTGATTTAGGAGAGGTAGCGGATAAAGCACAAGCATACAGCGGATATGTGTATGAGCGGATTGTACCGTGTGGTTTCCGGCCCAAAAATAGAACCACACGTCCCGCGGGTGTCGTAAGAAGCGACTAAAGAAAGGACCCGAAGGATGGGCAGCAGCAGCCTTCTGTGTTAGCAATCATCTGCTACTGCGATCGTCAACCCGCTTGCCCAGCGTGGCGATTATGGGCAAATACCTTCAATGAGCGCACAATAGTAGCGCGCATTGGGATAGGCCTATGTTCAGCAGTGGACTAATACAGGCTGATGAAGATGAAGATTTTAACATACGAAAAGTCAGAGGTGCGCTTCTTGAAACGAACCTGAGACCTCTGACTTGCCAGTCAATGATCAAATCACTACGCTATCACTGGTCTAGTAGCTTTTCATCAAATATTTTTAATCAAATCTCCAAAAGCCTTTATTTTATACCAAGTATCTGTCGGGATAGAGAGGGCCACGTACCAGATAACAGAACCTTTTTGTTGCCAACACTAGTTATACCAGTTACGCGTATGTTCTCACTTCTGATAGTTTTAGTGGGAGAAACCTTTGTTATAAGGAAGGAAGTTTAGAAACATCGAATTTGAATTAGTGATTGTAAATAAAAGTTAACTATAGACGATATACATGTATTAGAGTAGTGGTGCATTGGTTACGGACCTGCTTTGCATGCTCGTGGGTGTGGGTTTAGGGTCTACCTACATCAAAATATTTTCGGACTGTTTTCGGACATGTGCCCGAATGTGACTCGCAAAGCCGAATTTATTTTTAAATATGCGATCACAAGAAACACAGTCCGAAAAATAACAGGGTGTCGCCGTCGACGGATACGTCTGGAAGGACATCATCATGTCATCACATCAAAATATATATTAAATATAATATCTTCCACTGCTATGCAAAAGTCTTCCCCTATAATAAATGCTAAAAATAAAACATTTAATAAGCGTTCATTTTAGAGTTGGTGCGAAGTCCAGTGGACTTAATAGGCGGATAAACTTAAAAAAAAACAGAATTGGTAACCTCCATTTTGGAACCTAGAGTTGTAGAAAATTAAAGGGCTTTGATATAAAATGGAATCAGGCGTTACTTTGCGGAAAAAAACAATATAATATAATTATATATAACAATTTACACACATAATATTACACATATAATAATTATACAAACAATAATTATGTAGGTAACATAATATTGTTTTTTCACAATTAAAAATAATAAAGATCATTGCTAAAAACATCTTTAAATAATTTTTTTACGAACATGTCTCTAATAATTCCGTCTATTATATTAATTTTTACTCTTTAAGTAAAAAGAAAAAAATAAGCAATTATTTTCTAAAACAGTTTAATGAGCAGTACCTACTTAATTAAAATTTGCTAACCTAAACAAATTTCAGCTTTAATTATTTATTAATGTAAATTTCTTTTTAAAAAGCAGTGTACTGACTCAGAGAAAATAAGAACGTCCGTTCGTTAAAATGTCGAGACAAATTTAATTTATCCTTTTACACCTTTTTGAAATTAGGGCTGGTTTATATAATCATGCCGGCAATTTTATCGTGAGAACAGATCTTCTTTATCGTATGGTTAATATACAGCCTAATGCAAATTCGAACCAGTAGTAGGCCTCTAATTACAATGCTTTATACACCGTTGAAAAATCTCTCAGGAAACTACCTCATCATATTTTTCTTTATTTAATTTAGAATTAATACAATTGCAATGGTGCGAAAATTCAGTGTTGCCCTGGTTCAACCCGCAACCTTTTACTTGGCAGAGTAACATTCATATCACTAGGATATCTAGGCAGATACTGCCTAGTCGCAAATAATAATAACTATTACTACCTAAAGAAGGTGCAGTAAAGGCTTCCCGCCAATAATTGTCGCCACAAACCGCTTCCCTCCAAATTATCGTTGCCAGTAACCGCTTCCCGCCTATATACCGTTGCCACGAATTGCTTCCCTCCAAATTATCATTGCCAGTAACCGCTTCAGCCAATATATCGTCGCCACTAACCGCTTCCCGCTAATATATCGTTACCATTAACCGCTTCTCGTCAATTTATCGTTGCCACTAACCGCTTCGCGCCAATATACTGTCGCCTCTAACCGCTTCCCGCCAATTTATTGTTACCACTAACCGCTTAATTTTTTTTTATTAAACTTAGTACAATTAAAGTAAGTTAGATTCATGCGTGGGAGGAACTTGTGTTCAAGATTTTATAACAAACAAAGTACTTGGAAACTACTTTTGTTCTTTGAAATAAAAAAAGTTTTGGTACATATATTTATTGGGAGGCCTTGAAACTATAAACAGGTTATTAAAAAGCTGCACAGCTTCTTAAGCGAATATGCAGTGAGAGCCAAGTAAGACCGTTAACGGCCTTGTCAGAGGTCTCAGGTTCGAACTCATGATGCGACACTGACTTATCGTAAATTGTGTGTATAATATTAACACTTGCATCGTGCCACGGTGAGCACGTAAAACCATAGTCCTGCGTGTACCATCGGATTATGAGTAAGGGAATAGGGGTATAACCGAGAATCCTAACCAGTATGTATAGGATCTTCGTATTACAAGATGTCAGCTTATACTGGAAATGTATAACTTGATTATGTGTACCTGTATTTGCGCTTACATCGATTATCGATGGTCAATCTTCGTTGAAATTGGCTGCTGTGTCTGAAGTTCGGTTAAGAAGAAGAAATCTTTATATTTATATGCATATGCATATCGAGTTATATGCATTCGTATATACATTGGAATTAGTTTTATAGTTTTTTTTTCAAGCCATAACATTTTTGTTCTTTTTTTGATTCTGTGTCTAGTATATGTAATGAGAATCACGTAATTTAAGGTTTTGTTTGCGTAAAATTAGGATTCAGATCCCTATACACATAAAAATCCTATATAAAAAGAGGTCACGTTCGGCTGGTCGCAACCAAATTATGATTTTATGAATTGCGGTAAAAAACCTTGTATAATACAAGTTTATGACTCTGTGTCAAAACAAGTGAAATATGTTTCCGTACAAGGATCGTAAAAAAGTTTTCAACTTAATGAAGATTCAGGAAGGTTCATTGTTTTAGTTTCTACCATCCTGTAGCAAACGTGAGGTAGGCATTGAATAAAATTCGAAGGATGAAAAAAAAAAACTCTGGAAGAGAAAACTTCGGAAGTGAAAGGACAGCAAATTGAACTGTCAAATTAGAGCTGTCAAACCAGTCCATTTGCGTGATATCACTACATAGTATAAAACAAAGTCGCTTCCCGCGTCTGTCTGTCCCTGTGTATGCTTAGATCTTTACTACTACGCAACGGATTTTGATGCGGTTTTTTTTAATAGATAGAGTGATTCAAGAAGAAGGTTTATATGTATAATACATGCATATTAGCGTAACCGTGCGAAGCCGGGGCGGGTCGCTAGTTAAAGATAATTTTAAAGACCAGCAGGGCGTCTGGTCGAAGCTACTCGAGATCAAAACGCAAACCAACGAGGCAATGCAGCCAGCGTTTTGGGGACATTACCCACTGGAAGCGGTCTTTTAGATTAAGTATTTATTTTTGGTTTTAGTGTTAATTTTTAATATTAGTTGCAGTATTATTCTGTGTATATTATTTTTTTGTTTTTTTTAAGATAAATTAAGTCGGCATGTCATAAATCTCGTCTAATTTCACATCAATTGCAACGGCATAGACTAATTTGACAGCCCTAATATCACAGTTCAATTTTCTTTCCTTTTTCAATGTTGTTTATTACAGAGACATATGTAGTTACACTCAAATTAGTTAACCGTAATATACAATAAACACATACATTCATATCCTGCTAAAAAATTACGAAACAACAAATACAAAGAGTCGTAACTATAAAACGAATACCACGCGGTCCCCAAGGCACTTGAAATAGAAGTAAAAATATATTTTCTTTTAGAATTACCCGTTCAAATATGTCCGCATTACTGTATTATGGGCTCAGGGGCTCATCGCAGTGGGGGCTGTGTAATTGGCACATTGAACTTGTTTCTTGTCTCCTGGGACGAGGAAGGCAATTAGGATGTGGTACCTTTATTTGGCTTTAACTGATCGTATGCTGAAGGGCAAAGTTTGAGCTGTTCCTTGGGGGGATTTTTGGGGTTGAAGTAGTAAGTAGATGGTTAAAAGCGGCGCTTATAGTAACTCAGCTTGTGGTAGTATACTGAGTAGTGAGTAGTCTCAAATTCAATACAGTTAAGAAATATATTATGTATGTTTTTCACATGTTTTATGTACACATAGCAAAGCTAGTTGGCAGAGGCGTTCGATTTTACTATATTTTCTGAAAAGGTATAACTGAAACCTATACAAAGCTAAACGATTTTTAACAATCACATGCAAACTGTCACAAAAAATTTTATCCTTAAGTAGCGGCCCTGCACACTTAATGCCACTAGTCGTGTATGTGTAAATGATATTCGGTAAAACACAGCTTAAAAATATGATCTGTAGGACAAGTATTGACTGTTCAACTTCCGCCCTCTTGCTTTAAAGACAAGTGTGCCTCATCATGAACCATTAGAGGGTTTGCGATCAAACCTTTTTTCATTAAAAAAAGACAGAATAAATATGCTCACAGTGTACACACAGGTGCTCTCTCTTTTCTGCACTCTCAAAATCTGATAGGACGGCAATCCAACACAACCGGAGAGATCAGGTGCAGGACCCGACTGCTTTACGTACTCTCCGAGGTACATAGATATATTATTAACAATACGAACATTAGTGGTTTAGTGGTATGTAATGACCGTCGACTGACAAGTCAGAGGTCTCGAGTTCGATCCCAAAGCGCACACTTCTGACTTTTCCTAAGTTATGTGCGTATTATAAATTAATTATTCAGTTGCTAAAACGGTGAAGGAAAACATCGTGATAAAATCAGCACACCTGAGAGATTTTTCAATGGTGTGTAAAGCCATATCAGAGGCTTACAAGCGGTTTATACTCTAATACCAGGTTGTTCGTCAACCATACGATAAGAAGAAGAATACACACATAACTTACGAAATATCAGAGGTAGTGCTTTAGGTTCGAACCTGAGACCTCTGATTGCCAGTCAACTGTTATACCACTACTCTATCACTGCAAAATATATTTTATAATTCACATAGTTACCTACTATACTGTTTATTCTGCCCTCGTAGTTCCCAAAATATGTGAGTGGATTTCTTCTAAAGGATAAAAAACTCCCCACGATTCTAATAACATTTTCCTTTGTATATCGTGTCAATGTCAAGTCAACAAGGTTGCCAAGCGTAAAAACCTCGGTTTTTGGGGTATTTTTTTGTGTATATACTGTGGTTTGTATTGAGAACTATTATAAGTAGGTACTAAATTAGGTGATGGAATTTTTACTCAACTTCCAGTTCGTCTTACCAAAGCTGATTTTACAAAAAAAAAAAAAAAAATAATTTTATTGTATTAGATATCTATATATTAATACGTGAAGCAAAAACTGTCTAAAAACAGTTTTATTAAGATTTTTCTATATATTTTTTATGCATACTATGCGAACACTAATCAAAAATAGAAAGAAACATAATAATGATATCTTGAAAACTAAATATTATATTATTTATATTCAACCAGATTCTAACGGAACAATTTTTAAACAACAAAAATGTTTGGTTATCAATAAATTATCAAGTTACTGGCCGTAGAAAATATTTTAAAATTTAAAAGGCTCTACTAAAAATTTGGTTCCAAATTTAAAAATCAGAACTAAAAAATATGGTTTTTGGATAATGTCAGTTTTGTTTTTAATGAGCGGAAGAATAAAATAAAACCTCCATTTAATTGTACGTTTTATTTCTCGATTATGTTTATAGTCATAAAGTTGCTGGTTGATTGTGTAATTATGAAGAGTAATGGCTGCCAAGCAATTGTGTCATTATATTAAATTGGGTCTCGCGAACTTGGCCCTGAAGTTATTGAGTTTTTAAAGTGATCATTTAAGACTGCCGTTGTCGTTGGTCTAGTTGTAGTGTAGTGTGTGTAGCATCTCCTCCTTATATGTATGCATGTAGCTTGTAAGATTAGACATTATACGTTCATACTCCAACCTAAAGACACGTCTTTTATTATACTTTAACGCCCGTCACCGCATGGCGACCCTGCCAGAGCTGCCACGTCGGCAGCACTGGGCATCGGATTTAAAGTGAAATAGATCATTTTTGGGCTTGGCCTTGGAACGCGAGGCAAAATGGATTTATTTATAAGAAGAAATTTTAAGAGACATGTATAAACGAGATGCGATGTGGCCCGCCTGGTTAAGACTTTGGCGCCGGGACCCACGCTCAAAATGCTGGTGCTGGTGCTGGATCGCCGCCCGTAGCAAATGTGATGACCCCTACCCGATCTGCGTAACGGTTGGTTTAATGCTCTAAGGCGTAACGTGATGTGGCCTGTGATGTGTTTTGTTATGTGGTCCTACAATATTATGCGATGTGATCATGTGATGACTATGTGTTTTCTTTTCTTTTTTTTCCATAAATAACTATGGACTAGGTATATTTTATGTAGCCTTAAAGTAATTATATTTGAGAAGGTAGGTTTCCGATAACTTAAAAAAAAAAAATTCCAATGCATTATTTTATTACATTCTATCCGAGTTATGTAAACATAATCTAAATAAGTAGTGTTACCGAGAAGTATGCATAACATGATAATATGCTCAGGTGCCGTTGTTATTTGACCCGAACTTGCAGCACACCAAATTAGGAATGATGGTATGTCAATATGTTACGTTGATAGGTACTTTACGAATCGTTTTATTTGGTTTGATGATCAGTTATGATAAATCATTAAAAAGAATGTTTTGAATTGAATGAAAAATTATAATGGCAACAAATTGTAATGATATAAGGTAAATGAATAGTTATGTAAAATTAAGAGATGGATTATGAGTTGAATGTTTATTGTTAGGAATGTTGCGATTGTGTAATGAAGCAAGGAATGACTTGGTACATAAGGTTTGACATAAAGACGGGCTGATCACTCATTTAATGCAAACTCTTATAGACCAAGGAATTCAATTTGAATGAGCGGTTGATATTATGTTATTGATTGAATGGTGAGTATTTAACAGGTACACAAGGTAAGGTACAATTTAGGGTTAATGTCCTTCATATTTGATCATGGTGTAGACGAGATCTCTCAGTGAGAATTGTTGGAGGCCACATGGTGCCTTAAATATGACCCTAAAATAAAAGAATATGAAAGAAGAAATGAATAATAATGTTGTGCACAACAAAATAATAATAACAGGTACCAAGAGTCCTGATAAATGATATATAATGTAGTACCTTACCCAAGTATAAAAGATTTTTTGAAATCATAATAATTAAGTTGTGTACCTGAATATTAAATAAAGAATGTGGGAAATATAAAAGAAGGTAAATAAAAGGTTTGGTGAATAAAAGTGATTACTTGAAGAAAGGCGATTACTTGAATAATTGTGTTGCATTTAGATAAAATGAGCAGTAATGAATAAAACAATAAAATTTTGTTTAACAGTTGTCAAAGATCAATTTAGTAAAAACAAATATGATAAGTTTTAAAATAATATTGCAAATTTACCAAATTATTGAAAATAGGGACCTACCTACCCAATGTCTTTTATGTTAATTTTAATTATGTTTGTATTTGAAGTGCATGTAGACAAGTAAGTATATTAATTACTTACTAATTGTATTCGATTTTGATTTTATTATTGTGTTAAATGTTTTTTTTTTTAATTTTATATCTAATGTTCCTTTACTTCTGTGTGTAGGTTCAAAATAATATCATTTGAATGAGATTTAAAATTTAGGTGGGTGATGTTTTAACTGTACTTTTGGAATTTAAATCGACAACAATTTTGCGACCAGATTTGGATAAAATTATTAGTATTTTATGTTTTTAATCTAATTGGACTTTTTATGTATAAGTTAAAAAAAAAAATTTTTCGTGTATTTTTTTTTTCTCTCAATAAGCCGGGGAGGTGTAGTGTGTGTAGCATCTCCTCCTTATATGTATGCATGTAGCTTGTAAGATTAGACATTATACGTTCATACTCCAACCTAAAGACACGTCTTTTATTATACTTTAACGCCCGTCACCGCAGTAGCAAGCGCGACTGCTGAGCACGAGGTCCGAGTTTCGATCCCTGGGTCAGGTAAAGTGTTATTGGGGTTTTCCATTAGGCTCCGTGCTGCTATTCTCAGTAGCAGCACGGAGTCTGGAATTGTGCCCGGTTAATTGCAATAGTCTCGCCCCTTATTATATGGGACTTATAACTTAGCTGGCGAAACTTAGGTGTATTGCATACACCTCTGCCTACCTACACCCTCTGGGGAATACAGGCGTGAGTCTATGTGATGTTAAAATTAAGTTCTGTATCACTTGCTAAAACGGTGAAGGAAATCATCATAAGGAAACCGAGTCACCCGAAAATTAAGTTTTGTCAACGGTATGTAAAACCATGTCAGAGGCATACGGGCGATTTAAACTCTGACACCAGGTTGTTCATTAACCATTCGATAAAGAAAACATCCACAGCTATTTGTTCACAATATTAAATACAACTCACGGCGAATAAGCGTACGAATGACAGAGTAAAATCAGGTCTCATTATTCAAACCACAACTCATTTCCCAAACAACCTTTTGGAATCGAAAATTTCGCTGAAAAGTTACCACGTCGACCGAATTGGACAATTCACTTAAGCCAATCTTCAAACGTAATGATCTCTGGGTAGAAAAAATGCTCTCTTTACTGAAACTGAACGGGCAATCAACCGTTAATTGACATTTATATAATGAAGGCACTTATTAACACATTTTAAAACTTTCATTTGATCTTCAGAATTGGAAGCTTTCGAGTCGTTACTCTTTTACGACTTTAATTTAAAAGACTTCAAAGTCTTATTTAAAAGCTTTTTTAAATTGAAGTTTACTATGAAACTAAGAACTGGATGATTAGCCATTACGAAAAATCATGTACTAAATAATAACTATTATACAAGGTCCTTAGCCTCCTTAAAAGGGGTCATTAAACTCATCATTATGAACAACTTTTACTATGGGACCAACCCTGAAATTGCAAAAAAAATCAGCTGTCCCATACATTTATATTCACATGACTTAATAAAATGTTAGGTTTGGGTGTTTGTGCATTGTGAAATTATATTAATGTATGTAACTATGCTTCCACGACACAGAATCTAGACTACATTCTGAAAACTTAACAAGACGAGTTTTGTCATTAGAACAAATTATCTTATGACAAATTGTAAACGTACTAAATTTAAAAAATATAATCAAAAGACAATCAAATTAAAAAACACAAAACAAACAAACCTCTATATTTTCCATATACTACTGTTTTTTACAACCTACTTGTCATCACAATCGGGCTACACGCGTAGCAACACCCGTAGCTACGACCGTAGCGCTACGTGCGTAGCGTCATCTGGCCAGCATCTTATCTTTAAGGTTTTATTTTCACCGTAAAAACCGGGTACAAAGGTCGAATGTCAGACGTTTAGCGTATCGTCAAGTTATATAATTTATGAAGACAGTGTCGGTGCCGTGTAGACGATAATCTCGGGTTTTTGTAGGTACTGACATGAAATAAAACCTGGTAAATGTTTGTTAATGAACGTTTGTAGAAGTGTATTAAGTGTATACTGGCCTGATGCCAAAGTAATAATAAAAAAAAACTAATTTTTATTTTACGTGACATATCGATCGAAGGTAATGTCATCCTATACATTTTTTTCGTTTTCTATTCGTTAGCGATTGTAGATAGTCAACTTGGCTAACCCCCCTGTGGTCTTTGTCACATTTATTTTTTACTCGTACTGGTAATAAATTTTATTTTCATAAATTGAGTTTTTAAACGGTTTTATTTAGCTTGACCTGTTTATTATTTGGTTCAAATTTAGTAACTGATATTTCACCCCCTCCCTGTTGACAGTTTGATCTGATATTTGGTACACAGTTTTAGTTTTGATGACCGAACCGTTTTACGTAAAAAAAAAAAAATACTTCTATATTATTTGAAGGAGAGAATGTTATTTTAGAATAATAACTTTCGTGAGTCATAATAATGTATTATTAAATACTGTAACGGATTTACTCACGAATTGATTTCGGGAATGCTCGACTAGTTTCGGACTCAAACGGAGTCCATTTTCAAGAGCGAGTGTAGGCGCGGCGGCGTCTTGGACCTTGAGGAAATCAATCCGTGAGAAAGCCGTTATAGTATTTAATAATAATAATATATGAGAGAATGTTATGTTGGAGTCGTGATAGCCTAGTGGTGGTGACTGGCAAGTCAGTGGTCTCGGGTTCGTACCCAAGGCGCGCACATCTGACTTTTCGTAAGTTATATGCGTTTTATAAATTAATTATCACTCTCCGTGCCTCGGATAGCACGTTAAGCTGTTGGCCCCGGCTGTCAATTGTATATCTTTAACAGTCGGTACGGGTAGTCAGAAGCCCGAAAGTCTGACAACCAGTCTTACCAAGGGGTATCGTGTAACCCATTATCTGGGTTGTGGAGGTCTGATAGGCAGTCGCTCCATGTAAAACACTGGTATTCCGCTGCATCCGGTGAGACTGGAAGCCGACCCCAACATAGTTGGGAAAAGGCTAGGCAGATGATGAGAGAATGTTATGTTCCTTATTCTCTTTAACTCCAAATATCTCGGAAACGTGACACCTTAGGACACAATAGTGATATAATTTACCATAGTTTATAACCATATAGTTTTAATTTTTTAAGATAGTTTTTAGCCATAAAGCAGTGATAGCCTAGTGGTATGACCGTGGGACTACTAAGTCAAAGGTCGTAGGTTCGAGACCCAGGCACGCATTTATGACTTATCGAATTTATGTGCACTTGCTAAAAACGGTGAAGGAAAACATCGTGAGGAAACCAGCACACCTGAAAGATTGTTCAATGGTGTGTAAGGCAATATCAGAGGCCTATAGGCGGTTTAAACTCTGACACCAGGTTGTTCATCAACCATACGATGAAAAAGAAGACCACAAATGACCTTGAATTAAAAAACTGACACCCCTAAAAAGTATTACCACAATTTTATTAGTGGAGCCACAATTATGTGACAGAAATTTAAAATGTAAATAAAAATAATTCGCGAATGTATGTCCATTACCGTCTTCTATGTAAATGTCCATTACTATATTACCATATTTTTTTAGAAATGGAGAAAAAAATGCAAATCCAGATATCTCTGCATAGTGAAGTGCTTATTTATTTCTAAAACTTGTAGCTTTTCTTGCTTTTATGTATAAAGTGTTATGAATAAAGTGATCAGCCTATACATCATTCATCATTAGTTTGAATGGGGGTCGGCAAATATTAAAAAAATAATAGACTCTCAGGGTCCGTTTGTTACTGTCAAAAGTAAATTTTTTCTTCCATGACTTTAATATCAAAGTTTAAACCACCTGTAGGCCTCTGACATGGCTTTACATACCGTGAAAATCAGCTGTGCCGGTTTCCTCATGATGTTTTCCTTCACCTTTTTTGCAAGTGATAATTAATTTCTAATACGTATATAAATCCGAAAAGTCAGAAATGTGGGCCTGGGTTTCCTACCTTCGACTTAGCAGTCTAACGGTCATACCACTAGGCTATCACTACTTCCAAACTAAGTAATTTAAAAAATTTAACAATTTTAAAAATTGCTACAACTATTTAAATTCAACTTCTTCAGCTTAAAATATCCAACTTTAACCCAAAGCTACACAAGCACTAGTATAAGTTTTTAAAATTTAAATGAGAATTTTCTTCACACGAGTGTTCTAGAATGTTAGTTATGAAGTAGGAAATTGAGTTCCCCTTCATCTCCTTTTTGAGAGCGTTAATCTAACATACAATCGCGGCATTTTATCGTGTGTAAAGAAAATGGGTTGAAGATGAAACGTTAGGTTAAATAAATGGCAAATACGACGCAAATAAGCTTTTTATAATGGTTCTTGTGTGAGTAAATAATAAAATAAGTCGGAAAGTAACAGTTCTTTAGGGTGAAAGTTTTAAAAGAATAGTTTTATAAGTGTCGTGAAAGCGCATTGGTTACGGACCCGCTTTGCAAGCACGTGGATGTGATTTCAAGCCTGGCGAGTACCAATGTGACTTTTCAATGTCATTATGTATTATTAATAAGATAATTCTATCTATCTATGTATTTTCTTATTTAATCCAAGACACCAACGTGCTTGCAAAGCCAAGTAACCAATGCGCCACCACGACATTATTATTTTCCTTCATCCTTCTAGCCTTATTATTCCCAAACTTTGTTGGGGTCGGCTTCTGATCTAACCAGATGCAGTTGATTATCAGATTTCTACGGAGTGACTGCATATCTGACCCCCGCAGCCCAAACGGATACGATATTCTAAGGTTAGATCAAAAATCGAATTTTCCTTATAGTATGCAATAAAGAATACTCTACTACACAGGACCTAGAAATTTAAAAAAAAAGAAGTAACCCTACTTCTAAAAAATTAGGGTATCAAATAAAAAGGTTTTATTTACTCAGTATCTTATGAAAAGGATTTTTTTGTACATTCTAAAATGCTTTTACGTGTAATGTACAAATCCGTACATTTTAATATCAGAAAAAAATATGAATTAATGTGTGACTTCCATTACCATGAGAGCTGTAACAGGTAACATTTTTATTAACACATGTTTATCATTACTTCAAACAATCTTTTACTTCACAAAAATACCTGTACAGTCACGGGCAAAGAAATGTCTAAACCTAACCTAACCTTTTCAAAGTTACTTTATAAATCATCAAGTACTGTAACTAATATTCTAACTAAAAAAGTATAACCAATAAATTTAAAATGAAAAACTTAATTTAAAAGATCAATCCCAGTGGGCAACGTCTCTAAAACGCTGGGGATGGCAATGTGTTTGCAATTGTTGCAATACCTAACCGGATTTCGGTCATGGCGGCCAAACTAGATGACTACGCAGGAGATAATAATTAAAGTACACAAGTGTGTACAAAAATACAAGTGCACTTTAGTCTATTCCCTCATTCTCTAGTCCGATGGGAGGGCAATCCGACACGATCGGGCCGACGGATTTACGAAAGTGAGGCTTTAGTGATAATTAATTTATAATGCGGTGAAGGTCGTAAGGTTGCCAATTAAAACCTGTGTATTCACTTACAGGTTGATGTCCGATAATTGAACGAATATATTTACTAAAAAACATAATATTACATAAGTAGGAAGTGAAACACACTTTTAATGCGCATTTTCCTAAAATTGTGTTTAAAAAATTCTAGATTTTATAATTATTTTGCTCGTAACTGTATGTAGGTTAATAATTTATTCTTAACCATTACGTAACACTCGTATTTCCCTGGGGGAACGGAATTTAAGGAAGAACTCTCTAACAAATTTGAGGAAAAACAGTTCAATTTTACCAGGTACCTACGTCATGTTTTTATAACAAGGACACCTACAACACATACATCATGATTATTAAATTTAGGGCACAGGTTCTGATGTGTTTTTTTTTTACCAATATTGTAGGTATATACAACATTCTATATACAAATCTTTTTCTAGTGCCTCTCCATTACTCAATTTATTTTTTAATTACATTTTTTTAACTTCATTTTTTGAAACGTCAGGATTGTATTATCAAAATAAAAACGCGAATTATATCCGTTGAAAAGTTGTTTCATTACATTTTTTTCTTAGATGGATGGATTGTGTGAAGGATGATATGGCGAGAAAGGAAGTAACTACTGAGATGACGGGTGATAGAGATGTGTGGAGAAAGAGGACATACTGCGCCGACCCCAAATAAATTGGGAAAAGGGCAGAGAGATGATGATTTTTTTTAGACATGTTAAGTATTTATACATACTCTGCGAGCACTAAATTTCTCAAAATTTTGTAGTAAGAAAAATCGTTACAAGCGGGATTTGAACCCGAGACCTACTGGGTAAAGCCCCCAGACTAAGTTGTCTTAAGTAAATATTAGGTAGGTACATTAAATCTTCCACAGAAAATAAAAATATTTCAAAAAAATGATGAAGTTATGTATTTTTTTTAGGAAATTTATTTATTTATTTATTTCTACGTATTGAAGGGAAACTAGAGTTTAGGGGAATTTTAATTCATTCATTTTCGAACACGAAACAAAGAAACTGTTTTTTTAAATTAGTTCTACTATTCAAATTAGGCAGTTCATATCGTAACCATTTTCATGGTGGCTCATTAGTTATTGCGTCACTAGTCCGAGTCCCCGATCTCATTTAGTTACGTTTAAGACGACCGGCTCTTAGCTAGTTACAAATTCATGCGCTCCTGGTATCTTGAGTCGGAATTTTGCGATGCGTAGATACTTTTTTGCGTTTCTATGTTAATTCTGGATGTGCTGGTTTTATGCGAACGTACATTGCTTCATACTTTAAAGAGACTACCTTTTTTTATTTACGGGGGAAACCTTCAAAAGCCAGCCGGGGGGAAGAGAACAGGGAGTGTAGGATTCTTACCTCATTAAAACCACCTCGATAATCATTATCAGCCCATGGCCTGGTTCCGGGTTTAAAACACCAGCTTCGGAACCTCCCTTATGCAACAGGCAAAGGAACTCCCTACATACAAAAAAAGAAACTACCTACATACAATAAATGTAAAATAAAGATCAGATCATTTCTTCAACCCCTCCTCCCCTTTTTTCGCAAGTTGGTTATCCACAATAAACAAGGTTTATCTGAAATAAGTTGCTTCAAGAGGTTAGATATCGTTCAATGAAAAATTTCGTTTTGTATCTTCAAAGTTCAACATCAGATCGTGACATTATTTTTAATGGACCAATCAGAGAGCATCACTCGAACAAATCGGGCCCCTTGTCAAAGAAGGTACTCAATAAATTGAAAACCTTCTTTTTAGTAGTTGGCTAAAAATAAAACCAATAATTAGAAGCCAAACATTGCCTGAACTCAGTATCTCGTACCACTCGAGACCACTCAACTAATATAATCTTCAACATACATCGTTATTTTAGGAAATAGATTCATATTACCGTGACCCTAGCTTCAAGGGTGATACATTAATATTCTTGTCCCAAACCCATCCTTTATTCTGACACTGAAATAGCAACTTGTTGTGTCAAAGTTTATTTAGGGCCTGATATTATAAGGGTGAGAATATCTAGCTGTCTTACATAAGTAAGACTAAAATGGCAATGCTGGACACTCGGCTAGGGAAACTGATGCATGGTGTAAAACAATTCTAGAATCGAAACCATGGGATTGAAAAAGACTGATAGGAAGACCGCAAATGAGATGAGAAAATGACATAGTCAAAGCATAGCATTAAAGCGCCTCTTCACGCTAATGTGCTATCCCATTCGCACATTAAAATTGATTAAAAATATAAAATCAATGAATATAGTAATAAAAAATCGAACAAAACCAATTGAAGGAGAACAACATTACAAAGTTTCAGCAAAAATTTCAGCTTGATGGAAACGATAATTTTCAAATAAAAAATAGCTTGAATTGAATTTTTATTTTAACCCATTTTTTTATTTCAAAGTATGGGATACAATATTCTAAAGTTAGATGATTTGTCAGGATTATAATATGAGGATACTGACTCTTTATATCGACTGTTAAAGATCTTCAAGACAGCCGGTGCCAACGGCTTTCCGAGACACGAGCTGGTATATAATTAATTTATATTACGCACAATAACTTACGAAAACTTCGAAGTATTAAGAGTACTGAGACCACTAACTTGTCAGTCAACGGTTACAGTGACATACCACTAAGTTGTCACTGTATCAGCAAAAATAATATTTTTTTGTGACATTTTTACATGTTTTTTTAGCACATGTTAGCTTATTAAATATAAATATTTAATAAGAAATTTGAAAAAACAACTGATACGGATGGGATTCGAACCCACGATCTTCGGCTTCGGCGTGTGGTAATATCTATCGGATATATTCCGATATATTCCGGATATATTCCGCTAGATATTACCACACGCCCTAGGCGTATAAAGAGATTTAAAATTTCGACTGATTCTGATGGGATACGGTGGCTCATCGGTTAGAGCGTCGGCACGGTAAGCCGAAGATCGTGGGTTCGAATCCCATCCGTATCAGTTGTTTTTTCAAATTTCTTATTAAATAAAAATAATATTATCACGTGATTCACAAATCACTTACATTCCATCTACATAGCTGTATCGTAAATCCTATATAGTATGACTTATCTCTAGCTTTACGTCATCCGCACCCGCTTATAGTATTCTGTAACGTGGTGACGCGTCCCTTATTATATTACTTGGTTGAACGTGATAAGAAGAACTAGCTTTAGAATTCTAGGTTTTATTTTAAAAGTAATAATTTCCTACGTAGTTATTTTCATAAGCAGCAGATTCCAAAAAGAAAAAAAAATAGCACAGAAACTACTTTGGCTATTTTTGTATTCTTATTAAGTACGTTTTGGTTTTGAAGGGAGTAGAGTTGGGGAGAGAGCTATGGTTTTTGGACACTTCGAGTTTTAATGCTTTGTATTTTTAATGTTTACATAATTTATTTCGGGTTAATTCGCGCACAGATAATTCAAAATATCATCATTGAACTTTTTCAGTTCCGAATTTTAAGAGTCGCGCGATACATGACTAAATCTATTTAGGTGTTTTGCACGACGCACCCTGTTTTTTTCGCACCATGTTGCGAAATGACCTAAACTCTTTTTCATTTGGATATTTCGCAATGTAATGGAAATCACTCAATATTTTTTTGAATGAATCTGAATTTTAGTAAATCGAACGGGGTGCGAAACGTTGAAGCACCCCTATAATCTTCCCTTGCCTTCCATAATACTTCACAGGGTGGGCAACCGACAACTACCCCTACCTAGCATTACAAGCATCTATAGGTTTAAGTAAACTTTGCCCAGTCTAAAAAAATACATATACAAATCTAATCACAGAACAGGTTAAGCATGAATTTTCCGTGTTAACGCTTGAGCAAACGTTTGTAAACCTTTCATATCTCTTTTGGGTGAATTGTGACAACAAACGAACCGAAAGTTCTATCCAAGTGTGATCTCGCCTTTATATGATTAGCTGCTTAGCTGGTTTTATTGAAGAGCTCTACAATGTAACTGAATGTCAACATAACTTACCGCTACATTTTTACGAGGAGGCTGACGGATACCGTGTGCTTATACCCAAACAACCATTTTGGTTGATGTTTAGAACCTCGGCGCGCGTCGTGGTAACGCCAACATTGAGGTGGCAAAATGACAAAGTCGCAAAATGACATGGCCTTAAAATGACAAGGTTGTAAAATGGCAAAGTTGCAAAATGATAAGGCTGTAAAATGACAATTTTACAAAATGTCTAGGTCGCAAAATGATATGGTCGTATAATGACAAGGTTGTAAAATCACAAAGTCAGCGTTTTTTAGCGTATTTCTCATACATGTTGCAACACTTTACTACTCTAGTCTTTATAAAGACCTTTTAGGTATTATATTTTTTTTGTAAAAAGAAAATTCAATTACAGGGAAAATCCTGGTATAGAGCAATGTTTCAAAAAAAAAAGATTATAATTATATGAGTAGCTACTCATATAATAATATAGCATGTAGCTTAATAGCAATGCCGTGGTGACATTCTACTAGTAAGACGATTTCAAATTTCAGACGTTTTACTAGTAGGTCGTTTTACTTAAATGTCATTAAATCCCATAAGGGCATTTTACTAGATTGTCATTCTGATACGGACCGACCCATTGGTGAGGGACCCGCTTTGCAAGCACATGGTTGTGGGTCATTTGTACTTTATTAGTTAATCTAAGACACCACTGACTAACGGTGAAGGAAAACATCGTAAGGAAACCTGGACTTAATAGTCTGAAATCGCCAACCCGTACTGAACTAACGTGGTGATTAATGCTCGATCCTTCTCTGTATGAGAAGAGGCCTTTGCTCTGTAGTGGGACCGTTACAGGCTGGCTTATTTTTATTTTATTAATAGCTTAGCCAACGTAAGCTATTCTTAATCCCGCTCGTACTATCCAAATTCTATTCTACATACTGTCTTAGTCGGTAATCGAATTTTAGATTTCGCTTTGCATGCATTGCTCAATAAAATGTTTTTAAAAATTCATTGCATGTTTAAAAGGTAGGCAAGTCTCTCAGGTCGAACCCACGCACCTCTGACACGTGTCAGAAAACAATTCAACTACCAAAGGGCTGAAAAAGATTGGAGAATAAATATTAAATGCGATATGAATGCCTTTTTGCTCTAGTGGGAACAAGTGCGATTGCTGAGTATGAGGTCTTGGGTTCGATCCCCGGGTCGAGCAAAGGGTTTTTCCATTAGGAAATTCTGAATAGCAGCATGGAGTCTGGAATTGTGCCTGGTTAATGGTAATAGGCTCGCCCCCTATTACATGGGACTTATATCCGGCGAAACGTGGGTGTACTGCATACACCTCTGTCTACCCCCTTTGGGGAATACAGGCGTGAGTCTATGTTATATAAATGCGAAATTCAAAAAACGGGTTGTTAAAATTTCGATCTGATTCGCTCTGCAAATAACCAACCATAAAATTCGATCGAATACACGAATTCGAAATCTTCAAAACCGAATATTTTAATGAGATCTTAACATCCAATCGTAAGGGTAAGTACACACAGCGTAATTTACAATTTCATTCGCTCGCGAAATAATTAATGATGTACGGAACGAGACGATTAAATCCGACACGTTAATATTGTAGCAGACGAGTGCCTGCCAGTGAGTACACGGCTTTTTAAAAAGTTTCCGGTGAAGGTCGATGGTAGGGTTGTCAGCAATAATTGTGAATTTTTAAAATTAGTTTATCTTAGTGGTATAAAGAAAATAAATAGTTCTATGATTAAATAGTTTTATGTTTCTAACCGACTTCAAAAAAGGAGGAGGTTCTCAATTCGACTGTGTGTTTTATTTTTGTTTTCTCGTGGTCAGGTAAGAATGAATTTAAGTTGTTCACATTTCACCATTTTCGGCGTAAAAATGTATATGGCATCCCCTTTCTAAATCCCCCTTTATCGGCAACGCAACCCTGGTATACCATACCGGACTTGCCTGTAGCCACCATAGTAACAAAAATAAAGTTACTATAACTTGTATGTACATAAACGCATACACGACACTATTTAATAAAAAAAAACATCCATGTCTGTCAAAAAAACCCTTTTCCAAAACCGGATCAGCCCGACACATAATAATATAAATTTTCCTTAAAGAAATGTAATTTATACAAACACGTACGAGGAAAGCCGTGCCAACCCTGCGGAAGACAGATTAATATATTTTTTTCTGTGTATTATTAACCCTGTGGCGTCGGTAGTTTGTCAGGTACCGACGGCAATTGTGACATATTGTGATGCGTCAGACAGGCAAATAAAATATTCAAGTCGTAACTTAAGGGTTAAGCCACACGGGTGACTTCAGTAGACGGATGAATTTCGCTACTCACAACAACTGTATTTTATGATCAGCATCTAAAAATTCAACTCCGTAGGGTAAGAGAAAGTGGTTCTAATCCAGCTTGCAAGATTTGAACTACATACATAATGTTGTTTTTATATTTTTGTTTTTGGAAGGAATGGTGTTCGGGAGTGTCACGATGAAGGAGGATATCTCTTAAAACCCTCTATAATTAATAAAGAAAAAATAAATGTCCTCCAGACCGAATTTTGGTCACAGCTGTCAATCACAACGAAGAGTGGCCATCGACGGGGGAGATATTATAGTGCACAAGTGTGTGCGCAAACACAGGTGCACTCTCTATTCCCTCACTCTCATAGTCAGATGGGACGGCAATCCTACACGACCGGAGAGAGATCAAACTCAGGACCAACGGCTTTACGTGCTTTCCGAGGCACGAAATAAGTGATATTTAATTTATAATACGCACATAATTTACGAAAAGTCAGAGGTGCGCGCTTTGGGTTCAAACCTGAGGCCTTGCCAGTCAATGGTCATACCACTAGGCTATCACGATTCAATTTACTTCATTTAGCATATAAATAAATAAACATCAAGATTGGCAAAGTGCCAATTCCTAATAAAAGCTCCAATCCAAATACGTCTAATTCCGCAATTCCAATCTATATAATCATCACACGCCTACAAGCGAATTGATTGAATCTGATAGTTAACGAAATTGAATAACAAAGGAACGATTGACAATAATAAATTAAACCTTCACTCATTCTTTCATTCACTCATATTGTACGCCTATTTTTATGAATGTTAAATAAAAATCTCATATCGGATTGATTTATTAAATATTTCAAACGCGCGCTCCGATTGGCGATTGCGAGGAAAAATATTATATTCAATGAATCGATTATAAGCGCTCTGTTTAATTTGTCATATCTATTAAAAAGCTAGCTTTTTCCCGCGGCTTTGCTTGCTTTAATTTATAACACGTGACGCCATCTATAATTATCACAAGAACGTTATTGTTGTTTTTTCGTGAACAGTACTTTTTTGTGATGAATGGTATCCTATGACTATTTCTGTACATCTGACAATGTATACAGGCAAAATTTCAGGATGATCAGTTCAGTGGTTTAGGTGTAAAAAGGCCACAAATAAACAAACTTGCTTTCGCATTTGTAACAGTTATGATAAATCTTCAATCGGTTTTTTTATACAATTCATGTTTTTTAATACCAACATTGATAATACCAACTTGAAGTCTTGAACTTGAGAACTTGAACGCTTATAGTAGTCTGCCTGCGACCACGAGTGCTGCAAAGTGCTCGAAACGTCAGGATTGTATTATCAAAATAAAAACGCGAGTTATATCCGTTAAAAAGTTGTTTCATTATGTTTTCTTATAGGTTTTATACGTTACCTGAAAGATAAATTCATTTGTTCGATGCCTTAAAAGAGCTGTCATCTTTAAGTCTTAATCTAAATTCGCAAATAGAATTTGTGGTTTAACGTAGACTTAAAACTTGCATCGTCTCTAGTTCAGGAAATTAACTGATCTCAATCAGATAACGTCGAGATAACGCGGACAAAGTCGCTTACAGAAGCGAGTAATGACGTAATTACAATATTCTTTAAGTTTTAGAATGAAAATAGGTTAGATGTGAATTTAATAACCCAGGTATTTTACTATTACAATACATAAAAAATACATTTTTAAATATATATAAAAATATAAAATATAGTAGCCCAACGGTATCGGAAACAGGGTCTAAGCTACCGGTGGTCAGGGCTCCAGAGAAAGGAACCTCCTGACTATGCAAGCCGTGTCCAGGAGTACCGCCTTCTGCATCAAGCCCTTTATTCAGTCATCTAAAGAGAGCCTCTTATTATTATTATTAGCACTATTTAGCATTACATAAACAGCCAGTATCAGTCCACTACTGGACAGGCCTCTTCTCATACACATTTATTTTATGTACTCATATATAGAAGGTGTTTGTTCTTAATCGCCACACTGGGCAAGCGGGTTGACGATCGCAGTAGCAGATGGTCGCTATTACATAGTAGGAAGCTGCTACCCATCCTCCACATTTTTCCCTTAATCGCTTCTTATAACACCCGCGGGATGAGTAGGGGTGATTCTATTCTTAGGCCGGAAACCACACGGCACATTTTGCATTATCACATGGCTATCCAGCGTGGCAATTCTGCCAACCTCCTGGGCGAATTACCTGCAGATGACGATGGAGAAGAATTCTTTGACGCTGACGCGTGAATTTTGTGTATAACGACGATGTTTTTGCCCATGGCTTCATTAGCATTAATTTAGAATTTTTAATTTCAATCATGATTCGAAAGACACATGGCGCCATTTACCATGGTGCCATTTTACTCGGAAACACTACTATTTTTCGAGATGAAAGGTACCCTATGTCCGTTTCTGTACACCTGACAACGTATATGCAAAATATCAGGACGATTGGTTCAGTAGTTTATGCGTGAAAAGCAAGCAAACAAACTTACTTTCAACGAGTTAAGATTTGACCTTTCTGTCTGACAAAGTAAACTCTTAGATATTGTTATTTCTAGATCAACAAAAACGCTTATATCTCAGAAAATCAGACTTAAAAATACTTTTCAGTACAAAAGCTTAAATCAACCGAAGGGGAGTTTCTTAACTTCAATGAAAATTTTCGTGAGGAGCCCATTAATCAAAATTGAACCTTCTGAATGACGACAAAAGGTTTGCTTTTGAGTAGAATTTGAAATGAAAGCTTTGCAAATGATTGTTACTTTTGTCAGCAACGAATAGAACACAGTTAATTGTGATTGAGATGACAATGAACCAAACTTGATTCCAGATTGAAAAAGAGATGGGTTTTTGTAAGAGAGAATGGCCATTGTAAAGAGTAAAAATATGTGGACAATAGGAAAGCAATTGTGTGCTCCGTATAAAATTAATGTTTCTTTCTTTATATAGATTGTATTCTCAGCTTCAAGAATATTATTTTGTTATACTTAGAAAATTGTTTCTTATACAGACTTGTATACTTATTACGTCTAACATTAATAATGGACAATATTTTAGGAAGTAGATGGATTGTGTGAAAGATGATATGGCAAGAAAGGAAGTGACTACTGAGATGACGAGTGATAGAGATGTGTGGAGATAGAGGACATACTGCGCCGACCCCAAATAAATTGGGAAAAGGCAGGAAGATGATGATGATGATGCTGATTGATTGACTGCTGATTTTAGAAGGTAGATCTATAGGTTACTAAGATGCTTTGTAGCTAAAAAAATCTTAATATTAACCAACTATTTTTGATAATTGTTCCAAATTAGTTCAAATAAATTATAAAAATATATTTTATTTTATTTTTTTCTCCTTTTTTATGTATAATTAAGTTTATTAATTTAGTTTAGTTTTAGTTCGTAAGTTTTGTGTCCATTTGTCCATTTATGGAATAAAAATCTTCTTTCTTTTCTTTCTTTCTAAAAATATTATTTTATTTTTTCTTTTTAATAGATTTAGTTTAATTTAACATTTGAAATGGCTTCTTTACCATTAAGAGAGGCACGTCTTAAAATATTGTACCTTAATTTTGTTAGACTAAATATTGTACATTAGTTTGGACTAGTTAAAAGCTCTACTACTGGGAACAAGGTCCTTTGTTTTATTTCCAAGTCAGGAAATTCTCAGGTTGTAAGGTTGACGTCACATCTTTAATGAAAGTAATCAATTAGCTAGCATAACGGCTTATCGGCCACGAAGTATCTATAAATTGACAAATTATGTCGTGTATTATTTAAAAGCTCATAAGTTTAAACGTGGTTTAAAGTTTTTATGATTAGAGTGTACTATTTAGCTTAATTAGTTTTAAAGTATAAATCCTAAGCGTATTTTTTAAAATAGCCTTTTTTGTTACAGGATAGTCGGCGTTGACGCCGGCCTGGCATGACGCGTCAACAACGTCCCGCCTCGCCCCTACACCTCTACTCACCCCTCTACGATCCAACCTTGAACATACTCACAACTCTTTTCCTCTCCTACTTACTCTTACCAATAGCCAACACACAAATGGTTTCCACAAATGTTACTCAAAACAAAAATATTACAAAAGAAATTAGTTCTAATCACACTAAGTTAGAAGAACAAGTGAATGATAAAAAAGAAAACGAGCTTATTAATACTGTAAGTAGCAAAAATTATCAAACACTTTTAGATAGATTTAGAAGTAAAGAAAATTTTACGACAGAAACAACAGCTATACCAAAAACCACATTTGATATTGATGAAGAATATCAAATTGATCTTGAATTAGAAGACGACAATGAAACAGATGGATTAGACGCCAATTCTATGGAGAAACTTCGAGTAGACGACGCTACTAGAACTAAAATATTTAATGATTTCTCTAAAACAGTTAAAATCTTTAAAAACAAAACAAAGGTTGATACTGTTAGTGACCATAAAGGTTCGATATTTAATACTGTTAAGACAAAAGGCAAGGTAAATAGTAAAGACGTAAATATCTCGAATGAATCATTAGGACTCCCCACAAGAGTTCCCTCATCCTCTCATGTTCCTTCAATTACGGATGTTCAACACACGCCTCGGCCGAGCTTTATGGAAGGTAAGCCAATTTCAACCTTGTATTTCAAAGATTAGGTACGATTTTGTAACATCATGAATAAATTTAAGGTCTTATATGGATTTGTTGGGTGTTTCCACAAAATCAAAGGTCGTGTGTACGGGCTTTAGTTTGTGATAGATTTTAAGCTTTAGTTAATATTATTGCATTATTTCGATATATTTTTTATTAGGGTATTTCGGTGTTTCTACTCCTCTTAAAATCCAACAGTATAAATTCCTGGATTGGAATTGGAACCACATCTCTGATATTCGGCCGTGAACATTGGTACGTTCTGTACTGTACTGTACTGTATTTTTTACAACGCTGGCGGAACAGCTAAAAAAAATTACAGGCCAGTGAGAATGAAGAATGAATGTTTCAGCTTTTTCAAATACATATTTTAGTATTCGAATTGTATATTAACAGGCTGAATATTTAGGCTTTTACGTCCATACGTTATCCTATGAAATATAGAAGTAGCTTATTCCATAAAAGACTGTTATTTTTATCACTATTTTAAAATTCACATACTCGATCAAACAATAAAATAAAGTATACAAATTTAAAAAGCTTAAACAAATTGCTTTCATTCATGTGAATGAAAATAACATTTTAGAATGCCTGTAAAATATATTATAGTCCTTTTATTTATACGTGTTATTTCATTCACAGTGTTAACTTCGTCCTAGACAGGCGATTGTATCGTTCAAATTAAGTTACACCAATTTCATTTGCGACAGTGTATGAATTTAGACGGCTCTATGGGTTAGGCCATTTCAAAATAGAATCAAAATAATATTAGTCAAGTGTGACTTGAAATAAACCTTTGCAACAACCTAGTATATTTATTTTACATGTATTTAAAGTAAAACGTGAAGCGAAAACTTTGGATCCCTTTTGGAGTAGTGTAAATTTTTTATATACTATATTTTTTTTTAAAATTATATTTAATTAATTATGGTCGAATTTCAGTCACTAATAATACCTCTAGTAATTTTATACTAATTTTGTACAATCCTTAGATTATAATAATAAATTAGCCTGTCACTGTCCCAATATAGAGCAAACACGTCTCATACAGAAAAGGATTAAGATATAGGATACAAAAAAAATCCCTTAGATTATACAAAAAAACTAGATTAACAAATATGTACCCACACCATTCTCCACAGATTATCAAAATAAAATATAAAAGAAAACGTTTGAACAACAATGTACTTGAAGGAACAAAATGTGAAATTAACCGATAAAAATCGTTTCGTAAAAACACGCCTTTATTTATTGGCTCGCCATCAGTCAAATAGCGTTGTTTTGTTATTCCATTCTCTCCAAAACACATAATACGTTCCAATTCAGCATTATTCGTATCATTTCGTTAAAATCTGACGTTTAGATGGGTGTTTGCCATCAATTGTAGGGAATGGATACAGAAAATTGGATCCAGAGATATTTTGAACCGAATATCATTTATTTTATTTACTGTCTGTATTGTTCTGATAAAGGTATTCCTTTAAGCCATTATTTTAGTTCTATATTTCTATGTAACAATCAATGGAGCGACTAGTTCTTTTGTTTACGGGGGAAAACCTTCAAAAGTCACTCGGCCTCCGGGGAAAGAGACCGGGGAGTGTGAGATTTTTACCTCTAAAACCACCCCGGTCAGCACATGGACGGAGATCCCGGGTTCTCCTAAGAGACCAGCTCCGGAACCTCCCTATGCAACGCCTGTTAGGCACATCTCTGGAGAGACTGTAAAATAACAGTTCAAGCCCGACAACCTCTTTACAAGCTTTTATTTAACTTGCAACTATAAGGCACGGATGCTAATCTGCTATCTCGCTCGCACATTGAAGATAAAAAAATCAATGAATATAGTTATGAAAAATTGAACTAAAACAAAGAGTACCAACATTACAAAGTTTTAGCAAAAAATTCAACTTGATCGAAACATGTTTTCATGCATAACAATGGCATAAAATTAAAATGTTTATAAAGCTATTTTTTATTTGAAAACATGCTTCCATCAAGCTGAAATGTTTGCTGAAACTTTGTAATGTTGTTCTCCTTCAAAATGGTTTAGTTCGATTTTTCATAACTATATTTATTTATTTTTTTATATTCATTGATATAAAATCAATCTTCAATCAAATTCAATGTGTGAGCGAGACAGCAGATTAGGGCGAAGAGACAGACGCCTTAAAATAAGGTTAATGTAGGAAAATATACCTAATTGTATTGTACCACATTTTAATCTATGCGAGCTAGATTCCAATCTTGGGCAGTAATAAATAATAATTGTCTATATAAAATATATCAAGTATCATTTTCAGATAAAACCTGTCTTGTCGACTGTACCCTCAATAATTTGCTTTATCTTAGTCAGGTCCCCGGTTAAAAATAAGAAACCCGTTCTGACCCGCAGGTGTCGTAAGATCTGATTAAGGGGTTACTTTAGTAGCTTGGTAAGGTAGGATGTTAGAAAATAGAGATGGGCAAAAATTCAATAGCACTTTCGGTATTAAGTACCCAAATTCGGCTGCTTTTATCGAATTTTAATATTCGAACGAAGATAATCTTTTTTAAAGATTTATTTTTAATAGCTTCCGTATTTCTTATTTATGAGAGTTAAAAAGTTGCCTATGTCGTTCCCCGGCCCATAAACTCTGTGCAAAATATAAAGTCGCTCCTTTGCTCCGTTGCACCGCGACAGAAGGACAAATAATTGGAAAAACACATAAACAATATAATTTATGATTTTAAATAGAGGTCGCCAAGTGACATGACCGTTGATAGGCAAGTTAGAAATCTCAAGTTCGAACCTAAGGCAAACGTTTGAACCAAGGACTTTTCATTAGTCATTTATGAATTATGAATTACTTACAAGTGCCCCAGAAGGCACTTAAAGTCGTTGGTGATGAGCCTGCTCTTACTCCGGTCGTGATGGATTGCCGTCTCATCGGACCATGAGAGTGAAGGAATAGTCTGCACCTGTGTTTGTGCACACATTTGTGCACTATAATATTCTGTATAATTGTTTAAATCTTAGGACATTATTAATAGGTATAGGAAGCAGGAGAACAATTAAGTATCAGGAGGCTGGGAAAACTAACAAACGCCATTGAAACTTAAGTAAGGCCTAACTTCGGCTTCGGCACACATTTCAACTGAATTGCCGAATTTGAGATACGATAAAGTTTGGCACAACACTAATAGATGAAGAATATTTAGGGATCTCACTTTTATAATATTTTTATCATGATTTTAGTAGAAATATATATTTTTATAGACTTACGCCTATATTCCCCAGAGAGAGTAGGCAGAGGTGTGCAGTACACCCACGTTTCGCCGGCTATGTTATAAGTCCCATGTAACAGGGGCGAGCCTATTGCCATTAGCCGGGCACAATTCCAGACTCCGTGCTGCTACTGAGAATTTTCCTGACCCGGGGATCAAACCCAGGACCTCGTGACCAACGAGGCATACTTTTATACATATAATTTATATAGTTTTATCATAGCATTGACATCCCAGTGATAAGAATGTTGGACTGCCAATTCGTTGGTCGTAGGTTCGAAGCAAAGACAATTTTTATCTGACTGCGGGTAGCCAAAAAAAAGGGTAAGGAATAGTAGATTTATGAAACATCAGATTTAGATAAATGTTGTATTATAATTGTTTTATCCATGCCTATACGATGATACTAGACTATATTAGAATGATTAGGATTAACTTATAACACCCCTCTTTTTGCATCAAACATTAAAATTGAAATGTCTTGCTTAGCGCGAAACTCAAGCACATTTGGACCGATTTTGATGAGATATTTTGTGTGTTGAACTAAATCTCTGGATAGTTAATATTCAATAAACCCGATAGATGACGTTGTGATCAGATTAAACTAGAACCGCTACGACAAAGCTGCGTGAAAAAGCTAAAGTAAAAGAAAATATCGTTAAAAACTAACACACGTACCAAGTTTTCTGTAACAGGCTGCCTTTACAACAGTTTAATGGATTCCTCGTATTACGGAGAGCTCTGGGAAAAAATTACCGCAATTTTCCTCGGCCGATTCTTTAATAATAGACTTCTAAAAGTTTACGCCCCTCCCTCAGAATCCTTTAAAAGAAAAAAATGATTGTATAACTTAAAAGTTTTAGAAACTTTCGCTTACTTGGAAACTTTGGTAGAGTTACTTGACTTGCTCATTATTATGATCGGAAACCGTTAATGTTTGAGCTTTTACTTCAAAAAAAGTTTTAGATGTCTCCTCTCCTATCCTAAGCGTCTCCTATCCTAAGCGTCTCCTATCCTAAGCGTCTCCTATCCTAAGCGTATCATATCCTAAGTGTCTCCTATCCTAAGTGTCTCCTATCCTAAGTGTCTCATATCCTAAGCGTCTCCTATTCTAAGCGTCTCCTATCTTAAGCGTCTCTTATCCTAAGCGCCTCCGATCCGTATTGAAGCATATATTAGATTGACATTCAATGACGCGAGTACACACTCGCGCTTACCCAATACTACCCAATTATTTTTATAATAATATGTAACAGATAGCTCAGTTGGTTAGAGCATTGCTACGGTATGGCAAGTATCGTGGTTTTAAACCCCGCTTGTATCCTATCTTTTTTTCAATTTCTTAATTTATATTGTTTTTTACATGGCCATAACATGTATTAGAAATTAATATAATTATTATATTATAACAGTTATATTTTTGACACTCTAAGCAAGATTACGAATGGCGAATTATAAAATAGGCTGGCGTCCATGTTTGCTGATATTAAACATACGTAAGTATGTACAAACTTACATAAACTACTAAACTCAATACGACGCGCAGTTGAGTATAAACTCAGTCGCATAAAAGCCTCAAGCTTGCCTATATACAAATATACATTTTGCTATTTCCAGTGTTGCCAGCAAATAATCCGCCCGTAGTTTTAAACTTCGAACATTTTAATGAGGACAAAACTTTCTGTTATTATTTCGTTGTTATTTGTAACTCGAGTGTTGCCTCCAAACAAAATAAACAATTATTTTATGCGTCACGGCTTTTCCGCGTTTGCGACCCCGGGCGTAGATTAAATTAAATGCTGGGACGATGTATGTTTTTAAACTTTTGTGTAACGGTGGATAGTCGCTCAGTGTGACATATTAATATATGCTTTGGAATTTTAAATGATTAAGGCCGGTTTTTCTATCATATATCTTTTAATAATTATATTTTAAATACCATAACTAAAAAGGCTCCTTATAAACAAAATGAAGATTATTATTATTTTTTATTTTTTTTATTAATGCTGGTCTGTATCTGGCCCAAAGGCTTAGTATTGCCATCCAGCGAGACAACGCAGCCAGCATTTTGGGAACGTTGCCTACAGGTAGCGGTCTTTTAGATTAAGTTTATCTTTTTAATTAGTTTATATAGATAGTTTATTTCTAGGTGTATATATAGTTAGTTATTATTCTTGTGCTCGTTAATTTTCTTATTATTTATATTACACAGTTTATTTGTTAAATAAGGGATAATATAAAACTTTGTTCTATGTGTGATATTATTTACTTAAAATACATTTAGTTTTTAAACCAGTCTTATACTGAACGCTACAAAATTATGCACTTGTCCAGCTTTTTTTATATCGGCAAGGAACACTATTTGAATAAGTAGGTATTATAGAGTTTTATCACAAGCGAAGCCGGCGAGAAAAACAACTTGAAAAAATAAATGTTATTTTGTTCCTACATTGGCTAGAGAAAAAACCTTGAAACACAAAGCCTTTTACAGCTTTCTCGTTGTAGAACAAGATTGGTCTATATAAGGTCTCACTTTACTGATGAAAAAATATTTGAAAAAGTCGAGACATACACATTGTTGCTTTTGAAGACCTGTCAAATTTAAGAAGGTAATAAGGTCCATGAAAGTGATCAACTTTCCCCAAGGAACATACGTCGAAATCTGAAAATCGAAAATTGACTTTTCATACAAAGTGACTCGTCACGTCACGTCACAGTGGTCACGTCGACACACATTTTTGTGAAAATTTAAATCTTGCGTAATTTATAATTTAATCTTTCTTTCTTGCAACGAAACTTTAGTGTTCGCTTCGTATGCATGAAGTCTTTGTAAACATTTTATAATATTATAGATTTTTTTAGACACATAATTATCTTGACCGTTGTCTCTGCCTACCTCTCTGGGAAACAGGCGTGAGTCTATGTATGTATATATAATTACGTTGTGATCTATAGATCAACATCCTAAAATATTTTGCACTGATGAAATAGGACCTTATTTATAACACAGCGTAAAGCGCTTATCCAGTTGAAACGCTATCAAATACTCGGTTAAGAGATCGCAGAAAAGGATAAGCCTTTCTTTGAAGTTGGATAAAGAAAATCGGAATTACAACCTAAAGAAAACCTCCTAGGTTCACAGAAATAGGTGACAATTTGACATAGGTAAAGTCGGCAAAGGAGTTAGGTTGGCAGGGCTACAAGATTGGGATGAAGTTATTCATAGAAGTTTGCATGTGGTTGTGTTAAATTGTTTAGTTTTGTATAGATTAATTAATTATTATTAATCCTCCTGACCGAATTTCGGTCACAGCGGCCAATCTCAACGGTAGATTAGCCAATTACGCAGGAGATATTATAGTGCACAAGTGTGTGCGCAAACACAGGTGCACTCTCTATTCCCTCACTCTCATGGTCCGATGGGACGGCATTCCGACACGATCGGAGAGAGATCAGGCGCAGGGCCAACGACTTCACGTACTTTCCGAGGACTTTCCTTTGGACGTTCCTTTTTACGGAGCAAGTGAGGTGCGCACCTTGGGTTTGAACCCGATACCTCTGTCTTGCCAGTCAACGGTCACAACCACTAGGCTATCACGACTAAAGATACAAAGTAGAGTAGAAGTATTGTTTACAGTCATACCTTTTCACAAAATAAAATTAAATGGAATTATATTAAAAACTCTTTGAAAAAATGACAACTTTAGCTCGCGTCCCTGTCAACCTAACTCCTTTGCCGACTGTACATACCTATGTATAGACTGACGGTTTACTTTCAGCGTTCTGCAGTAAATTGATGTCTGTCTGTTGCTGATTGTGTCTGTTCGTCTGAATGTCACAGTGTGAAAAAAAGATAGAAAGGAAAATGTTTGTTCTTGACGCACGAGACACAAAAACCTAAATGTGTAAATATCTTAAGAGAGGGTAAATAACAATCAGATCTGAACATTATATTCAACAAAACAATAATAAAAACTAAGTAACCAATAAATATGATATGTAACTTATACACCTAGAAATAAATTAACTTACAAGATAAACTTAGTAAATAAATATACATACAAATACGCGCGAAAAATATAACCCTTCCTGGCAGTCGGGTAAAAAGACCGCTACCTGTAGGCAACGTTCCCAAAATGCTGGCTGCATTGCCTCGCAAAGAAAAATTGTATTAGCCTTTGGGCAAGATACAAACCAGCAATTTGGTCACAAGATACCTCGTACAGACGCCCTGATAAATCTTTGTAAATTTTACGGGCCCCTGACAGGCCTCGACACCAAAAGGCTAAAATACTAGTCTAGGGTACTATATTTGCGCCTTTAAAGGGTCTCAGCAGAAAAAAGTTTTTTCGAAAACTAACAAATTCTTAGCATAATGCTGAGATGGGGTCCGAGATGATACGAAACTACAATTTTTTTTATAAATCTGTTTTTTATAATCTCTCCTACATGTAAAGTAAGAATATTGTTTTAATTGCTTTCTCTTAGTGTAGGGAATGTTCCGACCTCAACCGAAGAAAAAATAGAAGGGTCGTGTGAGATTGATGACGTGGTAAGAGGGAATGAACAATGAGTGAAGATAAATGAAAGCCATGTTTCACCATCGAAAACAATATAGGAATGATGACATGTTCAACATATTATTTGCACATAAAATATTACCTTTTAGATTAAGTTTATCTTTTTAATTAGTTTATATAGATAGTTTATTTCTAGGTGTATATATAGTTAGTTATTATTATTGTGCTCTACATTTCAAATTGTATTCAATATAATTATATTACCTAATAGTAAATTGCCTGATATCAGTTAATTCATTCCAATCATACCAAATATTACCTAACCTATGAAAGATCTATTAACATCCCGGTGCCGCATCTAATAATGAATTTCCGATTGTGTCTCATATCTCGACTTTTAATGCATAAATAGCTTGAGTATCTCAAGTGTGAAGTGATATGACTGTTGATTGGTAAGTCATAGGTCTCAAGGTCGAACCCAAGGCAGCAGGAACAACGGATTAACGTGCATATAATACACACATAACTTACGAAAAGTCAGAGGTGCGTGCCTTGAGTTCGAACCTGAGACCTCTGACTTACCAGTCAACGGTCATGCGACTTGGCTATCACTGTCATTTACTACTTATTTTTTTATTTATTTTACAAAAAACACAAGCATAGAAAAGTATAATAAAGATAGACAATGACTACTGTATTATTTTTTTATTTTATATAGACTCACGCCTGTATTCCCCAGAGGGGGTAGGCAGAGGTGTACTTATGCGGTACACCCACTACTGTATTAATCCTAATCTTATTATTATCCTCAATATGAAAAGTTTTGTTTTAATTAGTTAAAACAAAATCTATTGAATGGGTCACGAAAGGGCAGTATGACAATTACTGGGCCATCGCAGAACAAAGTCTGAGAAACACTGCTCTATCCAACTGAGCTATCGTATCGTAGTCCAATTTCAAGTTCCTCAAGTGACCCGGGTTCAAACCCTCGTCTATCTCCTATTAAATTCCCTCTAATTTAAAAATTCTTGTCCATTAATTAAGTTCTTAAGGATAAGTCAAAATCGTTCACTCGAATTGATTTCTTTTGATGTCAAAACCAACGAATTCTGTTTATCTCAAGTACTATGAAGTAAGGTTCTTGAATTTCATGCCAAATTACTCTAGAAATAGATCCTATTATAATGGGTAGATTTTTCTTTTGAAATTTGTTCCGGTATTAATTGTCTAATTTTTATTTCTTTAATTTAATATAAGTTTATTATATTGCCATATTGAATAAGTATTGCCACACAACGTGGCAATGCTGCCAGTGTTCTGGGCACTTTGCCGGATGACAGTGATGCGGAGTTAGTCAATAATATTATTGTAATAACGGAGTCGTGATAGCCTAGTGGTGGTGACCGTTGACTGGCAAGTCAGTGGTCTCGGGTTCGAACCCAAGGCGCGCACCTCTGACTTTTCGTAAGTTATGTGCGTTTTATAAATTAATTATCACTCTCCGTGCCTCGGATAGCACGTTAAGCTGTTGGCCCCGGCTGTCAATTGTAGATCTTTGTCAGTCGGTACGGGTAGTCAGAAGCCCGAAAATCTGACAACCAGTCTTACCAAGGGGTATCGTGGGTTGTGGAGGTCTGATAGGCAGTCGCTCCATGTAAAACACTGGTATTCAACTGCATCCGGTAAGACTGGAAGCCGACCCCAACATATTTGCGAAAAGGCTAGGCAGATGATGAGTCATTAATATTATTGTATTAATTTGTAACAATTCGGAATGATTCCATTGTGCGTCGTCTATTTCATTTTAATATTTATTCTTTACTCAAGTGATTACAACACTAAACGACACTACGCCGCAATACGCCACTTTATAAATTCAGCTTATCTAAACTTACATGAAATAAAACGATACTATCTTTCCCCCAGTTTTGGAAAGGATGCATGAACCTTTGCAACTTCCAAATTTCAACCTTATTATTTTGTTGTGGAAGGTTCTGATTTAAAACGCTGTGAAAGTAACATACGCCGTTTTATTTATTTCTTCAAATAGGGCTTTGTTTCAACAATGGTCAGAGAATTTTGTACACAAATAAATGAAACTGTGCTAATAGTCTAGTAGTAGTCACGATCAATGGCCGCTAAGTGCTAAATCTTTAGTTTCTTTGGGCACATTTAATAGTTTAGAAAAAATAATTTCTATCCGATTAAGAGTTTCATTTTGCAGCTCGGTAGTCACAGATTATGACATTATACGTCACTGATCTGAGAATACGTACAGTCTGATTAATAGTACGTAATGAAATAAAATAAAACCTCCTTCGGAATTGGTGATAAAAAATGTTTCATTCAACATCTTTACATATTTCAACAGTTAAGTTTATAGATTTTTGAGACATTAAAATTTAAATACTGTTAATCATTAAATGGTACATCTAATAATATCGATACTCATTAATTATTTTGTGCTTGCTAATATTTTGTTAGCGTAAATTTAATGGCGTCTTATTTTCCTGAAGCTCCGATACGTAACAAAATAAAGAAGTATTATTTATTTATAGACTCACGCCTGTATTCCCCAGAGGGGGTAGGCAGAGGTGTGCAGTACACCCACGTTTCGCCGGCTTTATTATAAGTCCCATGTAATAGGGGGCGAGCCTATTGCCATTAACCGGGCACAATGCCAGACTCCGGGCTGCTACTGAGAATTTCCTAAAAACCCAATAACACTGTGCCCGACCCGGGGATCGAACCCAGGACCTCGTGCTCAGCAGTCGCGCTTGTTACCACCAGACCAACGAGGCAGTCGAGGCAATAAAGAAGTACCTAAAATAAATTAAAATTTGTGTTTATAAGAGGTTATCTCCACAAAGCAATTTCGCTTGCAACAATAAGATGAAAGAGTAAAACGCTTCACCACCGCGCTATGCAAATGCCAATAAACGGACAATGCCTTTTTTATGCTCGTCTGAACAGAGATTGCCAAATCAAAGGTCACAGATTCAAACTTAAGGCACTGACTGTTCAAAATCATACGCGAATCAAAACGATGCAGGAACGGTGCGGAAATAAATAGACACACACACTAGCACTTATACAAACTCACACTCATACGAACTCACCCTCATACAAATTCACCCTCATACAAACTCACACACACTTTTTTATTATTTTCTTTTGCTCTAAAACAAAACCTGTATAATATATTCCTGTATACCAATTAACTCAGGGCAACCATTAATCAATTCAATGCGAATCTTTTATAAAAATGGCTTCTCGGTTTGAATCTGAGATCTTTAAGTAAGCAGTCAAATGTTATGATTAATGCTATCGTGGCGCTCATTAATTATAAATTAACGTTGGCATTATCTGTTTTAGTACGCAGCCGGCGAATTTACCACAAATTACCACTTCCGGTACCAAATGAAGCATAATTATCTAATTATTCATGAACCTTGGGGTCAAATGACGTTGAAAGCATATCGACAAATTTTGGGCCTTATTATTATAGTTATATATTTGTATTACTAACATAGGTATGAGGAATATTTATAACACTAAGAGTCTTTGATACTTGAATAAACAATTATTTAATTGAATAACCTTGTTAATAATAAATTATTGTACTTGGACTACATGAAATGGTCATCCAAAAGCTGCTTAACCTTGGTGATCACGACAGCCACGAGCGACTCTGAATAACATGAATCGTAACACCCAAGATTAAACTATTGAGTGAATTAATGTTAGGCCACTGATACACGTAAGAAATCCGCCTACGTACCATTTCGCGATGTTCAAATGATTTCTTGTTTGTAGTAGAATCGCCCGATTTTCTAAACGTGTACAAGAGGCTTCATAGTTAATAATGGCTGTATAGAAGTCACGAATGAAATAACTAGGTTCAAAGAGAGGGGCCCCCACAAAGAGAGGGATTCAATGGGGTTCAATTCGAGACTGAAAAAGACGGCGGTAGGTATTCGTTTTGTTAAGACCGTTGCAAGGGTTGGCTTATTGTAGAAACGTAAGAGACGAACTGTTTGAAAGGTATTCGATTAAAGATTAAGGTCCGCTCGAGTAAGTTTAGACTTTGTTTTTTTGTTATTTCATTAAAGCAGTGTGTCTATGGTGTGATAAACAGAGGCACAGGAAGAAATAAGTAACTCCATGGAGAGGAGTACCAGAATAATTGTATAGACGGATACTTTTCATCAAAATTCACCTTTATTCAATTTAGTACAATTATAAGCCTCTCCCAATGCGCGCCACTATTGTGCGCTCATTGGAGGTACTGGGCAACCGGGTTGGCGATCGCAGTAGCAGATGATTACTGTTACACAGAAGGATGCTGCTGCCGATCCTCCTAATCTTTCCCTTTGTCGCTTCTTACGACACTCGCGGGACGTGCAGGTGTGGTTCTATTCTTAGGCCAGAAACCACACGGCACTATCAATCTATCAAAATTCTGATTACCTATATCATAAACCTGCGACAGAAATTTTAAAAACATTATTAAATGACGTAAAGGTAAACGCCACAGATTATTATCCGTTTTACATTAAACCTTTAGGCACTGTTTTGTATTTATATCTCAGTAATATTAGCTACGACAGCATAAAACACAATCTAAGCAAACTGGGAACGCGGGAGCTATTAGACATGTTCAATAATAAATCGTGTCTGTTCTGTTTCTAGCTACCGCAGAGCTAACGGTAGATCCAAACCGCATTGTGACGATGACGTGTCGGTTATGTGACGGTGACATAAAGCCTACAGAAAGCCTACAGAATAATTTAAAACACATAACATTTCCTGTGGATTTCCGCCGATGAATTTCATGAAAATTAACCTGTATTTCACAAGAGAACAATCGACGCGCAACATGTAGGACATTAATTATTCAAATTCATTTATTTGTGAAACATAGGTAGGTAAAGTTAAAAGGATAAAATAATATCAGTATCACTATGTTCAGCCTTGCAAGGCATACAAATATAGTTCTTAAGATTATTATATTCGTTAAGTATGTATATAAAACTGGCTTGTTAGTTAACTAGTCACAGGTCTCAGGTTCGAACCCAAGGCGCATCTCTAACTTTTAGTAAGTTATGTGCGTATTATACACTAAATATCACTTGTTCCGCACCATTCCGCACGTAAAGCCGTTGCATTGGTTCTGCGCCTGATGTCTTTCCGGTAGTGTCGGACTACCGTACTACGGACAATGAGAGTGAAGGAATAGGAAGTGCACCTGTGTTTGCGCACACATTTGTGCACTATAACAATATCTCCTGCGTAGTTGACTATTTTCCGTTGAGATTCGTCGCTGTGTCCAAAACTAGGTCCATTATTATAAAACTGGCATATCCCGTAAAGATAAAAGTCCTAAACAACTACGTTTTTAGCATTCCATTCGTTAAATAGTTAGCTTAGTATGAGTTTGAGCGTAGGTACCCCAAGTTGCCGGTGTACAGAGGTACCTACAGCTAAGTTTAGAGGTGTCTGTGGTTAGGAACGGACACGGAACTAATTTTATTATTTAGTTTGCAGCTCAGGTGGCAAATAAACAGAAATGTTGCGCTTTTCTTAGGAACTTGGTGTGGTTTACCTATTGCCACGTTCTTGTGTGTACAACGAGAGAGATTAGTACAACAATTGTTCTGCAAATGTGGCCCTGGTCCTCAAACTGTGTGAAATTTGCTAGTGTTCCCGCTGGGCTATTATGTGTCACGACGGAGAAGGACGGCAAGAGCAGTGTCAGACGTTCATACGGAAGCTTTCATACAAAAACTTTGTTTTTGCGCACAGGTAAAGAATCAAATACCTTCTGAGGTCTAAATTTCGAGAATTAAGCAGTGAAAACCTAGTGTATATAATATATTTGGTCCAAAAAAGCGTATTATAACCTTTTTTAAAAACGTTTATTTAACCGTTATACAAAATAATTTGTTAATTGGGAACAGTATATTTTTTTCATAGAAATAATACTGGCTACATACTTACCTTTCCGCTTACCTATCTATATTCTAATTGGCAAACGTACACGGGCATGAAAATGACTTTATGACATTTTCATGGAAAGACCTGAGCTATAAAAATCAACTAACGGAAATTGCCACCGTCTAGAAGTCGTAAATTTTAGAGCACATTACTAATACTGCTCTAGTTAAACTAACCATACCAAGTGCTATTGTCGGTGGGTAATGAAATAACGGAATTGAAAGCATTGCATTTTTATAAGGTTTCTTTTTTAAGGGGAGGGCTGACCGTGACTTATATTTTTCAATGGGGTTTAGTCTTTCCAATATACAATATTATGTATTATATTTTGTATATATTTATATCATGTGCACCTCAGACTACCCTCAATTTTTCAAATCTCTCTTGTCCATCCAAAGTTTGTCTGGAAGATATCGCTTTTAGCGATAAGACTGCCCATTGTACCTCTAATTTTAGAGATAAGAAACCATTATGTAATTTCAATGGTGCACAATAAAGAATATTCTTTTCTATTCTATTCTAATATTATTTTCATAAATAAATTAACCAGAAAAAGCAGAAAAAAGAGATAAGAAAAAATACATTTCCATTTCTTCTTACCTTGATAGCAAAGGGATAGAATAGTCATATCATCGCTATAGCTCCATAAAAAATATAATTATTTAATAAGAAAAAAATTCTTAATAAATAATTATATTTAATAAGCTAACATACTTATAAAAAATTCACAATACATATCCATAAAAGATATTTGCAACCAAATTAAGGCGCCTTTTCGCGCTAATTTGCTATTTCGCACATCGAAGCTGATTGTAAAATCGAACTAAACCAATTGAAGGAGAACAACATTACAATGTAATTATTTAATAAGAAAATTTGAAAAAACAACTGATACGGATGGGATTCGAACCCACGATCTTCGACATACCGTGTCGACGCTCTAACCGCTGAGCCACCGTATCCCATCGGCACCAATCGAAATGCCGATGGGATACGGTGGCTCAGCGGTTAGAGCGTCGACACGGTATGTCGAAGATCGTGGGTTCGAATCCCATCCGTATCAGTTGTTTTTTCAAATTTTCTTATTAAATAATTATATTTAATAAGCTATCATGTGCTATAACATGTAAAAAATTCACAAAAATATTAAGAAAAATTGGTAATATCGCATCGGTGTCTTCTAAAACTGCAAAGTTTAGAGCACTGAGTCGGGATACGTAATGTATTCCGATAGATGTCGCCACACGCCTTAGGCGTGTTAAAGAGATTTGAAATTTCGATTGGTGCCGATGGGATACGGTGGCTCAGCGGTTAGAGCGTCGACACGGTATGTCGAAGATCGTGGGTTCGAATCCCATCCGTATCAGTTGTTTTTTCAAATTTTCTTATTAAATAATTATATTTAATAAGCTATCATGTGCTATAACATGTAAAAAATTCACAAAAATATTAAGAAAATTGGTAATATCGCATCGGTGTCTTCTAAAACTGCAAAGTTTAGAGCACTGAGTCGGGATACGTAATGTATTCCGATAGATGTCGCCACACGCCTTAGGCGTGTTAAAGAGATTTGAAATTTCGATTGGTGCCGATGGGATACGGTGGCTCAGCGGTTAGAGCGTCGACACGGTATGTCGAAGATCGTGGGTTCGAATCCCATCCGTATCAGTTGTTTTTTCAAATTTTCTTATTAAATAATTATATTTAATAAGCTATCATGTGCTATAACATGTAAAAAATTCACAAAAATATTAAGAAAATTGGTAATATCGCATCGGTGTCTTCTAAAACTGCAAAGTTTAGAGCACTGAGTCGGGATACGTAATGTATTCCGATAGATGTCGCCACACGCCTTAGGCGTGTTAAAGAGATTTGAAATTTCGATTGGTGCCGATGGGATACGGTGGCTCAGCGGTTAGAGCGTCGACACGGTATGTCGAAGATCGTGGGTTCGAATCCCATCCGTATCAGTTGTTTTTTCAAATTTTCTTATTAAATAATTATATTTAATAAGCTATCATGTGCTATAACATGTAAAAAATTCACAAAAATATTAAGAAAATTGGTAATATCGCATCGGTGTCTTCTAAAACTGCAAAGTTTAGAGCACTGAGTCGGGATACGTAATGTATTCCGATAGATGTCGCCACACGCCTTAGGCGTGTTAAAGAGATTTGAAATTTCGATTGGTGCCGATGGGATACGGTGGCTCAGCGGTTAGAGCGTCGACACGGTATGTCGAAGATCGTGGGTTCGAATCCCATCCGTATCAGTTGTTTTTTCAAATTTTCTTATTAAATAATTATATTTAATAAGCTATCATGTGCTATAACATGTAAAAAATTCACAAAAATATTAAGAAAATTGGTAATATCGCATCGGTGTCTTCTAAAACTGCAAAGTTTAGAGCACTGAGTCGGGATACGTAATGTATTCCGATAGATGTCGCCACACGCCTTAGGCGTGTTAAAGAGATTTGAAATTTCGATTGGTGCCGATGGGATACGGTGGCTCAGCGGTTAGAGCGTCGACACGGTATGTCGAAGATCGTGGGTTCGAATCCCATCCGTATCAGTTGTTTTTTCAAATTTTCTTATTAAATAATTATATTTAATAAGCTATCATGTGCTATAACATGTAAAAAATTCACAAAAATATTAAGAAAATTGGTAATATCGCATCGGTGTCTTCTAAAACTGCAAAGTTTAGAGCACTGAGTCGGGATACGTAATGTATTCCGATAGATGTCGCCACACGCCTTAGGCGTGTTAAAGAGATTTGAAATTTCGATTGGTGCCGATGGGACACGGTGGCTCAGCGGTTAGAGCGTCGACACGGTATGTCGAAGATCGTGGGTTCGAATCCCATCCGTATCAGTTGTTTTTTCAAATTTTCTTATTAAATAATTATATTTAATAAGCTATCATGTGCTATAACATGTAAAAAATTCACAAAAATATTAAGAAAATTGGTAATATCGCATCGGTGTCTTCTAAAACTGCAAAGTTTAGAGCACTGAGTCGGGATACGTAATGTATTCCGATAGATGTCGCCACACGCCTTAGGCGTGTTAAAGAGATTTGAAATTTCGATTGGTGCCGATGGGATACGGTGGCTCAGCGGTTAGAGCGTCGACACGGTATGTCGAAGATCGTGGGTTCGAATCCCATCCGTATCAGTTGTTTTTTCAAATTTTCTTATTAAATAATTATATTTAATAAGCTATCATGTGCTATAACATGTAAAAAATTCACAAAAATATTAAGAAAATTGGTAATATCGCATCGGTGTCTTCTAAAACTGCAAAGTTTAGAGCACTGAGTCGGGATACGTAATGTATTCCGATAGATGTCGCCACACGCCTTAGGCGTGTTAAAGAGATTTGAAATTTCGATTGGTGCCGATGGGATACGGTGGCTCAGCGGTTAGAGCGTCGACACGGTATGTCGAAGATCGTGGGTTCGAATCCCATCCGTATCAGTTGTTTTTTCAAATTTTCTTATTAAATAATTATATTTAATAAGCTATCATGTGCTATAACATGTAAAAAATTCACAAAAAAAAAAAAATAACATTACAATGTTTCAGCAAAAAATACAGCTTGATCGAAACATGTTTTCATACATAAAAATGGCATAAAATTTATTTTTTATTTATTTATTTAAAAACATGTTTCGATCAAGTTGAAATTTTGATCTAGATAAAAAATAAGAGGTATTAAGTAAATAATAAAATAGGTACATAAAGTGTGCATATCATATTTTTTTTAATAGATTGTGATTTTGTGTCGTGTAAAAAAAATGTCAACGTGTAAAAAAACCTTTTTTTACACAACCTCTCCAGATTTCATATGTTCTATAAGCCTTAGAATATAAGGTATCCGGAGAGGTCAGTATTAATCAAAACTACTTACGATAGAAAAAGTAAAACTGGAGCAATTATAACAATATCCTATTACAACAACTGAATTGCTAACTCAGAGGTCATAAGTTCGAATCCAAAAAAGTCTCACACAGGTAAAAACTAATACAAATAACAAAAGAAAGTTTCTTTAACAGTATTAAGTTATAAGTTTTTGTGAACCCTCCTCATAATGTCGTGTAGGAAAGTTTAACTTCGTGAGATAGAACCAGTCAATAGAACTTACGTCTAACCTTTTGGATAGGGCGACTATTCTTCAAGAAATATGTGGACGAGAGTACTGTATCATCTGCCTAGCCTTTTCCCAATTATGTTGGGGTCGGCTTCCAGTCTTACCGGATGCAGCTGAATACCAGTGTTTTACATGAAGCGACTGCCTATCAGACCTCCACAACCCAGATACTGGGTTACACGATACCCCTTGTTAAGACTGGTTGTCAGACTTTCGAGCTTCTGACTACCCGTAACGATTGTCAAAGATCTACAATTGACAGCCGGGGCCAACAGCTTAACGTGCCAATTCTGAAAATTGTTCCGATTAAACTGAAATTTTTGTTGAAACATTATAGCTAAAATAACTTAATACTATATGTATTAAAACTATTCCAATTCAATCAGATTTCACTTTAAAAAACCGCATTGAAATACGATCTCCCAATTCATAAAAAACATTATTTCGAAACAGCATAAAAATGCGAGAGACATCCCTAAATATTAAAAAATCAAAGTGTTACTAGTTGGTGAAAAGTTCAAGAGGTACTCCATGGTCCCCCACAGGATATTGGATTCGATCCACGACTATCTGACAACCTTGCTTACACTCAAGTGATTTGCTGAAATACTTTTTCGTGGGAAGTTCGTGGGCGATATTTTCATAGATAAAATGTTTAAAAGAAAAAATGGAATGAAATATTTTTAGTAGGTAATCGACAAAAAAATATCACATATCAGAAAAGGAAATTAAAAAAAGTAATAATAGTATAATGAAATAAGGGATAAAAAATTATAATTTAAAATTAAATGTTTCTATGTTTTTAGTTTTCGTGATTTTTAAAGAAATTCCCACGAAATTGGCTTAAGTACTTATTTTTAGCAATCTTTTCATTATTTTAAGTAATACTGGTACGTTATACTTTTTGGAATTCTTGTACGAGCCCTTTAATTTGATACCTATATTGCAGAAAAAGAAGATTAAAAAAAATAACGCGATAAACAATAAAATCTAGCAGTCCCCTTTTTTTACGATACGATACGATACCGTCACCTATCTAAGAACATTTGGATTAATAAGATGAATCTAACGATACCTCGTTAGATTATCAACTCGTGAACACTGGACAGCAGTTGTCTACACGTAGGTACACATAAAAATTCAGTTTTAATTTTTAATTTACAATCGAAGCAAAAATTAAAAAAATATCCAAGGAACTCCATAAAATTGGTTGCATTATATTCCGTTCAAAGTTCAAATGTCAAATGGTGGAATGGAAAAGCAAAGATATCGCATATCTATCTATACAATGACGTCAGCGTTTCAATTTTATTCTGCAAAGCAAAAATAGTATAAATTTATAGTGGAATAGACGTCATAATAGTTTGCAACGTAACCGTGAATGGTAGGAAAATGATTTATGTAGTTCTAAGTGTTCCATTCAGTGCTCAAATTGGAGGAAAGGTAAGAGTCATGGAATCGCTGTATGCTGAATAAAGCATATCGTAAGTAAAGGGAGCTTCAGAATGCGCTGTAGTAAGCGAATACTAGTTTTTGCCCGCACGGAATTTGGACCAAAATAGAAGTAGGTATTCTAAGTATTAAGAAACATTGGCACACAGATAATCTTGCATATTATGGTCTATCTGTATTCCAATTTTTATCCAAATTGGTCAAACGGTTTAGTTGAGATTAATAATAATAAGCAGTGAGAGCCTAGTAGTAATTCAACAAGTAATAATGGTATGACCGTTGACTGACAAGTCAGAGGTCTCGAGTTCGATCCCAAGACGCGCAAGTTATGTGCGTATTATAAATTAATTATCAGTTGCTTAAACGGTGAGGGAAAACATCGTGATGAATCCAGCACACCTGAGAGATTTTTCAATTGTATGTAAAGCCATGTCAGAGGCCTACAGGTGGTTTAAACTCTGACACCAGGTTCATGTTCATGATCATGTTCATCAACCATACGATAAGAAGAGAATATCTCGCAGATAATGACTAGCAGTCATCGCCTGAGATTGCGCGCGGACTATATAAGATTCTTTTTATTCGATGAAGCATTACTTCTATTCAAGGATATTGGATTTCCACCGTACTGCGTCTAATACGATGCACTTTTTCAATAAAGCGAATGAAGACAATGCCATTACATTTCTTGTGGAGTCCAATCAACGTGAAGCATGTGGTTTTTATTAAGAAAATGAGAATAGTTATTAAGTCTGAGTCTGAGTAAACTTGATGTTATTAAGTTTTAAATAAATTGTCGATGTAGATATTGGTACTTCTATGATAATAACATAGTTTAATTAAAGTTTAAATAAGGACAACTTTTGATACTCGTCTCCGCGTCAGTCTTAATTTTATTTGATTATGTATTTTTTAAACGGTTTTAGTTAGCTTGCCCTGTTTATTATTTGGTTCAAATTTAGTAATCGATATTTCACCCCTTCCTGTTCACAGATTGATCTGATATTTCGTACACAGCTTTAGTTTTGATGACAAAACCGTTTTACGTAAAAAAAAATACAAACTTTTTATTTACCTTTAAAGGCCTGGCCACGAACTCGCCGCTCGCAGCGGCGGCTTAGCGCGGCGAGCGGTAAGAACAAATGTACTAAAATGTTCAACGACGCCACGACTCGCCGCTCTCAGCGGCGGCGGCGGCGGTTCCTCCATTCTCCATACTTAAAATGATTTGTATTGATTTTGTGCACTCCATTTGTCGTATTTAAAATATCATTAGAAAATATATGCCTAAATACGTCCACCTTGGTCACAGCGGCAAACGCTACTACGCGGTACGTGGCATGGCCATCGCGCCGCTCGCAAACCTAGCCCGTCGCCGCCGCCTTAGACCGAAGTCGTGGCCACTAGGTAAAATCAAATTCAAGTTGGGGTGTTTCGGCTTTTTGGGTCACAAAATTCTAACGTTGTATACACAACAAATACTTGGTAGTAACACAAAATCCAATTAAGCTTACAAAGTGGGCTACACATGTAATCCGATATTCACACGAGTGACGTTCCAATTCGTCACGAACCACTACAATGTCCGCTGCAGTCTGGAGCTGTGAATGATTTTCACGCGTCGAATTCCAAAGGCTATTTGCAAATGCTGTAGCAAGCTTTGATGAAGGTAGTTTGAGCTCAAAATATCTCCATTGTATGGAGATATTTTGGATACCTATTGATGACACGTGTGGTAGTAAAACGATCAGCCTTCGTATTGCGGGTTCGAATTTCGCTTTCTTTGGTGTGACCGAAAGATATTTGTTAAGGTTCTTATGGGTTTTTATGCATTGTAAATTGTAATTATTTAAAATATATAAACCATTTAACCACTTCCACATTCAATAACCTCAGATGGTTATCGTTTATGTAATTGTATGATAAAATGCGAAAACTCAAAACGCACCTACCTTCAAACTCCGAGAAGAAACACTAAAGGAAATCAATTGTTTCTCCACGCCAAAAATTGGTGATAGGTATCGTTTCTATGCTTTTTGAACTGAAAAGTTTGGAACATGGGACTGGGAGTGGGTAAGTACTCCGGTAGATGGCACCACATGCCTTTAAGGCGTTAAATAAATAAATAAAGTAAAATAAGTTTATTTCAGGTAACAATTAATAACATTAATTAAGAAAGAGATTCGTAATTTCAACTGAAGCCGGCAGGACTCGGTAGCTTAGTTGGTCAAGTGATGTCACGGCACGCCAAGAATCGCGCATTCAAGTCCCGCCCGAGTCAGTTATTTTTTCCAGTTTCTTATAAAATAATTTCGTTTAAGAAGGCTTTTTGTTTAAATACAGTCATCAGATAAGGAAAACATCGCTAATGAACTCTTAGGGTAATTATGGAAAAGTATCGCCGGCCCTCTCATTACGGAAAAGCTTATTGAAGTCTTGTTATAATTAGAACAATTGGAGCAAACAAATCTTTACCTAATGAGCCATTGATTGCTAAGTAGTATGACTGTCGTATAGCCAAATCAAAAGCCTATTAAGTATGTCGAATCCGGTCATTAGGACGGTTGCTCAATTGATACACTGACGTCATACAGACGTGTACAGAGTCTACGCAAGGGATTTTCTTTAAAGTTTGATTTGACAGTTAAGTAAGACAGAATCTTGAAATCAAAATCAAAATATTTTTAGGCATGTAGACCATTAAGCACTGAATAGTCATAATTCCATTATTGTTTCTTGTAAGAGTAAAAATAGAACCTCCGTTTCTTAAATGTATAGAGTGGCTTTATGATCTGCAAGAAATGTACTAGTGTACAATCATCTTTATGTAATTACCGTCAAACAGCGGCCGATAACTATCAACTCCAACAAAGTTAGACTTTAATCGGTCGAATCGAATTAGCGGTTAAGGGTTAAATTTGAACCGCTGAGTTATTGCATTCCGGAGGTCCAAACTTTGACATTCAACATTTATAACCTTTCAATGTGGTTTGGGATATTAGTGACTAATTAATAATTAAATTAAAATACATTAATAATTAAAATACATTAATAATTAAAATACATTAATAATCAAAAGTCATTAACAACTAAAAGTCATTAACAATTAAAAGTCATTAACAACTAAAAGTCATTAAAAATGATTTAGAATTCTGTACAAACAAATATTTGAAATGAACTTTGAATAATATTATTACACCTTTTTGAAAAATGTTTACCATCAAAAACATAAATGTAAAATGAGAGCCAAGTTCAAGTTCAACGACAACAGGAGTGATATCTAAATGGGTGCCAAGTTCAATGGTCAGTCCTGAAATTTATTTACAACATAAAATATTTTTTTCGTACCACTTGCTCAAAAAAGTGACATTCTATGCTTCAAAAAGAGAACATAACAATAGTCATTATTAATCTGTCAAAAACAGGGAAAGAAAATTGTACTGAATTTCATTCATGCTCTAGGGAGAGAATGTGATTTAAATTTGGAATACTCACCGAAACTTATACTGAACTACATCTGTGTAAGTTTACACCATTGAGTTTGTATAAAGCATTACACATCGGAAATTGTATTCCTTTTTCTTAATTTGAAAAATGAATACGCATTTATTATGCAGTTATGATTATTAAATAAAATTACGAGAACCGACGAGGCCGAATGAGCTTGATGCCTTTGCATTTCCGACAAAAAAATATTGGTCTAGGAATTTGCCGCGTTTTTGTTTTCTTCAAATACTCATAAAGTTTATTTTAATTTATTTTTATAAATAAGTTAATGTTCTAAAAATACGTTACGATGTTAAATCAAAGCGACAGTGACAGTGAAATTGTCGGATTCCATCAGTGCAAATGCTGCCGCAATTATAAAAAATTTGCTTCCAACAAAATCCAAGGAAAATTATTTTAAAACTTATGAAGTTATGAAGAATTTTCAACGTGGAGAAGTGCGAAAAGTCTATCAATTTCAGAATCAGTACGTATTATTGTGTTAATTTTTTCGCAAATGGTACGAAAAGTAGAGTATTTTCCTAGGTGATAAAGCTGTCTTAGTCTTGGGTGAACTTAAATCCCTCGCTACACTCAGGACTCGTCTTAAATCCCTCGCTTCGCTCGTGATTTAAGTTATTAACACCCTCGCTACGCTCGGGAGTAAACCTCGAATCCTTCGTTACGCTCGCGATTTAAATCGTCACCCGTGACAGAAGACACTGCTTTATCCCCTTGGTTAATAATCTACTAATAACAACTTAAAATAATATTGCTTCTAACTTAGGATAATATATTGTAGCCTAAGGTCTGACTTGGCTAGTTTTTATATACGATTTTTTCAATATATATTCTACTATCTATTTATCCATCTGTATCTATATATAAAAGGCAATGTTCTAACTAACTGACTGACTCATCATCAGCTTCACCGCCCAACCCAAACCACTTAAGCTAGAAAGTTTAAATTTTGAAATGTTGTTAAACTTATAAAGTAGACGTAGTTTAAGAAAGGGTTTTGGGGGTTAAACCCAAGAGTAGATAGGTTTGATGGTTATTATTAGGTAAGTACCCACTAAAACAGTCATGGAAAAGCCCTAAGTTCGATGACTTGTTTTTGCCTACTAGCCAAATGTCCAGGAGAATAATATAAGAAATTACAGCTTTACTTGCGAAAGCTATAATTTATATGAAAACTAGCCAAGTCAGACCTTAGGCTACAATATATTATCCTAAGTTATAAGAAGCAATATTATTTTAAGTTGTTATAAAATATTTTATGTTGTAAATAAATTTCAGGACTGACCATTGAACTTGGCACCCATTTAGATATCACTCCTTTTGTCGTTGAACTTGAACTTGGCTCTCATTTTACATTTATGTTTTTGATGGGATATCATAACTTTTTGTAAAGAAAACTACACTTAATTCATCGTTGAGAAAGAATGACGAACGAAGAATTAATACTTAACTGAATCGGTATTCGTAAGCGGTGCCTATGTTTATTATGTGTTGCTCGGGAGAGCTTTTATGTAGATTTACTTCTGTTCTGTGTATAATTGTTGTTTTGTGCGTATTACAAGTTTTTTGTACGGGGACTTTTTTATATTTTTCGATTTTTTCCTACGTTTACACACAATTTCCATGTTGGACTCCAAATTTCATCCTTCTAGGTCATCTGGAAGTAGGTTAGAATTAGGTACTATAAGTCAGTCATTACTAAAATTTACGATTTTTGGACCTTCATATTTTTGTAACCGTTGAAGCTAGCTTCATGAAATTTGGGCTTCTACATGTCCTTATGGATATAATTAAACATACGTAGTTTTATGTGTTTACGTTAAAGAGGTTTTGAGTTATAAAAGGGTCAAAAGTGGCACCAAGTGGTTCGTGTAATATTACACTCGGCGCTGGCTAGCCAATGCTTGAACTTGGCTTGACACGCTGCCGCGTGTCTAGATAAATACATTAGGATTTTTTCCTGTACCGTAATTGCGTAAGTATGTAAGGTTTACATGCAATAATTTGGGAGAGGCCTATGTTCAGCAGTGGACTATTACATGCTGATGATTTTGATGAAACACCCGGAATAAATTTCGTGACATTTACCAGAGTACTGCCGCACTGCCGGTCCCATGTTCCAAATTTATCAGCTTAGAAAGCATAGAAACGATATCACCAATTTTTTATTATGTAGCATTTTACATGTTTATGCACATTTTTGTGTTTAAATCTTCTTCTTATCGTATGGTTAATAAACAACCTGGTGTCAGAGTTTAAACCACCCGTAGGCCTCTGACATGGCTTTACACCATTAAAAAATTAGCTGGATTCATCACGATGTTTTCCTTCACCGTTTTAGCAACTGATAATTAATTTATAATACGCACATAACTTACGCAAAGTCAGAGGTGCGCGCCTTGGGATCGAACTCGGACCACTGACTTGTCAATCGACGATCATACCACTAAGTTATCAGTGTTTTTTTTTAATTATATTATTTAATAAGAAACTCGCAAAAATCTGCGCCTGATTCCTTAAATCGTGTACAAACCTGCCAGTATTTATAGACTCACGCCTGTATTCCCCAGAGGGGGTAGGCAGAGGTGTGTAGTACACCCACGTTTCGCCGGCTATGTAATAAGTCCCATGTAATAGGGGGCGAGCCTATTGCCATTAACCGGGCACAATTCCAGACTCCGTGCTGCTACTGAGAATTTCCTAATGGAAAAACCCAATAACACTTTGCCCGACCCGGGGATCGAACCCAGGACCTCGTGCTCAGCAGTCGCGCTTGCTACCACTAGACCAACCTGCCAGTAAGTGCCTGAAAATGTATTTATTAATACATTTTCTTTCATTAGTCCTCCATTCGAGCGAGATGTACCATTCATCTTCATTAGCCCTCCTTCACGCCACTTATTACGCGAATGCCCTCGTGACTGAATACAGGATTACAATACAGGTTTGATATCTTAAAATGTACTTTTATTAGTTATATTTTTAACCGACGAAAAAAGAGGAGTGTGTTATAAGTTTGAAGTGTCTATCCTGTAGCATCGTAACTTCAAAATGATTTTTATTTTCATTTTTTTGAAAAAATTTTTTTATTTACAAAAACCCCCACACTGGGATTATCTCCTGTATGAGGGGCAGGTATTAAATTCAGATGTATATATTATTATCAGTGGCGTGCTCAGTATCTAACAACAGTGCAATCTCAACAACCTTTTCAAAGATATACATTGAAGTAAAAAGAATATAATTATATAATATTATTATTACGTAATATTCTTTTATTATTACATTTGTATGACGAACTTCGGCCGAGCTTCGGAAAAATTTATGGCCTTTAAATTTCACAATTCACAAACACAGACCGCATCATTAACTGATCATACAAATATTTTTGCGCAGAAAGCAAATCGTCTGACCGCTACGTAAACAACGTAGTAAAAGTAACACTAACTACGCAGTTTCGTAACTAGCCTTCGCCCGTAGCCGGCCTACGCCCGTAGCTGGCCTACGCCCGTAGCTAGGCTACGCCCGTAGCCGGCCTACGCTTGTAGCCAGTCTACACCCGTAGCCAGCCTACGTCCTATCTATTACGTACTAACTACGTATAATAGATGGCGCCACGTTTTGGCTACAATTTATCAACATACCACGCGAGCGAAGCCACGGGCGGACCCTAGTATTGTATAATAATGTCAGTCCTACACATTAACTCCATGTAATTACTAATTACAATAGCAAATACATCCAGTCATTCACGCCCTGACATATGTCACCCGCGTAATTAGGGTTTGCACAAGGAAAAATAACGCTTACTAGAAAGAAAATAGCGTTGATTTTAGTAAAGCAACTAATAGTAATAATTGGTTGTATGTTGTGTATCAAAGGTGTTCGTGAAAGAAGGGTATTATGAGGCAAAAAGGTTAGTTTTTCAAGCTAATAATTAGTTTCCTTAATCATTAAGAAACGGAAAAGAAAATGATTATATTTTTATACTGAGTTGGTCTTGAACAACCTGTAGATGACTTGTATGGAACCATCATCCTCCTAGCCTTATTATTCTAAAATTTGTTAGGGTCAGCTTCTAATCTAACCAGATGCATCTGAGTATCAGTTTTCTACAAAGCGACTAGCTGCCTATCTGACTTCCACAACCCAAAGGGATACGATATTCTACAGTCTTCCGCTCCTTCCATTGATTTTTCCTTCTATAATGTTATTTATAAATGCGTCGTGGCGTATAAAGTGGCCTATCATCTTGCCTCTTCTGTTTTCTAGATATCAGTCTTCTCTTCTCTTTTACTCTTTCTAGTACCTTTTTATTGGTCATCTTTTTCGTCCATAACAAGTCCTGTTAACAGGTACTATTACCGAAAATAAATTTCACTTAAATGAAGTTAACTCAAAGAAAAGTAATAATAATAATAAATCAGCCTGTAACTGTCTCACTGTAGGGAAAAAGCCTCTTCTCATATAGAGAAGGATCGAGCATTAATCACCGATGCGTGTTGGCGATTTCAGACTATTAAATCCAGGTTTCTTTACGATGTTTTCCGTAACCGTTAGTCAGTGGTGTCTTAGATTAACTAAGAAATTACATATGACATTGAAAAAGTCACATTAGTACATGCCAGATTCGAACCCACACCCACGTGTTTCCAAAGCGGGTCCGTACCCAATGAGCCACCATGAAGAAAAGTATTAAATTAAAATCGTAACCCGCGTATAACGAAAACTCTTCAATCTTGAGATATATACAATAATATTTATCCTCACTGTCGTATGTCAGTATCTAATCCATCCAATCTGCGCGGTAACCGAGTGGCTATCATTAGCCACGAACCATAAATCATATAGGTTTCAAGAGCCAATCTTCTACGGTATTGAACATTGAGAAGTAACAAATGGAGTGTTTACTACCTAATGCCTAATATGCGGTTATCTGACGACATGATATAAATAACTTTATTTGAATACAACGTTATTAACTAAATTTTTTTTATTACAATTTCAAAACTAAACATAATATATCAAGATTTTAGCCATTTTGCTTCTGTATTATCAACAGAATTACCCCAAAACGGTAAACCGTTAAACACTTCCTTTAACTGGAGTTTTTTCTATTATCCTAGAAATCGAATTATGTCATGATTACCAAAAAAATGCATTACCATCGGAACTAAACCCACATGTAAAAATTGAACTCCGTAGGATAAGAAGATGTGGTTTTAAATCAGCATGCAAAATTTTACCTAAACAAAAACATTGCAAGTTATATAAAAGCTCATAATAAAAGCAAGACTTCTCCTTGTAGAATCGTTTATTAACAATCTAGTGTCAGAATTAAAACCACTAGTGACGCTGATTTTCTTGTGATTTGGCCACACCGTTATAAGCAATTAGTATAGAGTAAGCAATTTAATCTATTCTCTATTATTATGAGGCCGAATTGTCCTACTATCTCTATTACATAATTGTCTTCACTACATAGTATAAAACAAAGTCGCTTCCCGCGTCTGTCTGTCCCTATGTATGCTTAGATCTTTAAAACTATGTCACGGATTTTGATTCGGTTTTTTTTAATAGATAGAGTGATTCAAGAGGAAGGTTTATATGTATAATACATGCATATTAGCGTAACCGTGCGAAGCCGGGGCGGGTCGCTAGTAGTAACTAAATCTCTATGTATATTTCCGGTAGGATTGTTTAAAAGTTTGAGTTTACATTTGTGCTTTCGACTGTACGTGATTGTCCTTTTGTATCACTCCATTTCTTCCGATTGCGTGACGTAGAGTGACGAGAACCAGTGATAGCTCATAAATCCAAGTTATTTCACATTATGTTTTAAGACTAAAATATTAAAGGATCTTTTCACGGTCTGGGATGCTCACCAACTCTGTCCGTGATCATAACTTTATATTAATAATTCGCCCTTTATTATTGCAAGACATTTTTTAATAGAATGTAATTTTTGATGAATCTTCTATTGTAACATTATTAACCTTATATTTCTAAAGCAATAATGGATTATTAAGATCATATCATAACTCCATTATTACCTGAAGGAACAGGCAAAGGTGCATCTCGGCCTAACTGGCAAAAAGTTATTGACATGAATACTATACTTTATGTAGGTACCTTGTCAGTTTACGACCTAGTTATTTTGTGACCTTGTGATTTTACGACCTAATTATTTGTGACCTTGTGATTTTACGACCTAATTATTTATGACCTTGTAACTTTACGACTTTGACATTTTTATTTATTTTTCATTTGTGATGTTTATTTTGCCACCTTCATTACCAGACTGGCAGTAATAAAATAACGATCGTGTGTATGTATTATGTGGCTTTTGTGTTTTCAATTGCTAGTTTCTCTACACTAATCGCAATATTTCTATTAGCAAGAAACGCAGAAGAAAACGTGAGGTACCTAGCTACTATTAGCTCAAGAACTAATTTAGCTCAGCGGAACTTTACTAGTACGCCTAGGTTTTACCTAGCGAGCGCTTGGAACAACAAATAACGCTCCGTCTTCGGTGCCTTCCGCTATTAAACCATTATTCTTTGGAAAGAATGTTGTAGTCCTACATTAGCCAATTAAGAAGACGGGTTTAAAATCTCTAGTAATCTATTTTTTCTTATGTACAAAAACATCGAACTTTAGGGTTTGCTTAGTAATTATAAATGCTATTTAAAAAAGTTTATGTATTTAAAGAAAAAAAATGATTAGAATATAAATAATAACAATGTCCTCCTGACCGAATTTTGGTCGCAGCAACCAATCTCAATGGAGAAAGGCCATTAACCAGGCGATCAGGCGATCGAGAGATCAGTTGCATGACCGACGGCTTTACATACTCTCCGAGGCACAGTATATGAGATAATTATTATATGAAATGAACATAAGTTACGAAAAGTCAAAAGTTCGAACTTGTGACCTCTGACTTGCCAGTCATCAATCGTTCCACTAGGCTATCACTGCACTAGAATAATATATATATGAACATAACTGATAGTAGAGACTATTAATAACACTGTCTTAATACATAAACCATTTGGAAACTGCTGTAATATTAACAAGATAAAAGTGCATAGATTTGTTGAAAAGTGGTTTATTTTTAAAAATCTCAACACTAACCCCAAAAAAAGGCCTAACAAATACCGGTAATTTCTCCTCAACATTCTCTACCCTAGTATCGTATATTTTACGCAATTGACATCTTTGGCGGCACCATTACTACAATGGACGACGATGGCTGACGGGTACATAGTTTTTGTTTTACCATCCCATATATTTCTTTCAAGGATTGATGTTGGTACATTTATAAATCTATAACAATCGGTAGATACAATGGAAGAAGAAGAATTTAATTCACAAAAAATTGTATTGTTCTTGTGCTTAAATGCTACAAAAATGCATGGATAAGGAAATAATGTCGCATTGTGATAGATATAAGCCGTAATATAGTTATATCCCTAGGGATATATTTATATCCCTACCTTCTTGTAACTAAATTTAATCAACTTGTGTCGCACTTTAAAATTGATGCATTAATTATGGAAAAAGTAAGTATTTTGCGTGTGTTTCATATAATACAATTGATCAATCATTTCGTGGTCACTAATGCATCATTTTTGCAGTGGCAACCGCTTAGCATCATTATTTCAAATAAGTCCAGCAGGTGGCCCAACCCGCTGGGCTGTGCCATCGGGGCTTCGGAACCCTTATAATGACGAGGATAATTACCGCAACTGGATCATTCCGTTTTTGCGTGTTCGATGCGATTAGATTTTTTACGATACCAGATGTTTACTTGTATCTGCACTGAGTATAATTACACCAAGCTACATTTTTTATTCGTGAAGCGAGCCAGGGTGCGCTTTTTCCTGGCTGATGAAATTTTGCATAGTAAAAATAGGTTAAAGATATAGGTTTGTGATTATAGACTGAACTCCCTGATATCTAAGTTTTTCTTTACATTTTACTGATAAGGACAGTGACAGTATGATTACAGTATGATTGTGACAAATAATAAGTCGCAGAATAGAAAGCTATATGTATATACATATATATATATATAAATCAGCCTGTAACTTTCCCACTGCAAGGCAAAGGCCTCTTCTCATACAGAGAAAGATTGAGCATTAATCACCGCGCTAGCTCACTGCGGGTTGGCGATTTCCGACTATTAAAGTCCAGGTTTCCTTACGATGTTTTCCTTCACCGTTAGTTAGTTGTGTCTTAGATTAACTAAGAAAGTACCTACATATGACATTGAAAAATCTAAGAATAGAAAGCTAAGCTTTTAAAAATCACAAGTGAACTTGTAACTTCAAATTCTTTCACCGTAAGGCGTAAGCTATTACGGTTGAAGAAATACGGTTTTTACTCTTTGTGTACTGCCGCAGGTGGAGGCGGCGAAGCGGATTTTGTGACGGTGTGCTGCGCGGATGGGCTACGATCAGCCGAAATCCATTTAAAGGCTTGTTCCCAGAGGTCCATGATTCTATTGTTCTTCAATTCCCACCGGGTCCATGAAATAATTTAATAATATTTTAAATGTTCATACATGAATTCCCAACGGGTCCATGAGATTTATCTAAAGTACAGTCAGTACAAACAATTTCTTCACGTTCACTGGTTTGATGCTCGTAATAGAAAATGGCCATTTAATATAGCGGTTTATATTACATACCTTATATGGCAATCAACTAACAGGATGCCTTGCAATGACACGCCTGACGCCAATATATTATATTTAATGTAGATCTAGATAAAGTTTGATGACAATTGACTAAATATAGTTTTTGTTTAATAATCCGGCTATGATTACACAGACAGATGTTCTAAGGGAATTTTGCAACGATACAATTTATGACACGGGATAAGGGGGACGTTACACTCCGCCTACCTATCATTTTCAACTAGCGGTATTTAACGCTCATCATTAATAGCTCATTTAGTTCAGCTAGTTAGCTGAACTAATAGTAGATTATTAACCAAGGGCTGTATGACATCAATTGCATACGAGGTTTTTGGCGCCTGAGCGAAGCGAAGGCGCTAATTAACCCGAGTATGCAATTGATGCTTACGCCCGAGATAAATACTCTGCTTTACATATCGATTGTGAGGTAAGTAAACAACAAGACAGCAGGTTTCAATGAACATTTATTAAGAAGAAAAAAATGTGTATTTAATTAAAATTAATAGTAAAATTATTACAATTTGTAAGAGATATGGTCACGTTCTTTTTAGGAATATAGTAGACTGCTTTTTTTTTTCACGCACGCAAGCGCGTCAAATCTTGCTGGCCAGTTTGATTTTTAAATCGATTCCATCTAACATACGATGTGGAAACAAATAGTTCCATATTTAAAATAAAATCTTTAAAAAATAAATTGTCTAGATTCCGATTCGAGTAATTAATCGATACCAAGAAAAAAAATTTTAACTTTTTAAAAATATTCTTCGTGCAGTATGAGTATGACAGTTCTTTTTTCAAATTCCAAAACCTATGCTGTAATGATAGTCATACACCCCGGCATTCAGGGGTGTAAGGGTGTACTTACAGAGCAAGAGATATGTAAAAGCTTTTACAAAGTGTTTTATGTTAAGAATAAGGCTAGCCTATAATAATGTAGTTGTACCTGTAACATGGTAAATATATCTATTTATATATAAAAGAACAAGTGTTAGTTATACTATTTATAACTCAAGAACGGCTGAACCGATTTGGTTGAAAATTGGTGCGGAGGTAGATTAGGACCAGGAGACGGACGTAGAATACTTTTTTTTTTAAGAACGGCTGGACCGATTTTTATGGTTTTTGTTTTGTAGAGGTAGCGTAGGGTAGGGTAGGGGTAGAGTAGAGTAGGAGTAGCGTAGGGTAGGGGTAGAGTTGGGTAGGGGTAGAGTAGGGTAGGGGTAGAGTAGGGTAGGGTAGGGGTAGAGTAGGTTAGGGATAGAGTAGAGTAGGGTAGGGGTAGAATAGGCGTTGAAGTAGAATAATCGTGCGTACGAAGTTGCGCGGGGCAGCTAGTATATAATAAAAATCCTTTTTAACAAAAAGAAAACAACCGACAAAAAAAAGGAACTAAAAAGAAAAAAATAATTATGATTTTTAACTAAATTAATTATTAAATTGAATTTTTGCGGTTTGTTTACGAAGATTTTTTTTTTTTTGCATTAGCATTTCTTGCAAATTAGAAACTAATACCTGACGACGTGCGCACTATTTGTGTGCAATTTTTTGTGATTATTGTGAAACTAATATTTTATAATGTTTAAGTCTATTTTAGTCCGAGATTGAGACTGATTTACTGTGATTATTCTGAAACTGTGATTTTTTATAATGTTTGTTTATTTAAGTGTAAGATATGGATAATATCCTGTAACTATTCGATTACTGAAATTTTTTATAATGCTTAAGTCTATTTTATTGTAAGATTCATAAAAAAGATAATAAAAAGTTCTTAGTTACCTATATATTTTTTCCCCAGTATTCCCCAGGGGGGTAGGCAGAGGTGTGCAGTACACCTACATTTCGCCGGCTATGTTATAAGTCCCATGTAATAGGGGGCGAAGCTATTGCCATTACCCGGGCACAATTCCAGACTCCGTGCTGCTATTGAGAATTTTGTAATGGAATAAAACCAAATAACACTTTGCCCGACCCGGGGATCGAACCCAGGACCTCGTGCTCAGCAGTCGCGCTTGCTACCACTAGACCAACGAGGCAGTCCTAGTCCTTACCTATATTCATTGTCTTTTTAACCGACGAAAAAAACAACGGAGGAGGTTATCAATTCAACGTGTATGTTTTTTTATTTTGTAAAAATAATAAACTTTTATTCCGTAGCATGCTTTTATTGCCGACTGTACCAGACATTCTCATGGACCTGTTGGGAACAAAAATATTAAATATTTTAAAAAGCTATGGACCCGTTGGGAAGTCAAGTATGAACTTTTATTTTTTGAGAACAATAGGCTCGTGGACCTTTGGGAACAAGCCCATTTAAACACATCCCACGGATCCGCGTGGTTAGACGAACCCTGCGCAAACGCCACTCGTGCGTAAGGCATCAGCGGATTCCATATAAGCTAACGGAACTGACCTCCGCTTCAACGCCCTTCGCGTTGGTGCGTAGCATCTTGCGATAACCACCTTAGAGATGTTCTCAATGGTAATCAAAAACTTTTTGAATACTCACGGGTGGTTTATAATCTAACACTATTCACCAACTATAAAAAAAACGTACTAGGTACACAGTAGAGCACTCCGCCAAGTCCAATACTTAGGTGACTTAGTTTTAAACGAAATCTGGAAACTTTTACTAGTTAATTAATTAACAGAGCGTCTGTTAAACTAGTGCCAAAACTACTTTAGACTAGTTTTATCCAAGTTCCAAGATGGTTGAATTTGTAACTAAAGTTTTAAGTTTCAAAAGTGTGGGTTAATATTTTGTTTAGTTCGTTTTAAACCCCAGACGAAAATAGAGGACCAGGGGTATTATAAATTTAACATGTGTATCTTTGTGTCTTCTGCTGCATCTTAGCTACCTAACGAATGAACCGATTTTGATTTAATTGCTTTTTTTGGAATGCGAGTGATCGTGTGCTCTTTTTAACCAAAATGTGGGTTTTTTTCAATTATTAAGTTATAATTATAAAAAAGCTCATAAAATTATGACTAAAAAAGTTTTTAAGTCAAGTATGACATAAAAAAATAAAGAAAACATTAATTGTTTTATTGAATCATAACAATTACTCTTCACGAATAGAAATCAGGAACAACATACGAAGGAAAAATATACAAAATTTTTCACATTTCAGTGGCAAACAACGAAAGTATCACATGTAACTCACAACCTTAAGCCTGGCTTAACCTGCCCACCATTTCACTTCCACACAAGAATATTAAATAAACCAGTAAAAATATTGTTCATTTAAAAATTTCGAACAAAATTTTAGGATTACTTTTCCGGCAAAAATGGAAATTCACTTGGACGTGGTTGTTTTTTATTTTTGTTTTTTTTTCGGCCGTGTTTGATTGCGCCCGGACTTGTTAAGGCTCTACTCGTTTTCTTTTTAACTTGACCCCGTGTATAATTGGCGACGTAGAATTTTGGTACTTGAAATTGCAACGTTCGCGTTGCCTTTGTTTTTACAAACATGGGTGTTGTAAATTTGACGTGTCTGTGTGTCTGTTTGTGGCATCGTAGCTCGGAAACAATTTTGATTTAGGTTTTTTTACAGATGAATCAATTTTGATTTAGGTTTTTTTTTATTTGAAAGGTACTTTTTAACTTGATCGAGAATGTTCTTAGCTAAAAAAAATGAGGTTTCTCTGTATCGGGGGATTTTTATTTATTAACTTTATTTATTTATTTTATTTTATTTTTATTTTATTTTATTTATTAAATTTTTTGTTTAAGTTTAAGTTATGTTGTCTAAAGTGTTTTAGCCCTTTTTCACTTCTGGATGTCACAAACGTTTGTAATGACGTATTGTATTGACTAAACTTATGTCATGTAAACTATATTGTAATCGTTGTTATTTCAATCTACAGTTTTTTGTCCTACCCACATTATTGGAATGACTGTTGGCTCTATTTTAACCATATTGCCCGTCATTCCTTCACGAAACTTGGGCGCATTGAGTCACGAAAATGTAGGGGAGTGCATTATGTGAGTGCGGCAACGTTGAATGTCCAGATGAAAACTATTAATTGTAGCCTTTAGATAGCTGATATATTAACATTTTATTAACACTATGTTTCACCTCAAACCAATTATGCTACCAATTTTCTTTAATACAATAGGTTTTTTTTTGTTGTGAGTCAATCGTGAAGTCTTAACGTTTTGTTTTATTTGTTTTTTTAATGCTAATTAAGAAGCATTAAGCAGCTTAAGAAGGTTTTAAAGATCAAAAAGCATGACACTTCAAGTACAGAATTTATATACTTATTCAAAACTTATACAAAACTCGCAAGAGCTGTGAAAAATTAAACTAACAATTTTCGTGTCTAAATGGCGAAGCTTGCGTTCATTTTTTGAGGAAAAACCCAAACTATAATTATAACGTTTTTTGGATTACATCGTGGTTGTAGGTACAGTTTTTTTTGTACAAACATACAAATTAACAATTTTGTTGAGCATATAATGTAAATGTTAGTTACTAGGTAGTTTGTAATTTCATAAATAAGGTTTGCAAGTTTGTTTATCTAGTTGGACTTTTTTATGTTTAAATTAATTTTCTTTGTTTGTATGTCGTGGTGGCGCATTGGTGACGTACCCGCTTTGCAAGCACCTGGTTATACTTGTGGGTTCGAAACTGACATGTACCAATGTGACTTTTTGTATGTCATAATTATGTACTCTTTATATATACATAAGTATGACAGTGATATTTTGTCGATAAAGTAACAGTCATAGGTACAAAACACGCGTGCGTCATTCCTGTACTCACGCGCGTCATTCCCGCACACAATTCTCGTCCGTATATCCCCATTCCACACATCACGTTAACAAGTTAATCTCAGCGTCCATTAAAAGTGTCATTAAATTACTCAAAACCGCGGCTTTGTGATTGAACTTTATGATGGAAAAATAATCTAATATAGAGGTACTTACTTCATTTTAGTAACACAATTGCTTAGACATTCATTTCTTCACTCAATTTCTTGCTCGTCTAGAAATTAATAAAGAAAGTCATTATCATGTGGCCCATTGTTTATGGACCCGCTTTGTAAGCACGTAGGTGTGGGTTCAAACCTGCCTTACACCAATGTGACTTTTTCAATTGCGTAAGTACTTTCTTGGTTAATCTAAGACACCACTGACTAACAGTAAATAAATATATCGTGAGGAAACCTAGACTTTAATAGTTTGAAATCTCCAACACGCAGTGAGCTAGCTTGGTGATTAATGCTCGATCCTGCTCTGTAAGAAAAGAGGCAGACAGTTACAGGCTAATTAATTTTAATATTTTTCCCTGTCAGACAATGGAGGTAATAAATAGAAAGAAGAAAGAAAGGTTAATTTGACACAGTTTTCACATGTTTACAAAAAATAAAAGCTTATAGACTGTCCAAAGAGCGTTTAGAACCTCAGAATAATTACTGAGGTATTTATTGCCCATAAGGCAAGGAGTCGTGATAGCCTAGTTGTGGTGACTGTTGACTGGCAAGTCAGAAGTCTTCAGTTCAAAGCCAAGGCGCGCACCTCTGACTTTTCGTAAGTTACTCGTATGTGCGTTTAATAAATTAATTATTACTCACCGTGCCTCGGATAGCACGTTAAGCTGTTGGCCTCGGCTGTCAATTGTAGATCTTTGACAATTGTGACGGGTAGTCAGAAGCCCAAAAGTCTGACAACCAGTCTTACAAGGGGTATCGTGTAACCCAGTATGTGGGTTGTGGAGGTCTGATAGGCAGTCGCTCCATGTAAAACACTGGTATTCAGCTGCATCCGGTTAGAATGAAAGCCGACCCCAACATAGTTGGGAAAAGGCTAGGCAGATGGTGAAGGCAATATGTCCGCGATTTCGATGAAAAACAATTACTAGATTTAAGTCATTTTACATTGTATACGACTATTAAATTATTCAGCGGAACAATGGAATTTTGCATTTTATCCGTTCGTACGTGAATAATTACAATTATTCAGTAAATTGCGTTTGTTTCTGTGCAAAATAGTGAATAATAACCTAGGTACTATCGCGGACACGTACGGTGCAACACTTTGCGATCAAAATGCTTTGAACGATGCTACGTGCGTATTATAAACTAATATTACCTGCTCCGTGCCTCTGAAAGCAAGTTAAGCCCATTAGCCCCAGCTGTCATGAAGATCGTTGACAGTCAGTGCCCTCATAAAATTCTAACAACTGATCTAACCTTGAAATATCTTATCCTTTTGGGTTGGGGTCTGAAAACTGATCCGCTATAACGTACTCGTATCAGAAGTTAGTTAATAATATTTTCTAGTTTCAATGTAGCTTGTTATTTGTAAGTAATGAATCAATACTCGGGCAGCGCAGTTTAAATTTTCTTTCAGTTTGTCTGTAGCCGATAGTTGCAGAGTTCGGTCTGACATTGTTTGCTCTCAATAATGAACAGTGAATGTTCTGTTGTTCAGCTGATGAAAGCTGGTATTATATATTAGTATTTAGTAATAGTTACAGATATCTAACAGAAACGGATATAGGGTATCTATTAATTTCGAAAAAAAGTACTGTTACCGAAGAAAATAACGTTAAGTAACGTTCTTGTAATAATAGATGGCGTCACGTATCTTTCGAATCATGACTGATTTAAATTTCTAAATTAACGCGAGCGAAACCGCGGGGAAAATCTAAGTTATTAATAATAGTCAGTAAAATGGCTCATACAGACAGATAGATAGATATAACGAAACTATAAGAAACCATGAGGAGCCGCTTAGCCCACGCCTAGCTACGCTACTGCTTTTAAGGCTCCTGGACCGAGAGCGTTGAATACTCAAGTGAATCCCCTACTCCCGTCCAGAAGTCCAACCTTTTAATACCGTGAGATTTTTAGTCCATGAGAGTCGGACAAAACCCCATCACTGGCCCTTGGTGGTGGAGTACCCATAAGGAATTTTACACACGGTAAAAAAAACTGAGGTTAGGTACTAATAGCCAAGAGGTACGTCGACTGGTAAATCAGAGAACTTAGGTTTCTAGAAATTCTAGGTTATTAATAAAATCTTAATTAAATATATTGTGTATTTGGAATTAATTGCCCTATATTGGGACAATTACAGGCTGATTTATTATTATTATATTTGGAAAATGGTTGATTTCAAGAGGGTAAAACAATATAAAAATAGTTAAAACATAAATAAATAACTAATTTTGAAGTGAAAAGGTATTAAAATTAACAATCAGATTGTTAATCTCGAATAAGCTCATCAGAATAATCACCTACAACCCTTTGTCATAAAACCAGCTTAGTTATAAAGTCAGTGTATCCTTTGTCACGTAAACAAAGTTTACCTGACACGACGTCGTGTTCCTGTCATGAACACGGTGTCGGTCGGCGTCGGGCTCGACACGCTCACTTTGGCAATACAGGGTGTATGATGAAGGAAAAAATCGATTTACAAACTTGGATACGGATCTAAGTGAATAGAAATGGATGAAAGGTACCCTATATGCGTTTCTGCGCACTTGACAGCGGATATGTAAAATTTAATAATGATCGGTTCAGTAGTTTAGGAGTGAAAAGGTTACAAACATACTTACTTTCGCATTTATAATATTAGTTAGAATTTTGTGAACGCGTACCAATACAAACGTTTACTAATACAAAAGTAGTACTTTCAGTTGAACTATCCTAAGCTCACGTTTAAAGAAACATTTTATTTCATTTAATTGGATTAAAAAGTGACGTTATTTATTCAGGAATTAAAATTAATAATTAAAATTAATAATTAATTAATTAAAATTAGTAATTAATTAAATAATAATTAAAATTTATAATTAATTAATATTAATTAACATTTTATTTATGTCAATATCGGATGGATACTTCGCTAAGCTATGTCAAACTAAATAAATAAATAAAATAAATAATTCAGCCTGTAACTGTCCCAATATAGGGCAAAGGCCTCTTCTCATACAGAGAAGGATTGAGCATTAATCACCGCGCTAGCTCACTGCGGGTTGGCGATTTCAGACTATTAAAGTCCAGGTTTCCTTACGATGTTTTCGTTCACCGTTAGTCAGTGGTGTCTTAGATTAACTAAGAAAGTACACATGACATTGAAAAAGTCAAATTGGTACATGCCAGGTTCGAACCCACAACCACGCGCTTGCAAAGCGGGTCCGTAACCGATGCGCCACCACGACACATTCTTTCTAAATTTATGTTTTTTCTGATGCGATGATATTAGACACGACACATCTTGCTCGCACATTATCGATATAAAATTTACTGATAAATTACTGAATAAAGTTATGAAAACTCAAGCATTATTTATGTATGAAAACTTGTTCTGGTATTCACAATAATATGGTCACAGATATTTTTGTTGAACTTTGTAATATTATTCAGTGATTTTTCATAAGGTTTTTCAGTGATTTTTCATAAGTGTATTCAGTGATTTTTCATTAGAGTATTTAGTGATTTTTCATAAGTGTATTTAGTGATTTTTACCTTCAATGACGTAGACAGCGGTTCAGCATTATAGGGGCCTTACTATACCATCCACAACCAGGAAGCGTGTGGCAGTGATATCTAAGCGATACTGTGTATACAGTGAAGTGAACTGTGAGATATCGTTTGAGTGCAAATTAATGCGTTCAGTTGGTTACACCTCACTAACGTCGATAGATTAAAATACGTAGGAACAGTACTAGACTAAGCACTGACAGCCTAGTGGTATGACCGTCGACTGATAAGTCAGTGGTCTAAATGAATACGAATATGATTTAAATATCTCTTTTTTTTCGTTAGGGTTAAAAAAAATATGATCAGTAACTTGTATTGACAACCGTACACTGTACCTTTGATATAACAGAATACCGGCCGGAATTCGAACCAGTAATTAACCAAGCCAGAGGCACTCAAACACATCATTGTGCACTCCCGCACTCGGTCACACAAAGTAAAACAAAATTAACTTCAAATTGGAACTGCAAGTCTTTAATTGATTTCCGACGGCTAGCAAGAAAGTTGCAATTAATATGTACCAAGTTAATTGGCATTTAAGGTAGTTTTTAATGGGAACGAATAAAGAATGGTCGTTAACTTGACGTGAGTTGCTATTTCATTAGATACTTAGATGTCTGGATTGCGATTTTTAATCGAAGAAGGAGGGAGGAAAAATGAATGAAGGTTTTCTATTCGTCTGTACCTATACTTTTAAGTTTAACTGATTTTGGTTGATTATTTTGTTGCTAGAAATGGTTTTTTCCCGATATTGTCCCATCTAAATTTGATGAAGATCTGATGAAGTTTTAGATTCGATGATAAGCAAGACAATCCTCATTGGATGATAGTAAACAGCTTTTAATAACTAACTTAACTTTGTTTATATGTTTTATTGATAGCTGACTTTCAAAAAATGTATATAAAGCTGGCATTAGCTATATTTTCATACAAAAACTATGATCTCCAGCATCAGTAAGCGTCATCACATAACTACTATTGACACGGTTGTCTGCGTGACAACCGACTTATTATTATCAATAGGTAACAAGTTTTTTTGATTTACATCTTGCGTGAAAACTAAACATAATACTTTGTCACGATGACACATACGTAAGTACAAAAACCATACTTGGAAATACGTTATGGATGAAGTGGCAACCGGAGCGCGTATGAGCAAAGTCCATCAACTGAGTTTTGAATACGCTCTTTGATGGGATAAAATCTGTCGAAGTGGAATATGTGTGCACAATCGCTTAGTGAGTCTTGTCGGCCCGAATTTTGGTCATTCTGCCTGTGTATTAAGTGCCTGTGTATTCAGGAGTAGGTATATGAATGCGTTTCATAATGACAAATTTGAGGCAACCCAACTGGGATAAGGTGTTTGTATTATGATGTGCGCTCATTAGAAGATGTTTGCTCTTAATCGCCACGCTGGGCAGGCGGGTTGGCGATCGCAGTAGCAGGTGGTTGCTATTATTAGGATGCTGCTGCTTTCCCTTTGTCGATGGCACGGCACGCCAGGGATCGCGGGTTCAAGTCCCGCCCGAGTCAGTTGTTTTTGCGAGTTTCTTATTAAATAATTTTATATATTAGATTTATCTCATCCATTATACCTGTAATGGATGTCCAAGATACGAGCTGATGAACGTGAAGTCGTGTGGAATCAATCCGATGCACTTTCATTGAGGCGGGAACCTCCGCTTGATAGCTGGCGACGAAACTTTTATTTTATAATAATGAAGCTAAACCAACTTTGAAAGAGAAATGTAACCAATTATAACTTTCTAATACTTTTTGTTTCGGATCAAATATCCGTTGTTGAGAATTTTATATCCCTTTTTTAACCGACTCCAAAAAAGGATGAGGTTCTCAATTTGGCTGTGTTTGTTACGCGATTACTTCTTAAATTTCAAAATTGTTTGAACTAATTATGGACTTAGGAGATATGGAACGGAACTCCTTGTATGATTATAGCAGAATTGTCGTAACAAGTAATATTGCTTTGTTTATACGTGCAGTCGATGGCTAACGAGTAATGAAGAAGAGGGATACATAATGTTCAAGTATTAATTGTTAAGCGATGTATGCTGTCATACTTTTTTATTCGATCAATTTTTATTTGCCAGATCGTGACAAATTGACAATCTCAAAATAGGACCATCTTGGAGGTATACTCTATTATTAACTACGATAATGCAATTAGCCTGTAAGCCTACCTAAAATTAAAATAAAAGAAAATCTTATTCGCCAACATAAGTCACAAAATATTTATCTAACAAAGATTCCGAGAAGTGTCAATCAAAATTTCTGAAAAGTAATTAAATCCCGGAATAATTAAAATTTTCATTAAACGCTGTGTTCGTCACCAAAATATTTCGCAGAGACCCGATGGAAACTGGCCTTTCAAACTTTTATGATGAAAGTTTGGTTTTTGGCGACGAAAAATTCGCACGAGGTATGAGTCTTTAATTAAAAAAAACTCATAAAAGTTGCGTTTTAACGAACCAATAGACTGTGGCATGTAGAATGTTTTAAAAAGGTAAATTGATTGAGGCAATGTCGATTCAATTAATTAATTGAAATTTTTAGTCGTCTCTATTCAGATTTTTACCCTTTTACAAGGTTATATTAAACGGTTTTATTTAGATTGCCCTGTTTTCTATTTAGTTGTTTGATTCTTGAAATTTTACCCCCTTCCTGTTGACAGATTGATCTGATTTTAGTTCTGATGACAACACCGTTTTACATTAAAAACATGTTTACTTAAGTTATTTTTAACTTGCAATGTAATATGTTCGGGTCTAATCTTGCAACCTGAACTAGAACCACTTCCAAGAGGAATAAGTAGTCCTCCGTAGGATAAGAATCCTACGGAGTTGAATTTTTACATGTTTACTCAGTTCCAATGACAATGCATTTATACGGTAAGCTTGACTTGAATCAACATCCAAGATTAGCTCAAGATGAAGGAACTCTTCGACGGTCAACAGAAGAGACACAAATGTTTGGCGGTGCGTAACAATGGTTATCCCATTGTGTCTCATTTTGCGACCTTTGATCTTTTAATTTATGCTCGTACTCAAAGGTCACTGATCTGAGTAAAGTGAAAAGTGTGTGTATTTAACCTAAACTTACGTACTTTTAACCCCTAACGCAAAAGAGAGAGGTATTATAAGTTTGACGTGTCTGTTTATGGCGACTGGCATCGTAGCTCCTAAACCAATGGACCGATTTATATTTTTTTTTAAATTTGAAAGCAAACATGATCATAAGTGTTCTTAGCTAAAAAAAATTGAGAGTTAAGTGTGACGAGGGTATTTTTAGGGATTTTTTTTTATTTTACCTATAACAGAAAATTAGGACTTTTAAAAATATACAACAGTAGGACTCAGTTCGAAACTGAATTAATCAAAATCAATGTACGATTAATGTACAGTCGATGTACTTTTAAAAACACAAAAGTCCAACAAAACAATGATTTGAATAATAATTCAGAACTTCAAACTCCCATACCGAGACCAATAAAATAAAAATAATTAATTCTTTAAATTCAACTTCGGGCCTTTAATGAATTGACCCTAAGCCGACCCTCATTTGTGTGAAATATGGCGGACAACAATGCCTAACTGGTCATTGTTCGGGACGTCCGCCTGCCGTATGGTGCGTTAACTCGGTTTAGTTAACGGATCCGGATTATCGCGGATTTGAAGATAAATGAACGAAATGAATTATTTTTAGATAGCCTTATATTTATTTTTTTATGTATGATTTTTATGTTTTGCTTATTAAATGAAATTATTTCATAAGAAACTTGCAAAAATAACTGGTTTTGGCGGGATTTGAACACGCAATCCCTGGCTGCCTGCCATCGCTATACCAACTATGCTACCGAGTCCTGCCCGGCTTTCTTAACCCTTTTAGGCCTTTCTAAACAGCTTAAAGGCGTGTGGTGACATCTACCGTAATTTATATATAAATAACAGTTTGTACTTGAAGTAAAATGAAAATATAAATACTTTTCATTTTTTTTTTTCATCAAGACTGATCAAGTTTAGAAATGAAAGCCTAAAGTTACTATTCCCGATAGGTGTTAAATAAATCGCTCCCGTAAATCAAATGTTTGATGCGGCAAATTGAAAAAGTAATTAAGTGACACAAAATATTGTAACCTCTATTCCACTCACGAATTCAAAGCACTCTACACCGAAAACCACATAGTTAATTGCTGCTTTTACATCACGTGTGTCATAATATATCGGGACATACGAAAATGTGGTCATAATTCATTTTTTAACCGACTTCAAAAAGGAGGAGGTTCTATGTTCGGCTGTACCTATGTATTTTTTTGTTTTTTTTTAAGAGTTCAAAGGTTTTTGTGAGTGTGACATTTGACACCGATTGAGTAGAAAAAACTTCGCATTGTGGTAACAGCCTTTACAATACATTGTTGTTTAAACAAGCACATGTTTATTATTTTACGAAAAACTTTACCAAATGTCTCAAATATCCTTTATCAAAATCCTAACACAAATGCTCCCACCTTGTAGTTTATGGTTAAACCTGTACAGGTTTCGTGAATTATATCTGTATGTTCATGTGGTTTACATTACTTAGAAGTCGGTTAACCAAGCTGTTCTAAATCTCTACTGAAATACGTTTAATTTAGGTACGTTTAAATTTACAGCTTACAGCCATGTTTAGTGTGCGATAAATATAAGGATTCTTGTATATAAGAAGATTAATAATATAATGTGTTGCTGACTAAGATTTTACAGCGGTGAGCGCACAGGAGTATGCGCCAACACAGGTGCACTCTCTATTCCCTCAGTCTAATGGGACGGCAATCGACACCAACGGAGCGCGGAGGGAGATTGGGCGCAGAATCGATGGTTTTACATGCTATCCGAGGCACGGAGCGAAGTCAGACATGCGTGCCTCGGGTTTGAACCCGCCGACTTGCTAATCAACGGTCATACTACTAGACCTAGGCTATCACGTCTTCGTACTAGTAATAATTTAAATGCGAATGTGTGTTTATTGGTTTGTTCTTTCTATAAACTGTGACGGACTAACAAACAGAAATAGTTTATGCGCTGAAAAGTGATAAAAGGTACTTTTTATTCTAGAAAATATAGGCTCACGGGCGACGCAGCAGAAAAAAGCTAGTACGTACTTTACGGTTCTAAAAAGGTTACGCTAAAGTAATATGGAGAATATTTCAACAGTTTTAATGATTGTCATACATAATTATTAGGCACGGCTACACTAAGATCTCTTTGAAAAATCATAATAAAATATTAACTCAAGCTATTCTAGATTCCAAAAGTATCATTACATTCTCGGACAATACACTACACTACAACAGGTACACTACTACTCACATAACACAGGTCGAAAGACCAAAAAACATTCTCTATAATTATTCTGCCTAAAAATGTATTTTGCAATAATTACATTATCTATTAAATCAAATACTTTTTCAAAGATCCAAATTATAATTTTTTTACTAAAACCATTAACAACATAATCACTACTTCAACATAAAAATCATAAAACGCAAAACAACAGAAATCTAATAAAGAAACCACAAAATCTTTACGAAACATCGTACAAGCACTTATAAGAAATACTCGAATAAGCTGAGATTTTAAAACTTTTAAGGAAATTATTTTTTAAGCGTTCTCTACGACGTCTGAGTGGATGGAACGCATTTTATTAGATTTATTACAAAAGGTTCAGGATTTACGAGTGTCCAATAAAATTGCAATCTTAAGATTTATTACTTAAAAGTTTACGGCGAAAAGCATAGGCGTTAACTGCCCGGACTGTTCCGATGACTTAATATCCTTAAATGCTAATTTTCTGCCCCCGTATTAATTGAAATACCGGACTTACTGATTTATTACGCTGTAGAATGATTTCCCTGTTTTAGGTTGGTTTTTTCTTACGCTGTTTTTCGGTGTTGGTAGTTCAACATGTATGTGTTACTATGAAGAGTTTCTTACCAACGCCGATTGCTTAGGGCTGGCCAATGAATGGCGTTACGTTGTGCGGGCTATCATTCAGTGCCGATGGTCGGTGCTGATCCGGCGTGAGAAGAAAACTAGCCTTAGACGACGTTTTTTAAACATTTTTGTTGCTTTTTTCGTGATTAGTCAACTACGCAGGAGATATTATTATAGTGCACAAGTGTGTGCGCAAACATAGGTACACTCTCTATCCCCTCACTCTCATAGTCCGATGGGAGGGCGATGGTACAATACCGGAGAGAGATCAGTTGCAGGGCCAACGGCTTTACGTGATTTCCGAGGCACGGAGTAAGTTATAGTTACTTTATAATACACACATAACTTACGAAAAGTCAGAGGCGCGCGCTTTGGATCGAACTTTAGACCTCTGACTTGCCACTCAACGGTCACCACCACTAGGCTATCACGAGCCATCAAATTTCTTCAAATACCTTTAATGCGAAAACTTTTAAACTACGAACAAAAGCTCCAATTCTAAAAAATTAAAATAAAAAGTCAAATTTAATAATATTTCTTTCAATTCAAATGTCAAAAACTTAACCAATTATTCGTATTGAAAACATTTAAAACTTTTAAATCGAACAAAAAATTATGTGGACTCTTAAAAAAGAAAATTACAAGTAAGTACTGTCTAATTATTTCCTCTGAGCCCTAGTCTTTCAAAGTCAATTTTGTTAAAATAAAAGTTTAGGAAGCAACAAATTAATGAACGCCTATTAAGAGCTGGAAATTATATTGTTTCTAAAAAAATATATATTCTTAAATCACTTTTGAAATTATAAATATTATGAAAAGATGTTTTGCTTTTTTATTTTAGGATATCGTGTGTAATTAACTAGTAAGTTTACTAATAATAAGTTATTTTACTAATAAATACAAGTAAGTTGACTAATAATAAGTTATTTTAACGACTGTTAAAGATCTTCATGACAACCAGGCCAACGGCTTAACGTGCTTCCGAGGCACGGAGCAGGTGATAATTAGTTTATAAAACGCACATAACTTAAGAAAAGTCAGAGGTAGGTTCGAACTTGAGATCTCTGACTTGCCAACGCCTATCGCTGCATTATAGTATATCACAATGACCTACATCATATCAAATATTATTAAGGACAGTTTGATACGGGTTTCATTATAATGATAATAGAAGCATAGGTCGGTAAGGAATATAATCGTAAAAATGCTTGCCCCGTAAAGGGGAGAGCGTGATGATCTTTTAATATCCCTCCTCATAAATTCACATTTTGGTCCCAACGTCCGCACGTAAATTGTAAATTGTATAATGCTTCCCTAATAGTAAACGAGTCTTGATGGATCTCATAAAATAGCATTAGTCTAACTGACTTCCAAAAAAGAGGAGATTATCAATTTGTTCTGTATAATTTATTAATTAAGAAATTTTTAAAAAACATCTGGTAAGGAATTCGAACCCAAGATGTTCGAGACACGATCGATGATGGCACTGTACGTCGAAGATCGTGGGTTCGAATCCCATCCGTATCAGTTGTTTTTTAAAATTTTCTCATTTAATAGCATTCACATTATTAATTCACAATTCACAAAATAATTGTTGTGTATTTTTTTGTGTATGTTAGTCCGCTGACTGCGTGATTGGCAAGTCAGAGGGAAACCTCTGACTTGCCAATCACGCAGTCAGCGGTGCAGTCAGAGATGCGCGCCGAATATGAAAATATTCGGCGCGCATCTCTGACTTTTCTTAAGTTATGTGCGTATTATAAACTAATTATCACCTGCTCCGTGCCTCGGAAAACACGTAAAGCCGTTGGCTCTGATTTCTCTTCGGTCGAGTCGGATTGCCGCCCCATCGTCGGACTGAAAGAGTGAGGAAATAGAGAGTGCACCTGTATTTGCGCACACACTTGTGCACTATAATAAATAATCTCCGTTTAGACCGGCCGCTGTGACCTAAATTCGGTCAGGAAGACATTATTATTAAGTCAGGATTAAGCTATTGTTTGTATCTAAAACTTGTAGTCAACTTGGTCTAGGTGTCAAAAATATTTTGAAAATATAGTTCAACAAAATTTCCCGCTTTTCGCTCCGTCGATCAATGCATCGTTTATCGAATTGCTCGCTCTCGTAAAAGGCTGTTACACGTAACCTTCCGACGACTCGTGTATCAGTTGAATGTCATAGGATCATGAAACTACCGGGTAACTATTCTTTTTGCATTTTATCCTGTGTACTAAAGCATTTTGCTTTTATTGAGCTAATAAACAGAACATAGACTCATGCCTGTATTTTCCGGGGAGAGGTGTATGCAGTAAACCCACGTTTCGCCGGCTATGTTATTAATCCCAATTAATAGGAGGTAAGTCTATTGCCATTAATCAGGAACAATTCCAGACTTCGTGCTGCTACTGATAAATTTTCTAATGGAAAACCCCAATAACACTTTGCCCAACCCGGGGATCGATCCCAGGGCCTCATACTCAGCAGTCGCATGTACCACTTGACCAACGAATCACTTTTTTAATACTATTTTTAGGTTTAATTTATTATTCACATCAAAACTCTGAAATGTTATGAATTATTGTGAATTTTATTCATAAGATGAGCCGTCCACCCAAAGGATAGATATGAAACCATTATCTTTTGATGGATGTTCCTCAGGTACATAAAGTATGTATTTACATACTTTATCTACCTAATACGATAGTAACGGCTTAGGGACTACTTGTAAAGAGTTACGTATAACGGTTCGCTAGTAAGATATTGGTGAAGCGATTAAGTTTTTGTATAATATTAATACCTTTTTTATGGGTTATAGAGGCGCGATAGTCTAGTGATATGACCGTTGACTGGCAACGACCGTTTCAGGTTCGAACCCCTAAGAAAAAAGAAGTTCGAACCCAAGGCACTTATGGAAGTTATGTGCGTATTACAAATTCGTTAACATTGGCTCTGTGCCTCGGAAAGCACGTAAAACCGTTGGTCCTGTGCCTGATCTCTCTCCGGTCGTGTCGGATTGCCGTCCCATCGGATTATGAGAGTGAGTGAATATCAGTTTTCTACGGAGCGTCTGCCTATCTGACCCCCGCAACCCAAAAAGGTACGATATTCTAAAGTTAGATCAGTTATCAGGATTTTATGAGGGTACTGACTCTCTGTATTGACTGTCAAAGGTTTTCATGACAACCGGAGCCAACGTCTTAACATGCTTTTCGAGACACGGAACGCTTAGTAATTAATTTAAAATACACACATACGAGTAACTTACTAAAAGTCAGAAAATGGATGATATGAATAAATACTTATATAACTTACGAAAAGTCAGAAAAGCGTGCCTTGGGTTTGAAACTGAGACCACTGACTTGCAAGCCAACGGTCATAGCACTAGGCTATTCCGACTCCACAGAAAATAAATGTACCTATATACAGAAGTTAATTCGAAAATTGTTGTTGTATACGTAATTTATAAGCCCATAATGGAGGAACAGAAGACCACGAATGAACGCGACCTGCGGGCAAAATGCTGTAAAATGGATAGAAATAATATTACAATATTCAAAAGGGTTTTTAACATTCAAATTTAAACTTTGTTTCTCAAAGCACAGAGTTCATTATTGCTTGTTCAATAGACGACGTTGTACGTGCTTGTTTTACTCAATAGATTTTGTTTAATCTGTGAATGAAGTATTGGATTAGGCTTTATTTAAATAAAATAAATCATTATGACGTCTCTATTGCTAGGATAGGGATGCTCAATTAATGGCAGTATGACATGGATTGTCGATTTTTTTCACGAATGATTGGCAAAGGGGTTCGAACCTTCGTGGCATAGCGGGCCGTCGCAATTTTATTTTATTTTTTTCAAAATGGCGCAGGAAGCGAAAGCCGTATTTCCGTCTAGAGGTTCATGGAGGTCCGTGCGAGTCGGACATAACCCCATCGCCAGCCCTTAGCCTACTGCTACTCATAAAGAGTTTTCCACACGACAAAAAAAAAGAATAAAACTAGTACCTATAATATGTACCTATATGGATAGAGAACACTTCAAACAAATAAAAAATGTTAGCAATATGATGTGCGATCTTTAACTCCTAATATATCCTTAAGAAAACTAATTAAATTCGCGTGCCATGTACGGCACGCCAAAGATCGTGGGTTCAAATCCTGTCTAAGTCAGTCAGTTGTTTTTGCGAGTTTTTAATTAAATATAAGCAAAACATGTAAAAAAACTTACATCAAAAATAACTTTGTTATTTCTGGCCGATATTCTCTAAGAATCTCTCTATTATCTGGTCAAGTCCGTTCTTACTGTTGGTTCTATAGCCAAAACAACTTTTCCCCAAAGAACATAGGCCAAATCTGAAAATCAAAATCGAAAGTAACGGTCACGTGACTCACGTTTGTATGAAAAGTCAATATTCGATTTTCAGATTTCAACCTATGTTCTTCGGGGAAAGTTGTTAAATTTCATGAAACTTATTACCTCCTAAAATTTGGCTGGAGTCTAAAAAATCAGCTTGTATATTGTGTTGCCCTACACTAAGATATTCTCGTGTATCGTAGGTACGATTTGCACTTTTTAAAATGCACAAAGACCCACACAACACACACACATAACTAGGTTATTACACTGACGCTAAAATTATAAGTACCTAAAGGTTCTAAAGGCAAGTACTTCAACCAGCTAAAACAGTCGACAATCTGCACATAGCACTTACAACCGAACTGATTCACAAAGCGATAGTTAACAGAGTGTGAGCTAGTGGCGGATTAGGCTGTTACTGCCCGTATGCATGCAACCGAGCGAAGCATTCTAGCTTTTTTTGTCAGACTATGAGAAGCTTGACACATTTATAACACCGTAAAATATAACAAATTGATTGAGATGTCAAACTACAATTTTATTCATGACTTATGTATTTTGGAACTATAATATGATCATTTATTTATTGATAGTTACTTAAAATACAAATAAAAAATACTAAATAAAACTAACTAATAATCTATATTACATAATTATACAAATTTTACTTCCTTATTTTTTTTTAAAACCCTTTATCTAATAGACCGCTACCAGAAGGCAACGTTCCCAAAATGCTTGCTGCATTGCTTCGCTGAATAGCTATACTCAGCTTTTGGGTTAGGTACAGACCAGCAAGTACTTCGTGTCGTTTAAGGCGTTAAGAAAGAGATTCGTAATTTGAACTGAAGCAGGTAGGACTCGATGGCTTAGTTGTTAATGCGATGGCATGATATCCTAGAGATCGCGGGTTCAAGCCCCGCCCGAGTCAGTCGGTTTTGCAAGTTACCTATTAAATTCTAGCTTATGCCCACAGATTCCATTGCGTGGTACTTAAATTTAAAATAGAATTATGATTCGAATGACACGTGGCGCCATCTATTACCATAAGAACGTTATTGTTGTTTTTCTCAGGAACAGAACTTTTCTTCGGAATGAAAAGTAAGTACCATATTTCCGTTTCTGTACACCTGACAACGTATGCGAAAAATTTCAGGACGATTGGTTCAATAGTTTGGGCATTTATAATATTAGTTAGAGCTCTATAGATAGTCAACTTATTTAAACCGTTCGATACCGTAGCCAGGTAATAAAACTACTAAAACATAGTGTTAAAGATACAATATAAAATGGAGATTATTCAAGGAACGTGCTTCCTAATTGGTTGTAAATACTTTGTGAAGCTGAGCTTCCTAACCGCAGCACGTGCCTCCGCCCACACTACACACGGCTCACTGAGTATTAATATAAACAGCTGTCTTGTCACTTCTTATCATGAGGTTTATAAATAGCCTTAATGGTGGAAACATCACCACCTCGTGCTACCAATACCACGTGCTACACTAAATTTTAGCGTATTTATTTATTTACGGCATTTAGTTTGCGAATAATAAGGCTAGGAGGATGATGACAAAAACTGTACACCTTGTGTAATGCTTTAGGAATAATAAATTTATAAATTTCGGATCGAAACGTAATACTTAACGAAAACCATCAAGCACAAACTTTACCACCAAATTATGCTGTTTAATTGAAATTATACTCTCTGAAATTAACTCTTCGTTTCAAAAAGAAAAACGATTTTTCAACGGTTTGAAAACTGCTTAAACTCTGACAACAGATTGTTTATCGACCATGCAATAAAGAAGAAATTCCACAATAATAACCAAAAATATAAATGTAGGCAGGGCTAGCCCGTAGTCCTTTAAAAAAAACTTCACTTCGTAACATTTATACTCAATTGTTATTTCAGTGAAAACGAGCGTTAAATCTAATTAGTTACAATTCGCCATTATTATGCCACGCGCAATACTCTTATACACATGTAGCTGTATATACACAACGGTTTGAAACGGTTTCAATTGAAACAAAACATGACGCCATATTGAATCACAGGGTTTCACGACATTGGGCCAATTTGATATACTTAGTTCAAATCGGCAATTCGTCAAAGATATTGGTCTACTCGTAATTCGTCAAAACGTCTTTTTACCTAATTATAAATTTGCCTTTGGTCAAGTAATTTAAGTACAGTGAACTAAAAAAATAAAAGTAGGTACCTACATAATATTTTTTAAATTAATTCATTTCATTGAGGGAATAGATAATTATAGGTAATAGATAGGAAGTAAATAGATATAATTATAGCAAACACAAGTACACTCGCACCTGTGTTTGCTATAATTATATTATATTATTATTTACTTTGTACTGTCATAATTAACTAATTATCATAATTATTTTATCCAATTTTTAATAATGTCCTCCTGACCGAATTTCGGTCACAGCGGCCAATCTCAACGGAGATTAGCCATCGACGCGGGAGATATTATAGTGCACAAATGCTTGCGCAAACACAGGTGCACTCTCTATTCCCTCACTCTCATAGTCCGATGGGACGGCAATCCGACACGACCGGAGAGAGATCAGGCGCAGGGCCAACGGCTTTACGTGCTTTCCGAGGCACGGAGTAAGTGATAATTAATTTATAAAACGCACATAACTTACGAAAAGTCAGAGGTGCGCCGCCTTGGGTTCGAACCTGAGACCTCTGACCTACCAGTCAACGGTCAACACCACTAGGCTATCACGACTCATTGTTATCCAAAGCAACGTTACGATCAAATTCATCGATTGAGCTACACGTGTAGCACACATAGCAGCTCCCGTAGCAATGTCAAAAACTTAATCGTAGCCGTAGCGCTACGTGCGTAGCGTCATCTACTCAGCATTTTTATCAGTCTTTGGACGTTTTATTCTCACCGGAATATTTAGTTATATATTTATATTTATTTATTATTTATGTTTTGTTTTATATTTATTTATTTTCAGTATTGTTTTTCAATCACTACTAAACGGCTGAATAGATTTATGTAGTTATTTTATTTAATTTATCAAATTGAAACTTAGTCTAATTTTTAATTCAAAATAATGAAAACGATATTATTATGAAAATTGAATTAATATTTTTTCTGTTTGTAATTTTTTAAGTCATCAATCGAATATCGAGCTGCCGATGTATTATTTCTCATGCTTTTAAGTTGATGAATATTTTATTAATATTTTTTATAATTTTTTTTTTTTAATTTTTAAGGTCTGTGTATCGATAGTACTGAGGGCAAATCGTTCTACCTCGGGTAAACAACCATAAAAATTTAAATGTGTATAGAAATCCAACATTATCTCAGAGACTAATAAGCCCGTTCTCAGTAGCGTGCCACCAGCCTATCCATCACGCTACAAAGCCTACATAATATATTTGGTACTTTATACCCCTCCGTTATCCCGTATATGATGCCGTGTTAATCTATAACAGATTGCGTCAGCTGTTTCTATGTTAAAAGATCCCTTTTTAGGGTACCGTTAATGAGAAACCCTTATAGTTTCGTGACGTCCGTCTGTCTGTCAAAGCCAGCAAACACAACTTATATAAATAACGCCCAGTAAGACATGAAATAAGATTTTGATTAAAAAAGATTCCGTTCCGAATTTGGCGAAAGAAAATCGATTGCGAGTGGGATATGAACCTGCGACCTAGTAGGTAAAGTCCGCACTCGGTCTGCCACTTAGCTGAATACTGAAATAAAAACTTTTTTTTTTTTGGTCTTGATTTTTTTTACCCGACTACAAAAAAAGGAGGGTTATGATTTTAGCAGTCTATGTATGTATGTATGTATGTATGTATGTATGTATGTATGTATGTATGTAAGTTTGTTCATCTGTTCCCTCGTAGCTCCTAAACTATTTGTTGTAATTCAATAAATAAGGTGTCTATCGATGCGTCTTAATGGTCTGCGGGTTATAGGATTTATGAAATTTCGTAAAATCAAATAAGGTGGATTTTAAAAATAAATTAGTAAGCTCGAAAAAAATAAAGTTAAGGTAAATTTATCGTGTTTGATATCAAATGAAAGGTCTTGATGAGCACATTCAGAATATGTATATATTATCTATATATTCTGGACCACTTCTTAGAATATCAGGCTTCTAACTACCCGTTACGACTATCATAAATATAATTATGTGATTATAACACTGCATACAATGTGAAAACGTCATAACAATAAATATTTACTAATTAAATTAAAGTTTCTACACATCACTGCCTATTAAATTATGATTATATTTTAAAATAATGTTAATTAAATTGAGATTTCTTTTTCGTAACTAGATGGCGTTGGTTTGCGGTTTTGTGGAAGTAAGTAACATAGAGTTAAAAATACCTCCTCAAAAATCCCGGAATCGTAAACATAACAATTAAATCCCGGGATTTTATTAATATGGACTGGATTTTGACCTATAGTTTTTATTAGAATTAATTTTGTATGTAAAATAAAACTCATTAATTTAACAGTTTTAGTACCGAACTATTTAAGTATTACATTATCTGTTACCGATGTCTAAAAACATAATAAAGACTTTTTATTATAATAATTTAGTTCATATGTATTTAAAACGTTAAATTAATATTTTGGAGAATTTATTACATATTTTAACACATGTTTGCTTATTAAATATAATAAATTATTTAATAAGAAATTTGAAAAACAACTGATACGGAAGGGATTCGAACCCACTTTCTCCGACGTACCGTGCTGACGCTCTAACCGCTGAGCCACCGTATCCCATCAAAATCAGTCGAAATTTCAAATCTCTTTCTACGCCTAGGGCGTGTGGTAATATCTATCGGTGCCTTCTAAAAACTGCAAAGTTTAGAACACTGAGTCGGATAATTAATGTATTCCGTTCGATATTACCACACGCCTAAGGCGTAGAAAGAGATTTGAAATTTCGACTGATTCTGATGGGATACGGTAGCTTAGCGGTTAGAGCGTCGGCACGGTACACCGGAGATCGTGGATTCGAATCCCATCCGTATCAGTTGTTTTTTCAAATTTCTTATTAAATAATTATACGTAAAATTAATTTCTTATTTCCCGGGAATTAATTGTAATGTTTATGATTTCGGGATTTTAGAGCAGGTATTATCAACTCCATGTTACTTACTTCCTCGAACTTTAGGTAAATGTACTCTATATAAGATGATATCCCACAAAAAAGGTTTCATGTGTACTTATACAGCTTGGCAAAAAAGAGTCTGAGGCGGTGACAGCTGGAACTAAAAATAAAAATCTTAAATAACTACGTTCGTGAGTACTAAAATAACATAAAAATGATTCATTTGATTATAATTAATGACAAAAAACTCGTCATAGAAATATGTAAGCACTTTATAACTTGTAATTTTGAATTGTAGTGTGAAAAGTGCGACAGCGGCGCCCCCAATTTTTCCAGACTCTTTTTTGCCAAGCTGTACTTCTTACTACTTTTCATGTATACTTCTAAGAAATATATGAGGCCATGTTTTAATAGCTCGAAGTCGCGGACGACACCTTTGAAATAAATTTAATTTAAAAAATACATGACATTGACTAAAGGTTTGAACCGAAGTTAACAGTTAAAGAAATCTACCTATTTATGAACTACCACATTCTAAAAAATTGTGATTAAAATGAATTTTATTGGTTTCTTTACCACTAAAAATCATTGAAAAAAAATATAGTATAAAAACTAAAACCCGACTACTTAAAATCTAAAAACAAGCTTCTTAGATTTGAAATAAAATTCTGTAGTCGGAGGCCTTAATGTATTATAGGTAAATAGGTACTAGATAATCTTCCAAGGGTAAATACTTTGTAATTTGGTGGCCTCCGACTACAGAATTTTATTTCAAATCTAAGAAGCTTGTTTTTAGATTTTAAGTAGTCGGGTTTTAGTTTTTATACTATATTTTTTATCCATTCGTGTTCAGTATCAACAGCTTGTACTTAATTCACTGAAGAAACCAGACCACATTTTTTTTTGTTCTGCTCTTTGCATGCTCTTTTGCAGCCTATTGTATGTAAAATAAGTTTGAGTCGAGATAGCCGGCTGGCAAGTCAGTGGTCTCGAGTTCGATCCCAAGGCGCGCACCTCTGACTTTTCGTAAGTTATGTGCGTATTATAATTCAATTCAATTCAATTCAATTCAATTTGTTTATTGCGAATATAGGTTGATACAGTTGGTAATTATATAATTATGTCAGTTATGGAACAAACATTGTGTGCAGCTATATTCCGCCATATGGCATGCAATATTTATACACATTTCAGTCACACATTTCAGGCAATACAATACAATAATAATATAATAATCAAAATTGGAATTAGAAATTATAATATGCTATAATACTTAATTAAATATATGTCATTGGTTACAAGTGATACATGTCGAGTGAAATTAGCTACATCATATTATTTATAATAGTAAATTCAGTTTATTATGAGTCATGTGGCAACAATTATTATTAGTTTTCATACTTATCTTCCAGATATTGTTTCACACTGTAGTATGCTTTATTAACAAGAAATTGCTTCAATAATGCTTTGAACTTATTTTTGTTTGAGCATTTCAATATATGTACTGGCAAATGGTTATAAATTCTAGGCTATTCTAAATTAATTATCATTTACTCCGTACCTCGGAAAGCACGTAAAGCCGTTGGCCCTGCGCCTGATCTCTCTCCGGTCGTGTCGGATTTCCGTTCCATCGGACTATGAGAGTGAGGGAATAGAGAGTGCACCTGTGTTTACGCACACACTTGTGCACTATAATATCTCCTGAAAAATTGCCTAATCTCCGTTGAGATTGGCCGCTGTAACCGAAATTCGGTCAGGAAGATGTAAAATAAACTTAAATCTAACCTAGACTACAGGACCATATACCGCGCTATTCCAACTCACACTTGGCAGATTTTACCCTTTATATTTGACTGAGGAAAAAAAAAATAAGTTGATTTAATCTAATGAATAGGTTGACCTTTTTTTTGCTAAGGCAATACAGGCATATAGCTGCTGTACAGAATTATGGAAGGGAGGGGGGATTATGTAGAGGAGGATTGGGCCCCCGCTCACTGGTTGGCAATGACGTGAGAGGTAGGGGCCTGGTGCTGTACTGATGTGATTATCATGATCGCTAAACTTAATCACTTCTTACGATCAGTCTATCGATGGGTGACAGTGGCGGAGGGTGAATTTTTCAAAGAGATAAGCCGGAGCCAACCTGGACAAAAGCCAATGGTACAGTCAGAAGGCTTATTGACTGTATGACTTATATGAAAAAAAAATGCTTGTTTGTATTCAATATTTTTACTTATACAATATTTTGTATATATTCAATATATTGTATAACTAGCGACCCGCCCCGGCTTCGCACGGTTACGCTAATATGCATGTATTATACATATAAACCATCCTCTTGAATCACTCTATCTATTAAAAAAAACCGCATCAAAATCCGTTGCGAAGTTTTAAAGATCTAAGCATACATAGGGACAGACAGACGCGGGAAGCGACTTTGTTTTATACTATGTAGTGGATATGTAACATACATCACCTTAAGTATTATTTCGGACTACTGTTACACAGTGTATATTAATTAGGGATGTGGTTAACAATATTTTATTATATTATTATTTTGGAAAAAATATGGGTTTGACCACGAACCTACCCGATGGTTAAGGGTAACTTGCTCTGCGGTGGAGAATACCTGCCATTCAGATAAGGTATTACCTACCTTTTACTCGTGAAAAACTGCGTAAAATAAAATGTTTTGTTTTTTTTGCTTCTAGATCTACCTAGAACCAAGTCAAACCGTATCGTCTCGATCTTGGGCCTGTTCGAGCTGTCAGTGGGAGATGCTCCAAGAGCTGATGGAGTATCAGAGCTAGCAGCCGCAAGGTTGGCAGTGGAGCACGTGAACAAACGTGGTCTGCTTCCAGGGTACAAGTTGCATCTCATCACGAATGATACCAAGGTAATTAAATTAATCATTAAATTATAAAGTGCCACCAACATGCTCACATTAAAACGGTTAATTACCTAAGAAATAATATAAGAACTCAACTGACACATGCTTCAAACAGCAAATTAAAACATTGAGAGCCAAGCGCACTAAATAAATGTTTATATATGTGTAGTTCATTAACCATACAATAAGAAGGATAATTTAACATTTATAATAGCATAATAAAGAAACTTCTCACACAAAACATATGACAAAGTTCGTCTTAAGTAATAAACTGTTTAGCTTATCTTGTACTAAGCAAATTATATAACATAGATGAGATATCACCTCGGTACAAGTAAACTAATATAATTTCATAACAGCCTTAAACTTGGCAAATCTCCGTCGTCAAATGTTATTACCACATTTGCAGTTCTACGCGCGTCGGGATAGACGTGAAATATGCAAAATTATGGCAATTATAAAGACGGTAATTAGTTCATAACTTTTACAAAATTTTGTAATTGTAATTACCATTAAGGGTTATGTACTTGTCCTAATGTGACTCTGACTGTGGTAAATAAACCTTTTCAAATTCAAATTTATTATCAGGCAAATTACAAAGTAATTAAAAATTTCAATATCCCGATACAATAGCTTTTTTTTTTGCTAAAAACACTTGATCAAGTCACCTTTAAATTAATTAAAACCTAATCAAAATCGGTTCATTCGTTTGGTTCCACTTCCCGCTTGGTCACTGTTCCCCGCGACTTTGTCTGCGTTCAATTAAATTTTCCCGTAAACACACGTTGACAAAGCAGATTGCCTGTTTTTTTCTAACTTGAATCACAGATATTGTTATTTTTACTGAAAACTCAACTTTTTCAGAATAAAAAATAGCTTTTAGTACTCAGGGATAAAGCAGCTTCCTATTGGTGAAAGATTTTTTTGGATCGGATGGGTAGTTTTAGAGATTACCCCTGACATACATACATACAAACTTTACCTCTTTATAATATTAGTATAGATACATTTCCTCAATTATGTTGGTTTCCTCACGATGTTTTCTTCAGTTTTTAAGGAAGTGACAATTTTTTTTTAATCCTTATTATTTCAAAAGGTCAGCTTGCACTAATCTCCATTATTTCTCCAGTGCGACCCAGGAGTGGGAGTAGACCGTTTCTTTCACGCCCTGTATACTGAGAGGGACTCTCGCATGGTGATGCTGCTCGGCACTGCTTGCTCCGAAGTTACTGAGAGCATCGCCAAGATAGTGCCCTACTGGAATATTGTACAGGTAAGTAGTATACCGATTTATAACTATTTAATGGTGTAATTATTTTGGACATAATAAATAATTTCAAAATATGTATAAATAAATTAGCCTATACTCGTAACTACCCTACTGCAGGGCAAAGGCCTCTTCTCATACAGAGAAGGATTAAACATTGATCACTACGCTAGTTCACTATGTGTTGGCAATTTTAGACTATTAAGCTGAGATTTCCTTACGATGTTTTCTGGTGGTGGTGTCTTAGATTAACTAAGAAAGTAACAACACTTGAAAAAGTCACATTGGCACATGCCAGGTTCGAACCCACACCCACGCGTTTGCAAAGCGGGTCTGTCACCAATACACCCACGTTTCGCTGTTATAAGTCCCATGTAATAGGGAGCGAGCCTATTGCCATTAACCGAGCATAATTCTAGATTCCGTGTTGCCACTGAGAATTTTTTAATGGAAAAGCTCAACAGTCGCGCTTGCTACCACTAGACCAACGAAGCAGTCGCCAAGAATAATTAATTATAACTAAAACCTTTCCTAGGTGATTAAGAAAAAAATGTTTTATAAATTCCGTCTATTAGCAATTTCTCCAAACAAGGAAAATCTGTCTACATTCTTTAAAGCGTTTTAGCGAGTCAGCAATTTTTACTCCTCGTATTTATTCGCACTATGGCGGACGTCAACAACATAGCCACTCAATATTTTTGACAGGAACACATTCCCGCTGTAGTTACCGTCGATTTTTGCGAAAAATCTAACGACAGCTAATCCTTTGCTGGTATATTTTACGTGCAGAATCCCATCACGCTTTAAAACGTTGTTACGACAAAGTTTTGTGAACTAGCAGTATTGCAAAATGTTTTCACGTGATGGGGTAGTGGTATAATCGTTGACTTAAGAGTTAGAAGTCTTAGATACGAACCTATTGGATTCATCATTTGCGTCGTACCAAGAGAAAGAAATGTTTATTCAGCGTTGATCACAATAAATACCATAAAGTGACAATTTTGTAACAGAAAGGCATTAAGACATTATTTTTAAATAATAACTAAATTACTAATTACGCTAATGGGTTGCAATCTCAATAAAAAATGGAGTCCAAATCCCTTTTAGAGGCTTCGTAAAAAGAGATAATAGAGATTGCTCGAATATTTGCGCACATACTTGTGCACTATAATAATATCATGCGTAGATGCCTAGTCATTGTTGTGATCATAATAGAATAAAAATCGACCTTACTTACTTTTTTTTCCCACAAATTACCTACAGTACCAGTCACAAGATCTAGGAATAAAAGCTCAAAATCAAAATACTGCAAAAAAATACAAAAACCACTTCATCTTTTCTTTTTTCTTTTTCTATCACGACCCTATTTTGGTATACACAAAGTTATTAAGCTTTAACACCGGGTTGATTGGCCAATTTTACTCGGCAAAGTAACTTGGGACAGTCTCATTTAGTCCAGACCTTCGGACGGTTTAAGAGAGGTATAAGCTGGTGAAATGAGCAATTTCTTCTCGTATTTTCTTGTGGTTTTAAAAAAACAATATTGGATCAACAGTTGTTTGTGGCGTTGTCTTGTCATCTCAGCAAAACCGTGTTTTAAATTATATTAGATTCGTGATAACCTAGTGGTATGACCGTTGACTGGCAAGTCAGAGATTTCAGGTTCGAACCCAAGGCACGCACTTCTGACTTTTCGTAAGTTATGTGCGTATTAATAATTTATTATCACTTTATATTCGACAACATTTTTTGGCTTAGAGAAAATCTCGGTAAAATAAGCAATCTATCCCTTAAAAGTAAATTAAGACATGTATTGCTTACAGAATTCGCTAATGTAATCCTTGATCTTGTTATCATTTGTATTCTGTATTACAGCTTTGTTACTACTAATTATTTAGAAGAAACTTGCTATGTTATAACGAGCGCCAATCCCACCGAAAAACTGTTACGCAGTTTGGTGTGTTTAATATAATTGTATCCTTGTTTTTTCCAAATAAATAATTAAATTATTATACTATTTATTCATTTTTATACATACAAATTATATTTTTAAATACTTATTATATAAATAAATAAATTAGCCTGTAACTGTCCCAATGTAGAGCAAAGGCCTCTTCTCATACAGAGAAGGATTGAGCATTAATCATATATATAAATAAAATAATTTGAAAAAAAAACACATATTTCAAAATATAAAAAGTAGGAACCCACCGGTATCGGGAACAGGGTTCAAGGTACCTAAATTATTATTACTTTTACTTACTCCGTGCCTCGGAATGCACGTTAAGCCCTGCGCCTAATCTCTCTCCGGTCGTGTCGGATTACCGTCCCATCGGACTATGAGAGTAAGAAAATAGTGCACACACTTAGGCACTATATATACATCTCCTGCGTAGTTGGCTAATCTCTGTTGTAATTTTCCGCTGTAGCCGAAATTCAGCCAGGAGGGCATTATTATTTATTTATGTTTCAAATTGGTTGAAGAATAAAAAATCTTTATCCTGAGTTTATAGTTAATCAGGGTTTCAACTTTTCTAATTACATTGTTTGGGAGACTTTGGAAGGGGTTTTTATCAGATGAATAAGCAATCCCTTTGTTTAAGTTCTGATTTTAAGTAACTTCTTAAAACCTTCAAAAGGCTACAGCGTCTATTCTATTTCATGGTAAAGTTTGTAATTTAATCCAAAGTTTTTTGTTATGTAGGTTAACTATTTTAATGTCGTGGTGGGGCATTGACGGACCCGCTTTGCAAGGACATGGTTGTGGGTTCGTACCTACATATACCAATGTGACTTTTTCAATGTCATATGTCTTAGTTAATCTTTGACACCACTGACTAACGGTGAAGGAAAGTATCGTAAGGAAACCTGAACTTAATCAGATACAGAAAAAGTATGAGAAGAGGCCTTTGCCCTGCAGTGGAACAGTTACAGGTTGGTTTATAATTACTAGTGATCCATTCAGTGGTCAAAATTCGACTTTTTCTTATTTTTTATAAAAATTTGCTTTCTGCAATTTTTTTCCATATATATGTTTATGTATAAATTTTTACTATGCCAAATTTCACAATCTTCCGTGCGCGCAATATTCTTAAAAGGGGATCCACAGTTCACTTCACGTATTAATATAATTATACATTATTATTATTTTAATCCCTCCTTATCAGTCAGAGCAATAGGCAAAGCATTATTGACACACAATAATATTGTTTGAGAGAGGACCAACTAATAAAATAACTTCAACAAATTCTGTCCAAATACCAACAGAATCAACAATTACCCGTAAATTAGTCACGAACTGTCTGTAACCACTTTAAACCAGTTCAGACCAGTACGAGCTAGTTTACTCAGGACCGATCCGGTACTTACCTGCTGGTGCCGACTGCAACTTTAACAAACGAACGTACTAGATAGACAACTCGATTTTACGTCTGCAGGGAACATCTGAGACCTAGAATTACTACCATTACATTTCGAACTTTATTTTGAGAGCAATAAGCTTGGATTTTGATGTGTGGATTCGACTAGAATTTAATTTCGGGTAGGTTTGTTTTGCTAGTAATCGTATTAGCAGAGTGGGGAGAAGGGATTGCTTTCAATTAAATATTACAATGGTTGGGAATTCGTATTGAATTGACGTTTTGTTCTTTAGAATACAATGTCGTTGATGTATTTAGTTTCTCGTATGTGTAAACTGACTGTCTAATGGAGGGTCCCCGTTTTGCTTAGGCGTACATTAACACATATTTGCTTTGGTCTTTCAAGTTTCAGGCTCATAGAACTATACACCTAATTTTAGAGGTTTATTTGTTTGAGTATTGCATTAGTGTAGTATTTACTTAGGAGTACTTATTAAAAGTTATTGTAACCCAACGTGGGACTTTATACATACCCAGCCTACAAGCAAGCAGCAAGTAGGAAATTATTTTTAATAACTTCCAAATTAATCAATTATTTTATTATCGTTTGAATTAAATGTTAGGTTATTTGGAATAACATAAACTACTTTGCAACCTGTCGACAATCAATAATCTGCTTTTTAAAGGAAATACATTACTCAGTATTTTTAAGATGTTTGGTTACTAGCTACACAAAACAATTAATCTATCTCCAATCATAGCCCTAACCTTCTGAAGCTCATATTTAGCTAGATTTAATATTAACGCAGGGTTGCCCCTCATAGAAAGATAAATAATAGAGCCAGGCAAAAACCCTTATATTAATTACAAAAGTGCTTCATAGAAGTTAAAGAAATTATTGATTTAGCTTTAGAGATTAAGAATCCAAATTTTACAATTATTATTTACATTTACAATAGTTATTTACATTTACAATTATTATTTATTTGTTTGCTAAGAGGAGTTCTATTGTGTCCGATGTTCATGGCAATATTTATTGGACCATTCCAAGAGTATACCCTTTCGAACCAAAAATAATTACTCAAAACTGTGTACTTAATCACTGAGTAATCGGTGTTGTGGTTTTTAATATGCTTTCTTTTTCTTAAAAAATTGATGGTAATAGATATTTCATTTTCCCAAGATCCTGCTACGCATTGAATTGAGAACTTCTTTCTTTTTGGAAGTAGGTTAAAAATCGGCTATTTTGACAACCTTAACCGTAGGATTTATATTAATCATTGTAATTCGTTTCACGCATCAGTTATTGTTGTAATTACTGTTTATTATTAATGATGCAGACATCATTAGTTGGTTGATTTATGTAATCCTAACTACTATTATTATAAAAGGGAAAGTAAAGTAAGCTTTTCACGCCTAAACCACTGAATCGATAACCCTGAAATTTTGCATATACGTTGAGGTGTACAGAACCGGATATAGGGTATTTTACATCTCGAAAAAAAGAACTGTTTCCGAAGAAAGCAACAATATAATAACATTCTTATAATAATAGATGGCGCCACGTGTCTTTCGAATCATGATTGAATTTTAAATAACTTCAAATTCTAAGTTAACGCGAAGCTGCGGGCAAAAGCTAATATAATATATACAGTGTTTCAAACTGTGAAACTAGTTTATCATACATTTATCGACGGGAAATATCCAAAAAAACCTTTTTCATGAGCATGCAGTAGATCCTTTTGAATTGCTGTAAGTTTTGACCCAAGTGGTATTACGGGTAAACAAACATTAATGATTTTAAATACACGATGAAATAAAATTAACCCAAAAAAGAATATACCTAAAAACCTACTACTAACTACCTAAAAATAAAGCAATAATGGCTCATCGTATACTAGCCATTTCCCAGCAAAATTTGTTTAATGTGAAAATTTTCTTTACGTCGCCTTTCTTAGAAGTATTTCAATGCCACACTATAATCACAAACTTATCCTGGATAATATGATCTAGTTAGATTCTAATTGATGTGTCTGATACAGGTATCCTTCGGCTCCACATCGCCAGCCCTGAGTGACAGGACGGAGTTCCCTCTGTTCTGTCGCACCGTGGCTCCTGACTCCTCACATAACCCAGCCAGGATTGCCTTCATCAGGTACGTACTTGCGTACTATAAATGATAGTACTCAATTATATTTATTAAACCTTAAAACTTAAATGCAACTACCGCTAGGACTCCGGCGTCGTGTCTTCTTTATCGTATGGCTTTCGGTTTAATGTGCGTTTTAGAAATTAATTATCACTAACTAAAACGGTGAAGTAAACTAGCACATCTGAGAGATTTTTCAAGGTGTGTAAAGCCATGTCAAAAGCCTACGGCCGGTTTAAACTCTGACACCAGGTTGTTCAACGATACGATAAAGCCATTTCGATAAGACCAGATTGCTATTTCGATAATCCATCACCGAAACTTGTAGGTTTAAGTTTAAGTGGCTACTTTAGAATTAATTGACTCCGATCTAATCTGATTGAAACCATTACTAGGAATCCATCAAATATTCAGATTCCAATTTAAGAAAAATCCCTACTATTCGCAATAAAATATTTTTGATGTATTCAAAGATCTATTTATAAATGTGGCCGTTATACATAAACATCGCTAGTTCATAGATAATGTTTATGTAAAGCATGCATGCAAAGCGACCACTAAAATTTTAAATTTTTGTAAAAAGAAATATTTATTGCACGCATTGCAACTGTAGTAAACAAGTATAAATATAAATAAAAACAAAAAAAATGTTTTATTAAAAACAAAAAACATCGTGATCCCGCCTTTTTTTGTGGCCGGGGGGAGTAAAAATGTCTTCCGCATACCTCACGTCCGGGGACGTACGGTTATGTGGGGCTCGCACCCACTAAAAACGTCTCCCCCCTGCGTGTTCCTCGCACTGTATCGGATGAATCGTGAGGGAACCTGGACTTGATCTGAAATCGTAAACACGCAGTGAACTAGCGTGGTGATTAATGTTCGATCTTTCTCGGTATAAGAACAGGCCTTTGCCCTGCAGCGGGTCAAAAACAGGCTGATTTATTTTTATTTATTACTAGCCTACCCTCATTTAAAAAAATATTTTCTATATATTTTTTTCCCTCATATTTTCCGAAATTTTAAAAGTTATTTTGCTCGGGGCGGAAATGAACCCAACAAATAAGAGATACAACACACAATTATACATTACTATAATACTATCACAATTCTCTTAGGCCCTAACGATGGCCATAATCGCGTCGTCTCGACATAATCAACTCTGTTCCATTATGGCCGCCATTTTAGCTCTTGAAACTTCACGTATAATAATTGGAGTCGTTACTGAATAAGGAACCTCCTTAGACTTATAGGTGTTACAGTGAAAGTTAGAACTACAGTAAATCTTAAAAGTTTCTAGTAAAACTTTAAGCCGCAGATGAGGTAGAGTACTAACCACTAAAATTTAAAGTGGTAACTTGTAGTTGCAAGCGTAAATAGGACCGTTGACTGACAAATGCTCAGACTGACTGACACTAGCAGTCTCATGTTTGAACCAAAGGTACGCACCTCTAATTTTTCAGGACTCTGACTTTTTATAGGTAATGTGCGTATTTTCAATTAGTTATCAGCTGCTTTGTGTCTCTAAGAAAGCAGGCAAAGCCGTTTAGTTCTGCGCCAGGTTTCGCTCCGGTCGTGACAAGTTGCCGGCCCATAGGACTTCGGATGAGAATGGGGAAATCGAGCACCTATGTTTGCGCACGCACTAGTGAAAGAAAGAAAGCTAATTTTCCGTTAATTCGTGACGGTAAATAATTTTGAGCGCCGTTCAGTGCAAAATATAAAAACAGCCATTGGCTGGCGGTGGCGGCCATTTTTAATCTTGTATTTTTAATTCTATTTTTTTTAAAGCTCCCTTGTGATGTGTTATATAAAATTCCGTTCCGTTGTTGTCTTAATTACCACTGGCCGCTTCACCGCGCTCAGGTTACGGCTGCATGAATTAAAAGATTTCAATATGAAATGTGTTAATATATCAATACCTAATCAAATATCATAAAATCAAGAGTAAAGACTGATATTACAATGTACGTGGGATCTTTGTGAAATAAAACAGGAAAGAATAATCACTTTTATTTAAATGACACACGTTCACGTCTTTACGTCATCTATTCGTCATCTTTTTTTCACTCTCCGACCTCCGTAGTGATCAAACGTGTCGAATCGGTTTATTTGAAATATTTAAATAATCACTTTAAGAATGCTGACCTAGTTATCGATACTATGTGTCATACGTTTCGGTTCAAATAGTATTTTTAAAAACAAACTATTTTAAACAAGTGCGACGATGGAAGACAGTCCTTTCAGTCGAAGTCGCAGGACTGCCCGTTCCCCGCCTCCTACGCCTTCACCGAGACCTGCAGCTCGACCTACAGAGACAAGCAAAGAAGATGCTCCAGAAATAATATCGACGCCGGAAATCCAGACTTGGATGTCGTCCATCGAGCAGTACCTCAACGAGGTGTGTTCTATATCAGCCGAAGGTAAATTGAACACCGAGCAGAAACTTAAGATCAGTAACTTGTGCCGTAAAGTAGCTCACGGCACCTCGCAGATGGCAGTGCAATACCAGGCCCTGAAGGTGAGAACTGTGCAGACCTATACATCTCTACAAACTCTCCAAGACCAAGTTGATTTGTCGCAGCGGCTACAAGACCTAAAAATAAGCATAGAAGAGTCATCCCAAGTATCTTCAGGAAAATCCTTTGCTGACATGGTTAAGAAAAGCAGCGACCATTTCATCCAGCCAACAAAGTTGAGTGCAGTAGCGATATATCCCACGGACAAGCTCAAATCAAGTGAGGAGACTAAATCGCTAGTTCAGAAAATAATCAATCCTGAACAATTAAAATTGCAAGTAAGAGGTCTGCGGAAGACAAAGAACGGCGGTATTGTTATCAGCACTGACAAGAAGGACGACATCGAAAAGCTGAAACAGTCGGCGCTACTGAAGAATTCCGGACTTACAGTTGATGAGCCTCATAAAAGAAAGCCTAGATTGGTATTAATCGGAGTGCCTTCATCCATGACGGAAAAAGAAGTTTTCACCTGCCTTTACCAACAAAATTTGAGTGACAAACTGCAGAACTTTACACTTGAGACGTTTTTGACCTCAATAAGGCTGAGTCACAAGACAGGCAAGAAGGACGCTGAGACCTGTAATTATATAATAGAAATTCCTGCAGCCGTGCGTAAAGCGCTAATTAATAAGGAAAGAGTGTTTGTGAATTGGTCGTCGTGCCCTATTAAAGACTTTACTTTGGTTACTAGGTGCTATAAGTGTCAGCAGTACGGTCATGCAGCTAAGTCATGTCGGGAATCAACCCCCACCTGCGGCCACTGTGGCGAGAAAGGACATACAATAAAGGACTGCTCAAAGAAATTGGAAGGACCAAAATGCGCTACATGCTGGCACTTTAAAAAGCCAAGTAATCATTGTACAGGTTCTACAGATTGCCCTGCGAAAATCATGGCCGAAAAAAGATACATAAACTCTGTCGATTATGAATGCGCCTAACACAACAAAATTTATGTTTACATTACTCCATTTGTCCTACTAACCCTAATTTATAAATTAACTGTAATTAGCAATACAATACTTTTATATAACAAATAAATAAATTATGCTACTTAGAATATGACCTAGACTTCGATTCTGCTGATCCGTAAATGTCGTGTATGTTCTTATGTAATTTAGTGTTCATGTTTAAAACTAATGATAAATTTTATTTTATACCGAATATATTGTATAGTATTATATGATTAATTTACAGTTATACCTATTATACTTATTTATACATATCTAATGATTATTTAAAGATTTTTAAATGTTTAATTTTATATTTCTGTACTTTTGCGCCTGAGATACAGGATTTAAATTTCCTAGTTCAGGTAAGTGTCATAATATACCTAAGCAAACTTTGTACATATTATCATATTCTGTAATGCAAGAATTTTTTGAATAAATTATAAAAATTATAAAAAAAAAAAATTATTATCTAACTCGCTCTTTTCTCATGCTCTCTCGTTCTCGCTCTCGTGTTGCCATCGCACAATTCTAACACTACCATCGTATCTAGTATTTCCTACCATACTGATATGACATTCCCACTATGACCATAAAATTTCCCTTGGTATTTGGAATAAAAATGCCCCTTATAAAGGTGTCCCATATAAAGGTGCCCCATATAATGGTGCCCCAGTTGACAGGTCTTACTAGTAAATTTCAGAATTTAGCGATTCAGATTTTAACAGTAACATAGGTACTGAGGGACCATTATACTTATACACGTGACCTGATTCTCAAGTACTATTTGACATTACTTGGCTTGAACGATGAGGTGACTATGAATGTCAATTAACAGATGAAAATGATGATATGAAATGAAAATGATTGGTGTATTTTTTTAACCCCGGATGCAAAAAGAAGGGTGTCATAAGTTTGACGTATCTCTGTGTAGTCTGTATGTGGCATCGTAGCTCCTAAACGAATGGGCCGGTTTTGATTTAGTTTTTTTTTATTTGAAAGGTAACTTGATTGTTCTTAGATAAAAAAAAGAGATTTAATTGTGTTGAGGGTTTTTAATTTATAGTTATTTTTCATCATACTTACTTGCTAATAAATTGAAACTTTGTAAAATGATTTCGGTATAAAGGAATTTTATGTAGGTAATTAAATGAGACTCAGGAGTCAATCCCAGAGCCGCAAGCTAGCAGTCTTTTTCTTCTTTTTTGTAAGGTTGATGAACAACTGGGTGTCAGAGTTTAAACCAGGCCTCTAACATCCGCGAAAAGAAAATACTTACAGAGTAAAAAAATGCTTATAGAGTAAAATAAAATCTTTCTAAATTTGCCAACATTAAGTTACAAAAAATTAAACTGAAAGTGTAAGTACCTACTGGAATAGAAAAAACAATTACTCAAGTGTACATTTCAAGTAATATGATTACTTATTAAAAATATAGTCTCAAACTTTCGCAAAGGTTTAACATAATGGAACAACTTTTAACGGATTACTCGCTAACGGATTAGTCAAATAAATAAAGATTCACGCGAGTAATCCGTTAAAAGTTGTTTCATTATACTTATTAAAACACATAAAACTAGTTTTTGATTATTTTTTGGCTTCGTTAAATATTTCATTTACCAAAAGGGTTCCGTTGTCAAATAAGATTGAGAACCGCTGACCTAGGCTATCATTGCTCTCTATCCAAAATGAGCGAGTTATTTAACTTCTAATCTACATAATAGCAAGTTTCAATGAGTTTTACCGTAATATTATAAAATTATACAAACTTGGAGTGTTGTAAAAAGTTAAATTCAATTTGACTCATAAACTTCATGGTGAAAGTTTTGAAACCAATCCGTGGTTTCTAAGTTTATTTAGGTTTGTTCGTGGACTTATATTCGAGGAATAGTTTTAATGAAATCACGTTGCTGTAACGTGCTACAGGTACATTACTTTTATTATATACTTTTACTATATACACATTATACTTTTTTATATTTACATTACATACTTTTACTATATAAACCAACTCGAACTAATATTATAAATGCTAAAGTAAGTGTGTTTGTTTGTTACCTTTTCACGCCTAAAGCACTAAACCGATCATCCTAAAATTTTGTGTACACACGGTTACACAGCAATACATTTCCAGTTTAAGCCGACATCTTGTTGAACCAAGAGCCTATACAATGCGAGGTCAGTTCATACTGGTAATGTATAGTTTGACGTGTACCCGTGTGTACATATACGTTGTTAAGTGTACAGATACGGACATAGTGTTCTTTTCGTCTCGAAAAAAATACGAAAGCAACAAAAACGTTCTTATGATAACAGATGGCGCCACACGTCTTTCAAATCATGTTTAAATATTCAATTCTAAATTAAATTCAAATTCAAAATCTTTATTGCATTCCACAATGTGATTCTTAGGTAGTAACTTACTAATTATGAAATCATCGTGGACCCGACTATTAACGCGAGCAAAGCGCTAGTACTATAATAGAGAGAAAAGATTTGATTTTTTGTATGTTTGTTTGCAACGGATAAACTCAAAAACACATTTTCGTTACCAAATAGTTAAAAATACACGCAAAATTCTTTGACAAATATTTCCTGTACATTATTGGGATGTCAAGAGCAGGATACTGTAGAAAGGAAACGTAGGTACCTATGTACAAAGTATTATAGAAAGGTGTTGTCACATTATGGGTCGCAATCAATTAGAATGGACTACGAAAAGTTTGAATACTAAAATCCTTACTTAATAACTCTGCTTGTCTTTTAGTTTTAGTGGACAAACTGCTGAAGAAAACAAGTTGAATTTAGCACAGAAAGTATTGATCTATCAACACTAGCCAATAATTTTTTGCTATATTTTTTTGTTTTTGTTGTTTTTTTTTCTTTCGTAGTAAATATTAACGACTAAATGCACCAAATTTTAGAAACAAACAATTTTTTACTATATTCCTATTGTTGGTACGGACGGAAGACCAACAAACAGCTTTTGACACTGAATTTAAGTTTAATAATACATGGCTTCACACAACATACAGAACATTTCTGAGGTGGTTTTCTTAAAACTCTTCTCTCTGAAGCAAGTGATTTATTTTTAATAATAATAATAGTAGTACGAGCCACAATAATTTCGAGTTACACGGAAGTATGCGCGTGTGTATGCGGGGGTGTATCAATGTGTGTGTGTTTATATACATACGAGTGTATAATATAATGATATTATGATTGGAGCTTACCACACCCAAGTAAATCTTCGGTAACTTATTGCAACCCTAAAATATGATACACGTCTGATCTAAACATCTACCTATTGTGTATGTAAGTATATCTTTGAATTGAATCTTAGAACCGTGAAGGGGGTAGAGTGGATACTTGAGTCGAACTGAGAACATCACACTTTGGCGTGGCATTCACAAGTATTATTGGAAAATCTCGTGGCGAAGCGTTTGAGATTTCAATGAATGCTCTCAGTTTGTAACGATATGCAATATACAGGGTTATTTGTAAAAGAGCAGCATCCTTAAAAAGGGTAATTAAAGTCATCATTTTGAACAACATTTATTATAATCATAATAATAATTTATTTCTTTGACTACAATGGTCCAATTGTTAGTATTAACATGAAAAACTTATAACTATGGGTTAATTTATTATACAAACACAAGACACAGATTATTATAGGTCCAGCCCAAAAAAAATCAGCTGTTCCATACATTTATGTTCACATTAATCAACAAAATGTATGGAACAGCTGATTTTTTTTTGCGATTTCAGGGTTGGTCCCATAGTAAAAGTTGTTCATAATTATGAGTTTAATGACGCCTTTTAAGGATGCTGGTGTTTATAACCCTGTATATACAGTAACTAGTAATAGAAATCAGAAAAGAGGGTTTCCTCACGATGTTTTTAGCTTCACCGTTTAGCAAGTGATCATTAATTTCAAAGGTGCATGCCTGGGTTTCAACCTACGACCTTGGCTTGACACTCCAACGGTCATACCACTAGGCTATCACTTTTTATTTTATTTAAGAACTTTAATTTTCACTCTTCTTTCACAGACAATTTGGCTGGGACACAGTGACAGCGTTTTCCCAGAATGAAGAGATATACTCCTTAGCTGTGAATGAGCTGGTGACCCAGTTAGAGGCTGCAAACATCACCTGCGCTGCATCCATCACCTTCGCGGAATCAGACTTCAAGGAACAGCTACAACAACTAAAGGTAAAGATATAGGCAGTAAGCAAAATTACTATCGCGGACACTAACGGTGCACCACTTTGCTATCAAAATCCTTTAAACGATACTACGTGCGTAGAGGCAAGGCTAGGTCGACGTTCGGACGCCGAGTGCAAGCGATTTTAACCTTAAGAGTGGTGCACCGGCTTTGTCCACGATAGTACATCATATATCTGAAATTATCAAAAAAATAATTAGCTTACTGTCCCATAGCTACGCTAAAGTCCTTTCTCACAAATCAAGGTGTTAGATGATTGGTGATGTGGGCACCAGCTTTTGAATAATCAGACTACCTTAAAAACCTCCGACTTGGATTAACAAATACCTATTACGAACGAACGAACGAAGATATTAAAATAAAAAGCCACAAATCGTCATCATCCATCATTAAATATTATTCACGCTAAAAACTACTTAACTTCAGTGATATAATAGCACAACCAACGCTGTGCCAAGCGCTACTAGTGCTTATTATGTGTCTGAATACTAAAATCGACGTCATAACAATAAACTCCGTTGAAATCCGTTAGTCCAAGCGACTCAATTAGTCGCATCCAAGTTAGTTCTATTTTGGCGCCAAATGGAATCACCTTCGCTTCGACCATGTTGTCTTTCAATTTGAATTGATTGAAAGCCGAGAATTCTGTGAATATGTGCAGTACTCGTGATATTGAAATTGTATTAATTACATTGTATATTGTAATTGTGCACGGACACAAAACGGTATTACCTCGATATTGTAGGGTAGTATAATGTTGTTGTTCTTAAGATAACCTAGAAGAGGTTAAGTTTAAACTAAAAAAATTACGTTTTTATGATCGCTGCTTGATCGTTGTAGTGTTTTATAACTTTTGTTAAGTGATAAAACAATTTTTGAACTTTGGTTGGATTTTTATTTTATCTTTGACGTTTTATCTTTACCGCGATACTAAAATCCAGTCAGTTAAATTAAACCTTGGTCACAATTGCAACTAAACGAAACCGTAACAGTAAGACGTGAAACGTATAGACATTTAAAAATAAAGCGATTTATCTCCAGACGGTATACCTGTGTTTTCTACAAAAATATCAGTTGATGTTAAGGATTATTTGATCATGCATCTAATACCGATAGGAATTTCGTCACAATTGCCGCTAACCACCAATATCTATACTATTCAATCGAAATCAATTTACGACATAATAGAAACTCTATTAGGTTACAACCCTAGGATGTAGAGCGAGGAAACAGCTAGCTTAATATAATCCTAAATTGAACCCGACCTAAATACCTACTAATACGAAAGACCCTCTGCGCTTTTGATCCGCACGAGACAGCACTGATAAGTATTATTGTCGGTCATGATGTTTGTATATTGTTAATTTATATGTCTAAACCGTAGAATCTGGAAAAAATCTAGGTATGCAGCAACGTTTTTTAAGCAAAGTATCTAGGTTTACAAATTGAATTTCATATTCTCAATATAAACTTGCTAATTATAGACAATTATAAGCACTGTTGAAATAACTCAAAATGGGATGTCCTATTGATTTCAAATAGCAAAAAAGGACGGTGCAATATTTGCCTTTATATTCAGTAACACCCATAAAAAAACCGCTATAAAGCACAAACTACGTCGCATCGTATTTGTGTCTCATCCTCACCCGGATCTCATACTAAGCCCGGATTTCAGTATGAAGTTTGCACGAAGTGAGCCAGCTGAAGTAGACTATGTCTCAGGTGATTGATTCACTCGGTACCATGCCGAGCGTATAATGAACTAAGTTTGATAAATTGTATTGACTTCAAGACACTAATATTGGCTGAACATTAATGGGTATGTAGAAGTTTAAAATTCCTCATTTCTGAACCAGAAGTTTGGGACTTACGCCCTCTATGTAAACCTGAAAGTTGCTACTAATGTTGTGTCTTATTACTTAAGTTTTAATGCCTACATTTTCTTGAAAATTTAAAACAAGATTATATTAAGTCCTCTTGACTGAATTTCGGTTATACCGGCCAATTTTAACGGAGATTAGGACATATTATAGTGCACAAATGTTTGCACAAGCCTCTATTTCCTCAAATATAGATTATCATATCCACTATTTATTTATTTAATACTTCTATACAGCAGGTGTATAAGGCGGACTTAATGCCAAAGGCATTCTCTACCAGTCAACCTTTGGGTGATGCAGAGATAATTAAGTAGTAGATGCACTAAAAAAATATTAATGATTATTTATGACCTAAAATATGAAATGAAATATATATATAAATAATAATATACATACATAGATATACAATATAATATATATATAATATATATATATATAGATATAGCTCAATAAACTGATAGATGTACATAATCTTATAACACAGTTGGAATCATTGAAGATTTGATTCTGCCAAGTACCGCTTAAAAAGATACTCCCGAAGTTTTGATTTGAAGGAGTATCTGCTGGTTGCCGTTCTGATCTCTGAGGGAAGCGTGTTCCAAAGGAGAATCGACTGCACGAAGAAAGAAGAATGAAAAAAGTCAGAGCGATGAGTTGGACATTGCAAAAGACGGTTGTGGGAAGAACGAAGATGTTTGTCGTGATTAGAATGTAGATACTGGAACTATCACTATCATCATCGTCATCATCATTACAGCCGGAAGACGCCCACTGCTGGGCATAGACCTCCCAAAAGGTTTTCCATACACGTCGGTCGTACGTAACCTACATCGTACGTATATTTCATTAGATTTCCATCATTATCATATTCATTTTAGTTACGAAATACAATTGAAAATTCCTCTAAAAAGTATCATGAAAACAATTACGGAGGTTTATTTAAAAATAGCAACAAACGAAACACTTGAAAGGAAAAGCCTTAGATTCCTTCCGTTCTAAAAAGAAAATTAATTCCGAAAGCCGATTGAATTCTTAACAATACCGATATTGAAGATAAATTACTGTTTCGAAAAAAATACAAAGATGCCCAAAATAACTAAGTAGGTATTACTTATTATTAATAGCTCTTCACCTACGGCTTCGTCCACGCGGACGAAGCCGTAGGTAGCCGTAGATTTTAGGTTTAGGTTTAGGTAGGGTTAGTTTTGACTGCCACCACGGTCAACGGTGACCGCGAACAATAAGAATTGCATTGTGTCTGCAGCGTGGCAGTCAACGTATTAAAGAACTTTATTTCTCTTATGAACATTAACAAATTTACTTAAAATGAGATACAATGTTATTTCTTAAACTAAATATTGTTCAACTGCTCTGACGCGATGACGTCTTCATTCGTTATCCTACAAACAGCGCAACAACAATTTTATAGCCATTTATGTCATATTAAATATATATATTAATTTTAGATTTTTTTATCATGACTTTGTTCATTGTTGAGTTCGGCTTCTAATCATACCGGATACAACTGAATATCAGTTTTCTACGAAGCCAACTGCCTCTGACATTCTAAAGTACTAACTGAACAACTGGTCTATCAGTTGTCAAGATTTTATGAGGGTTAGTTCCTTCTCTGACTGTCAAAGAACTTCGTGGTAAGACCCTGGTCTTAACGAGGCTCGAAACATGATAATTACATAATAATTATTAAATATTATTATGGCTTTACTCACGGATTGATTTCAGGGAATGCCCGACTAATTTCGAACTCAAAAGGAGTTCATTTTCAAGAGCGAGTGTATACGCGACGACGTCGATCACTCAATTATGACTCACGAAAGTTATTATTCTAAAATTGGTGATTTTTTTTTTTAATAATACGCACTTAACTTTAAAGTCAGAGGCGCCCGTCTTGGGCCCTAGCCTTCATTCCCTGTTTAAGCCGTTTAGGGTTGACATTTTGAAAAAAATCTTCCTCGGTACGGTTACACTAAAACCGAACCATTGGCCGGTTTCGTGTCAGAACTATACTATACTACTACGCGGTCAACAAAAATATCACTTTGATCGAAACAAGTTTTCATAAATAAAAACTTGCAGAATAAAATAAAATAATTTATTTACTAATCTCTATAGATAATGTACACCAAAAAATTATAACAAAAAGACATTTAAACATTGAGAGCATTGTATAATGGACGGCTTTATGGAACACGGCGATCTTCTAAGCAACATTTGGATGGACAGAGAGACAAGACAATGTTAAAGGGAACTTGAAATTTGACAAGTGCGGGCAACGATACGACAGCTTAGTTGAGCACAGACCATTGCCAGTACTACAGTATAAAAAACATAGAGTACAGAAACTACGTACAAATGCTTGAAACGGCACACTGACACAACATATTATGTAATATTGCGTATTTGACGAGACTCCTAAGCGAACGGCGCGGTACTCGCAGTACTAACGAACGCTCCGTTGCGCATGTTTGTGTGAGTGTGCCGTTTTGAACGTATGTAGGTACGTAGTTACCACACAAAAACCCTGCTTGTATCATATCTCAATTTCCTCAAATTTTTGCCTTAAAATGTTATTTTATAAAACTACTTTTCATAGATAATTTAACAAACAGAAGATAATACAACATTAATCTAACCGAGGTTCCAAAGCCAACATTGTTTTAACCCACAAAGCAAAAGTTGTTACAACTTTCCTCGGCTATTGTTCACATCAACCTCACAACACGCACTTTAAAATAACTTCTAAAAGCATTCTCCGTTAATAAATCAAATTTAATTAATTAAATGTTTACGGCTGCGGATTTTTAATTATTTTAGCGTGAGTTTTAGATGCTGCGTTCTTATTTGGATGACGGAAAACGCTAATTTGATGAGATTGATATAACCTAAATTGCCGACCCCAACATAGTTGGGAAAAGGCTAGGCAGATGATGATGATAATATAACCTAAATTAGAGAAACAGGAAGCTTTGTCTCATGAAGAAACTAATCCCATTCCTGTTTTTTTCTTCGCAAAAATATTCCTTAATAAGCAAGCAAACAGTCTGCCCTGGCACTCGCTGCTTGAATTAGCACCCGTTGCTAGTATTGGCAAGCGCTGCTCGAATTGGCTGTTGCGCCATTTTTTAAAAATCTTGATCACATTATGTATAAAGAACTGTTGATTTGTGATTACTTCACTAATTATTAAATTTTGTCCAATTCTGGTGTCTTTGAACACTTGTTTTCTGTTGTTTACTCTATTTTGACCCGTATATGTTAGCTGATACAGGCGGGAATTGCGCGAATCGATAAAATTAGGTCTCGTCAGCCTCTTAATCTCAGTATATCATGTCATCTATAGTATAAGTAAATGTTGCTGCATTTTAGAGAGGGGCCTTACTTGGTAGACGCAACGAAGATTTACCTACCCTACATACTGAATAATGTCTCGTCTAAAATCTCTATAAGCTTAAGTAGTGTTTAAACGTTAAACTACCGTTCAGCGTTGCTGCTTGAATATGGAATACAACTAAGCCTCGAGCTATTGTGAATAAACCTTTATTGGGTATCGAATTAAGAGATAAAGTTCTCCTATCTGAATATATCGATCATTACGTCCAATCTCAACGGAGATTATCCAACTACGCAGGAGATATGTGTTATAGTACCTACACTAGTGTGTCCCTATACACAGAAGTACTGTAGGACCTCTGATGGGCCCAGCAGTTACCACACTATTGAACTATCTACGACTTTAAATAAAACAACTGATTTTTCTGCGTGTTGGATAAAGACTGACTCAAATATTTATTATTATCAAATATATATTATAATTTCATAACAGAACACACATTTGATTTAAAAAAGATGGCGTCCGTCACTAGAATAAAAAAGAAGAAATGAAGCTGCTCATCGCACTATGACTCAGCGCAAGCAGGCTCGTAGCTCTTCATGCAGGCCGTATAGGAAACCACCGCAGTACCTACTCTTAATTCCCTCACTCTCATAGTCTGATGGGACGGCAATCAGTCACGACCGGAGAGAGATCAATCGTAGGGCACGGAGTAATTGTTAAAATGATAATTAATTTGTAATACGCACATATCTTCCGAAAAGTCACAGGTGCGGCCTTGGGTTTGAACGTGAGATATCTGACTTGCCAGTCAACGGTTATACCAATGGGCTATCACGACGAATTAAGGGATATTACTCACCTATGGCTCTCCTGACCGAATTTCGGCCACAGTTAGAAGGACATTAAATATGGCGGGCACGCACAGCACACTGATCGGCGATTTAATGAATTGAAGGCTTCATATATACAGGGTTATTCGTAAAACACCAGCATCTTTAAAAGGGGTCATTAAACTCATCATTATGAACAACTTTTACTATGGGACCAACCCTGAAATCGCAAAAAAAACAGCTGTTCCATACATTTTGTTGAGACATGTGACAATAAATGTATGTTTTTTTATGATGCTGGTGTTTTACAAATAACCCTGTATATGTTAAAAGTCTTTCTGTTATTCTGTAACTATAGCAATATTTTCTTACCTTCAGGAGTTGGACACCCGCATCATCATCGGCAGCTTCTCTCAGGAGATGATTCCCAAGATATTTTGTGAGGTGAGTTGCCTTCAAGTTAAGCCACTTTCATTATCAGATTTACTTACAAATAACTACCACGAATGCTTCTTATAATCGGATTTTAAATTGAATTTATTGAGGCAGCACGGGGTTGGTATTTGTTACTTGGGATTTAAAATTTTAATATAACCTTCAAATTGTGTGCAAATGCTGAAAGGGTAGATAGTCTTTAGTCAAACTCTTCCCGAATGATTCCCAACTAAATATGAATAGTAAATAGCTTCTTAATTTTTAGTAAATCGCTTGTTTTCTAAACCATAATGGAAAATTTCTAAAGCAGCGTCAGCGCAGACAATCTAGTTAAATGCTGGCTAGATATTGCTTAAACCTCAAGTTAACACAAACTTTATTTTATTTTAATAGGTTTATAATGTATTATTAGATATGTATGTGTTGTCGTTTTTATATTGTATACTTTTTGCATGCTTTTTTTTATTTGTGTGTAATTTAATACCTAATCTTATCTTATTCTTTCTTTTTAAAAGCACTTATTCTAAATTCCCATTTTCCACGGTAGCGTAGTAAGTGTGAGATGTTTGTGAGATCGCAGGCGTTCAGACTGGGCATGTTCGGCGCGGAGTACGCGTGGCTTGTGTCCGGCATGCCCCCGCGCATCCGAGGCGCTCCCCCCTGTGCGCGCCCGCAGCTTGCTCGCGCTTTAGAAGGGCTGGTCACCGTGACCGCGCATAGAGGCATCGTGGGTGATGCTGCGTCGTTTTCGGGGTTGGTAAGTAAAATAATACAGAATAGACTTAATAATTAGACATAGGTAATTAGATTCAGATATAAATAAATCAGCCTGTAACTGTCCCACTGTAGGACCAACGCTTCTTCTCATACAGAGAAGGATCGAGCCTTAATCACCACGCTAGTTCACTGCGGGTTGGCGATTAGTCCAGATTTCCTTGAGATGTTTTCCTTCACCGTTAATCAATGGTGTCTTTCCTAAGAAAGTACATACAACATTGAAAAATGCACACTGGTACACATGCCAGATTAATAATTCTCTGTATGAGAAGAGGCCATTGCCCTACAGTGGGACAGTTACAGGTTAGTTTATTATTATTTATGTAATTTTTAAACAAATATCAACTTTAAATTGTATGGAGCGCTCTTGGGGAACACTACTCTTAAGGAACCCCGCGACTTCAACCCATTCGTCACCGCTATTTAGGCATTTAGGTGGGCAAAGACATTTATTTAAACGAATTGAACGTTTTTGCTTAATTTTAAAGCAATTTATACTTTTGATTTAATAACCGATATCTCGCTTGTTGCAATTTACAACCGATTAACTCGTTTACAGCCTGCAGCGCTTTCGTATTGACATTCATTGTATGCTCATTATTTACTTTATAGTCGAATAAATACTTAATAAAATTGACAATTAAAACGACTTTTAATTGCAAAAGTTTCCTGGTTTTCAGTTTTCTCTGATGTCGAACCAAATTGATTTTAAATAGCATAATTTGGTTACGATTATTCAATGGGTCAGTAATTGGCATCCAATTGGTGGCCGTATTGATTCACAGCTGGCAGAGATTAGCACGTGGGCTCGATTCCCTAATCAAATAGTGTTTGTAGTTTAGGTTTAAGTGATTAATAGCTAAGTAAAGACCTTTTTGTAACACTCAAACGGTTTCCCAGACATAAGTACCAAATATTAATAATACTAGCAATACGATACTAAGATAATACTATAATGAAATATCTCCTAAGCTTTCAAGATTGATTACCTAATGTTGGAATAGAGGAAGGAAGACTTTATTTAGCCCGCAGTAATATTAAATGTTTACTTGACCGGTCAATATTACGTAATATACCTAATAGCTGGCGAGAAATAATTAGCCAACTACGCAGGAGATTTTATTGTGCACAAGTTTATGCGCAAACGTTTATTTGTAATGAGGTTATGAAATTTATGAAGTTCTTTTATTTTATCTGATCTCTCAATACAAAGACATCGACAAGCACCCTCGCGCGCATAATGTAGTATAACTTATTGTTCTTCCTGCTTTGATGGTAATATCACAGTTGTCTTACTGTCATATCGGCATAGAAGCCGTCGAAACAGACCAATCTTGCGGTGCGGTGTAAGCAATTGTGGTACCGGTTAACCTTGTGACTGTTTCGGTTGAGATGAATTTTCTTGCAAACCATCCCAACTAATTTTAATACATACAATCTTATAAAGTTCATTCTTTTCAGACAAATGAAATGTTTCATCGAGAAATGGAAGCAGCAGGGGTCGCAGTCTCGCCATACGCTCCCCAAACGTACGACGCCGTCTGGGCAATAGCCTTAGCGTTGAGCAAAGCTGAACTGCTCTGGAGATCAGGCAACAGGAAGACTAATGGGACGAATAATACCAAGCTTGGACTCAGCCATTTTGATTATGACCGACAAGATATGGCGAAGGAATTTCTGGACCAGCTCGCGAACCTCAGTTTTATTGGAGTGTCGGTAAAATGCTGCATGTATTTTTTACATTATAGTTTTCATGTCTATTTTACTTCACTATTACGTAAATAAATGGAAGACACTAATGGCGCCCAACGGGGACTAACTCTAGGTCCCAGTTGGGCGCCATTAATGTAAAAAATTAGTACCTGTTTGTGGTACAGAAACTCGGATTTTCTCGAAAATTAGATATTTTTCGTAAATACATAGTAACGAAGAACAGAATATGGAGTAATGGTACCTATCTATTTACCTGTACCTACGCTTCTGTCTCTTTTCTTTTTCTTCCTCTTATTTTTGGCAACAAAGTGGGCTCATAGCATAGAGGAAAAATTTTGCCTTGATCATTCTTCCAAGGCTCACAGTCAACTAATTCGGCTAGAGTCAAGTTTTTTTATTATTTCAAGTAAATAAAATAAAAAATCACGTCATGCATGTCTGAAAACCGTTAAAAGTTTTCAATCGACTCTTTTCTTATGTTCATTAGGTTAATATTTTGGTTTATACTCTTTTTTGTCTTCGTAAGGTGTTAAGCAAGTGATATGTTATAGCTATTATAGTCTGATTGTAAAATGAAACAAACTTATCTGTATTTACAGGGACCGGTCTCTTTTAACGGAGCAGACAGAATCGGCACTTCAGCTTTCTATCAAATACAAGGTGGGTACCTTCATAGATACAGCATTTAAATACCATTCAAATAGATCGGCTAGGCAATACTAAAAACAAAATACACAAGTGACGGTGTCTATGCATGTGTGCACAATTCTCCAGGTGTCAACTTGTAGAAAAGCTACATGCAGGCACTACACACGTAAGTATAATATTATTAGTCGCGTCCAAAAGGCAAGAAATTAAATTAAGATTTTTAAAATGAGGCTCGATTATCGTTCATGAATGACATCACGTTTGTATTAGATTGTAGCGTGTACGTGAAATGGTCGTGGTTATTTATCTCGCTATAACTTACGGATATTACTATAAAATATGTGGGCAATGGCATGGTAGGTACTTACGGAGGATTTTCTTCGATAGCTTTTATGGAACAATGGACAACCACGTCACGGTTTCTTGATAATGTCACCAACAAAAGTTCAAATTATAGTTCACACACACGATTACACTATATTAATTGGTTTAATAATAATTGTAAATACTTATTACACTTCTTAATAGTCTTTGAGAGAGAACCGTCGTACGCGCGCGTTTTCAAGTATGGATATTTTGCAACTAAATTCGTAGGGTGGGTAGGTAGTGCAGAAACATGATCGATCCTCTCGATTAAATAAATTGTATAGTGTAGTGAATGAAATGTAATCGATTATTAATTTCTAATTATTCATATTTATATTTTATTAAAGGGCGCAGACACTATGTTCTTTCTCTTATCACTACCTAGGAATATGGGTAGGTACGTAATTCTAAATCTGTAGGTAACCTTAAATCTCTGTAGTTTGAAACCAAATCGAATTCTGTAATTCGGCCAAGTTATTGGTTCAAATGTTTGGAAGAAGAAATAATAAATAAATCAGCCTGTAACTATCCCAAAGCAAGGCCTCTTCTCGTACAGAGAAGGAAGCAAATAAGAAATATTAAAAAAAAATGTAAATCTTAAAAATAAAAACCTTTAGTATTAATAAAACATCTCTAGCAGTCGCTACGTCAACCTGCGACCACAACTTTTGACTTGTGACACACACTTTTCCCTTTTCTTGTAATTTTATTTCACACCCCGTCTTATCAGTTATGTTATCTTCCGTCTTCCAGGCGGCAGACCGAAAACCGTAGCTCTATACACACACGGTCGCGAGATGACATGCACAGATTGCGCACGACCACAATGGGCGGGGGGAATCCCCGCAGCACGAAGAGTGCTGGTCCTAAGGATCGACTCCGTGTGGGCTCCCGCCAGGCTTGCGGTCGCTGCGTTAGCCGCTGCAGGCGTGGCGTTGGCGCTGGCGTTTTTGGTGTTTAATTTACATTATAGTAAACGAAGGTAACATTTTTCTTTACAATCACTTACCCTAAGGATAGCTGACAAATGTTTCTGACTTACTTAGCACTCTCCCCTATCTGAATCTAGCCACAGCTGAGTATGATAGACCTTTCTTTGTTAACTGAACGTCCTCGATCTAGTCAAATCTCAGATTATTGTTATATCGGTGCTCATGCTGCTTTTCAAGAATTAAGGCGAACTTAAAAACAATAATTATTCAGCCTCTCAATATTCAAGATGATAAAAGAAAGAGGAGTTTACATAGGAGAGTCGCAGGCATCGAAGCGATAGTTCAGTTAGTCAGAGCATTGCCACATTTGCCACCCACTCTATCCCATTCTCAATTTCCTTACAATTTACTAAGAACCTAAATAATCTCACACCATTTTTTTTTCCAGATCCATAAAGCTGTCATCTCCTCGTTTGAACAACATGACGCTGATTGGATGCGTGTTGGTGTACACGGCGGTGGCTCTGCTCGGCGTTGACAACGCCACATTACCCTCCTACGTGCCTTTCTCTGCGATGTGCACTGTGAGAATGTTGTACCTAGATATAACATATTTATTTTCACCCGTTTATACAATATCTTTAGGTATTAAAAAAACGCCAGGACTATAAATCTATAAAAATATAAGTACAAAATATTGGTCTTTTTTTAAAGGGTTTACGCGTAAGATGTTAAGACGATAAGATGTTCCCAACAGATCTCTTAACCATGTCACCATTCTATTAGATAATTACGTTAAGAAAATGAATCCCTTTTTATTAACAACTGTAATGCATGCAACGACCTAATCCAATAGAATACGATCATCGCATTACTAAAGTAATAATTATGTTGTTTTTACAGGGCAGAGTCTACATCCTATCGGCTGGATTCTCCCTGGCTTTTGGCTCCATGTTCGCGAAAACTTATCGAGTGCACAGGATATTCATAAGGTAACCTAACTTTATGACGATATACTTATTTCTACGTGACAGTTGACACTAAAACGATCAAGAACCAATGCTTTGCTACATTACGCAAATAATAATAAAACGAAAACTCCTTGGCGATTTGAACGCCAGGCCGCAGCATGTTGTTTTTCATACATAAATGTTGGCAACGCCACTGCACGCTCCAAACACCGCTGCTCCAAATTTGCAGCCTTATTATCCATTTATGTTTGAAAAAGCTTTATGAGTCCATGAAAAACTGATGATTTTTGAGCCATTTATTGATTCTCAACTATTTGTTTTCCAGCAACCGCAGCGGTGTCTGCAAAACCAAGTTACTTCAAGACACGCCACTCATATCACTTGTGTGTGCGCTACTGGTCATTGATGGGATGATAGTCACACTATGGGCGATGCTGGACCCCATGGAGCGACACTTGAAGAACCTAACAATTGAAATCAGCACTACTGATAGAAGCGTTATTTATCAGCCTCAGGTTTGAACCAAAATTCTATAGTAGGTACCTACTACTAACCTACTCATACTACTCATGGTACTAATGTTAGCAAAACAAGAAAAAAGTAAAATATACACATTTTACTTTTTTGCTGTATAAATACGCTCACATATCTCTTGTCTATACTTAAAACATACATTTTGAAGTAAACCTAATCGAAACAATAATTAATTATAGTAATGCAATAATAGTACTTATGGTCTAGAGGTATGACAGTTGACTGGTAAGTCAGGTCTCGGGTTCGAACCTATGCACGCACCTATGACTTTTCGTAAATTATGTGCGTATTATTGAGAATAATAAGGCTAGGAGGATAGTAATAATTTATTTTAGTACTTATACTTTTTATTTATTTATTTGTAATGTAACCTTTAAAAAGGTAGATGGATTTGCCTTGTTATTAGGTATAAGCACTCCACTACTCTTACACACAGATTAATTAATCTGCAAGAAACCATTAGGCTTTGACTATAACCTCAGACCACCAGCATTTATCCTTACTGTTTCTTTTTCAGCTAGAAGTCTGCAAATCTCAAAATACTACCGGCTGGCTATGCGCTCTCTACGCCTACAAGGGGCTCCTTCTCATCGTTGGAGTCTACATGGCTTGGGAGACCAGAAATGTTAAAATATCAGCCTTAAACGACTCTAAATACATCGGCATTAGTGTCTACTCGGTAGTCATAACTAGCGCCAGTGTGGTGGTTATTGGAACTATTATATCTGAAAGAGCTACTCTAGCGTATATTTCTATCACAAGCTTAATTTTGATAACTACTACTTCTACATTGTGTTTGCTGTTTTTGCCGAAGATTGTCGCTATTAGGAGTAATGGTAAGTTTCACAATGAATGATTTTTATTTCCTTCCTGCAGCTGAATTTGTTTCCTACCTTGAATATAATTTACTTTGACTGGCTCCGCCCCTGTGGTTTTATTTTTACCCGATGCGCCGTAGCGCCACCTACCGGGTCCAATTGTGAATATAACTTATAACCACTCGTGGACCCACTCAAACATATACAACAAAATCATCAAAGTCGGTCCAACGGCTTGGAAGAGATGCAACACAAACATTTGTGAAAATCAATTCATTCAATCATTCAATTTTAATTTATATAGGTATTTAAGATATGTATGACTAATTAATGATGAATCATTTTATCCACTTTTAAGTAGAGAAAATATTGTCAGAGTAAATTCTCAAATCTGGCGGGATTAGATAGAGAGGAATGAAGGGGAAAGAATGATCTACTCAACAATGGAACAAAAACCGGCTAATAGTATTTTTCACCAAAACCATTAACTCTCTTTTCCAGCTGAAGAAGATCCTGTAATCCAAAGCATGGGCCTAAGGTTAGAATGTAAGACCAGAAGATTTGTAACTGATGAAACTCAAGAATTGCACTTTAGGATAGAGATACAGAATAAAGTGTACAAGAGAGAAGTGGCAGCGCTGGATAAGGAGATAGGAAGACTGGAGAAACTGCTGGCAGAGCCTTTAGACTCAACTAGTGGTTCTAATGCATCTCTTGCTTTACACAAAAGAGTAAGTATAAATAACGTCAATTCTTTATCGGTCATGGCACCAAATAGCCTTTCGAAAAATTGCGTTGAAGGACAAGTAATCCTTACTTCCTTATTAACATTAAAAACGCGAAAGTAAGTTTGTTTGATACTTTTTCACGCCCCGATATTTTGCATTATACGTTGTCAGGTGTACAGAAACGGACATAGGGTATCTTTCTTTCCGAAAAAAGTATTTTCGCGAGGAAAACAACAATCAATAACGTTTTTATGATAATAGATGGCGCCACGTATCTACCAAATCATGATTAAATTCTAAATTAAGGAAAGCAAAGCCGCGGGCAAAAGCTAGTGTCTCATAAATTGAAGTAGGTGAAGTAGGAAAATACTGGTCGTATTAAAAATAATACCTATTGGTCTGTGATCTGCTTCTGATTTCAAAATTTATTTCAGACTGAACTCAATACTGTGGATGAAGAGGGTCTAGCATACATTGAAACCGAGCGGCGCACCCCGAGCGTCAGCGGAGGGCTGCCAATGCTGCTTCTCTCCGTCCTACCGCCAGTCATCCCCCGCGCTAGCTGGCCTTCCACTGACATCTTCCGAGGCCGAAACTCCGTCAGCTTCAGCTCCCAACCCAAACTGAACTACAGGAAATCTCAACCGTCTATAGATTTATACAATCTGTGCTTAAATAAAAGAGATGAACACACCGGTCTCCTCAGCAGGATCAAGAGCTTCTTTGGGGGAAGTCGACCAACTAGCAGGAAGGCATCGACAATGTCAATAGCAGACCCGACAGGACAAAGCATAGCTGCAGCATTAAAAATGCACGTTGGAATGATAGCAGGACTAGTTCCAGGGAACAGGAAACATTCCATGGTCCTTTCTTGCAACACCCTTCACGTACCACACCCAGAGTTAAAGTTGAGAAGAGAATCCTACGCGAAAAGTGGTCCTATCATCCGCGTAACAGATGACGAGCCCTCGTGTTCGTATGGTCCTGATCCTTCTTGCCCGCAGAAATATATAGCTGAACCGGAGACCAAAGTCAACTTCGTGTTGCCAGCTACGCACCAAAGACCAATCTCCCATCAAAACTCTTGCGAAAAAATCAAGGGATCTCCAAGGTTTCCTCACAGAATAGCCCCCTCAGCTGCAAATAGTTTAACTACCCTCGATACTCGGAGAAAAACAAGTGCCGACAGCGTATTCAATATAACTGGCAGGGTCTTCGAGGAACAGCGAAGGTACAGCCACCAGAATGTTAACCAAGATATGAAAGGAAAAGCTGTTCTGGAAAGCAGGTGGAAATCCACTGAAGACGCAAGACCTGGTCCGTCGTCCAGGAATTAGGTGTGCCAATTTATGTGCCAAGGAATTTTGTATCTTATAATGTTAAGGTTAGGATAAATTATTCGTGTGATCTTAGCTCTGCTCACAACGTAAGATATTTTATTATTAATTGGATGTATACTTTTATTGTGAAGATATTAGGTAGGATTATGTCATTTAACCTAAAAATACATTGAAGTAAAATCGGCTATAAGCCGTTATTATGTATAAATATAATAGAATACCTAAGATAAATATTTATACTATGTATAGCAGTAGATTCACTGACGACGATTCACTGACTTTTTCTTGCACGGTAACCCCACCCAAGACACGGTACGGAACCTTCGTCGCGCGATTTTGACTCGCGCCTGATTGGTTTTATGTACTTTTTTTTTCCTCCTCTGTGTCGAAACATAGAACACTTCTTACGTGGATAACTGCTTATAATAATACTAGATCAAATACCAAATAAGTATTTGTGATTTTTTTAGTTTCTGTTATCGTAAGTAGAAACTTAAATGACATTCAAAATGTTATGAAAATTTATTTAAAAAAAAATAAGTACTTTCCTATTTAAGTGCACCTAACCAACAGTAGGTAGCTATAAAATTAATGTGTATATAAAATTGATCATGTTATAATCATGACGAAAAAAGGAATATTGACACCAAAAAGTAGTTTTAGTTTATCTATGGCCGTGATGGAATGACCTAAATAATGTATACATTATCCATTTGAATGTAAATCAATAAAAATATACGTACAGACAGCGACATTAATCCATTAGCACGCTATGTTTATTAGCACTAATCACTCACACAGTTATTATTAAAACACTAATTTGTGTGTGTCATGCTTTTGTTACACACACGAAACCAGATGTCATTAATCAATGTCATTAATATTGGCGTGACGAGCTATGCGACCAGCACTCCTGCAGCAGGCCAGGCCATGATGTCCAAGGCATTCGACAGCCTCACCACAACACAGTGACAACGTTGCACTTTGCAGATTTATAGTTACAATTAGTTTATATAGTGTTATTATATTTACAATAAATTAATTCTATCAAAGGTGGGGTCAGCTAATAAAGGACACCGACTGTACCTACATAATAAAAATACTTATAACGAAAAGGGACAAAATACCAAGTATTTTTCTTTTTACTACTAGTAATAGTATTTTTTTAATATATTTTTTTTTGTCATGTATATTTTTTATACCTACATATAATTTATTTAGAAAAAGAAAACGAGTTGTAGTAAAGGTCTTGTAGTAAGTATCTAGCAATATTTAGAAGATATCCCTTAAAATCTAGTCTATTTAAACGATATTGTAAATATTTAAATTTTATATGTGTGAAAATCTGTGTTACTAATCATAGTTATTTGTAGAAATCAAATAAAAACTATGCATTTATAGGTACTTATTATAATTATATTATAGGTATTAAGTACGTGTATTATACCAAACATATTTATGACATTGTGTATTCGTTTAATTATCTATATATTAATGAGCTCGTTTATGATGGTTTAAACCCGGGATTATTGTTAAGCCATGTTCTGTAAGACGAAAACTCAGCATTTTAGAAATCTATAACTATAACAATTATGTACATAAAATATTGTAATTTTACATTATTATAAAATTAAGGGCATTTGTATAGGAACGCCATGGCCCTGTAGTCTTCATTATAAGCAATATTTTAGAACTTTGTCTATTAAAGAATTTATTTTAAAGTCGAAGAACACTTTATTTTTAGAAAAATGTGTATTCTAGAACTTATTTTCCCTTGTATTTGGGGATGATCCCAAAGTGTTCAATCGTTTAGAAACGGGATCTTGTGTGTATTAGATTTAGAGATATTGTGTGAATATTATGTATGTATAATATGTAACAATAAAATTTTATTGGTTTTAAACTACAAAACATTTTATCATTGGTATTATTATCACGTCCCTTCACTACAAAAAAAAATCATAATCATATCCTCCTGATCGAATCTCGGTCATAGACAGCGCTCAACCTCGACAGAGATTAACCAACTACGCAAGAGATATTATAGTGCACAAGTGTGTGCACAAACACAGGTGCACTCTCTGTTCCCACACTCGGTCGAATACCATTAGACTTTTACTGCTACTAATAAATATCTCTAAGTAATTTGAACATTAAAACTGATAATATGAAAGTAACAATTTATTAAGCTTAAAAAACCTATAACATGTCTATTTTATGTATTTAATATTTATACACAACAATAATATTATTATTATCTGGACCAAAGAAAAGGCGTTGCTTAGCAAGACAGTTATTTTTTAATTTTTCTTGTAAAAATGTCTATACAACGAAAAACCTTAGCATTATTGGCTAAAACGAGAAGTGCAGGCCCTCGGTACCGATAATTAATTTTAGTCTTTCTATATCTCTTTCTAATGAACCACATTAAAAAAGGACAAGATTTAGCTGTCAAACTAGATCTGTCAAATCTTCTTAGCGCTTGGAACAAGTCTTAGCGTGTCGATGACAATCTAAATTGTGTCAAATAGACTTGTCAAATTAGTCTATGCCCTGACTATGAGTCTATGACTTGCTAATGGTTTTCGTTGATGTTACGCAAATAGACATATAGAATAATAGCATAGACATATGTATAGAATAACTGAGTAAACTACCAAGTGTAATTGCGCCATAAGAGCTGTCAACAGACTTGAAAATCTTCTATCCTTTTCTAATGATTTCTGATAGAAAGAGCGGCAGCGAGTCTAAATTTGTACCTATAGAAATGTACAAGAGAATTTGCAACATTATCTTGATTAAAAAAAACTAAAGACTGGCTGGTTAGAAATTATAAAAACTATATTTCGCCCGCCATTCTAACAACCCTCTCGTCAATCTGTCGCTTAATATTAGCATTAACGCTAGGCAACTCATTATGTTTCCGTATTGACATCTCTATCTTCTTCACTAGCTCTATCTCTCTCGGCCACGCGACGAAGTTCGTGATGGAACAATTGTCGGGAGATCCGATGCGACCGGTGCGACCGCAGCGGTGGATGTAGTCGGCCGTGTAGAGGGGGAAGTCATAGTTTATGATGTGTTGTACCTAGAAAATAAAATATAAGTATTAACAGAAAAGCGAAAGATAATGCCTTCACCGCTTTAAGGTCATAATGGCCTAACAAGTTGCTTAAATACATCAAGAATCGAGTTACTAAATCTAATTACATATCGATACCGGAAATATGAAATAACGTAAGGGACATTTGACTACATGTCCCTTACGTTACTTCATATTTCCAGTATCAATATCCATTCAAAAATATAGGTGCTTAATTCTTATTGACAAAAGGTATAATTTCGTGTTGTTTTTAAAAGGAGTCTAGTTATAGGATTGGAAAATACTTACATTAACATTTTTACAAAATATTAAGGCATGCTATGCGAACACTTAAGTTCTAAATTTTTGTTGAAATAAAAAATAGATTCCTAGCAGGACTTGAATTTGAGGCTTATTGGTTTACTAAGAGTACAAATTAACCACTAAGACTTAGTGGTTATGAATAGCTTAGTGGCAAAGCGACTGGCTTTCAACAGTAGATCACAGGTTCAAATCCTGCTTGTTGACCAATATTACTGAATTTTTAGTGCGGGTTCGAATGGGTCCTTTTCATTTATCTCATAATAATTAACATTATGATATATTTATTTATTTGTCATATACTTCCACACATTGCACACCATTTAACATAAAAAACATTTGTAGCAAAAGTTGTACAATGGACGGTCTTATCTCACAAGACAATCTCTTCCAAATAACCTTCGGATGGAACAGAGTGTACTGGACAAGATATGGGAAGTGTTTATGGATATACTCACTCGAATAGTATCCAATCCTCTTGACGCAATATCAGTACACGACAAAACATTCACTCTTCCACTTTTGAACATTTCGAACTTTCCTAATTTCAATGCCACGGCCATTTTCCCATTAATGTTAATGCATTCGATATTGTTCTCGTTCAAAAACATTGAAACAAAGTCACATGTTGCAGTCTGGTTCGAGAATATCATGACTGGTCGTTTTTGGTTCACATCTGCTTGAACCAGTTTCAGTAATTCCATTGGTTTTTGGGCTTTGCCAAGGCGGATGAATCTGGAAGAAAAGAAATTAATAATCTATACATAAATAGACAGACACAAAATGATTCAATACCATTTTATCTTTAGTGTTATCAATAATTAAAATTATCCATTACAAAGAAACATCACTACATAGTATAAAACAAAGTCGCTATCCGCCGTCTGTCTGTCCCTATGTATGCTTAGATCTTTAAAACTACGCAACGGATTTTGATGCGGCTTTTTTTTAATAGATAGAGTGATTCTTAAGGAAGGTTTATAGGTATATTGCACCCACGCGAAGCCGGGGCGGGTCGCTAGTAAAAAATAAAACAGATTTGACATATTAGTAAAAATTACGATTAAAAACACATACATACATAAATTCACGCCTTTTCCCATGGGGGTAGGCAGAAACTACAGAACGCCACCTGCTACGGATCAACAGTTTATAATGAAACAACTTTCAAACGGATGTTTATTTTTCAAAATACCTGATGTTTCGAGAGCTTTGCAACTCTCGTGGTCTGCGCAGACCATCATTATGTTAAATGTTCGCGAAAGTTTGAGACTATACATTCGCATTCACAAAAAAATGTGAGACATTATTTAATCAAATCTTTTCCCAAACCTACCTGATGGGTGATGGGTGGGATAAGGTTTGTTCGTGTAGCACATACCCTAGCTATTTCAGGTGGGAAGGCTTTGGACCTCTACTGGATAAAGCTTTACCATCAAGTTTCTCATGTTCTGGTACGAGCAAACCTATCTGGGGGATGAGTCTGGAGATACCTTAGAACCATACAACTAACTAAACTAGACCTTACAACTTCTATTCTCCTAATTTAAAGGCTGGTGTGCTCCACATCCTCCTTCTTTCTTTCTTCTTCTTTCTTTCTCCAACATCTGGTTTAGATTTAACTTTACTTACTTATGTGGCACATGGGGCAGAAGCCTATGGATGTTGCTAGTAGTAACTGTCTTCAAAGACTGAGGGTCCACAAACGAACTGACAGCTGTCGGGAGCTCATGAGGCATGGTGGCACTAACGAAGGTGATTTGACAACCAGATGGAGGTGTCTGGATATGCACTTTATGGTGGATCTGTAACAGAGTAACAATTGAATATTTTAGTATGATCCTCTTCTTCAAACATTTATATAAATACTGTCAAAGTGTCAAGAGATATTTATTAACCCATTAGCGCACTATGTATACATAATATATATTGCTTTGCACTTAATTGACACACACACTAATTGTGTTGCAGTATGTTGCAGTAGCGGAGGCTCCATACAACTCGATTCCTATTGGCTTCCAGAGGAGCGTGCAGTTCATATAAAAGGTACTGCCTACGCTGAAAACTTAATGTATAAAGACGACACAGATGACGAATTAGTGAAACTAAGTAGGATTTGTATGCGTGCCTACCCTGTCGAAAATGTCTGAGCACGCCGCTATTGGCTCCCCATTAAAAATGGCACAGTTAATATTGTTTACGAATAAACACTTTCTAGGTTATTGGTTTGATACCTTATAATAATATATTCTATATAAAAAACTTACAGGAAATTTCTTCAACAAATGAGCCAGCTTGTCAATGAAGCTATCATCTAGCAATGTGTCAGCTTCATCCAAAACTAAATGATGTACATTATTAATCTTGAATATACCAGTCGTAACCAGTTTGCTGAAAGCCCCAAGTGTCGTCACAAGAACATCTACATATTCAATTGGAGGATTTATCATTTTCTGCTTAGTCCGTCCACCAACGAGAGTTGTTACATTGAGGTTCAGTCGCTGTGCTATATTTTGTGCGACTTCCCCTATTTGTGTAGCTAGAAAAATAATTTAAAAGTTTTAGAAAGAAGTGATGTGAAGATGGCCTATATGTAGACTTAGTTGATTTGAAAAAAAAAATTGGTAAAAAGGTCAAGATCGTGTTGGCCTCTTGTCTAAAAGACAGGGATTAGGGTCTTTAAAAAAAAAATGTGTGTAGTAATAGAATAATAATTATAAAAAATATCGATAGCAATAAATTTCTAAGGACAAGATTAATCAAACATATTGTAGATAAATTCTTGTAGACGCCAGCAGGTCAAGCTACCCGAAACTGTCAAATTTTTCCAATCAAATTTGAACCTAATGCTTAAGCCATAAAGTTAAAAATCTATTAAAGAAGTTTGACAGATTGTAGTAGCTTGATGAGCTGGTGTCTGTACAAAGTTTTTTACAAATTCAAATAGTATAAAAAAACCTACTAAAACAAAAAAAATTGTAGTAAAATAAAGTTATTAAAAATAATAAAAATAGCCCTCATTAGAGAAATTCATACTCTGATATAAATACTACCTACCTACTTAATTAAAGGAATTCTATGCTGGAATAAAACGACACTGACCCAGTACAAGACTATTATTATACAGCTATTAAGAGCTTACCTAACTCTCTGCTCGGCGTAATGATAACAGCCAAAGGACTATTAAAATCTTCCTTCACACTTGATTTCCACTCCATAATGTGCTGAAAAATCGGCAGCAAATACGCCAGTGTCTTCCCGCAGCCAGTCTCAGCAGTCATAACAGTGTTATGGCCGTTCAATATAGCTGGTATACCTTTTGTTTGTATTGCAGTGGGTAATGCAATACCCTGCTCAGACATAACCTCAATTAAACTTTGACATACTCCGATTTCTTCGAAGCTCTTTTTGTAAACAGGCTTTTCTTCCTTCTTATTCGCATTACCGTACAGTATAAAGTAGTCTCCTTTAGATTTTGCATGTAACCAGCCTTTAGAAGCCAGCGGTATGCCCTCAATCTTGCTATAACTTTGCCCTTCATAATGGTTAAATTCAGGGCGTTTACAAGTTAATATCGGGAGTTTCTTCTTTGCTTGTTTTACGCTATAGTACCGGCAGTACGATAAATTCAAAAGATGCCTTAGTTTAGACATTTTTGCAGCGTAATTTTAGATCACAGAACGAATCCGACAAACATGAAATGAAACCAAACATGTGACAGCTCCACTGATAAAGTGACAATAATTTGTGACAACTGACAAGACAGATGACAGTGACAAGGATGCGATTAATTCAACGCATCAACTATTGTTTCAAACATTAAACTAGAAATTATAAAGTACAATTGTAGAATAACTATTATTTCATACAGTTTAAACCGCCAAAATATTATATTTTTAAGAGTTGCCTTTTTAAAGTTGTCCGTTTTTAAGCTCGTATTTGGCAAATTGTAAAATTCGCGGCACAACGACAAGCCCTTTAAAAAAACGGTGCCATTTTGGATTTCGGTGGAATTTTACCAGGATTGTCATTGCGATACTTTCTTTAAGCGGCTGATCTCTGGCTATATTGTAATTAATGCAGTTTTAATGGGCAAATGTGCATATTATCACCCCGTGCCTCGGATAGCACGTTAAGCTGTTGGCCCCGGCTGTCAATTATAGATCTTTGACAGTCGTTACGGGTAGTCAGAAGCCCGAAAGTCTGACAACCAGTCTTACCGAGGGGTATCGTGTAACCCAGTATCTGGGTTGTGGGGGTCTGATAGGCAGTCGCTCCATGTAAAACACTGGTATTCAGCTGCATCCGGTAAGACTGGAAGCCGACCCCAACATAGTTGGGAAAAGGCTAGCCAGACGATGATGATTGAGATCCATAGAAATTACTTACTGCACACAACATTAATAGACACACACAATAAGAAATTGTGTAATTAACATGCTTAGGCTCTAAGACGTCCTAAACAGTCCTTCTGTCGCCTGCCCTGGTCCCATACTTGAGATCGGCGCAAAATGTCTTGTTATCAATATTCCTCTCTATCAGCCAATGTCCTAAACAGTCCAACCAATTAGGTATTTTTTAAGGAAAAAGTTATCATTGGGGAAAACCCTTTAATTCTTTACTATAATTAGGTAGGTACCTACTTGGTCATTGTTTATTGATAAGCACATAGGTACCTACCTACATAAGCTTAGGTACATTATGTAGGTACTTCAGTCTCAATATTATATAACTTGTTAGTTTTGAGCGCAGCGCAGCACAAAAAAAACAATAGTTTTTTTCTGTCTTTCACTCTAAGATCACACAACTATGAAATTGAAATGTCCAATTGTACCTTTTTTTATAAGTACCTAAAAAGTCGACTGTTTTCTAACCTAGTAGAGGTATATCCTACCTACCTAGATAGTATTATCACAGTATAAAGAGCTCTTTCCCTACAGTAGTCCAACGAACACGTCTAGACAGAGCAATCGTGCGGGGTGTGTGGGGCGAGGGACGGAGGGGGGGCCGCGGCTGTCAGTACCTTTTTCCATACTCCATTCGGGTACTACACCGTCATTTGTTTTCAGTGGGTGGCACATTTTATTTATTTTAATTTTGAATGTTGATTCAATTTTTCAACGGGTTTGTTGATTATAAATAATTATGACATTAATTTTGAGATCCAAGATGGCGAACGCTAATTTTGAGTAAAAATCAATATGGGTATCGTTTTCTAGGTTTTCAGGGGTGGCTTTGTACTTGGAGACCATGCGGACTCTCAGATATCGATTTTGAAAGCAATCGGTCCAGTAAATAAAAAGTTCAAAATGGCGGCCACCTTTTTCAATTCTGACAACGGCTTTATACTTGGAGACCATGCGGACTCTCAGATATCGATTTTGAAAGCAATCGGTCCAGTAAATAAAAAAATCAAAATGGCGGCCACCTTTTTCAATTCTGACAACGGCTTTGTACTTGGAGACCATGCGGACTCTCAGATATCGATTTTGAAAGCAATCGGCCCAGTAAATAAAAATTTCAAAATGGCGGCCACCTTTTCCAATTCTGACAACGGTTATGTACTCGGAGACCATGCGGACTCAGATATCGATTTTGAAAGCAATCGGCCCAGTAAATAAAAATTTTAAAATGGCGGCCACGTTTTCCAATTTTGATAACGTGTTATACATACTTACAAAAAAAACACTATAAAAACATATTTTTGTTTTTAGTCCTGTGTCAACCCTAACACTTTTTACGTCGCGACGAATGTCTAGATGTTGTCGGCATTTCCGAAAACATCAAACGCGTCGACTGACTATATGATGTTTAGACTATGGTATTATGTCCTATGGTATCCTACTATGGGGATCGGCAGCGGATTTTGATACCATCTTTTTATTACAAAAAAGAGCGGTACGTGCAATTTATAATATAGGTCCGCGAGATTCCCTTCGTGAACTCTTCAAGGAAATAAATATACTTACATTACCATCCCTGTACATATTCCAAAATATATTGTACATTCGCAAAAACATAGCTTGCTTTAAAAAAAAGAGTGACATCCATAACCTTAACACTCGTTACAAGGACAATCTTGTAGTACCTGGTTACAGACTTTCTAAATCCAGCAATTCATTTATGGGTAATTGCATTAGGTTCTATAACAAAATCCCCTCTATTATTAAGGATTTGTCTGATACTAGGTTCAAAACAGTTGTCAAAGGTATTCTTATGTCTAAAGCCTACTATACTGTAAAGGATTACATTGAAGACAAAGATGTGTGGCGTACTGCTTCCTCCTGCACACTGCGACCCACTAGCGCTGATTGAATTTCACTTTTCAAAATCAATTTTAATTATGCTCTGACACTTTATTGAATCTTTGGACATATATTTATATTGTATAATAATAATATGTGCACGGTTGTAATTATGTGAGCACCATGTAGTCCCTCTATTTTAGTTACTATCAACGTGATGATTGCTGTGCAGCTTGGGTATGTCATGCTCACGGAAATGTTCTGATAGCGGTGGCGTTATGTGTCGGGTCGCCCAATTCCCTACAATATGGTTGCGTAGGGCGATGGCTGATACATGCGTCATGCCCGTGAACGGGTGCCGTCTGTTGGGACTGGTCAGCCCATAGCTGTTATAGTGATTTTATCAAAAGTATATATGTAAGGCGCGTACCTATGTTTAGTTGACTCGCATTGTTCTCACATAACATCTCAGAACAATGTATCCAAAAATATTGTAAGCCATTATTTAAAAGAGCAACCATGGAGTTTCTTGCCAGATTCTTCTCCATGAGGGGTAGGCTGCCCTTGGAACTGGCAACTAGAGTCACTCCTATAATAATATTAGAATTATGACTATTCATAAGTGCCTAAAACTGGTCTACATGAATAAAAAATATTTTGATTTTGATTTTGATTTTGATAGATTTTTGTCCGTTTGTTCAAGTAAATCGCTGGACTTATTTTGAAGGGACTTTTATTAGCAGATACCTAGCCCATTTTACAATGCTAACTAAGATTTCTTTTACCTTTTAAATATTTTGTCTAGAGCGCAAATAGGGAAAATCCTACCTTTAAAATTGGGCTATTTTATTGGTAGGTAATTAGTAAATATTTGTAGGTACCAAAAATACACAACATTAAACTGTTCATCATCACCTCAGGCCGATAAATAAGTATACGGGATAAACAGTATCATTAATTTACTCGCGAATGAAGTCGCGGGCGACAGCTAGTTCTAAATACAAATGTAGTTGGAATCATCGCACGGTCAGATCAACTCGTACCCACTCAACTTGGAATGAGGATGACAGTGACAATAATTACTATTTAAAAAAACATTGAAAAAAAATAACTTAAAAGTATAAGAACTTTTTTATTTTATATAAAAAAATGATTAGTTATCTTCCGCGCGTAAACTTGAATGTGGTTGTTTTAGCATGTGGAATTTTCATCATTTATATTGGAGATTATTTAACGTGAGTAATTAATGTTAACATTCATAATAATTTATTTATAGTTATGTAAGTAAATACCTATAAGTATTTTATGTTTAACGGGAAGGTTTGTTTAGCATTCGTATATTAGTCTTTATACTTATTAAGTTTATTTTTTATTGGTGAGTAAAATAAAATAATAAGTCAAACTTTGTTAAACTTTACGAAAATACGTAATACCTAAGTATTTAAGTACATAAGTCGTTTTTTTACTTCAATGTAACCTTTAGAAAAATTGTTGGGCTTGCACTGTAATTAGGTAGTACAATAGGTACCTATCTACTAAGCACACCACTGTTCGAAGTTTGCAATTAGGTACAACACTAGGGGAATCACTTGCGCGTGGCAGACCCTAAATATTATTAGGTACCTACCTACATACCTAGACAGTCTGTAGGTATTAGTCCACAGCTGGACGTAGGCCTCTTCTCATACGCTTATTTTGTGCGCTCATTCGCTGTGGCAAGTGGGTTGGCGATCGCAGTAGCAGATGGTTGCTATTACACAGTAGGATGCTGCTGCCCATCCTCCAGATTTTTCCCTTTGACGCTTCTTACGACACCCACGGGATGAGTAGGGGTGGTCCTATTCCTAGGCCGGAAACCACACGGCACACTTACCTAGGTACTTATTTCTTTTTAAAAAAAATTGAACTTCAAAGTTCGCATAGTATGCAGACATATGATTTGTTAAAATGTTTAGGGACATACCTATTTATTTTGGCGTACAACTTGAAATAGGGTGTTCTAATCCTTGGTTATAGTTATATGTACCTATAAGATTTTTTTTTAAATTTGAAATATCCTATTAATAAAATGTCATTCAGACACAAAGCAATAAGCAAAAAACAAGAAACAAGAAATATTTTTTATTACAAGGCAGGTATAAAAAAACTAATATTTTTTAATTATCGTGAGATAAAACTAAACATACCTACATGCTAAGTACGAATGTCATGATGTAAGGTGTTTAGAGGGCTCATTTAAATTCGGAATAGACCTTGACTATCAAAATAATATTTTTTTAAATTTATAACGTTATATCATTTAAATAATTAGGTAACTAGCTGTCGCTCGCAATTTCGTTCCTAGGTATGTACTAGGTAGGTATAGGTCCGAAAGTACCTATAAATAAAGCTTATAGTAGTCCGGGACAGAGTAGGTTTTTTAAAGAAACTATAAAAGACTTTTATTGTTTTTTTTTAAATAAGTGTTTAGAATATCTAAATACTAGTTATAAAATAAAATATTTAGAATGTCTAAATACTTGGGCCAGAGGTGTATGCAGTACACTCACATTTGCCGGCTATGTAAGTCCCATGTAATAGGAGGCAAGCCTGCCTATTTATTGCCATTAACTGGGCGGAATTCCAGACTCCGTGATGCTACTAAGAAGAGTGCAGGTAGGTATAGATATGATTTCAAAATCCTTCAACTGCCAAATATGCAAGGAAGCTAAGGTGAACGAGAATTATTGAATGTGAGCAGCAATGTGACTAAACATAGTTTTAAAATAAGACACATTATGAGCCTCATGCTTATAATAATCTATGTCCTTTACAGAGACATCTTGTACCTCATCTCAGTGTACGAAGTAAAGCTGCTTGTACCTTTTATAAAGGTCGTACAGGTAGCGATAGTCAGAGTATCATCGATAAACTTCGGAGCATCGCTATATCCACCTCATGCAAATATACATGGTAAGTTATCATAATTATCATTTTATATCATACTTAATTATCATTATATAACAGTTTGCCCAAAACTAGAGCATATTCTGGGTATATAGGTACACATTAAATCAAGAAAATGGAAGATCTAAAGAAGTTAGAAAAATATATACCTGATGATGACCAAGGCATTCTACACTAAAATTTTTGGCTTACCAACTTGTCATCATGACATAATATATGATAGACAAGGCCCTGAAGATGATTAATTGTATTTTTTAAAATAAAATATGCATACAGTTAGGTATTTTATCTATGGGTACTAATTGCAACAGATTATTATTATACGGATCCCTTTATAATGAATCAAAGGAACTGGCAGTATGGCATTCATAATTGGAATAAACAATTAGCCTTTTTTACGTTAAAACTCAAGTAGCGCTCGACCCGGGAGCAGAAATCAAACCATAAAATCTAAAATTTAAACGCTATACGACGCAAAACTATTGTCATTGGACAAAGATAATTCAAAAAAAATACTTCCATAAATAATTCATATTTTTAAAGAAGACATAGACAACTATTGAATTATAATGTTAATACGCTTGACCCTTGGCCCGACGGTTTACGAAAGACGAAACATGTTATTGTTGTACTGACATTGCATAAATCTTATAAAAAAAACTCAGAACCATCAAAATGCTCATTAATTTTCCAGGCACACCATTTTGCTTTACACAATACATAATACATTTATACATATTATAAGAACATTATAATTATACATGTAGGTACCTAATATATACAGCTACTTGCTGAGCAAAGGCTTCCCCAGATCCTTCCCTTCTTTTGCCTCAAAAATGGGGCCGATGTTATCAAACCAGTTCAATTTTAGAACGATAGCTGTAGTGTCTGTCTCTCCGTTAACGTTTTAGACGTCTTCACGTCTTTTATTATTGTTTCACTCTTGCATATTCCAGATGGTCAATCATTTGACTTCATAATAGTGGGCGCTGGTTCAGCAGGATGCGTTCTGGCAAACAGGTTGACTGAGATACCGGAATGGGAAGTGCTGCTCATAGAGGCAGGTGATGACCCACCCGGAGCTTCCAATGTATGTAACCTTATCGAATCCGGGGTTTAAATGATCAAGCTACAAATATTTTCATTTTTTTTACTAGATGAATCCTTCATGGAACAACTACCTAAGTCTCCACACAGGCATTACTTGCTTAAAAAGAGGATTCAAACACTAAACTTTTATTGGCAAAGAACCTATTATGTGTGTTTTTGCATTATTTTCGTCTATGTGACCATGGCTTTTGTAGCAGAAACAAAGTAACAGAAACGAACAAAAACCATTGAAAATTGGACCTGACCCGTATTTATAATTTTATGTAGTGTTATATTAAAAATTTAAAAAGTTAATTATCAACTAAGTTAAAAAATAAAGAAATTTTACAATCTTGTCCCGAAATATTTTATGACGATTTTCTTAACTTTATTTAATATTTTCAGGTGCCCGGCTTATCAATCCTTGTATCAGGTGCACTACCGGACTGGAACTATTTCACAGTCAACGATGGTTTCTCAAGTCAAGGGCTCAAATCAAAGAGCATTCAGAATCTTAGAGGTAGGATGTTAGGAGGATCGAGTGGAGTAAACTTTATGTACTATGTGAGAGGGAACAAGGAAGACTATGACATCTGGGCCCGACTAGGAAATGACGGCTGGGATTGGGATAATGTAACAACTTACTTCAAGAAAAGCGAGAACCTTATTGACGATGACATTATAAAAAGCAATTCAGCTGACTTACATAACACAGGAGGTTATTTAAGTATCACACAACCAAACTGGGATCATAAAACTCGTGATTATCTCAACGCTTTCAAAGAGAATGGTCACAAAAAAAATATAGAAACCAACGGACATGAGCAGTTAGGATACTCACCATCTAGTTTCACTGCTGGAAAAAATGTGCGACAAAGTACAGCAAACGCTTTTCTTAGCCCTATAAAAGACAGGAAAAATCTTCATGTCTTAAAGAATACTGTGGCAAGAAAAATATTATTCAATGATAAGAAAAGAGCGACAGGTGTTGAAATAAAACTTCCTGGAGAAGAAGTAATAACGGTCAATGCTATTAATGAAGTTATTTTGTCCGCTGGTACTATGAATAGTCCACATTTACTAATGTTGTCTGGCATAGGACCTAAGGATCATTTAGAAGACTTAGGTTTAGATGTAGTGATAAATTTGCCAAATGTAGGCCAAAATTTACAAGATCATCCTATGGTTCCAGTAGTTTTTGCCGAAGAGAGAAGCATTTCGTCTATTGTGGAGAATCTAGAACCTTTGGGGTACTTAGACCGATTCCCGTTGGCTAATATTTTGGGCTTCGTTGCTTTGAATGATTCTCAAAGTTTCCCAGACTATCAGGTTACTGCTGCTCCGACGGGCATTGCTGCCTTACTTCCACCATTGATGTGTTCAACCGCGTTTACACTAAGCGATAGCTCTTGTATAGCTCTAGCACACGCGACCACACAGAAAGGAACTTTATTTAACTTGTTAACTCAGCTACACCCAAAATCTAAAGGACAAATTAGATTAAAGAGTTCTGATCCTAATGAAAGTCCTCTGATCTATTCCGGCTTTTTCAGCGTTAGCGACGATTTGGAAAACTTTGCGAAGTACATAGAAGATTATCTTAGTGTTTTAAATACTACATATTTTAGGAAGATGAAGTCTGAAGTCGTGAATATGAAAGTCAGTCAATGTGACGGTATGGTTTTCGGGAGTCATGAGTACTGGAAATGCTACGTTCTGAACTTGGTGTCTACTCAGTATCATGCTACAGGGACTTGCGCTATGGGGGTGGAAGGTAAAGGAGTGGTAGATGAAAGGTTACGAGTAAGAGGGGTGGGAGGATTGAGGGTGGTGGACGCTAGCGTGATGCCGTCAATTACAAGCGGAAATATTAATGCACCAGTTATTATGATCGCAGAGAAAGCGGCTGATATGATTAAACTTGATCATCGGAAATCCGTATTACCGAAAGATTGCAAAAATAATTTAAGAATAGATTTATTGTGATTTATGTTGTCGCTGTGCTTTACCAAAACCATTAGCTTTTTTTTGTAATATTCCGTAGTTACCCAGGAACCCTTGTCTGTCTGTCACAACCATTTTACTGAAACAATACCATAATTATAATATACAGGGTTATTTGTAAAACACCAGCATCCTTAAAATGGGTCATTAAACTCATCATTATGAACAACTTTTACTTATTATTCTAGAATGTTATTTTTTAAGTTAATTATTCGATTGTTAATTTATTACTAACTTCAAACTAACACATTGGATAACGCACATAAATGTTAATGAATTGTGCGTTGAATTTACTAATTACGTTGTAAAGGATGGTTTACTATTTCAATATGTAGATTAGTCAACTCAATTTTATCATCTGAATATATAAATGTAAAGTGACACTTTCTCACATTGTCTACGTATTTGTTCAATAACATTTTTATTTAATACTTAATATAACGTTGCTAGTCGTATCGTACCTAAAGGAAAATGAATTGGGTTGGAATATGCGAAATCATTAGACCATTTTATCAATTGATTCAAATTATTGTGACTACATTTTCAAGCATTGTACCATCCAATGAAGGTTATCCAAAACCAGTTGCAGTGCAAGGTATATATTTTTTATCTTTTTTTTAAGCTATTTGAATAGAATACTGTTTCCTATTTTACCCATAAGCATTACCTACTGATCAGTTCATTACCCACGATGAAACGGAGTGCAGGCGTTTGGCCTAAAAGATGTTTGTAAGGAAGTAAGTCTGTTTGCATTAATCTCCAAAGTGGCTTAAACGATTTGAATGTTATTTTTTGTCATACGTCATCATCATCAGCCTGTGGTAGTCCACTGCTGAACATAGGCCTCTCCCAATGCGCGCCACTATTGTGCGCTCATTGGACGTGCCCATAATCGCCTCGCTGGGCAAGCGGGTTGGCGATCGCAGTAGCAGATGATTACTGTTACATAGAAGGATACTGCTGCTCATCTTCCGGATGTTTCCCTTTGTTGCTTCTTTCGACACTCGCGGGACGAGTAGGGGTGCTTCTATTCTTAGGCCGGAAACCACACGGCACAAAAAACGTAAAGTATAATTTTTGAGTATGATCTTAGACAGAGTTTGTTGCCCAAGGTCAATAAGGGCACTGCATACTTTATTCCAGATGGTCAGACTTTTGACTTCATAGTGGTCGGCGGCGGGTCGGCAGGCTGTGTCGTCGCCAATAGACTAACAGAAATTACCGACTGGTCTGTGCTCCTTATAGAAGCTGGTGACCTACCTACATTAGCTTCAAGTGTAAGTGAATAAATATTATCTCAATTTATTAGGTAAATTAAATTTTTATCGAAGCAAACTTTTCTATAATTCATCACTACTACTTTGCAATATTTTGCTTGAGAAATATACCTAATACTTTACAAAGAATTATCGGGGCGTCGTAGTCGATGTATTTCGTGATCAAAAAGCTGGTATGTATAGGCAAAGGCTAATTATAGCCATCCAGCTAGGCAATGCAGCAAACATTTTGGGAAGCATTTTGTTTATAGATAGCGGTCCTTTAGAATTAGTTTATCTTTTTATCCTTAGTTAAATTTTCTTCAATTAGTGATACGTCATCGTGAATATTATTAACAATATTGATTATTATGTTTTAGGTTCCGGGTTTATACCTTCTTCTTCTTCTTAGCGTGTCGATGGCAGTCTAAATAGTATCAGCCCAGAACTGGGCTACGAGATTGGCACCTTCAGTAGCGTCCATCAGGTCCTGTAATGTACAAACGACAGGGCATGAAGGGCACGATATTAAGTGCTCCATCGTTTGTGGGACAGCACCACATTTACACTCCAGAGCAGAGTCATCAATAAATCTCCACCTGAGCAGGTTTTCTTTGCTTCGGCCAACCTGGGTCCGGAGTCTATTTAAAGACTTCCAGGTCAGCCATGGCAACTCATGTCCAGGCGGAAGATTTTCAGCAGGTGGAACAAATGGGTTTGGTAGGGATGCACAGTCTCGCCACAGCCTCAGTCGCTCCCTAGATCCCTCGCTAGTAAGTGGGGTGACACACTTCAAAAAACTGTTTCGGCTTTTCAGCCTTTGCGACACTAGGGTGTTTTTGTGCATAGGGTGGCGTGTGTCTGAAGCCATTTTGGCTCTTTCGTTAGAGCTTGCCACTGCTCTGCGAACTTCTGGTGGCGCTATGCCTGCTAGTGGGTACAGCATCTGTACCGGAGTCGGTTTAAGGCAACCGGTGATGATCCGGCACGTTTCATTGAGAGCTGTATCCACCAACTTTGCATGGGCTGAACGGCTCCACACGGGGCATGCAAATTCGCCAGCAGAAAAAGATAGCGCCAACGCAGTAGTCCGCAAAACGTGAGGCGAAGCACCCCATTTCGAAGAGACAAGTCGGCGTAAGAGACTGTTGCGAGTGTGCACCTTCTGCTTGATGGAATTGCAGTTTTTGCTGAAAGTTAATGATCTGTCCAGAGAGACTCCAAGATATTTTGGGAAGTTGCTGTGTTCAATAGGGACCCCATCCCAAACGATATTAAGTTTACGGCCCGCCTCTCGGTTGCGAAGGTGGAAAACGCAGGACTGCGTTTTGCTCGGATTGGGCTTAAGTGAGTTAGCGAGGTAGTATGACGTTAGGTCACCAAGAGCAGCAGTCAGGCTGACCTCGGCTTTCTCAAAGGTGGTGGCTTGGGAGGTGAGGGCAAGGTCGTCTGCATAGAGAAAGCGGGACGTATTCGGGCTGGATGGTTGGTCGTTGGTATAGATGTTAAACAGCAGCGGTGCCAAGACACTACCTTGGGGTAGGCCATTTTTTTGTGCTCTCCAACGACTTTTATCCGAGAGAAGGTGAACCTGAAAACGGCGATTGTGGAGAAGTTCCCGGAGTATTCGGACAAATTTCTGATCGTCGATTAAAGACTCCACTTTCCACAGCAGCCTCTTGAGGTTAACTGTATCGTAGGCAGCTGACAGGTCTACGAATACAGCGCCTGTAACCATTCCTATCTCGAAACCATCTTCTATGTGTTGCACAAGTTTAAGGATCTGGTTGCAGCAAGACTTGACGGGTCTGAAACCAGCTTGCTCTGGAATTAATTTCGGGTCAATAACGCTCGTAAGACGGTTCAGCAGCAGTCTCTCAAACAACTTATATGTATGACATAGTAGAGAGATGGGACGAAAGTTTTTGGGGTCGTCTGCTGCTTTACCTGGCTTAAGTATAGCTATGACCTTCGATTTTCTCCAGAGACGGGGCACTGCAGCTGATTTCAAACAATTATTAAATAATTGCAACAACCACGACACAGCAACTGGACCAAATTGTTTGATTTGTTCGACTGAGATGTCGTCCATTCCGGAAGCTTTACCACACTTAAGACCCCTAATTGCCTCGACGATATCAGCAAGGTTGAATGGTTTACTAATATCGTCAGGACCACCATCAGATTGTTGTAACTTAGGGACCTTACTGGGACGACGTGTTGGTTTGCCATTTGCTAGCAGTTGATGTGCTATCTGGTTGGCGGTAACTTGGCTTGGAGGTGAGGGTTGAGGGGACTCATTAGTCAGCTTTCGAATGGTGCTCCAAGCTTTTTTACTATTATGAGTCATGTCGATGCTAGTTACAGTGTTGATCCACCTCTTCTGCCTGTTTTCACCAATTTTCGATAGCAACATTTCTCCAGCTAACGTCGTTTCCTCCGAAAAAGGGTCTGTGTTATATAATAACTCATATCGGCTCAGTAGTTCAGCGGATTCTGTTGATAGACCCGGAATGTAGAAAGACCTGCAGCCCCTTGGGATGTGACGTCGAGAAGTGGTAGACACAATCTCAACAAATTGATCGTAATTTTGCGGAGCTGGCAGGACATTTAACAGAGCCTTGTCAATAGACCGCGTGAACGACTCCCAGTCGGCCTTAGAGTAGTTGAATCGGCGCTTAAACGGCACATTTATAGGTTGGACCACGGGTTTGATGCAGCACATGATAGGTCTGTGCTGAGTGCGAGGAATAGGCGCACATACACTCTTCGAACATTGTGAGCTTATAGTGGAACTGGCGAAAATAAGGTCTGGATTATATCCACGTTTCCAGCGACCACTGTTAAATGAAGATGCTTGTTTGGCATCATGAATTAAAGTTAAATTGTTCGCCTCAGCCCATTCCTCGACAGCTTCGCCACTAGCATCCGTGTCATTATAGCCCCAGTTGGTACTACGACTGTTGAAGTCACCGATCACAACTTGTATTGGTTGGCTGTTGAAGTTCTCTGGTGGAGTGAAATTAAAAGTGGTACCAGGTGGCTTGTAAACGGAAGTGATGGTGCAGTTGCCAACATCTAAGGTGACAATCTCGATACCATTTTCGTTTGAGCACTTGGTGGATAGTATGCTTACGCCGGGAGCAACAAACACTGCGTTACCGTGCTTCGGATGACAGATCTCGGCGATAAGCGTGAGTCCATCGATGTGTGGCCGGCTTTGAGTTTCATCTCGGTGGGTCTCTTGGACGCAAAGAATGTCGCAATGAGTTTTGCGGCAGACATCGGAAAGAATTTCTGATTTGTCTTGTGAGAACCCTTCGATGTTGACCGAGATTACGCACAAAGCCGGTTTTATAGGAGGACTATGGATTGCCATCGTGGTGAAAGGATTAGCCAGTCAGCGAGGGAACTTGCTGACTGCCCAGGGTGCGCCGGACGTATAGTGGCTTAGTAGATACGTCGCTCGGGGAGGCTCATTTCATGCACCCCATGGTTTATACCTTTATATAAACCAAACCTGGGGTTTTACCACAGTTGATGATGGATACTCAAGTCAGGCATACAAAACTAAAAATGTACCGATGAATATGGGCAAGATGTTGGGTGGCACCAGCTCTAACAATGGAATGTTTTACGTAAGAGGAAACAAAGCTGACTATGAGAGCTGGGTCCAGCAGGGTAATGAAGGTTGGGACTGGGATAATGTTACTGCATACTTCAAGAAGAGTGAATGTATGAAAGACAAAGGCATACTTAGCGGTGATTCTGCTGATTTACACAGTAATAAAGGTCTTCTCGGAGTAACTAAATCAGATTTTAAAGACGAAAAAGAGCACATTTTCAAAGCTTTCAAAGAAAATGGACACGATATTTTACTAGATATTAACGGACACAAACAGCTAGGGTACTCTGTCCCACAATTCACTGCTGTTTGTGGTCAACGGCAAAGTACAGCTGTAAGTTTCATCAAACCTATTAGAAAACGTCGTAATTTATATCTCTTAAAAAATACTTTGGCACAAAAAATTATTTTTAATGAAAATAATAAAGCAATTGGTGTAGAAATATTATTAGAGAATAAAAAAATAATTCAAGTGATGTCACGTAGGGAAGTTATTGTGTCTGCTGGTGCTATCAACAGTCCAAAATTGCTAATGTTATCTGGTGTAGGGCCAAGAGATCACCTGGAGTTGACGGGAGTAGAAGTATTATATGATTCACCAAAAGTAGGAAGTAACTTTCAAGACCATATGAGTGTTTTCCTAACACTTACTGGAGAAAGAGACATTGATGCAGCCGTTCGGAATATTAATACTCTTATCAATAGCGGTGAATATCCTGTGTTTGTAGGACAGGTAGCTTTGAACAGAACAGAAACCTACCCTGACTATCAAGTTATAATGTTAGTTCATCCACCTTTATCTCCTATGTCACATTTATATCGTCCTAACGGAAATGGACTTACAAGTGAATCCTGTGAAGTAATTTCTCAAGAAGTAAAAGATTCATCTGTTATTGGAGTGCTTTTGTATATCCATAAACCAGAATCAAGAGGTAAAATAAGGCTTGAAAGCAAGGACCCAACAAAAATGCCTTTAATTTATGCTGGATATTTTACAAGCGAAAATGATTTAGATAGAATTGCGAGGTCTATTGAAGATTTTTTAAGTGTATTAAATACTACGTATTTTAAAAGCATCAAGTCAAAAGTAGTTAATACACAGGTTAAGCAATGTCAGAACTATGAGTTTGGTAGTTTTGAGTATTGGAAGTGTTTTGCTTTAAATACGGTTACTAGTGGTTATCATCTTGTTGGTACTTGTGCCATGGGTCCCGATGGTGTGGTGGATGAAAGACTGCGTGTGAGGGGGGTAACTGGACTTCGTGTCGTAGACGCTAGTGTGATGCCAAATATGGTCAGCGCCAACACCAATGCACCTGTTATCATGATCGGAGAAAAAGCAGCTGACATGATTAAAATTGACAACGGCATCAATATAGATCAATAGAGAAACATTTTTGTACTTGTAACAATGAATGATTCTTAATACATTTTATTAATTACTATATTTACAAGTTTTATTTATTGTACAGTCAAAAGCGCGTTGAACTTTTCACTTTTCATTAGCTCTCAAATGTGCATACTTCTTCCTTCCTACATACTTCTACTATCTCCCTCCTTGATCTTTGGCTGGCGACGCCCTTGAGTAACATTACGTTGATATGTTTCGCATGGTGAGCGGAAAAACTGGGTAGCCAAAAGTTGGAATAGGAAAAAGGCAGTAGCGCCCTAATTTTAGGATCCCGCGCAAGTGAGTGATCTTACCATAATACCATAATGGTATAATATTCTTTGCCATCATGCGGACCAAATGCCTGTTGGCTACCTCAAAAACATAAAAGTTTTACCTTTAGAAAGGGCTTCATTTTAGAAAATCTAACATTCTATGCCTGAATAAAAATTCTCATACTTGTTACCCTACCTATCGTGATTGATGAAATCCAGAGGTAGACTAAGCCTGTCAGGGGTCTGGATCGGCAAAACTAAATGGAGCCCTTGGCCTCCTCATAAAAATTGAAATTTTTGTAAGTATGTAGTTTTGTAAAAAATAAGGTATTGCGCTCAGCGAGGGGACTAATCGGGATCAGCGGCCCACCCTTTATAATTAATGTGACATATGTGTTATTGCGTCGGTAGTGTTAGATTCAGAAGACGGTCTGAAAAAAATGAACATCCTTACTTTTTGTGAAATTTTTACATGTTTTAGCATCTCTCTTATTAAATATTTAGGTATATGAACATCCTTGTTCAATTCATTACTAAAAAAAGTAAGTAAAAAGCTGAATAAATATATAACAAAGCAATCGACAGTTTTGTGGAAAAGCGAAGGTAGGTACTTAGGTATTATTGTTGCGTGAAGGTTGACATGAATGTTAAAATTACTCCGCCATTGAGTGCCAGATAATTATGTGTTTACAAAGCTGTTTTATAAAACAAAGTTTAAATAATAAGGCCCATAAGTAAAAAAACATTAAAATGGTGAAAAAAATATTATAAATCATGCGGAACAGAAAAAAATGTATAAATTGACAGCTTCGACATTAAATACCTACAAGACGTCATATTTTCGAATAGTGCGGCGCACAGATTTGGATAGAAAGATTGCCGCGTCTGTCTAATAAAGAAGGACTTCATTTTTTCTAAGGTGGGTACCAATTTCACCTAATGGTAAGCAAACACCAGCAATCACATAATATTTTATGTTTCTTCATTTCTTACGACGAGCAACGTTTACGGAAACTTCAAATACCTTTCAAGTACCTACTTGCAATCAGATTTCCCTACTGTGAGGACAAAGCCTACTGTCAGCAACGTAGCAATGGTACTGCAAAAATTCTTGGGCGGCGGTGACAGCGTACTTGCTCAAAATCGAGCTAGTCCATTACCAATACGCAGGAGATACTTTAATGCACAATTTCCTCTCTCTCATAATCAGTTGAGAGACGACAATCGAAAAGAAAGAGGATCGTAGAGACATCAGGCGCAGGTCCAACAACGGCTAGACACGGAGCAGGTGATAATTAATTTATAATACGCACATAACTTACGAAAAGTTAGCGGTGCTTTGTGTTTAAACCTGACCCCTCTCTCTGACATCACGCCTGTCAAAGGTCACACGGCTATATCACGGCGATGATAGCCATTAACAAACTGTAGCATTGTTGCTTAGGTACAGGTTGGGTCTATATAATCAAAGGGTTGGGTCTTTTTCGCTAAAAACAACTGCTACTATGTCATCTGTTATTTGATTTTCAGCGTTTACCTCTATGAAATTAAATAAATGTGTGCTATAAACAAATATTTTAACAAACGGTATTATCATGCAAATTGTTAATTAGATTATGGTGCTGATTCTTTCGTTACGTAGGTACATCCCGCTAAACTAATTTTATAGTCTAACTATTATCTCTTTCTAACAAATACCATCGAAAAAGGACAGCAAATTGAGCTATTAAATTAGAGCTGTCAAATTAGACTACGTCCTTCCAATTTACGTGAAATTAGACGAGACCTCTATGACATGCTGACTAAATTCTTGTTGATATCATGCAAATGGATAAGTTTAACAGCTCTGAAAATCTTCTTTCCTTTTCTAATGATGTCTATTAGAAAGAGGTATAAATTAATTTAGAGCGTGTGCATAAGAATTAGGACCAATGGCGTACCTATAAAAACCGTGTTTATTTATTTGAAAAGTCATAGCAGCTCTGGCACATCCTGGACAAAGTTCTCTATCGACTACTTTTTGGTATGTAATAATATAACATTTTGAAGTACTTTATAATACATTTAAAAAACGTTCTTTAAATATGTATCTTCAAGATTATGAAAAATATTTCATTATACCTATACCTACTTACAAGAAAGAAAAAATAGTCACTTTAAAGTGAATGGTGAAATCGGGACTAAAACGCGAATGACACTCTTAATACACAGTTGTGCATTACCATGACAACGGCTGATGGAGGGAAATTAGCAGTTCGGAATTCTTCGCACAATCACACCTCCTTCAAGAGGTAATATGTCTTATTTGTGACCGCGAAGGCGATAAAACACCTGTTGACTGTTCAAACTGTGATAAAAGTAAACATACCAGGCCCAATAAATTTGGTAGTGATGACTCAACTGTTTGTAGCTCGAGAGATCTTGGCACAATGACAAAATGATCTCAAAATTTTCAAAATTGAAAATTCAATTGATACCAGCAAAATACCAAATGATGATAAATATTCAATCGACACTCTATTGACACACCATTGAAGTGTTTGGAACCCTGATCGTGACTACGGAGTCCGTCCAACATCGGTTTTGTCTTGACAGGTAAACTGTAACCAAACGCAATGGCTATAATTTTCCTTACAACCCCGAGATCCTTGAATATATCGATTATTGATCCTTGATATTCAAGACGTACGTTACTACGGGTACTCGTGTGGATTTCTCTAAGGCATTCCCGCAGATATTATTTTTATTTAATTCAAAGAAAGAATTTATTAAAGGCTGCCACTTTATTTGCCTCCCAAGACAAATGCCTCCTCCACTATTTAGAATTAGATAGTTTAATCCAGTCCTATAGAGATCTAAGAACATAGTTCTGTCCAAGCAATTTATCACCGCAAACAGACATTGAACATATTGACCTAAAACTTGAAATTAAAGCTTCGCAGATATCGTGTGTCGTTCTATCATTTAAAACTGATAAATGCTTTGTTTTAGGTTGGTTACCAATAAGAATTGTCCAGTAACGTTACAAGATTCAAATTACTGAACATATTGGAGTATAATATAATACATCATGTCTCTAGTGACCGCTGCCGCCGTTGCTATAAGGTAAGAAGGTTTATTAGAAGTTGGTTTAAAATCCACTTCTAAGAGCCGATTTCACTACTGACGCTAAACGCAATCAATCAAGTTAAACTCGGTTCAAGCGTTTAACTGAGTTCAGAACTGCAATTTGTGTATAGCTGAACTTAGTTTTATTGAACTCGGTTATAAAAGTGAATGGTGAAATTAGGCCTAAGATTTCCTAGTTACAAGCATGTCTTAAAAAAATAGAATGCATACTCATTCTCCAATTGGATTCACTTTAGCGTGTCCACGCTACGTACTTAGATTATGATTGAAGGTTTCACTTTGGAACATTTATTATTATTTTGTTTTAAAAACATTCCTCAATATTGTTTTTCTTTCATTTTAAAAAGCTTTACTTGATTTTTTTCTAACTAATAGATTTATGCAATTAGACGAAATAGGAATACAACGACTCTGCATCAACAAATTTGGAACACAACCAGTAAGAAAGGTGACGAATCCAATTTATTTATAGACTTGAAAAGTGGAAAATGTTCTGAAAATTTCATTTATTTAATTACTTTATTTAGAAAGACATTTAATTACCATTTTACCATATTGAAACAATATGATATTATATACTCATTTATTATTCCATGTCCATTTGTGATAATTATAGCTTTCTTCCATCCATTCATGATTTTGGTCTCATGACAAGATTTCATATCTAATTTGTTCAAATCTACAATAAAGAGTCACTTCTCGTGATCAAATTCTTCAATTGGATTAAAAAACTGATTCTGTTGGCCAGAACGCCCAGTGAGACTTCCGAACTAAAAGATAGGTACTCTGAAGGTTGAATCATATGCCTGGGGGGTCTGATAATCTTATTCCAAGTTGTTTTTTTTTTTTTTCAGAGACGTGGTAATGGTTCTACAGGTAGCTATAGCAAGTTTATCATCATTGAATCTTGGAGCATCTCTGTATCCATCACAAGCTAACGTTGAAAGCCATCTCGGTAAGTTATTGAATCTTAATGAGTCAACTATGCTCATAGATGGCACCAAACTGAAATAGAATCCACATTGATACGGTTTATGCAAAAAAAAATATGTGCTGGTTAACCGACGTCAATTGAAAAATTACATTCTAGATCATTCTCTAGGAGAGCGCCACGTTAATTATATCGTCTACAGAAAAGGGTTGTTCGAGCATTGACCATCAAATAATCTCCCCGCAGCTGCAAGTTCAGGCCACGGTAAAATTTAAATTTCAACAGATTCATGTACAATTTTGTCATTTCTGGCAATATCAGTATTGGGATCTGGTTTGTGATTTAAGAGTAAGCATCCAGGTTTGTGACTATCTGCCCCGTAACCAGCGAAAGATGTTTTGCATCCCGGCGACACAGAACAATGGAAATTTATTTACTCACCTACTTTTGTTTAATTAAAAAAAGTCAATAAAATAGGTTAATAATTTGAATGTCTGCTCAAACTGAATTTATTTATTTCACTTTCTACATACCTTTATTATATTCCAGAAAATCAAACGTTTGACTTCATAGTGGTCGGTGGAGGGTCAGCAGGCTGTGTTGTCGCTAACAGACTCTCAGAGATCACAAACTGGTCTGTGCTCCTCATAGAGGCTGGTGACCTGCCTACAATAGCTTCAGATGTAAGAAGAATGTTCATTATTTCTGTTCTCTTCAATGACAGTCGAAACTTCTTCCTACATCTGGCTTTTTATGTATCAATTATTTGTTTCATTTTTTAGGTTCCTGGCTTTTTTCTATTTGTCAATCAAACCTGGAAATTTACAACGGTCGATGATGGATACTCCAGTCAGGCACACAAAACTAAAAATGTTAATATGGATTTGGGCAAACTGTTAGGTGGCACCAGTTCAACCAACGGAATGTTTTATTTGAGAGGAAATAAAGCTGACTATGAGAGCTGGGTGCAACAGGGCAATATAGGCTGGGATTGGAAGAATGTTACAGCTTACTTCAAGAAGAGTGAACGATTCGAAAGCAAACTTGAGACTGATTCAGCTGATTTACACAACACTAAAGGACTTCTCGGTGTTACTAAACCAGATTGGAGAGGAAAAACTAATTCCTTTATTAACGCTTTTAAAGAAAACGGTCACAACATATTAAAAGATCCAAACGGACACAACCAATTAGGATACTCTGAACCTCATTTCACTATTCTAAATGGTCAACGGCAAAATACAGCTGAAAGTTTTATCAAACCTATTAAAAATCGTAGTAATTTTTTTCTTTTAAAGAACACCTTGGCAAGGAAAATTATCTTTAATCAGAACAAAGAAGCCATTGGCGTGCAAATTTCTTTACCCGGTGGAAAATTAATTGAAGTGAAGTCACGGAAGGAAATAATTGTGTCTGCTGGTGCCATCAACAGTCCGAAATTGCTAATGTTATCTGGTGTAGGCCCTAAAGATCATCTAAACGCAACGGGGATAAAAGTAATACAAGATTCACCAAAAGTAGGAAGTAACCTTCAAGACCATATGACTGTTTACCTACCACTTACCGGAAAAAGAGACATTGATGCGGCCATTCGGAATGTTGATTATTGTATCAACCTCGATAAATATCCTTTTCCTACTTTTTTGGGACAAGTGGCTCTTAACAAAACACTTTCCTATCCTGACTATGAAGTGCTAATGAGTATTCATTTGCCTCTGTCTCCTGTTCCTCCCATGTATTGTTCTGATACACTTGGACTTTTTAATGAAAACTGTGAAAATATTGCTAAAGAATTACTAGATGCATATGTGATTGAAGTGCTCTTGACTATACATAGTCCAGAATCAAGAGGTGAAATACGACTTAACAGCAAAGATCCAACAGGAATGCCTTTAATACATACTGGTTATTTTAAAAGTGCCAATGATTTAGATAAAATGGCAAGATCAATAGTAGATTTCCTAAGTGTATTGAACACTAAGTATTTTAAAAGCATGAATTCAAGAGTAGTTGACTTAAAAATAAAGCAATGTGATAATCAGACATTTGGTACTTTTGAGTATTGGAAATGTTTTGCTTTGAATGTGGTTAATACTGCTTGGCATCTTGTTGGTACTTGTGCCATGGGTCCCGATGGTGTGTTAGATGAGAGACTGCGAGTGAGGGGGGTAACCGGACTACGTGTAGTGGATGCAAGCGTTATGCCGACCATCGTCAGGGGCAACACTAATGCACCTGTCATCATGATCGGAGAAAAAGCGGCTGACATGATCAAAATTGATAATGGTATTAATATAAATGTCTAATATAGTGTCTAAATTTACCGCTTGCATACATTTCAATACCTCCAAAAATAAATTGATTTTAAATAACTGTATTTTTTTTAACGTGTGTAGGTAACGCTCTGTTCCTTTTTACTAAGATCCATCTTATTGTCGCTTTACGTATATTTACTATCTTTTTTTATTTTGACTGAAGTATTAAAAAAAAAAATTATGCTTGTGATTTTTATTGATAATCGGTTAGTCGTTTAGACGTGAAAAGATATCAAACATATTTACTTCCGAATTAATAACAAAATAAAAAGGCCTTAGGTATACCCCTGGTGTAGCCAGCACCAGACGTCTTTATGTTACGATAACCGTTTACCATTAGACGATGGATGCCCGATTGCGTGTTAACCTCATAGAAAAATGGTACCTACCTTTAGAAAGGGCTACTTTTCGAACATAAAACATTCTATACCTAAATTGTAATTCTCGTATTCGTTACCCTTCTGTTAGTCCTTCATTCTGACTTGATTGATGACACGTAATAATTATGTTATGTGTGTTATTGCTTTGGACGTGTTAGGTTAAAAAAAGACTGTTGTAAGTGGACATCTCAGTTAAATTCACTACCAATTAAAAAGTAAGAAGCTGAATAAATATAAAACAAATGACTTGCCAGTTTTGTAGAAAAGCGTAGGTACTTATTTCCTGGGACAACTCAGTTCCTTGCTTTAGCGACAGAACGGGTAAGGAAATCGAACGCAAAAAACAATCGCTTGGAAAAAATATTGGCCACTTAAGAAATTTTAATATTCAAAGGAAACCCAAACAACATCATACAGAAACTATTCGACTCAAAAGCTTCACCTACTCTCTTCTATACGGGTGCCAAACGGGAGCTACAACAAGTGCCATGAAAATAAAATTAAGATCGTTCCAGAGAGCTGCGGAAAGAAGCATGCTTGGGGTAAGATCGGCTGGTGAAATCGGACTTTGTTTTATAATAATGTAGTGATGAATTAATGAATAAGATAAATTCAATAATAGCATGAGCAGGATTATGAATAGCTTAATTATCTGTTGACTTTAAACGTCTGGTCACATCTTTAATTTTGTTTTCCGGGATTTAATTTTTTTATATGGTGGGTACTAATTTAACCTAATGGTAAGCCACCACTGCGCCGGCCGTCACGTCGACTATTGATTAGCCATATATGCAGAAATATTATAGTAAAAGCAACATAAATGAATATGAATTTGAATACAGGTTGGCTCTTACGCAAAAAACAGCTGCCACTCGTAAGATTTCATGTGATCTGCTATTTGGTTTTTCAGCGTCACGTTGTAAAATATTCGATACCCTAATTGTCTTCAATCGACAAATATTTTAACATATGGTTTATCTTGCAAATAGTTAATGGCATATAAAAACCGTATTTATTTTTTTCAATTTAATTTCAAAGCAGCTCTGATCCCGGAAACAAATCGCTATCGACTACTTTTTGGTAAGTATTATTAAAACATTTTGAACTACTTCCATTTTATATTACACACATAAAAAATATTCTTAAATATGTAGGTCTTTAAGATTTTAAGATCATGAAAATTATATGATTGTTTTTTTTTAAATTTGGAATATTGGAAATTATAAAAAAATCTAATAATGTCCTCACGACCGAATTTTAGACTCGGTGGCCAATCTCAATGGAGATTAGTCAACTTGAGACTAAGGCTTATATCGTGTGATGTTGTATCATTTAAAACTTATCAATGTTTCATTTTAGGCTGGTTAACAATGAGAATTGTCCTGTAACGTGACAAGATTCAAACTTCTAAACATACTGGACAAGTAATACCTACATCATGTCTCTAGTGACCGCCGCCGCCGTCGCTTTAAAGTAAGAAGGTTTATTTTTAATTGTAAAATAACACAATAGCCACATTAGCCACCATATCAAAACTACCCATCTCCCGGCTCTCATCAAATTAGCTCGATGGCACCAAATTATTGACATTATTGTAGGTATTATCATCCGGATTACATAAAGTTGCAATTCAAATCGACAAGACAGTAATTAAAAGTTAGGTTTCTAAGATTTTCTTCACATAGTTTGTTAGTTACAAGTGAAGCTAATATAAGTGTTTTAAAACAATAGAATGCATATGCACTTTTCTATGCCCACGCTAAGTTAAGTTAAGTTTTTTTTTTTTCAGAGACGTGTTAATGGTTCTACAGGTAGCTATAGCAAGTTTATCATCATTGAATCTTGGAGCATCTCTGTATCCATCACAAGCTAACGTTGATAGCCCTCTCGGTAAGTTATTGAATCTTAATGAGTCAACTATGCTCTTAGATGGCACCAAACTGAAATAGAATCCACATTGATTCTACGGCTTAAGCAATTAGAAATATGTGCTAGTTAACTGACGTCAATTGAAAAATTACATTCTAGATCATTCTCTAGGAGAGCGCCACGGTAATTATATCGTCTACAGAAAAAGGTTGGTCGAGCATTGACTATCAAATTATCCCCCTCTTCTTTCTTTCGCCTGCCCTGGTCCCATATTACTTGGGGTCGGCGCAAAATGTCTTCTTCTTCCATTCCTCTCTATCAGCCGTTATCTGAGCATTTACTCCTTTTTCATTCATATCAGTGCTTACACACTCCATCCATCTTTTCTTTGGTCTCCCTCTCCCCTTCCATCCATCAACACTTATATTCATCACCTTTTTAGACACATGTGTTTCATCCCTCCTCATCACATGCCCATACCAAGACAAACGATTTCCTTTCAACTTATCTGTTACTGGCGCCACAATCAAATCATCAAATTATCCCCCGCAGAATCAAAACCTTATCACGGTTTAATTTTCTTTTGCAAATGACATGGAAATTTTTGAACATGTGATTTGTCAATTTTGAGACTTTTGTCAGAGACTATCTTACCATCACAAATATAGGAGAATAATAATTAAATACACCTAGGTAGATACATACTCTGACACACAGTTTCGACTCAATCCTTCAGTGTCCTCACTCTTGAAATACAAACTGAATTCCAATCCATTTCTAACCTAGATTATAGACGTAGGTATGCGAACTTTTACAAACTTTGACATTAAAGTTTGAACAGATTCAAGAACAGTTTTGACATTTAAAGGAATTTTAAAATTTTGTATGGCAATATCAGGATTGCGATCGGTGTGATTTAAACCTTGTAATAGAGTAATTATCCAGGTTTGTGACTACTGCGAAAGATGTTATGTATCCCGGCGACACAAAAGTACACATAAGCCTCAAGCTCAAAAAGATTTAAATGGGTTTATAATTTGAATGTCTGCTGATTGTTCAATCTGAATTAATTTATGTCACTGTCTACATGTTGTATGGTTGTATTTAATTCCAGAATATCAAACGTTTGACTTCATAGTGGTCGGTGGAGGGTCAGCAGGCTGTGTTGTCGCTAACAGACTCTCAGAGATCACAAACTGGTTTGTGCTCCTCATAGAGGCTGGTGACCTGCCTACAATAGCTTCAGATGTAAGAAGAATGTTTATTATTTCTGTTTTCACCAATGAAGCAAATGGAGAAACCTTTTCCTTCGTTTGGCTTTTTATGCATTAATAATTTGTTATATTTTTCAGGTTCCTGGCTTATACCAATTTGTCAACCAAACCTGGCAATTTACAACGGTCGATGACGGATACTCAAGTCAGGCACACAAAACTAAAAATGTTAATATTAATTTGGGCAAGCTGTTGGGTGGCACCAGTTCAGTCAACGCAATGTATTATGTGAGAGGAAATAAAGCTGACTATGAGAGTTGGGTACAACAGGGCAATGAAGGCTGGGACTGGAAGAATGTTACAGCTTATTTCAAGAAGAGTGAACGATTCGAAAGCAAACTTGAGACTGATTCAGCTGATTTACACAACACTAAAGGACTTCTCGGTGTTACTAAATCAGATTGGAGAGAAAAAACCAATTCCTTTATTAACGCTTTTAAAGAAAACGGTCACACAATATTAAAAGATCCCAACGGACACAACCAATTAGGATACTCTGAACCTCAATACACTATTGTAAATGGTCAACGACAAAGTACAGCTGAAAGTTTCATCAAACCTATTAAAAATCGTAGTAATTTTTTTCTTTTAAAGAACACCTTGGCAAGAAAAATTATCTTTAATCAGAACAAAGAAGCCATTGGCGTGCAAATTTCTTTACCCGGTGGAAAAATAATTGAAGTGAAGTCACGGAAGGAAATAATTGTTTCTGCTGGTGCCATCAACAGTCCGAAATTGCTAATGTTATCTGGTGTAGGCCCTAAAGATCATCTGAAAGCTACAGGGATAAAAGAAATACAAGATTCACCAAAAGTAGGAAGTAATCTTCAAGACCATATGACAATGTTCTTAACGCTTACTGGAAAAAAAGACATTGATGCGGCCATCCGGAATGTTGATTATTATATTAACCTTGATAAATATCCCTTTCCTACTCTTTTGGGACAAGTTGCTCTTAACAAAACACTTTCCTATCCTGATTATGAAGTGCTAATGAGTACTTATCCGCCTCTGTCCCCTGTACCTCCCATATTTTGTTCTGCTACACTTGGACTTCCTAATGAAAGCTGTGAAACTATTTCCGAAGAATTACTAGATGCATATATGATTAGAGTGCTCTTGACTATACATAGTCCAGAATCAAGAGGTGAAATACGACTTAACAGCAAAGATCCAACAGAAATGCCTTTAATACATACTGGTTATTTTAAAAGTGCCAATGATTTAGATAAAATGGCAAGATCAATAGTAGATTTCCTAAGTGTATTAAACACTAAGTATTTTAAAAGCATCAATTCAAGAGTAGTTGATTTAAAAATAAAACAATGTGATAACCATACATTTGGTACTTTTGAGTATTGGAAATGCTATGCTTTGAATGTGGTTAATACTGCTTGGCATCTAGTTGGTACTTGTGCCATGGGTCCCGATGGTGTGTTAGATGAGAGACTGCGTGTGAGGGGGGTAACCGGACTACGTGTAGTGGATGCAAGCGTTATGCCGACCATAGTCAGTGCCAACACTAACGCACCTGTCATTATGATTGGAGAAAAAGCGGCTGACATGATCAAAATTGATAATGGTATTAATATAAATGTCTAATATGGTGAAATTTACCGCTTGCATACATTTCAAAACCTCCAAAAATAAATTGATTTTAAATAACTGTATTTTTTTTAGCGTGTGTAGATGACGCTCTGTTCCTTTATTAATAAGATCCATCTTACTGTCGCTTTACGTATTATTTACTATCTTTTTTTTATTTTGACTCTAGTGTTTAAAAAAAAATAAAGTTTGTGATTTTTATTGACAGTACCTAAATTATAATTATTTACTAAGAAAATTTGAAAAAACAACTGATACGGATGGGATTCGAACCCACGATCTTCGACGTACCGTGTCGACGCTCTAGCCGCTCTAATCGCATCGGTGTCTACTAAAACTGCAAAGTTTGGAGCACTGAGTCGGGATACGTAATGTATTCCGATAGATGTCGCCACACGCCCTAGACGTCTAAAAGAGATTTGAAATTTCGACTGGTGCCGGTGGGATACGGTGGCTCAGCGGTTAGAGCGTCGACACGGTACGTCGAAGATCGTGGGTTCGAATCCCATTCGTATCAGTTGTTTTTTCAAATTTTCTTATTAAATATATATATACATGTAAAAAAAATAAACACAAAAATATTAAGAAAATTGGTAATATCGCATCGGTGTCTACTAAAACTGCAAAGTTTGGAGCACTGAGTCGGGATACGTAATGTATTCCGATAGATGTCGCCACACGCCCTAGACGTGTAAAAGAGATTTGAAATTTCTACTGGTGCAGGTGGGATACGGTGGCTCAGCGGTTAGAGCGTCGACACGGTACGTCGAAGATCGTGGGTTCGAATCCTATCCGTATCAGTTGTTTTTTCAAATTTTCTTATTAAATAATTATATTTAATAAGCTATCATGTGCTATAACATGTAAAAAAAAACAAAAAAATATTAAGAAAATTGGTAATATCGCATCGGTGTCTACTAAAACTGCAAAGTTTGGAGCACTGAGTCGGGATACGTATCTAATGTATTCCGATAGATGTCGCCACACGCCCTAGACGTGTAAAAGAGATTTGAAATTTCGACTGGTGCCGGAGGGATACGGTGGCTCAGCGGTTAGAGCGTCGACATGGTACGTCGAAGATCGTGGGTTCGAATCCCATCCGTATCAGTTGTTTTTTCAATTTTTTTTATTAAATAATTATATTTAATAAGCTATCATGTGCTATAACATGTAAAAAAAATCACAAAAAAAGTACCTATATTTTATCTTGCCTACATTACGTTGAAAACTTAAAATATAAATTACTGGCTGTAAAATTTTATTTTCAATCTTTATTAAAATTCGTGGCGCCATCTATTTATTGTTGTTTTAATCACGAACAGTAATTTTATTCAGGATAGAAGGTACCCTATGTCCGTTTCTGTACACCTGACAACGTACATGCAAAATTTCAGGATAATCGTTTAGACGTGAAAAGATATCAAACAAATTTACTTCCGAATTCATAACAAAATAAAAAGGCCTCAGGGATACCCCTGGTGTTGCCAGCACCAGACGTCTTTATGTGACGATAACCGCTTACCATTAGACGATGGATGCCTGATTGCGTGTTACCTCATAGAAAAATGGTACCTACCTTTAGAAAGGACTTTTTTTTTTCGAACATAAAACATTCTATACCTGAATTGTAATTCTCGTATTCGTTACCCTTCCGTTACTCCTTTATTCTGACTTGATTGATGACACGTAATAATTATAACATGTGTGTTTATATATTGCTTTGGACGTGTTAGGTTAAAAAAAGACTGTTGTAAGTGGACATCTCAGTGAAATTCACTACCAATTAAAAAGTAAAAAGCTGAATAAATATAAAACAAATGACTTGCCAGTTTCGTAGAAAAGCGTAGGTACTTATTACCTGGGACAACTCAAAACATAATGCTTTAGCGACAGAACGGGTGAGTAAATCGAACGTAAAAAACCATCGCTTGGAAAAAATATTGGCCACTTAAGAAATTTTAATATTCAAAGGAAACCTAAACAACATCATACAGAAACTATTCGACTCAAAAGCTTCACCTACTCTCTTCTATACGGGTGCCAAACGGGAGCTACAACAAGTGCCATGAAAATAAAATTAAGATCGTTCCAGAGAGCTGCGGAAAGAAGCATGCTTGGGGTAAGATTGGATGGTGAAATCGGACTTTGTTTTATAATAATGTAGTGATGAATTAATGAATAAGATAAATTCAATAATAGCATGAGCAGGATTACGAATAGCTTAATTATCTATTGACTTTAAACGTCTGGTCACATTTTTAATTTAGTTTTCCGGGATTTAATTTTTTTTATATGGTGGGTACTAATTTAACCTAATGGTAAGCCACCACTGCGCCGGCCGTCACGTCGACTATTGATTAGCCATTTATGCAGAAATATTATAGTAAAAGCAACATAAATGAATATGAATTTGAATACAGGTTGGCTCTTACGCAAAAAACAGCTGCCACTCATAACATTTCATGTGATCTGCTATTTGGTTTTTCAGCGTCACGTTGTAAAATATTCGATACCCTAATTGTCTTCAATCGACAAATATTTTAACATATGGTTTATCTTGCAAATAGTTAATGGCATATAAAAACCGTATTTATTTTTTTCAATTTAATTTCAAAGCAGCTCTGATCCCGGAAACAAATCGTTATCGACTACTTTTTGGTAAGTATTATTAAAACATTTTGAACTACTTCCATTTTATATTACACACATAATAAATATTTCTTCAATATGTAGGTACCTATCTTTAAGGTCATGAAAAACATACTTATGTTTATTTTTTAAAAATTGGAATGTACTCGTATAAAAAAATCTAATAATGTCCACCAGACCCAATTTCAGAGTCAGTGGTGGCCAATCTGAACGGAGATTAGTCAACTACGCAGTAATTTATCAACGTAAACAGAAATTGGACATATTGACCTAAATAAAACTTAAGACTTGAGCTTCGAAGATAAATCGTGTGTCGTTGTATCATTAAAAACTTATCAATATTTCATTTTAGGCTGGTTAACAATGAGAATTGTCCTGTAACGTGACAAGAATTCAAACTACTAAACATCTGGACAAGTAATACATCATGTCTCTAGTGACCGCCGCCGCCGTCGCTTTAAAGTAAGAAGGTTTATTTTTAATTGTAAAATTACACAATTGCCACTTTAGCCACCATATCAAAACTATCCACCTCCCGGCTCAATCATCAGATTAGCTCGATGGCACCAAATTATTGTATTATCATCCGGATTAAAATCCGGTTGAAATTAAAATCGACATGACAGTAATTAAAAGTTAGATTTCTAAGATTTTCTTCACATAGTTTGTTAGTTACAAGTGAAGCTAATATTATAAGTGTGTAAAAAAATAGAATGCATACGGTTCTCCTCTTGGGTGCACTTTTATATGCCCGCGCTACTTTAGGTTTTGATTTGAGATTTCACTGTGGAATATTTTAAACTGTTTGTGACGGTGACGAATCTGAAACAATTCAATTTATGCAGGTATAGAAGATAGAGTTTATAGAGATTTGAAAAGTGGAAACAGTTCTGCTGAAAATGTCATTTATTTAATTATTTTATTTCGAAGGATATTTGATTTCCATTTTATTATATTGAAACAATAGGATATACACCTATTTATTATTCCATGTCTTACTGCCTAATTTGATCAAATGTTCGATAAAGAGTCACATGAAAATTGGCTTTAAAAACGGATTCTGTCAGCCAGGACGCCCAGTGAGATAACCTTAATAAAAGATCGTTAAGGTTCTCTGAAGATTGAACCAGGTGCCTGGGTCACATGATGCTGATCTTATTCTTGTTGTTTTTTTTTTCAGAGACGTGTTAATGCTTATACAGGTAGCTGTAGCAAGTTTATCATCATTAAATCTTGGAGCATCTCTGTATCCACTACAAGCCAACGTTGATAGCCCTCTCGGTAAGTTATTGAATCTTAATGAGTCAACTATGCTCTTAGATGACACCAAACTCAACACAAACCCTTATCACGGTTTAATTTTCTTTTGCAAATGACATGGAAATTTTTGAACATGTGATTTGTCACTTTTGAGACTTTTGTCAGAGACTATCTTTCCATCACAAATATAGGAGAATAATAATTAAATACACCTAGGTAGATACATACAATTTGTCTGACACACAGTTTCGATTCAATCCCTCAGTGTCCTCATTAAATTCTTGAAATACAAACTGAATTCCAATCCATTTCTAACCTAGATTATAGACGTAGGTATGCGAACTTTTACAAACTTTGACATTAAACATAATGAAAAAACTTTTTAACGGATATAACTCGCGTTTTTATTTTGATAAAATAATCCTGACGTTTCGAGTGCTTTGCAGCACTCGTGGTCACAGGCAGGCACTCGAAACGTCAGGATTATTTTATCAAAATAAAAACGCGAGTTATATCCGTTAAAAAGTTGTTTCATTATGTTGAGTGTTCGCGAAAGTTTGAGACTATATTATTTGACATTAAAGTTTCAACAGATTCAAGAACAGTTTTGACATTTAAAGGAATTTTAAATTTTTGTATGGCAATATCAGGATTGCGATCGGTGTGATTTAAACCTTGTAATAGAGTAATTATCCAGGTTTGTGACTACTGCGAAAGATGTTGTGTATCCCGGCGACACAAAAGTACACATAAGCCTCAAGCTCAAAAATATTTAAATGGGTTTATAATTTGAATGTCTGCTGATTGTTCAAACTGAATTAATTTATGTCACTGTCTACATGTTGTATGGTTGTATTTTATTCCAGAATGTCAAACGTTTGACTTCATAGTGGTCGGTGGAGGGTCAGCAGGCTGTGTTGTCGCTAACAGACTCTCAGAGATTACAAACTGGTCTGTGCTTCTCATAGAGGCTGGTGACCTGCCTACAATAGCTTCAGATGTAAGAAGAATATTCATTATTTCTGTTTTCGCCAATGAAGCAAATGGAGAAACCTTTCCCTTCGTTTGGCTTTATATGCATTAATAATTTGTTATATTTTTCAGGTTCCTGGCTTATTTCAATTTGTCAACCAAACCTGGCAATTTACAACGGTCGATGACGAATACTCAAGTCAGGCACACAAAACTAAAAATGTTAATATTAATTTGGGCAAGCTGTTGGGTGGCACCAGTTCAGTCAACGCAATGTATTATGTGAGAGGAAATAAAGCTGACTATGAGAGTTGGGTACAACAGGGCAATGAAGGCTGGGACTGGAAGAATGTTACAGCTTACTTCAAGAAGAGTGAACGATTCGAAAGCAAACTTGAGACTGATTCAGCTGATTTACACAACACTAAAGGACTTCTCGGTGTTACTAAATCAGATTGGAGAGAAAAAACCAATTCCTTTATTAACGCTTTTAAAGAAAACGGTCACACAATATTAAAAGATCCCAACGGACACAACCAATTAGGATACTCTGAACCTCAATACACTATTGCAAATGGTCAACGGCAAAGTACAGCTGAAAGTTTTATCAAACCTATTGGAAAACGTAATAATTTTTATCTTTTAAAGAACACCTTGGCAAGGAAAATTATCTTTAATCAAAACAAAAAAGCAATTGGCGTGCAAATTTCTTTACCCGGTGGAAAATTATTTGAAGTGAAGTCACGTAAGGAAGTAATTGTGTCTGCTGGTGCTATTAACAGTCCGAAATTGCTAATGTTATCTGGTGTAGGCCCTAAAGATCATCTGAAAGCTACAGGGATAAAAGTAATACAAGATTCACCAGAAGTAGGAAGTAACCTTCAAGACCATATGACAGTGTACTTAACGCTTACTGGAAAAAAAGACATTGATGCGGCCATTCGGAATGTCGATTATCTTATTAACCTCGATAAATATCCTTTTCCTACTCTTTTGGGACAAGTTGCTCTTAACAAAACACTTTCCTATCCTGACTATGAAGTGCTAATGAGTACTCATCCGCCTTTGTCCCCTATATCTCCCATGTATTGTTCTAATACAATTGGACTTCCTGATGAAAGCTGTGAAGCTATTGCCAAAGAATTACTAGATGCATATGTGATGGAAGTGCTCTTGACTATACATAGTCCAGAATCAAGAGGTGAAATACGACTTAACAGCAAAGATCCAACAGAAATGCCTTTAATACATACTGGTTATTTTACAAGTGACAATGATTTAGATAAAATGGCAAGATCAATAGTAGATTTCCTAAGTGTATTAAACACTAAATATTTTAAAAGCATGAATTCAAGAGTAGTTGACTTAAAAATAAAGCAATGTGATAATCAGACATTTGGTACTTTTGAGTATTGGAAATGTTTTGCTTTGAATGTGGTTAATACTGCTTGGCATCTTGTTGGTACTTGTGCCATGGGTCCCGATGGTGTGTTAGATGAGAGACTGCGAGTGAGGGGGGTAACCGGACTACGTGTAGTGGATGCAAGCATTATGCCGACCATAGTCAGTGCCAACACTAATGCACCTGTCATTATGATCGGAGAAAAAGCGGCTGACATGATCAAAATTGATAATGGTATTAATACTTATGTCTAATATGGTGAAGTTTACCGCTTGCATACATTTCAATACCTCCAAAAATAAATTGATTTTAAATAACTGTATTTTTTTTTAGCGTGTGTAGATGACGCTCTGTTCCTTTTTTACTAAGATCCATCTTACTATCGCTTTACGTATTATTTACTATCTTTTTTTTATTGTGACTCTAGTATTTAAAAAAAATAAAGCTTGTGATTTGTATTGACAGTACCTATATAATAATTATTTAATAAGAAAATTTATAAAAAAAAAGATACGGATGGGATTCAAACCCACGATTTTCGACGTACCGTCTCGACGCTCTAACCGCTCTAATCGCATCGGTGTCTACTAAAACTGCAAAGTTTGGAGCACTGAGTCGGGATACGTAATGTATTCCGATAGATGTCGCCACACGTCCTAGACGTGTAAAAGAGATTTGAAATTTCGACTGGTGCCGGTGGGATACGGTGGCTCAGCGGTTAGAGCATCGACACGGTACGTCGAAGATCGTGGGTTCGAATCCCATTCGTATCAGTTGTTTTTTCAAATTTTCTTATTAAATATATATACATGTAAAAAAAAATAATCACAAAAATATTAAGAAAATTGGTAATATCGCATAAGTGACTACTAAAACTGCAAAGTTTGGAGCACTGAGTCGGGATACGTAATGTATTCCGATAGATGTCGCCACACGCCCTAGACGTGTAAAAGAGATTTGAAATTTCGACTGGTGCCGGTGGGATACGGTGGCTCAGCGGTTAGAGCGTCGACACGGTACGTCGAAGATCGTGGGTTCGAATCCCATCCGTATCAGTTGTTTTTTCAAATTTCCTTATTAAATATATATTATTATTATTACTAGCCCAAACTGTCCCACTGCTGGGCAAAGGCCTCCCTACTCATATATACATGTAAAAAAAATAATCACAAAAATATTAAGAAAATTGGTAATATCGCATCGGTGTCTACTAAAACTGCAAAGTTTGGAGCACTGAGTCGGGATACGTAATGTATTCCGATCCGATAGATGTCACCACACGCCCTAGGGCGTGTGGTGACATCTAAATTTCAAATCTCTTTTACACGTCTAGACGTGTAAAAGAGATTTGAAATTTCGACTGGTGCCGGTGGGATACGGTGGCTCAGCGGTTAGAGCGTCGACACGGTACGTCGAAGATCGTGGGTTCGAATCCCATCCGTATCAGTTGCTTTTTCAAATTTTCTTATTAAATAATTATATTTAATAAGCTATCATGTGCTATAACATGTAAAAAAATCACAAAAATATTAAGAAAATTGGTAATATCGCATCGGTGTCTACTAAAACTGCAAAGTTTGGAGCACTGAGTCGGGATACGTAATGTATTCCGATAGATGTCACTACACGCCCTAGACGTGTAAAAGAGATTTGAAATTTCGACTGGTGCCGGAGGGATACGGTGGCTCAGCGGTTAGAGCGTCGACATGGTACGTCGAAGATCGTGGGTTCGAATCCCATCCGTATCAGTTGTTTTTTCAATTTTTTTTATTAAATAATTATATTTAATAAGCTATCATGTGCTATAACATGTAAAAAAAAATCACAAAAAAAGTACCTATATTTTATCTTGCCTACATTACGTTGAAAACTTAAAATATAAATTACTGGCTGTAAAATTTTATTTTCAATCTTGATTAAAATTCGTGGCGCCATCTATTTATTGTTGTTTTAATCACAAACAGTAATTTTATTCAGGATAGAAGGTACCCTATGTCCGTTTCTGTACACCTGACAACGTACATGCAAAATTTCAGGATAATCGGTTAGTCGTTTAGACGTGAAAAGATATCAAATAAACTTACTTCCGAATTAATAACAAAATAAAAAGGCCTTAGGGATACCCCTGGTGTTGCCAGCACCAGACGTCTTTATGTGACGATAACCGCTTACAATTAGACGATGGATGCCTGATTGCGTGTTACCTCATAGAAAAATGGTACCTACCTTTAGAAAGGGCTACTTTTTGAACATAAAACATTCTATACCTGAATTGTAATTCTCGTATTCGTTACCCTTCCGTTAGTCCTTTATGCTGACTTGATTGATGACACGTAATAATTATGACATGTGTGTTATACAGCGTGTAACAGAAGTCCGAAATAATACTTAAGGGTATGCATGTATATCATGAAGAGAATCACCTGTGAAAATATTGAAAGCAAAAGAGGCATTTTTTTTCATACAAAATATTTCTTTGATTTCATTTTCTTCAATAAAGACAGATTTCATTATCCTACGCGTGCCTAGGGCTTACATAGAGAATTTATTGAAGGTAAATAACCGGATTCGTGTTGATTCACCTTTCAGCTGATTTCTAGGGCTGTATTTGAAAGATTTTGGTGAAAAACTTTGACTTTGGTTTACTCAAGTATTTTTAGGAGTTCGGTTCCAAAACCTATGCTCAATTATTGTTTATAGGGTACCTTATAAGCCCTTAATGTATTATTTCGGACTTCTGTTACACGCTGTATATTGCTTTGGACGTGTTAGGTTAAAAAAAGACTGTTGTAAGTGGACATCTCAGTTAAATTCACTACCAATTAAAAAGTAAAAAGCTGAATAAATATAAAACAAATGTGTTGCCAGTTTCGTAGAAAAGCGTAGGTACTTATTACCTGGGACAACTCAAAACATAATGCTTTAGCGACAGAACGGGTAAGGAAATCGAACGCAAAAAACAATCGCTTGGAAAAAATATTGGCCACTTAAGAAATTTTAATATTCAAAGGAAACCCAAACAACATCATACAGAAACTATTCGGCTCAAAAGCTTCACCTACTCTCTTCTATACGGGTGCCAAACGGGAGCTACAACAAGTGCCATGAAAATAAAATTAAGATCGTTCCAGAGAGATGCGGAAAGAAGCATGCTTGGGGTAAAATCGGCTGGTGAAATCGAACTTTGTTTTATAATAATGTAGTGATGAATTAATGAATAAGATAAATTCAATAATAGCATGAGCAGGATTACGAATAGCTTAATCATCTGTTGACTTTAAACGTCTGGTCACATCTTTAATTTTGTTTTCTAACTAACTTACTAACTAATTTAACCTAATGGTAAGCAACCACTGCGCCGGCCGTCACGTCGACTATTGATTAGCCATATATGCAGAAATATTATAGTAAAAGCAACATAAATGAATATGAATTTGAATACAGGTTGGCTCTTACGCAAAAAACAGCTGCCACTCTTATCATTTCATGTGATCTGCTATTTGGTTTTTCAGCGTCACGTTATAAAATATTCGATACCCTAATTGTCTTCAATCGACAAATATTTTAACAAATGGTTTATCTTGCAAATAGTTAATGGCATATAAAAACCGTATTTATTTTTTTCAATTTAATTTCATAGCAGCTCTGATCCCGGAAACAAATCGCTATCGACTACTTTTTGGTAAGTATTATTAAAACATTTTGAACTACTTTCATTTTATATTACATAATTCATTTATTACACTCATAAAAAATATTCTTAAATATGTAGGTACCAATCTTTAAGGTCATGAAAAACATATGTTTATTTTTTTTAAATTGTAATATTGGAAATGTATATAAAAATATAATAATGTCCACCAGACCGAATTTCAGACTCGGTGGCCAATCTCATGGAGATTAGTCAACTTGAGACTAAGGCTTATATCGTGTGTCTACAACGACATTTAAAACTTATCCATGTTTCATTTTAGGCTGGTTAACAATGAGAATTGTCCTGTAACGTGACAAGATTCAAACTACTAAACATCTGGACAAGTAATACATCATGTCTCTAGTGACCGCCGCCGCCGTCGCTTTAAAGTAAGAAGGTTTATTTTTAATTGTAAAATAACACAATAGCCACTTTAGCCACCATATCAAAACTATCCACCTCCCGGCTCAATCATCAGATTAGCTCGATGACACCAAATTATTGTATTATCATCCGGATTAAAATCCGGTTGAAATTAAAATCGACATGACAGTAATTAAAAGTTAGATTTCTAAGATTTTCTTCACATAGTTTGTTAGTTACAAGTGAAGCTAATATTATAAGTGTTTAAAAAAATAGAATGCATACGGTTCTCCTCTTGGATGCACTTTTATATGCCCGCGCTACTTTAGGTTTTGATTTGAGATTTCACTGTGGAATATTTTAAACTGTTTGTGACGGTGACGAATCTGAAACAATTCAATTTATGCAGGTATAGAAGATAGAGTTTATAGAGATTTGAAACAGTTCTGCTGACAATGTCATTTATTTAATTATTTTATTTAAGGATATTTGATTTCCATTTTATTATATTGAAACAATAGGATATACACCTATTTATTATTCCATGTCTTACTGCCTAATTTGATCAAATCTTCGATAAAGAGTCACATGAAAATTGGCTTTAAAAACGGATTCTGTCAGCCAGGACGCCCAGTGAGATAGCCTTAATAAAAGATCGTTAAGGTTCTCTGAAGATTGAACCAGATGCCTGGGTCACATGATGCTGATCTTATTCTTGTTGTTTTTTTTTCAGAGACGTGTTAATGCTTATACAGGTAGCTGTAGCAAGTTTATCATCATTAAATCTTGGAGCATCTCTGTATCCACTACAAGCCAACGTTGATAGCCCTCTCGGTAAGTTATTGAATCTTAATGAGTCAACTATGCTCTTAGATGACACCAAACTCAACTCAAACCCTTATCACGGTTTAATTTTCTTTTGCAAATGACATGGAAATTTTTGAACATGTGATTTGTCACTTTTGAGACTTTTGTCAGAGACTATCTTTCCATCACAAATCTAGGAGAATAATAATTAAATACACCTAGGTAGATACATACTCTGACACACAGTTTCGATTCAATCCCTCAGTGTCCTCACTCTTGAAATACAAACTGAATTCCAATCCATTTCTAACCTAGATTATAGACGTAGGTACGCGAACTTTTACAAACTTTGACATTAAACATAATGAAACAACTTTTTAACGGATATAACTCGCGTTTTTATTTTGATAAAATAATCCTGACGTTTCGAGTGCTTTGCAGCACTCGTGGTCGCAGGCAGGCACTCGAAACGTCAGGATTATTTTATCAAAATAAAAACGCGAGTTATATCCGTTAAAAAGTTGTTTCATTATGTTGAGTGTTCGCGAAAGTTTGAGACTATATTATATTTTGACATTAAAGTTTCAACAGATTCAAGAACAGTTTTGACATTTAAAGGAATTTTAAATTTTTGTATGGCAATATCAGGATTGCGATCGGTGTGATTTAAACCTTGTAATAGAGTAATTATCCAGGTTTGTGACTACTGCGAAAGATGTTGTGTATCCCGGCGACACAAAAGTACCCATAAGCCTCAAGCTCAAAAAGATTAAAATGGCTTTATAATTTGAATGTCTGCTGATTGTTCAAACTGAATTAATTCATGTCACTGTCTACATGTTGTATGGTTGTATTTTATTCCAGAATGTCAAACGTTTGACTTCATCGTGGTCGGTGGAGGGTCAGCAGGCTGTGTTGTCGCTAACAGACTCTCAGAGATTACAAACTGGTCTGTGCTTCTCATAGAGGCTGGTGACCTGCCTACAATAGCTTCAGATGTAAGAAGAATATTCATTATTTCTGTTTTCGCCAATGAAGCAAATGGAGAAACCTTTCCCTTCGTTTGGCTTTATATGCATTAATAATTTGTTATATTTTTCAGGTTCCTGGCTTATTTCAATTTGTCAACCAAACCTGGCAATTTACAACGGTCGATGACGAATACTCAAGTCAGGCACACAAAACTAAAAATGTTAATATTAATTTGGGCAAGCTGTTGGGTGGCACCAGTTCAGTCAACGCAATGTATTATGTGAGAGGAAATAAAGCTGACTATGAGAGTTGGGTACAACAGGGCAATGAAGGCTGGGACTGGAAGAATGTTACAGCTTACTTCAAGAAGAGTGAACGATTCGAAAGCAAACTTGAGACTGATTCAGCTGATTTACACAACACTAAAGGACTTCTCGGTGTTACTAAATCAGATTGGAGAGAAAAAACCAATTCCTTTATTAACGCTTTTAAAGAAAACGGTCACACAATATTAAAAGATCCCAACGGACACAACCAATTAGGATACTCTGAACCTCAATACACTATTGCAAATGGTCAACGGCAAAGTACAGCTGAAAGTTTTATCAAACCTATTGGAAAACGTAATAATTTTTATCTTTTAAAGAACACCTTGGCAAGGAAAATTATCTTTAATCAAAACAAAAAAGCAATTGGCGTGCAAATTTCTTTACCCGGTGGAAAATTATTTGAAGTGAAGTCACGTAAGGAAGTAATTGTGTCTGCTGGTGCTATTGACAGTCCGAAATTGCTAATGTTATCTGGTGTAGGCCCTAAAGATCATCTGAAAGCTACAGGGATAAAAGTAATACAAGATTCACCAGAAGTAGGAAGTAACCTTCAAGACCATATGACAGTGTACTTAACGCTTACTGGAAAAAAAGACATTGATGCGGCCATTCGGAATGTTGATTATCTTATTAACCTCGATAAATATCCTTTTCCTACTCTTTTGGGACAAGTTGCTCTTAACAAAACACTTTCTTATCCTGACTATGAAGTGCTAATGAGTACTCATCCGCCTTTGTCCCCTATATCTCCCATGTATTGTTCTAATACAATTGGACTTCCTGATGAAAGCTGTGAAGCTATTGCCAAAGAATTACTAGATGCATATGTGATGGAAGTGCTCTTGACTATACATAGTCCAGAATCAAGAGGTGAAATACGACTTAACAGCAAAGATCCAACAGAAATGCCTTTAATACATACAGGTTATTTTACAAGTGACAATGATTTAGATAAAATGGCAAGATCAATAGTAGATTTCCTAAGTGTATTAAACACTAAGTATTTTAAAAGCATCAATTCAAGAGTAGTTGATTTAAAAATAAAACAATGTGATAACCATACATTTGGTACTTTTGAGTATTGGAAATGTTTTGCTTTGAATGTAGTTAATACTGCTTGGCATCTTGTTGGTACTTGTGCCATGGGTCCCGATGGTGTGTTAGATGAGAGACTGCGTGTGAGGGGGGTAACCGGACTACGTGTAGTGGATGCAAGCATTATGCCGACCATCGTCAGGGCCAACACTAACGCACCTGTCATTATGATCGGAGAAAAAGCGGCTGACATGATCAAAATTGATAATGGTATTAATATAAATGTCTAATATGGTGTAATTTACCGCTTGCATACATTTCAATACTTCCAAAAATAAATTGATTTTAAAGAATTGTATTTTTTTAACGTGTGTAGGTGACGCTCTGTTCCTTTTTTACTTAAATCCTTCTTACTTCGCTTTACTTTAATATTTTGAAGAAATTTCAAGCTTATGATTTTTGTTCATTATATTTTATCTAAATTACGTTGAAAACTTAAAATAAAAATTACTAGCTGTAGCGCGATTTTATCTGTGTGAAATTTAATTTAGACAATTCGCGTTATCTATTATCGTAAGAACGACATTGTTGTTTTCCTCGGTAACAGTACTTTTTTCCGGTGTGATAGGGTTATATTCTGTACACCTGTCGTCAGGATGATCGTTCAGTGGTTTAGGCGTGAAAAGATAACAAACAAACTTACTTTTGAATGTATAATATTAGTCAGGATAATATTAGTTTATAATATTTGTCATCAGTAAAATCGAAATTTTTTCGCAGGAATAGCTCAAAAAGTACCTTAATTAAAATACCTAAATAAAAATTGCGAGCCGAATTTGAATCGTAGAATATCCTAGAAAAAAATATGTTGCCCACTTTACATATATTATAGGTAGGTGTGGCCCCCTCAAATCAATCTTTTTATTATATTTTATTTCATAATTATTATTAACTTTTATATTTTTAGTCAGCTATAAAACTCTCGCTCGGTAACTAATACACTACCATATACCATAAAGTGAATAAAAAAACGATAACATCGAAAATTATGCAAAAATATATGAAAATGCCTCGCAGAAACAACTGCTACGCAGAATAATTAATGTTTTTTGATAGTATATCTATGCTCTAAGGCATTTCTTCACGATACATAAAATTCAATAAAATAATGTAAATTAAATGTGTGCTATAAACAAATTTTTCAATTAATAGTATTTAATCTTGCAAAATGGCTAATGGCTAGTGATGACTCACTGCAGAATTTAATAAAGTATGAGTAAATACTCTAGGTATATAAAATATGTGTGTATGTGAGTATTTATGTCGCACAAAAATTCATAAGCGATTCGAGAATTACTAGGTATATTTAGTTGTGAATTAATTTAGTCGGACATACTGCGCCGACCCCAAATAAATTGGGAAAAGGGCAGGGAGATGATGATGATTTAGTTGTGAATTGCTAATACTTAATTGGAGAAAATAAGAAAATCAAATTAATTAGGTATTTTATTTTGTTATTTATTTTAAAAGTATGATTTATAGTTTAGTTTAGGTACTTTAGAAGTTAGTTAATATTACAAATGTCATTAAGAACGTTTTACATAACTAAATTATTCTCAATGAAATAATACAAATCACATAATGATTTATTTAATGCATTTTACGACCATTTTGTAATGCCTTAGAAAAAACAAAGGAAATTGAAAATACGCGCGCGACACTAAGGCAATGCTTTTACCAACTTAGCTATCGAATCGCTGACCTCACCTATCTTTCTAGTTCCCTTTCTGCATCATCTTAAGGAGACGCCTTGATAAAGTTTGTTCGCAATTGTAACAAATTACTCAGCTCGCTACAACTATATCAGCTGTAAAGTAAAGACACCAAAACGACATCACCATCCCTTATTTAATCATAAATTATAATATTTTTTTAAATATATTTTAGGGCTAAGAATTTACAGCACTGATAGCCTAGTGGTATGACCGTCAACTGACAAGTCAGAGGTCTCGAGTTCGATCCCAAGGCGCGCATCTCTGACTTTTCGTAAGTTATGTGCGAATTATAAATTAATTATCAGTTGCTAAAACGGTAAAGGAAAACATCGTGATGAAACCAGCACACCTGAGAGATTTTTCAATGGTGTGTAAAGCCATGTCAGAGGCCTACGTGCGGTTTAAATTCTGACACCAAGTTGTTCATCAATCACACGATAAGAAGAAGAAGGGCTAAGAAAATGTAGATTTGTAATATTCTTCTTAGAATTAGTTTGAGGCTGTTTTTCCACAGATGGGATGAATTGTGAATTGTATGGCAATGTTTAAATTCTCTTTTACCTCTAATTTCTACTTTGTTCATTTAGTAAATATTTACTCATATAGGTAATTTGGTAAATAAGTACTCAGTATTAATTATAGTAGGTATTTACTACGACTCAGTACTTACAGACTTTCCCATCACTAGATACTGATGGGAATATAAAACAGTATAATCTATTTTACATTTTCATTACACTTCTGACTATCGAGAACAGAAATCGCTATCGTTTACTTTTTGGTAAGTAGTACATTATGAAGTAGGTACTAGTTTAATGTTGAACAGCTAATTAAAAAGCAAGCGACAAATTTATTTGTCGACAAGACCAACCATCTAAATTACTATTACTGAGATACTCGCGGTATTACAATGCTTCTAATAAACTAATTCATATTCTGAACACAATGATTTAACAATTTTTAGATAATTTATGGAGTTTCCCAGGGAAGTATTTTAGAGCCGTTGTTATTTCTAATCAAGGTATGTTAATGATTATGCAAACGATTGTCTTTTTTGCGGTTGACAGAATGGTTATCTTGGACTGTAAAAATATTAACAGAAATAGTAAAGTATAGAGTGCAAGTGAGACAGAAATAAATAAAGTAAAAAATACTACCGCATACCGTAGTCCGAAGACGTACCGTAGTAGGTATTTCCTCCTGATCTACAAGGTGGCAACCTTTTTTTTTAAATAGTCCAGTAATAGACAAACAGATACTGGATTGGACATATTGATCGAAGACTTATGGCATATCTAGTCCTGTAGAATATCGTGTAGTGGTTTAATTAGAAAGCTGTAAATTTTTCATTTTAGGAATCACTATTAGATTTGCCCAAGGTGACCAGAATTTAAATTTCTAAATATACTGGGCAAGTAGTACATCATGTCTCTACTGACTGCCGCAGCCGTCGCTTTAAGGTAAGGCAATTTATTTGTATGTATTAAATAAAATATAAAATACTCATCGAATTGAGAAACTCCCCTTTTTTGGAACTCGGTGAAAAATAAGAAAGGATTCTGAAACGTCTTTTATACTATAAATTTTAATTTCCTGTAACAATTTCGAAATATTTACTACACAAAATATATAAAAGTTGACTGCCTCGTTGGTATACTGGTAACAAGCGCGATTGCTGAGCTGGTCCTCAGATCGATCCCGGGTCGGGCAAAGTGTTATTGGGTTTTTCTATTAGCAAATTCTCAGCAGCAGCGCGGAGTTTGGAATTGTGCTCAGTTAATCGCAATAGGCTCGCCCCCTATTACATGGGACTTATTACATAGCCGGCGAAATGTGGGTGTGCATACACCTCTGCCTACCCCCTCTGGGGAATACAGGCGTGAGTCTATGTTATGTCATGTTCTATTGAAAGTGAACGTGCCAAATTAAAATGATGTAAATTTAGGTGCTGATAATGTCAAATAATAATATATGCATTGGGTATACCGACAGCCATTTAAATTACTTTCCGGTTAAGCATCTATTTTTTGGAAACGAGTTGGAACAATGCAAAATTAACTAAACCTAGCGTAACTAATTAGTGTTAATGATTTCACGACAAGATTATGTATAGGTATCTACAAGTTTAGAAAAATCTACTGTCATCGTCAGCCTTTATTAGTCCACTTCTGAACATAGGCCTCTCCTAATGCTCACATACTATTGTGCGCTCATTGGAGATATTTGCCCATAATCGCACGCTGAGCAAGCGGGTTGGCGATCGCAGTAGCAGATGATTACTGTTACACAGAAGGATGCTGCTGCCTATCCTCCGGATCTTACCCATTGTAGCTTCTTACTACACCGCGGGACAAGTAGGAGTGGTCCTATTCTTAGACCGGAAACCACACGACACAAATCTACTGTAGAGAGCACTAATTTGACATAGACAAAAGACATCGGTTAGAACAGATAATTTAATGGCCACAATATCCCGCGATTCCAGTGAGGTATTCTTCCTCAAAGATCCCATCATTGAATCAGAATGCAGGATCCCATGATGATATACTCATTATGTTGTTCCTTTACAGAGACGTGTTAATGGTACTACAGGTAGCTGTATCAAGTTTATCATCATTGAATCTTGGAACATCTCAGTATCCACCTCAAGCAAATGTTACCCAACTCGGTAAGTTGTTGGATCCTGATGATTAAACTGTGGACACCACACTGTAATGGGGTCTTTATCGATTCTTCTGCTTATGTAATAAAAGCACTTGCGGTTTACTGACATGAGTTTTATAATGTTGTTTTACATTGTTTCTGAGAAAGTGTCTCGCCTAAAGGTACTATTTTAGTCCTGCAGAAAAAAATTGTTCGAGATTTTTTGCAGTTTCGAATTCTCACGGTCACGATCAAAATTTTGCTAAACAAATAGCCTTAGCCTTCTATCCTGATTCCTGATCTAACCGAGCCGGATCAGCCTTAGAAGATATGCCTAAATAAATGTTATGCGTTAAATATTTATGAAACTCCAAATAAATTAGACCAAAAGATAGTTGTGCTAACCCTAGCATTATGCCAAAGTATTAATATTCTAATAAAAGTTATACGAAAACGTTATGCCTATCAAAATTAGGGAGATTGCCGCCTTGAGCATGTGGTTATCATCATATCTGTATCTGTTCATTTTATTCCAGAATCTCAGACTTTTGACTTCATAGTGGTCGGCGGAGGGACAGCCGGCTGTGTCGTCGCAAACAGACTCTCAGAGATCAGAGACTGGTCTGTGCTCCTTATAGAGGCTGGTGATCTGCCTTTAATAAATGTGAGTGGAATACTCTTACACTCTTTCTAAGTTTTCTGATTTCTGTTTTGGCCGATAAAGCAATTTTAACTCTTATTTTGAATAAGATGCAGATTACTTATATTTTCCTATTAGCAAACCCAGTGAGGATCTTTTCAAAATTATTTTTACGCTAGTAAATTTGCGCTTTGATTCCGCCGCCGTGCTGGCCCAAAATTGTGTTCCAGGAAGATGCGACGGTGCCAGCGAATTTACGCAAGTAACGCGCGTTCCATACTAATACGTACTAAGAATAGTGAACAGGTACCACTTACCATGGTCCCGTGATAACCACGTGACTCTAAACAAACTGTATATTGGGCAGTGGTATCAGATTAAGAGCATTGACGTATGACATCATTCAGGCTGGTGTGGTGTGGGGAATTCTTCCGAATATGCTGATAACCATATTTAAATTTCTAATATTTTTCAGGTTCCAGGCTTATACATTTTTGCTAACCAAACCTGGAATTTTACAACGATTGATGATGGATACTCAAGTCAGGCACATAAAAGTAAAAATGTTAATATCCATCTGGGCAAGCTATTGGGTGGCACTAGTTCAATCAACGGAATGCAATATGTAAGAGGAAACAAAATTGACTATGAGAACTGGGTGCAACAGGGCAACGAAGGCTGGGACTGGGAGAATGTAACAGCATACTTCAAGAAGAGTGAACGGTTTGAAAGCAAACTTGACTGTGATTCAGCTGATTTACACGGCACCAAAGGACTTCTCGGTGTTACTAGATCAGATTGGAAAGAGATAACAAAACCTTTTTTTAACGCTTTTAAAGAAAACGGACGTGAAATATTAAAAGATCCAAACGGATACAATCAATTAGGATATTCTGCTCCTCATTACATGGTTGTAAATGGTAAACGTCAAAGTACAGCTGAGAGCTTCATCAAACCTATTAGAAAACGTAATAATTTTTATCTTTTAAAGAACACCTTGGCAAGGAAAATTATCTTTAATCAGAACAAAAAAGCCATTGGCGTGCAAATTTCTTTACCCGATGGAAAATTAATTGAAGTGAAGTCACGTAAGGAAGTAATTGTGTCTTCTGGTGCCATCAACAGTCCGAAATTGCTAATGTTATCTGGTGTAGGCCCTAAAGATCACCTAACAGCTACGGGGATAGAAGTAATACAAGATTCACCAAAAGTAGGAAGTAACCTTCAAGATCATATGATGGTTTATTTACCACTTACCGGAAAAAGAGACATTGATGCAGCCATTCAGAATATTGATTATTATATCAACCTTGATAAATATCCTTTTCCTGCTCTATTAGGACAAATAGCTCTTAACGAAACACAGTCCTTTCCTGACTATTGGGTGAAAATTAACCTTCATCCGCCTCTGTCTCCTATACCTCCTATATATTGTTCTAATACAATTGGACTTCCTGATGAAAGCTGTGAAGCAATGGCAAAAGAGTTACTAGAAGCTGCTGTGGTGGAAGCGTTTGTGGTTCTGCAAAATCCAGAATCAAGGGGTGAAATACGACTTAAAAGCAAAGATCCAACAGAAATGCCTGTAATACGTAGTGGTTATTTTTCAAGTGACAATGATTTAGATAAAATGACAAGGTCTATATTAGATTTCTTGAGTGTATTAAACACTAAATATTTTAAATGCATCAATTCTAAAGTAATTATTAAAGTTAAGGAATGTGATAACCAGACATTTGGTACTTTTGAGTATTGGAAATGCTATGCTTTGAATGTGGTTAATACTGCTTGGCATCTAGTTGGTACTTGTGCCATGGGTCCCGATGGAGTGTTAGATGAGAGACTGCGAGTGAGGGGGGTAACCGGACTACGTGTAGTGGATGCAAGCGTTATGCCGAACTTAGTCAACGCCAACACTAATGCACCTGTCATCATGATCGGCGAAAAAGCGGCTGACATGATCAAAATTGATAACGGCATTGATATTGATGATTTAATATGCTGAGTTGTACTTCTAGCTTAAGCTTGATCTATTTTAATAACTTTAAAATAAATTATTTTAAATAATTGTAGAGATATTATTTTATGATCCTTTTGAGTTTGTCTGTCGTTTTACGTGTACTACTAGATTACGTAGAGGATATGTTCCGTGTATGAAGCTTCCAGAACTTTGAACTTGATTTAAAATTGTGTCAGAATACAATACAATAAATAATTGAATGATACAATTTCAACTCTATTTCTACACTCAAACAAAAACTTTTAAAATACCTAATACAACAATTTTAAACAGCAAACACATAAAAACATAGACAAAATTACAACAGACTATAACGCCATTAATATTGATACTACCTATATTCTGAGATACGCGTAAATACCCATAAATAGAATATATATAAAATTTAAATCTATTTAATCCGTATGTACGTACGGATTAAATAGATTTTAAATACTTCTTTTTTTACCTGGTAACACTCGGTGATCACTGGTGGGCTGGGCCATTTACAGTCCTGCGTGACGGCCGCCGCGCTACACTTGCCGCTAAGACATTGCTGGATTGTGTGTCTTCTCATTCATCGCGGTGGCTAGCAAGACGTCTAGCCTAGCTAGCCCAGTGCGATGAGTAGCGAGGCGTCCTGTGAGATATTTAAATATTTATTTCAAAAATTGAAAAAAAAGATTATTTTACCTATTTCATCGACGTAAGCAACATTGTTGAACCATTGAAATAATACGTACCTATAGAGCAGCATTTCGTGCACCAAAAATGTCGCATTTCAAACTGTGATGAAACGGAGGTCACTCGCTTAGCACGTCCGCCACGCGTAAGTACATAACGTACGTCCACCCCACGTAACGTCAACGCTATATCCATGTGTGTGTAATGGAGACGTATTTATGACGTCGCTTCACAAGGAACTCTACTAGCACGCAAGCAGGTCAACTTATATGTATTTAGCAGAGCATTAACTGTCCATAATTGCATTAGACAATAATAATATAAAAACAAAACATATTTACTCCCACCGTCCACTTCCACATTTATTTTTTATTTGAATACCTTACAACAATTACAGTTTTTTACCAACATATACGTAGAAATATTTAACGTCGTTTATACAGCATATTTACAAAAGATTTACAGATAAACTTATAGAAAATAATCACGAAGGCTTACATATAATCACGTTGTCTAAAAATAAATTATAATCATATAATTATAACTGTATACCTGAATTAAGTATCCTAAACATGGTGATTTATAAAAATACCGTAACCAAAGATTAAAATGAAGGTTTGTTTCGAAAATACGTGTCTGATAATTACGATTATTTTAATACCGGAAAGTAGACCATCAATGTACATTGTGTTCCGTATATGTCGCAGAAAGATAATTATATTTGTAGGTATAATTTTATTATATAAACCTAATGATATAAGGATGATAGTTGTACGAAACTATAACTATAATCTTAATAGGTAAGTATAATTATAACTATAAACACAATATAAGTTATAGTACAAAACTAAGGCAAGTAAATTAAATTTCGAGTGATTCAAGGATCATGAGACGTGTGTATCGAAGCAAACATCAAATGAATGGCGGGTGATCATTCCTTTTGAACCTAACCTAACTAGGCACCCCGACGTGGTTAGGTTAGGTTAGAACTAATACCAAAATAGCTAAATTGTTATTATAGCGATGAGTCTTCCTTCAGCGATAAGGTTCAGTCGACTAAGCTTAATCCCGAAGGTTCATATCTGACGGAACATGCGTCGCGTATTATCGGTCGCGTAACGCCAGAACAGACAAATGTATAGACAAACACTTGACCGTTCACACTCAACCGATGATACGTTCATCGGTTGAGTGTGAGAACGGTCAAGTGTTTACCGATTGTTGTGAGTGTTACCGATAATACGCGACGCATGTTCCGTCAGATATGAACCTTCCCTTAAACACACTTTAAATATCTCACAATCGCTCAACATCTATTTCATTACATTAGTTTACGGTAATTATATCATATCCCTAGTAAGATAGTAAGGGAATTATTAAGGTTTCGTACAACATTCCGGGATATGATTATATTACTAAGGATATGAATAATCAGTACATAAATAACGGGTACTATCTTACTGCGACATATACATATGAACGAAAGAGTGCATAGACAGTTTATTACTTTGTAAAAGAAGAAATCGATTGTAAGCAAGATTTGTTGGTACTGAGCGATTTACAATACGGCTTGCATTCGAATGTATCCCATCAGCTGCTAGATACTGCTAGATGGCGCTGATGTCATCTTATGAATTGAGCAAATTAAAGGGGAATTCCATTACTGCAAGCAGGGTTGCAAATAGCCCAGTTGAAACTTTGGACTATATTAGGCTGACAATATCCAATTTTATCGTTTCACGCAATTCCCGCTTATAACAGTTAATGCATACAGATCAAAATAGAGTGAACGGAAAACTGACAAAACGTATTCAAAAACAGGGTAAAATGACTATAAATTGAGTAATCGAAACCTAAATAACCCTCCTTTTTTAGTTTCGCCGGAGTCGGGTAAAAACAAAACAGTTCTTTATTTTATTGTGATACGTTATTGTTATTAATTTTACTACTATTGATAAATTTCAAAGACATTTTTAAGAGATTACTTTACTTTTTTTTTCATTTATCAAGAAACCTTTTACAATACGCGTTTTAAAAAACAGTATTCTTGGAAACACGATCAAAATTAACATATAATATGTTTTTTACTGCCACTAACTAAATAGATTCAACTGATTTTTTTTAAAGGAAACTATTTGGCTGTTGTCACCGTCATAATTAGAAGTTTGCCAGTCGGTCGAAAGTCTGTTCTAATCCTGCTTGCAATCGATATTTTCTTTTACAAATATTTTAATTAACGAGTTCGTTCCGAATGCATAATATAATACAAAGATAACATGAGTTTAAATTATAGATATCAATTAAATTGATTTCAAATTCGGCTAAATCGTTATCCTTTTCTAATGATCTTTGTTAGAAAGAGATATAGTGAGTCTAATTTTGTTAAGAGCGTGCACTAGAGCATTAAGAACTGATATAAATAATTTACAGTCTACTAATCCTAATGTTAACTAAATATGAAACTAAAATAAATAAGACTTCAACTAAATAAGTATGTATCTGATTTAGTTAGACTGACTAAAATAAATTGGAGGGTAGTTTCGTATTTGCAATCGGTAACGTTCGGAAATCGAATTTGAGATTCTAAATTTAGCTTATTTCAACAAAAAATCGTGATTATGTGAAAGCGCATTACTTATAAAAGTTAAAAATTATGTGATTTCATGATATATTAATTACATGTCAGGGATCATACTATGACGTGTCATCGCGGTTCTGTTCGAGTAAGAGAGATAAAGATACAGAAGCATAGCGCCGTCCCTCTCTCGCACCGGAAGAACGATTACACTATTATCACGTCATAGTAGAGCGTCAAGCTACGATTTAAGTAAAGTACAAAAAATACTTTATATTAAGCTTCGGTCAAACAGCAAGCGGGTCAAGATTAGGGATAAGCATGACTTAGATGCGAATAATGTAGTGCGATAAAAGAACAACGTATAAAAGAATGTCTGCTTATATTTTAGTGTGTAAAATTTAAGATTGTTTTCAAAAGGCCAAAAATAAAAAATCGTATGGGTTTATAACTAGCACAGACACACGAACCTCTCAAGACTAACCTGTTGTGAAATTGTGAGTCTGTACAATCAACAAAAAACCCACACAACTATATACGTCTAATGTTGCAATTCTGAATTGTGATCTGGATTCGCAACTTCATAGTACGCTGTATACAAATTTTTTGCCTCAATCTGGACCCGCTGTCTATATGACAAAAGCTTAAATGGGTAATTCTTAGAAAAACGTTTACATTTTCTTAATGAACCATTTTTCTCCCAAAGATTTAACACAAAAATAATTTTGGAAGGTTTTTATACCATCTCAACACCTGACAACAGGGGTGTAGTTTTAATAATAATAATAAGCAATATAATTTATTGATTTCATTCTTAACTTTAAGTGGAAGATAGTGACACGCTCAATTTTTGACTATTTTTTTTCTAAGAATTACCCAAATACCCACATTTAAATGAAATATTTGAAAACTTGAAAGTTTCCTCTGCTAACACATTTATATTGGAATTGCTAATTATTCTTATTCTAATTTTCCGTTTCGACTAAGGCGGACCGGTTCTGTTTCACCGGGCTGTCAATACCAAAAATCCATACAAAATGCCGGTGCCGATTTTTCCACAAATCCATCTTTGAACAGCAGAGTTATTATTTGAAAACTTAACATTTTCATAATAAATCATTTTCCTCCCAGAGATTTAAAATTTAAGCGTTCTTTCCAAAGATTTTTAAATTATCTTCACACTTGACAACAAGGGTGTAGTTCATGTTTTAATAATAATTAGCAATATAATAATAAAGTTTTCTAACAATCACCCAGCTGATCTGATACTGAAGACGGTCCGCCTTAGTTGGAACGGGGCCTAAATGTTCTTACCAATAAAAACAAATAAACTCGTTAATTTTAACCTTTTTAGGGTTACTGTACCCAAGGGGTAAATATGGGCTCCTATTACTAGAACTTCACTGTCCGTCTGTCTGTTACCAGGTTGTATCTCATGAACCGTGATAGCTAGACAATTGACTTGAATGGTTTCTTGTTTAAACATTACAATATTGTTTTAATTTTGTATCGATTCCGTGAATAATAAAAATTAAAAGTCGCTCCTTTATTAATGACATGCGCAAGTTACGTGTTATAATATTTTTGTGAAATTTTTACATGTTTTAGCACATGTTAGCTTATTAAATATAAATATTCATATAATCATCATCAGAATCCCATCCGTATCAGTTGTTTTTTCAAGTTTCTTATTAAATATTTATATTTAACGTGTTATAATTTAGATTTACGTTAGTTCATAGAACTCGTAACTAAATAGAACATTGCGCTAAATAAAATTCGATTTCTTTTGTTAGTGTTTTGTTTTGGATCAGAGAAAAAGTTTCTTGTTATTTATCGATCTCTATTAGACAAAGTTATAATACATTATGTTTAGCAGGGGACAGAGAGAAGTGGCGATTGCTCAACTGACAAAAACCTAGCTCTTTAATATAAGAAGAAGAGCAGTAACGCTGAAGTGTGTCCATTCAAATTAAATTAGACAGTACCGCTGTCTTAGTTCGCTAATTGCCTTTGTAGAAAAACACCTCTACCAGCTTTTGTGAATGCAGCAAAGCGAAAATACAGAAAACTGTAATAATTAGCTATTCACAAGGTAATTTACAGCTATAATTTGTAAATAAATAAACAATATTGAACACTAATGGAAAACAAAAAACCATAACTCTTTAATAATTGTCAAGTTATGATCATGAAGTACTGAGTGTTATTTTAAAGACCTGCCAAATTTTAGGAGATAATAAGGTCCGTAAAACTGAACAACTTTCCCCAAGAGACATAGGTCGAAATCTGAAAACGAACATTTAATCTGTCATACAAAAGTGAGTCACGTGACCTGTCACTTTGTATGAAAAGTCAATTCGGTTTTGACATTTCGACCTATGTTCCTTGGAGAAAGTTGTTCAGTTTCATGGACCTTATCACTTAATAAAATTGGCAGGTCGAATTTCGTGGGGTTTGTAATTTTATCAGTAATTTCTCTATAGACTATAAATTTCTCGAGACATTTTTTTTAAACTTAGCCCTTTTTAAATTTCATTTAAACGCAAAAGGCCTGAGACAAAGTACATTCCAAATTAAATTAGGTGCTACATAAGAAATGCAACATTAAGTTTGTGTAAGTAATTTACCAAGTTTATTTATTTCTATTGCTAGACAAATATACACAGTACGGTAATAGAGTAAGCATGCTATATGCAAAAAAGAATTAATTTATTGTTTTTTTTTTGTAGTGAAGCAATGAATTGAGTTTACATACCTCATTTAATTTTGCATTGAAAACTTCTGTTACATGTAACTCCGGCCCTGGATTTTTTTACTATTATAAAAAAAAGCATGTGTTTGACTACGAACCCACTTTATAGTAAGCAGCATTGTGATTTAAGGATTTTTACAACCAGCTAACAAACATAATTTTTAAGTCCTTTGTTTTTATGTAGCTATAAAGATTGCAAATTATTGGGGCCTTTATTAATTAAAATCGATATAGAGTACCTCAAAGAAGTTCAATGATTATACATTTAAAAAATCTAAACATTAAAAACAATGGATTTATACCCGTAGGGTAGGGTAGGGTTATAGTAGGGTAGGGGTAGTGGAGAGTAAGGTGGAGGTACAGTAGAGTAGGGTAGGGGTAAAGTAGGGGTAGGGTAGGGGTAAAGTAGTGCCGGGTGGGTAGGGTAGGGTAGGGCAGAGTAGAAAAGGCGTAGAGGTAGGATAATCATGCGTACAAAGTCGCGGCGGGCAGCTAGTTAGTTATAAAACAAGGATCAATATTGCACATAACAGCAATTCTGAATTTGGAATTAAATGAGGTATGAAGACTGAATACAGATAGTAACAGGTAATATCATAAATGTCAATATTCCCTGATGATGTTTGTAATTTTAAAGAAAATTACAATATTCAAAAATTACTTAATTTAATTTATTTTACCAAGAACCTGAATTTCAGCGCTTAGAGCATGCCTACTCTATTTTTTAAACGTACCTGTCAAATCAATAGGTCAAAATTGACAGATGATATGACATTAGCTAGAGTACACATAATATTTACAATTGTAACTACACATATACCCGTAACACTGAAATTACTTTTTTTTAACAAATCGAAGGAAATGTAAAAAAGAAATGCTGTTATACTGTTTATTTTTACCAAGAAACGAATGGGAGGAATGTAAACTTTAAGAGCTTAAGAAAATCTTAACTAAACCAGAAAAAAGTTTCTCGTTTGGCCTATGCCGCGATCAGAAAGCAGGTAACCGACACCGAATCTAGCCGATTCAGTCCACATGCGCATGCGCAGACAGAAACTTACGCGCTGATTAAAAAGTATGAGCCTATCTATGTGCTGACCGATCGACGCCGGTCACCTGTTCCACCAGTAGGCGTCTTTTATTAGCTATTGTGTGAGAGCTATTATCTATTATCAACGCAATCAACTATTATCCTTGTCTATTGCCATACAAGAGAAAGATCACCTACCTATTAATAGGCATAGGTAAAAATAATTTTGTCAAGAAAAATAAAGATTTTTCATAATTAATATTTTAGACCTTGAGCTAGTAAAAGTTGACATTTCTCCCAAATTTATAACTACATAATACGAACCTCAAAAACACGGATTCTAAGTATTTAGACCATTAGAGAAGTTACATAAATTTATGTCAAAACAAGCATGCTACCGTAGCATGCGCATGCGGCCAATTACCATACAGGGTGAAGGTCTTGCTGACAAAAAAGATTTAATATTAAATTATTTCGTGGCTTTGCCCCCGGGGTATTTTTTCGGCGATATAAGCTCATGAACTACCTCTGTGCAAAAATTCATATTGATCCGTTACTTAGTTACAAACCAACAAACACACTTTCGTATTAGTACGATTTTTTGTGATTTTAGTCAGAAATAATTTAAATTCGAGAAATAAGAAATATTAATCAAAAGATCTTTCACGGTTTCTAACATTTTTGTAATGCAGAACGAAACTTCTTCGGCTTAAAAGACTCACCGTGTTGAGAATTTTCATGAAAAATCTCAGTAGCACTAGCCAACTTGAAAAACGAACTCGATATAATAGGTATTGATAGATATATGTATTGGCAGATAAAGTACATATCGATAGATATAGGTATCGATAGATATGGGTATCGATAGATATAGTTATCGACATATATAGGTATCGACATATACATATAAGTATCAATAGATATAGGCATCAAAGTATATTGTGGCGTATACGCTGACAACGCTAGATGCCTCCTCATATGCAAACGCCAGGCCAGTCGTTTTCCCCGCGTCGTAGTACTAACTTGTGTCCGTAACTATTGTCGGTATTGATATGTGTAACGTATAAATGTGAAGGATCAATAGACTATATATGTGTATATTGACGGTTTTATTTCCTACCCTAAGACACTCTCTATACATGAAAATAAGGACACAACATTTCTATTGATCCTTCACATTTATACGTTACACATATCAATACCGACAATAGTTACGGACACAAGTTAGTACTACGACGCGGGGAAAACGACTGGCCTGGCGTTTGCATATGAGGAGGCATCTAGCGTTGTCAGCGTATACGCCACATATATAAACATTTTTACAAATAATTTATATTTATAATAATATTTTCAAGCTGACCAGTGATCATCAATATGGCGACTATAAATAACGTACTAGTACCAGGTAGCATGCATGTTTCAATTCACGATATATTACTACAGTCATTTGAACATAAGAATCATACAGTTTTAGTAAATCGATAAAACCGCTACAGCTATGAAATTGCAACCATTTTTCAATGTATTTTGTCCAAACCTTTATTCTACATAACTAAATTAGCCTGTAACTGCCCCTTTGTAGGGCAAAGGCCTCTTCTCATACAAAGAAGAATCAATTCTACATAAGGTTTGAAAAAAATACTGAACTGTGCGTTTTAAATTAGAATAGGAATGACTTTCGGCCATATTACTTATTATGTTTATTTATTGCCCTTCCTATTCTGGTTTAAAATGCATAGTAAATAAGGTTTAGAAAAAAAAATTGCAACGTATACAAGAATGGGTTAAGCTGGCTATTCACAAGCTTGCCACCATTATTGTCTATGTTATCATGTAATAGACAAAATTCTTTTTTGATAAACTAAATCTATGTAACACATATCACATAGATTTAAAAAAATTGCAAGTTCAGCGCGGCTTTAATGATTGACTAGTACTGCATTTCCAAACTATAGTTCACTTTTTTTTAACATTTTATTATTATGACACCCATAGACAACATTAATATTTTTAATATCTTATTAGGCTATTGAAATATTAAGAGGTTCATTATGCAGAAAATGATGAAAATAAAGTACAAATTCATTTTTTAAAAAAACGTTCAAAATATAATTATTAATCAGTCTTTAAAGACAGTGAAGTCCCTTTCATGTCGTGAAGGAAAACTCGATTTTAATGAATATGACAAACTTTGTTAAACTACGAGTCGCCCGACTGTTTTACAGCCAATTACAAAACTTAACCGTCATTTCGACATATCGACATTACGCGGAACTGGGATGCGAGAATGAATCTTTTTATCGAACGTTTTTAAATTTTAAACGTCAAGTTTGACATAAAGTTCATTAAGTTGTGTCAAATTTGACGTTCAATGTATTTTATGTATGTTTTGCTGACGTTTAATATTGATATATTTTCGATAAAAAGATCGATGCTCGCACACGCGCACTAAAGAATCACGAAGTTTGGTCACTGGCTTACTATAATTTAATAGACAAAATGCATGCAGAGACAAATTTTGAATTTAATTATTTTTTTCCAATTTTAAACATTAAAATGTTTTCGAATGTTTTCATAGATCATCAGATTATAACGAGATCAATATTGATTAAAATCGTAGAAAATCTTAGATTAAAAAATAATTTTAAATACCTATTACTTTTTTTAAATTACATTAATTTAATAGGTACAATGATAATGAAAGGAACTCCATAAAAAAATGAATGATAGATTTTTTTTCTAAGTTCGTACATTTTGTACAGTACGGACTAGACGCCTGTACAGTCACGGCCAGAAGCGATAAAGATTTTTCCTATTACATTTTACTCGATTTAATACATTTATATCTTAAAAAAAGTGTCTACAGAAGTATAAAATCACAATTAACTTATTAATAATTCTAGATACATGTGATACACTAATCTAACTATACAACTATTAACATAAAGCTTGTGACCGCGACTGTACACTGGTATGAACTTAACGATGCGTAAGATTGGTTTTACATAGCTCGATTAGTTCCGTTAGTTGGGCGAACTTCGTGAAAGCTTCTTGGAGCATATTTCTGGAAAGAAAATACACATAATTGGGATTGAATTGGGATTGAAATGGGACATTATCAATCATTAACTGGCTTAATATATCAAATATCTTGTTATGGGTGTTAGGAACACCCATAACAATATAGTGTTACAGACTTGATGGTTTTGAAAACTAAAGTGACCTAATAAACAACATAGACTCACGCCTGTATTCCCCAGAGGTTGTAGGCAGAGGTGTATGCAGCACACCTACGATTCATCGGCTATAAGTCCAATGTAATAGGGACGAGTTTATTGCCATTAACCGAGCACAATTCCAGACTTCGTGCTGCTACTGAGAATTTCCTAATGGAAAAACCCAATAATACTTTGCCCGACCCGGGGATCGAACCCAGGACCTCGTGCTCAACAGTCGTGCTTGCTACCACTAGACCAACGAGGCAGTCTATTATGATGATCTATTATTATATGTTTAATGTGTCACTGAAGTATATGTATATTTGTATGCCACGCAAGACTGAACCACAGTATAATAATCATACAGTACGGAAACTACTTACAAACGCTCGAAATAGCACACTCACACAAACATGCGTCATATTGCGTAACGACGAGACTCCAAAGTACTCGCAGTATCAACGAACGCGTCGTTGCGCATGTTTGTGTGAGTGCCATTTTCGAGCGTTTGTACGTGTTTCCATACTGTATGTTTATTATACTGTGGCTGAAGATAGTGATACATTACCTGCATTTACTACAGAACACTGCTAGCCTGGGTTTGCTGACCACTTCGGTGTCCATACAGAGTAATGAAAGGCTCTCTTTGAAAGCTCGTTCCAAGTCCTCTAAACTGGCTTCGCTTGTCTCAACATTTAATACTCTGTAGACAATGGAATAGATAATAAATTAACCAATAATATAATATAATTAAATAAACCAGCCTGTAACTTTCCCACTGCAGGGCAAAAGCCTCTTCTCATACATAGAAAGATTGAGCATTAATCACCACGCTTACTCACTGCCTTTGGCGATAGCTACCTTAAAATACGTAATGTAAAAGAAACCTTTGAAATTGTTCCCGTTAGCCAAGTCACCCAAATTCAAACAGCAAAACTTTAAATGTAATCTTCGATCAAAATTAAAACAAATCTATTTAATTTTTTTTATTTATAGACTCACGCCTGTATTCCCCAGAGGGGGTAGGCAGAGGTGTGCAGTACACCCACGTTTTGCCGGCTATGTTATAAGTCCCATGTAATAGGGGGCGAGCCTATTACCATTAACCGGGTACAATTCCTGACTCCGTGCTGCTACTGAGAATTTCCTAATAGAAAAACCCAATAATACTTTGCCCGACCCGGGGATCGAACCCAGGACCTCGTGCTCAGCAGTCGCGCTTGCTACCACTAGACCAACGAGGCAGGTCTATTTAAAAAAAAATCACGAATAAAAAAATAGTTTTACATGTGAAATATTTTAATCCTACAAACACCGAGAAATGAGACACAAAAGGAAATCATGTTACTCAACGCCGGCGTCCACGCGGGAATCAAAGATCTAAAGCAAATATTCTGCGTGAACCATGATTTACAGCGTGACGTCAAAACGTGAAATCACTCTATTTTGGAGTGATTTGTGGTGCTTCACTTATTCGATTTGACGCTTCTGGTTTTTTCTATATTCTGAGACAATAAGATTCAAAATAACTTACCCCTCGAGAGCGAGAACGAACGCGGTGATTTGACTGGTGAACAGCGTAAGTTTGCTTGTGAGTGATTCAAGAGGTTCCTCTCCTGGTACTTTGTCTTCTATATTGTGCGGGATTCCGAGGAGCTTTGCCAGTTTGGCGCTGGGAATGATACAGTATCACGTTTATTTAGAAATCCAAGATGGCTGGCGAAATATATTGTTATGGGAATCGTTTAAGTCTCAAGCAAAGTCGTTTTTTAACATCCGACATAAATTGAAAGGTGAATTGATAGTGTTCCCAATATGAGTCGAGTTGTATAGAGACATTTTTTATTTTTTTGTTGTCGGGGGGAGTAAAAAATGCCTTCCGCTATGTGGGGCTCGCACCCACTCAAAACGTCTCCCCGCTGCGTGTTCCTCGCACTATATCGGGCGGGGCCGGGTACTGCATCCGCGTCTCGCAGCCCCGTCCAGTGCCTGCCTGTAGGCCCGCTCAAGTTGTTTCGAGCCTTGCACAGCACCACAAACACCCGAAAACACGTATAGCTACGAAACTCACCAAAAACTCGACATAACAGTCCAAACGTTTTCAAAAGCGTCTATAACTGCAATTTCTCCCGCCTTCTCGTCTTCTAAGTCGCAGGAGCGGTCGTTCAACAGCCGGTCCACGGTCAGTTTAGCTAGCTCCATGTACTCCGGTATTATCTGGCATTTCTTCGCCACATCCAGACATATGTCCTTGAAGTTTGACACCTCGGACTCAGATAAAGCATGGGGCTCTAAAAGAGAGATAAGTCTATACTAAAGACAGAAAAATAGGTTTTATGAAAGAGATCGTCTCACACAGAAATAAAGCGGTAAAGGCCGAAAAAATCAAGCGCGTGTCGTAAATGTTAACTTTTGGATTATTAGGATTATACTGTATTATAAATTTATAAAAAATCTAGTAAAAATATTAAGTTTTAATTCATTAAGTATAAATAGATCAAGTTTAAATAATAATTCGTTAAATATTATTATTAATAATGACATATAAAGTTTAAACAAGTGCTTCAGTCAGTGGTCGAAATTAGGCCCAATTTTTTTTAATATAATTTTTTGCTTTCTGCACTTCATCTCCATGTAAACTTTTACTATGCCAAGTTTCACACTCCTCCGTGCGCGCAATATTCTTAATAAAAAAGGGATCCACAGTTTTCGCTTCACGTATTAATAATTATACATAATAACAATTCAAAATTTATTATTCCTACAACTCTAAGATGTAAGCGTTTACGACTCGTTCTTAACCGCATATAAGTTCTATTATCTTTTTTTTTCAGTTTTTTAACTTAACCAAAAATCAACTCAATTTCATATTATGAAAAGCTACAAGCAGCTACAATTATCTAATAACAACCAATGTAACTTACCCTTACTATCAACGGACGTCAACGATTTCTTCAATTCAATGATCAGATGTTCAATACGTGGAAAAACTTCGTTGAACACCGCTATCCAATGTTTGAGCAAACATTGCAACACATCCGCCAACGTCCAAGGCGGCGCTTTGAACAGCACATGTTGCCATAAGTTGTTGTATTTTGCACGCATTTCGTTCTGAAAATTGTTTTAATAGTTGTTTATTATTTTTATAAAGAATTTATGCATGCTTGGGAGTTGGTTCGAACCTAACATGTGACTTTTTCAATGTCATATGTACTTTTGTAGTAAATTTGAGACACCACTAACGGTGAAGGAAAACACCGTAAAGAAACTTGGACTTAATAGTCTGAAATCGCCAACACGCAGTGAGTGGTGATTAATGCTCGATCCTTCTCTGTATGAGATGAGGCCTTTGAGCTACAGTGGGACACCTACATGATGGTTTATTTGTGCATGCGAGACGAATACAAGTCCAAATTTTTTGTAGAAAGGCAAAATCGAATACGATCAGAATTTGAACCGGTGACCTACAGGGTAAAGCCCCGTCTCTCTGCCACTAAGCTATTCATAACCCCGCCCGTGCTATCAAAATTCTCTTCCACGTACAACCGTCGCAAATGGTAGTTACACCCACCCCATGCAAGCGTGATGTACTAAAGAATTACAATAGTGTTCATTCTCTTGTACATCACGCTAAACTAATTTTAGTCTAACTATATCTCTTTCTAATCTAAAACACCATAGAAAAAGGACAGCAAATTGAACTACATAAGAGCTGTCAAATTAGTCTACATCCTTGCAATTGAGGTGAAATTAGACGAGACCTCTATGACATGCCGACTAAATTCTCGTAGGGGTAGTAGTAGTTTAATTGTGTCAGACATCAAATTATAGGCCTTCAGACTAAGACATAAGACTAAGTTTCGGACTGACACTTAAAAGGAAAATATTTGAATGGCGTCAAACATCCTACCTCCAAGATATTAGACAGTAACTGATATATCGTGGCCTGGTAGTGCTTCAGGTTGTCGAAGGCATCCGGATCTGTTTCCTGTGGCTTGGACTCCAGCAGACCCTTCAACTCGGACAGAGCGATGCTCTTGATGTTGTTGATGTTCGCTTTGCTGCAGAGGATCTTGTCGTTGGATAGTAGGATCTGTGGATATTGAGAAATATTTATATGAGTTTGTTGCGCTGGAGGGGGTCGGAGAACGCGGATCGCTGGCCAGCACGCGGCGGTCACGCGTCCTACCGATATACACGGCAGGAGTACAACATTACGTTTTGTTATTTTCTTGAATTTATAACAAACGACACGAGGTCCTGTATCCCTTAGAGGGGGTAGGCAGACGTGTGCAGTATACCCACGTTTCGCTGGCTATGTTATAAGTCTCATGTAATAGGACGCGAGCCTATTGCCTTTAATTGGGCACAATTCCAGACTATGTGCTGCTACTGAGAATTTCCTAATGGAAAAACCTAATAATACTTTGCCCCACCCGGGGATCGAAACCAAGACCTCGTGCTCAGCAGTCGCGCTTGCTGCCACTAGACCAACGAGGCAGCTTTATAATCACTACATAGTATAAAACAAAGTCGCTTCCCACGTCTGTCTGTCCCTATGTATGCTTAGATCTTTAAAACTACGCAACGGATTTAGATGCGGTTTTTTTTAATAGATAAAGTGATTCAAGAGGAAGGTTTATATGTATAATACATGCATATTAGCGTAACCGTGCGAAGCCGGGGCGGGTCGCTATAGTACGCGCGTTATCAACTGAGTCGTCGGGCCATAAATCATTTCTCTATATCTATCTCGCTTGCACTTATTGGTCTTATGGAGCCGTCTAGTGAAGGGCGTAACAATAAAAGATTTATATTATCGATAAGTAACTTTTATTATCGTATCTTGTTCTCAAAATTTACAATATTTGATATTAAACTATATTTAAAAATTATATAAAGAAAGTATAAAAATAAAATAAATAAATAAAAAAATTTATATGGAGAGAAACAAAGTAGATCATATTGTGGCCGTTTATCGATAACTAGGGTCCGGCGCGCAGCACATTCTTATCTCTTTTGACTTTTATGGCCCGACGACTCAGTTGATAACGCGCGTACTATAGTAATATATAAAATGTTAAAACAGCCTTACCACAGACTTCCCTCTCTCGGCTTGTTGTAGAGCGCAGTTCAGTATCTCATCGTCGGGCGACTCACAAGGGTAGATGTGCGAGTTGGCATCTCGAAGTGGTTGACCTGAACATTATAAGATATGTATACCTCGTAACCTGGTATTCTCTAAGATTGAGATTGATGAGACATGATAGCCTAGTCGTATGACCCGTTGTCTGGCAAGTCAGAGGTTTCAGGTTCGAACCCAGCCACCTCTGACTATTTGTTATGTCATCTGCCTAGCTTTTTCCCAACTATGTTGGGGTCGGCTTCCAGTCTTAATGGATGCAGCTGAATATTATATATTATTATTATTCTGACTATTTGTTATGTACGTATTATAAATTAATTACTAACACTTTCTTCACGCATCGGAAAGCACGTAAAGCCGTTGGCCGTGCGCCTGATCTTTCTCCGTCGCATTGCCGTCCCATCGGACAATGAGTGTGAAGGAATAAGTGCACCTGTTTGCGCACTTTGATATCTCCTGCGTAGTTGGCTAATCTCCATTGAGATTGGACACTGTGACCGAAATTCGGTCAGGAGAACATTATTCTCAAAGTATTTACCTCGTATCCTGGTGTTTTCAGGTATGGATTTGTAAAGATAGTCCATGGCAGACTTAGCTCTCTTCCATATCGCGCCGTTACAGTTGTTGTTATCCTTCAACCTATCCAACTCGTTGACGACCCGCCAGGGGACCAGCAACGTTGGCTGTTCCGCGTATCCTGGAACAATTAATATTTTACCATAAAAACTTACCTAAGCAATTAGCATAAATTACCGAAAGCAATATCATAAGCATAATCATGTGTGAAACATAAATTATGATTTGTTTAGCAACTGCCAAGTCAAAGGTCATAGATTCGCAACCCAGGCTATTTCTAACTTTTAGGATTTATGAGCTTATTAGAAATTAATTATCACTTGCTAAAACGGTGAGGGAAAACGTCGTGAGGAAACCAGCACAACATGAGAGATTTTTCAATGGTGAGTAAAGCCATGTCAGAGGCTGACGGGCGGCTTAAACTCTAACCATACCATAGGTACGATAAAGTAAATTTATTAGAAGATCTCTGTAACCACATGATGCTATAAATGAATTGTATTAAATTTGTTTGTTCACTCTATTAGAGGAATGAAATCAGACTTTTATTTTAATTGTTTTTTTTTCAGCCACTGTTATGAAATAAAATTCAATTTTTATTTTACATAAGTAAACAAATTAAAAGAAAGTAAAAAATTCTTTTTTAATTTAATTAATTATTTTTAACTTATTTTTATTTAAAAAAAAATAAAAAAAAAATATTTAAGTAATAAGCAAATCATGTGCATAAACATGTTAAAAACATACATAAAATTTAAATTGTAAGGATTAAGGTCTGAATCCTCAAGAATTAAGTAATTTAAATATTGCTGACCTCGGGTGGAGCACGAAAGGAATCTGACAAACTCACCACTGACATAAGTCACACATCTTATGGCTTTTAGTTAGCCAGACTCCTTACTAAATTGTTTTATTTTTTCAACTTGAAGCAGATGCGTCCACTTTTATATTTACCTTTAATATTAGAGTTGAGCACATCCTTAATGATGTCGAGCTCATGTATAAAAATATTAGTGTCCACCACTAAAACCACATCACTACTAATGTTATCCTTTGTACAATTCACTAGAGGTGCTATTTGCTTTATCTGAAAAATAAAAAGTACCATTAATACAGATTGTTTGTAAATTGGGCAGGATTTTAATGTAAAATACTACTAGAATTATATTCCACTCTTCAAAGACAGTTATCATAACCTCTCCTTCTTTCTTTTGTAGTCCTTCCTTTTCCTCCTCCTTCCTTCCTTTTTTTGCTTTATCCTTTTTTTGTAGTCGGGTAAAAAATAAGGGTTTGTGGGTTAATCATAATATAAATATTATATTATATCCCTAAATCGCTGACGCGGTAAAAGATTTTCTTCAGACGTAATTAATATATATCTCATACAACACACCGGAAATAAAGTAGACCAATATAGTAATATATTCAGGGAGAAAAAGACTAAACAGACAAATATCTACATTACAAGATATATCTATTCTTGTTACTAACACTCTGAAAGGAAAAGAGACAAATATAGTAATACTAGCTGTCGGTTATTGCGTAAAAAAGTAGCCTATGTCCTTTTCATTCATATCGTCATCAAATATCATTCAAATCGGTTCGGTGGTTTAGGCGCTATGAAGTGACAAACAGACAGGCAGAGTTACTTTCGCATTTATAATAATAGCATAGGAAGTATAGATGTCTTTCTCGTACTAACAATTTCTAAACACCGCGAAATCGTATGTCACACGTCAGATTTTCTTAACATGTATAAAAGATCTAAAAATGAATATTTAAAAGAAAACATTACGAACCTCTTTACAATCCACATCCATGGCTTCACTCGTACACTTCCTTTCTATGCTTACACTACTTAATACTATGGGCTCACTTTCCAATTCCATCAGTTCACTTCCCAAACTGCTCCGTAAAGCTTCCATTCTATCACTTGCCGAAGCATAAGTCGTCACATTACCATCTTTACCCGGCACTTTAGTCAACTTCGATTTTATAGCAGACACAAGCTTGCTAGCTTCAGAAAACTGTGGCGGTGTCGCTGGATGCTTCATATACGGATATTCAGAAGTCTGACTGCATATTCCCTGCTCGATATCTGCAAATGTGTCTTTTGGTTTCAATTTATCACAGTACTCCTCAGGCAATTGTGCCATCATTGAGGAAATAATTTTGTTAGCAGCAAAGAACTGAGACGGTGACGGCATCGATTGCAAGCTATCGCTGCTTGGAGATTGCGTTGTTGTACATTTAGCATCGTTCACTGTTGGGCTTTTATTTTCAGTTTTTGTTGTTTTCGTCTCAGTTGGGGCAGGTTTTGGGCTGATTTTTTGTTTGGGTTTTACTGGTGACTTGTCGTTACTGTTACTGCTATCATCCTGAGCTTCAGCCGAGAGTCGTGTTCTTAGCTGTGCTAGCCTTTGATTTGCTGCATTTTTACTCGGTGTTTGCTTTTCCATTGTATCTTTTGGCCCGGTGCAGGGTTTTGGAACAGGGCTGGGTTTCGGAACAGGGCTGGACTTCTGTGGCGATTCATTTTTTATTTTCGATGGAGTACTCTGTGCGCAATCTGTGTAAATATCGTTTTTATTAGAGGAATATTTTTAAAAAGATTTCGAATATCATTAAAAAAGATTATATTAGATACCTTACAGAAGATTAAAATATATTTTTACACAAAAATGAATTTTTAAATATCATAAAATGATTTAATTAGATATCGGAGATGATTACATTTGAAATCTCACAGAAGAATAAATTAGAAATTCTACAAAAGATTAAAAACCAGTTCATCATTATGGGGATTGTCGAAAACTACACCCTAACACCTGAAATAAATTCTTCTTAGAGTGCAAAGTCATGTCAGAAGCCTGCAATTGGTTATTGTGTCATGTAAGTGTGTGTGGAAAAATTGTGTCCATGTTTAGGTAACAAAATAATGAGATATCAACATGCATGAATGTTGTAAATACTTTTGTCCCTATTATATGCATATGCAACAGTTATGATCTAACTTTGATAAATAATCATATTTTCATTTAATTGTAGACGAGTAGCAGGTAGTTTTTACAGCACTGATAGCCTAGTGGTATGACCGTCGACTGACAAGTCAGAGGTCTCGAGTTCGATTCCAAGGCGACCTCTGACTTTTCGTAAGTTATGTGCGTATTATAAATTAATTATCAATTGCTAAAACGGTGAAGGAAAACATCGTGATGAAACCAGCACACCTGAGAGATTTTTCAATGGTGTGTAAAGCCATGTCAGAGGCCTACGGGCGGTTTAAACTCTGACACCAGGTTGTTCATCAACCACACGATAAGAAGAAGAAGAAGAAGCAGGTAGTGATAGATGATAGATTATACTTTATTGCACACCAAAGAAACAACATAGAGTATTACAATTCAGTCTTAAATTGTACAATTGGCGGTCTTATCGCTAAAAGCAATTTCTTCCAGACAACCATAGTGAAAGAAATAGGAAGATATTACACAACGATAATAATAAACGATAATTAGTGATGCAAGAAACTCAATCGTTTAAGTGTGTTAAGACAAGACTAGACTAGTCTTTTAAAACTTTAGTCTTGGAGTCAAAAGACTAAACTCGAGTCTAAATTGAGGCGAACTCTTTTAACCTCAGGTCTAAAAGACTAAGTCAAAGCTCATACAGGAAAAAGGCTCATACAGCTAAAAAGCTGTATGAGCCTTTTAAGTTACGGCTTTTGCTTAAATTTTTAAAACTAAGCAACAGATTTTGATGCCTTTTTTTTAATAGATAGAGTGATTGAAGAGAAAGGTTTATGTATATTGCACCCGTACGAAGCCGGGGCGGGTCACTAGTATTATAAAAGAAGTGCCTCATATAAGGCACTTCTTTTTGTTATTACTTATAGAGTTATAAGCCATTTAAATTTGATGCCTGGAATATGAATGAAATTAAAAGAGGGGAATGAAATTATGTAATCAAAAACTAATCAACAATATTCATTGAGTGACAAATTGCATTTGCATAATAATTTAAGCATTTGGTAACTAGATCACAATAATTATGTAAAAAATATTTAAGTTGGGTGTCCTTTTTACAAATAATATACTCTTGTAACTTCTATTAAATAAATAATCTTCTTGTTTCTTATTAAATAATTTTATTTATTCTTTAAATTAAGATTTTTGATAGATCAACATTCTTCTGTAGCAAATTATGAATATCTTTCTTGCGATCTTTAATTCCAAATATCTCAGCAATGTGACACTTTAGGTCATCGTGTTTCTAACACTTTTTGTTTATTTAAGTGTATACTGATAACTAGGGCCCGGATTAATATGTAAATACATATTTTTAATTTACGCGATTTTCGGTCTAGAATGTGTTCTCTACATCGATTATCATATTTACAATGTGAAAAACTAATTTTTATTTTCCATATTTTTCCATATTTTAAGGTATTTCAAGGATAAGTCCATATTTTACAAAAATATATCGCAATCCTCCATATTTTCCATTTTTATATCATAGAACAAGAGTTAGTTCACAAAAATTGATATAATTTTACGTGTTTGCATTCTCGCCACCATGACCGGCCGCGCGATTTCATTTCTCTCGCGTTTTATTCGTCGTATTTTGTTGATTTTTGATTCTAAGTTCCTTCCAAATTATGTATGCTCTCATTACGCATGTCACGTGGAAAGATTTTTCAGCCAATATAAAGCTATACCACATATACCACATGTATGCAATAAATGAATGAATAAATAAATAAATCAATAAATATTTAGACCAAATGGTCAGATTTAATTTTGATAATTTAAAAAAAGCACTTGATTGTCTACTGCAACCATGTAATGTTGTGTAGTGGCTGATGTAGTGGAAGTTGATAAATGCAAAGCAAATAAATGATTCCTATTCTTGAATAAAACTTATTTTTTTATTTGTATTACATAAATAGTTCAACATCTTTTTATAATTTTTTTAATGTATGTATTAAGTACCTACTTTACTCATTTCAATGTCTTCAATGCAAAAAGGCAATGAAAAAAGTAAAGTACCTCCCTTTAAAGGTACCTACTGTTATTTTTTACTCCATATTTTACATTTTTACTCCATATTTTTCCATATTTTACATTTTTTCGTCCATATTATATGTACATATTTTACATTTTTTAATACATATTTTTCCGGGCCCTACTGATAACAATGAAATGAATTTATTTTTGAAAGCAATCTCAACATAGTCGTTGAAGGTTGTTTAGCGATTTCGAATTGTCGATGAGACTTATTTGCAAAATTGAATACCAACCAGGGCTTGTAAGTACGAGTATGAAAAAAAACCAGGGTCGAAATCGAAATCCAGGTTTTAAAATACTTGAAAGTATTTGTCATTTGTTAGTAGGCGCGCCCCGTAGCCGTACCTACGTACTGCTTGCGACGGGAGTCACGTGTCCAGCCGCGGTGCCAAATTTGAATATACTTGCATAGGAATTAGATCTGCATTCCATATTGTCCTAGTAAGAATAAGGAGCAAAATCGTATAAATAAAAAAATACTTTGAATTTCAAAGTGTTTCTTATTCACAAATACGAGTATGAGTTTTATTTCTATAGGGATTATGGATTATTTTCCTATGCAAGTTATTTTTATGTGTGGTGTTCAAGTTCTTCGAGCAACCGACTTCAGCACATACTTTCATACTTGCAAGTAGGGAATGAAAAATCTGGACTTTTATCTAATCCGGATTTTTCGAAAGTTTTATAATTTTTTTGCAATCTTTTAACATTTTCATGTAATTAATAAATTATACACAAAATGTTATGTTAAATTATTTGTATTTTGAACAAAGGTGTTCTATTTGTGTATTTACGTATATTTTTTTCTAAAAAAATTAATTAGGTAAACTACCTACTTACAAAATATTTAGTCTTTACAAAATAAGGTTTTAAAAACAAAAACAGTCTAGTGTAGCCGAAAAACAAAACAATACAATACAATAAGGATCTTTCCTCAGATTCCTTTAAAAAAACGTTACTAATCATTTTAAAATAGAATCAAATCAACAACTACCCCCCGGATAAAGAATGGGATTGAAAATGGCGTCTCCTCCTCATATAACCTGTAGTTGCGAATTTTATTTAGTTATGAGTCGTGATAGCCTAGTGGTGGTGACCGTTGACTGGCAAGACAGTGGTCTCGGGTTCAAACCCAAGGCGCCCACCTCTGACTTTTCGTAAGTTATGTGCGTCTTATAAATTAATTATCACTTACTCCGTGCCTCGGAAAGCACGTAAAGCCGTTGGCCCTGCGCCTGATCTCTCTCCGATCGTGTCGGAAGGCCATCCCATCGGACCATGAGAGTGAGGCAATAGAGAGTGCATCTGTGTTTGCGCACACACTTGTGCACTATAATATCTCCTGCGTAATTGGCTAGTCTCCGTTGAGATTGGCCGCTGTGACCGAAATTCGGTCAGGAGAATATTCGTTAGTTGCGAATAGGAACAAGATACATCAGAGACATAGTTTGCGAGCAAGAAGCTAATAGTTTTGGCGCCATTTTCAATTCTTTATCCGTACAGGTAGTACACAGAAAATTAAAAAAGTGAAAAAGTGTAAAAAAAGTGGGGGCGAGATTATTGCCATTAACCGGGCACAATTCCAGGCTCCGTGCTGTTACTGAGATATTTTCCCTTTTCCCGACCCAGGAAACCCAGGACCTCGTGCTCAGCAGTCGCACCATTTTCAAGTGTGTAAAGCCATTTTAAACCCTGACACCTTGTTCATCAACCATACGATAAAGACGAAAGTACAAGTGAGTGCTAGCAGTGAACAACATATGCAGTGTTAGGTGCTCACTCTCACAATTAATTTTGAACCCATCAACCCGTGTTAGGATGCCAGTGATCCGTTATTCCACTGCTTATTAAATGAAATTATTTAATAAAAAACTAGCAAAAACAATGGACTCAGGCGGGCCTTGAACTCAGGATCCCTTTATTTCGTTTAATAAACAAAACATATGCATAAACATGTATAAAAACACATAAAAAATTGGTGATATTGTTTCTATGCCTTCTAGCTGAAAAGTTTGAAACATGGGACTGGGAGTGAATAAGTACACATGGCTTAAAGATGTTAAGAAGGAAATTCGTAATTTCAACTGAAGCAGGCAGGACTTGGTAGCTTAGTTGGTAAAGCGATGGCACCACAGCACACGCCAGGGATTGCAGGTTCAAGTCCCACCCGAGCCAGTTGTTTTTGCAAGTATCTTTTTAAATAATTTCATTCAATAAGCAAGACATGTGCATAGACATATAAAAAACATAAGTACATAAAAATTCACACTGCTTAATAGTTTAAATACAATCAAGGAACCTGCATGTTAATCTTTTCATTTAAATAATATAGCTTGTAGATTGCCACAATGGTGGGTAGATGTAGATTAAATAGTTAAATTGTGTTTCCTATAAACAGCTACTACCTTCTGTAGAGTAAATATGCCTTTAGGAAAATATGCAAAACATACAATGTGTAGACTAAAAAGAATTGTACAAGGGTTATTCTTAAATATATATAATACGACAAAATATGTACATACCTATGTGTTAAGTCATGCAAATAAAATTAGTAGAATATTAAAATTAGACATACCTTTTCTAAGTTTCTTATTAGCAGCTTCTTGTGCCTCAAAGCTGTCGCTTTTCCTCTTCACTGCCGTCTTCTCTGCGTCCTCTTTTCTACTCTTTTCCTTATTTACTTTCTCTTTTTTACATTTTTGTTTCCTATCAGACTTTTCGCTAGCCTTGAAATAAAAATATTCAAAATAATCAATAACATTGAATATTCGCCATAAATATTATTAGAACACATAACAGAATTGTACCCCTATCATTTTATAAACCAGTTTATCATTATAAATAACGAATTATGGAAAAAAATACGAAATTCACCTGTGGTTGGGTCCATGACGACTTTCCTGTCCGCTTGTTAAAATAATATTTTCTACCAGGATTTGATTTAGATGTGCATATTACCCACCCATCGGACAATTTCACGACTTCCTTTTTATCAGAACTCATGATGAATTATTAAAGAAATACATAAATATCAATAACACATTACAAAACGAAAATATAGATATTTATTTGACAAATCAATTTGAGTAAGATTCTTTTCTCTATGGTATTGCATTTGCATGAAATCCAAATGAAATTGCTGCTGTATAATTTTACACCTTCTTTCAATACACTTAAAGTCCAATGTCGTCTGAGAGACCTGCTATTAAAAACGAGTCCTGACCAGAGACAAAAGGGTATTACTTACTGTTCTATTCATTTTGATGTTCTCATTGTTAATAAAATAATAAATCTTGTTTGTTGCTATTGGGATTCCCTTTATGATCAGTAAACAAAACTCAGTTAAATTGAACACGCATGATATTGATGAGGTTTCGAAAAACACAATTTTAACAAAAATATGGATACTATGTTGCGTGTGCAATGTAAAATAAAATGCGTTTAGGGTGCTGTTGCGACTGCCGCGATTTTGTGGTGCATCGCGTATGTTCACAGTTCACACGGACGGGTTTCATGCACTGATACGTAAGCAATGCGCAAACGTATAAGAACTAGTATATTAAACCTTTTCGTGGATAGATGGGACTCAGCTGTTGAGGCTTTAGAAGAATGACAAAAAAAATTTCCTCTAAGGTTGAGGCATTGGATATGTCTGCACACCACTACACATTGATTAGGTTATCTACTCTACATAATGTCTCTTGTCTACGTATTTTATTTTCTAAAATAATTAATAATTGTCAGTTTGTATGGATATTTTCTGAAATAAAGAATATTATTATTATTTAGGGAAATCTTTTAAATTTTCTCAGCTTATGCTGGTTTAACTAAACTTACGGTATTATTATTATTTTATGTTTATATATCTCAGGAACCTGAGGTCCTGGGCCTTTTAGAGGCGTACGAGGAGCCGAAGCCAACTCGCAGAGGCCCTTTAAGAAAAATTTTATAAGTATGAAATGAGACACCAACCGGCGATTATGCCTTTAAGCACTTGCAAGTGCACCCAAGGACAACCCCCGGTTGGTGTAGAATTATTGTTGGTCATGGAATTAAAGGGTTTGGGTCTAAGATAAAGGTATACACTTTATCTTAGGTTTGGGTTGTTTGCGTGGGCTAGGTACCAGAGACTATGGAATAACTTTGGCCCCTGCCTGTGCAATGGTTGTAAACATGGATAAAATTGGCAAGAGGTGATTTGCACACTCAGTAAATGGGCCCCCGAAAACGGCCGCTAGCACATAGTGACGTAGTGACAAGGGGGGAGGCAACATATCTTGAGGTGCTTGAGGAGTGGAGCGGTATTTTACTGGAATACTTCCTTCCCCCGAGCACGTTTCCTCTTGCGAATCTCCACTCAAACCAGCCAATAAAGGCAGGAGAGAGGTGGGAGCCTTGTTCCTCGTCAGTGTTCACTCTGACCGACCAATAAAGGCAAGCCAGAGATGAGGAACAAGAGTTCTCCCGGGAGGGTCAAGTCCGTGGGGTCGCTACTGCCCAACAGCTCGCCACAAGCTACCCTGCGGGTTTATTATTATTATTATCCAAATGGTCCAATGAAAATATATACAAAGTAGGGTGGGTTCACATCCAAAGATCCATTAGAATTTTAGGGCTGTGTACTGCTCAGTCAACGACTGCAAGCTTAAAGGAACTGCAAGTCTGCAACAAAAATAAAATGACAGAAGAGAATTCAATTTATTACTTTATTCCGTTATTCTAGAGTGCTACATTCCCACGATTCCAAAGTCTTTCACACTATGACATAATGTGATGTTATGTCAATGTCAGTTTGCAACAGCTGAGTGAACCTGAATTATTTTTCAAAAGTATTCGTCAAATATTTATAATTTCTTTGACATAAATATGAATAAAATTATTAAATTTACTCAAACTATACGCAATAACTGGAAGAAATCTGTTCTAGGTGCCATTGCTTTGTATTATGGCGCAGCAACAGTTAAAGAAAAATATGAGTGAGTAAAAGATGTGAAATATACCTATTTCTATTCATTACAGTACCTATAAAAAAATATGAAATGGTATGTGTACTTAATAATAAATTGAAGTATAATACAAAGAGGCTAATTAGGAATAAATTGCCAATAAGAATTTTAAAATTTTCTAACCTTAATTTCTGAATCCAATTATTTCCTGATTATTATGAATTTTGTAGTGTCTCTATGAATTAATGATTTTTAGGTACTTACTCTTTTCTTTAAAGCTATTAATCTTGTACTTAATATAATTTTTCATATAATACACCTTAACCTTTTGTTTTTCTATATTCCACCCAAAAGGCTCCTGTAGGAAGTCATTATTGTAAAAATAATATTACAGTAGGACTTTGCTTAAGTTATCGCCGAATTAAGTGGGAGAAGTGGGGGGATGTGTATTGTCCCCTTTGAAGGAAAAGTTTCGGAACCTCCCCCTGTTTGAGATTTTAAGTTTTAAGTATACAATTAAAAATGCCTTCACAGGAGGGGTTGTACACCTCCCCCAATTAATTTGACGGTAGCTAAACTGAACCTTAACCAATAATACAAATATTATCTTTTAAAGATCTTAACTGCACATTAGAATTTTTTTTTTTTTTTAATAATTACTTAAATAATTATGGTTTTTGGCACCAATGTTTATGGCAAAAATCATCTGAACATGCCATGCCACCTGCAGCTAACTTTACAGATATAGATTTGTGGTGAATACTGTACCATCATCATCATCATCATCCTACTAATATTATAAAGGCGAAAGTTTGTAAGTATGGATGTATGGATGTATGGATGTTTGTTACTCTTTCACGTAAAAACTACTGAATGGATTTGAATGAAACTTCACCACAATATAGCTTATACATCAGAATAACACATAGGCTACAATTTATCAACATATCATGCGGGCGAAGCCGCGGGCGGAAGCTAGTATTTATCATAAACTTGTAAAAAACTTCTTTATTCATTACTTCTTAAATTAAATCTCCAGAATTCATTTACTAATGCAAGCTGCCTGTAAAGAAGCTGTGAAATATGGTGATTACTCAATTTCTATGGATGAAAACCCTACACTAATCACCGTCATTCTTAACCCAGTTGCCAATAAGAGGAAGGCCAAACAGGACTACGAGAAATACTGTGAGCCTCTTTTGCATTTAGCTGGTCTGCAAGTAGAAGTTATACAGACAGCTGCTGAGGGTAATGCAAAGGAAATTGTAGAGAATTTGAGGGGGACCGAGGCTATTATCGTAGCCGGAGGAGATGGAACTCTCTCTGAGACTGTTACAGGTAAGTTTTTACTGAAAAGGTTTTGTTAGGAATACTTTTTATGCTTATTTTCCTATCCTTACAATTACGATCCTCAAACTCCTTTTATATCTTCCATAAAAATAATTAATTTTACAGGTTTTCATAATCACTGTACAGCTGATTTCATGGCTAAGCTGCATTCTTTAATAGGTGTCGATTTTTTGTCCAGTGACAAGGGGTTAGCGACGCGGGATCGATAACGTATCCACAGTACACACTAGTGATGCCACTCGATATACTATATTCATCACAGTTGAGTTTACTATCGGTATTATCAAATTATTGATAGTTAGGTATCGATACTGTCCCTAGTAATCTCGTCTGGGGTAGAAATAGTATCAATAGATTAGCGTTTATCAAGGCTCACTATTGATACTATTGCAAGACAAATAGTATTACCATATTTTATGCAATCAATACTTGGCGCCCCGTTCGTTCTCCAATGACCAACCGTCGTCCACTATCTTCTTTCCATACATGATTTCCAAACCTTTCTGTCCAAAGCTATTGTAGATCTCATAGTCACACCCAATAGTAATCAATAGCTCGTTAGTGATTGGGGGACATATTGGGAATTTGGCATTAATAGAATTTGCCATTTTGAGAATTTGAGGTTTATAGGATTTTATAGGATTTTCTCTTTAGAATCATTTCTTTCATTCTGAACCCAAAAGCAACCAATTAATAATGACTATAATTTTATTTGAAGGCTTACTTCGTAGAAACGATGAAGCAAATCGCTTCCCACTCGGAATACTACCTCTAGGGTGTACAAACACCATAGGAAACACTTTGTTTACTCCTGGGGAAGGAATCGAAAAAGTAAAACAGCTCATAGAAGCTAGCATGTCTATAATTAAAGGAGATACTGTGTGGAAAGATGCTATGAAAATAGAACCATTAATGCCTTCCGATGAATGTCCATGCCGACCGATATTCGCTATGAGCTCCATAGAATGGGGTGCCTTCAGAGATGTTCTAGCATTGCAAAGCAAATACTGGATGTATGGATCACTTAAAAAGCATGTGGCTTTTCTTCTAAACGGGTACAAGAATACCCTTAATTGGCATTGCTCTGGTGTCATGATGTACAGTCCGCCTTGTAATGGGTGCAGCAATTGTATAAAAAAACGGCCTGAAATTAAAAGGAAGTGGGCATTTTTTATGACTCCTACGCCTCAGTTGGAGCAAAATGATCCTTCGAATATCAGTAATCCCAAATGCGAGACTATGACTGAACGACGTTTTAGAACAAGTGATTTTAGAATTCTGACTCCAAACGTTCTAAAATGTAGTTATACTCCCGCTTTAAATATAGGTATAGGGAAATATGGTTATTCTTACAGACAGTTTGTCTCTGAAGGAATTAATAGAATCAATGACGACAGGATCCATAAACCTATCCTCGCGAGGTCAGTAGAGATATTACCAAAGAATTGGGACAATGTGACAGTTTTGGAAATTGATCGAGAAGAATACGAAGCAAAGCCTATTAAAGTAACTCTGTTGCCTAAAGTAGTGAAATTGTACTGTAAACGTCCGGAATAAAGTATTGTTAGATTTCTTTGCGTTTTTCAAATTAGTTAGATGTAGACTAGCTCAGTAGACTACGAGGTTGCAATTGGAGAAAATATCGTCAGTTTTGGTATACCCGCGTCGTTTTTATGCGTCTCCTATTGAAATAGTTATACTGGTGACTTGTTGCCCATGGTCATAACTGACGTTCTCACCGCTCTCACGATTTCGGATGGGGCAGCGAGCGAATGAACCAATTCCAAACCAATTATAGACACAACAGTCTCAAGACAGCTTTGCATTTGCACTGAGCAATCTGCTGGTAAATTTGTTTTTTTTTGTATGCACATGCTAACATCGTTGTCTGTAAGGACGTACAAAAAATGATCGGCGCAAAACTGTTTTAAGACTGTTGTCTTTAGTCTGCGCTCTCAACCTTAATATCTTTACACTCTCAAGGTACACCATGGAGAATTCAAATATTGAAAAACTGATTTCAAGATCGATCTTATACCTACACAAATTCATTGTAATGGTGCTTCCACACAAGAAGTTGTATAGGTAACATTTTGTTAGGTAGTATTCGATAAAAAACAGCAAACCACGATAGCAAATCCATGTTAGAAAGGTTTTATCAGTGTGACACAGTAGAAATGTAATGTAGGTACCTAAATCTATGCCAGTTTTCAGGATCGACCATAAACACAAGTGCTAAGAGTTGATATTAGTTTGAATTGTGATAAATATGAGTTTAACAATTTTAGCAAAGTGCAATATAGGTTTTTTAGAGAATGTAATCGTGTTAAATAATCTAATATAATGTTATTTAACTACTGTGTGGTAGCACTATGGCACTATGACTGTCCTATCAAACATTTATACGCAGTTAACAGAACATTAATGGACGACTTCTAGAAACATAGATGAATCTACCTATCTACATCGACGCATGCTAAAGAACCTTGATACATCCCTTCCTTTCCTCTCCGCTTAATTGAATAATCTAATGTAAGGCATTTAATTTCAATAATAAAATTTTCATAATTTTTCCTTGTTTATCATATTGATTTTATTCGTCCCAATAAAACTAATTTTTCTTTTTTCAGGCATATTACGCAGGAAAGATGACGCCAATCGTTTTCCAATCGGTGTGTTACCACTAGGACGCACAAACACTATAGGAAACATATTATTTCCCAATGAAAGTGGTGTATTAAGGGTAAAACAACTCATAGACGCTTCCATGGCAATAATTCACGGGAACACAGTGTGGAAAGACGCCATAAAAATAGAACCAATTGTGGAAGAAGATGAAACTCCAAGCAGGCCGATTTACGCAATGTGTTCTCTAGAATGGGGCGCTTTCAGAGACGTATTCGCTAAAAGTGACAAGTACTGGATATATGGATCTCTAAGAGAATACGCTTCCTTCGTCTTCAACGGCTACAAGGAATCTCTCAATTGGAACTGTTCTGGCGCTATCAAGTATACTCCGCCATGCGCTGGCTGCAGTAATTGCCTACAAAAACGTCCAGTGGTGAAGAGAAAATGGGCGTTTTTAGTGCCAAGTACGCCACAAGTCCAAGACTCCGATCCCTCTAATGTTCTTAACCCAGAATGCACGAGGACTGAAGAATTATGTTTCAAAACTAGCGATTTTAGGATACTGACCCCAAACACTCAGGAGAGTCCCGGCATTCCGGCTTTAAGTATAGGAATAGGTAAAAATGGCTACACATATACCGGATTTGTGGCGGATGGTTGGGATCGTATCAATAACAAGAACATGTCTAACGCTATTCTGGCGAGAACCGTGGAAATGGCTCCTAAAGAAGCTGAGAAAGAAGGTGCAGTTATAGAAATTGATAAGGAGGAGTACGACGCCAAGCCAGTAAGGATAACATTGTTACCAAAAGTAGTGAAATTGTTTTGTAAAAATCCACAATAAATTATTTATTAGGTTTTATAGTTGTTTTGTAATTGACCCAAATTGATGGGGTAGAATTGATAATTATACATCTGAATAACACGTAGACTGCAATTTATCAACGTACTGCGCAGGCGTTGCCGGAAGCTAGTATTATAAATGCGAAAGGTAAGTTTGTTTGTTTGTTACCTTTTAAGCCTGAACCACTGAAACAATGATCCTGAAATTTTGTATATTTGTTGTCATGTGTACAGAAACTGACATAGAATACCTTTTATCTCAAAAAAATGTACTGTTTCCGAATACAATAATGTCTTTATGATAATAAATGGCGCCTGTGGCGATGGTGATGAGTCCTTCGAATGATTGAAATTAAAATTCTAAATTAGCACGACTGAAGCCGCGGGCAACAGCTAGTGGTAGCTAGTGGTGTACAGAATAAAAACCATAATAGGCACGTTATAAAAGTTTAATTAACACCAAATATAGGTTACACCTAACACCAAATATAGGTTACATCGATATTTTAATTCTTAATACAAAATTCTAGCTACTTCTACGGAATCTGCTTCCAGTTTGACTAGATGTTGCTTAAGATAGAGCGGGAGGAGGGGCTTTCTTACTTCACGAATGTTACTCTACGAACTTAATCCCAATTTTAAATACGATTTTATTGCAATTATTATATATTCGCAAACGAAACCTTTTTTAAATTAGCGAGTAGTCGCGTTTTTGAACCTTCGAAAATTTGAAATATTTGATTAATTTTACAAAGAAAAACTTTTTTGCGGTTTTTAAAAAAAATATTACAACATACCCACATACATAATTATTATTATAATAGATCATCTGCCTAGCCTTTTTCCCAACTATGTTGGGTTCGGCTTCCAGTCTTACCGGATGCAGCTGAATACCATGTTTTACATGGAGCGACTGCCTATCAGACCTCCTCAACCCATATACTGGGTTACACGATATGGTAAGACTGGTTGTCAGACTTTCGGGCTTCTGACTACCCGTAACGATTGCCAAAGATCTACAATTGACAATTATTATAATAGATAAATCCCACAAAACCGCTTATCAGTTTGACTGTGGGAGACCGCTAAATTAGTCTTATAGTTTCAACACAAGTTTATAAAATTATACAAAAACAAACTTAACAATTATAAACATTATCAACAAAGGTTTAATAAATGTTGTTTGAGCTTCATTTTAAATCTCTGATTTTTGGGTTCACGCCTAATGCCCTCCGGTAGACTATTTAATATACATGTATGGTAGTCTTTTTTTTTAAGGTTCTATCACCGAAGTAGTGCGTAAGGCTGCTTGTCCACTGGAGCGGAGAAAATAGGTGTTTTCATACAAATGACCGATCAAACAGCGCCGCTTCTATTCGCTCCAGTGGACAGGCAGCCTAACTCTGGGTACAATGTATCTACCGGTGGTCATTGATCAATATATGTGCTCATTGCTTTTCATTCCCTACTAATTGGTAGAAAATGACTCATGTACTGAACCTGGTACTGACATGACATGAAAACATGCGCTGTACTGACTTGATACAAGACAGGACGTCAGCGCATGTTTATCCGATGCCAGTACTATACTAAACGCAAAGACTCGTGGCAGTCGGGGCCATAAATCACTTTTGTTAAAGGGATGTGCACGTGCTAATTACTATAATTATAGATTATCGATAATATGGAATGCATATACTTAATCGATACACAAAATATGAGCTCATTAAAGTATTGATCGTTACTGAGAATATCTGTACTTACATTTACTTAATTACATATCATGTAATGAGGGTAATTAGAAATAATTTGATAATAGATAACCCTCGGGTTGACTAATTGTTGTGTATAAAAGACTAAGTTACTCGTACATCATAATCATTTCAATTGATAATTTCTTTCGAGATGGAGTTGTTTGTTAAAAATAATATTACAAGTGTTCAGGGAAATATTCAACAACAAAGTCGTGTTGTAATAAACAATGTGTTAAGTTTTTTGAAGGAGCTAAAAGAAGATCCTGTCAAGTTAAAGGAACTCAACTTTGACAAGCCTCGCGAACTAACTGCAATGATTTGTGGTATTAGTTTAAGAACTGTCGATAGAATAAAAAAAGAGAGTGCTTCTGATGAAATAACATCTCCCCGGGAACAAGTGTGTCAACCACGGCCAGTGACAGGTTTGGACGACTTTGATAAAAGCGTAATTAAGCAGATTGTATTTTCCTTCTATGCAAAAAGAGAGTTTCCGACAGCAAAAAAGATTTTAACAGCTGCAATGGAGAGAATTGACGGTTTCAAGTGCAGTGTGTCTTCTATGAGAACAATTTTACATGACCTTGGGTACAGATTTAAAATTGTACCAGATGGAAGAAAACAACTAATGGAACGACGAGATATTGTCAGCGCCAGACTGCAGTTTCTTCGAAAACTAGACGATTTGAAAAAAAGCGGAGATACACGTCCAAGAATTTATATAGATGAAACCTGGGTGAATCAAAATCATTCCCGGAAACGCGTATGGGTTGACGAAAATAATGAAGGCGGATTAAAGAAACCGATAGGAAAAGGTAGCAGACTCATTGTTTGTCACGCAGGGTGTGAAAAGTACGGGTTTATGCCAGGTGCTAAATGGGTTTTTCGTGCAGTTAAAAGCAAAAATGAAGATTACCATACCGAAATGGATGCTGAGGGTTTCACCGACTGGTTTACTCGACTACTTCAAAGCCTCGAAGAGCCTTCAATATTAATCATGGATAACGCAAGTTACCATTCCAAACAAATAAATAGAGTTCCGACAACTAGATCGACAAAAGCAGAAATTCAAGAATGGTTACGGCAGCATAATATACCTTTTTCAGAATCTGCTTTTAAAGATGAACTTCTCCTAAAAATACAAGCAAATCGAGGCGAAAAGACTTACCATTTGGACCAATTAGCAAACGAATATGGGCACGAAGTTATTCGGCTACCACCATATCATTGCCAATACAATCCAATCGAGCTAATTTGGGCGCAGGTAAAAGGAGAAGTGGCAGAAAAAAACAAAACGTTTAAAATAGCTGATGTAGAAAAATTAACAAATGAAGCTATCGAAAACGTAACTGTAGGTAATTGGCAAAAATGTGTGCGTCACGCTGAAACTCTGCAAGAACAGGACTTGAAAAAATCATTTTTATGCGAACGGCTAATAATAAATGTCAATGATAGCGACACGGACGATGATGATGACGATTAGCCTGTAATAATTTTATAAGAATAAATTAATAATACCAATAAACAGTTTTATTATTTATGGCATTTCAAATATCCCCAATATTTTATCGATAAATGCATGTACACAAACAAAGCGCATCTCTGTGTCTGTATGACGTCATCCATAAACAGTGCAAGTGCGAGAGAGAACATGATATGCGCTGTCTCTTTTGCACGTTTTATTGCTCCGCCTGCCACGAGTCTTTGCGTTTAGTATAGTACTGCTGACTTAGGTCAGTAACTACTGACATCAAATTCCACTTAATAACTATAAATCGAAATTTTGTAGAAGAAAAATCGTTACGAGCGGGATTTGAACCCGCGACCAGGGTAAAGCCCCCAGTCGCTCGGCCACTAAGCTATATTTATATTATATTATGAATTAATTAATTGTTACTTAGTTATATAATTAATTAAGTGAATGTATAATGATTCAGAATATGCTTATGTCAAAACATTTTGGCGGCCATATTCCCAAACAAAGATGGCGGCTGTGACGTGAACATTCAGTGATCGAACGTAGCCTTGTTGGGGGATCTCGACACAGTAGTCCATCAGGGTCAGGAGATCACACGGAATACCCTCTTTCTCGTGCCTGGAATTCAATGATGAGTGTTAGGAGTTATGTGGATTGAAAAAAATAGCAACTTGAACCAGCCACGGCAAGGTTTACATAACTCAACAAAATGTATGGAACAGCTGATTTATTTTTTGCGATTTCAGTGTTGGTCCCATATTAAAGTTGTTCATAATCATGAGTTCAATGACCCCTTTTCGGGATGCTCATTTTTAAATTTCACCTTGTATATGGTTCGAGTTTTTGGAAGGCATGTAAAAAACAAAAGAATTGCCCTTACCCAAGCAGCAGTAGAGTTTTCATAGGAAACTTGAATTTTTGCAGCTTCATGCTGGTGGATGTCTGTTCTGCCGCCACTACGGAATAGCCTTCCTCTTTCTTCTTTATCAGATACTCCTTGAGGGTACGGCCTGGACGAACCTGTTCTATGTTGATCCACTTTTCTGCTGAGACGCTGTAAAATTGAGGTTGTATTAATTCTTGCTAACTTTTTAGGTACTTTCAGTAAAAGCAAGTTAGGCTTTCAGATTCTTCGCGCAATATGCGTATACGCATCTCTTTCCTTTTCTACTATCTCAGTTACAATCCCCCCACCGCACCTCTTGTCACCATTTAGCCCCTTAAATGTGTGTGCGACGCCATTCGTGACACTCATACCATAGAGTTCTAAAGCCCGCCCTTAATGACCGGTCCGTATATACTGCAGGCCGTGGGGAACTCCCTGGTAAATGACCTAAACCCCACACACCAGTTCGTCGGACGTACCGGGAGATTGCTGTGCGACAAGAGTACTTACTCGATTTGTGACCAACTTCAGTCCAGCTGAGTACGGTCCACAATAGTTAAATCTGGCTATTCTCTGCCTAAAAGTGGGGGAAACAATTCGTACCTGAGTCCTTGGAACTGCTTGTCTTGCAAATGTCGGAGACTGTCTATCACATAGGTCTTGACACCGAATACTTCGCTGGTTCGCGCCAAGCCGCCCAAGTTCGGCAGTTTATCAACCAACGATGCCACCACTATCAACTGACTTGAACATTTTCTCTGAGAAAAAAAGTCTTATTTGATTGACTGTTGGCCTAGTGGTCGCAATTTCATATCAAAATAAAGGTTTAAAAATAATACGCCAAGATATTTCTGCAAGGGATAATCCTCTAGATACTATCGTCTTCCCCCAAGAGAAGATAGTCAAGATTTCAAAGTGTGAAAAAATTACAATGATAATACTAGTTCGTCAATAGATAAAAGGATGCCGTTTCGGCCTTATATAAAATGTTTAAACACTTTTAATAGGGCAGTTGACTTCTGTTGAAAACCGTAAAGAAGGCTTAAAATAAATAAAACATCAGAAAAATATTTAAAATTTGTTAATTCATGCCCAAAATTAAAACTCTCGAAAATAGACATTTTTAAAAATCGCTACGCTTTTCCCGCGAAAGTTTGTCTGATGTTTTTATTTTTAAAAGATACCTATAGGATTAAAAAAATATACTAGGTAGTTTAATATTACCAAAAGATAGGTACGTACCTTCTTGCTGACATCATAGACATTTATATTACTCATGTTCCTCCACGGAATATATTTCTTCTGAATAGGTCCCATCGTTCCCGCCTCCTCCAGGATATTTTTATCAATATCTTTACTCTTTTCAAACTCTATAAACTCTTCATTAGACCTTTTAGATAGCTTCCATTCATTTAAAAAGTTATTATCACCATCACTCTTGCTTAAACTCTCATCAACATCCTTCAAAATATTTTTAATAAAATCCGCATCAACATTCTCATTATCTAACCCACAGTATTTCGGTAACAAATAATAAACAAAACAAGGGGTCAGATTGGCAACAATGTCGAAATCGTTGGTGAAATAATCGCTCCTGAGCTTAGAAAAGCTTTTGTCGCTGTTACATTCAGTGAACGTTTTTTCAATAATATCAATCGTGTTTTGGTATTTTGTTTGTTTGTTAGCAGCCTTGTACAAAGTTGTGGCTAAATATTGTGCGTTTAGACGGACATTGAACAACTGGCCCATGGTGTACGAAAGAAGGAAGTCCATTACAAAGTTATATTCATATTCCGAGTAAGTTTTGTTAGTAATTTTGTGCTTTATCAGCCAGTATAGTATAAAGAATTGAGATATTACTGGCACATTTTTTGATTTTAAAATCTGTACCATTTCTTCGTTTATATATATGTTCTGAAAAAAAAAAATAGTTTATTTACATGTTGAAGTAACAGCCTTTTGTGTGATAGACTGAAATTCAATGACGAAAATGTTACAATAACTTGTATTAAATACTTATCTAAATTAATGTAAATTCTCACCTGAATATAAAAATACAGCGAGATAAACCACTCAAAAGAAATCCTGACGCTCGGCTGATGCGGTAACTTCACCAATAAATCTAAACACCAATCGAAAATTTTCTCCAAATCGCCTCCTTTTAACATTCTGATCAAAATATGTTGGAGGGTAGTTTGCAAAACTCTGTGCAGTTGCGAGTTGCCATGGTAACGCTGTTTGTTTTTGAATGTGTTGTCGATTCTAATGATGATGAAGTTGGTGATCATTCGAAGGGTTTCTGCATCATCGATGTTGCATAGTGTAGCTAATGATAGATACTGGATTTCGAAGTTGAAGTGGGTATCGATACTGGAAATGTCAAAAGCTAGATCATATAGGCTGAATACAGTAATATTTTATTTTAGTGAGTAGGTAGTTTAGGAGGTAGAGGTGTTTTTCCGTTGACGCGCTAGCTTCTATCTTTCTTACTTATATAAGTCGATTACAAGTCAAGCCTCGGGTTCGAACCCGAGACCCCTGACTTGCCAGTCAAACGGTCACACCATTGGCTATCACGACTGTAAATTAATACTAAAAAACAAATTAACTCGAAATACAGTTTAATAAAATGAAATCATTTTTTGAAATTTTTTTCCCATAAAATTATTATACTTAAGCGTAAACTCTTACCATTCTTTATTTATTTTATATTTAGGGTCCCGCAATACTTCTAGAGTCACATTATCAGCAATTCTGAAATAATATGAAAAAAAAGTATTAGGTAGGTACTTAACAATTTTACTTGTACTTGAAGAAATTCCAACAGACGCTTTATTTATCATTTCAAGTAATGTTTCAGTTTCCTAGGTTTAATATAATCTGCAGGTTAGGATATAGTTAGATTATAGATACTTATACACCCCAAAAACTAGCATTTTAATTATTAAAAAAAAATTGTGGTATGAATGACCTAAAGCAAACAAACCTCCCTAATTACTACGAAAGCCAATGTAATACACATTTCTTACCTCTGATCCTTTCTAGGCACAGGACAGTAATGCAGAATCTCACATAAAACATAAATCAAATAACCATGGAATTTGAAGTCCTTGGTTTTCAGCTCATTTATTAAATAATACAATGGATTGGTCTTAACAGGACCATACTCAATGATCTTATTACAATATGATATTATAATGTTTTTATACATTATCTCTCCTAACAGAGCATCCTGCATTATAAGCTTCACAAATTGTTCAATGCAAGGCGAATATTGATTATTTGATTTCAATTCTTCAATCTCAGTCCACACTTGGTTTATAAATGGGATCATATTAAAATCAGTCTTTACTAGGGGCTGTACAACCTTGTTGACAATTTTTAGAATCCATATTAAGCACCCATAACCACCACATTCTAAAACAATTTCTATAAAACTTATCAGTTGATTGAGAACTGAATTCACATCTTTCTCTTTGTTAATAAAAAGATAGATAATTTCACAAGATTTTTCATAAAATAAATTTCTTGATTTACCACATTCATCATAGGGATCAAATTTGAAATCGGTTATTATATCCACAAAACTTTCTATACCAATCATTTGATGCCCATAATTGTTTATCATTACAGGATTTTTGAGCAACATTTTTATAGCAAATATGCTGAAAACAGCTTTATCTGATGCAGGACGATTCTTCAAAAACAATACAGATGTCTTGTAAAGCTCAAGTAATATCTCTCCTATGTTCTCTTCCACAAATTCATATTTTTCAAACAAATCTACAGCATTACTTATGTCCAAAACTCCTTCACTCGAAAATAAACTTAATATATGAAGCAATATAGTCTTACTTTGTCTAGCAATAACTTCATTTATATCATGGAAAACTGCATTTTCTTTAGCTTTGTTTAAGTAATTTATTAAAAATATAACATCATTGAGATATATTTTTTTTTTATCTGCGTATTGTCTGTTTATACCATCTTGCAGTTGTTTTATTTTTTCATTTATTACATCAATAAAAAAGGTCATATCTTCTTCGTTATTATTCAGATATAGAAGAATTAAGTCAATATTGTTTGCATCTTTCATCATGTCTGTGATGATATCTGGTTTTTCTTCTTGTTGCATTGAAATGATTTTAACTATAGATGTAAATGGATTTTCTTCATCATCTAATAAAAATGTGTCCATAGGTATTGTTGAATAAACGCTAGCTATATATCTCCAATCTTCATAAACACAATTGTTTTTTAGAAAGTAAACTAAGTTTACATGGATAGCTTTTCTTAGGATAACATTATTGCATGGTACTTTCAATACATCAATAATAATTTTATAAATATCATCATCTGCACATATTTCGATTTCTGATAAAATTAGACCAGACAAAATTTTAGTTAAGAAATACAATGGTACAGGAGACCAATTAATCAAAGGAATTGCTTTTAAAATTTCAATAATTGTCTGTTTATTTTTAAGAAATTCTGATATTTGTGTTTCTAAATTTAAATATTGATCATATATTTGTAAATCATTTAAGGCTTCTAAGAATATATAGGCTACGGTTTGGTGCTTTATAACAGTTTTTAGTTTATATTCAATGCTTTTTACTCTCACTTGAGGGTTATCATGTTTCAGACCAATAGTGAAGGCAGCATTTACCCAACAATCTTCAATTTTAATGCTTTCAAATAGTTTTAATGATGGTAACACTATATTTGCCTGTTTCTCCTCTAAACTGTCTACAAGTATAAAATAATTGTCCCACATTGATTTCAAAATTTTTGAGTTATCTTTCTTCCAATCAAATATGGTATTCCTGAGTGCATCAACATGGATATCCTGTTTAGCATTTGTTATACAATCAATCGCCCTTTTACAGAGGTAAATAGCCAATTTTCTTTTAGATGCATCATCAGAAGTAACACCAAATAACAATAAATACCAAAAATTAAACTGATTAAAAATATTGGACGTGTATGTGGTGAAACCTTTTGCATCCTGCGCTGGTAGGTAGTAATCTGACAGGCAGCTTAGTATTTTCAAAACATCCCCCTTTCCGTCTTCGTCGATATTTTGTAAGTAACTCCAGATTACATCAAGAATTTTATATCCAACTACATTTTCCACAAACATTGGGATAGTATTGGTCAGAAAATATATTTTGAGTTTTTCATCTTTGGATATAAGTATCTTTTCTAATGGTGTGCTTAAAAACCGTAATGATATTTTATCCCCAAATTTTGAGACAGCACTTATTACACTATTGCAAGCTTTCAGAATTAGCAGTGTAAGTACATTTGTGTCATAGTCGGGTGAAGCTTCGTCATTCGGTATTCCTGATTGGAACTCAATACTGGATAATAATTGCTGAACTAGATGCTCAGCACTACTCACAATAATGCATGAGTTGAGACTTAGTACAATTTCAATAATTTGACACACATAATCAATAGTTTCAGTATTCATCACCTTCAATAACTTTATCACAAAGTCATATTCTTCATAATTCTCACAGTCTGTGCCTTCTTGCTTGTTTATCATCATTTTATACTGCAACAGCTGAACTGCACTTTTCAAGTGTTTATTAGTAAAGTTGCTTCTTCCCATTATATATTTTAAAGGTGCATCTACTACCACCTCGTCTAAATCTAATAGGTTAAGGAAATACATTAAATCTTCTGGAGTATCCATGATTCAGACTTTAGAGAATAATTTTATCAACAATTGAGCATAATTTTATGATTTGTTTAAAAGAAGAAGAAGTACTAACTGCAATTACACTGTTCACACCGCTAAGTTGAATTTTCGATATGCGGCATGCGATGTCCACTTTGAAAATTACATACGCAGCATAGTTGGAAAGTAGCATTGAGATAGCTTCATTTCATTCGCACCATCACACATTGTAAAATTTTATGAAATTTTGTTCATTTATTGTAATTACTTGATGACAGTTCAATATCAAATACCTAATAATCAATATTCAATAAAGCCAATGACCTGAGGAAGCACAATGAATGAAGCAAACACACACATTGTCAATGACATTAATTGACTTGACATTATTGACAACTTCACAAAAGCAGAGCAGAGCAGACCGGAGCAGACAATCAATGGAACAGACTTTAAGAAAAAAAAAGGCTGCGTTGACAGCTGGAACTAGAAATAAAAATAAAATCTAAGTTTGTGAGTGCTAAAATAACTTAAAAGTGAATCATTTGATTATATTTGATAGCAAATAATTCGTCACAATAGCATGTAAGTGCCAAATAACTAGTAATAATTTTGAGTTATTAAATGTGAAGTAACAGTAACAGTAAATGTGAAGTGGGCTAGTGGCGCCCTCAATTTTTGTAGACTCTTTTTTTGCCAAACTGTATTGACATTGACAAAATGATTGTATTTTTATGACATCACAGAACCAACCTTTAGACACATTTTAGAGCAGGAAGTATCAGTCAACGCTTTAGAGGAAAATTTTTTTCCTTCTTCCAAGGAATCAATAGAATGGTATGGTGACACTGACAGCTGATCCAAAAAAACAAATTGCCAGGTAAAACTCAAAAACCAAAGAAACTGGCATGGCAGGATTTTACTGTTTTTACTAGGATTCAAAGTCTTAACTTTATCACAACAATATTAAAGAATAAATAATTGTATTCTTGTTAGGATAAAACAAGAGAGAAATCCGAAATAACATAATGAGATGAGATGAAGGTCGCAATAATTGAATTTTGTGTCATATATTTTGTAATGAATATACCTATAAAATGAACGCGCTTTTGTTTTTTACAGATTGGCAACATCATTATTTTTGTCCTTGTTCTTGTTGCCAATATCGTCAAAATTTAGGAAAAAATCCTCCATTGAAAACCTAGAATCCGTTTCAGTTTATTTATATAAAAATACTTTTTAAATTAGCTGGAATTCTATTGCGTTGTAATTTTCATTTTCAATTACTCTAAAACTTCATTGTAGTTTTGTAGAATATAATTTCAACGTAAGCAGCGATGGAAGATAATTCTTCGAGCGATGACGAAATTCCATATTCTCCTACGAATTCCAAATTCGGTGGAAAAAAACTAAAACTAAACGATGGAAGTTCACAAGATAGTTTTAAAGAAACAGGTAAAACTTAGTTCTAGCTTAGATATGAAAAAATTGTGACGTAAAAACTTCGTGTCCATTTTGATGTTTTTTTTTAGTTGGTTCGGCGAGTAAAGATGAAAATGTGGACAGTGGGGTATCAGCAGATAAATCTGAGAGTACCAGTAGCGATGATCGTGTTACGGCAGCAGCCGAAGGACCTTCAAACGAGGTGCTAAACGCGGCACCGTCGGGAAGTAACGTTCGTACTATTCTCCTGAATCTCAGACGTCCAAGATGGGGCAGGAATTATAGAAAAAGAAAGACCCCTGATAGAGACACAGATAGCAACAGTTCATCTAGAGACTCCGACGATTTTTCAACCGAAGAAGGTCCAACCACAAGAGGAAATGAAAGTAGTAATAATAGTAATAATTCAGAAACGGAAAGTGATGAGATGAGGAGGTTGGCTGATTATCTAAGTAATCCAGACTCGGAGCCTTCCCACAGTGGGTGAGTAATTATTATATTGTTTTAAAAAAAAACTATGAAAGCAATTTCAGATATATTTATCATAATAAATATATAGTGTGTTCTCCGTAAAGTAAAGAAAAGCTTTCAATACCACCCGGTTGAAATTACACATTGTGTACCTACCTCAAACAACAACAGTCATTATAATTTTACTCATCATCATCCTCCTAGCTTTATTATTCCCAAACTTTGTTCGGCTTCTAATCTATTCGGTAGTGCTAGAAGCAAGGATTGTTTTTATCAAATTCTTGTCAAAAATTTACCAATTTTAAACATCTAATAAATAATTATAAAAAGTTCCATAATCCCACCCCAGATGTAGCTGAATATCAGTTTTCTATAGAGCAACTGTCTATCTGACCCTGCAACCCAAAAGAATACAATATTCTAAAGTTAGATCAGTTGTCAGGATTCAATGAGGTTCCTGATTTCCTATATTGACTGTCAAAGATCTAGCCTATCTATCTGATCTGTAGTTGATATTCTTGGTTGGCTTTATGTGCATTCCAAGGCACGGACAGGTGTTAATTAATTTCTAATATGCTTATAACCAGAGATCGAATATACCAGTGCATATTTGTCTAAATTTTGAGGGAGTACATAACATAGAGTGGATAATACCACCTCTAAAATATAAAATAATAATTTCTAATGCGCTATATGGCGCGACGGATTAGGGTCCATAAAACGTTAAAGAAATATTTCCCATTAATTGTCTGTAGATTAATTTAAAAAGAATCTTGTAAATTTACCCTTACTTTAACTATAATCCTCTATTAACTTTCCTTTCAATAGTTATTTAATTCCTTTTTAGTGGCTGATCATAGTTTCCAACCTATTAATTTTAGATCTTGTTTCCATTTTTTGGTGCTTCCAGATAATTAGTTAAGTTACCTGTTTAATAACCGTCCATTAAATTATATGTCTTAATACCAAACATTCTTCTTATTAACAGGAGCCCTTTCTCCACTAGTTCCACAGATACGTCAGAAAGTAACGACAGTTACGAGGAGTCGGACCACTTGATAGACTTGCCAGAGACGGATACGGATGATGAAGAGCAGAATAATGAAGAGACAGAGACTAACAGTGAGAACAAGGGCAAGATGCCCAGTGTGCTGCTTAAAACTAGGCCTAAGCACAGCTATATGTTACTTAAAGGTAAGTAATACTTATTTATCTTTAGAATTAAGTTGCTTTTTCACCAATAAAATTACTCTGGTCCATCGTGCCATGGTGCATTGGTTACGGCGGACCCGCTTTCCAAGCACGTGAGTGTAGGTTCGAGGTATGTACCAATCTAAGACACCACTGACTAATGAACAAAAATATTGTGAGGAATACTAGACTTAGTAGTTTGAAATCGCTAACCCGCAGTGAGCTAGCATAGTGATTCATCTAAGACACCACTAGAAGACATTCATCAACTCACTTCAGAGGCTAAAACCTGGCTGGCCAACCTTGTCTTAAAATATAAATAGAGCACATACGAGGGGCGGCTGGAAAGTTATCTACCTAACATCGAAAGAATAGAATTAGGAAGCTAATATTTTTTTATTTTTAAATATAGTCCTCTACAACTGTAATACACTTATTACATTTATCAATAATAGACATGAAACCGAAAAAAAAATTATCTTAGATTGGTCGTCAAATTCGTCATCCACAGAGCCTTCATTTCCTCATCGTTCGAAAATCTCCTTCCCCTTAGGTTTTCTTCAAATTTCTAAAAAGAAAGTAGTCACAATCCACCCTAGTCCAGATTTGGCTCCCTGTGACTACTTTCTTTTTAGAAATTTGAAGAAAAACCTAAGGGGAAGGAGATTTTCGACCGATGAAGAAATTAAGGCCGCGGTGGATGACCATTTTGACGACTAATCTAGGATTTTTTTTTTGGCGTTTTCATGTCTATTATTGACAAATGTAATAAGTGTATTACAGTTGCAGAGGACTATATTTAAAAATAAAAAAATATTAGCTTCCTATTTCTATTCTTTCTATGTTAGGTAGATAACTTTCCAGCCGCCCCTCGTACATGTAAACCTAAACAGGAAAAGCCATACGATAATAATAACCACTGACTAACAGTAAAGAAAAAAAATTATTCAATTTTATGGTATTTTATTTGAATTAATGAAATATTTTATTTTATTTTTAAAATCAGATTTTAAAAAATAAGTAATTTTAAATCTGATTATTGAAGAATACTGGGAAGAGAGATTTCTCTTTTCATAATAATAAAATCATATGAAATATTGATACGGCTTTACTCACGCATTGATTTCGGGACGCCGCGCGCCGCATGCGCATTTGAAAATGAACTCCGTTTGAGTTCGAGTTCGTCGGGCATTCCAGAAAACAATGCGTGAGTAAAGCCGTATCAATATTTCATATAATTAGTATGACTCACGAAAGTTATTATTCTAAAATAATAAAATTGGCAACCGGCGCGTGTGTATGACTAGATTTATGTATGTGGACGAGGCAAAAAGAGTATGTAGAAACCGTAGCAGGAGGCGTTCTGTAGTATCTGCCTATCATGTTTCTTTCTAAGGCATAAATTTATATATGTATAGTCTGTGGCATGTTATGCTGCTCTTGCATCGGTTTGTTTAGCCACCAAAAACGCTGTCTTGCAGACATTATGCCATAAATCGTCTGCGATAGGCGTAAAGGCCTTATATATAATTATATGTATGTATAATAATAAAAAACATTGCAGAAATAATAAATCGTGAGATGGGGCTGACATTTCCCTGCGGCAAGACAGCTAAAGAAGACGTCTTGTTTGAGCAAAGGTTCTACGGATCACTTCACACAATGTACAGAATGAAAAAACTACATCAACTCAACAAACACAAAGGCTGCGTCAATTCCATAAATTTTCACCCTGAAGGTAAGTTTATAAATTATTGTGATTTATACTAACAAGGGGTCATTCATTGATCGACCAATAGGCTTAATGCTTTATATAATTAAAAAAAATATTCATTGACTTGAAATCTTGAGAAACGCAGATTTACGCCCTTTTTATTTTCGTGTGACCTAGCCCTTGGTGATGACCAAGGGCTGGCGATGGGGTTATATCCGACTCGCACGGACTAAAAACCACACGGTGTTTCTCCACGAACCTCTAGGCGGAAATACGGTTTTCGCTTGCGCATTCACCGTACCCCCACCAGAGCGGCCCCCCTCTAGAAAAAACCACAACCTGTACATAAAAATTAGCCAATCAGTTGATGTTCCAATCCAATAACGGCCCTATGACTAGGCTAGAGCCTATTTTACCAATACCAATTGTTTACAGGACACCTCCTAGCCTCAGGGTCAGATGACACAAACGTTGTAGTCTGGGATTGGGCGCGCAACTCAGCTATACAGACTATCAAGACAGGCCATAAGTCCAATGTGTTCCAAAGCAAGTTCCTATTCCTTAATGCTAAGAGTCAATTGAATATAGTCACATGTGCTAGAGATGGGCAGGTATGTGCATTTTTAATTATTTCTATAACTAGCTTTTACTTCGCTTCGTTCGCGTTAATTTAGAATTTTAAAATCAATTCGGATGGTACGGCACGTGACCATCCATTATCATAAGAACGTTATTGTTGTTTTCCTCGGGAATAGTAAATTTTATTCGTAATGAAAGGTACCCTAGGTAATGGTAGGTAAGGAAACGAATATATCGTTTCTGTACACCTGGCAACGTATACGTAATATGCATAATTTTAGGATAATTTGGTGAAATGGTTAAGCGTAAAAACGTAACAAACAAACAAACTTAGTATCGCATTTATAATATTAGCACAATATAATAATCATACAGTACGGTAATTATGTACAAACGCTCAAAACGGCCACACTCACACAAACACGCGTAATATTGCGTAACGACGAGACTCCTAAGTGAACGTCGCGGTACCTGCAGCATCAATCACGCATCGTTGCGCTTGTTTTTGTGAGTGTGCCGTTTACGAGCGTTTGTACATAGTTACCGTACTGTATGATTATTATATTGTGATATTAGTTAGGATAGGATATAGTGGCTAACGGTGGGCATGGCGGCAGGTGCGGCTGCTGCAGTGCCACCCGAGCGGCGGCTCCACGGTGTCGCGGCGGCGGCTGGCGTCGCACTCGCGCGCGGCGCACAAGCTGCACGTGTGCGCCAGCGAGCCGCACCTCGTCATCTCGGCCGGCGAGGACGGGCTCGTCATGCAGTGCGACGTGCGCGCCGAGCATGCCTCCAGGTAATGTACAACGCTGGACCTCTAGGGCCCAGAGTTACCACAACTGTCTTTACTGTACTGTATTTCTACTAAATAAAACAACTTATACTGATGGGAGGTGATTGAAAACTGACTGTTTATTTTTATTACAAAATTTCACTTAAGAATATCACAAACCACTTTTAAAAAGGTGACGCACGTCATAAAATATAAAAAAAACGATGAAGCTGCTCATTGTACTATGTTCAGCGTAAGTAGGTTCGTAGCTGAATTATAAGGAGGCTGCATGGCAAATCACCGCAGTAATATCTTAAAAACCATGTAAAAGTTAACCTTTAACTAATTTAGCAACAAAATAGGATCTACTGGGAAAAGTTAAAAATAAATAGAAATTATATAATTTATATAATAGGACCGTAATAAACAAGTAATTTAATGCCGGTTTTTAATCGAAAGCATCAAAAATATAGCACTGAAAAATTCGCAATCCGCATGGTGAAGTCGATTCTACCATTTTTAAATTAGGGATTGATTATTATCTACCAAATTGACAACATTTCAAATTTAAAACGACACCCTAAAACAAAAACACGATTAATTCTTTAGTTTCGTATTTTGAGTTCAAGTTTTTTTGCCGTGTCACAGGAAATTAGAAAAGAAAGGGTAATCGTCATTCCACCGCACCGTAGGTACATATGACGTCATTTGGCACTTATGTCTTTTTAGAGCACATCGAAAAACAAAGTCGAAATTATGAACGAAAAGTTTTGAAAAACTAAGAAATTCGGGTGTCTTAATTTTAGCTTTCCTTTTATTTAATTTTTATATTAAAAACATGAAACATTGTCAATTCTACCTACATGATGATCCAATTCAAATTCTTATTCTAGATTGTTCCAAGTGAAAGACCGCAGCGTGGTCATCCCCCTGTACAGCGTGAGCGGCCACCCTGTAGAGCCACGAGAACTAATAGTAGCGGGCAGAGATAAGTTTGTGCGCATGTACGACAGACGCAAGTCCTCTAAGCCAGTCGCGATGTACTGCCCCGGCTTTTTCTACGAACAGTTTGTAAGTTAAACACATTAAAATATTTTTTGCCTATTGGCAACATAGTTTCGAAGGTTTAAAAATACTGGGAACATGACTACTCGTTCCTTTACGAGACAATGTAACGTATGTGTTAGGGGCCTGCTGCCGTTCCTGTTTGTAGTTTTGCTTGGACATGAATTAAACTGTAGTTTTGCAAATAAAGTTATGTATAAAAACTTTATGGTAATTACATAATTTTGTGTTGGTGACGTGACGATATTTTCGGGGCACTGATGAGCGCATGCGCTCTTGATCGTAGTTTGGTCAAAATGGCAAAAGTTCGGCGCGCGCGGCGGCGTCTTTCCCCTCGCCACCTGCGCTTTATCTCCTAGATGTTTGCATCGGCATCTGTACCTTGTGTAATTATTGCAATTTTTATAGGGATCTTAATTTTTTTTTCAAATAAAATACAGCTCATGTTACTCCCTGATAATATAGCATTCTATAGCAAAAATATTTTTTAAAATCGGTTATACAGTTTTTAAGTTTATCTCATACAGACAATTATCCCAAAAATCCATTTTGATCTTTTTATTAGTTAAAATTAATTTAATACTATTACTACCTATTTACAGGGCAATTGCAATGTAAAGAAAAAAGTCCGGTTATCAATGATGCATCTAACGTGCGCTGTATACAATCACGACGGCACGGAGATCATTGGTTCCTACAACGATGAAGATATCTACCTGTTTAATACCAAAACCGACGTCTATGATAAGTAAGTAAAAAAAGGTAAAAAGCGTAAAAAAAGGGTGGTGAACCTCCAAAAACCTCTAAAACGATACCCATATTGTCTTCTTTTTTCAAAAACTCACGTCCGCCATCTTGGATCTCAAAATTGATGACATAATTCGTAATCACCACTTTCGCTGTAAAATTGTATCAACATTCAAATAAATAAATTGCACCACCCCCTAATTGATGTTCCTTTTGGCCGCTGTGCCCGAAAATTCAAGAGGACATTAAAATATGCAGGACAAAGGCCTCTTCCTTTACAAAGAAGGATCGAATATGAATCACCACGCTAGCTCACTGCGTGTTGGCTATTTCAGACATAACTCCAGATTTCCTCACGACGTTTTTTCTTCGCCGTTAATCTTAGAATAACTAAGAAAGAACATGTTTTTACGTTGATAAAGTCACATTGGTGTATGCCACTTGCTTACAAAGTGGGTTCGTAACCAATGTGCCGCCATGACACTACATAATATAATTTCACAATGCACAAACACCCAGGCAGAAATATATATTTTATATATTTGTTCCGTTTGGTAGGCGCAGAAGTTGTATAGTCGTCTTCCAGTCGCGTCATAATTTTTTTTTTCATTCCAGAGACAACACAAGCGAACTCGTAGAAGGTTTCACACATCGGTACAGCGGTCACCGGAATAGTGCAACATTCAAAGGAGTCGCGTTCTTCGGCCCTAAGAGCGAGTTCGTGATATCAGGGTCGGACTGCTCCTATATTTACATGTGGGACAAGAAAACGGAGGCCATCGTGCAATGGCTGCAGGGTGATGACAATGGTGTTGTGAGTATAAATGCACATGACAGTCCGTGAAGCTGTGACAGCCTAGTAGTATGACTGTTGGCTGGTATGTCAGAGGTTTCAAGTTCGAATCCAAGGCGCCTCTGACTTTTCTAAGTTATATGCGTATAGCTTTTGCCCGCGACTTCGTTCGCGTGGAATAGTGACTTCGACTCTTGACCAATAGATGGCGCTGTATGTCCGGAATAAGTTTTATTTTTTATTTTATTTTATTTTTTGTAATAAAAACTATCCTATGTCCTTTCTCAAGTTCCAAACTATGTCTTTACCAAATTTCACACAAATCGGTTCAGTAGTTTAGGCGTGAAGCAAAGACAGACAGACAGACAGACAGAGTTACTTTCGCATTTATAATATTAGTTTGGATTTGGATTATAAATGATCGCACCTACTTCAAGCTTCAGAAATGAAGCATTCATGAAGCTGTTGGCCCCGGCTGTCATGGCATGAAGATCTCGATGTTCGACGATCTTTGAAGTCGATATAGGAAATCAATATCCCTATAAAATCCTAACAACTAGACTCTAGAAATGTAGGTGTACTACATACTATAGTACGTGTAGGTGTATATCCTATCCTATAAAACTAGTGCCAAATGGGTAATATATGCTCTAATTGCTATACTAGCTGCCCGGCGCGACTTTGTACGAGTGATTATCCTACCTCTACTCTAATATCCTAATATATTTCCATTGTTTTTAATATTTTTTCTGCTATTCGAGCCGGACACAAATCCAACAAATCAAAAGCCATGAAAATCGGTCCAGTAGTTCTCTAGTTATAAATAGTGTAAATAATCAGACTTTAGTTTTATGTATATAGATACAAGATATTTCATACTCTTTACATATCATTGCAGGTTAATTGTATAGAGGCTCATCCAAGGTGTCCAGTGCTAGCGACCAGCGGGCTGGACAAAGACATTAAGATCTGGATGCCTAGAAATGATAAAGACCCCACCTATGATGGATTAGAAAAGGTTAGTACGTCATACAAAGGGTAGATGTCGCTGTTCTTTGAAACTATTCAATGTGGAAGAGGATTTTGATAGCACGATTTGGATTACGAAGCTTAGTTGGGAGATCAGCTGGACTATAATCGCAGTTGCAGGTTCAAATCCTGTTTTTGATATATTTTTTCTGTCTAAAAGTTATAAAAAGTGATGGCTAAAATTGTGGGGCCCTGGGGGCTTAGCCAAGTTGACTATCTACAATCGCTAACGCTATAGAAAACGAAAGAAATGTAGAGGATTCGATTTTGTTCGTTTGTTTTGACCACGTGACAACGATAAATCCTATACATTTCTTTCGTTTTCTATAGCGTTAGCGATGGTAGATAGTCAACTTTGTTAAGCCCCCTGTACCCAAGGGCAGGGTTGCAAATTATCAAGATAATTATAATAGTTAATGATAATTTTTATTATGTTTATCTTTTGTAACCAAGATACCTTGCCTCTCTCTTACATTTATTTATTACCCGCGTTCTAATAAACGCTGTACACTTGCATAATATCATAAGCAAGTATAAACGTTATCATTTTTGAAAATATTCGTACGTAATTACCGCCATAATTAACGTTAATATCAACAGTCGTTAATAATTGTCAAGATAAATCGTTAATAATTATAAAGATAATTACCGGTTATAATTATCAAGATAATTATCGTTAATAGTCGTTAAGATAACTGTCTTGATAATTATCCCGCCCCAGGATGTAATTTATGCAATAGTACAGATCTTTTACAAAATAATTTGAAAGTTGCATCTCAGCTGTGCAGTCATAGGTTAGAAATATAAAAGATAAACTTAGTGATTCAGTTTTTATCATAATTTGCTTTTTACACAAGTCGCCATATTTAAATCCTTCAATGGCGATATCAAATACGTATGTATTATTTTTTACTTACCGATAAGGAGAACCTACAAGCGGATATACGACCGAGATTAAACCACAATCCATTGTATCATAACTATAGCTCGTCGCTCGTAATATTGGAAGCTTAATATGTATAGCGACTTAGCGAGTTATGTGCCTGACTGTACGCGCTAACTTCGAATCCACACCCACGTGCTGGCAAAGTGGGTCCGTAACCAATGACCCAGCACGACCTGCCTTACCCCCATGATCAGCCTTAATACTAATACAAAATTAAATAATTGCAGGTGGTTCGTGAAAATAGTGTATCTCAACTCAGAAGTCCATTATTCAACGATTTTTTACCTACACTATATAACGCGTGGCGGGGAGAGAACAGACTGTTTTCTGACGAGGACGGCATGCCTGCCTACGGAGGGAATATTGAATTCGACGGCAACGTCTGCACTACTTTCTAGGAGGCTTCATGTCTAGATTTAAACGCAGCTATATTGTAATGAGCGAGCATTTGGGTGTACTAAAAAAATGCTAAAAGTTATTATTATAACTAGCGTTTTATGTTATATAAGTACGATCGGATAGATAATATTGTTTATTGGGATAATGAAAGCGTACCTCTTTTTTTTGGCTCGGTCAAACAGGTCAGTGCTTGCGCACTTATTAGTTTTAATCTGGATTTAATAGTCCGTCTTTGAGCTGAGCAATTATTAATTTTAGATCTGACTATAAAGTCGGGTATTCTTATAGAAAAGTTAGCCATTGGTATCAATTATATACAAATGCTTGCTCCTAGTCCTTAGTCCGATGTCATATTTACATTTGATTGTTATTAGATTTGTTGATTTGTTAAATTGGTGGTTATAGTTAGTCGATCACGTAATTAAGGTTTGTTCTTCTTCTTATCGTATGGTTGATTAACAACCTGGTGTCAGAGTTTAAACCGCCCGTAGGCCTCTGACATGGCTTTACACACCATTGAAAAATCTCTCAGGTGAGCTGGTTTCATCACGATGTTTTCCTTCACCGTTTTAGCAACTGATTATTAATTTATAATACGCACATAACTTACGAAAAGTGAGAGGTGCGCGCCTTGGGATCGAACTCGAGACCACTGGCTTGTCAGTCGACGGTCATACCACTAGGCTATCAGTGCTACATTAATTAAGGTTTGTGCTTATACATTATTGTACAGATCGACACCCGGCAACCATCTTGACAAATGACTTTGTGCAATAGTAGATTTTAGGTCTCTTTTTTATACCGAAAGAGGGGCGAGGAAATTTGTTCGCGCATGTGCATGCGATTGGTTGTCCAGTCGAAAACCTGCGCGACATTTCTCCCTCTACGCAGCTTTATGTTCAAGATGCTTGCTGGTGTCCGCATAACTGAATGATAATATCATCTAAGAAGATCCTTACCGATTGTTGTATTTGTAGGTCTAAATCTAGACAATCCAATTTTTAGTCAATGGTAGATTAAGGTCCTGTTATGCCGTCTACGGACTGGCAATACTAGTAGAATTTTCTGTCAGGTAAGTTAACGGGAACTTACCAGTAGATTGTGAATCAGGCTATGAAAGTCTTTAAAATGTGATTGATGTAAGCTACTCGTGAAATAATGTGCCTGTCACATGAGGCTCCGAGCTAACGGGCAACGCGTTACCCGTAAGCAGCCAGCTTTAGCTCTTTTTTCATACATTTCTTTAGTGTGGCGTTATTTTTTTGGTTATCTGAAATATAAAATTGAAACGTAACTATGTCTGTTCATTTTTTACGGTAACATACCGATTATTGTAAAAAATTAACACGATACAGACAAAATATAATAATTTTTGTCGATATTTGAAGCAAGAAAATCTAGAAAATTAAAAATGTTGGGTCGAAATAAACATACGACTTCCAAAAAAAACAACTATCTCATACCTGACTGGCGACGTAGTGTAATGCACCCTTATGCCGCAAAAACACTGCCCGTATTCGGGTATTCGAATAACTTTACTCTAATTCGGGCACCCGATGTATTTATTACACTGGTCATCGCAACGGACTACGAGCTAATGACAATAAGTAGTTAGAACTATGAGGCCGGACGAGATTGTCTCAAGACATAGTACCAGACCTCGTTTACACTTGGTTGTTTGCCCGAATTCCATAGGCAATCGAATTCGAGCGAACAACAGTGTAATTCTAATATAGCCTTTTACACTCACCATCTCTACAAATCGTACATTAAGCATTTATCAAAGTCAGTCGAGCAGTTTGGGTGATATAGAGAGACAATAGATTATATACAAACATAATATTTATAGTCTTTTGGGTGGACGGGTAATCCCCTAAAAAAGTATGATTAAATAACCTATATTAATTATGCCACTAAAAAGATAAAATATATAAATTGGATTGACTCCTGAGAATTACAACACAACTTTTTTTGTTATGGAAATATCTGCGCAAGAGATACTCATTTTATTGTACTTTTGGCTTTGTATAAATAGAAAATGGGTTGGAAATGCCATGTAAGAAAAAATGCTGCATTTAAATCTAGACTGTATTAGAAAAGTTTTTTCTTCATTCACTAAAATATTGTAAATGTAATGCCAAACATACACAAATGTTAATATTAGTTGTTTTATAGTCAAGAGACGCTTGTGTGTTTTAAAATGTTTAACCCTTACATTATTTATATGAATGTTACTTGTTCTTACGTCGCCTCGTTTTAAGCTATTTTTTACCTATCTTTAACGCCATGCATCTTGCTATGCAAAGTCCAGTCACAAACGTCACGCTTTCTAACAAGTAAAACCGATCTTGATAAGCCGTGACGGCACGATCTTTTGGCGTGTGTTCGTAGCAACCAAAGGGTTGAACTTTGTGTCAATTTTTTAGTCTTTATCTAATTTTCTAGTGATACAGTTTCAATTCTTCGAAAGCTTCACTTCTCTAATCTACATATCAAACAATTATTAGTACTACTTATCTAGTAGATTCTACTTTTAGTGTAAGCGTGGTTTATTTTCTAACAAAAACGTGAAATTAATACAATAGGGGCATAATGTTATGTAATAACCTAACAAGGTTTAAATTTACCCTAACGGTTGCTAGACACTGGCTTGATCACTAAGAATAAAGGTCATGTGTAATCTATGCACGTAATGCGCTGACGCAACTGAGCTTAGTCATGATGTATTTATGTTTTTAAAATATCTATTTACAAGCACTCTGTACTATGCACTAGATCGTAAGCTAGTACGTTCTTTGTTATGGGATTCGTACTCTATATTTTTATCTTGGTACATTGGCGCGGAATTTAAATGGGTTTTATATTTTATCTGTTGGAACACTATAAAATACATACATATTGGTAATAACAATAATTAGCCAATAATAAAAAGATCATTATTGTTCTCTTGGAGGTAAAAATTAAATAAAAATCGGTAAATTTTTTAAACAAGGAGCAGAGTATTGAATAATTTCAAGATTACAGTTTGCTTCCAAAAATAAAAATTTATTAAAAGACTAAGTTTCAGCCCATGTAGTAATAAATGTATGGCGTTAAAATAATTTCAAGGAACTTTCGAAATTGTTTCATGAATCGATATGTCCTTGGATATACCTTCGCCACCGTCACGTTACTATAGATACGATAGGCCATGTGATTGTATCGATTATAAATACATACATACATAATATGTATGTAAATTGTATAATTTCACGTTTCTCTAGAAATAGTAAGCAAAAAAAAATACCATGCTTCCTTTACATTTATTACACGCCCGTTGCAGGTAAACGCGCCTGATTTTACACAACAAAAAACTGCCATAAACGGTCACAGAGCAGTTTGCCACTAACTGTAATTAGGTAGCTATTGTTATCTAAAAAGCAATGACTACGAAATCCGGGTAAATGTGTGAAAGAACCACAAGTGTCTCATAATTTCGAAATTGTAAACTGTAAAACGATTTTATAATTATTTCCATTTATTTATTTGCAAAACATATAAAATACATAAATGGAAATAATTATAAAATTGTTATAATTATTATTATTATATAAATAAAAGTAATATGTATATGCCTGTGATATACCTACTGATTTAATGGATATTTTGATTCGTGAACTAGAAAATATTTTGTTTATTTAATTCGTTTTGAAAAAATCATTAGCTAGTGGTGTAATGAATAGTTGGTTATTTTGAATTTCGCATTTTATGTGAATAAGTGTATACTACTTTTAAGACTATCCAAAAATAGGTGTCGAATCTGAGCGTACGATATACAATGTATAGCAAACAGCATTAGATAAGTACTTTGTAAGGAATGTTCTAGAAAGATCCAGAGTTTATATCCAAAATGCCCGATAAGTACGCTAGGGCCTTTTGATTATATCTTCCTCACTGTTATGGTTTTTAAATAATGTATAGTCTTGCACAAGTAAAAGGATTCCCGCTTGTTTAAAATAACTTTATTTTTATTTGTAATCAAATCTAGAGTAACTTTCACACTTTTTAAATATAATATCGGTTTAGATTCAAATTGTCTATTTCATAGTTTTACAGGGTAGCTCCAGTATACTTACCAGTATAATCTACAGTTTGTAGTTGTTTTTGTGCTAGTGTAACTCTAGAAAGGGAATCATGTAAATTATATGCTGATATAAACGGTAAAATGTAACATTCAATAAAACAAAATCGAATTAGATACTATTTGCTAAAGACAGTTAATAATTCGGGAGTAATGGAAATAACATAAGAGTTAGTACTAGCACAATAAAATATCTATAATTTTTTTGCAATTTGTCTCTCTTTCCTACATTATACAGGTGAAATCTCAGTAAATACTTGTTCTTTTCTGTATTAGACAGATATTAAAAGCAAAAATCATTAACTGGAAGATTTTAATTATCCAATATAATGTAGGGAAATATGCCATAACCAGCAATACTTATTAATAAATTAACACTTTTTAATGCTCTTGTTTTATTATTGTAGAATACTACTTACTCCAGTGTTTATTTTAGATGTAATTAACGTTTAGTTAGTGCCATCGAGCATGCGACAAAGAACATTTTGGTCATTTGGATCGTGTTTGTTTGTCAAACAAATTGGTTACAGATATTGTAAATAATTTAAATGTTACATCTAAAATAAATATTACTTGCGGGATTTGTAAAGATATTAATTTTTTTTTCTTATTAGGTCCTACGTTTGCCACCGCTCATCTAGGTCATACGATTATATTTTAGTTCGAGTGTATTTTATTTAACTTTTATTATCGTCTCCCAATGTCTGTGGAGTAAAAAATGTAAGGTTAGTCCCAATGTGTAAATAAATGATTATTTTAAATAATTTGTTTCCTCTTTATTTCTCATAGCGTCAATGTAGCAGACGACGGAATTAAGTATATTTTATTTTAAATCAAAATATACGGTACAGAAAAGCACACTCCGGTGATAGGTAATGAAGGCAATAAATTAAACCTATCATCCGAATCAACCGAATGAAGTACCTAGTTAAATAATAGAAAAGATTTTATTATATCATATTATCTCACGTGGGATTTTAATAAAACATTAGGGAATAGGGACACGATCATTTCGACGAAAGCGGATGACGGGAGCGTCTCTAGAACTACTAGGGATCATTTTGCTAAATGCTTACATATTATTTTGAATAATATTTGTCAGAGAGAGCTTTTTTAATTAATATTTTTCTAGTCTGACTGTTGACTGCTGAAATTCAGCAATTCTGAACTATCTGAACTGCCCGATTTTATTTTATCACAAATGAAATTCACAATGAACTTTTTTACTTTCCCGCTCTTCTTTGATAGGTAAAAGCGCAGCCTGCTGTCAAAATTTGGAACTAACGCAAGCCGACGCGCTTTTAATTATTAATATTTCTATGAAACAAAGTCATATTTCTTCAAAATAATGTGGCTAACAAGATCGAAATTAGTTTTAACACCAATTTAATTCATAATTTATAAGCCAAATACATAATTATTAAAAATGTGAATCAACATTTTTACCCACATGCTAGTCATAGCTTGTTAATGGCGGACACTTTCGACCAATCAGCATCGAGGCGTGCAGAAGCCCGCGCCGCCATCTTCATTTTCAAACTCATCTGGCCGCTCGCTCACTCGCTCAGTCAGTCGCGCGTCGGATCCGGGCAGCCGTACAACTTACTAATAATTCTAGTAATTAACACCAAAATCAGAACAATCATGAGCACCAATGAAAATAACAGTGAAGTGGCCGTCGACAAGGTCGGCGATGAGAAGAAGGGTGACGCGAAAAGTGACCTAAAAGGAGCCAAAAGGGCAGCAGAGGTGAGTGCACATGTCAAACAAAATGTATTCGATTTTAATCGCTCGCCATTTTATTGAACGCTATTATATAGGCCGCATTACACTAATTTCCTTAATCTATATTGCCTTCATACAATATTCCACGTGGTAAATAAAGACCAGTGTGTGTAGGCACGGTAACGATGCTGACTCCAACCGGCGTATTTTTGGATGTCATTTCTTTATAGTTATGCATTTTAGCGTGTGTGGGGAAATCGATGAACCAATAACACGATGCCTTCTTATGTAGCAAACCAATGAATTTATCGTTATGCGTGTTATATTCGCGGATCAGTAACTTTTTAGCTTTTGTTTACCCGTTTTCGATACGAAGGCATGACCTTGGCGGAAAAAAAAACATGGCGCGGGAACGTACGCTGTCCTCATTGATGTGGTTATTATAGAAAAAAGTATGCACGTAGTTGTTGTTATGCCCACTCATGGTTCATTATTGATTATATTGCGTCTAATAGTTATTTTAGACTTTCTCAGGGTATACGCTCATCGTAGCGTGACGCTAGCTAGCTAGATGGATGGGTAACATGGCCGGCGCGAATGTCAGTGTTTGAGTCGGATGGACTGTCACAAACCGCCGCGCAAATATTCACCTCGCGTTATCTACTCTATATTCTTATTATTATCCGATGCAATGTTCAATTCTACCATAAGTTAGTCACGCTCAATCCATTTGCACAATTGTTATTTTGTTTCGGCGTTTACTCTTAGTAAGTAGTCAATGACCCGGCATTATTTGCATGTAGGTGTATATCATATCATAGTAGGTATAGGTAGGTATCCTTTGTTCTACTAGCACTTGTTCATAGCAATACATATTTATACTAATTAATTAAGTGGTAATTATGAACATTCTATAAATTGAGCTTGAAATGGTAATAATTTATATCTTCCGTCCTGTTCCTTCAAGTAACCTGCGTGCACGAGAGAACGCATGGCGTTTACGGCTTGATACTCTAATGTTGAAGCGTTCGTATAGGTTATCCTTGTAATTCTCACCCATCTAAAACGGTATGTCAATGAATGACGCTACGAGTGTGTATCATCATTATTTATACGGTTTTAGCTGTTTCTTGATTATGGCGTCGCTTTCTGAACGGTTAGGTAGGTATGCGCGGTGACCGCGTTCCACTCAACTTTGCCACGCGAAAAAGGGCCGTATGTCTACGTCGCTCTTTCCCCCACACAACAACTAATGACCCACGCTTCTCTATCGTTACGAATCTTTGTCACCTGCTTCTCATTATTATGCAGGTAACTTGCATCTTTTTCACAAAATCATCCATATACAGTGTTCACGATGCATTCAAAATTGAAATAATATTGGCTAATGGCCAGTTATTACTTGTTTGATCTTGAGTACGTCAAGGCGCACTGCATTCAGTCGCAAGAGATACGTAAACAATTAAAAAATTTGGTTCCCGCCATTAATTTGATACCGTTTTTAGGAGAAAACTACAGAAGCAAAAAAGGCGCGAAAGGAAGAAAACGGCGGAGGTGGTGACGATGAACCGCATAGTGAAGAAGAAGACTTAGAAGGAGAGGGTGAGGGTGAAGAAGATGATGACGATGAAGAAGTGGAAGGAGAAGAAGACGAGGAAGTTATGGGAGAAGGAGAGGACGACGATCTCGAAGGTGAGGGTCAGTAGCAATCATATTGTCTTATGCGTGATTATCACACCAATTAAGCTTCCAAGAGTCTCATTATGTTTGAGCGTGTAATCGTAAACTAAACGCTACATACGTAAACAAACATACACCAGTCTGTGAGGTTATCATTATTTTATCTCTGCGAATCAAGATCATCTTTAAATTAGTAGGTTTACGATTGATACCAGTCTTGTCACGAGTTTTAAAAATAGTCTATATTTTTGGTGTTCAGAAAAAAACTTTGCTTCTGAATGATTAGCTCCCGATTACGATAATGTCGAATACAAAAACAATCGTGAGGCCGGCAAGTTACGTCAAGTGTATAAAAAGGTGCGTCGGACACTTGCTTGTCGCTCAATCGCGTGTGTACGACGCTAACGTCACGTGTTCGTTGTTACAGATGAGGAGGTGGAAGAGGAGTTACTCGGAGAGGAGGAGGAGGAAGATGCGTAATACGCCTCGTGCCTCTTTATGGACAATGTCACAGTGATGTGTTAGTGCTCGTGACGGCCCGGACTGGCGCGGCCTCGCCTCGCCTCAACTGTCCACACACAGCCACAGCCCCAACTACAGGACACTAACAACAGTTGGGAACATGCGGGGCCGACTACGCTCCCACCTAAAACGGGTGCAGTTCTATTTAAATGACAAATGTAATTAATTAAGTCAAATTCAATGCAGATTTTCATTTTTTTTACAATGTTTAAGTTCGGTACTGAAAGCTGTATCTTTACTTTTTCGGCTCGATAATGAGCGTATAATTAAGACTTAGTAGAATGCTGTTGAATTTTGTCATGAAATGTACAAATGTGTTTTTCGGAAGTAAACTTTATTTCTAAGTGAAATCCACTCTGTATTCTAGGTTTACCTGTGAGCCCGTTCAATGGTGAAGTTGTGATATTTTTCTAAGCAGTAGAACCCTATCCGTTAATAAAATATAGAAGTAAGCCAGATTTGACACATAGTAAATAAGCTATAAGTCACAAAGCTCAATTCTTCATTTTCTTGTTGTTGATGAGAGTTTGTGTGTACATATTTAGCATAAGTGAAGCCTGTGATTTTTATAATCAGTAATGTAACATAGTGTGAACGTTGCATTCAGGTTAATCGTATTCTTTTAGACAGTACATCAATAGTCGCGTTTCGATTACACAATCGCTCCCTCGTTCGACTCGATCGCGCATTGGATCGAGTGATAAAGTATGATAACGAAGTAAAACTTAAAAAATAGTCATTTAGCGATAGAATCGATACAGGTCGGTATCATCCAGCGTTGCCGAGTCAGGACGAGGAAGACTACCTTAAACCGGCGACCGCTGCCGAACGAGACGCGTTCCTATTCCACACGTCAATTTCCTAGAAAAACATCACAATTTTGCCATTATCTCGCACTCATCGCGCGCTGGCTGCCCGCTCTCTGTACGACCGATAAAGAGAGCGCGACGGTTGCGACGCTGCGATAGCGAATAACAAAAATATATCAAGCCGGCCTGTAATTTTTGTCCATAACTGTTAATTAGGATAGAACCTCCAGCTCGGTACTCCAGTGTCTCACGGTGTGGAATAAGAGATTCCTAGGTTAAAGTGATTTAGTATGTAGGATGTACGTCATTTTTTATGAAAGGACGCCACGGGCGGGGCGGGGCGGCGGCGGCGCGTAGTCCCCGCGCGTGGCCTCGTTCGATTTGCCGGCGGCTCGCCGCTCCGCGCCCGCTCGCCGCGCGCCCCTCACCACGATGCGGCGACGCGCTCTCTCGCGTGGAAAATCACCCGTTGTACGCTATACATCGCTGTTCGGGCTTACCACCGACCCGGACGGCGATGTATTCGTACCGCCCGCCTAGACGCCGATCGTCACATAAGCGTTTTTGATACTTCTTGTTGAATTGAATCCGTTTCACTCCGTTCAGTCAGTCTTGCGCGGGGCGTTGGTGTGCCGACACTGCGATAACATAAGATTTACTCGCAGCCGACCCCCGGCGTAGACGGCGAGATGTTTTGAGAAGCATTTAGCTAAATAGTAATTGTTCCGTTGGCGATCGAATACCAAAGGGAGCAAAGATGTTTTCATTAGAGAAAATTGACATGGAAATCAATAAAATTATCTTATGAGTAAATCTTAATTGTCCCGCCTTTTCATTTATTGTGGTAAGAATGAGCTGTCGCATATTTGTACTATGTACGACTTATGTGAATACCTTAGTACGATTTTATTTATTTGTGATGTTGAACACTATTGATTTTCTACAATGGACGAAATGTAAATACAACCGATTTTAAGTAAAACGTTATTTTGTTTTTAAGCTTATTTATTTGTCCCATGGTATCGGATTGAATTAATATTCCCGAATATATATTTCTCAATTTCAACAACCGATTATGATGACGTTAAAGATAGCGTTATAAAAATAAATATGGCGCAAGTCTTGAGAAGCGCAATTCTATTGATTGGGCAGTGTTCATAATGCAGTAAATACATTTAGTTCAGGATATCAATTTTGTTCTACCGGTGTGAATAAATTAACAAGGGGCGACCTCACAATATCCCTTTTCTCTTCCCCTTCAAAAAAAGTACCCTTCGTCAAGGGGTGCGCATACCACTCTTCCGGTTGATTGTGAATAAGCCTATGTTGAAAGTATCTATCACTATCACCAAATTTACTTGCAAGGTTCTAGGTACCTACTAAAAACTTCAATGTCGAATACCTACTTGTTTCGGATAAATGTGGAAATAGGTAAGTTTGTAATAAACAACATAGCTAGGTATCCGGCACAGAGATAACGGTAGCTATCGTATTGTGAATACAGCCTTGGAATTGTGAGAACGTTCCACTAGCGCCATCTATCGAACGGCATTTGAAAAGTGCTTACTTTAGTGCATACCAGATGGCATTACTTGTCTCTTGGAACCGAATTATATGATAAAACAGATTACAGACCGACATGACAGATGGCGCTACTAGGTGAAATTTGGCGCCATTTTCAAATTTTGATTAAAACTACGCGCACCGAAAAAAGATGAGGACTAATTGACTAAATGTTATTGTTTTATTTTAACTTATTAACGAAAGTAATTAGACTCCGCCCCTAAAACGAAATTGACCGACTCTCTTCTACAGAAATAGAATATACAAGTCCATAAATAAAACAGATATATTATCTTAATAGGTAGATATAATACGTGTGTTCTAAACTGATTGACGGATATGTATGAAATTTTGTATGTGTATTTCAATGGGTTCCTGGATGGTTAAAATACACAATTAGACCCGGTGAGTTGCGCATGCGATAGCCAGTGTCCGGGCAGGACGTCTGTCGGCTAGTTTTGTATGAAAATATTGATTCCTTAAGTTTTTGAAAAACAAAAATAACTTCTTACCATAATTTTTTAAATCTTGTAGAGCACTAGAGTAGGTATTTTGATGCCGTTGATTTAAATTACATTCACAAGTCATAACGTCTTGAATCACTTCACTTTGCAACTATAAATCACGTTAATCACGTAGGTATCGTAGCTATCGAAAACTACCTTCATGGTTACAAACAAAAAAATATTTTTGAAAAACGAACTACCTAATGAAAATAATCTCTTCGCTCTGTTTTTTTACATGTCAATGTCAAAAGCAGTCAAAGATTCTATTTTGGATACTAGCATTTTTGTTTTGTTTTTTTTTTTAAATAACACTAGATAAATTAATTAAATTTGATTTTGTGATAGGATACTTAAAACAAAATTATTATTTCGTAGGTGTTTCGTGGATAAGTATGATTATAGGATTATTTTATAGAATTGCCACTATCTGCCGAGGCCATCCAGTAGAAATTCAGTGCTAAACTAAAGGACGCGGTTATAGGTGGTTTAGCGTGCAGTTCGAGTATTCGCCTCATTTTACTATTCGGATAGTAAAAGCTTGAGTATTCGAGTTTTTTATAGGTATATCCTACCTATAGTCTGCTGTGAAATATCTGAATAAGATCAAAAAAATTATCTGGATACTCCACAGACATATAAGAGTAGCAGACCATACATTAATCACTAGTTATATTTATATAGATGGGTATAATCTTTTTTCCTTTTCTTACAAAAGGACAACTCAATATATGTATCTCGTTCTTTCACCTATTGCAACACTCACACACACATAGACAAAATATGAGGCGTAGTCTATTTTGTGGAGCCGCCATATTAGATATAATACATAAGCTACATCGATTCGAATTATTATCATCAGGTTTTCGTAAAAAATATTGCTCGGTTGAGAATTAAATGGTAAAATAATAATTTTATAAAATGGTAAAGTGCAGTGCCTATCAGTGTGATAGTGCTAGCTATAACAATACACCTGGATTGACCTTTCATCGGTAAGTTTTATGTTGCTTTGTTAAGATTAAAAGCTATTCGGTTCTCTCTGATGAAGAGTTCAAATAATTCGTTATTGTTTAATAGCTTATTACATAGATTTTTAAATTTGGAGCTTAATCGTATATAATTGTGACCTATAACAACAGAAATAAAAGCATTTATGAGTTAGTTTGTTGTAAAGTTGCAAATATTGACAGCTCAAGTACTACAATATTATCGAGGGACGGATTTGGGAACAATTCAAATGATTTTTTGTAGATATGGTACCTATACCTAGATTGTTAAATATTTACGACATCATATCCATAATAATGCAGAGCACAGATTGTCAGCTGTTATGCTACTTTGTTTAAATGTTTTCGATCCGTCCATCCCTAATTGAGTCCTTAATGTTGGTTCCAGGTTTCCAAAGGATGAAACTACTAGAAAATCAGCCATGGTAAAAGGTTGATGAAAGTAAAGGTGGCGATGGAATAATGTAACTTGAAAATCTACAAAAAATAGTCGCAGAAGTCTTAATTATTTTCGTTAATACCTATGTCGATCATTCACATTTTTGTAATTTCAGGTAATTCAGATCAAAATTAAACAGTATTAATAAATCTACCAGGTTGTTCATCAACCACACGATAAGAAGAAGAATAAATATATCTATTTTTATTATGTCGTGATTATGTCTTATTCACCATGTCCTAAATGCGGCCCTGGCATAAATAGTTGTTCAATGTGTGCGTTTTGCCTACGCTGTTTAAACTTTATATTAGGTCTGCTACTCTTATATGTCTGTGGGATACTCAGTCGTATCAAACCTTGAGTTGGAAAACCTTCAGTTCTGCTTAACTTCAAGGATACTCCATCTCACGTTGACAAATATTAAGTTCTGTTAATTAACGTCAAGGATACTCTAAGCTCTATTATGTTTGGATTTTTATTTTCCAAAGATTCAGTTTTGGCTTAGTGGATGTTGCAACTCTTTTTTTTGTCTGGACTGGAAACTGACTTACAGTTGGCCCAATTAGATATAGGTAGGTACTCATAGATATACATATTGCATTTCATCAGTAAGTACCTACAAAGGCTTGCATCGTTAGACGGTACCTAGATCTAACTCTAGTTTTGATGGTGCTGAAGAAAAATACGATGTCAAAAAATTTGGTTGAAAGTTGTGTTGTAAAATATCACAGCCTCTCACTGAGTAAATTTGGAGACTACAATTAAATTAAATTTTTCAAAATTCGCAACTCGGGCGAAGGTAAAATTCAGAGAAGAGCATACTTAAGTCGAGGAAGAAGGTAAGGCAAAATTTTTCCTCCATGAGAGCACAATGCCTAGGTTAAAGCCATAGATTTAAAATAAGCCTACCTACGTCTAAATTCTACAATAAAATTTCATATTGGCAAACGGAGTCGAATTGAACGAAAGTCGGTTGAACAAATCCAAAGACATTGAAAGTCTGGACAAAATTCTAGACTGAATAAATTCTATGTCATATCTATGGGTTTAGTGGTAACGTGGTAACCCTGTCACTGTCACGCATCTGTCAAACTTCAATGGCAAGACCACAGAGTACTTTATGGGCAAGAGTGCAAAGATAGAGACGGGGACATGTCTTAGCTGTAGCTCGTGCTACGTATGTTTATTTATCTCGGCCTCAGACTGTCTAAAAAAAACTCAAATTAAAGCAACAACCTCTGCTGGCTAGCTGGAATATTTAGTCGGCCGAAAAAGTATAGTAAGGCTCCTTATTATTGCAGATGATCTATACTTAAAATATGGTGACTTAGGCCCTTAAAAATATAATAATAATAGATAAAGTTATTATCTAGAAGGTACCAAACCTTATGAACAACTTAAGTCGTCGGCTCCTACCTAAGTTCATCTCTAGGTAACCTTTAACCTCCAGCGTTTCGGACGACAGGACCAATAATTTTGAGTGAGTTAGGTTTTCTGAATTACACTGAAGGATCGATGTGATGTGCTGAAGTCCGCTATCTTACCTATTAACAAAACAATATAAAGAAAGCACTTACCTAGGTTACCTAAAATTAGTGGTTATATTGTAGCGTGCCTGCCACACAATTTTCACTAGCGCAGTAGGGGCGGCAGTTTTCAGAGGACGCTCACTCGATTTCAGAGGATAATCATAAAAGTCAAACAAAGTCATTGGTTTTCTCATAGGGTTTTTATACTAATACGTTAAATCCCCATATGAACTCATTCTTATCGTAAATTATCAATCCTAGGTAGGTAGGGGGGGTACTTTTAGTAATTATTATTTTAGGAAAGTAAATGGGGCGGAGGAAATAAAGTGGCCTATACCTTACCCCTTTACTTAAAAAAAATATAAGTCCAGCACTGCACTAGCGCTATACCGCGCGGCTCACGCTGGGGCGAGGCAGCGCCTCAGGTAGCTCCACTCCACAGGCCTCGTGGGAGTGTGGCAGCGCCAGACGAAGCTGTGTGGCAGTGTGGCTAAAGAGAGCAAAGCTTTACTCATAGTTTTACTTCTCTCATACGTTTTTTTACACATTTGAGCGGTACCTACAACGTTTCGTCACACTGAAACATATTTTTTTTTACTCAATGTAACCTTTTGAAATGTTGATGGGCTCTTGAACAACAATTGTTAGGTACTAGGCACGCTACTTGTTACGAAAGATTTGCTGTCCCTCGATGAGGAGTTCCGTTTTGCATCTTTTACATTAATTTTATTTAGGACCAATTGGAGAGTACCTAGATATACCTACCTAGGTATATTTCGAACAAAAAATAATATAAGTAGGTTTAGGTCTACTAATCCGAAGAAATCTGGATTCCACAAACAGATGTTAATATTACCAATTTAACCTAAAGCGCGGATAAATAACGAACGTTTTCGAAAAAGGTTAACAATTCTTATTTATTCTAGCCTCAAAAATAAATAAGAAAAATATCTACTATTTCAGCACTTTAGGAAGCAGTTTATACCTACACCCAGATGAGGTGACTACTTTTACTTTAAACCTTATCTACCTCTTTTTTTAAGTCGGCAAAAAATGGTAATTGACTTTCTTGTTCTTTTTTTAGTCAGTTTTCCCGTAATTATCCTTTGTGATAACGAAACACTGTACCTATTTGAAAAATTGTGATCATAGTTATCTGTATACTTACCTATTAGTACTTATGTTGTGCTTTTGTATAACATACTAAACAATAGAGCACCCACCAACCAAATACGGGTCACAAGCCGCCAATACACAACAAAGGACTATAATATACAGGTAAGTCAAGAAACACCGCGTAACATGTTGAAAGGCTCTGAAAAGAGGACATTTAGATTCGGTCGATTTGTAATAAGTTGGCTCAAACATTTGTGACGAATCGTTGGTCCTACAGATTTGGCGTTGATTCAGCGAGCGTAATTTAGTTTAGTGCGTATTAAACCGTGAGAGAGGGCTTACGTTTGTTTATTTCGTCCTTGTAAAGTGCATTCACTTTTCGCGAGTTTGTTTTTAAATGAAACTGACCGTTGTGTAAAAAGTTTTATAATAATATCGACATTAATATTTTTTTCGTATACAGAACGTGAGAATTCAGCCTATAATATCAATATTTTAGAAACAAAATGTGATAAATGGATGTGTAGCATTTATATGAACATTTTAGGTGTCGATAATAAGGTAAAGTATGTCTAATTAATTTATGACAAAATGTTTAATTATATATACACATATATTTCTAATTAAATACAGGGTGGCCCATTTATAGTGGTCCAAAATTTTTTTTTACATCTAGGACATCCCAATGATTAATCTAAACGCAACATATGTTCCGCAAAAATCAGTAGTTTAGAAGTTATGATTTTTTAAATTTAATTTCTTAAAATTTCTACTTTAGTCATGTAAACCTCTTTAGATTCAAAATGATTGCACTAAATCGAATCAAATTTGGTGAGTAAGTAGGTACTATAGACATGTAGCAAGCAAACAATGAGCTATTTTTAAGGTTAACCTTAAATCGTAACATGGTTTTAGACCTTTCGGTGAATTATTTGTAATTTTCGATTGATTAAGCACATTTTTCAAAAAATTCTAAAGACAAAAAAATGTACTACACGAATTTTGCTTATGGTTGTAAAAACTACCTTGAAGTGTGAGGATAATATAAATAAAAAAATACTGTGGTGTAACTACAGTAAGTTCTTCAGAAATGAACATTGTGTGCACTAGGTCATTAAAAACTTAAAATTTTAATTTTTGCCTATAACATCATTTGAATAAATCCAACTTTATTATGAAAATAAAAACACTGGAATTAGTTAAACAAAGGATATTTATTTAAAATAACAACCCACAATGACAAAATAAACGCTATTACAATAAGTTTTCGAAATGTCTGCCTCTATTGTCAATGCATAAACATTAAACAGCAACGTCGCAAAAAATCCTTTTATGCCTGTTGAAAAGCTGTCTATTTGCTTTCGTCGTGATAGCCTAGTGGTGGTGACCGTTGACAGGCAAATCAGAGGTCTCGGGTTCGAACCCAAGGCGCGCACTTCTGACTTTTCGTAAGTTCTGTGCGTTTTATAAATTAATTATAACTCTCCGTGCCTCGGATAGCACGTTAAGCCCCGGCTGTCAATTGTAGATCTTTGACAATCGTTACGGGTAGTCAGAAGCCCGAAAGTCTGACAACCAGTCTTACCAAGGGGTATCGTGTAACCCAGTATCTGGGTTGTGGAGGTCTGATAGGCAGTCGCTCCATGTAAAACACTGGTATTCAGCTGCATCCGGTAAGACTGGAAGCCGACCCCAACGTAGTTGGGAAAAGGCTAGGCAGATGATGATGATGGCCGAATTACAAAAATTAAAGCTAATAGACAGCCTTTTAACAGGCTTAAAAAGATTTGCATTGAAAATAGAGGCAGACATTTCGAAAACTTATTGTAATAGCGTTTATTTTGTCATTGTGGGTTGTTATTTTAAATAAATATCCTTTATTTAACTAATTCCAGTGTTTTTATTTTCATAATAAAGTTGGATTTATTCAAATGATGTTATAGGCAAAAATTAAAATTTTAAGTTTTTAATGACCTAGTGCACACAATGTTCATTTCTGAAGAACTTACTGTAGTTACACCGCAGTATTTTTTTATTTATGTTATCCTCACACTTCAAGGTAGTTTTTACAACCATAAGCAAAATTCGTGTAGTACATTTTTTTGTCTTTAGAATTTTTTGAAAAATGTGCTTAATCAATCGAAAATTACAAATAATTCACCGAAAGGTCTAAAACCATGTTACGATTTAAGGTTAACCTTAAAAATAGCTCATTGCTTGCTTGCTACATGTCTATAGTACTTACACACCAAATTTGATTCGATTTAGTGCAATCACTTTGAATCTAAAGAGGTTTACATGACTAAAGTAGAAATTTTAAGAAATTAAATTTAAAAAAATCATAACTTCTAAACTACTGATTTTCGCGGAACATATGTTGCGTTTAGATTAATCATTGGGATGTCCTAGATGTAAAAAAAATTTTGGACCACTATAAATGGGCCACCCTGTATATACCCGGGGGGAAAGTCCTCTAAATACTGAAGGTAGCAAATTTTATTCATAGAAAACATTAATTTAATTTTATAAAGAAGCAAAACTGCATTTAAACATTTCATAAAAACACGCTTGCTAATCCCGGGAATCGAATCGACTTAAATCCTGTCATCTTTCTAGCAAACATAGTAAATATTAAAAAAAAACATACAATCTAATTGAGAACCTCTTTTTTTGAAGTCGGTTAAAATTTACAGGAAAACCATGAATTCTAAACCTCTATAAATTAACGAAAAAAACGCGTAAATTAGAGAAATATTTACCTACTCAAAATGAGCTCTATATTCTAAAATGCATTTTAAACCTTCAATTTATAATAATGTATAGGTACCTAAACCAAAAACTACAGATTTTTCATAAATATTTCTCATAAAAAGCTACATTATTAGCTAGTAACATGCCCATATTTTTTTTAATTGGAGATTCCTACCAAAATTGCAATAATGAAAATTCAATGAATAGACAGACCATTACTGTACTCTGTGAGACAGACTTTTACGGGATACGGGTTATGCGCAAAATGTGCAATTCGCAAAATGTGCAGTTGACGCAAAAGATGCAATTCGCATTTGGCGCAATTCTCAAAACGAGCAATTTTGTAATACTTATGTTAAGTGGTTTTAATAAAAATGGAATGTTTTTCGTCGGTGTTTTTTTTTATTAATTAAGATCTTCTTAGACATGAACTTCTTAATGTAGGTATATATTTTTATTAAAACCACAGTCATATTAAGTAGGTATATATAATTTTACACATTTCGCAAATTGCTCTTTTTGCGAACTGCACATTTTGCGCATAACCCGTTTCAAGTAATGCTTGATTTCTGAGTTAGGTTCTGTAATACGATTCTTAGTTCTGAGGAGAAGACCATTGAGTCAATCAAGATCATACCGTACGATCGTAGGTAGGTAGGTACTATCGCGGACACGAACGGTGCACCACTTTGCGATCAAAATGCTTTGAACGATGCTACGTGCGTAGGGGCGGGTTTTAGCGCTACGTTCGGATGTGTGCAAGCGATTCTAACCTTAAGAGTGGTACACCGGCTTTGTCTACGATAGTACCTACGTTAGTTAAAAAAATGCAATAGCGCGCAAAAACCACAATTGCTAGTCAATCTAATTACTTATGACTGTGTCTATGTGGATTATTATTAACTAGCGACCCGCCCCGGCTTCGCACGGGTGCAATATATACATATAAACCTTCCTCTTCAAACACTTTATCTATTAAAAAAAACCGCATCAAAATCCGTTGCGTAGTTTTAAAGATTTAAGCATACATAGGGATATAGGGACAGAGAAAGCGACTTTTTTTATACTATGTAGTGATGTAGTGATAAACACTTAGAGGAAAAATTTTTTGTTTGTCATTAGAGGTAGGGATAACTATATAAGCGTGTCCGTTTTTTGATTGTCTAAAGAGACGATTCCGAGTTAATTATTCCTCCTACAGTCGTTCTGGATGGACATTATACAGCTGAGCATTAAATATTTTCACTCATTATTTCTTTTTATAGAATTATTGGGATAAATAATAATATTTTTTAAATATTGCTAGTAAACGTCAATCAAATGAACAAGATAGTTTGTCACATACGTAACAGACAGTGCAGACTTTCTTAGGCTCTTTCCAGTCCATTATTCTTCCAAGGATAAACAATAATTTCCTTTGTTTTTTTAATAACGTCGTCAGTTCAGCTTGATATCGGATTCACAAAAGGGACACTATGACACTATTGTTATCAACTTATCATAATGACTATCGATTCGTAATAATACCTTTGTTTACGAAGGTCTAAACTCTAGTTGACATATACGTCGATTAAGTATTTGGATTTATCTATCAGCTTTTATGTTAATCCGATGTTAGCCTCATTTCCTCTGATTTTGAATTGAGCACTTTTTATATGACTCTAGACTCTTTTGCCAAGCTGTACTCGTATTTATCAACATTTTGCCTATTTTATATTTTTATTTTCAGGTACACAGCAGGTACGCATAATACCAAAAAAAATAATTAGTTAAATAAGCATCTCCTTACCGAAAAAAAATGTACACCCGCAGTTATATATTATTATAAGTATATCTTTTTACCAAAAGAAGTACACTGGATTTCATTAAAGGTACACCGAGGTACACTGCAGGTACCACCTTCCTGTAGGAAAGCAGCTCAATTCTGTGATGTACCTACACCCGTGGTCCTAACGCACACTATTAATTTACAAAGTAAGTATTGTATTATAAATAATAAAAATAAAATAATTTTTGGAGGCTGTCCGAGCCAAAGTTTGTGGCCATAGTCGGGAGTCAGATCTTTATAATGTGTATGTGTGATCACAGTCTACCCATACTCTTTTTCTATATTTAGTCTATAGTGAGACGCTGTGTTGATAATTTATAGAAGTCATCAAAATAATGATAAGTACGTATAACTTTAATTTAACATTTACCTTTCATTTGAATAATTTGTACCTTATGGTAAATCAAAGTCATCGAAAGTAAATAGGTTTGATGGTCAACTCGGAATGTGACCTCACACATAAAATCAGTGTCATTGTGTTTAGAATGTACCTATGTATAAGTACCTAAACATTACTAGTCAAAGTCAATCAACAAGTCTAGTGGTTTTTGAGATTCTGTGGGCTGTCGATCATAAATAAAAATCTACTTAGATTCAATGCAATATATAGTTGCTACGAAATCATTCGAATATTGGCTTACTGATATTTATATTTCTAAAATGTTGATTATTAATTTGTTAATGGGTTAATCACAAATCATTTATTTGCAAACTAAGGGTAATGCTAAGGGTACAATTTTGAGTCTTAAGTAATAGGTACAAGTGCGGCCCTTAACAGTCAAACACCGAGAAATGAGACACAAAAAGAAATCATCACCATCAAACCATCATATCTAAAAAAAACCCCACTTTATATGTATGGAATGGGAAGCTCTTCAAATTAATCTATTTATTAAGTTTTATTATATTTACCCAATAAAGTTATGAACTTTATTGGGTAAATATAATTATATTCATGCATCAATTAGGTATAAGGTTTCCTGGTTTTAACCAAATATTGATAAAAGAAGTACTTTCTTCCTTCCTTAGTTGGTAAGTCTCCATTAAGATTGGTAGCTGTAGGTAGTTGAAATTCGGTGAAGAGGACAATTTATCAACAATAATAATGATGCTGAAATAATGCTGATTATTATGTTTACAATTGCTTTACAAATATTACTCAATGATGACTTAGGTAGCATAATTATTAAGGTACTGAATTTATTTTATGCTGGCTGAGCAAAAACCTTGAAGTTTGCAAAATGAAGATTGCATAGATTGTAGAGTAGAGTATCAAATTTTTTTATGTTTTTTTTTTAATTTTCGAAATACTTACCTATGATGTGGGCTTTCCTAATTTAAAGGTAGGTATTACAAAGCGCGTGAGACTAAAACTATATTTTTTTTATTACTTAGAATGAAAATGTCGTGGTCTATTAAAAACTGGGCCAGACACTTTTTGCAAAATCCAAAATGACATTCTAATTTCTTTTTTAAAACAAACTGTTGCAAAATAAAACCGGGCTATTGCGAGTCGGACTTGCACACGTAGGGTTCCGTATGAAATTTTGATATAATTTTAATCAATTAATTGCATATTGTATGAATTAAGGAGTAAGTAAATCCAATATAAGAGAACATACATAACCTGTATTTTCTCTATTAAATACATTAACTAACTCAAACAAATTCATTAAATATGCACTCTTAGGTATATTTCGTAAATAAGACAATCGTTGAGCATAACTTATTTAAAACTGTGTCAATATCATTCAATTTACGATTGATTCTATTAATATTAATTTATTCTATGAAGTTGTCGGGTGTGGTATGATGGTATCAAGTGACATATCACTTACCCATACAACGCTAATCCATAGGTTTCTTTCAAACATTACGGATTAGCATCCAATGTGCGCCTGGAGAGCAGCGCCTCAAATATCCTCACCTTGGGCATCAATTATATTGACTAATTCCAGAGGGATCTTACGCGGCCACGAACAAGGCCAACCAGGCCGCATGGATTAGCTATCTATGGTTAAATTAAAAACAGAACAGAACAGAACCTGAAAAGAGGTCATTAAACTCATCATTATAAACAACTTTGGGACACTATGGGACAAACCCTGAATTCGCGAAGAAAATATCTGCTGTTTCATACAAATAATTATGTTCACATTAATTAACAAAATGTATGGAACAGCTGATTTTTTTTACGATTGCAGAGTTGGTCCCATAGTAAAAGTTGTACACAAAGATATTGGAAAGAATGGTTGTACATAATGATGAGTTTAATGACCCCTTTTCAGGTTGTCGGTGTTTTAAAAATAACCCTGCATAAATTTAATGCATATCGTGCTCCATGACCAACTGACCTTACAATAGCGTCCATCACGCCTAAAATTCAGATCGCGGGAAACACCTTGCGATGCCGTTGCCTTCGACCATTTTTCGTTCCGAAGCGAACATGATGCACTTATTGGCGCGCGGTGCCAAACCTTTTGAAAATTATTACGTTCCATCCGCGTGTCCATACTGTGGAAATCGTTTACACGCGCGGTTCGGATTGCAGTCAGGTAATATAATCATACATTTGCAAACCTGGTTGTTCGGAACGCAGTTCCATATCGCAGCCCGTACTTATCCGCCGCTAATTTGTTTTCTCTGCCTTGAGTTTTCTATGTTCATCATGAATGAGTTCAGTACTACAAATGGCAGAATCAAAACATGATTGGCAGGATCTTGGTCAGTCAAGACCAGTCGACCACATCTGGCCAACACGCCCCCCGCGCTGCGCCGCCGCGTGTCGTGGTTGTAGCCAGACCGCGAAGTCACGCACGGGTTCTCAAGGGTTCGAATATGTGTAATGCAAAGTTGGATGATTGTACCTACCTATATTATGTTGTTGGCTTAATCTTTGATCCGGTCTGGATGTTAATGCCTGTAAAATAATTTTATTAATCTTCATACCAATTAAACGAAAACAGGCAAAGATTTAAAAGTTGAAATCTGAATAAAAAAGACGAGTAAAAGTAGAAAAAAATATTTTACAAAGAAAAAATAGACCTCCCATCATTATTTTATCGACAAAAACTTTCTCGTGAGTCCCCAACACTATTTGCGGTGTAGAACAGTGTTGTAAGCTGCAACGGTTGATATTATGAAAGTGCAATAAAGTGCATCTACTCTTGCATTTAAGTGTTTACTGCTTTTTCATTTTGCTTTCTATACATAATGGTACAGTAAAATCGTGGATTATAATTAAGTACTTACAGGAAATTTCAGCGTTCTTCATTAAGAAATCAATTAGGTTTAAACATGAAGCATATACAAAGGGTTTAAACCACCCTGAACTGCTAGAGAAAGTTCTTTCTCAGAAATCGAGCCAAAAAATGAAAAAAAGAGTCTACGGAGAGCTCTCTTGGGGTACACCAGAGCTCAAAATTCTTTGTCGTCTAGATTTGAGTTCGTCAAATTAAATATTTATGGACGAACTTCGCAATCAAATATTGCAAAACTTTGGTTCTGTTCGCCTTGAAGAAACCATTAAGATTACAAAGTAACAAGTCTGGTCGCAATCTATAAATGTTGAAATGTGTGTATCAAATCATCAATAATTTCTTCTATTTATCGTGGAACTATGATCCTCATTTATCCATCATCCTCCCAGCCTTATTATTCCCAAACTTTGTTGGGGTTGGCTTCTAATCTAACCAGATGCAGCTGAATATTAGTTTTCTACGGAGCGACTGTCTATCTGACCCCCGCAACCCAAAGGGATAGGATATTGTAAGGTTAGATTAGATTGTCAGGATTTTATGAAGGTACTGACTCCCTATATCGACTGCCAAAGATCTTCACCGGGGCCAACGGCTTAACGTGATTTTCGAAGTAAGGAGCAGATGATAATTAATATTATACGCAATAATTATAATACGCACATAACTAACGAAAAGTCAGAGGTGCGCGCCTTGGGATCGAACTCGAGACTTCTGACTTGTCAATCGACGGTCATACCACTTGGCTATCAGTTATAAATAAATCAAACGTAGGATATAATCGAGATAATGATTGATTATACACGTTCGATCCAACAAGTCTTTAATGCACAATAGTATTTTTGTTTACTGCAGTTCTTTATTTATACAATAACCGTCATGCTTTAAACAACATACAATTAAATATAAATATTTAATAAGAAATTTGAAAAAACAACTGATACGGATGGGATTGGTCAGTTGTTTTTTGTTGTTAAAACATGTAAAAATTTCACAAAAATAACATACAATTACATACGTCATAATTCTGGAAGGAACCTACGTCGTCCTGTGTCGTTGGTTAAACATACCTACAATAAAATGAAAATTGCGAAAAAGACTCTCATGGTCCTTATGGCCTACACGTTGTGAAGAGTTCCTACTTCCTACTTTGTTTCAGATAAACATAAACGAGAACCGTTCAAATTTGGAAGGAGCTGGTGTTTTTTCGGCCTAAACCAGAGGAAAAATAAACATGATCGTAGACTAAGAGCGAGGTTATAAATGAAATAGAAAACATCCAAGCCCGTTTTGAAATCGAATCAATAAATGTATCTGTTTTATCTAGAAGCCGATGTACTTCTTACATTATAATAACTGATTATGATGTCTATATACGTTCTACTTCGACATCCGCTGGGTGCAGTTACAAACAAACCTGTCTAGAGAATCGCGGAAGAACGTCATTAAAAGACAATGAAAGTAAAGTGTACTTTAACAAGAATCTGACGAAGCAAAGCGCCAATGACCTTAAACTTGATTAAATGATTTACAAGTCAACGCATAAAAACGTTTGTGGTTATACATATATATGAATGTGGTTATAACAAGTGAATTGGCTGTTCACTTGTTTATACCGTCAAAATGTTCTTATAATTTAATTATTCGACGTTGATTTCTTTGTTGGTGAGGTGAAAAGCATAAACTTACATATGTTGACTATAGGTATTCTACTAGAAGTTGACTTCGACTTGCAAAATTTTCGCGAGTCCAAGGTTAGGTACTAAAAATTACCTATTTGTAAAATTTTATGACCATACTAGCATTCAACGAGTGAGATTTAACCAATAATGTCTATTCCTAGAGCATCCACGGGCTACTCATCCAACTTCAGCGTTCACTTACACTTTAAGACCTCTAAAAGTTCGTCGACATTGCCTTGTAGCTTGTAAATAGTTTCCTTTAACCTTAAAGGTTTATACTTTGTGTCGACATTCCAAATTTTCTTCTCTGCTAAGTTGTGCCCGGTCCACGGGTCCACCTATTATTAGTAGCTTGACATTCTGCCTTGATCTAAGTTTATCGCCCAGTTAATTAAACTCCAAATAATGGTCCCCGAGCTCCATCACTCCTATCCTTTCTTATTTCGAAATTTTGCGGAAATATTCTCAAAATGTTGATCAATTGCTTTCTGCAAGCATTTTTTTGGACTCTTGCAAGTTACGTTTTTAAACCTAGTAAACCGGCATTAATTGACCTACAGGTACTCTTGAGAAGAGACGGTTGCGCCGAAATAAATGTAGTTCGTTATATTCATAACATAAATAACTTCAAGGATTATGCAATATTTCCTGAGCGAATATTGTCTCTATCCCTTTGTGTGTGTCTTTCTTTATGTATTTCTATTGGTGACTCCGTCGTCAACGTATTATCAACGTATGATTTTTCATCTTGGGGTTCATCTTTGCGCGCGCAAAAACCACAATTGCTAGTCAATCTAATTACTTATGACTGTGTCTATGTGGATTATTATTAACTAGCGACCCGCCCCGGCTTCGCACGGGTGCAATATATACATATAAACCTTCCTCTTCAAACACTTTATCTATTAAAAAAAACCGCATCAAAATCCGTTGCGTAGTTTTAAAGATTTAAGCATACATAGGGATATAGGGACAGAGAAAGCGACTTTTTTTATACTATGTAGTGATGTAGTGATAAACACTTAGAGGAAAAATTTTTTGTTTGTCATTAGAGGTAGGGATAACTATATAAGCGTGTCCGTTTTTTGATTGTCTAAAGAGACGATTCCGAGTTAATTATTCCTCCTACAGTCGTTCTGGATGGACATTATACAGCTGAGCATTAAATATTTTCACTCATTATTTCTTTTTATAGAATTATTGGGATAAATAATAATATTTTTTAAATATTGCTAGTAAACGTCAATCAAATGAACAAGATAGTTTGTCACATACGTAACAGACAGTGCAGACTTTCTTAGGCTCTTTCCAGTCCATTATTCTTCCAAGGATAAACAATAATTTCCTTTGTTTTTTTAATAACGTCGTCAGTTCAGCTTGATATCGGATTCACAAAAGGGACACTATGACACTATTGTTATCAACTTATCATAATGACTATCGATTCGTAATAATACCTTTGTTTACGAAGGTCTAAACTCTAGTTGACATATACGTCGATTAAGTATTTGGATTTATCTATCAGCTTTTATGTTAATCCGATGTTAGCCTCATTTCCTCTGATTTTGAATTGAGCACTTTTTATATGACTCTAGACTCTTTTGCCAAGCTGTACTCGTATTTATCAACATTTTGCCTATTTTATATTTTTATTTTCAGGTACACAGCAGGTACGCATAATACCAAAAAAAATAATTAGTTAAATAAGCATCTCCTTACCGAAAAAAAATGTACACCCGCAGTTATATATTATTATAAGTATATCTTTTTACCAAAAGAAGTACACTGGATTTCATTAAAGGTACACCGAGGTACACTGCAGGTACCACCTTCCTGTAGGAAAGCAGCTCAATTCTGTGATGTACCTACACCCGTGGTCCTAACGCACACTATTAATTTACAAAGTAAGTATTGTATTATAAATAATAAAAATAAAATAATTTTTGGAGGCTGTCCGAGCCAAAGTTTGTGGCCATAGTCGGGAGTCAGATCTTTATAATGTGTATGTGTGATCACAGTCTACCCATACTCTTTTTCTATATTTAGTCTATAGTGAGACGCTGTGTTGATAATTTATAGAAGTCATCAAAATAATGATAAGTACGTATAACTTTAATTTAACATTTACCTTTCATTTGAATAATTTGTACCTTATGGTAAATCAAAGTCATCGAAAGTAAATAGGTTTGATGGTCAACTCGGAATGTGACCTCACACATAAAATCAGTGTCATTGTGTTTAGAATGTACCTATGTATAAGTACCTAAACATTACTAGTCAAAGTCAATCAACAAGTCTAGTGGTTTTTGAGATTCTGTGGGCTGTCGATCATAAATAAAAATCTACTTAGATTCAATGCAATATATAGTTGCTACGAAATCATTCGAATATTGGCTTACTGATATTTATATTTCTAAAATGTTGATTATTAATTTGTTAATGGGTTAATCACAAATCATTTATTTGCAAACTAAGGGTAATGCTAAGGGTACAATTTTGAGTCTTAAGTAATAGGTACAAGTGCGGCCCTTAACAGTCAAACACCGAGAAATGAGACACAAAAAGAAATCATCACCATCAAACCATCATATCTAAAAAAAACCCCACTTTATATGTATGGAATGGGAAGCTCTTCAAATTAATCTATTTATTAAGTTTTATTATATTTACCCAATAAAGTTATGAACTTTATTGGGTAAATATAATTATATTCATGCATCAATTAGGTATAAGGTTTCCTGGTTTTAACCAAATATTGATAAAAGAAGTACTTTCTTCCTTCCTTAGTTGGTAAGTCTCCATTAAGATTGGTAGCTGTAGGTAGTTGAAATTCGGTGAAGAGGACAATTTATCAACAATAATAATGATGCTGAAATAATGCTGATTATTATGTTTACAATTGCTTTACAAATATTACTCAATGATGACTTAGGTAGCATAATTATTAAGGTACTGAATTTATTTTATGCTGGCTGAGCAAAAACCTTGAAGTTTGCAAAATGAAGATTGCATAGATTGTAGAGTAGAGTATCAAATTTTTTTATGTTTTTTTTTTAATTTTCGAAATACTTACCTATGATGTGGGCTTTCCTAATTTAAAGGTAGGTATTACAAAGCGCGTGAGACTAAAACTATATTTTTTTTATTACTTAGAATGAAAATGTCGTGGTCTATTAAAAACTGGGCCAGACACTTTTTGCAAAATCCAAAATGACATTCTAATTTCTTTTTTAAAACAAACTGTTGCAAAATAAAACCGGGCTATTGCGAGTCGGACTTGCACACGTAGGGTTCCGTATGAAATTTTGATATAATTTTAATCAATTAATTGCATATTGTATGAATTAAGGAGTAAGTAAATCCAATATAAGAGAACATACATAACCTGTATTTTCTCTATTAAATACATTAACTAACTCAAACAAATTCATTAAATATGCACTCTTAGGTATATTTCGTAAATAAGACAATCGTTGAGCATAACTTATTTAAAACTGTGTCAATATCATTCAATTTACGATTGATTCTATTAATATTAATTTATTCTATGAAGTTGTCGGGTGTGGTATGATGGTATCAAGTGACATATCACTTACCCATACAACGCTAATCCATAGGTTTCTTTCAAACATTACGGATTAGCATCCAATGTGCGCCTGGAGAGCAGCGCCTCAAATATCCTCACCTTGGGCATCAATTATATTGACTAATTCCAGAGGGATCTTACGCGGCCACGAACAAGGCCAACCAGGCCGCATGGATTAGCTATCTATGGTTAAATTAAAAACAGAACAGAACAGAACCTGAAAAGAGGTCATTAAACTCATCATTATAAACAACTTTGGGACACTATGGGACAAACCCTGAATTCGCGAAGAAAATATCTGCTGTTTCATACAAATAATTATGTTCACATTAATTAACAAAATGTATGGAACAGCTGATTTTTTTTACGATTGCAGAGTTGGTCCCATAGTAAAAGTTGTACACAAAGATATTGGAAAGAATGGTTGTACATAATGATGAGTTTAATGACCCCTTTTCAGGTTGTCGGTGTTTTAAAAATAACCCTGCATAAATTTAATGCATATCGTGCTCCATGACCAACTGACCTTACAATAGCGTCCATCACGCCTAAAATTCAGATCGCGGGAAACACCTTGCGATGCCGTTGCCTTCGACCATTTTTCGTTCCGAAGCGAACATGATGCACTTATTGGCGCGCGGTGCCAAACCTTTTGAAAATTATTACGTTCCATCCGCGTGTCCATACTGTGGAAATCGTTTACACGCGCGGTTCGGATTGCAGTCAGGTAATATAATCATACATTTGCAAACCTGGTTGTTCGGAACGCAGTTCCATATCGCAGCCCGTACTTATCCGCCGCTAATTTGTTTTCTCTGCCTTGAGTTTTCTATGTTCATCATGAATGAGTTCAGTACTACAAATGGCAGAATCAAAACATGATTGGCAGGATCTTGGTCAGTCAAGACCAGTCGACCACATCTGGCCAACACGCCCCCCGCGCTGCGCCGCCGCGTGTCGTGGTTGTAGCCAGACCGCGAAGTCACGCACGGGTTCTCAAGGGTTCGAATATGTGTAATGCAAAGTTGGATGATTGTACCTACCTATATTATGTTGTTGGCTTAATCTTTGATCCGGTCTGGATGTTAATGCCTGTAAAATAATTTTATTAATCTTCATACCAATTAAACGAAAACAGGCAAAGATTTAAAAGTTGAAATCTGAATAAAAAAGACGAGTAAAAGTAGAAAAAAATATTTTACAAAGAAAAAATAGACCTCCCATCATTATTTTATCGACAAAAACTTTCTCGTGAGTCCCCAACACTATTTGCGGTGTAGAACAGTGTTGTAAGCTGCAACGGTTGATATTATGAAAGTGCAATAAAGTGCATCTACTCTTGCATTTAAGTGTTTACTGCTTTTTCATTTTGCTTTCTATACATAATGGTACAGTAAAATCGTGGATTATAATTAAGTACTTACAGGAAATTTCAGCGTTCTTCATTAAGAAATCAATTAGGTTTAAACATGAAGCATATACAAAGGGTTTAAACCACCCTGAACTGCTAGAGAAAGTTCTTTCTCAGAAATCGAGCCAAAAAATGAAAAAAAGAGTCTACGGAGAGCTCTCTTGGGGTACACCAGAGCTCAAAATTCTTTGTCGTCTAGATTTGAGTTCGTCAAATTAAATATTTATGGACGAACTTCGCAATCAAATATTGCAAAACTTTGGTTCTGTTCGCCTTGAAGAAACCATTAAGATTACAAAGTAACAAGTCTGGTCGCAATCTATAAATGTTGAAATGTGTGTATCAAATCATCAATAATTTCTTCTATTTATCGTGGAACTATGATCCTCATTTATCCATCATCCTCCCAGCCTTATTATTCCCAAACTTTGTTGGGGTTGGCTTCTAATCTAACCAGATGCAGCTGAATATTAGTTTTCTACGGAGCGACTGTCTATCTGACCCCCGCAACCCAAAGGGATAGGATATTGTAAGGTTAGATTAGATTGTCAGGATTTTATGAAGGTACTGACTCCCTATATCGACTGCCAAAGATCTTCACCGGGGCCAACGGCTTAACGTGATTTTCGAAGTAAGGAGCAGATGATAATTAATATTATACGCAATAATTATAATACGCACATAACTAACGAAAAGTCAGAGGTGCGCGCCTTGGGATCGAACTCGAGACTTCTGACTTGTCAATCGACGGTCATACCACTTGGCTATCAGTTATAAATAAATCAAACGTAGGATATAATCGAGATAATGATTGATTATACACGTTCGATCCAACAAGTCTTTAATGCACAATAGTATTTTTGTTTACTGCAGTTCTTTATTTATACAATAACCGTCATGCTTTAAACAACATACAATTAAATATAAATATTTAATAAGAAATTTGAAAAAACAACTGATACGGATGGGATTGGTCAGTTGTTTTTTGTTGTTAAAACATGTAAAAATTTCACAAAAATAACATACAATTACATACGTCATAATTCTGGAAGGAACCTACGTCGTCCTGTGTCGTTGGTTAAACATACCTACAATAAAATGAAAATTGCGAAAAAGACTCTCATGGTCCTTATGGCCTACACGTTGTGAAGAGTTCCTACTTCCTACTTTGTTTCAGATAAACATAAACGAGAACCGTTCAAATTTGGAAGGAGCTGGTGTTTTTTCGGCCTAAACCAGAGGAAAAATAAACATGATCGTAGACTAAGAGCGAGGTTATAAATGAAATAGAAAACATCCAAGCCCGTTTTGAAATCGAATCAATAAATGTATCTGTTTTATCTAGAAGCCGATGTACTTCTTACATTATAATAACTGATTATGATGTCTATATACGTTCTACTTCGACATCCGCTGGGTGCAGTTACAAACAAACCTGTCTAGAGAATCGCGGAAGAACGTCATTAAAAGACAATGAAAGTAAAGTGTACTTTAACAAGAATCTGACGAAGCAAAGCGCCAATGACCTTAAACTTGATTAAATGATTTACAAGTCAACGCATAAAAACGTTTGTGGTTATACATATATATGAATGTGGTTATAACAAGTGAATTGGCTGTTCACTTGTTTATACCGTCAAAATGTTCTTATAATTTAATTATTCGACGTTGATTTCTTTGTTGGTGAGGTGAAAAGCATAAACTTACATATGTTGACTATAGGTATTCTACTAGAAGTTGACTTCGACTTGCAAAATTTTCGCGAGTCCAAGGTTAGGTACTAAAAATTACCTATTTGTAAAATTTTATGACCATACTAGCATTCAACGAGTGAGATTTAACCAATAATGTCTATTCCTAGAGCATCCACGGGCTACTCATCCAACTTCAGCGTTCACTTACACTTTAAGACCTCTAAAAGTTCGTCGACATTGCCTTGTAGCTTGTAAATAGTTTCCTTTAACCTTAAAGGTTTATACTTTGTGTCGACATTCCAAATTTTCTTCTCTGCTAAGTTGTGCCCGGTCCACGGGTCCACCTATTATTAGTAGCTTGACATTCTGCCTTGATCTAAGTTTATCGCCCAGTTAATTAAACTCCAAATAATGGTCCCCGAGCTCCATCACTCCTATCCTTTCTTATTTCGAAATTTTGCGGAAATATTCTCAAAATGTTGATCAATTGCTTTCTGCAAGCATTTTTTTGGACTCTTGCAAGTTACGTTTTTAAACCTAGTAAACCGGCATTAATTGACCTACAGGTACTCTTGAGAAGAGACGGTTGCGCCGAAATAAATGTAGTTCGTTATATTCATAACATAAATAACTTCAAGGATTATGCAATATTTCCTGAGCGAATATTGTCTCTATCCCTTTGTGTGTGTCTTTCTTTATGTATTTCTATTGGTGACTCCGTCGTCAACGTATTATCAACGTATGATTTTTCATCTTGGGGTTCATCTTTGGGTTCACCTTCTAGTCTTTAAAAGAATCTTCTTAGGGGACATTCATCCACGATGTTCTTGATGGTTTGAAGGTGGTAGCTACAAATGCAGTCTGGAAACTCTGTGACTCCCCATCTGTGGAGATGGTCGTTGCACCTGACTACGCCAGATTGTATGTTAGTTACATTACAGTAGGTATTGATGTGCCAATGACCGGACAATGACTTAAGTCTCTTAGATCTCAGTGCGTGCTTATCAGTTCATTCAATAGAGATGTAATAATGGTGAGAATATGGGAAAAACATTGTTGGATAACCACTTAATGTAACGACCATGTTGTTACAGTGTTGTGCCTTTACAACACGTTTACAAGGAGTTTGAAAAGCTAAATGTTGTCTCTACCTAGTTACTGCACAAGTGCATATCTAGTCTGCGGCAGGATTGATCATCACGTGAAATTCAGCATGACCAGTTTTGGAAGTCACGAAGTTTCGAAATCCTACCTTTATCTTAACAACTGACCTCTAATTGTACATAATGCACTCTGATTCGCAGTTATCATAATGACTTTCTTTAAGCCTCGGATATAATGATGCCAATGGCACTAAACCGGTCATTGGCAGTAAATAAATCATATTCTATTTATAACTAACTTGATTGACTTCTATCCTTGTTGTGAGGAGACTTTCTATCTTATCCGTATTTATTTCTTTATTCTTTAATGCAGACAAAGACGGTGAGTCTTCTACCAGCCAACCATTGACTGATAGAAAGATGGTATGAAAAGTCGTGATGTCATTTTTATAAAAACCCACTTCAAAACATTAAAAAAATATAGTATAAAAACTAAAACCCGACTACTTAAAATCTAAAAACAAGCTTCTTAGATTTGAAATAAAATTCTGTAGTCGGAGGCCACCAAATTACAAAGTATTTACCCTTGGAAGATTATCTAGTACCTATTTACCTATAATACATTAAGGCCTCCGACTACAGAATTTTATTTCAAATCTAAGAAGCTTGTTTTTAGATTTTAAGTAGTCGGGTTTTAGTTTTTATACTATATTTTTTTTCTATGATTTTTAGTGGTAAAGAAACCAATAAAATTCATTTTAATCACAATTTTTTAGAATGTGGTAGTTCTTAAATAGGTAGATTTCTTTAACTGTCAACTTCGGTTCAAACCTTTAGTCAATGTCATGTATTTTTTAAATTAAATTTATTTCAAAGGTGTCGTCCGCGACTTCGAGCTATTAAAACATGGCCTCATATATTTCTTAGAAGTATACATGAAAAGTAGTAAGAAGTACAGCTTGGCAAAAAAGAGTCTGGAAAAATTGGGGGCGCCGCTGTCGCACTTTTCACACTACAATTCAAAATTACAAGTTATTAAGTGCTTACATATTTCTATGACGAGTTTTTTGTCATTAATTATAATCAAATGAATCATTTTTATGTTATTTTAGTACTCACAAACGAAGTTATTTAAGATTTTTATTTTTAGTTCCAGCTGTCACCGCCTCAGACTCTTTTTTGCCAAGCTGTATAAAAACACATGAAACCTTTTTTGTGGGATATCATCATAGATAGAGTACATTTACCTAAAGTTCGAGGAAGTAAGTAACATGGAGTTGATAATACCTGCTCTAAAATCCCGAAATCATAAACATTACAATTAATTCCCGGGAAATAAGAAATTAATTTTACGTATAATTATTTAATAAGAAATTTGAAAAAACAACTGATACGGATGGGATTCGAATCCACGATCTCCGGTGTACCGTGCCGACGCTCTAACCGCTAAGCTACCGTATCCCATCAGAATCAGTCGAAATTTCAAATCTCTTTCTACGCCTTAGGCGTGTGGTAATATCGATCGGAATACATTAATTATCCGACTCAGTGTTCTAAACTTTGCAGTTTTTAGAAGGCACCGATAGATATTACCACACGCCCGAGGCGTAGAAAGAGATATGAAATTTCGACTGATTTTGATGGGATACGGTGGCTCAGCGGTTAGAGCGTCGGCACGGTACGTCGGAGATCGTGGGTTCGAATCCCTTCCGTATCAGTTGTTTTTCAAATTTCTTATTAAATAATTTATTATATTTAATAAGCAAACATGTGTTAAAACATGTAATAAATTCTCCAAAATATTAATTTAACGTTTTAAATACATATGGACTAAATTATTATAATAAAAAGTCTTTATTATGTTTTTAGACATCGGTAACAGATAATGTAATACTTAAGTAGTTCGGTACTAAAACTGTTCAATTAATGAGTTTTATTTTACATACAAAATTAATTCTAATAAAAACTATAGGTCAAAATCCAGTCCATATTAATAAAATCCCGGGATTTAATTGTTATGTTTACGATTCCGGGATTTTTGAGGAGGTATTTTTAACTCTATGTTACTTACTTCCACAAAACCGCAAACCAACGCCATCTAGTTACGAAAAAGAAATCTCAATTTAATTAACATTATTTTAAAATATAATCATAATTTAATAGGCAGTGATGTGTAGAAACTTTAATTTAATTAGTAAATATTTATTGTGATCACGTTTTCACATTGTATGCAGTGTTATAATCACATATATTTATGATAGTCGTAACGGGTAGTTAGAAGCCTGATATTCTAAGAAGTGGTCCAGAATATATAGATAATATATACATATTCTGAATGTGCTCATCAAGACCTTCCATTTGATATCAAACACGATAAATTTACCTTAACTTTATTTTTTTCGAGCTGACTAATTTATTTTTAAAATCCACCTTATTTGATTTTACGAAATTTCATAAATCCTATAACCCGCAGACTATTAAGACGCATCGATAGACACCTTATTTATTGAATTACAACAAATAGTTTAGAAGCTACGAGGGAACAGATGAACAAACTTACATACATACAAACATACATACATACATACATACATAGACTGCTAAAATCATAACCCTCCTTTTTTTTGTAGTCGGGTAAAAAGCTAAACGGGTTCCAGATTAAATCACCTCACCCCAAGTCTTAGCACTAGCACCGACTCCAAAACGAAGGTTTTCGTGGTATTTCTAGCTATTATAGTTTTGTAGTTGCTTTTTTTTTTGTAAAAAAAATTAAATTTTTAAATTAGAGGTGATATTTGATTAAGAGGCGAGCAATACGCAATAATTTGTCCAAAACAGAAAATTTCAACCAAAGTTTGCTAAATAGTTCTAGTTGATACTTTAATACAATACAGTGTTAAATTACATCATCATCAACAACTTATAGCAGTCCATTGCAGGACATAAGTCTCTCCTACTGCACGCCAGTGCCCCTGAGCTCAATTATCTGCTATTCTCATCCAGTTCCTGCCACCTTGCGAAGATCTTCACTCAATCTAGCCTAAATTCTATATCAGTAAAATAAAAATTTAGATTTTCTAATAAATAATTTAACAGAAATGTTTATTAAATTCATTTCCGTTACTTTATTGCTAGCTGATCGTGTTTCTATTCCTAACCTTGTTTGGTTGTGTGTGTCTAAGGTTGTTTAATTAAATCCATGATTTACCTGTTCCATCATTTCCGGGCATAAAAAGGTCATTGATTTCTTGTATAAGTATAAGTATGCATCTGTTTTCCTTCATGAATTTGATTTTCTCAGTTTACCTACTTTACATTGTCCTTTATGTATTGCTTAGCTTAGAAATTAATAATGAAATCTTGAGGGCAGGGAATTTTTTTTTGGTCGGGAAAGAGATATGTACCGGTATGTATTTGACCATGAACTCACCGAACCTATCCGGTAATGTGACCTGCGGCTTCATGCCTGTCTTTAAGATAACTTTATAATTCACTCTCCGTTTGAAGATTCATACACACACAAATACCTAATGTTCAGCAAATAGGTATGTCTGAGATTCTGATCTCCTCTATCTTTGTTTAAAAACCAAAACATTTGTTCTTGGATTATTGTTTATAATCTATATTCGTAAGTGTTGCGATGATTACATGTTGGGTGTCAACAAACTCTTTATTTTTGCGGTTATTTACTTCGATATCGTTTGTTAGATCATTTATCGTACAAGATAACCGTACTGTGTTGTTTTTATGTTTTGGAGAGATAGAAAGACGATTGCGTTTTAGTTTTATATTTGTAGATATTTTATTGGTTTTCTTAATCGTGTTCTGCTGTGCTGAATGTAATCCGAGCTTTGGATTTGAAACAGGTAAACAGTTGTTTTCCGACTAGAAAGTTACAGGTGATCAAGCAGCTATTTCACATAAACATAACTGTTTGTTTTAGACAGATTGAGAAATTTAGATGCATAACAATGAATTTAGCATATTTCTGTAACATTCAACATAAATATTCTCGAAAATTCTTAATACAGCATCGCTACAGTTCTTCTCCGTTGTTTTGTATGGCTATTGTGTTTTCGCTTACCGTAGACGCTGTTGTCTACGGTAAGCGAAAACTATTTACGTGATACGTTACTATTTATGTGATATAGTCTGCGTCGCACAAGAATGGTTTGTGTGGCGTACAGTGTAGGAAACTGCGACTTAAAGATAGGGTCTCGGATAATTTGCGCAATATGCGTATTCGCATCTCTTATTTCTTCCTCATTAGCTAAGTTACAATCCCCTTGGCTCCTTTGGTCAGTATTTAGTCCCTAAAATTACGCATTTCGACGCAACTGCGACGCTGTTCGTGACTAACTTCAGCCCTAAGTAAGTTTGCGCCTACAGTACAATGTACACTTCTTACTGTGTCGTGGACTAGAAGCTTACAAAAAATCTGTCGTCTAGAAGGCATGTTTAATTTTCCTTGTGTTCTGGGTGTTTGATTTCAACCTGAATACTTTACTGCGTTTCTTTCGTAGCCGATTATTGATCGCCATATTTAACATGCCTACTGGCTATTGTCATGTCTATTTTAAGATCGATTATATCAGATCGTACTTCCAGTTTTCATTCCTAAAAGAATCATAGTACGTTTAAATATAAGGTCCTTGAAAGCCTCGATTATAGTAACCTGTGAAGAGTTTAAATAAATAACCTAGCTGGCACAAAGTCAATAAATGATCTAACCACAATAGTAGATCCTTATCTTAAAAGTTAATAAATTCTGACACAAATCACGTTGCGCGGAAGAACCAATCGTCAATGACATTGATCTCTAATGCGCGTGAGTTGAATACTGATTGATTTGTGTCAACAATTTTCAATCTTGACAGAATAGAGTAGCACACAATTTAATTAGATTTATTAATAGGTAGTAGCTTAGTTATTGATTTATTAATTATTTTCAATGATTTCCAGTTATGCACTAGAGTTAAATCCTGATTACATAAAGTACTGCGATTCTCAACATTTTATTAAATAATAGTTGAAAAGTCTCTAGTTCTACTCATTAAGATGTGGATATGATAATATCTCATTCCCATATCATATTCTCTGTACTAATTGAGTATACTTTGTAAGGTTTCGTATTCGTACCTCAAAGGTAAAACGAAACCCTTAAAAGATTACTTTTGCTTTAGTCTAATTTAATTATGATGTTTTGAGTGACCGACCCAAACACACCCAGACATGGTTGAACCCTCAACAGACATTCCCAAAAAGGAATAAAGGCAAAGGAAAATGAGGAAGAATTGTGGAATTTTACCTTTGACTTTGATTGCAATTGGAAGTGCTTATAAGTAACTACATAATTATTATTAGCTCAAGTAACTTTGACTACCACTGTTTCTTTCATATCGTCATCGTACCCAACTTCTTCTTTATGCGTTCGAATAACGGACAAAAGTTTAAAATCTGCTTTTCATTTTCGTTTCTGTGACTGCAAATATAAGTTTGTATTTCACTTATTATTGAGTTAATTGGTTATTACGTGCGTCGTTTTAAATTTGGTTATTAATTTGCTAATTTGCGTAATTTTAATCTTTTATGATTTGTTTCAATTGTAATTTTCCATATTTATGGAGATGATGAGTTTAATCTCATGCGTGAAGTAAGCCGATTATGCCGTACACTACACGGGTGGGAAACTGGGAATGATAATTGATGAATGAAGACGAGGCAACTCGTGACCGAAATGCTGGTCTGTACCTGGCCCAAAAGCTGAGTATTCAGCGAGGCAATGCAGCCAGCATTTTGGGAACGTTGCCTACTGGTAGCGGTCTTTTAGATTAAGGGTTTTATATCTATATTTATTTTTAAGGTTTTAGATCAGGGCTGTCCAAACCAAGGCCCGCGGGCCACATGCGGCCCGCGGCTTGTTTTCATGCGGCCCGCGACACACATTTTAATCTAAAAATAGTTTTGGACACAAATAGTTTGGATAATATTATTCGTTGTCAAAACATGTACTCAATACTTGGTATAATTATTTATCTTCAGTCTTGCAACTGAAAATATTTTTCTGGCCCTCCAGCTTTTGTATGAAATTTAATTAGCCCGCGAAGGTGTATAGTTTGGACAGCCCTGTTTTAGATTATAGGTTTTGGTTTTAGGTTTGTTTATAGGTATAGATAGATTACAGGTTCAGTTCTTTTTTGCCTCCGTGAAGAACAGACGTGTCGAATCAGTTTAATTAAAATATTTAAGTAATCACTTTTAGAATGTTGACCTAGTTATTGATGCTATGTGTCATACGTTTTATATAGTATTTCTTTTTGTATAACAAATTTTTAAAACGAGTGTGACAATGGAAGATAGTCCTTTCAGTCGAAGTCGCCGGACAGCCCGTTCCCCGCCCCCTACACCATCACCAAGACCTGTAACTCAAGCTACACAGCCAAGCAAACTAGATGATGCTCCAGATATTATCTCAACGCCGGAAATCCAGAAGTGGATGTCGTCCATCGAACAGTATCTCAGTGAGGTATGCTCTATATCAGCAGAAGGTAAATTGAACTCGGAGCAGAAACTGAAGATCAGTAACTTATGCCGTAAAGTAGCTCACGGCACCTCGCAGATGGCAGTACAATACCAGTCCCTGAAGGTGAGAACTGTGCAGACCTATTCATCCCTTCAAACACTCCAGGACCAAGTTGATTTGTCGCAGCGGCTACAAGACCTCAAGTCAAGCATTGAAGAATCATCCTAACTTTCATCAGGAAAATCCTTTGCTGACATTGTTAAGAAAAGTAGCGACCATTTTATCCAGCCAACAAAGTTGAGTGCAGTAGCCATATATCCCACTGACAAGCTTAAATCAAGTGAGGAGACTAAGTCGTTAGTTCAGAAAATTATCAATCCTGAACAGTTGAAATTGCAAGTGAGAGGTCTGCGCAAGACAAAGAACGGCGGTATTGTGATCAGCACTGACAAGAAGGACGACATCCAGAAACTGAAACAATCTGCACAATTAAAGAATTCGGGACTTACAGTCGATGAGCCTCATAAAAGAAAGCCTAGATTGGTAGTAATCGGAGTGCCTTCCTCTATGACGGAAAGAGAAGTTTTTACCAGCCTTTACCACCAAAATTTGAGTGATAAACTTCCGAACTCTACACTTGAGACGTTTTTGACCTCAATTAGGCTGAGTCACAAGTCAGGCAAGAAGGACGCTGAGACCTGCAATTACATAATAGAGATTCCTGCAATCGTACGAAAAGCACTAATTAATAATGAAAGAGTGTTTTTAAATTGGTCGTCTTGCCCTATCAGAGACTTTACTCTGGTTACTAGGTGTTACAAGTGTCAGCAGTACGGTCATGCAGCCAAATCATGTCAGGAATCAACCCACACCTGCGGCCACTGTGGCGAGCAAGGACATCTAATAAAGGACTGCCCAAAGAAATCAGAAGAACCAAAATGCGCTACATGCTTGCACTTTAAAAAACCTAGTAACCATTGTACAGGTTCCACGGACTGCCCAGCGAAAATCATGGCGGAAAAAAGATACATAAATTCGATCGATTATGAAGGCGCCTAACACAACAACCTTTACACATTTGTCCTACTAACCCTAATTTATAAATTAACTGTAATTAGCAATATAATCACTTATACTATTTATAAGAGAAATAAACAAATGACGCCACTTACGAGAATATGACCTAGACTTCGATTCTGCTGATCCGTAATTTTTATGTACCTATGTAATATGTTGTTTTGTAATTTAGTGCAAGGCTGTCCAAACTATACCCCTTCGCGGGCTAATTAAATTTCATACAAAAGCTGGAGGGCCAGAAAAATATTTTCAGTTGCAAGACTGAAGATAAATAATTATACCAAGTATTGAGTACATGTTTTGACAACGAATAATATTATCCAAACTATTTGTGTCCAAAACTATTTTTAGATTAAAATGTGTGTCGCGGGCCGCATGAAAACAAGTCGCGGGCCGCATGCGGCCCGCGGGCCTTTGTTTGGACAGCCCTGATTTAGTGAATCAATGTAATTTTTTTTATTTCATCCAAATTTTATATTGTATAGTAGATAATTTTTATATAATTAATTAACAGTTATTACACATATTTATATATATTATTTAGTGATTATTTAAAGATTTTTAAATGTAAAATATTATTAGTACTTTCGCGCCTGAGATACAGGATTTAAATTTTCCTAGTTCAGGCAAGTGTTATAATACCTAAGCTAATTTTGTACATGTTATCATATTCTGTAACACAAGAATTTTTTGAATAAATTATTATTATTATTATTATTATTATAGATAGTTTTAATTAGTTTAAATTCGTTTTTGAATAAATGAATGAAGATTATTTTGACAGTTGAAACCTAAATAGGAATGACGATAGAATACTGATTGATGATACCCATCCCCAGTCCAATTATTTACTATTGTGAACGATACGTTTGCGATACTTTGACAATATAGGCTATCTAGATTCAAAAAATTTCGGCTTACAGAAAAAATTCTTCCAAGGAGTGTTGGAGAGTTTCTATAATATCATTTTGGTTTAAAACTGATTTTCTTCATTTCTTCCTTCGAATTCAGGTGGAAAGTCAGTAATAAATAAATCACTTAAATATTTATAAGACAGTCTCATGAAGTTTATTGACGTCTTCGCTGTGTATGGAATGTAATATATCATTAATATTGGTTCATGAATGACGTCTTGCCTCTTGCCCGTTTGAAGTCGCGAGCGAACCATATGATTCTACACGAGGTCAGAGTCGATCCTTTATAATGTATTGAGGACCAAGCCCTTTCAATGAGTCCAGTTAGCGGTATTATTATTTGTTGGTAGTCTTGACAATGGATTGTCGCAAACACTGTATTACGGATTTATGGCTAGATTACTTCTCAGATTTCCGGAGATACCTTAGTCACATTAGCAGCAATTAAACAGAGCTGAAAGATGTATATCTATTTAAATTCTTAATTCTCAAAACTGGCCACTGATTATTATATCTCTGTAACGGGTAAAGATTTACAAGAATACTTTTGGAAATTATAATTATTAATTAATCAAGTGCGACTATCTTTTTCTATAACCTATAATGAAGGTCGCAACGTGCAATAATTTCACAGTCATTAAACAACTTTTTTACACATATCGTGATAATTTTAAATTCCTCAAATATGCGAAATGAATATTTGGAATACCAACTGTCATAAACTTTCTTAACGTCGACGTTTACTTTCAGTTCAACATGCTGTCATGGCTGGTGGTCGCGTGCGCCTGCACAGCCGCGTGCGCGCTGCGCGTCGGTGTTGGCATCGCTGACGTCACCGGTCCACCTGCTGAGATCGCATTTGTGAGTTCCCTTATGAAAATAAATATAAATCAGCTCCTTGAGAACCCAGGCACGCACCTCTGACTTTTCGATTCATGTGCGTATTAGAAATAAATCAAGACATGCTAAAACTGTGAGGGAAAACATCGTGAGTAAACCAACACAACTGAGAGATTTTTCTACAGTGTTTCAAGCCATGTCGGAGGCCTACGGGCGGTTAACTGACACCAGGATGTTTATCAATCATACGATCAAGAAAGAAAAGCTTCTTTGATTTAATGGTCCTAAAACCGTTATCTGATCACAAGGTGGTTCGATTTCAGTATCGGGGAGCAGTGTAATTGGGTAAATCCAATTCACTGGCGAATTGAGAGTGGTGAAACTCCTAATACCTCTAGGTAACATTGGGGTGATGATATGCTAATTAGGGTATAAGAAGTACTGTCCTCCTGCGGGGCCTACCCCCTTCAGATTTTATCTGAGCCTTGATCATGGATCACCAACATAGCTAACGATAACCGCATGACAAAACCGGTAGCGACGGCTCGTCTTTCAAAAGTTCTGTAGCTCACAGATAATTCAAACGGATCGGACAGATTGCTGTAAAGTCTGCCCTCACCTAATCCTAAGTATGCTAATGAAGGGCCGGTTTGTGTACCCCATCTTTTACCTTTAAAGGCCAGTTTTACAACCTTCTGATGTATAGTTTTCTTACCGTGATGAAAAACCGTCCTTGTGAGTGGTGAAACCATTTTTGTCTCCAAGATCTTGATAAAAGGTCTTGTTTAATTTAAAAGATCATATCAGAGAGCAGTAAAGCTGACGTTGTGAGTTTTTTTACCAGTCAAATTTGAAACTACACGTCCGACGGGTTCTATGTAGGTATACTGATGCAACCCAAATTGTCGTAATCAGTTTTTTTGTTTCAAACTCCTTAAAATAACATCCTATTGCATTCTGTAAAATTTATTCAAGGTATTTCATATTTTCGAAGATACAAATTTTAGTTCGATGGTGCTGATTCTCTTGTACAACCCGCTAAACTAATTTTAGTCTATCTATATCTCTTTCTAATAACCAAGACAGAAATAAGACATAAAAAAAGACAGCAAATTGAAATATAAAATTAGAGCTGTCAAATTAGTCTACGTCCTTGCAATTGACGTAAAAATAGACGAGACCTCTATGACATGCTGACTAAATTCTCGTTGATATCATGCAAATGGACTAGTTTGACAGCTCTAAAAATCTTTTATCCTTTTCTAATGATCTCGGTTAGAACAAGAGATGGCGAGTCCAGCACCATTGTTTTAATTTAGTAATTCTTTAAACCTGACTTCTGTATACTCAAGATTTTGCTCTTGCATTAGTTTTTGTAGGACTCATCGCGCAGGATTTTTGAAAACACCTCACCTCTCGTTGGTATTCCTTCATTTTCACACGCAAAGGTTTATGAAATATTGACCTGCGCCTTTTGTTGTAGCAGGTCTCCGGGTGCAGGTTATACTAAGCTATCATTTCCATTGTGATAGGACGGAATTATTCCTAATATTACGCACAATAAATACATCGTACATTAGGAATATTAGCGTAACTGTGTGTGCAGTTGTGCATAATGTTGACAAAGTATATGCAAAACAAATATTTCTTAGTACTTTCACGTGGAGACGTTAATTGACACCAGAGTTTCAAGGAACAGTAACCTGCCTAGCTGTTGAGATAAAACATTTTGAAACATAATAGCCACATAGTATTAAGTGTAATTTATGACTGTTGAAAGAGGTCGCGGGATCAACAGGTGTGGTGAATGTTAATTGTATTGTGTAAAACTATGTGGCAGTGATTATAGCCTCTACTCCAGTGCAGCTACTCCTGACCGAATTCCGGTCACAGCGGCCAAGATTAGCCAACTACGCAGGAGATATTACTTATATCGCACAAATGTGTGCGCAAAACAAGTGCACTCTCTATTCCCTTACTCTCATAGTCCGATGGGACGGCAATCCAACACGACCGGAGAGAGATCAAGCGCATGGCCAACGGCTTTACGTGCTTTCCGAGGCAAGGAGTAAGTGATAATTAACTTATAATACCTACAAACGTATCTTAAAAAAATTCTGAGGTGCGCCTTGGGTTCGAACCTGATACCTCTGTCTTGCCAGTCAACGATCATACCACTATCAATCGCAGTATCAGATGATTGCTGACAGCAGATGACACAGAAGGATGCTGCTGCTCATCCTTCTAATCTTTGCCTTTGTCGCTTCTTACGACACCCGTGGGAAGAGTAAGGGTGGTTCTATTCTTAGGTAAAATTGATAAATTTCTACATTTTGTTTATGAAATCATCCATGCAATAATTTGGTTTCATTAATAAATAACATTCGGTAAGTGTTGGCGAAGGGGGCCTTGAAGTCAATCGGACGTTATTGCAATATGTAGGTACCTGCTGTTATATTGAATTCAATGCATTGGCATGTGAATAATGGAGGATTGTTCGTTAGGATTAGGAAACGTTAAATTTACTTTTGTTTTGTCAGCTGCAAGCCGTTATGTTTCGCCTTATTAACTGTAAGGGCTGCTCACAGTGGGTTTTTTGTATATCAATGCTCACAATAGTAAAGCCAAGTAGTAAGATCCAAATCTGTTAAGCTTAGGTTCTAAACTCACGCACCTTCGAGTTTTCGAATTCATGTGCTTATTAAAAACTAGCTAACCAGTGTCCACTTCGTTGGGTGGTAATCATTTTTCGGATTAATATATAAATAGCCTATAACACTCACAAATGACGTGGCTTTCTATTGGTAAAAGAATTTTCAAAATCGGTTCAGGATCTAGACTTCTAGAGATACCCCCTTCTACCTCACAAACGTTACCTCTTTATAATATTACACTTGCTAAAACTATAAAGGAAAACATCGTGAGGAAACTAGCACACCTGAGATATTTTTCAATCCGTAGGCACAGAATTTTTGTTGCACAGGCTGTTTTAACTTTGACACCAGATTGTTAATAAGTCATACGATAACAAAAGAGCAATATCTTTGAGCATCATTTGATCTGATCGGTGTTTCTGTAATTTTGCAATTTTGACAATTGCCACAGACATAATACTACAGACATAATATTATTGAAGTATATCTGTGACGATTATTAAATTCCCTGGCGGAGAATTGAAGCGAGAATAGTAGGTCATCGAGCTATGTGCAGTTGTGCACAGTCACTCGATGCAACTTGAGTTCGATATGTAGGTATGTCCGTATGTGGAGATTGCTGAGATTAGATTTCATCCGTTGTATGCCGATACTTCATGCTAAAAGTATCGATTCTTCGTGGGTAACATGGTGAGGGCAATATGTGTAATTGTTCAGCGTCCAAAAATAATAGGCTTTCCCTGAAAACGTGGAAATGGTATTCATATTCATATTCTTTATTGCAGTTCCACAATGTAAATTAGTTGGTAGTTATAAAATAGGTATCATCATGGACCCAGATTGGGCACAGCAAAACTTATTAACTAATTTTCTATATACATTTTCATTTTACATTATAAAATGAACGCCCTATTACAATGGTAATTCATCTCTTCGCTTGCTAGACCATAGATTTTTTTATTTTTTTAAAAACGAGAGTAAATTTTCAACAGATTATTAGACAGCTTATATTTTTTAGTCTCCAATTTTTTTAGTTAGTGTTAGAAACATAATAGTTGATGAATCTTGATATTATATTGAATACATAGATGAAAATAGATAGTGAAACAATTTCTAGCTAACACAAGCTATCACCGGCTTGTAAATCCGTTGCGACATGTAGAGCGAGGGTCTGCAAGGCCGAGTGATGGAAACTACGCGGCTAAGAGTCCAATATGACTGCAGTTGCAGTTTACCGCTAACAGTTAATACAAAAACTACAATTTCCTACTTAGTTTAAATAACAAGGCGGATGAATGAAAACATACACTTCAATTTAGACATTCCAATAATGACCTAGTGTTTCAAATTTCAATATTTTGGTCAATGAATTGAAAAACTTTTTGACATGACAACTTCGCGAAATTTTCAGTTTAGATTCATGTATTGATTAGAGGACTAACGTGATAGCTTAATTAAAAGTTTAATTGGGTAATTTTTTTAGTATAGAGATACTTACCATGGTCTCTTTATATACTTACCCTGTGGCGTATTTTAATGTTCAGCGCCTTGGGGTTGTAAGGTTTGCTGCACCATGTAGCCGCACGTCTTAACATCTATGAGACGTAAACGTAGACGTAAGAGAGTTTTCGTTTTTTTGTTATCTTCAGGCATATAAAGTAAAAAATAAAGGCACATTAAGCTGAGCGCGAAGGGCGACGCCGTCCGTCCCAACCTGCGGCTCCGAGACATGGCTCTTTTGGCCCTAGGGTAAATAAATATGCCCCTTAACCTCACGTAAGATATTGTAATCACAATAAAAATAATAACATCCTGTAAAAGGTACGTAAATAAATACAGGGCGATGTAAGCTCAGACAAGTGGGGCAGTGATCTCGATCGGAATCAAGGTCGCGTGAATAATTCAATTTAGCAATTCATACTGTAGGAAATAACGTGATTAATGAGTCGTAAATCGTAATGTTATAAACAAGTGGATAGATTGTATTGACATTTATATTTGGTACCTGTTATGGCAACAATTGACGCGCTAAGTGGCTCGACACGGTAAACCAAGCAGTGGCGTGCTTCCCATATAATCCTAAAATCCCGGCTTGCCTAAGAAAATTATTAATACCATGTAATTATTTTTTTTTACTTCGATGTAAGCTTTAGAATGGTTGTCGGGCAATGGGCAAGCCCATTGGCCTGTTGTTAGGTGCTGCTTAGCATGCCACTATATGCATGATACACATTTTACGACCTAATGCGCGCTGATGTCGCACGCAAGACACGTGTTGTAATGGGTCACTCAATTTAAAAATATATGGCTGTAGTTAGTGAAATTCTGTACTACCAGTACTACCCAGAGTTCTTGTTGCCATTCAATAATGTCATTTCCTCAGGAAGGAGTAAATAAATTAGCTTCAATCTATTTTTTTGTTTTGTTTTTGGATTTTTAATTGTTTTTTAATGCTTATTTATAAGAGAAACTATACCGACAATAGGAGACCATGTGATAGAGAAGATGATTAGTTTAAAGTAAGTTTTTCGACATTATATGCAATCGTAATATGTAGTTATCGTTATCTATTACGTATTTTTACCTATATCAGACACCAGTCTCTATTTCAAGTGATACATGTACTATGTTTTTACCTGTTTTATTGATGAAATAAATAAATAAATAAAAATAAATTCACTTATGGGGTGAACCGTGAAACACAAAACCGCGATGTGATAGCATTTGTATCGCGCCGATTCGCAGTTTTATATTTTGGCTCAATGTCGTTAGGGACATTAATTTATTATTATAAATTGCACCCCATACAAATACTGGGTTTCATTGTTGAATCGATTTATACATACTATTGAATTTCCATTGAATATCAAACTTCATTCACAAAAAACTTGATACAGCATTCAATTTCGGCTGTATTCCCAATTAAGTCACGTCACGCATGATTCATACATTCTATAAAAGGTTATGGTGCATCCATACACCCTATATTTTTTTTAGTTGTAAATTCCATTCACACTGAGGATGACATCGGCTAGCCAGCGGTAGCAACGCGGCGGATGTGATACCATGCTCCGACCAGTCGCGAGTCGTGATGAACTTCTATTACATCATTATCATAATATTTTAAAGGAATGTGAAGTATAAAATAAAGAAAATGCTGCAAAACTACTCGCGCTGTCGTCCCTGTCACCGCTGCCATTCTTGATTTAAATAAATCTTACAGTCATTGCAAAACCCCGGACTGCTAGAGAAATACTGAGAATGTATTGATTACCAGCAAGAAATTCACATAAACATTTTGTTTTATCTAATTATGGTAACATAAATAAATTGCGACTTTATTGAAATAAGGATCGAAAGCATTCTACTGTGTCCTAAAGATACAGATGTCGACAGAAATTTCTGGAATGGATACTTATTATGTTCTAAAGTTTCAACGAACGCCAGTTATATTTTGGACGCGGAGGTCAAGGTGAGCCGGTTACTCGACCAGCTGTTGCTGGGTTATATTTTGACCTGTCACATAATGCGGTCATTGTAATCATTGCTGTAGTTGCTACAATGTGTACCTACATTTTTTAAGAGCAATGTAGGAAATAAAGGTTTTGTAGCATTCAAGGAGACCAGTTTTGTCTACTTTAGCGTTAAGTAATGAAATGAAAGGATATGATAATTTAAAATAAATAAGTTATTAATAATAAATGCTAACTTATTGAGAAAATTATAATTTAATTTTTTTTTTAGTTCATTCAGACTATATTCTTCTATTACTACACTATGATTAAGGATGGAATAAAAAACCACCATAGATTTATTCAAAACTTATTTACTTCAAAATCTGTTCTTGTACCTATCCGTTTTATTTTTTTTGGTCACTACGCCTACGGGGGGAAACCTTCAAGAGGCAATCAACATCAGGGGAAGTGACGGGGGAAAATGTGATTTTTACCTTACTTTCTACTCCGGTTATTACTATCTGCACATGGAGGGAGGTCCCGGGAGACTCCCCTCCGCAACTAGGTCTCATCTGAGCTGAGCTGAATCGAAATTGTTTTTAGTGTCAGAAGTGCTTGCATTTGGTCACGAATAAATTGCGGATCTGATGATAATCAGGAAAAACACACAAACAGTCATTATTTTTATTTATTTAATCAGGTAACAAAAACAGCATACTTAGAAATTAACTTTAAATGTTTTAAGCAACATTTAAACGCGGTATCAACACCTTTTTTTTGGCCCCTAACTAAAAGGGTACATTTTATTACAAGAACCGGTCGTTGGCCGCATTTTTTAAGTCAATTTTACAATCCGTTTACGGGCTTCCCTTCCTAATAACTTGTCGTCCTTGTTGACGTCAGTAGATAAGTATTAAGTATACTAGATGTAGGTTATTTGGCGAACTTTAGTTCTATTAATTAAAGCTGCTTATTAAAAAAATCCTTGCAAAACATTGCATTATTTAGGTACTTACGTTAAATTACTTAAATTACGTTAAATTACAAATATATTTTTATGGAATCATCATAATGTCGTTTGGCGGAAAGTTTTTGTCCGGTGGGTTGTAAGTAAATGAGCACAGCCAAAACCTTCCACTAGAAATTTAACACTTTATTTAGAGAACCTAAGCACAATCCAACAATAATAGGTACCTTATAAGTACAACGATAACGAGTTAAAATGGGCTGATTGTAATTCGGAGATTGTAAAGAGCTGATCTGCACCAGTTTATCAAGTTTCAAGCATCCGTACCATTGACGTAGTAACTATTTATTAATCTGTGCCCATACCACAAGGTTATTCTGTGCCCATACTACGACATTAAGACAATATCAGTCCCACAAGGCAGTGGCGTAACCTAACCTAACTACTAACAACTACTTCCTATTGAATCAAGTTTGTTTTTACTACTAGTAAAAGTTAAAAAACAAAAATACATTGTATTGATTACTATTTTTTTGGTCAAGCCGGGATTTTAAGCTTGTATGGCAGGCGCGCCACTGCTACAAGGTCGCCCATCACAATACAACGTCAGCAATAAAACTGAATTGCGGAAATGCTCGCCTTTATGTGACATTGTGCATTTCGACCGTTACTGTGACATGTGACCTCTGCACCACTCTGCAGTCTACAGGATGGACAGGAAACTTAGTCTAACATCATTGCCTATGTATTTATTGCTACTTCAGACAATTTATGGCAGTGTCTGATGAGTCTAAAAGACAACGCACCGGCCTCGTGTCAGTTTCGGCCAGTGTTACAAAGTAATGGTCCATCATTCCATCTACAGTTTGGCTAAAAAGAGTCTGCAGAAATAGAGGGCACCACTGGCGCATTTATCACATTATTTCAACATTACAAGTTATTTGGCTCTTACTTATTTTTATGACAATTTTTTTGTCTTCAAATATAATTAAATAATCACTTTTAAGTTATTTTAGTACTCACAAATCCAGTTTCTGAGGTTTTTATTTTTAGTACCAGCTGTCACCGTGAAATTCTTTTTTGCCAAGCTGTAGTTATTTAGACAGGAAAGTGATTACTTATTCCTTCCATCCTAGATTCCTAGTCAATAGATCGAAGCAGTACGGTGGTTGGTGACATTTTAGTTTGCCGTAGTACGCCGTATGCGTAAAACGGAAATTAACGGAAAAAAAGCAGTTGCGTATTATCGCGGACACGAACGGTGCACCACTTTGCCATCAAAATGCTTTGAACGATGCTACGTGCGTAGGGAAGGGACTAGCTCTACGTTTGGACGCCGAGTGCAAGCGATTCTAACCTTAAGAGTGGTGCACCGGCTTTGTCTACGATACTAGATTGTGGCGGGAAATTTAAAATAAAAAGTAGTTTTTCATTGTTTTGCCAAGTTACAACAAATCGTATAACTTTGTAATTTTTGTGTACCTATCCAAATTTTTAAATTACACAAAGAATCTGTAGGAACTTACTTAACTATCTACAAAAACTATTTGTCGTTTATAGAGTCGTGATAGCCTAGTGGTGGTGACCGTTGACTGGCACCTCTGACTTTTCGTAAGTTATGTGCGTTTTATAAATTAATTATCACTTACTCCGTGCCTCGGAAAGCACGTAAAAAGCCATTGGCCCTGCGCCTGATCTCTCTCCGATCGTGTCGGAAGGCCGTCCCATCGGACTATGAGAGTGAGGGAATAGAGAGTGCACCTGTGTTTGCGCACACACTTGTGTATTATAATATCTCCTGCGTAATTGGCTAGTCTCCGTTGAGATTGGCCGCTGTGACCGAAATTCGGTCAGGAGATTATTATTATTAAAACTATTTGGAACTTGTAAACTTCATACTTAATTACTTATTAAGGAAGTATTTTACTTTAAAAAGTTAAGTCATCATTTTCATTGTTGTTTTTGTACTGACGGATTTGTTTTGTTGCCACAAAGGGAAATGAAAAGCACACGTCTACATCAAAGTGTGTTTAGTCATTGTGCTCTATAGCTTAGTGTTCTATAAACACATGTTCTACGGTCATTTACCTACTTGGTACCTAAGTGTCGACTTGTGTTAGGTACATCCGTATTGGATCATTGTTTACATTAAGTTTATGTATGTAGGTAGCTAGTTATGAAGGTTTTATAGGTACACGTGTACTCTGAATATATCATAATAAAGAAAAAAAAAGAAACTCTGAATATATCTGGAGCAGCATTGTTAGAGTCTCTTTTAGTAGGTATAAATCACAGACAATCATATATTAAATATTATCTATGGTACAAATGTAAAAATACAAGCTTTTTGATATAAAGTGTCTCTATGTAAATAACTATAAATTCAAAAAATTTAGAAGCCCCGAAACAGAAACTTTTTTTTAGCTTGATTAACTTAGGTTCCTTTTAAATAAAAAAAACTAAATCAAAATCGGTTCATCCATTTAGGAGCTACAATGCCACAAACAGACACACAGGCACAAACATAGGCACGTCAAACTTACAACATCCCTATTTTTGCGGCAGGAGTTAAAAACCAACAAACCAAATACACTTTTGCATTTATAAGAGAGGTACCTATGCTATTTAAAAATATCTTTAGCATTAAAAATAAACTAAATAGAGGTAGAGAGTAGGACCTATAATGGGAACATACCTACGTAATTATATTTTTTTGGTTCTATTAATACAGACAAGAACTTGTAACTTCGTCTTTATGAAACCTGCATACGGTTTTCACAGTATTTATAGATTCTACAAAAATAACTTCTCAGTTCCTTTACAGAGAAACCTAAAAATATCCAAACACATACCAGTAGCGCCATCTCTTGAGCTTTAGGGAAAACTTTTGTATCAAATCTTTGAACTACACAATGTTTAATGTTGATTTATTCTTAATAATCCTAACTTAATTATTGGCCAATCTGGAAGTCTTTGGGGGAGGCCTACGTTCAGCAGTGAACGTCTTATGGCTGAAATGATGATGATGATGATGATGATTTTTATAAAAGCGAAAGTAAGTTTGTTTATTTATTTGTTATCTACCTTTTCATGCGTAAACCACTGAACCGATCATCCTGAAATTTTGCATATAGGTAGTAGGTAGGTACTTTGTCATCCGTGTACAGAAACGGACATAGCGTAGGTACCTTTCATCCCGAAAAGTACTGTTCCCAAAAAAACAACCAGGTATAACGTTCTTATGATAATAATAGATGGCGCCACGTGTCTTTCGAATCATGATTGAAACTCTAAACTTGATAATCTTCTTATCCTTCCATCTTTCTATAATTTAATTTTAGTATTATTTTCTAAACTTAATGAGGTAGGTACGTGTGTGAGACGTAAAAACCATTGAAACGTGGCTTTTCAAACCTGAAAACATTTTTTGGTTCCATGCAATGTGATTTGACTGCCTCGATGTTCTAGTGGTAGCTAGCGCGACTGCTGAGCACGAGGTCCTGGGTTCGATCCCCGGGTCGGGCAAAATGGTATTGGGTTTTCTATTAGGAAATTCTCAGTAGCAGCACGGAGTCTGGAATTGTGCCCGATTAATGGCAATAGGCTCGCCCCCTATTACATGTGACTTATAACATAGCCGGCGAAACGTGGGTGTACTGCACACCTCTGCCTACCCGCTCTGGGGAATACAGCCGTGAGTCAATGTGATTTAAGTTACTACCTACTTTCTTTTTGTAACGACCACAAACCAATACCACCAAAGTGAATAACACCAAATTAAAAGAGTCACGGAATTAGATGGAGGTGACCTAACTTTAATCAAGTTAATCACATATTATATTACTTACAATACTAAACTTGAATTGCAGATGGGCTACGCGCAACTAGAACAAACTGGGAGGGGTATACATCTGCGACAGTTCTCCAGAGCATTTGTTATAGTAGATAGCCAAGAAGAGAAAAATGAGAGGATAGTGTTCTGCTCCGTGGACGCTGCCATGATGGGCCATGGAGTGAGGAAAGAGGTACGTTAACCTTTTTAAATTAGTCGCTTAGATGGTCAGTATGACGTCATAGGTAAAATAAGGAACTCCAACTTAGAACTTCAAGATGAATAGACCCAATAACATTTTTCCTATTATTATTATTATGATTGCGCACTGCGGGCACAGATTAATAAGGTGCGGGCAGTCTTCGCAAATTGACGTGTAGGGTAACTATTTAGTAATCTGTGGTGTAGGTACGTCTAATTAGTAGCTCATAGTATGTAGCAACTAGATGACAATTTGGTTGTGTTCCTTACGAGCTCCACCAGAAGTCGGAGGTTTTATTGCCATTTTTTCTGTGTACGATTTATGATGCATTTTAGCGATCATCACCGTCGGGTGGGGCGACGAGCGGTGCGGCAAGCGAAAGAACAAATGCAAAGAAATGTATTGGGCATACCACAAGTCGTTAGCGGCAGCAGCGAGCGGTTTTCATAGAGAAAAATTCGATAACCGCACCGCTCGCCGCCCCGCCCGAAGTCGTGGCCGAGCGGTTACAGAGTTTAATCACACAAATGTGGGAGGTCCTAACGATGTTTCCTTACCCAGGTTATAAAGCGTCTTCAGAAGCGATTCGGCGATATGTACGGGGAACACAACGTGATCATCAGCGCCACGCACACGCACTCCACGCCGGGAGGGTTCCTCATGGACTTCCTCTTTGACCTCCCGATCCTCGGCTTCGTTAAGGAGACTTACAACGCTTACATCGCCGGTATTTATAAGGTGACTATCATTAGTTCTAGTTCTAATGATCGTCGTGTGAAAGTCGTGATAGCCTAGTGGTGGTGACTGTTGACTGGTGAATGGTCTCGGGTTCGGACCCAAGGCGCGCACCTCTGACACTTTCGTAAGTAATGTGCGTTTTATAAATTAATTATTATTTACTCCGTGCGTCGGAAACCACGTAAAATCGTTGGCCCTGCGCCTGAAATCTCTCCGGTCGTGTCTGATTGCAGTCCCATCGGGCTATGAGAGTATAGAGAGTAATAGAGAGCGCACCTGTGTTTGCGCACGTAATTGGCTAATCTCTAAATAAGGAAATTTATTTTCGCTTTGTAAATTAAAAATAATGTAGGTATACACTTTGTATTTGCTTCGTGTTATGTTTAAATTGTTTGTCTGAGTGTCTATCGAAAATACTCATTATTTATGTAGACAATTGTTTGTTATAATGTGTCAATACTTTATGTTATTTACTGAGGACCCTTTTAACAGAGAGCTATGACACGATTAGCTTAGTGAGCGGCCTTGTGCCGTAGGTCTAGCTCAGTAGTTCCCAAACTTATTTTTCTCGTGGACCACTTTCAAAATTTTACTGGTTTCGGTGGACCCCCCCCCCTTTTTTTTTTGTCGTGTGGAAAGCTCCTTATGAGTACCCCACCACTAAGGGCTGGCGATGGGGTTACGAGTATGTCCGACTTGCACGGACTAAAAACCACACGGTGTTCCTTCACGAACCTCTGGGTGGAAATACAGTTTTCGCTTGCGCATTCACCGGCTGCTACATTTGTAGCACATTCTTAAAGTCACCAAAAAATAAAAATTGTGTCGCTTCTGAGTTCTGTCCCTTTATTCCGATAGGTAAAATAAAAACGAAAAATGGTAAATTTTATAACACTTTATTTATTAAAAGAATAGAATTACAAGAAAAAATTAATCTATATAAAATGCTTTGTCCTGAATGACTGACTGACTGACGGATCAACGCACAGCCTAAACCGCTGATCGTAGAGACCTGAAACTTGGAGAGTGTATTCTGTATGACGTAGGGATCCGATAAGAAAGGATTTTTCAAAATACTACCTCTAAGGGGGTGAAAAACGGGGGCAAAGTTGGTATGGGACAACGTGATTCCTTGGTCCAATCTACTTCAAATTTTGCTAAAATTTTCTTTTACAGAATTCATGGAACACGTGTTTCGTATTTTATTAAAACTCATCGCCTAACAGGGTTAAAAAGGGGTAGAAAGTTATTTTGGGGGTGATTTGTATCGAAAACGATAACTAAAATTTCATATAAATGAGTTCACGCGCTCCGTGTATTTGCGTATTTTTTTTTGTCTGCGGCTTTATTGTTAAAACGTGTCAAACTGGCATCGAAGCTCAAGCCCCGCTCTTTCCGAAAGGGAATAGTTTTGATAAAATAGTTACTTCAAAATCAATTTAAAATAATTGTGAAATTACTGTTTTATAAAATTAGTAGTTATTTGCAAGAAAAATTACAAAATGAATTGCTCTGCAATATTGCTTATTCGGACTTTTTAGAGAGGCAGTGCTTCTCTCGTGAAAAAACAATTGAATAAAACGTGCTGTGTTTGTCTTCAAATCGAAAGAGGACAATTAAAATATCTGTAAGTTACTAAGTTACCTATCTATACAAGCAGTTGTGATCAACCGACCATTACACGTAAACAAAAAAAAAAAAAAGGTTACTAGGTACTTACTTTTCTCCGGCACTAGCAAACACTGATATAAATTTTCTCACACCTTTTTTTCGAAATTCCGAAAACAAATGAATGAGTTTGCCTTTAGCATCAAGTATTTATAGTGGTGATCAAGTTCATATCTGAACAAGCACTAAGCATTGTCGGGCGGATAGCGCTTTGCAAGTCTGTACACGAAATTGTACGTAATATCGAATACGCAAGTTTGGACAAGTAACAGTCGCTTGGCTTATTGAAATATTATCTGCTTAGTTAGGTACTTAAAACAATGTAGGTAGTAGGCCCTTATAATAACTATGCTTACATTTTTGCTCTTTACTATCAAGCAGATAAATTTTCGTGGACCCCCATTAACATCTCATGGACCCCCATTTTTTGTTCCCGCCTACGTAGACCCCCAGCAAGTCTCCCGTGGACCCCTGGGGGTCCACCTGGACCACTTTGGGAATCACTGGTCTAGCTGGTTCGATCCATGCTCAGGGTAAATATTTATGAGATCTGCAAATATTAGTTCTTCTTCTGCCGCGGCCGTGCCATCCGCAGGTATATGCTGGTCCTCAGAAGTGGGCACTAAGCACACAGGAAGTCCGATCAGAACAAATTGATAGCTCTAAATTGTTTTACAGAGTATAGTGTTAGCTCATAGCAAGGTGACGCAAGCTCGCATGCTGTACGGAGAGGATGAACTTTTAGATGCAAATATCAACCGCTCGCCGTCGTCCTATCTCAAGAACCCGCCTGAGGAAAGGGCTAGGTGAGCTCATGGTCTTGGAAAACTTAAAACTTATCCCCCAGCACCACAACCTCATATAGGAGGCTTCTTGACATCATAGTAGGCGAGACCAGCACACTTGAGAGATTTTTCAACGGTGTGTAAAGCCATGTCAGAGGCCTTTGGCCGATTTAAACTTTGTCACCAGGTTGTTAATTATAATTATGATAGAGAAAGACTTTACAAAAATATATACATACATAAATCCTCCTACTTATTATTCCCAAACGTTTTTGGGGTCGGCTTCAAGCTTCTAATCTATATAACCAGATGCATCTGAATATCAGTTTTCTACGGAGCGACTGCCTATAATATCTGACCCCCGCAACCCAAAGGGATACGATACAATACGATATTCTAAGGTTAGATTAGTTAACACAAAAAATAATAAGTTAAAGGTACTTATTTTCTTATAACATAGCTGGCGAAACGTGGGTGTACTGCAGACATCTCTGCCCCCCTCTGGGGAATACAGGCGTCAGTCTATGTTATGTTATATTAAATTAATATTTATTTTACTTTCAGATACCGATTCGATACCGACAAAATACTTTCCCAAGTACGCTTCATAACTCCTGAGAACCAGATCCTCGGTGTGATTAACTGGTTTGCAGTACATCCGACCAGTATGAACAACACGAACAAGTTGGTGTCTTCTGACAATGTGGGGTATGCTTCAATCTTGATGGAGAAGGCGCTAAACGGGAACTCGACGCTGCCGGGTAAGGTAAGAAATATTTAGTGTTTTTTAGTTATCCTAATCCTATCCCTACTTTGTATTATAAATGTGAAAGTTTGAGAGGATGGATCGAAGGATGAATGATTGTTATTATTTCACGCAAAAACGAATCGCCACGCTAACTCACTGCGTGTTGGCGATTTCGGACTACTAAGTCCAGGTTTCCTCACGATGTTCCGTAATCAATGCGTCACAGTATTCCCATTGAAATATTTACAAATGTACCACCTTCTTTTATACAAATCAATTGCTATCGATACATTGGTTTGTAGTTATAAATTATCTCAATGGTTTGTACGATTACATAATTTCTGCATTAAGTACATTTTTTCAGACACAATAGGGTTGATGTAAGGAGTTATTCCAAATACTTTAATTGTAATCATTTGATTACGTTAAAAAGTATTGAAATTTTAATTGTTTATTGATACAATAAAACAATAGGAAGTAAATGTAATATTTACTTTTAGTTCACAATATTAAGTAGTACATCATTACACATTACAGACTACAAATACACATTACTTACGTCATTTCTAAGTATTAATAAACAACTCTAATTAAGCCTAATTAATAAGCATCGAAATTTTTTAGAGGCGAGGTAAAAACTGAAAACTCCGCCTCTACCCGCACATACCTATCACCATCATTGTTTCAGCCATAAGACGCCCACTGATGGACATTGGCCTCCCACTAGGCTTAGGCTAGCACAGTATAGGCTTTCCTCACCCTAAATCCGGGGCTGTTAATTTAAACCAAAATTATTAAAACAACCTACTTCGTTATAAAGTAATCAATCTAAAAAAACTGGCCTAGTAAAGGCTTATAAGTAAAGGGCGCAGTTCAGAAACTGTTGGTATAGCAAACTTATCTAATTCCGTGACACTTTTAATTTGGTAGCACTCACTTTTTTACTACCTGAATTGAATTTTATAGTAGGGCTCAAAGTTAATTCTACCAAATTACGAAAGTCACAGAATTAGATGAACACATACGAAAAAAGGTGACTTCTTTTCTTTCAGGGGAACATAGTCTGCGCTTTCGCATCCACAAACCTGGGTGACGTCTCCCCAAACACTCAAGGACCTCGGTGTGAGTTTTCCGGTAAACCCTGCGATCAGGAGAAGCTGCTTTGTGTCCTGCCTAAGGAGAGGTGCTTCGCGTCAGGCCCGGGCCGTGACATGTTCGACAGCACCAGGATTATTGCCACCAAGATGTTCCAGACGGCTATGGTAAGATATGCTTTTGTTACTTGTAAAAGAAAGAAATTAATAGCATGAATAAATGACTTTAATTTTGAAAAAGTGTTTGAAAAAGATTAACCGAATGTACCTAGGTATTCTAAAAAGATTAACCGATTGTACCTAGGTATTCGAAAAAGATTAACCGAATGTTTTGTTCGAAACCAAGACACCTCTAACTTTTCGGATTTATGTGCGTATTAGAAATTAATTATCACTTACTAAAACGGTGAAGGAAAATATCATGAGGAAACTCTAGCACACCTGAAATATTTTTCGACAGTGTGTAAAGCCGTCAGAGGCTTACGGGCGGTTGAAACTCTGACACCAGGTTGTTCATCAACCATACGATGGAGAAGAAGACCAAAACTTGGTTATGTTCTAGTTATTTCTGCGTCCCTCAGCCTCGCACTGCGTCACGGCTCTGCCTGCAAGATTTTAAAACGACTAAAATAACTCCGTGTTAAACAGTAGGTAATAAATGCTTCCAGAAAATCTTGAATCAACCAGGTGATGATCTGACGGGCCCTGTAGGAATAGTTCACCAGTACGTGAAGATGCCTGAACAGGAGGTGTCCCCTTACGATCCCGTTAGCCAGGCATTTAATGCAGTGAGTACTGATTGATAGTGTTTCGTTCAGAGTTTATTGGTATTGATAGATATAATTGATAATCCAGCATGAGCGTAAAGGAGAGGCTTCAAGGTCAATCCGTACGTTTTACAATTTACTCTTTAAAAAAAATTGAAAAGAGAGAGGGGTTTGAACCCGCGACACTTGCCGTACTGCGGCAATGCTTTAACCAACTGAGCTGGCCGCACATGAGCTTTGTACCTACATCTGTTGGCAATTTTTGCATACATACATACGCAGCCTGTATCAGTCCACTTCTGAAAATAGGCCCCTTCTCATGCGGGCGCTCATTAGAAGGTGTTTGTTATTCGCCACGCTGAGCAAGTGGGTTGGCGATCGCAGTAGCAGATGGTTGCTATTACACAGTAGGATGCTGCTGCCCATCCTCCAGATTTTTTCCTTTGTCGCTTCTTACGACACCCGCGAGACGAGTAGGGGTAGTTCTATTCTTAGGCTAGAAACCACACGGCAGAATTTTTTACAAAATAATCTCTTTTGTTAATTTCTTCTAATTTTTCTCTTGTATTAACAATCAATAATTATGTTGATTCTGACTACAGACTTCAACAGTATACGGGTGTCTCCCCGCGATGGGCTATAGTTTCGCGGCCGGCACTACGGACGGGCCCGGAGCTTTTGACTTCAAGCAAGGAACCACCAGCTCCAACCCGCTGTGGAATGCTGTCAGAGACTTCATTGCTGAACCTACCAAGGAAGATATTAAGTGTCAGGCGCCGAAGCCTATCCTGCTGGCTACTGGACGGGTAAGGAAACATATTGATATACAAATGATAGTTAAAAATATCCTCAAATTCTTTCAACAATTAAAACTATCCCCCTATCGAGGTAAATTAAGTGAATAAGTTTGTATGTTTGGAGGTGGTCTTAAAAACTATTAATCCGATTTATTACTAACAGCAACTAAGTATAGAGACCCCAAAACTATCGCTTAAAATTGGAAAAAAAATATAAATTTAAAAACCCTCGACATAAACTTCTCTATTTCTTATTCAAATAAGGAAATCTTAATCAAAATAGGTCCATTCGTTTAGGAGCTACGATGTCATAGAAAAACATATAATATCAACCTACACATACAGAAAAAGACACGTCAAACGTATAACACCTCTTTTTGCATTTAGGGTTAATCCCTCTTTTTGCGTCAGTTTTAATAATGCCCTTCTTTTTGCGTCGGGGTTTAGTAATACCCCTCTTTTTGCGTTGGGGGTTGATACACCCCTTTTTTCGTCAGGGGTTATCTTTTTGCGTCGGGGGTTAATTACACCCCTCTTTTGGCTTCGTGGGTTAAAAGTAGATAATCTTGGTTTTTATCCTTTTTCTTTTTAAGTCAGCAAGTGTAGCAACAACTTTTTTTAAATGTTTTATATTATGATTTTTGGTACTGGGAATATTACATGATTACATCTTAAAAAATACCTTCCAGGCCAAATTCCCCTACGAGTGGCAACCACATATAGTATCATGTGCTGTGGCTCGGATCGGAGGGTTATACCTGGCCGCTGTGCCCGGAGAGTTCACCACTATGTCAGGTCGCAGGCTGAGGAATGTCATCGGCAAAACAGCTACTGACGCCAAGAAAGTGATCATCGCTGGACTATCCAATATCTACTCGGACTATGTCGCGACACCTGAAGAGTATCAGGTCAGTGGGAATTGAGATTTCTTGGAGCTTAATGTGCAGGTCGCAAAGGCAGGTGTGGTCCTTAGTAGACCACATCACAGCTAACATTACTTAATAGTTATATTGTTGCATATTGACGAATAAATCAAAGCAACGTGCGTTTTGTTTTTACTGATATATTTTTCTGATTTTTACAAAAACGGGCGACTGAAAAAAATATTTTTAATTATAATCAAGTAGTTTAATAACTAAGCTTTCTAACAAGGTATATCACATTGGTGTTTAAATTTCTTCGGAATATGAATGAAGTATGAATGAAATGAGTGAATTTTTATTTGAGTCAGCACATGACAACATAAACAAAACAAATAATAATACAAACAAACAATACAAAAAAAAAATAAGAGAAATAAAAAACAAGAAACCAATAAAAGAAAATAACAATTAAAAAGATTAAATTTATGAGGTTTGTGTCTCACGGCTGCACCAAATAGGTCTTCAGATCAGCTGTATGTAAGTACCTACTGATAGGTACAGACGCTGATTTTCATCTGGAGCCTAGGTTTCACGGGTGTCAAACAGCCAATCGTTTTTCGTGTTAAGTTTTGTGAAAAGTGTGTGACGAAGAAAGTTCCACTTTTAGTCTTTCCTTTAATTTTATTTAATGTTTCTCAGGTGCAAAGGTATGAGGCAGCTTCCACGATATTCGGGCCGCACACCCTCGACATCTATCTCAATAAATACCTGGAACTCACTCATGCATTAGTCTGGGTAAGTATTTTTCTCACATAAAAGTTCCCATAATTATTTTAGTTATATTTTCTGAAAGCGTCATTGGTGCTGATTCTTTTGTCCATCCCGCTAAACTAATTTTAGTCTAACTACCTATATCTCTTCCTGATAAACACCATCGAAAAAGGACAGCAAATTGAACTATTAAATTAGAGCTGTCATTCTGTCAAATTAGTCTACCTCCTTGCAATTGAGGTAAAATTAGACGAGACTTCTACGACATGCCGATTAAATTCTCGTTGATATCACGCAAATGGACTAGTTTGACAGCTCTAAAAATCGAATGATCTTTTCTAATGATCTCTGTTAGAAAGAGAGATGGCAAGTCTAAATTAGTTTAGAGTTTAACTTAGTTGGTTGGTTGGTTGGTTATATAATACACTACATTTTATTTATAATATTAAATTATTATTATACCTACGTATATGAATAACGAATAATGAAGTCTAGTAATAACGAAGGTCTACAAGTTCCAAGGCACTTCCATTAATTGATTACCGACAAGAACTCTTCCGAAATCGAAAATTTAACTTCTCATACGAAAGTAAGTCACGAGAAAAGTCAATTTTCAATTTCTAGATTTCGACTTTTGTTCCTTAGGGAAAGTTTTTCAGTTTCATGGACCTTATTAGTTACCTCCTTTTGGCAGATCTTTAAAGCAACAGGGTGTATAGTTATACTGTATAAGTTCGCTTTAGCAATCATCTTGTCTATGAACACTCATCTATTCCTCAATTAACCTGTTTCAGGGCAAAACCTTGGACGAGGGCCCAGAGCCTCCAGATCTAAGTGGTCACCTGATCTCGTTAGTACCGCCGGTGCTGTGGGACTCAGCGCCCTGGGGTCACGAGTTCGGCGACTGTCTGAAGCAACCGTTCAAGCAGTATAGCTACGGCGACGTGGTTGTCACACAGTTTGTGAGTAATTTATATTCCTGAATTTACTTTAATTTTGTTTATAAAAACTTGTTGATACTGTTTTTTATGTTCCAATAAATAAAAATATGTTCTACTCTTAAAGTCAAGGCCTTGTCTTACAAATAAAGATGAGACAAAGTAGGTTATTTCAGAACACGCATCCAAAGTATGAATTAGCCCGAAATATAATTATTTAATAAGAAAATTTGAAAATTTTTCTAAATTTTAATAAGCTATCATTATAAAGGGTACATAGAAAAAATAAATTACGATTTACTACTATGTATATTAGTACTATTTAGGCAAGCCCGACGTGCCATATGTATATTGTAAACATGCCACTGCTGCACTGGTCCGGGGCTTTGCAGTCGTAACATATTAATGTACCTACTGTATGTGGGTAGACTTATTATTTGGCTCAGTCGCAAACGATATATTATAAGGTGTGGGTTGAAAGAGGACTCAGACAGTCAGTCTGTAACCGACCGTCAGCCCAATAGAACGTGGTGGTGCGTAGACGAGCCAAATAATTAAGAATATATTATAATAATCATATTAACTGCCATCATACCTTTTTTTTTGGGGTGTGGAAATCTCTGCATTTCAGAGGTATTTAACAGTCCATGTTTCGTTCATATTGTCCAATAGGTACTATAGTGCTTTTCATAGAACTTTTCGAGGGCACAACCTCACTAGAGCCAGACCAACAAGGCAGTCAGATCTAAGGATGGTTTTAAAAAGCTCCCTCCTGTCTGCAGGTTTCAGGTCACCCGCGGAACAGTCTCCGTCACGGCCGCTGGTACGCGACGGTGGAAAAACTCGAGTCGGTAGACGATGAATCCTGGATTGTAATCGCTACTGATGCCGACTGGGAAACCAAGTAAGTAGAGTTCTAAAGCTAGAGGACAAAAATAAAATAAAAAAATATTAATTATATATATAGTTGCATTGCCTATCCAACGGTCATACCATTTAGCTATCCTCCTTCCAATCATTGTATGATAATCTTTATTCTTCAGATTCACTTGGATTCGGGACTCCAAAGTGATGGGTACAAGTCGAGCGGAGATCGAGTGGGAGATACCAGTGGGCACACCGCGAGGTACTTATAGGATTCACCATTTTGGTGCCTACAAGTATGTGTTGGGGGGAATATATCCATACCACGGCTTTACTGACTCCTTCGAAGTATCTTAAGGAACTCTTAAGGTCACTGTCCACTGCTGAACTTAGGCCATAACACATTAACAGCCGATTCTTAGCCTCATCCAGTCCCCAGTGAAATTGCAATTGTTCAAGAATTTGCTGAGATAATAGTTCTCGAAGATACTCGATGATTTTCTCTCGGACTCCAAAATAATATTGCAATCAAGAATAGCCGGTTCCGTTCGTTGAGATTCGAGATTGGACGAAAATTATCAATGCAGTCGACATACAATCAAGCATGTGCCGCTGGATGGTACGCTCAACAATTGAACAATCAAAAAACATTCGATGATTTCATCGATTAAATCGATTGATAGCTCGATTGAAAATGTTGACAACTGCATTTTTTTTTGTTAAAACCCTTTGGAAACACATAGCTACGGCGCAGCTGTCTTCTTCAAAAAAGTGGTCATCACACACAAAGTTAGAAAAGACAGAAAAAGACTATATTATGTGAAAAAAGTCTATGAGCTGCTTCATTTGCGGGGTCTAGTAGAGATTGTAGAGAAATGCCGATATGTCAATGAAATTATTGTTTGCAAAGATTAGTGATTCGTTTTGAGAAATGAATTTTTTTGCAAGTGGTTGGTGCTGCATTTTTGATGTATATTCTTGGACATATTATTGGAGTTATCTAAAGAGGATTTATCATGTGATTGTTGGGACCAAAAAGAGATTTTTGTGCTAGTGATTTTAGACTTTAAGACTTACTACGTAGGTAGATACTATATATAATTGTGCCCAGTTGTGTCTCATTGTGATTATTTGAGTTTTCCTTTTTTTGTGTGATCTTGTAAGATTAAAAAAACAGACTTTATATTATAGATTTATGTTAATATTGTAAAATATAAAGCCAGTACTAATTTAAAGTATTGTTATTAGTTATTAGTAACTGTTAAGGAAAGTTAAGTTAACATTTTGTGATGTATAGGTATTGTTAACTTTATAACTCTTCGAGGAATTATTGAACGCGAGACGAGATGCTAACGAGACTAACACGCGCGGGTCTTGTATTCACAACACTATGTAATAAATATGTGAATAAGTGGGTAGTTTTAACAAGTTTTTGAACTGAATTTCGATGGCTTCTTCATATAATTGAAAATGCTTTGAGATTAGATCATATAGTTATTCACTTATTTCGGTTTTTCTGGTGCCGAAATTTAGTAAATATTGTTTTTGCCAACAAAACAAAATTTTAGTAAATTTAGTTTAAAAACAAACAAAACAAAATTTTAGTAAGTAAATGTTTTGTTTGTTTTTGGTAAATACGTAGGAGTGATCGATTTGTTTGCAGTATTTTAAAAAAATTGTTAAATCTTTGGCTCATAATAATATCGGTTAAAATGGTTGGAGACCCAGTACCTATAGTTCGATATCAATCTAATATGCCTTACTTTACCTAATAGAGCAGGTTTTGTAATATAAAACAATTATTATCTTTAAGAGATATTATGTAAACCAAAGTGACATTATATATAAGTTATAGATTATTATTATCTTGTAGTCTAGTCGAAAATTCTATGTTCTATCATTGAGGTAGGCGCAGGCTTACAAAATATAATTATAAAACAAATGTATCTTACTTACTCAAAAGATTTACAATCAGATATTATGCTGCCAAAATAAGGGTACACACACATAGTCGATTCGGCACATTCGATTCGGTATTTTAGAAGAAATTTCATCGGGACTTCTTCGAAAACACCGAACCGAATGTACCGAATCGACTATGTGTGTAATGACCCTAATGACAGATATTTTAGCCACCAGTTCGATGTCATATTGATCTGCAATATAAGCAAGCATAAATATATACCATATTACGATTTAAAAGAAATCTGCTCGAAAGATTTGACATCAAATAATTTATGCATTCAAAGTACTGTCAGGTATGTAGAAAACTCATCTAATTCCGTGACACTCTTAATTTGGAAGCAATAACTTTTTTAACTTTTTTTTTAACTGCCTCGTTGGTCTAGTGGTAGCAAGCGCGACTGCTGAGCACGAGGTCCTGGGTTCGATCCCCGGGTCGGGCAAAGTGTTATTGGGTTTTTCCATTAGGAAATTCTCAGTAGCAGCACGGAGTCTGGAATTGTGCCCGGTTAATGGCAGTAGGCTCGCCCCCTATTACATGGGACTTATTACATAGCCGGCGAAACGTGGGTGTGTACTACACACCTCTGCCTACCCCCTCTGGGGAATACAGGCGTGAGTCTGAGAGAGAGAGAGAGAGAGTTAACTTTTTTACTACCTGAATTTTACGTACCGAAATTTATAGTAGGTCTCAAAGTTAATCCTACCAAATTAAGAAAGTCATATATTTAGATGGGCTTATTACTTTGTGACTTTAATTTCTAGTAGATAATAATTATTATCGCGCAAGTCGACTAATTTGACTTCTAATCTCATAATTGTTATTGTACTGTTAGAAAAATACGTTAAAAAAAATGTAACCTGTGGAAGTGACCATAGTCTTGGATCTATACATGTACCTACCTAACTCTGTAGACTTATAAGTGCCAACAGTAGGTAATAAATATTTATAAAACAATAATATTGTTTTTTATTCTCAAAGAGCATTATTCTCTTTCGATTTCGCACTTATTAACTCCTAGAGGATCATTCAATAAGACGCAGCGTTTAAGGCTGTGAACATGGTCCATGGATTGAAGAAGAATACAGAATGGCAGTAGCCACACCAGTGGCGCGCCCACCATACAAATTTACTAGATACTATAATCAAAAAATTGTGTTAAGTACATACCTAGTATGAGTATTGATTTTACTTGAATCGAGAATAGATATTAACATTATTTACAGTAAGTATAAAAAATAGACTAATAAAATTAGTTACAATTATGTAGTTAAGATAAAATTAACAAAATTGGCTTAGAGATGAAACTATTTAGCGCAGGTTTGATTACCGCATGAGATAATGCCTTCTCGTGTTTATGTATTGTGAAATTATGTCTATAGCTGCATCCGCGACTCTGGAGATTAACCGAGTGTTTAAAAAATAATTGCTTGTGCAAGTCTGATTTATGACTCGACAACAGTTTTAATATGATTGATTATCATCATTACCTAAACACAGTTTTATAATGACTAGAGATCGCCCGGTGGAAATACAAACGTATTGCTTTTTCATTTTTTTACTATAACGAACGTGACGTCTGCCTAAGCCTATGCCTAGCCGCCTGCCAAGCCGCCGCCAGCGCCCTACTCCTCTCCGAAAAATACTAATAAAAATCGATATACAAACAGAATATGAAATAATGATACTGAACCATTTCGTGTATGCCTATGTGTGTATAATATGTAAGTATAGATTAGCACAAAGATTAGCATAAAAAATATAGGTAATATTATTAACAGCAAGCTTTATCTTCAGATTAACAGTTTTATCTGATATAGAGTTAATGGATTAATTAATTAGCGTAGATATAGGTATGTGAATTAATATTTTTGTTTAGTTCTGCTTGCGCTATCCATGTGGGATTTAGATAAAATACTCGTTTTGAACCATACATCTGTTCGAATACTTTATGCTCGGAGTAACTTTGTAAAAGCAGAGCTTATAATTTATGGTATTTGGTATTCATCCTCCATATCTGTGATAGATAGACGAAAAAAAGACCGAATTATTCTTCAGTGAATTCAGACTATTTTGAACCATAATAGTAGCCTTGACCTAGGTACAAATATTTAACATTGATGATCTGCAGCGATGTTAAGAATGATATGAGATAATGTAGATAATAGATTACAAAGTGTCTATTCGTATCACTATGAGTTTACAAATACAAATTAATAAATGAAAAAATAATAAAAAATACTAAAAAACAGTTTCATGTTGAATCTTACATAAACATGCAAAATTGGTAACATTTTGAGTTAAAACAAAGTAATAAATAGTAGCGTCTTTGTTGACTAGGAGCGCAAACTAAAGAAAAATGAAATATTTCATATTGCTAGTGGTTCAAAATAACAAAAAAACTTCTTTTATTTTTAAATTTCCCGCCGCGATAGGATGTACAAATACTTACTCGATTCTGACAGACTTCTGGAGCGAGCAATGCTATGCAGCTACTCTCCTCCGCGTCGACCTAATTATATCCAGTTCACATTTTTTGTAGGTATCTCGCCATTCCATAGTTCCTTGCAACGAACTAGAGAGAATTGATATCTTTCGGGTCTAATAAGTATTTTAAAAAGTTATATGATTAAGTATAAGCAAAGTTCGTTCTAATTAAGAAAGTAGGTATTAGGAAATTCGCCGAAGAACTAAAGTCACCGACATAGCTCTCATAATATGCAAGCTGAAGTGACAATAGGCAGGCCACATCGCTCGAAGAACCGATAACCGCTGGGGAAGAAAGGTTCTCGAGTGGCGACCACGAACTGGAAGACGCAGCTTTGGTAGGCCTGGGAACCAGGTGGATCGACGACATCGTTAGAGTCGCGGGTAACCGGTGGATGCAAGCGGCAAGTTGTCGCTCGTTGTGACTTTCAATGGGGGAGGCCTTTGTTCAACAGTAGACGCCTTCCGGCTGAGAATAAAAGTTGGCTCTATATTATTTCAAAATTTTCTATCGGTCGTAGAGCCACGGGAGTTGGACCATTCGACGCAGAATTTTTTTCTTATTCCGAATCAGTAATCAAAAGAATTTCAGAAAATTGCGGGTTACAGCGTTTGCGCTTTTTCGCGTCGAATTATCTTAGCTGTAGCCTTCACATCCTTTCATTGAATCCAGTGAAAATATTAAAACGAATTTATCAGAATCTGTAAATATTTCGTTTCAACATATTTGTACCGATAACTCATTATCGGATTACTTTGATGGATTAATTATTATTAGTATCTCTTTCATTATAAGTTTTAGTTCTTAAGGAATTGTGCGTGTGGCTAAAATTTGTTTTTTTTAAAGAATATTTAATTTTTTTTGTTCTAAGTAGGTCAATATTGTCTGTGTGAGTTACTTTTTTTTTGTTTTTAATTCTTCTATTTTTTGTGGTATCTTTTATACCCTCGTAATATTAATGTCGGTTCTCATTAACGGTGTTCAGTGTAACGGTTCTCAGCTTCCACATTATCGGGAACAAGTCCAACATCTAAAGCTGCATGATATCTGAAAAAATGACCAAAAGATTCCCATTACTAAACTGTAAATAGGTCCTGTAATCCTGTTTGAGATAAGTCCTGTGGAAGCCGGTCTTTCGCTTTAGTGAGCAGTGATAGCTTAGTGGCATGACCGTTGGACTGCCAAGTTAAAGATTTTAGCTTCGAACCCATGCACGCACCTCTGACTTTTCGAATTCATGTGCCCATTTGAATGTAATAATCACTTGCTTAAAAACGAAAAGGAAACACATCGGGAGCCAGCACGCTTAGAAATATTATTCATAATGTGTATAGCCACAGAACAGTCCGTGTGTATAGCCATGTCAGATGCAGACGGGCTAGATTGTTCAGCAACCATAAAATAAGAAGAAGCTATAGAGTCGAACGAAGTTCAGTGAATAGTATCTAGTATATTCCGAAGATATGAAAATATAAAAGTAGGTGGCCTTGTATTCAAAGATAGACTTTGCTTGGGATTACCTAGATACCTAGTTTAAGAGTAAGCCTCCTTGTCAGAACGCATATGAGATAATGGAAATGTGAGTGATTGGAAAGATACGAGTATCTCGAGGTTTTTCTAAGCTTAGATATTGTGCTGAAGTTGCACTTAATGCAATTTTTATGAATATTTTAATCTTAATTACGTATTAAGGTTTAGTTCACTATTCAGTGAAGAATGAAGGCATGCGAAGCAAATAATTTTTTTTTTGTATTGATTGATTGATGATTTGAACCTGCAGCCTTCTGGTTCAATACACCAGCCGCAAGGCCATCAGAGCTTATGTAATCCCACTTTTTTAAAATCGAAAAGCTACTTCTAGTATATTTTTTCTTTCTACAATAAATGCCGAAATAGGTGTAAGAGAGATCGATAGAGAAGAATAAGGTTCTTATTGAGAAAATTGTTTTAAACCGCCATTGCTTCCAAAGTTACCTACATGTAGACGGGTAGATGGATACGTGATGTCGTATTCAATGGTGCTATTTAGTTATTAGATGTCGCCCGTGGCAATTTGGGCTGATATTGACAAAAACTTTTAATCCTTCCAGCCAAAATGGCGCTTTCATTAGCCGCCAAAGTGATAATTCCTATAGTCATCCTTGGAGTCATAGCTGGCATGACCATCACCATCATCATGGTCGTCAACGACGCTAATGAAGCAACGGCAGGCACCACCACGACTACCAGCAGTCCGACTGTTGAAACAACTTCGACTGAAAGTCCCGTAGATGATGGCGGGTATCGAGTGGGAGTGGGGATTGCGGATATGACGGGGCCCGTTGTGGAGATTACATTCGTAAGTATTTTTGTAAGCCAACTACGCAATAAATCCACAATTGTGTACGCAAATACAAGTGCACTATCCATTCCTTCACTCTCATAATCCAACGGGACGGTAATTTGACTCAACCGGAGAGATATCAGGTGCAGGACCAACGGCTTTATGAGCTTTAATAGTATTCTGCGCAAACGACAATGCCAATTTATTGACAGTGAATTGCCAGGTGGAAAAGCGCATATCACAAGAATACTAGCCGCCAGTTTCACCAGTTTCAGATACATTTGGTTACTTTATCTGGCAGATAATTCTTTTTCTTTTTCAAATTTTTATTTGTCTAGTCGTTAGCTCATATTTGCACAAAGTGCAATAGTCGCTATTTGTTTGATAAATGAAAAAAAAATAGCATTGAGAACAAAAAATTTAGAACCTCCTCCTTTTTTGAAGTCAGTTAAAAAGCTTGCTTATTTACATGGAACCAAAAACGGCATTGCATCAATTTATATCCATCAACATAAGCATACAGCAATGCAAAGTGTATTTTGCCGCTTTCAGATGGGTTACGCTGAGGTGAGCCAAAGCGGGCGTGGTCTTCATCTGCGTCAGTTCGCTAGGACGTTCATCTTCGTGAAGGGTGACACCCGGGTTGTGCTGGTGACCGCTGAGGTGCAGTCTGTTGGCATTGCAGTGAGGCGTGAGGTAAGGAACAACAATGAATCATGTGGAGTTACTCAAACATGAAAGACATTCAACTCAATAGCGTTAGATCAATTTAATAACCTCATAAACTGCTACGTTACTGGTGGTATCGATAGAGCAGTAATAATAAGCCTGCCAGCCTGTAAATGTCCTACTGCTGGGCAAAAGCCTCAACTCACACAGAGAAGGATTGAGCATTAATCACTAGAACTGCATGTTGGCGATTTCAGACTATCAAGTCCAGCTTTCCTCACGATGTTTTCCTTCACCGTTAGTCAGTTGTGATAAATTAACTAAGAAAATACATCTATGATTGATTGAAAAAGTGTCCTAAAACTTTCCTATTTTCTTCACCAGGTGGTGAAGAATCTCCAAGAGCAGTACGGTGACATGTACTCGCTGCGCAACGTGATAATAACCGGCACACACACACACAGCACTCCTGGAGGGTACCTGGTGGACTTCCTCCTTGATGTCAGCATCCTTGGTTTCTCTTCTGAGACTTTTAATGCTTATGTGGCAGGAATCACCAGGGTAAGTGGAACCAATTCAGTCGTCGCTCCAAAATAAAAAATGGCTAAAAAATAACTATTGGACTCCACTGACTGCTTTCCATCAGGCAGCATGGAGTCAATTTGTGCGGCAGTAATATAAAAAAAAAAATATTATGGGGTTATTTGTAAAACACCAGCATCCTTAAAAGGAGTCATTAAACTCATCATTATGAACAAATTTTACTATGGAATCAACACTGAAATCGCAAAAAAAAAATAGCTGTTCCATATATTTTGTTGAGTCATGTAAATGTATGGAACAGCTGATTTTTTTTTTGCGATTTCAGTGTTGGTTATAACCCCTTTTATGCTGGTGTTTTACAAATAACCCTGTATAGTTACTTAGATAGTGGCGAAAGATCTTTTGGTAAATGTGGCAATATATAGACTATAGATTCACGACAGCGCTTGCCTGTAATTTTCTAATCTCTCAGATGGTGCCCAGCACTTGTGTACTGCACCAGTGTACAGTAATGCACAACACAGCTTACAGTAATGTGTTGGTAAACGGCCGAATAACAATTTTTCAGACTATTCTGCGATACATCCTTTACTACTTTCTATGCAATATTTCAGAGTATAGTCCGTGCCCATGAGAACATAGTTCCAGCTCGTCTATTTTACAGCCAATCGCTAGTGTCCAATGCACACAAGAACAGATCACCTTACTCTTATGAGAAGAACCCGGCTGAGGAGAGAGCTCGGTAAGTTTTGTCTTTGTTGTAATGTGTCAAAAATGTGGTGTCATGCTACCTAATAGGGTTGTGCAGCTCATACAGTCAAAAAGGCACTGCTTACCCTCATTACTATTTGTATAATACGTCGCAGAAGACGATAGTGAATCTAAGTTTGTATGTTTGCCGGGTTGTCGAAAATGTCTAAGCATGCCCCCTAATTTTTGATTGCACCATAATAGATATCAATTCAACCAACAAGAATTAAAATGGCAATTAGCACATGATTTCAAAAGGCATTTACTTTACTAGACTCCTCACTTTAATCTAACGGCCGTTGCATGCCGCATCTTTCAGAATTTTATCATAATGTTCTGCTTAAAATACTAATCATCCATATTCCTCAGTTACACTAGCGACACAGATGACCTCCTCACTCAAGTGAGGATCGTGAAGACTGATGGCAGCCTACACGGCGTGATGAACTGGTTCTCAGTGCACACCACCAGCATGAACATGACTAACCACCTCGTTTCTTCTGACAATCTTGGGTATGCCGCTCTCAGGATGGAGAAGGATTTGAACCCTTGGAGCATGTCTGGCAAGGTACGGCGACGATTCTTCCACTCCCTGGAACTAAAACCTCAATTGGCAGTCCAACAAACGCTATTAAATTGATCTTCTTGCACTTTCAGCCCAACGTAGTGGCAGGTTTCTTCTCAAGCAGTCTGGGTGACGTGTCTCCGAACACACGCGGCGCTCGTTGTGAGTTCTCCGGCAAAGAGTGTGACAACCAATTCCTAATCTGTGCAGCGCAGGAAAGGTGCTTCTCTGAAGGGCCGGGAGAACATATGTTTGAGAGCACAAAGATTATCGGAACTGCTGTGTATGAGGGAGCTATGGTGAGCAAGTTTGACGCATGTAGACTAATCGTATTGAGTATAACAACCCAACCACGGAATAACATAGTTAAGTTTGAAAGGCCGTTTTAACTTTGGCAGTTTGGCACACGTATCTCAGTACATAATTATTATCACAATCTATTCTTCTAATATTTTCAGAGAGCACTGAATTCTCCTGGCGAGGAGCTGACCGGAAATCTGGCAGTAATTCACCAGTTTGTGAACATGCCGGAGGAAGTGGTAGCTAAATACGATCCTGTGGCGCAGACCTTCAATACTGTGAGTATTTCTGCAACTTATACTAGTATTTTAACAACAACGACTTAAATTTGATTTTGCTTGAAAAGTTTCAAGTATTTCTTGTTTTACTTTGTCAAAACACTAAAGTAAAAGTTAAAAGTTAAGTTACTTTGAAAGTAAGAATTCTATTTCTGAGTCTATTTTCTATCGAAGCAATTCCTGTCATTTATTTCAGAGTGAGCCAGTCAGAGGATGTGTTCCTGCCATGGGCTATAGCTTCGCTTCTGGAACAATCGATGGCGCCAATACATTAAACATTACGCAGGTATGTTTATTTTAAAAGAGGATTTGTTTTAAATTGGCTTGGCACCTGGCTGACAACCAGCCGCTGATATAAAAAATAAGGCAGGCCATTCACGGCTTACTGAAATTTTATGCAGCGGCTGAGTGTGAACCAAGTGGAAATAAAGCCCTACTTACTCGCGATTATGGCTAATGAAGTGTCACGCTTTTGTCATAGGGTACGATAGAAGGAAACCCATTGTTAGACTTGATCAGTGGCGTAGTAGCCGAGCCCACAGATGAAGACGTGGAGTGTCACGCACCAAAACCTATCCTGCTGGCTACTGGACGGGTAAGACACTTTTGATAAACATTTGTCGAATAATTTAGATATTTTGACAAAAAGAATTTCTGAAATGATGCCTTATTTCAGGCCAACTTCCCTCTACCTTGGCATCCCCGCATCGCTTCAGTTTCCCTTATCTGGCTCGGAGATCTGGTGATCCTGGGCGTGCCTGGAGAACCTACCACTATGGCAGGACGGCGCATGAGGACTTTGGTTGGCAACGTGATGGAAAGCAAAGGGTATGAACCGCGCGTCGTGGTTTCGGGCTTGACTAACGAGTATATACATTACGTTGCTACTTTAGAGGAATATCAGGTGCGTATTAATACATTTTTGATCCCTGTCTTGCTTAGATAGATTTTGGATACCCACTTTATTATCTATAAGCGTGGCTTTACTAAAATATTATGGTATTTGGTTCAGAGAAATTAAATACATTGTGACATGATTCTATTTCAAACCCAGGCATAATTTTTATAGTAAATTGTGTGACGAGGGCGGTAAGTACACAATTACTATCGAAGGGACATTCAAAGCCTTTGCGAGATATAAAGGCCCGATGTTAGTAATTGTCGTGCCGCCGTGTGACTTACAACAGATCAATAACAATGTGTTTAATATAATACAAAAATGGCGATTTCATACCGCACGTATGGGTCTTATCGCATTCAACCACATAAAAAATCTGTTACCCCCTAGGGTTGTATTTGAAATTTACCGCCCGCTTTTTTACATGTAGTTTACATGTAGTTTTATAATAGTACTGTTTACGAGCAAAGACGATGAAAAATACTTTTTGTTTCTATAGGTACAACGGTACGAGGCAGCATCTACAATTTACGGACCGAACACGCTCGACATACTCCTTAACAAGTTCAATGAGTTCACCACCATTGCTATTGACGTAAGTATCTTAAAAATCCAAGTATCAATAATAGTAAGTAACAATTTTAAAAAATCTCAGTTTCACCTGTTTCCACTCCCACAGGGTGGCGACGTGCCAGCTGGTCCCGAGCCCCAAGACTATCGTAATCGAACCCTATCCCTCATCACCCCAGTAGTGTTCGACAACTCTGGACTCAATAGGAACTTCGGCGACTGCATTCAACAGCCACAGAAGTTGGTGCGCAGAGGAGAAACGGTCTCCGCTACGTTTGTGAGTCTTATGTTTGTAGAAATAGGTTTTGTTTTTCAACGTAATCAGGTTTGACAAATCGATGTTCTTTCTGAATTCAAACGGACTGTTTCAAATACGTGAACATTATCATCCCGTTGCACTCCACTGCTGGACATAGGCCTCTTCGGCTGCACGCTAGCAATTTCTGCCACCCACCCATAAGACTCCTTTGTGTAGAGGTGCTTCCCACAGTTTCCACTATATGCAGTCTCCACTCTAGAACTTTCTATTCCACCGGTTGTCAGTTCTGTGACCTATGTGATCAGCCCCCAGCCTCTTCAATTTGCTAACTCTGAGTCAGGGCGAAATTCAGCAGAACTAGGTGGCAGAACTAGGTGAAATTTTATTTTTGTAGTCGCGCCTTCTGTGAACTTGTACGTCAATTGTTAGAAATTACAATTATTAAAAGTTTGGATCGTCGAATTAAATCTCTTTGCTTACTAGTTAATTCCAAGTTTAAGGAATATTTTCCAATCCTTTAAGCAGACAGAGTATTAAACCCGCTCCTGCACCAGAGTGCTAAAGAACGAGTACATGTCTGTAGTTTTGATTCTCCGGCAAATCTCCTAACAGTAGTAAATCAGGATACTCGTCATTAAAGTTGATATATTAATACTATAGGTATTTAAGATTTTGTATCGATAAAAAATAGATAAGTAGTCACTATCATTTATTTTAGGTGGGAGCTAATCCTCGTAATGATCTGAAGCAAGAAGATACCCACGCGGTTGTGGAACGGTTTGAGCTGACGCAGTGGGTGGTGTACGCTACTGACTCCGACTGGGACACCAAGTGAGTACCGGGTGATATTAAAGTTAAATACTGGTTATCGAAAACGAAAGCACTACTTACAGACTTATTAAAAAACATACCTAAATATACATACATAATACATATTATATGAAAGACAGAAAAGAATAAACGAAGACAAAATGTTTATTTGGACAACAAATATGAAAACTAAAATGCAGAAGTTAAATAATAAGAATAAAATAGGCAATATAGTTATAGACGAACATGGGGAAGTATCTCACGACTGGACCAAACTGAACCAAACAACTGGGTGTCCGTCCAGATCAGCTTCATGTCGCGAACGCTTGACGCTAATTTTCATCTGGAACCGATTAATCTAATGTAATGCAATGCTCCCTAAATTAGCTCTTCGGTCTGCAACAAGTTCAACAGTATTTTTTTTCTTTTTCCCAGGTTTCTATGGGAAAGATCTTTAACATTGGCGGGAACAAGCAGAGTGACATTCGAGTGGAAGGTCCCAGAGGACGCCATTTTGGCACCGTACCGCATTGTGTACTACGGAGCGTCGCGAGGGATACTGGGCGCAGTCTCCCAGTTCCAAGGTGTCAGCGATAGCTTCGAAGTTTACTGAAATTGTTCACCTTGAAACGTGACGTGCTGTCGATTTATTATCAATTGCCAAACGATGAATAAAATGAGTTTTAAAAAAATTAGAAAACATAATGTAGTGTTAGTTCCGCTATTAATATTTATTAATACTAACCCTGAAATCGCAAAAAATAATCAGCTGTTCCATACATTTTGTGTGTCATGTGAACATAAATGTATGGAACAGCTGACTTTTTTTGCGATTTCAGGGTTGGTCTCATAGTAAAAGTTGTTGTTAATAATGAGATTAATGACCTCTTTTAAGGAACTCTGGGGTAGGTCTCATAGTAAAAGTTGTTGTTAATAATGAGATTATTGACCTCTTTTAAGGATGCTGGTGTTATACAAATAACTCTGTATATTTATAACCTAATTACTATTAATAGCAGAATTAACATTAGGCATAACAAAATAACGCCTGATTCCTATTTATATCTAAGTAATCTTTTATTATTCATCGTTTAGTATTGGTTATTGTTAAGTTTAATTTAAGAGACCACTGTTAAGTTTTCTAAGTATTACACGTTATTTATTTTGTACAAACTGTGTTGTTTTATCTTTGGGAAGTAACGTCGATGAGTCACCACGTCAACGTGACTTTAAGTAATGCTAATTATTCTAAAACTTTTTTGTATGTAATCAAGGTTTTCAGTTGTCTAGTAGGTAAATATTCTATTGTTGTGTAAATGGCAAGTATCTACTCATTAGTTAGTAGGTACCAACACGTAGAGGCACACCTACATTTTGTAATTTAAACATGATTTTGTAAAGCAGGTAAGGTAAATATAGGTAAGGTAAGGTAAGGATATAAAAAGGAAATAGCTACTTCATCATCATCAGTCTGTCCACTACTGAACATAGGTCTCCTCCAATGCTCGCCACTTCTGTGCGCTCATTGGAGCTAGCCGTGCGTCGCGTTGCGAAATCTGGTGAATAAAAAGAGCTTCAGCTATGAGATAGTGAAGTTCCTCGGCACACTTCCCGAAGTGCAGCCTGTCGAATGACAGAAAGGCTAACGCGTATGCTATAGAGGGGCCTCCCAAAAAAAAAACGCTGTGCGCTGCGATGCAATCCTCACAGTTTACCTATTTTTTTTTATAGACTCACGCCTGTATTCCCCAGAGGGGGTAGGCAGAGGTGCAGTACACCCACGTTTCGCCGGCTATGTTATAAGTCCCATGTAATAGGGGGCGAGCCTATTGCCATTAACCGGGCACAATTCCAGACTCCGTGCTGCTAATGAGAATTTCTAAATGGAAAAACCCAATAACACTTTGCCCGACCCGGGGATCGAACCCAGGACCTCGTGGTCAGCAGTCGCGCTTGCTACCACTAGACTAACGAGGCAGTCACACAGATTACCTGTCTTTAACAATACGACCGAGTCTTGTGAGCGCCGCACGCATTCTGAACGTAGTTACTTATAAAAATGATAAATCTTTTGGGGGTTTTTTGATAATTTGTTACTTGGCTAGGGTTACACTAAGGCTCTCTAGCAGGGCAAAAAGAACCTACCAGTGTAGGTTCTTTTTGCCCTGCTAGAGAACCTTGAATGATTGGTCATTCAAGGCTCTCTAGCAGGGTAAAAAATATTGGTAATCTTACTTTATTGGACCAATACTTCAGGTGCCTAATCACCGTATGTATAAGGTAAGACCACGGTTCTAAATAATCACTTCTAATATAATATCGTATGAACTAAAACATCTGACATGCTATACTGACACATTATTTATAGATATCTACTTTAATTCTGTCAAGTTAAAGTTCATTTTCGTTTGGTGCAAATACTTTGTGGTTAGCTGTTAAATATAGTCACAAATACTTTTCCTTTGCTTTACAATGAGCAGTTTCCTTTTACATCAGCTCTGTGTCCTGTAACAGTGGTAAGCTATGTTTAATAGCTTTGCATTATTGCTATTTACTTATCATGACGTAAATTATTCAATCGTCTTTCAATTAAAGGAAATTTAGAGTTATCAAAAGCACGACCCAGCACACACATAGGTATCTACAAACAAAATTGTTACGAGATGTTGGTTATTATCCGATGAGGAGTTTCATTGTCTATCTCCAAAGGTCTTCTTCAGATCTTCACCAAAAAATAAACAATTTTCAGTGTTCTCTATCACTTATAGGTTTTGTTTGTACAAAACTCATTATGAGTTAAGGTCGCCTTTTAATTATACATAACTTTTTTTTATCATTTAGGCACTTATCTAGATAATATGTTTTATTATGTATGCAATCAAGAATAAAAAAACTCTTTAGCTATAACAAAAAAACAACCAAATCGGTCATTTTATGACGGACACAAGACAAGACGAAATGTAAACCATCATTTTGAAGTCGGTTACGATAATGAACCTAATACTTACATCTTTATCTAGTTTTATCTAATATTATTGTTTTACTCACACAACAATTCATGGAGATAATGTTTATGACTATTGCGACAAGATAAACTTGTTGTTTCCAAATTAAATGTTTTAGCTAACTATCTAACATATTCAGACGTGTTTTTTGCCCGCATACTTAAATCACCGATAAGAGCCGTTTTACATGAGGGTAGCCTATTGTTTGGTACCTATTTTAATATCTAGCTTTCGCCCGCGTGGTATGCTAATCAGTGACGGATTAACCCTTAATCAAATTAAGCAATTGCCTAGGCATCACGTCTGAGGCACCAGAAGAAGCACAAAAAAAAATACGTTAACTTCACTAATGTCCACTTCTAAAGTACGTTACATCCGTTACATCTCATCATCTTATTTTACAAAAAACTAATGTTTTTAGGCGGTAAAGGTTTAAAGACCGATTCTAGTTGACATACGGATAGGGGGGCCCACAGGCATGGATTGCTTAGGGCATCAAGTAGTCTTAATCCGTCACTGATGCTAATAAATTGTAGGCTATTTGTTATTCTGATATATTACTGTAAATTTCATCAAAATCCGTTCAATAGTTTTTGCGTTAAAGAGTAACAAATTACCATTTATCCTTATATCCTCACAAACTTTCACATTTATAAGAAGAAGTTAGATATCATAGGTGTCTATATACCTATTCTTACCCTTCTAGGTCTATCTGTGCTTGAGTAAGTAACACCTAAAGTTGAAGACCTTCAGGACGAGTATAACCTATGAAGAATATTCATCATGCAATCAAGGAATCATCATCATGGAATTTTGGGATAATCTTCGAATCTAGCGCGACTAATATCAGGATTTCGCAGGATTTGCGGGATGTAAATTAAACTAATTAAAAGTGTAGTTTGACGAGAGCGATGATTATGAGTTTGAGAGGGGTTTCGACTAGTTTCGAGTAACGAAATACGAGGATTTCTTTTAAAAATATTATTGAATTGATTTAGGTTACCTACACATAATAGCACTATATAGCTCAGCTGCTCATTACTATACAAGTTTAAAACTACTGACGAGACGAACCAATCGAGTAATCACAAAACATAAGTGAAGTTAGCCACTTGAGCGCTTCTCATACCAATCATTGGCCGACCAACATCCAACAATTAGCGTCCATTGCTGAGATAATTCAATCGTTAGATAACATTCTGCTTACAATACAAGTCATGTATGTTAAATATGTGTGACCATTTGTGGAGGGGGTTCTAAATGGATATTGTTTTCTTAAGTTTAGATTCAGTGATAATTCAGGGGTCGTAAACTTTAGTGATAATTCGTATCTCTTATGTAATTGTCTTTTTTAAACAACCGTCATTATTTATTGTGTAGATAATTTAGTTCGTTATCCGAGAGTGTTGGTATAGCCAGAAGTCTTTAAAGTAAGTATTTTAGCTATTATTATGTTATTTACATTTTGAAATTGTCGTAGAAGAGCAATTATAGTTTGTAGATTCCAACTGAGTTCTTAAACAATATTGTGTTAAAAAAAAATCCTAGCACTTTAGCAAACCAATAACTGACGTGGTTACCTAACGTAGGTAAGAAGGCCTTTGTAATCTGTATAGTAGGTAAACCCCAATAGTCCAAATAGTTAGGAATTCATAAATCTTATTTTAGTTTATAGTACCTAATTTAGTTGCTAATTTAATTGGATTTGTTGTCATAAAAATAGATGTCGTCAAAGAAACCAATAACGAAGAAGATAATTAACTCCCCGGAGTCATGCGTGGACGACAACTTGCGTGGAGTGGTGGCCACTTTCCCTTCCCTGCACCTGCATCCCAAACACAGGGTCATCACTGTTCGGCAGACGGTAAGGCGGATTTTGCACGAGGTGGGCTACTATAAAGTTAAAAAACTTGCATTCTATCTACCTACCGTGGCTACCGTTTCACTGCTGGATAAAAGCCACCTACAAATCGAAGTGAATGCTAATAGGTTAAATACCATCATGCTGTCCTTGGGTACGTAGCACAAAATGATGTGGTAAAAATGCTGGAAGAATTCCAATTCTTGCGGCCTCTGCTACCAATTTTTGCACTTAGAGTGGAGATGAAACTCTCATGAACTTGAGTAGTTTCACAAAAATTCCTTCCTGCCTAACGGGTTGCGGAGTCAGCGAGAGCCACAATCTTAAGAAAGAACGCTGCTGCCAGGCTGGCTCCGTAAAAATGTGGCGTACTCAGGAATTTCGGAGATCTCTAGTTTTATTGAAAGCTCGCTTAGTTCCATCGCATCCCAGAGGTTTGATGACAGAGATGGTTTCGGTTTGGATGTTAGACATTATTCCATATTATTATTTATAATGAATAGGCATGTGTTTGACCACAAACCCACCTGATGGTAAGCGGCGTTGTGGTCTACGATGGAGCACACCTGCCTTTGAGATGCCTATTCACTCTTGATTTGAAGATCCCCAAAATATAACGGTCCGGGAATACAGACGCCGGAAGATTATTCCACTCTTTAACTTTATGTACGTATGACAAAGATAGAAGCGAACCGTTGCAATTCTGTAAATCGCGTCCACTATACAAGAAATTCCCGTGTGGGACAACGAAAAAACACAATTAGCAGCCAATAATGTGTAGATATAAGAATAGGGATAGTGTCTGACAAATTAATAATGTTTTTCAGTTCGATTCTAAGAGGGTGGCCATTCTCGGGGGTGGTGGATCTGGACATGAACCTTTTGCAAGTGGTAAGAAAACAAATTTGCTTTTTCTAAATTATGTATCCATAGGTTGATATATCAAAAATAAACATAAAACCGTGTATCGTTATTGTGAAGCTGCTGCTGCGAGGCACAGAACATTTTGCTTGCCACACAAGTAGTCTATTTCACCAGTTTATGAGTCTCATTTGTCAGTAGGCGAGCTGTTTAAAGATCAAGTTTCCAAATTCTAGTGATGGTATCTACTTAGAATACCTAAATTGCAAAAAGTACCATTTTAATTTTGCAGTATCTATACTATTGAACCCAGATCATGTTAGCAGCCGCACTTACGACCTCCAGACGACTACAATAAGCAATCATTATATGAAGTCGATTAATATTATTACCAGGTTTCGTCGGAGCTGGTTCCTTGGCTGGCGCTGTCGCTGGCGGAGTGTTCGCGTCTCCACCTACAGGACATGTGCTGTATGCGATAGCGCAACTCTATAAATATAATTCAGGTATTCAAGTATCTTTATTTTCTTTCACCAAAATATTGTTACTTATGAACTACAGTACTTATTCCATCATTTATTTCTCAATTCACAGGTGGCGTTCTGGTGATCATCGGGAATTACACCGGGGATAGATTAAACTTTGGCAAAGCTATAGAAAAAGCTAAAATTTTAGGCATCAAGGTTAGTTTTGACTAAATATAAAAAAAAACCGTTTTTGATCCCACTCTCATGCAGAATACGCTCTATGACGGTAGGACCTGCGGAAAACAGCTCTTTATACCAATACCAAAAACGTAATATTGTCTGTTTCGGGAACAGGTTGAAGGTGTGATCGTCGGGGAGGATGTGGCTTCTAGCAAGAATAAGACCGGAGGACGCAGCATGGTTGGCGAAGTCTTATATTACAAAGTAAGATTTAGAGACTTTACAGCCCCGCTCGTATACGGGAATTTATGGGGTATAGTCATGAAACGTTTAAAAAATAATTAGGCATGAGGTTCCAGGTTAAATTCTAGAGTGAAAATATACACTTTAACCGTTTGCGGGATGATTATAATAATGTAAACAGGCTCTTAAGAAATGTCATTTGAAATCATTTTTTTTTATTTCCAAGAACCATTTCTACTCAGATTGGACTGTGATCACCAAACTAGGCATAGTCTGTATCGTGGGGATCAGAGTTGCATTAATACAATTTAAACATTATGTTTAAATATAATATGATATGATTACATAATATGATTGATATTATACTTAATTAGTAACTATAACATCAAGTATTATTATTTTTTTGTTTGTATTATTGTGTTGTGTGGTATTTGTGTGAGCTTTTTGATTGAGTGTTGATGTGTTGGTTGGAAGGATGTGTGTTGATTTACCAGTTGTTTTAGAGTGGATGTGTAAGCTGAATGCTATTTATTTAATCAATCGCTTCAGTTGCGAGTGAAAGAAGTTATTTCATTTCTATATGGTGCTTTTGCACTTAGTTGTTCCGAGATCTTTTATACTGCAACGTTTGGTTTATTGTATATCCGTGGGTACCTACCCTTTACGTGTCCATCTTGATATTGTTCAGATCTGTGGTGCGCTGGCTTCGAAAGGACAAGACCTGTTGACTATTCGCGACACGGCGGTGGAACTCAACAAAAACATGGCGACTTTGGGAGTCTGCCTGAGTGCTTGCTCGCTACCTGGTGCGTAGTTTTCATATTAATTTATTGTATTCAAACAAACAAACAGACGAATTTTGAATGTAAACTGTAAAAACAGGAACTTTTTTTTCCTATTAAATAAAAATCAATTGACATAAAATAATGTTCGTCCGCCTTCGCACATCATGTCAAAGCGGCTGGAACGAATTTTTGTGCGTTTGAGGGGGGCCCTGGAATTCACAATTAGACCCGGTAGGTGACGCTGCGATTGGGTTAAATTTGAACCACGCTGGCGAAGCCATGTCAGCTAGTTTTTAATAAGCTGGTATTTTTTTCTGGTATTCCAAAGACATTCTCTCACTTCAGTCACATTCACTCATTAGGTCAACCACCCCTGTTTGAGATAGCTGATGATGAGATGGAGCTCGGCGCAGGAGTGCACGGCGAGGCTGGCATCGCTAAGATGAAGATGGGCACTGCCAAGGAAGTTGTCGCTATGATCATTGATCAGGTTAGCTGAACATTCTCAATATATATTCGTGGTGGGGTATTGGTTACTAACCCGCTTTACAAGCACGTGGTCACCTACGTGTTTGTTGGGTACGAACCTGGCACGTGACTTTTTCAATGTCACACTTATGTACTTTCTCAGTTATTCTAAGACACCACTTGACTAATGGTGACAGAGAACATTGTGAGGAAACCTGATCTTACGTCCGAAGACTATATTAATAGTCTAAAATCGCCAACACGCAGAAGCTTAGCGTGTTAATGTTCGATCCTTCTCTATATGAGAAGAGGCTTATGCCATGCAGTAGGACATTTATATATTCGTGATATTTATTCTTGGTTAGGTATATACCTACATTATTGTTCGCTCTAAAGTATGTAGGTAGTGTAGGTACTAATTATTTCTTATTTTCAAGATAATCTTACAACTGAAACTAGTGGCTGGTGACAGAGTAGTTGTGACGATCGGCAATCTGGGGGGAACGTCTATAATGGAAATGAATATCATCAGTGCTGAGACAAAAGACTATCTAGGTAAGGAAACGTTTTAGTTCTATTTATGACAATATAAGCACCGATCTGGTCAAATATATGTAATGGCCCATTATAAACCAGCAAGCAATTATAAGTTATTACAATTTAAAGAAAAATACAGCCACCAAAATTATCATTATCAATAAACCACCAAAATTAGGCAACAAAATAAAGTTGTTGAAATTCACCCGTTTTAGAACTAATCCTATCGCTACTTCCACACTAGCAACCTATTACTCAAAGTACTATTAACCTATTACTTATAAGTATTCTACTATCATTTTCCAATTATTTTGGTACAAGATAAAACCTTCTTTCCAGAAAGTAAACAGATCTCAGTAGAACGCATATTCTCCGGACACCTCAAGGCATCTTTGGAGATGCACGGTTTCCAGATCTGTCTTCTTTACCTACCTCAGAAGACCGGGGATCATTGGCTGGACCTGTTAGATGCGCCCTCGGAGTGTGCATCGTGGACCGGCGGCCAACTCTCTTGGAAACGTGAAGGGGCACATGTGGATGACGATACGCTGCTTCAGAGTCACAATAGGAAGGTGTGTGCATAATATCAAATAGACTCAACGAACTGTAGTCATCAGTGATATAGGTAGTAGATAGAATTAGGAGACTTCAGGGATTCATCATTATCAGCCTATATTAGTCCACTGCTGAACATAGACCTCTCCCAATGCGTGCCACTTGTGCGCCCATTGGAGGTACCTACTTCCCATAATCGCCACGCTGGGCAAGCGGGTTGACGATCGCAGTACCTAGCGGACGATTAGGTACTGTTACACAGCAGGATGCTGCTGCCCATCCTCCGGATCGTTCCCTGTGTCGCTTCTTACGACACCCGCGGGACGAATAGTGGTGGTTCTATTTTTAGGCCGGAAACTGCACGGCATATAGAATTAGGACTTTCAATTACTTCTTAGACAGGAACTAATCCCAGATATATTAAAAATGATTATTTTCCCTCTTACAGACAGCATCGGGCCCCTCACTAACACCAAAAGAGCAAGATTTACTTCGTGGTAGTCTATCAGCTGCCGCCGAGGAGCTCATCAAGAGTGAGGCGCTATTGAACAGGCTAGATTCAGGGTGCGGAGATGGTGACTGTGGGATCACGCTCAAAAAGTTTGGACATGGTGGGTTTTGTAACAAGACATAATTATTACCAAAAGTATACTAAATCAGGGCAAGGCGACCTTTTCTTTAAGTATGGCTACTCCATAGATATTTAGTAAATTAGACCTAAGACAAGATGGAATGATTTTTTGAGGGATGACATGAATAAATAATATAAGTAATATTTTTTTTACGTAAAACGGTTTTGTCATCAGAACTAAAGCTGTGTACCAAATATCAGATCAATCTGTCAACAGGAAGGGGGTGAAATATTGATTACTAAATTTGAACCAAATAATAAACAGGTCAAGCTAAGTAAAACCGTTTAACGTTTAATAAAAAGGAGCTATAGATAACATCAGATATTCAGATGACAGTTAATTGAGAAGAATGGAAGAGAAAGACTTTTTGCGCCGACCCCAAGTATCTAACATGGGATCAGGACAGGCAGAAGAAGTGATTCAGTCTTTCGTTATCCGCATGAAGTCCAAATAATGCGATCTTTATCTGAAAAATGTTCTCTCGTAATGTCAGTTTCCTGGCTATCATAAACACGATGTAAAATTATATTTCCAGCTATACAAACTTATTTGAAGACGTCATCATTGGAGTATCCATCAAGCGTGTTGTGGGATCTGTCAGAAATAGCCGAGACTGATATGGGAGGGACGTCGGGTGGAATCTACAGCTTGGGCTTGTCAGCAGCTTCACAAGCTATGGCTAGGTAAGTAGATATTATGATCATGATACCTAGGCCTGATGGGTGAACCATTAGCGATATGATACGATGAGCGTATATTCCTGTTTTGCTTCTTCTGAATTATTTGGTCTGATATTTTAGTGCATTGTCAAATGACGCTAAATTTTGGCTGGTGGCTTGGGAGGAAGCGATGGAAGCGATCACCAAGTATGGTGGAGCAGAACCTGGCGACAGAACTATGGTAAATAAACTTTTTTGTTAAAAAACTTATTCCTTTTTTGAAGTCGGTTTAAAAGGTCACTTATTATTTATTGGATGGCTGATAAACTGTGGGCCTCTGGACATTGAGATCTCTTCTACCGCAAATTTTCAAATACTGAATTCACATAATTGCGATATGATATCGAAAATATTGCTATGCTTCCAGTCCTGAGGTTTGACTTTGACTAAACAATACACAAATATTACATAGGTATAAAATTGATGATTGTCATGACCTGCTAAGTTCGAGGAAGGTGGTTACCTACGATAAAAAAAGGGATTCCATTTATTTCAAATGACTGGTTTAATATGACCTTAGGGAGGGCCCACCTGACCCTGCTTATATACCTATATATAAATATTAATAGGTACAATGCACTACCAAATATTCATTAAGAATTTCTCGCTGTTCAGTTAGACACACTACACACTGCGGCGGAGGCGTTCAGACAAAACATTAGCAAGGACTTGAAGGTGTTACTGAAGGAAACTGCTGACGCCGCAGAGAGAGGAGCAAGAGCTACTGCCAACATGGTAGCGAGGTGAGTGAAAAAGAACTTTAAAATGTAACCTTGGAAGTTTAATTTCCTATGCAACGTAAATATTTTACCAAAGAAGTGAATTTAACGTACTTCCCGAGGCACCGGAGCAGGACGGTGATATCTTATTTATAATACGCATAAATAACTTCCGAAAATCAGAGCTGCGTGCCTATTCAGTTCGAAACTGAGACTTCTGCCTTGCCAGTCAATGGTCATACCAGTAGGTTTCTAAAACGCACATGATTTGGAAAACTAACCTTTGCAAATCTTTTTATCTTTTCAAGTACCTAATTGCAAGCTTTTATTTAACTTGCAATGTATTCAGTATTTATTTAGGTATGTCCGGGTCAAATCTTGTAAGTTGAATTAGAACCATTTCCATATAACCTATAGGGTTGAATTTTTACATGGTGGTTCAGTTCTGATGACAATGCATTTTATGGTAAGCATGTCCTGACTCGACATCCAGGATAAGCTCCAGACAAAGGAATTAGTTTGTTTAGTTCTGTCTGATATTCCAATATAAAAGCTTGGTTATAAAAGTTGTTATAAAAACTTCTGAAAGTATTATTAACGTGAGGGTTGACGTGTATGTGTTGGTGCAGGGCCGGCCGAGCCTCGTACGTGTCGCGTGAGTACGCGCACGATGACGACGCTGGCGCACGCGCAGCCGCGCTGTGGCTACGAGCTGTACTGCATTATATCAGCGATCAAATATAACTGAATCTTTTATAATCAAGATGTTTTTATTTAACGCCTGTTCGGATTTAGCGCATTTGGCTTAACCTAGCTAATTTAGCTCGGTGTAGCCTGCGCAATTGTCTTAGTCAAGCTAATTTAGCTTAGTGTCTTCTGTGTATTCGGTTAAGCCAAGCTAACTCCTCTTCATAGCCTGCACATTAGGCTAGCCCATTACACTTATCAAGCTACATTAGCTCAACATGGCCCGGTGCAGCCTGCTCAATAGTCTTGCGTTAGGCTAAGCCAAGCTAAGGTAGCTCGATGTAGCCTTTACATTAGGCTAAGCACAGCTAGGTTAAACTAAACTAAGGTAAACTAAGCTAAATTAGCGGCCTAGCCTGTCTGTAAAACTATCGCCTGTAGAGTGCCGTTGACCTAATAGGTTTATCAGTAACAACATAAATAAAAATCACAAGTTTAACAATAAATTGTTCTTTATTGATCACAGTAGCAACATCTGGTCTAATTCAACTAATATTATATTTAATTAATGTTAAAAATCCATGTTAATTAATGTATCTACATGTATACGCCTCCGTCTTTATAATTATAAACTTCTCTTTAAAATCGTAATTCTATCATATTTATTCCAATTTTATGGTTGGTTTATACATCAGCGCTAATGATCGGGTCAGTCCTCGGCGTATCTCTTGGCATTGAAGAAACAACACTAAATAGGCACCTAATCGTCTGACTGACACTTTATTTAATACAAATTCAGTTTTATTTTTTAATGTATCTTATATCATAATATGTCCATTCAGACATGGCGCAACAGGTATGGTTTTCCTCAAGACATTATCTACGAGATAAATTAAAAAATGGAACTGTATTTGTAAATATTCTTTGAGAAATATAACGAAAACTTATTAGAGGCGGTGAAATAGGCTCTCTGAGGTTGCAAACGAACTGGAAATGTCACTGCGAAGAGACGGGCGGCGCTTTCTATATAAAAATCATCCGCTTGCTTGCAAAAACACGATTGTCTTGGAAATATTTGATTGTGTCTAGATGGGGCCTTATTACAAGTCCGATTATAATATATCGAAAACAAATATAATTGTCACAATGACAACCATACCTACGACCGATGACGGGACAGAACGTGTAGTCGCTATCACAAAATAATCTCTCTACTCAGTGGCGGAGGTTGAATTTTTCCAAGAGGTAAGCTGGAGCCAACCTGGAGAAAATCCAATGGCACAGTCAGTAGGCAAAGGCGTTATTTAATCTGCCATTTTTCAACGGAAAGCCGGTAGGAATCGAGTTGTATGGAGCCTCCGCCACTGATATTTATGCATACTATGCGAACATTTAAGTTCGAAACATTTGTAGAAATAATATTTCATAAATAATAGACATTATGACGTCATAGAATTGAACTGACTTGTATGCAACTTAATAACAGCGTGTTCACACGATACGATTGTCGATAAGCAAATGTTAATTTTTTCAACTAAAATGGCTTCATGAGAACGCCGCTTAACATCACAATATCTTTAACAGTGCGTCCTCGGTCTAACAGTCTATTTCACCGCTTCACAGACTCATAATGTACCAGCACTCTTACAATTCTAGAATCAGAGGCGTGAACTGTAAGGAAACCAACCAAATAGTAGTAACAATCTATATCAGACCAACTGCGTAGTGTTCATTCTATATATTTGCGTAAACCATTGCATTTTAAACTTTAGTAAGAATCACAAGTAAATTGTAATATATCAGCAGGGCGATTCAGAAAAGGTTTTATTCTACATATATTACAGCCAGATAATTATATCGTATAACTAAAGTGCCGTGTGGTTTCCGGCCTTAGAATAGAACCTCCCCTACACGTCCCGCAGGTGTCATAAGAAGCGACAAAGGGAAAAATCCGAAGGATGAGCAGCAGCATCCTTCTGTGTAACAGCAATAATCTGCTACTGCGATCGCCAACCCGCTTGCCCAGCGTGGCGATTAACAAACGCCTAATGAGCGCACAAAATAAGTGATGCGTATGTGAAGACGCTTATGTCCAGCAGTGGACTATTTGCCTGTGTTGGTTGGCGATTGCCAACGTTAGGTCAGGGTAGCATTGGTAATAGTAAGACCTGAATCGCCCTTCAGTTAATTTAAGTTTATAGGAAGACTTGTTACCTACTTAAGTTTGTATTGAACAGCTATATGTATAAAGCCTTGCAAATTCATTCACAGGCGCGAACGAATTTGCTAGTTATAGTTTACTAGTTATATTTAACATGATTATTTATCTAGCATTATTGACTAAAAATTTAACAATTTGTGTGTATAATAAAATATATGTCATAATTAATTCTATTTTTTACAATTAATGCATTAAACGGCAGCACGTGATATTTGTATGTTAATTTATATTTAAGCTAATTATTGTTTTAGGATGACCCAGGAAGGATTTTATTCAGACGAATTGAGGAATTAATAACGTTCTAAAAGCTCTTTATTTTGTGTTCAGTCCAATTTCCTGTCGCATATATTCATAAATCTGATTCGGATGACGCCATATGCATGCGGATGACGCCATATGCATGTGGATGATGCCATATGCATGTAGATGACGCCATATGCATGCGGATGACGACATATGCATGCGGATGACGCCATATGCATGCGGATGATGCCATTTGCATGTGGATGACGCCGTATTCATGTGAACTCTGAAACGCGCGTCATGAATTGCAATTTTAGTTATAGTTTTAAAATACTTTCATTTGATGGATTTTTCCTTTGTTGGAAGTTACAACAATGGAATAAATATTGTTTTCATTATTGTGGCTCTGACACCATAAGAATGCATTCAATCACATTTATCGGCTTTTAGAACGTCAATACGTCTACAAGACGTATACATCAGCTGTGGAGGCGTACGCTGCGGCGGCGTGTATACGTACTGACGACGTGCTAGAAGTCCCATTCGGTTGTCTTTTCTATGTCCATCTCAGATAACTTCTCTTGAAGTAAAAGTGCTGACATGTCATCTGAAAATTAAATGAGGGAAAATCTCATTAGTTTAGTTGCATTCTTAGGCTAAGATTTCTCTTTGGGTCGTTGAATAATCTCACTTCACTTCTTTTGAATGCCGAGTGAAAGCCTTAGGCCCACAATTACGCCAATGACAGGTGTTATGATCGGAACGTAAAACTAAGTGACAGAAATTCAAGGAGGATAAATACAGATACCAAAAATAAATTAAGGGAAAAGCAAAAAAGGGATTAACATTTTATTTTATAAAATTAATAGATAAATAATTATAACCATAAACTGCATAATTCATTAAATAATCTCCTCCGAATATGCTACTGTGATCGTCACTTTGTGACGTCATAGTTGTCAATTTGAAAACATTGAACTTAATGACAGCTACGACGACAAAATGGCGGTCAGAGTGAGGTAAGAAAAAACAATAGTAAGAACAAACAGAGATGATGAGTCGCAGGCGGGTAATAAATAAAGTAATGAGAACTCACTAGGATCTGGCTTGATGGGTTTGACTCGTCCGATGAGGCCGGGCAAGTAGTCCGTCTTTCTGATCTGCTTGAAGAACGGGTGGTTCAGCAGCTGTGTCGCTGATGGACGCTTGTCTGGGTCCCTGTAATAACACCAATTTATTTTGTTATTTTAATTACACTAGAAGGTAGTATTGCCAGGTCCGTTTTTCCAAATATCAGGACTAAGATGCAAAAAAAAAATACAGGACTTCAACAATCGAACGTCGATGTTTCAGATCGAAACGTAATAACGAAGACCATTAAACGTAAACTTTACGTTTGTATATTGTGGATTTACATGTCATGATTTATATTGAAGTGAGGGGCTTCTGTTCTGAATAATAAGGAATGCTCTGATATTATGTAATGATAAAGATGAATTTTCTGCAATGCAGTGCTGTTTTCTTTTAAATTTGCTTGTAATAGCCACGTATCGACGTGATTTTTTGGATGGGGGGAACTTATGGGTCGGAGAGTATTAATTATATAGACAGGGTACTTTTAATCTAAGAAAAAATATAATTATGTGAGCGGAAGTGCGGGGATATGCTAGTGCGTAACAAAAATATAAGAAAATAGAGGCGTTTATGCAATGTATGTGCGTGGCTGACCTCTGCAGCGCGGTCTCGCTGAGGTGGTGGAAGGTGTCGGACAGCTTCCTGGCCGCGTACACGTGGCGCAGGCGCGACACGGCGTCGGCGCTGTCGCCCACGCCGCTGTCCGTGTTGTACATGCCTGCGGAGGGGGGAACAATACAAATAAAAAATGTGATATACGGGTGACCATATTATTTTTATCACAACTTAATACATTGAAATTTAATATTATATCTCGCTGAACACATTCCACGAATAGATTCTCAAGAATTTTATTTTTAAAATTTTAAATTTTTATGTAATCAAACAATTTTTGATAAAAAAATTCGTACTGCAATCTGACTCACTCTTCATCTCGGTGTCATCGAGGCAGGGCTCCGGGAAGGTGGAGCAGTCCAGCAGCTGCGGCCGACTCCCGCGCACCTTCTCCGTAAACATCAGAGTGGTGGGCACCTCCGCGAAGGGGACCGCACCATTAGCCAGCTCACAACACAACACACCTAACGAGTAGATGTCTGACTTCTCGTCGTAGCCTTTGAGGTTCTAGGATTTACATGGAAACAAGTCAAATCTATAAGTAATAAGGTTGATTTTGGAATGACTAGAACTATTGTAGGAGTCATGAAAATTATAAAAAATGCAGTGGAAAATAAACTTTGTCTGAATGCATTAAAGCTCCCTTTAATTCTATCCTTCTTTTTACTATTAGTATATTATAAATGTGAAAGTTTGTGAGGATGGGTATTTGTTACTCTTTCAAGCAATAACTACTGAACGGATTTTGATAAAACTTTACAGTTATATAGATTAAATTTATCAACATACTACGCGACCGAAGCCGCGCACGGAAGCTAGTTATAAATAATCAGATTCAGACAAAGTTTATTGGTATTGGCTTACTTGTTCCAGCAGTTCAGGGCTGAGCCACATGAGGTTGGTATTGTCACTGTCTGGTGGAGGCAGCTGGTGCAGGTGCCTCTGCCGTCGCCCGCGCACCATGAGGCTGGCCGCACTGCGCAGGCCTGACAGGCGCACTCCACCATTAGCACCCACTAACACGTGGCTGGCACGGACACTCCTGGAAAGTCAAAGTTAAGTCTGTAAAAAGGCCTAACTTCAGCAGTTAATTTCGAAAAAAAATGTATTCAGCAACTACTCTAGTTGCTATAATGCTATCTTCTTCCCGCTAATAAAATTATGACATAGAGCGACTCTTCAACTTTGACATTAGAAACAATGACGCCATTTGTTCAGAGTGACCTCTCTGTCTAGAAAAGAATATTCAGACCCCAATTTTTTTATTTATTTTATATTTAATTTTTGGAGATTTCTATTATGAATACTTACATAGCCAGCACCCACAATATACCCAAATCAAATCTTTTCTGAACATTTTTAATATACAAATTTAAGAATAGATAAATTTGAAAACCCTTGACTTAAATACCTCAATATAAATATTTATAGCTTATTAAATTTATATTTAATAAGCTAACATGTGCCAAAACATGTAAAAATTTCACAAAAAGTATTAAATACCTCAATTATTTTTAAACTAAGAACACTCTTGATCAAGTCACCTTTCAAATTTAAAAAAACCATGTTTAGGAGCTACAATGCCACAGACAGATATACAAACACACAGACACATCAAACTTCTAATAACTCTCTTTTTACGTTGGACGTTTGATCCTATCCTTACACTACTTACTACTACTTACACTTACACTGAATACTGGTTTATTACTTAACTAAATTAAACTTACCGATGAATATACAATTGTTTGTGCAAATACTGCAAAGCCTGAAGAACATCCCTCAGGACTATAGCACAGGCCAGTTCTGACAAGCCTTCTTGGAAGTACCTGTCAAGAATATCTCGGCAAGATCCAAATGTCATTAGAGGAGATACAACATACAACTCCTTTCCGTGGACGAAAGACGTCAAATACGGTAGTATATTTGCATGGTTGAGTTCTTTTCTTGTTTGTATATCTTGCTGGAATAGCAGAAAACAGTCATTTTAACCTTTCCAGCAGTGAAAACGTAGATATATAATTAAAAGTCAATTGTTTGAAGAAAATCTATTGCGGCGACCCTAAATAAAATTAGGATAACGGCAGGAAGCTGATCATGATGATGTACTTATTGGGTTCAATTGTAGATATAATTTTATCTAAATTGGTCCAGCCACTTAGACATGATGTCTGGTATTACCTATATTTTTATTAGGTAAACATAGAACACAAATGAAAATTAAAATCATAAAGTAGTGTAAGTAAGATTAATAGGTAGGTACATAGGTCTTTCTACAATGTCAATTAAGAAATAGGTATATTTCGGAAGATGTTAATATGAACTATACCTACCCATAGAGTATTCAAGAAAATATAGAGTGATAACGTCAACCACATTGCCTTGTGCGGAGCGAAAGCAGGTCTCACCATACAAATGTTAAAATGTCATTTTTTCAAATTATGTTTTCTAGACGTTTTTCAAAATTTAACTTAGCAGTTAACCATGATATAAGCTAAAATGTAACATTTTCGCTCGTGGAGCCTAGTTGAACCGCAGTCGATCGAGGTATGATCGCAAACGGAGCTCGTGTCGCGGCCGCGTTGTTCATACCCGTGCTCACAGTTCATACTTCTATAAGGTTGCTCTATATTTTTTTATATACTCTAAGATAGATAGGTAGGTCTATGCAAAAATACATTTTGACAGCTCATAGCAGAGTATTTGGTAAATGATTTCAATATGGAAAAATATTAGCACTTTTTTAATAGATAGTTATTTATTCGCTTCAAAGGAAACTATAATAAAGACTATGATTGACTGGTAGAATTATGTACAATTTGTGGTAAATGGTTGTCCTTTACAAGCCCTTGAATGACCTATAATTTGAAGGTTTTTACTTTAACCCGCAAAATTGCTGATAAAATCAACTATTGGTATTTGATATCAATAAATAGAAGATCGTAATAAAAAATCAGATAAGAAATAAGGATTTTATGTGTTGATAACTTGAAAGTTTACCTGTATTAAGCTGGCGTTTTCCTTTGTTTTGTCTACAAAATACCTCTTGATAGCGACATTTTGATCAGTAGGCTTATACAGCGCTGAGTAAACAACTGCTACGCCTCCACAACACTCCGTTATTATCGAAGTTAGTTGATAATCATTGATATCAGGGTTATACATTTTAAATAGAAGATTAATACTTAGCGCAATTTACAAATGTGCTAATCTAATACTTCCTTTGTCAACAGCACATAATGTTAAGTTATTTTATAATCTAAAAATAGTATTATTTAAAACGACAGTGTTGTAATAAAGTAAATAATCACAAAAATAAAATATTCAATGTTTTTATTGTTTGACAATAATCGCGGTCCAGATACGAACATGACTTATTTTGAAGCTTACATTGAAATGTGAATTTGCAAAATGCGTTTTTAAATTGGGACAACTTTAAGTTTTCTTTGTATGCACTTTATTGTGATAAAGTAAAAAAGGATTATCGCAAATACCACGTCATTCTATTTCCATGTTTTCAAAAATTCATCTTAAGATATTTGTTTCTATGCTATAAATCTAATTGAATCTAAACGTCATGATGGGAACGCGGTCGGACGAAGTTGACAACTTGACAAAAATGTCGAAAACGTCCAAACTTCATTACAGGGTAGCAAGTGTTTAAAATTATGAATACTATTTTCCCTCTTTTCCACCAAGGTTAAAATATGATAAAAACTATTCGTGGTTTTAAATTGAATTTGTGTGATTAACGTATTAATTAATCTAATTTCATACAATTTTGCTCTTAATCCATTCTTTATTAAATTCAGTAAAAGTCATTTAAGTTAAACCTGGCAACTTTTATTTGAAGCTGACGTAATTTCTAATGAGTTCGAATTCGAATTTGTTTTCAGCGAGTAAGATTTTTTTGTTTTGTATAAAAATATAATCAAATAAAGCAAAAAAAAATCGATTAGACAAACAGCTTGATTTAAATAGCATTTTCCATGTCAATCATTTTTAGAATCCAGAAATTCGTTGCTTCTTCTTTATGGCAGGTTGCTTGAGGGAAGTCCCGTAATCCCGGATGGTTTTTCCAAATAAAGGGACATGAATGAAAAAAGAGCGGAACAAGGACGGAAATATCGGGACGCAAAAAAAGGTTAAGTAATGTTTTTTATTCAAAATAACAGACTTTTTAAAGATTAAATTAGCAATAAGTAGGTACCTACTCAATTCGGTTTTAAAGTAGGTACTTATCTTCACGGCAAATTGGTTGATGAAATAGCGGGACTTTGGGGTGCTGTCATGAAGTTATAGGGTGCTGTGCGCAGGTAATGGCGGGATGTGTCTTGAAAGTAGGTAGGGTTGCCATAATATGATAATTTGATGAAGGATGGGTCGATGGGAAGATGGGTCTAAAAAGAAGGATTTTCTGTAAATAAGGAGAACATTCACAATTAAACGACTTTTTTATATTATTTTAGGTTTATTATTATATTATTTTACTTTACTTCATAATACCTATTAAATATTTAAATCTATTTTAATTGAATTAAATTTATAAATAATCTTAATAAAATTAAATATAAACTGTATAGGGTCTTCTCGTCTTTTTATGTTATTAAGTATAACTTTTTAAAGATTTAACCGCACGACTTGAAATCAACGGTTACAAGTAGGTACCTATTGTATAAGTCATCAGTAGATAATATTAAAATATACTATATACCTACTAAATTATTGAACCTACTGTGCTAAAGATCACCTTTAGTCAAAATTCACCTCTAATTTTTTTCATATCTTTTATTAAAAAAAACACTAAACCACTAGCGTTATTTTGATATAGGTACCTTTATGCTACATTACTGTAAACTTTCATAAGAATCTTCTAGTAGTTTTTGCCAGAAAGAGTGACAAACATCCATCCGATACATTCTCACTAACTTTACTTACTACTACTAGGATTAATAGGATAGATTATGTTAATATCAGTCGTTGCGTCTTACAAAACACAATTTCTCGGAGAATTGCAATAAAATTTTATTCTTACGCAGCGATACTGCATTGCGGACGATTGAATAAAAATTTGTACAAAGTATTAATTTAAGTAATAATAATATCGATTTAACACCTTAAAAGGCTCCCGTTGGATGGCTGGATCAAGAGCTTGATGCAGAAGGCGGTACTCCTACACACGGTTCGCATTGTCTGGAGATTCCTTTCTGTGGAGCCCTGACCACCGGTAGCTTGGACTCTGTTCCCGATATCGGTGGGCTCCAACTTTTTATATTTTTAATTACTTATGTGTGTGTTTTTTTATAAATAATATATTTAAAATACAGATTGTAGGTATTGAAATGAATAAATGAATATAGATTTCATAAGTCATGTATTTTATGAAAACCGTGACACGCGGATATCGCGTTTCTGTGTCTGAGTCACCACAAGGTTATCACAGCTTATTTTTATCCATAACTTTTAAGAAACTGAAATACGTCAAAAATATCATGTCTTAATTTCGTTCTAATTATATTCCATTGAACTAGTGTAGTTCAATTAGGTTTAATATAGGTTTTTATTCTTTTGGGAGCTACGAAGGCACATATAATCAGACTTTAAACTTATATCACAATCACACTTCTGTTTTCATCTGGGATTTAAAAAAGGAATATTCAATGCGTTGTTGGATTTTTCCACGATCACGAACCCAAAAAGCCTTTCATAATTATCATTAATAGCCTGTATTAGTCCACCATTGAACATTGGCCTCCCCAATGCGCGCCACTATTGTGTGTTCATTGTAGGTATTCGCATTAGCAGATGATTGCTGTTACACAGAAAGATGCTGAGCTGTCCATCCTCCAGATCTTTCCATTTGTCGCTTCTTACGATACCCGCGGGACGAGTAGGAGTGGTACTATTCTTGGGCCGGAAATCATACGGCATACAATAAGTAGATACCTCCCTTTCGAGTACAGTACAAATAGTACCTCAGTTAACATTTACAACTTGAGAAGAAACACATTTCAAACCTGCCTCGTCTGATCAATCAATACGTACCTGTAATAAAACGTGTATACATACAGAATTGCCACAATGATCAAGGAAGCGCAGTTGCGTGTGTATTCAGGGGTCAATTCTCAAAAGTTCTATAGTGGTTGTTAGTTACGTAGTTTACGAATGAAACAAACAGGCGCTGGAATTGTATCAAAGCCACAGTTTATTTTAAGAATACTCTTTTACAAAAGGTGAAGCCGCATGAGCTGACTAGTTTTACAACTGTCAGTACTTTTTGAATTTAGAATACTAAATAGAAATCCAAAAAGGTGATGTTCAATGAGTTCGTAACAGTGGTCATAGAGCCACTAACAAGAGCCTCCTCTAACCTTGTTAGTATACCTATAACCACCATACCTAATCTATTTAATTTATTAATACGTGAAGCGAAAACTGTGGATTCCTTTTTAAGACTATGGCGCGCACGAAGGAGTGTAAAACTTGGCATAGTAAAAGTTTATATGGAGAATTGCAGAAAGCTACTCAGTAGTGGTCTACTAGTAAACCCTAGTTTACTAGTAGACCACTAGTTCCCCACAAGTATAAAGTACGTTTAACGTACAACGTACTCGTATCTCATACGTACAACACATAACAAATGTAAGTAATATATTTATACACAAAACAACATAATAAATGTATTTTTATGTAAGTAATGTAAGTTTATTTATAGGTTTAAATAATAATAATAATACTCTGACTTGCCAGTCAACGATCATTACCACTAGACCATCAAGAGCGAGTTTTCAGTGGCAAGTCAGAGGTCTCAGGTTCGAACCCAAGGCGTGCTCTAACTTTACTACTACTTTGTAGTATAAAACCTTAAAATTTCCTTTCGCACTTTGAAATAATACATTAACTTAGAGATACGCCTGTATTTTCCAGAGGGGCTAGGCAGAGGCGTAATTACGAGTATGCAGTACACCCACGTTTCGCCGGCTATATTATAATAAGTCCCATGTAATAGGGAGCGAGCCTAATACCATTCACCGGACACAATTCCGAGCTGCTACTAAAAATTTCCTAATGGAAAACCCAATAACACTTTGCCCGACCCGGGGATCGAACCCAGGACCTCGTGACCAACGTGGCAGTCAGTTTGAAATAGGTAATATTAATGATAATATTAGGTATGAATAGTAAGTTAAACTTCAATTTATCAGATTACCGCAAAATTTTATAAGTAAGTACGCTCCACGAGAGAAGATAGAACTTTATGATTAAATTTGTTAACTAAAAAAACTTTGGCATGAAGAATAAAGTGCTTGAGATTAAAATGAGTGAATGAGAGAACTTCATTAAAATGAGTTCGTAATGCATTTGAAAAGTAAAGTTACTAAGACGGTTGGTGCTGTAAGAGTGTGCAATGCATACAATTAGCACATTAGGCTTCATAATTGCTTCTTGTGTTGTTTTCGGCTGTTTACTGGCTACGTCAGACTATTTATTAGACCTATTTTAGTAAAGAATCAAAAGAATTCGTTTTATGCAGCGTGTGGGTGAACATTTAGTTAACATTGCCAAAAAATAGTCCCGCCCGCCCAGAAATATCGGCCATCTCGCACCAACGGGCGGTATGCAAAAATTTACAATCCACTCAATAAAAAGTCGTAATTCCTATATATACATATACCGGTTATACCTACATAGACGTATACATCTCGGATACGCTTTATACGCGATGTACTCACTGCTATATAAAACCGGGGAGAGAGCCAAATTCTAAATATAAATGTGGCCGAATAGAGCCGAACGCGTCCGAATCCGCCCGCCCGCCTCAGTCCAACGCTAACTGCCGCTCCGACATTCCCAAACCATCGCAACCGATCGCGCGGTAACGAAACGTTCACTTGGTAAGGTCACACCGTATACGGCATTCGACGGTACACACGAAAAATTTTCAAATTCCTAATTTGGAACGCGTCCGTGAAATAAATAAAATCCAGTGAATTTGAATTCTCATAATCGGTGTATGAAGTGACAGTGTTGTGGACCTTTGAACGTTGTTCCTGTTACCGGTGAGTACCGACACCTTTTTAAAAGTTTTCCGTTTTTTTTAACAGTTTGAGTTTTAGCGCTTTACTAACAGCGGTTTAGCTAGCGACTCGCTTATCGCTCTGGAAGCGAGAGTATTGAGTTTCAATATGTCCGCCTGGCTGTTCCAAAATTATTTTCTCCGTCATTCCCTGTGTGTTGCTTATCGATGTATTTTTTTACTTCTTTTTTAGTTAATATTGCAATAGTCGCTTTTCTAACCTATAAATTTGTGAGACACATTGTTATTACGTTATGCGTTTTGTTGATTGTATGTGTAGAGGGATGAAATAGAGTGCATTTCCAGCTATACCCGGCACTATTCCCCGCATTGCGCTAAGTTCCTTGTAGGTTAGCCGGGACGCCGATCTGGCTACAGTCTAGATAGACTGTATTGATTTTTCTTCTAGCGTCGTTGTTTTTCTTTATTGTTTTGTATTTGATCTTAGTTTGGCCTATTGAATTGATTACACTTTCTGTCTAAGTATTATTGGAATGGAATATGTATTTACGTCTATTTATGGCTTATTTTGTTTAGTTAAATTCTAAAGACACACCTATTTGTGTAAATGTAACAAAAAATAGAAAAAAATCTTTAACTCAACATAAAAGAAACGTTTCCTGTTAAGCTAACGATCAGCTGTTTATTATTTATAATATTTTTCTAAAGGGTCATTCTCTCCAATTATTCCATTTTGATTTCGACCCTTATTGTAATCTCAATCAGTTTTGAGTCGTAATTGTATTATTATTGGACTTATCCTTATTATGTTATGTTATTATGTTATGTTACTAACTATAACTTATTATGAAAATGCTGCTCTTGCATCGAGTTGCATTGCAAATCAGAAAATTGACTTTGGACTCGGGACTTGTCGTAACATTGCGCAATTTTTAACATTTTCTCTTACATTTCATTTAAGACATTGTATTCAGTTTTCTATTACAAAATAAACAAAGCTAGATAAAAATATACATCTTATTGAAGTTTGTACATCAATTAAAGCTAGATAAAAATATACATCTTATTGAAGTTTGTACATCAATTACAATGCCGTAAAGTGGTCTTTGATCGGTTTATGCGCCTTTTAGTTCAACATAAAGTTTATTTTGGTACGTTTTATTTGTAAATGATCCTCAAATAATAAGTCGAATGATTTAGTAAGACCCGATAAAGAGCTATTATACTTTATAGCAATCAAATTGTTTACGATCCCAAAATCCCGAAACTATGAAACTATTTAGAAAAACGCCACACATTTTTTAAAGTTAAAACTAAACCGATGTTGGAATATCATACAACATAAAAATCCCTTCTAATCTTATGCATCGTAAATTTTAATACCATTTTCTATCTTTCCAACTCCAAAAATAAAAAATTGTTTCCAAATTTTTCACGAAGATTTTTTGTGAATATTTTGCTCAATTTAGTCATTAAGATTTTAGAAATTTATGAGGAAATGTTAAGTTTCGCTCACGCTAAAGCAATAACCCAATTTCTTTCTATAATTTTGGTTTATATTTCAAATCACTACGTGCCTTTTTCATTCTGATTCGCGTTACTATGTCCCAAGTCACGCAAATGTGCTATTACCGTCGCTTTTTTGCAGCTATACCCCTTCATGCTTATCTTTACCATGCTACTGTCTTGATTTTATTTATTGACAGAACTTGGAAATACCATAGATACTTATATTTCGATTTCAGTTCTAAGAAGTTGTCCTACTTTTGGTCTTTTGTATGTAATAAATAATACAAACTTTCTTATGAGCGGCCCAAACGATCTTATGAGGGTTGTAAATTATGATATTTATTGATGATTTAATGACGAAATGAGTTTGGCTTCTATCCAAAGGATTAGTTCTTAATAATCTACTATATAATTAGAAGTAAAAAGGATAAAAGCCCTATATTTTGCAGTCGAAAGCTAAGTCTTATAGTGCTCATAAATAATAATATGAATGATTAGGTTCTATCCAAATCAAAGGCAATTAAATTAAATAGAACTGCGATACGGAAATGGATCATAGTTTGATGTTGATGAGTTCAAACTTAAGAATAGCTGAACTTGAACCAACGTTGGAAAGGTTACAGATAATGTGAAAAGTTTTGTGCGAATTCATGCATGCTCAAGAGGTTGGTAGCAATTAAGAAGTCTAAAGTTTAGGTTGAACGTAAAAGAGCGAGTTTAACTCACAGTAACGTTATGTCTTATATTTTGTAATTAACTTCTTGATACTTCAGTCAAATTGATTTAAACGCAGCTCATTAGAGGAGGTACAAGAATTGACATCGTAACGAATTAAGTATCTGCAATATTGTGTTCTTTCAAAGGAGGGTAGTTGGAAAATTTTAACGTTTCTGTTACGTGATTACGTTAAACATTGAACGAATGGCATCTTTAAATTATTATACGTTGTTTTACAAAATATAATTCTAATAACAACGTCTACGTTAAAAAAACCGCTAATAAATCGAAAAAACCAACCTGACATACACAAAACAATGACAAAACTCGGGAAATCCCCTGAAAACGCGAATTATCGTGAGTAATATAAAACAAACGAGGCCCTTTGTTTTACGGGCTATTGGTAATTGGTTTTGGTTTGTTTTGCGTGCGTGTACGATGCTTGGTACAGGATTTTACTGAAAAACCCTGTTTATAGCTGTACCCACCTATATTGGGTTATAGCTGATCGATATTGCCGCTAGACGAAGCTTGGAAACCGCTGATATTATTTAGTGCCTCGTGAAATTCTTTGAGGAAATGCAAATGATATCAATTTGCTGTTTTGTAACGTAATTTTACTGTTGATAGTAAAGTTATGGGGTATTTCCCGTCTAGTAAACTTCTCATTTCGTAAACCGAACAAAATACCCGAACAAAAGAGTCCTTTAGTAAACATTTTATTTTTCATATATTTAATATTTTTTGGTAAACTATGGGTTCCGCAAAAAAAGTCAAATTTCTTTAATAGATTTTCATTTTTCCCGCTAAAGCATTAGGTTCTAAGTTGATTGGGATAATTTGACCGTTTTAGGTAGCTTGATGTGCTGCCGTCTGTACCTTTCACAGTGCTTTTGATATTATTGCCATTGCTTTTGTTTGTTTTTAATTTGCTCAGAAGGAATAAACTGATTTTCTTCCTTTTTTTTACCTTTAGTCAAAAGTCAAACCAGATAAAAAAACATTAGTTATTTTATGAAAAATATTAAATGAAACTTCGGTACCTATGTAAAAATTCCAACATGTTTCTGCTTTTTTAATTAATCTACCATATAGTATATCTTTAGTCCAATCAAACTGTGTTTTTTTACATAATACACTTAGTTGGTATTTTATGTGGTTTACGAAATGGAAATTTTAACAAACGGGAAGTAGGCAAACCATTTAGTTTGCAACTTTGTCTCAGTTGAACGGTTACCTCGGCAGTTTTATGATTCCGTTATGGACTGATCATAAAACGTAGTACCTATGTATAATTGCATTAAATTATGTTACACTAGCCCGCGGCTTCGCCCGCGTAGTATGTTGATAAATTGTAGCTTATGTGTTATTCTGATGTATAAGCAAAACAATGTGTAACAAAAATACTGTGGGACCCTTTAGGAGGTCAATCTGCTCATGAAATTGAACAACATGTAGTACATCACTCTCCATAATACTTACGCAAAAAAAAATTCACTTCTCAAAAAAATTTTTGCTTCTTCATACAAAATCGGCAAGTTTGTAACTTACCACCAGTTTACCATTATACATTTTTAAAAGGGGTAAACTAAGCCTTGGTCCGAGTTTCATAGTGGGCCGAATCGCCCCTAAGCCTTCTTTTAATAAAACAATTGTATCTCATAGAATGTTGTTTAATGTTAAATAAAACTGACATTCGACGCATAATAAAAAAGAGATATACCTAGGTGTACAAATATACGTAATCATCACTCATACATTGGCGCCTAGTCTATTTTTGTACTTTCGTCATAAGTGCACTCACTACGCCAGAATTAACAATGGTCTAATGAGTTTTACGACCTTGAGCAAGAGTGCTAACAAGCCCTAATTTCTTGACGGTGGAAATCTGCATTATAAGATGACGAAATATGATTAACTACCGGGGCCATATTATGACATACCTATATTATTATTATAGTCTATAAATAAATTAGCTTATATAACTGTCCCACTGTAGGGCAAAAGCCTCATCTCATTCAGAGAAGGAACGAGCTTTAATCACCGCGTTAAATAGCTCACTGCGTGTATGCGATTTCAGACTATGAAGTCTAGGTTTTCTTACGATATTTTCCTTTATTAGTCAGTGGTGTCTTAAATTAACAAAGTTAGGTTAAATTTAAGAAGGTACATTTTAAGTAGGTATTATAGGTATAGGATATTATCAAATATGATGTCATTGAAAATGTAACACTGGTACATGCCAGGTTCGAACTCACCCTACTACTTACTTTGAACGGGGGTCAATATATTTATAATCAATGCGCCAGCGTGACGTTCAGGACACAATAATTGTAAAAACAAACACAGGTTCGTATAAAACTCAAAAATAATGAGTGAGTATCGAATAACAGCTGGAAATGTTTTTTTTTTATACTTCTTAAAAGCCGATTCACTTCTGGAAATTGGCTGTCAGGCTGTCAGCTCTGTCCCTTGCCAGGTCTCCGTGCGTTACGCGATGACGCGCGACCCCGACATCTTAATTTTCCGAATTGAAATACCTGGAAAAGGACCGTCCCACTTAGCTAAGATACGTCAAAGTCTTTGATTTATAGCACATTTTTGAGCTAACGACTGTTTATCATTCTTTTAAGTTGAGCTTGAATAAACATGGCGTGTTTATAGTAAATAAACCCACCCTTTTATATGTTTACTAACAAAAGTTAAATGCACGAGCGTAATTTCAGCTGGGTATTTTGGTCGTAATTCTTCGTATTACCCCCGAAATGGGGTATCTATTTTCAGGTGTACTGTATACATTTGTGTTGCAATAGTGACTCTGAACGAGCTGGTTCATTCTAACAGTTTTTTAATGCAAATCGGTGTCAAAGTAGATGCTTGCTTAGTGCTAAAACGGACTTAGTCGTTTCCAAAACTCTTCTCCAATTTGGTACTGTTATGTGAACAGGTACCAGGCATCAGCTGAATCTCTTTCAGTTCTCGAACACGGTTTTTGATCATTGCCCCGTTGGTATAATGATGGCCAAATCAACTGTTGCGAACCGATTACGTTTCATACCTATTACGGTTAGGTCTAATTGAGTATATTCTATGGATAAGGATATTCTCAGTGGCATAGAAAAATGCCCAGAGACAACAGAAAGGAATTTGGGATTAAAACATAACCTAGCGAAATGACAACATAAAATGCCCCTGCCTGACATCATTTTAAAGGGGGTTATAATTACGCATAGACATCTAAGACTCTAAATCCGATGGTTCAAATTTCCGCTTCCTGGAATACATGAAATCGTTTTGTCTATGAAAGCATAGAAAATTGTAGAAGGTTCGAGTAGGAATTCAGCTTCTTAACACACACAATATGGCCTATCCATTAATGACCAAACACCTTGTACAATTTCATCTCTTCCTCATACCGACAGCATCAGCTGTAAGAGATGTTGATTTAATTTCATTGCATCAGAAGCTAATCTGAATTTGATCCCATGATATATTAGTCTAGAACAAACAAAACCGCACGGAACTGGGTCACAGATTCATAAGATTTAGTTATGGAATAGCTATAAGTTTACCCCTCTGTAGTAAGTAATAAGCGTATCGCTATCTTTGTCCCTCACTATCGGTGATGCGTGCTTGTGTCCCACATAAGGAGAGAAGAGTATAGCCTAATTTTTGAGAGGTTTATTTGTATTATCTGTGCGCCTATAAATATTATAATAAAATCTAGGGTAGTCTTAGATCCGTTTTTGTTTAGTTTTTTTGTTCTCACAATAATGCCGAGATGCGGGTTTTTGACCTCGTAAAGGTATTTTCTTTTTCTATTGTATTCTATGTATGTCTTGTGCGAGCCCAGAATGTAAATTTTATTTTTCTTCTTTACTTTTTTTTTCTACATTCAAACACAGATTATCACCAACATATTATAGACTATAACTTCTTACTGTAACAACTAGGTCAGCCTCACTAAAATAAACATAAAAATAATCGCGATTAACATTAAAGTTTTAATTATTAGTGTTTTGAAGGTTTAGTACGTTTTTAAATGAAGTTCAGCAGCTTTGCCTACGCGCACTGGCGGCTAGCCAACTACTACTAATACAAGCGCATTGGGCGCTATACTGTCACAGATGAAAAATGTATGCTCTGAAGATCTAATGTACGATACATGTCGGTAATTTGAAAAGGCTACCTAGACTAATAGATCTTTAAAGGCAAAGTGGAAAATGTTATGCGATTCTGAAATTTGTACTGGTTTGTAGTGTATTTATTGATTCTACTGGAAAAAAACTCAACTGATACTAATTTCCGTCCGCGCGCGTCAGCTGTAAGTTATTACTAAAAAGTTTCATCTAATTCTGTTCTGTAGTTTTTGCGTGAAAGAGTGACGAACTTTCTTCCATCCAAATAATTATAAATAAATCAAAAATCTTCTAAAAATTTCTGTTTGGAATTATGTTAAAGTCAGAAAATTATTTCAAACAGAAATTGATTAAGTATGACTTAAACTGCGAAGAAGTTGATGCAATAATTGTGCGACTTAATAAACAAACTGGTTTATGTATGGATTCAGTACATCAAAACACTGACCCAGAAACCGTTGTGTATTATTTCCACATATGCTTTTGCCATACCTTTCTTTGATCCCGAATACTTTTAACGTGAAAAATGCAGCTCGCTGTGGTAGCCCTGTTACAGATAAAGTCATACCATCTGTGAAAAAGTGGAGCAAGATCGACGCATCAGTATTACGACATTGCTAAGAAACTAGATATCAATTTCAAAATGGTTTTAATTCATTTGAAGAATAAACAAAAATGCTCGATATTTGGGCGCTACATGAACTTACGGAAAGAAAACTTATAGACCGCATTTTCTAATAACGAAACCTTAAAAAAATGGATTACTTGCGACAAGATTGTGTTGATAAAGTCTTAATATTGAACACGGACGAGCGACAGAAAATGGCAAAGAATCTATAAAGAGAGAGGGGAAAAGTATCGTTGATTATGTCAACAGGTGAAAGACAAGCACTCGATACAAAAAAAATAAAAGAAGTTCAAAATGGACAAAGTTGAAAAACAGAAAGGATGTGGTCCATCATGAGGCCAGGCTACACAAATCTTGAACCACTCAGAAAACATTTCGAGAGCTTGGTTGGGAAATGTTGACTCACCCTCAGATTTTCACCTATTTTAGTCATTTGACACAGGTTGATATCAAAAGAGGACTGTTAAAACAAATTTTAGCCACAGGTTCGTACTTCCAAGATCGTAAGGAGTTTTAAAAAAATGGCACATGAAATAAATCTTTATAAAAAAACACATGATCCAGCTAGATACAACATTCGCTTTCAACCGATTCTTTCAGAAACTAGCAAAATAAAAGCGAATACGAAGGTATCGTCAATCTAAACGATATCTATTATTCTTTCGACAATGGCCTAGAAATCCACGAATCGACTATACGTCAGAAAGCAATAAAGTAAAAAAAATACAGAATTAGCCATACATCATGAACTGGATAGCATTTTGGTTCTAATTCCGTTGATTATATCATTGGTACATTGGTTGCAGAGCGTTGCCAATATTAGACCAGTCTATTGACTCCAGCTGAGATTGACATAGTGATCTGAAAAAGTGATTTTAGACCTGTCAGAGCTTTATCGTGAAGGAACTAATTTGATGTGAGCGTGACCATGATGGTTTTATTAGAATTGATTTTAAGATTTGTAAAATATATTTAGTTTATTGTACTTATATCCTTATCTTTTCAGTAATTGACTTGTATAGTAAAAATGTATTAAATGTATTATGATTTCACCTTGATCTACGATACTCACATTACGTGGTTTATAATTTGACTATGAACGCGTACGTTTCAATTAGATCCGTCAAGAAATATTTCATATACAGAAGCTATTGATTATATTTCTTGTTACTTTGATGGTTGCCCACGCACGCCTACATCATTTTTATAAATATTAACATCAGTGATTTACACGTCTCCTGTATCACGGGTAAAATATTTTGATTTTAATTTTGACATGACAAAAATTAACTATTTTTGTTTCTAGAGTTTGCAAGATACCTAGTTATAAACCCATTCATTATCGACATGCATAGACGTAGTAGATTTGCACAACAATACTTTTTCTAGAACTGGACTTCAAGAACCTTTAGCGTCACGAATCACGTGATCGTGATCAATCATTTTAAGCGGAAATGTTTGTCCATTAGTAACAATATTTCAGTCGCTGAGATCTCCAAATTGCCACTATGATAACATATTTTCGGCCATAAAAATAAAATTATTATAATAGAGATTTATTTAAATAGTTAATGGTCTATCATAACAATGTTTATGTCATAGGCCCTATTAATTTGGAATCACCTGTCGTCGTCGATCATTTAAATGATTTAAAACCATAACAATAGTTGGCATGTGTTTCTCCAGCTTCTTACATAAGGGGTCTTCACGCTGGCACGGTTGGAGACTGGCCAGACCCCGTGCATTGTCAAAACCGTAATTTTTTTGACGAAAACTATCTGGACGGCGGCCATTTGACGCCATCTTTGTATAAGTTCGTTGACTATTTTGTTATGCGAAGTTTTTAAAGGTCCATTTGCTTCCGTCTAGCAACAGTATCGTACTGCTGCATCTTTCGCAAACTTTCAAGTTCTTTCAGAATTCTGTTAACTGTTTATGTATGGCTTATCCCTTTATACAATCAGATTTCACTATCGTATTTTTTTAGTTGTGTAAAAATTGTTTTGTTTTGCAAAATGCCAAAAGTTTTGAATTTTGTACCCAAGAGTGTTAATCTCTATTTCTATTTCGATGATATTTTTATGAACATAGTTATTTTCCGCTACTGCAGCAGCTGGTACAATATGACCAGTATTATTATAATTGTGTCTATCTCTAAACCCAATTTTAGCTATAAGCTTTAAACTTCACGTATAAGCCAGGATATACAAAACGTCGTTTCAAAGCTTACGTCAGTTTATGACTAGCAGCCAACATTCACTTTTCCAAATTCAGCTTGGAAACGAGTAGTCTTTTCATGTCTAGACTGCCTATAGTTTCTTGCCTGAAGTGTTTTAGTTTCAATCTTGTCAGTGGTAGCGTTGTTTCTAAACACTTTTTTCATTCCCCCTGACATTGGCATGTGTCCAATAGAATTTATTTAACTGTTATGTCTTTCAAAATATCACCATTGCACTGTGCAATAGACGTCAAGGTTCCATGGTTTTACTATTTATATGTATTAGCTAATATCATATTTGATACTTCTATCTTGTTATTTTAATGGAAACTTTCGGCTGTTGTCGTAGCTTTTATTTATTGCTTGACGTAGATATAATTATGTAACTTTTCATTATTAATTATACCTCTAATATTTTAGTTACATTTTCGAATTGCCTACGAATGTAAATAATATTAAGATCGTTATGGTTATCACTGTCATTTACTGTAAGTTTAGCAAGCTTCCCATGTTAAAACTATGGGATGCTATTAGATCCATTTGTACGCGTTTAACCTTTGAATATCGCTTAGTCTAAATATGGAGAGGATATGTCGTTGATACCATTATGTCGACGTTTCACCCCATTCGTCGGAAACGATTAAGACATTTTCGTAGTCATTATCGTTGACAGGTTAATTATAATAGATGTACAAACCAACGGACAAGATAGGCCAGAAAATATTCTTGTCAGAACTTACCTGTCTGTTTTGTTTTGTTACTATCTCATTAACATTGTCTCGTGATCTAGTTTCATAAAAAAATGAGTGACCGACACAAACATATGTTTTTGTTTTTCATCCAAAGCGGAATACCTCAACAACATTTGCCAAAAGGTGAGCTAATGATCCAAAAACTGTTTCGTTGGCCTCAAATCTCAACTGCACATTCCAACATTATCACAATTCAATAAATACACTTAAGAGGCCATTTGTACCTAATAAAAGTATTGGGGCATCTGTTTCGTGTGTTTGTATATAGCAGTGTAAATGTGGGTCGTAACCCCTTCTGCGGACCTTAAAATAGATCGAAATACGAACTGGAATAGATATCGAACCCTTAAACAGTGGTACTATGTTAAAGATAGTATATTTGGGATAACGTACATTTGACAATTACATTAAATCTTTCTGTCTAATATAATATTTATAAAAGTTTCAGTTATTATGTTTAATCTGAATCTTGCTAACCTGATATCTCGCTCGCACATTGAAGATAAAATATCAAATATAGTTATGAGAAATCGCAAATAAGCACTAATGCTAGTAGAATTAGTTAGAATTCCTATTGATCGAAAGCACAAGTTTCTAAACGTTACATTTCTTTGTTACAGCGATGCACTTGGTGGCGTGACACCGGGTTGACGTGAATCAATCCGCGAGATGTCTCAGCCGCCGGGGCGCGGCCGTGCGCGGCCCCCGGGCCCAGCCTCCCCTCTAAACTACCGTCCTCCTTCACCATGGGCTCCCAGCCCGCCTCCGCTCATTTCTGGGCCCAGGCACTCCACAGCTATCGTAACACCACCACCAGTCCATCCATCACCAAAACCATTTCGACCTCTCCACTCTCCTCATACGTTGCGACAGCATTCTCCATCGCCTAGTTCTCATTTTTCCATCTCACCTTACCCAATGTCCCCAATCCTGGGGCAAAGTCCCGAGTACTACTATTCGTCTCCTTACGAGCCGGTTCGGGAGTACGATTACGCGGGAGTGCCGTTGGAGCCACCTCCGCCACCGCGGCCCATGATATACGAGGAGGATGAGGAGGAGCGAGGTCCTTCCACAGCAGAGATCATAGCACAGCAGTCACAGGAAGGTTACGTGGATGAAAAGCTAGCAGAGTACCAGGCTACTATTCAGTTATTGCAAGGTGAGTTTAAAATTAAATTACATTAATTTAAAAAAATACTTATGTAGGTACATTCGGCAGTTGTTTAACTAATAGATAACATACTTTTAATATATATTAAAAGTTATAATATGTCGTTCAAAATTGTATTTGACATGACAATTATGTTTAACACACAACATTATTTTTCTATTGTATCTTGTTTTTTCGCCTTTGACGGGGGTACAGCTGAGCTTAGACTAGATCTAAATTTATGCAACCACTGTTGAAGCATTAAACATTATTTGTTATAAAACTATAAAATAGTTCATAACTCTGTACTAGGGCCGTTAGTTTTCATTAAGTACTTGTTAAATTTTAACCAGGCATAATCGATGGCTACGTCGTTAATTACTATAGCTTTACGACTGTCGTAACATTGACTTCAAACAAAGTACCGTACACCGTTAAAATATTGTTAGAAAATGAAATAAAGGTATGAAATTCTCGTTTCAAGAGAACTTGAGTCAACTTTATCGTTTTGCTCAGAACACAGGTGCACACTAGTATTATGTATACATATTCCAGAATAATTTTAGAACTAAATCCTAATTCTGGAACAAACGTTATTTGAGTGCCTGTGATTCAAAGCTTTGAAATGTCTGGTCTGGTTTTCGATAGCAGGAAGCTAGAACAAAATTGCGGTCCTAAAACCATGACGTTTTGTGAATTATATTTTTTTACTGCTACTGTTACTGTCAATTATATTTTAGAAGATAATGATCTGTACAGAATTGTATAATTTTTCGAGTTAAGCAATCAAGGGTTTGTAACAGATAGATTTACTTATGCGCACCAACACTTACTTATAGTTCGCGCGCAAGTGCTAGTAACCGCCTGAGATATATGAGGGGTGAGACAGGGGGTGCAATTGAAATAAATATAAGTCTGAAGGAACAGATTACAGCAAACAGAGTTGCAATATTTATACAGAACTGGTTTTTCTCTTACGGTTTCAAAATTTCATCTTATCCCAAAAATTCTTTGGCGGCTGCCAAATTGAAGGTTTGCAACAAACTGCAACAAGTACGTTAACAAGCCGGGCAAATTTACGACGTTATTCATTAGCTCATTACTGATTGAATCATTGCTTGCTGAGATACAAATTGAGACTTACTTGGTAATGTATTTCGATACATTCGGCCTAATTGAGCGTGATCCTGTATTATTACGATGTCAAGATTTGGTTCTGATATACTTTGAACATTTATGAAAATGTTATTTTGGAATTCAAATAGGTGTCTTCGTATTTTAGGAAATCTTGAAATATGTTGCACACTTATTACGTACGATATATTTTGTTTCATATATTTTAGTTTATCTCTACTTTTTCTTCTCAATGCTGAGGATAAATTACCAAAATTTAAAATTCGTTAAACATTTTTTTAAGTTTCTTTATTTTGTTTTAAATGCCTTGTTTAGTTTATTAATCCAGGTGAAGGATAATATCCAAAATCGGAACCTTAAGGCATTGAACTATTTTTCAATTTACTCAGATTGATGTAGTTAAGAGCAGAGAAAGACGATTTTATGACGTGTAGTTATGTCGTCTAGAAGCTTATCAATTTTCTTTCAGAAGATAAAATAATATAAAAATGTACACGTGTTACACTAGCCCCTATGTATAAGCCTCTGACGACAGCACACAACATAAAAATGATTGAAGCAGAATTCAATGGTCCGTACACTTACGATAAAATAATGTCACAAGGAAATATCACAAGGCACAATTTTATTATAAAATTATAATCTTCTTCAATGTAAGTGCCATTAATGTTTCGCCAACACGTCTTGTTGGGTGATCATGTGGAAAATTGAACACTCGCAGATTGCCTTTCATGTACGTCACTACGCCTACGATCTTATGCTTTTGATAGGGACTCTCGATGGCGTTTCATGGCCTAAGATAATGTGTTATGTCGTGAAAAGTGAAGGTTTCAGTTGTGGAAGATTGTTTATGTTGATGACATTATGGTTGCTCCAATAATTTTCATGTGAACGTTTTCGATTTGAAATAAAGTTTTAAAGTAATAAGATATACATTGTATTATGGTAAAACTGAGTTCATACGTTTGCCCTTTTTGTTTTGTCTTGGCAGTTGCATTGTTATCTCCTACCAATTCACTATATTGCTCGGTTATTGTTAAACATATCAGTATTTTATCGTATTTCTTTAGTTTCTATTGGTAGAAGTCACGCAAGCTTTGAGTCGGTATATGTTCCCCCTTTGTTAAATTGATTGATATCTGTTTTTTTTTATGTCGTCGTTATTTATATATTTTGGCGTTTGTTTATGCTCTTATGTAGGGTAAAAAATAAGATGGAAATCACAACCTGTTACTAACATGATCAGCATCAATTGGACCTACAAGATAATTAGTTGAGACTGCAATGTCACGTAAAACGTATCTAACAGACAGAGCTACAGGGTAACTAGTAGTTAGTGAAGTTATAGAGTTTGGTGGTATGCCAAAAACGATAATTTCTGAGGCGGTGTAGTGCATGGACACCGCGTCAATCACTATTGGGGACAAGCTCGGGATATGTGTGTTGCTGTCAATCATGATGCAGCTTCGCTAAATGTGAAATGCTTTTAGCTTCATGGTCTAACCACGTTTCAGGTTTACGCGCTGTTTCACTTATGTTGTTTGATGTTGTGTAGACAAGACATGAGGACTACAGGATTTATGTGCTATGTATAACTATGAAAATGGGTGCTTTGTTAGATTGTAATTAAATAAATTTAAATCAATTTTAATAAAATAGCACCACATTATTTGCTATTCTAAAACCTGTTATTACGACTTTATGTAACTTCTAACTATGCAACATTTGAGTATTTTGTATCATTATTTCGACAAACTTTACGTTCTCTGTTAAATATAAACGTACTAAAATCCAACCTAACATCTTCATCTTCCCTTTTATCAATGAATGTCTCACCACTTAATTTCGTCTCAACGTTTAAACAATCAGTGTGGTCGCCAAAATAAACATTGCTAATGTAACGTGCATCATATGCATGTAGCAGTGAACCTGTGAGATCATCCACCTTGCGGATCTCTGAGCGAATGACGCGAATGATTCCAGTTACGACATTTCTATTCTGATTTACATTATCGTTTTGTTGGTCTACTTTTGTGACGTTCGCAAGGTCGCGATGGGATGTTGTATTCTTCTTGACAATGAGTCGTTTTGAAGCTCCAATGAAAAACGTTTATGTCGATCTGTCTTTTACTGAACAGTAGTACCTACTGAAAAGTAGTATGTGTTTAAAGCCACTAAAAGTCTCGATTCTGACCAATTTTATCGTAACTAATTATTTTACATGGAAATTTTAATTTACTATATTATTCTTGTAACGCATTTCCCGAAAAAAATTTAATTCCTTTCTTTTTTGGGAAACCTGTTTCAAATACGAACTTTTCTTTACATGGTTTGACCTTGTGGCAAATATTTGAAACCAGTAATATTGTCACTCCAAGTATCCTGTTTTTTTTGGCGTACAAAAGCCAGTAATGATAGTGTCAAAACGTTTTGACAACACAAGTCACAATAGTGTCTTAAATATAACAATGACATTGCCCGATTCTTTCATGATGTTCATTTATTTATAGCTGAAGTGCAGTCCGAAGGCTGAACATTCATCATGGATCGTACTGAGAACTGACTCATAATCACATGCGTGTGCGCATAATTAACGGATGTGTGCCAGATTGTTGATGAGCTTTGAATAATTGGAATTATTTCAATTTATGTGAGAATTTCAGGTTTAATTTATGGTTCAGAATGTGATAGTTAGAACTATTAGGTTCATGAATATTTAATTATCTAGACAAATAAGGAACTTCGTTCCAATAATGATGCACTCATATGATTACTTAATTCTTCTGACCGAATTTTGGTCACAGCGGCCAATCCCAACAGAGTGCACTCTTTATTTCCTTATTGTCATAATTCCATCGAAATGGAATGGCATGCTGACAGAGGCCGTAGAGAAAAACAAGCAGTGGACCAACGGCTTTAGGTGCTTTCCGAAGGTCAAATATCAATGCAATTTGTATACTTTTTTTCCTAGAGAATATGAAAGTTTATGCCACTCAAGTTTAGGTTCTTATGGATCGGCAACTTTGTCATTTTGAAAGCTCGTTAAATATTTGTCATAATCATTTTAATTATTTTAATCTACACATTACTTGCAGTTAAAAAGCACGTTACATTTCTAGCCAAACAAATGTCACGAGATTAGATCTAATCAGATTAGATAAAAACTTTCAACTGCCAACGAATAGATTTAGGTCCAAAGTTGCATCATTCGTCGAAATAAATAATTGCAAATCTAGAACACTTCGTTTCGTATTTTAAAACTGGGCAAGTTTGTGCTAGATATACGGTATCAAACGATTTCTTTTTGACTATGATATAAATGATTATATCCTTTAAAATGAATAATCTACATTGTATGTGATGTGCAAGTATTGGTTTAAAGAGCTATCTAAAAACCCTATGTGTATTATGTATTGTAAATGTATCTATTTTAAATAATACTTCATCTATATTCACTTAAATCCGGGCTTAACATTCCACCCTCGAGTGGTTTTACAGTTCCAGACGATAAATATAATAATTGAACGTATAATTTCCGCTGAAAGAACTCGTTTATAAGCATGAGTCCAATAAGGGGATCATTTATAATACTAGTCGCTCCAGTCTTCCGCTTAGAACTACTGCTATCCCTTCTTGCGTTGCTGACATTTTCCTCCACATTCAATCCATCTTAGAATAATGCTTTGCAATTGCTTTTTATGCGTTGTAAAATACATAAAATACATTAACGACGCGACATAAGGCCATATCGTATTTAACATGTTTATTTGGGTGCCATAACGATTTATTTGGATTACTTCCCCGTCTAGCCGGACCGACGGCGCCGGCGCCCTCCAATTTTAAATGCAGCGCTACCCTCTGTCTCCTGGCCGATGGCCAGCTTGTCCTCTACTCGCTAACTTCATTCAATGTTCCCAAAGTTTCATTTCAATGTATTAAAATATTCTTTAAAAACGAAAAAATATATGTAATTTTAAACGTAGCCCTACACTAGGTTTTTTTTCTATATCGCTATAAATGTGTGTACACAGAAATATCGGAATAACACAAACGTTTCGTCGGTTGTCCGGTTTGCTGATCATGCCCTATTTAAACGGAAAATTAAATGCAGTGTTTGTTTGCTTGTAACAAGAGTTGAAATGTATTGTTGTTATTTTTTGTAGGTATTTTCACGTTCAGCCTTATTTTGTTATTCGTTTTCACTATTATCTTTTTTATTAACATCGATCACTTTGAAGTTAATGGCCTGGTTGAAGCCATTAATCTTGGCAATGACTGCAAGTGAGCCAAATCTTTTGGTCTTGTACACCACACAATATCTGAAGCACTCATTATTGGTCGCAAAAACATACTTAGCCGGTAAAATCGAAAAACTCAACATTTGTCCGAATGAGAGTAGAATAAAGAACAAATTACGCCACATTAATTTTATTAATTATTTTACAAATTGACAGTATTTAGATGGCTGTCTGCCTGTCGTTTTCCGCTAAACCATTCTCATTAATCTTAGTGATAAACAGGTACCTCCAGAATCATTTGTTATGAATTCACAGAAATCGTCATAAATTGAACACTTATGCAATTTGGCTTTAAATATATCCGTTTCAGCATCTCTTACAGCTGATTTGAGTCTAGTCCTATCGTCATCCGCCCCCACGTTTATTCCACTGACGTCATTAGTTAATCGTTTATGAGACGCGGAAAGTGTTGGAAACTTCGAGGTCGATGCACGAACCGTTATTTTTCCTTCGTCTCATTTCTATTATTGCATGCTGTGCCTATCACAAGATATTTCTAGATGCGATGTCTGTGTGATTCTGTCTTGTTTGTCTTCGAAGTCTGGTATAAATTGTCTCACGTCTACACATTCGCTGCTGTGATAAGTTTTTATCACCTCTGACATAATATGTGTTTGTAGCTTAAAATCCTTATCTCTTAGATTTGTAATAACATCTGCCAGTGTTAGCTAATTTAGAATTTGTACGGTAATTTCTTTGCAAGTTTGGTCTTCAAAATATATTTTATTTTTATGTTCTGTGAAAATAGTATGTATTCAGTTAAACGAAATGTCAACAGGCAAAGCTTTATATCCGTTACCACATTGTATAGGGCAAGTAAATTAGTGCCAAATTTTAGCACAAGCTGTGGCACATTGTGGCTGGTTAGTTCTATTTCAGTGACTTCGTCATATTTCAGGAATGTTAAAAAGTTAAACATTTTAACCCACATTCACGATATATTTTAAATTTCAAAATTTGTTGAACTCTCAGATTCTTAAAAATCCTGAACATTGTTAGTTCCGCTGATATCCGATATCCGAAATGATAAAGTTGTGTATACTTTGCCATCCATATCCAGCAAAACATGGTATTGCATACACCTCTGCCTACCCCCTCTGGGGAATACAGGCGTGAGTCTATGTTTTATGTTGCCACACGGTTACCACCCATATTCTTGAGATATTTTCATTTGTTTAACACTTCTTCAAAAATCAGCGCTGCACTTTTTTTACATATTCTGTTTACCTGTGCAAAGATGGAATCTTTTATTTACTTTAGTAACTTACTGCTGAACTTATTTCGGTGACGGAATTTAACAAAAATACGAGTCTGGTCAGATTTTAGTTTAAAATTGTGAAACAAGAAATAGTTTACTACGTTAATTGTTTTGGTATTTATGAATAAACATCTTACACAAAAGTATCAAATCATACTTTTGTAATCATCAAGTCATACTCACAGTATCACACTTATAGACTCTGCAAAAATGGCAATAGTTTCAGATTCGTGTTAATTGTAAGTTTTCTGTATGTTTTAGTACAAAACAGTTATTTAATAAGAAACTAAGAACGCTCAGTATTTCAGAGCACTTTAAGAATTTCTTACTGCTTTCTAGCAAAGCTTTTCCAAGATTTTAATAATATTTGTCACCTGTCGTTAGTTTCTATTTATGACTGTGTGTTGTTAATTGCTATTTGCATCTGACCTACATACCTGTGGCTAAGAATGAGACTTCTAAGAAGTCCTCATACTATTGATCATGACTATTGAACTGCCAAAGGTCCATTAGTCCATGTGTACCTGACAGGTATTCTGATACATGACATAATTACCAATAGTATTATTAAATTTTTGGCGTAGTATACTAAAACGAGCTTTAGTCATGCATTCGTATAAAAGATGACATAGAATAAGAGGATTTTGGACACGTTAAATCAAATCACGTTTAATGTTTTGACAATGAGAATTAACCAAGCTTTTTCTGCAATTATCTGATTATAATCTTTCTTCGTCCTTTTATCCTTTTGTGGACCTCGCTCTCTTTGGATCAGTATGGTAACCAGTCGGTTCTCATTTAAGACTTTACGTGACTCTCAAATAGAGCTTAGCAGAATGGTATCATCATTTAACCAGTGTATTATTGTAATTGTGTTTGTATAAGTAAGTTTATATAAAAAAAGTATTTAAGCAGTTTATAAAATTTGAAATTCCTCTCTTACTACGTGCATCTACTACGTATTTTTCTGTATCGCCCTACGGTTGACCGGCAGAAAATGCCAATGACAATAAGTCCACCTCTGTACACTTAATTGTGCATTAAAAATACGACGACACGGTTGTCGACATGTGGGATGTTGACTCAGCTGTCATTGTGCCGATAGTCGTTTCAGACCATGGTTTAATACCCAAGAGCTTCGATCAACACCTTAAGAGGCTCTCGTTAGATGGCTGGATAAAGGGCTTGATGCAGAAGGCGGTACTCCTGGACACGGCTCGCATAGTCAGGAGGTTCCTTTCTCTGGAGCCCTGACCACCGGTAGCTTGGACCCTGTTCCCGATACCGGTGGGCTACTATATTTTATATTTTTAAATGTATATTTTTATTTTTTTATAAATATTTAAAAATGTATTTTATATGTATAGAAAATAAAAAAATGGAATAATAAATAATATGAATTATGTGAAATGGCGCAAGGAAAACAAGCAGCAGCATCTATTTCTACATGAACATTTTATTATTTAAAAACTTGTTGGCTTGTATGCGGACGTTTCATCATATATTGTAAGATACAGGTTAACAATTGTGAAGAATACTGTTTGAAGAATAGTACTGATGCAAATATTCTTGTAAATATGAACAGTAATGTCTACTAAAGTAACCATGCTAAAAGTTTCGGTGAAGTTCTGTTGTTTCTTATTAATTATAATAAATCTCCTGGCTTTCATGTTGTAGTAAAAGACATAACAAGATATAAATCTCAACTATATGGAAACTGTAGGCGTTTATTACTGAGCTACACAAATAAATAGAGTCGTGAGGATATGCTCCGCTACTCGTAAAATATCTGTTTTTGCAGTCAAATTAAAAATTAGGTTAGTTCTCGGTTTTACTGTGGTAACAATTACTTTCTTATGTAATTTTAAATACATTGGTATGAGTAATAAGAATTCTTTAGTAAAAAGTATTGAAAGAACTACAAAATAAAATGTTAAATACTCGTATATAAAGATTTTTATTTGGAAACTTAAAATACAAATAAACAATACAAAAAAAGAACTATCTAAATAATATACAAATCGAACTACTTTAAAAATAAATAAAGAAAAATAAAACCCTTAATCTTAAAGACTGCTACCAATAGGCAACGTTCCCAAAATGCTGGCTGCAATGCCTCGCTGATTAGCTAAACTCAGCCTATGGGCCAGGTTTAGACCAGCATTTTGGTCACAAGTTGCCTCGACCAGACGCCAGAATTTAAATGAAATTACTAAGCTAATATTACAATTACTCAGCTAGAGTTAAAAAAATTCCAACTAAGGCAATCAAATAAAAATTAATTTCCCCTATTATTTCTACTGGATTTAAGCCTAATCATGAGATTACCACTGAAAAATACTAACTGGAGTTTAAAGTATTATTTCTACGTTTAAAATTATCATTTATATTGATCACCCCATTAGGAAATCCACGCATCCCACTGTAGTAGTTCTAAGATACCAAGCAATTACTACTCCAAACGTAACGTAACAGAGTATAAATTCGTTTGCATGCGACATCGTAATCCCACTGCACACGTTCATTCGAATTTGTATCTACTTAAAGACGAGGATGTTTTATAAATAAAGTTATTTATATAGAAAAGTACCGTCAGCAACGAACGCCTACGTAGACGAGACTATTTTTAAGAATTATTATAGTGTTGTTATCGAGCTCAGGTCATATTTGATCATTAGCATATGAACATAGAGTTTTGTTTGAAATGTATTTATTTGAAGCTTCAATTGTTTTGTTTATAGTTTAATATTTATACATAACGCTATTCATAGTTGTCGCCATTCAAAAGCACGTGTTACTCTGTGACGACGTTCCAATATTTGGACGTTTCAGCTAGCTTCTGCTTTCATGTTAGGATCTTAAGAATGCATTAGTTTTATTATGTTTCTGTTCATGAGTAACCTTAATATAAGCTGATTTCCATTAAGTTATACTAAATTTATAGAGGAAAACCTTCATTTGTTAATAGTTCTGTTGTGACTTTGTGAGTATAAATCGTGATCAGTAAGCTACAATCTTTCAATGTTGCCAGTGACCTCATCTTTTTGCGAACATAGAATCTTAAAGGTATTTAAATTACTTCTAAGAATTGGCATTCTGTCACCATTGAGAAGGCACTGATCAATTCGATGATATCATTATTAAAATAAATTAATCGAGATTATAATTGATGTGATGATTGCTGTGCAGCTTGAGTACCATGCTCTTAGAAATGTCACAATAGCGCTTGCGTTGGGTGTCGAGTCGTTTGAAATCTTTCATTAAGGTTGAGTTAGTCGATGGCTGATTTATGCATCATACCTATGAACGGGTGCCCTCTGTTGAGGGGTACAATTTAAAATATTTGGAAAAAAAATCAATAGCATTTTAGGCGTATCTACGTTGACTAACATTTTGTAAAGAGCTACCATGGAGATTCTTCTCCATTAACCATAGACACATACTATTGTGGACAAATCTAGTGCACCAAATCTTAAGGTTAGAATCGCTTGCACCAGGCGCGGCGGTGTCCGAACATAGCGCTAGTCCCGCCTCTAAGCACGTAGCATCGTTTAAAGCATTTTGATCGCAAAGTGGTGCACCGTTTGTGTCCGCGATAGTACCTACATAAAAATTATAAAGTAAAAATATAATTTCTAGGCAAACTGCACTTTAAGCATACAAAATAGAAGAGCCACAATAAACCTGAGTAAGAGTCGCATGTTTTCATAATTATTTATAGTTGGACAGCCGCCTACGAATCTGCCTACGAGCTACACACTAACCCATTTTTCATCGCTCAATCTTACATGATGTATATGTTAGTAAAATGATTTTTATTGAATAAACCAACACTAAGAGTTCCCAAAATGCAGACTACTCACTTCAAAATTTATCTTTCTTGTCGCCAAATATCTTCTTACTGGTGAAGTTTAATTAAGGATTATAAAACTTCAATCAACCTTAAAAAATAATTTGGCATCAAATAGGTCGTCAAGTAGTCTTTTTAGATATAGATCATAAATGCAAAATTTTTCACTGCAACTGTATCGCCGTGAAGTATGAGTGCTGATGTTTGGTTTGTTTATTTTTAAAATGAGTTATTGTTCTAAATTCGGTATTGGCATCTTTGTGACGATACAATATTTGGCTATATCTGCGAGTATCCTTGTAGAATTACTATGTTTGTGTGTTTAGTGACCATCCTAGTGTCAAAGTTCATTAGTTTATATTCCGCTTACTAATCTTCATTATCATTAACAGATTCCAGATCTGCATCTTTATCTCTAACTATCTTCACTAAATCAAATTGGAACAGCAAATCTGCATCCCAAAAATCAAAATGTTTAGACTATAGACAACCAACTGATTCTGTTTTAGTGTTTGTTCGTGAAACAGAGCCGGCCTCAACCTTACTTCACTGATAAAAATAAACCATCACACGTCCGCGACTAATCTGTCGCTAATTCTTTGGTTTAGACTTGCCAAATGTATTATTAGAACGATAACCTGTCTGTGCAGCACCTGATCGGTTCACTTTCGTTACTAAGAGCTAGGGATCAAGAACATAGTTTAATGTACAAGCTTAAGTTAGCTCTGGGGTTATACCACCTTTACCTTTGGAGGTGGCCACCTTTTGGACTCAAAATATATAGATATACGTACCATCGACACGAAAAGAAAAAGAAGAAGCATTGCGACTGCGTTCTGGCCAATATCCGTTACCAAATTTGCTTTCCCAATAGGAAATAGCTGCATCTTCCAATTATGAAATGTGCAAATTGAAGATGTACGGCGATTGCTGAAGGATTGTGTAAATATCAAAAATATACGGGAGTCATTGAAAAAAGCCTAATTAATGACTTTCCTTCTCATTCCATATAAATACTTATTTATTTTGTGAAGTACAATGAAGATTGTAGGCATAATTTTGTCGGCGATATAAATATGTATATTCATGGCGAATTTAAGCCTACTAATATGAGTAAAATGGCTGATAGACCGACGCGCGACGGACATACGAAATAAAAAGAAGAAAATGCTCGCAATGCTTGAGATTATTTACATATTCAAGTCAACTTAAAGACCATAGTTTCGTAATATTGTATTCAATTACTAATGTAATATATTGAGATGAGACGTAATCCTCTGCTTATAACTCCAATAAATGAAAATGTATACTTGTAGATAGAAATACTCTATGTAGTTGTAAATACGTATGTTATTTATCTTGTTATGTAAGCTGTGGTTTCAGAATTAGGGAAATGTGTTACTATTAGCTTTGAGGCTAAATTTGTACCAGATGCTTGGAATCGTAAAACTGACGTTATTTCAGCACGTGTTACGGAGTTGTGTGAACGTTGTTTTTGCTAGAAGATATTACTGGCTCGTATAAAATATAATTAAACGGGGAAACAATTGATTTTATAGGTGAAGGTTTTTTCTTTTCGCGGCCGGACAAGGTTTATGTCCTAGCGTTTACTGCGTTTCGGTTATTATTTACAACAGCATCTACGTCTTTCTTTATTTGGTATATGTTTTCGTACGCGTATAGCGATTATAAAACCGGCTAATTGCTCATTAATATTTTTTGCAAATTGCTTGTTTTTCTTATTACCGAGGAAAATAATTTAAAAAGTTATATTGTATGCATCTTTAACAAAGTTCAATCTTCTTCGTCTTAAAGCCGATTTCACCTCGGACACTAAACGCGATCAATTCAAGTTAAACTCGGTTCAAGCGGTTAACTGAATTTAAAACTGCAATATGCGTAGGGCTGTACTTAGTTTTATTAAACTTAGTATTGAAAGTGAATAGTGAAATTGGGACTTATGCATGAATTGCTAACATCATAAATATGAATAATGCGGTAATGTGTCAAAAAACCTTTGTGGTAGATGGTTAATAAATATGATGGAGCTGCGTAATTTTATTATCGCAGTGCGCGCATTTTCATTGGTCTTCCTAAGCTGTTTATTTAGCAGTTATGGTATCGCGTCGAGTCACAACTATTTTGTAACAAATATTAATTCATCATTACTGTCTTTTTTCTCACAATGCGCGGACGGATTACTTTTCTGCGATAAAGTAATCGCTCTGCGAAGTCGCAGTGCAGTGCAGTTTATGTTAATAGAAGACAAAGTTCATGGATTAATTATTTACAATTATGTTTGCAAATAAAATGGGCAAACTGTCCCTTACCCAAAAACTTTAAAATATAAACTTGAAAACGGTTTGAATATCTTTGCCCTTACCTATTCTGAATTCTCTAACTAACAAACTGTCAACCACAAACCTGTCGTGACGAGGTCAATGTCCCTGTTCTCAGTTATTCTAAAATAGCACTTTCATAGGAAACTTCAGCAGAATGCGGTCACCGCGATGACTGATGGGCGACGGTCAAAACTCTTCGACCGTTTTATTACATTTCTTAACGATGAATGGCTGTGATTTAGGACGCTTACCCTGATTGAGATAGTTCACACTTTGAAGTTTTTGGCAGTACATCTTATTCTTTGTGTTTAGTGTTGATTGAAATTATTAAAACTTAGGAATTATGCTTTTGGTTGATGAAAGAAATGATGACGATGAGTTTTTATTTCGTAGGCTACCATAGCTTCATCATTGAGTTCAACTCTCTGATGCGGTAATTTCTGCACTTTATGATGCACTAGAAATTTCTAGATTTTCATTAGCAAGTGTTCTGAATATAATTAGGAAAAGACAAAATAGTTCAGTAGGTACCATTTTCTCTTGTTTGAGAATCGATAATATTATTTAGTATAAGTATATTATTAATAATAATAATCATTTATTTGCAGAGAAAACATGGTATAAAAAGGTGTTACAAATTTGAAATTGCTCATACACGTTTTCGCTAAATATGTCATAGCATGCAAACTTTTTTTTTTTGTTATTATTTATTAATTTGTTAATAAATAATAACAAAGGTATTATTTATTAGGCTTATTCTATTTTTTATCTAGGAATTCTTTTATATCATAAAAACAATTTTGACTCAACCATTTATACAATTCTTTCCTAAACGATCTAATATTTAACAGTTTCATATATCTAGGTAATTTATTAAATATTTTAATACACATAGCAACGCAGTTCTTGTTGAATTTGGTACTTTTTGGAATGTATTCTAAAACGAGTCTCGTCGATTTCTTGGGTTAATCTCGTTTACAGTTTTAAATAAATAAAGTTTTAAATATTACAAGTTTAAGTGTTATCAAGAAAAAAATACTGTTGAATTTCGACCAAATAGTTTACAATAGTTTTAGGCGACCTCTAGTTGTTAGAAATTTTGAAAGTCTTTGTTTGACCCATACTCTTTTAAACAATAAAATTTATTTTTATAAAATTCAAGAAATATTGAGGTTTACGAATACCGCTTAGCATTGAAGTCACGTAGGTTTTTTAAGTGTTGGGGACTTTTATAACCAATCAAGGAAGATAAAAGTTAACTGGTGTACAAGATTTCCGCCTCCATTGCTACCTCCATTTCCCGTCAAAAATATAAATATTTTTATTCATGTAGACCATTAGATATTTAAGAATAGTCATAATTCTGATGTTATATAAGAGAGATTCAAGGTGGAGCCTCCTCATGGAGAAGCAGCGCCGGCGTTATTAGGAGAAGAATCTGACATAAAACTTTATGGTTGTTTTTTTAAATAAATGGCTTCACCGGCTTTAAGTACAATGTCTGATCAATAAAAAAACATTGGTAAAAATAAATAGTTAAGAATACTTTACATGCGAATCTATCATCCATAACCTTGGAGATCATAGCAAGACCATAAAGTAATAAAACAACTTTTAACGGATTTCCATCGAATTTTTATTAACTTATCAATTCCTGTCAAGCGACACAACAGTTTTGTAATATTTGTCAGCGGCTAGAGCGTCGGCACGGTACGCCGAAGATCGTGGGTTCGAAACCCATCCGTATCAGTTGTTTTTTCAATTTTTTTTCAAATTTCTTATTAAATTACAACAGTTTTGATCTACCGTTAAATAAAGTTGACAGTAGCTATTCTCGACGGTAGATGAGTTGACTGTTATGTCTGTCCAGAAGAACATCGTAACGTCATTAAAACGTATCGTCAATCTTCGTCTTTATCGTATGATCCGTATCGTACCGTACCATATCGTATCGTGGTGCGCCTTTAAGCTTCTTTTCTATCACATTAGGATAATATCACATCTCATCAGGTGTGCTGTAATCTTGGTAATGTCTAAAAATTTCGTAGTATTGACACAATACGTTGGGTTTAACTATAAGCGCCGTTGACCGACACGTACCCACACACATACGTACCATAGATTACCGTAGTCATAAAACATAGCATTGTAGATATCTACGAGTATAGTTTATAAGGTCTGGGTCATCTCGTTTACATACAGGCGCACGACTAACCCTTTTACGAGCTGGATAACCTTGGTGCGCACGAGTTGATGTCATCGCCACAGGAATAGTGCATGCAGTTTTTACTTTATTACATTGTTTATGGTGCGATTTCTAACAGACTGGAATGTAAAGCTGTTTTATTATTTTTGATACAGAATTGTTTTTTTTAACTGTAGGTAAGCAGTTGAAAAAAAAAGGAAAGAAGTCGTGGTGGCACATTGGATACGAACCTGTGGGTGTGGGTTCGAATCTGGCATGTACTAATGTGCCTTTTTGACTTCTTCGCAAATTCTTTAGAAACCTTTTAAAAGTTTTGTCATCAATTTTTTTACGGTTAATGCAATGTTTAATATACTTAATATTGTTGCGTGGTAAAGCCTAACTGAAGTAAACTATTGACTCGTGAATAAATGCGAAAGTAACTTTGTCTGTCTACTGGTAACTACTGTAGTAACTTGGGACTTGGAGAAGGACATAGGCTACTTTAATCTCGCAACAATGTCTAATAATATATAAATAGTGTAAAATGGTGTTAAAAAACTGATAGTTCGTGAGATAACATAGTTAATGGTCTAGCAATTGATTCTTGATTTGCGTGAGTATAATAATTTTGAATAGATTTTATAAATATGCACTAAAGTAGCTCACGACAAGCTTGAGAACAGGAATCAATAAATATTTTGACACGGTTTTCAGTGTTTTGTAAATGTTTTGTACTTTATACATTGAAATCCATCAATGCGTCGTCCATCCGGGCCAGACCAAACGTCTAGTCTGACACGAAACAAACTTCGGTTTCTTCGTAGTTAAAAATAACTTTTGTTTGTATCTTCGTTTCGTGTTGTAGCACTGGGAGTGGCTCTGCCTATTTCGATTGCTTTCTCCTTGAAATACTCTTATTAATGAAATTTTCTAAACTTTATTTCGCACCAAACAAAACAGGCTGGAAATTAAAACTTTTGACGGGAATTTCAATCCTTTCCTCGTTTGCAAAGTCAAGTCTTTTCTCTCTAGCCAAACCCACCATAAACTCTTATAGAAAGAAGTGTCTAAGGTCACCATAGCGCCAACTGACATTACCAAAACTTTCTTCAGTATTAATTAATTACCTAAATTTGATTAGGCCTTGTTCTACCGCATATTTGTAAGTTCCTGTAACCTTACCTGACAGATAATTTCTTACAAATTCTGTTTCATTTTTTAACTTACCTAGTAGTTAAAGCCTATCCGTAGGCTGTGAAACAAGGCCTTTATCTAGAACTTTGCTCTAAAATTTAGTATTTATATTTAAGTTTTTGAAAAGATTTTTGGGTACAAAAAAATAAATGTTTCTTATTCTATATTTATCATACATTTTACTACTTTTCATTACTTTATAAGTATTTAATTAAGTATTGCTAGAATATTTATCTAAGGATTAATTATACACATCTCAATTACTAAGCCTAGGTACTATTACCTATTTCCTATGTATTGCAGTTGGTTTCCCGCTAAACGTGACTGCTAACCGTCTCGCGATCACGCGTCGCTCCGAAAGGAAATACCCTTCCAGTAATTGTTCGGTTTTGCTTCACGTTACCGTTTTGTAGCTAAAAGGGGAAGGAATTATAAATATACGAGCCACTGCGAAACGGAAAATGTAGGTAATATTGCATCTAAAATCTGTAATCCAATTCATATTGTAACTGTGGCAGCATGAGAAGATATTTGTTATCAATTATATATACGTCAACCTAAAGAGATTGAAAGGTTTTTTTTATTGTCTGTAGGTAAATCTTATGGATAGACAGATAGATTATACTTTATTGCACACGAAACAACAAAGAGTTACAATTGTTGTTACAATTTAGTCAACAATGTACAATTGGCGGTCTTATCGCTAATAGCAATATGGAATTGGTTCATTTAAGTCTAAAATTGCTGTGTCTCGGCTGTGTATCGTTCAGAACTCGAATAAGGACCAGCTTCACCTTACAGCTGAATGACCCTGTTTTTTTTACCCATATTTCATAGACGTCAATGTCTTAGGCCCAATTTCACACTTCATTTTAGCGGTTTAAGAAAACTAAGTTCAGCCCTAAGCAAATTGCAGTTCTGAACTCAGTTAAACGCTTGAACCGAGTTTAACTTGAATTGATCGCGTTTAGTATCTGTGGTGAAATCGTCTCTTATTGCGTATTTTCTGTAGGTAATATGAGTTTGATATTATCTAGTAATTAAAACAGTTTAGTTCCAACTTTACACAACCAACCTACTAGATAAGCCTTAGATAAACCGTTATGCGCCAACAGCCATGATTGACACCTAAATACAACACCACCCGAGGAGATTCAAGTACAGCATATATAGTCGCCTGTTAGTTGACCTAGCTCTAACAATGGTTGCTCAGATTTCTAGCCAGGCCCGTCAGACCGGTTTGGATATCTTTGTCTGGGTTCTGGACGCACTGCTTATACGTAGGCGTTAAGATATGTTGGCTCAGCCTTTATTATTATTATATAAAGGGAAGGTACTATATGGATGTAAGTTTGTCTTCGCCCACGCAGATGAATGTCGTTCATATAAATGGTTATATTCGCAAATGTAACTTACTGTCTGTAATATCAAGAAGGCTCTACAATACAATGCTTCTTACAAGGTTGTAGGCTAAATTAAGGATGATAATTATGTTCTATTTAGTTGGATGCCAGCGTTATGTTAAGGATAAAATATCTCTAACGGCTTAAACCGGCTCCTTAAATTTATCGCATAGCAATGTTTACAAGAATAGTGCATTTAGTTTGCTGTAAAAATTAAAAGTTTCATGGTTGAATAAATCTATGCTATTAGTAAATGTGACATCATGTTTTGATTTTGACATTACAAATTTTATTTTAACACGTCTTAAAAGTTGAAAACAATATTTAATAAACCCACCGGCAGATACAAATAACTAAACCTTAATTTAAAAGTCAGCTAGCTGCATTGCCTCGTTGAATAGCTTGTTTGGTCGAAGAAACATGTAGTTGAAAGCAGGGGCTAGCACAGACATTTTCGATAGATACACATCCTACTTAGTTTCACTAATTCATCGTCTGCATCGTATCTATCAGGGATTCAGGGTAGGCAGGGCCATTTCGCCTCTGCGCGCCCCTGGTTTAAAGTACAATTATGTATTACAAACGTCCACAAACTTGTCAAATAAAGACTAAGATCTTCGGCTTTCTTAGATAAAAAGAATCTGTAAATAAAAGCAATGTCGGTCTAGGCGATGATCTCTCAGTAATAAAGACGGTATGATTTCATTAAAAGATACTATAACTTAGAGAGAACTTGTACCTAAGTAATCATCAAGTTTCTTGCTTCGAGTTATTTATTTTAATATTAAGTTAGAGGTTAATTGATATTTGCCTATCTTACCTTGCTTAGACAGGTGATTATTACTAATTTAATCTAAGATTCTGTTGGCATACAATTTTACCAGTTGGTGGTTCTGTGTTTGAGTCTCTTCCCAGATAAAAATTATCCTTTGTTTCTTCAGAATCGTAGGAGTACGTAATATTTATGGTTTTAGGATTCAAGCACATCTACAAAACTCTAAATTTCGACTTTCTTCCAAATTGAATGTTTCTTGCTAGCTTGAGATTGTCTTACAGTTGGTTTGATCACTTATTTATCCGCCATTTTTATATTATTTGCCTATCATTTTTACATTAGGTACATAGTCGATAAGATTTTGCATTTCTTAACACTAACCATTCATGCCGTATGTAAAGTGTAGATAAAGCATTAATTCTCTGGCTTCTTTTACCGTCATCGTTCTTTTATACATTATCTCCAGCAAGTATCAAGGCTTTTGCTAGTGTGTTGGGCAAATAAATTAGTACTTAAGCACCTTAGCAACACGATCGGAATAAATACATAAATTAAATGTCGTAAACCTTACCAGGTTCTGTGCAGGACTACGGATGATCTCAGAGGGTTACATATTAGCTAACTCCAAACTCCGCTAGTGTATTTACAAAAACATAGATCACAGTCCGGAGTCGTTTTTGGACATAAGAAAAAAGCAAAAATTGTTGTGTTATTATGTTTTGCTTAAGAATTTTGTCATTCTAGTAGAATGTTATGGATTTGTAGTAAGTAGTAAACAGTAGCGAATACTGCAATGTCTGCAAATAAGATATCTTCGCTTCTTAGTTCGACTCCTTTCAGAAAACCTTTACTAGCTTTATACAGGGATGACTGGAAAGAAGGAGGGAGGCCCTTGCCCTGCAGTGGGACCATACAATTAAAAAATAAGTACTTGCACAAGAAGGAGCAACTAATTTAATTTTAAAGCATTTGGTCCAGAGCTGAAACACGACTGAAAAACTATAAACGCGAAAAGTATCGCCGTATAATATAATACGCGTCCTAATATCTAATCTTGTTGCGCGTACGTTGATCTCGATTCGAAACTTTCGTGTGGTATGTTCTGTCGCCAAATCGATTGTACTTGAATGTTTGTGTGTGTAGCGGTCGTTTGTTTGAGTGTGTGAGCATCCAATAAGAAGGTAGTTACTTGTACTGTAGCAGTTGTGGCTACTATCTGAAAAACGAAAGCCCTAGGGATGTCGCATCCAGCTTTAGCAAATACTACTCCTAGCTAAGGTTTCTTTTAGGATAAATTAAATAAAAAAGGTAACCAGGCGACGGCATAGAATGAGTTATTTGCTCATTTTAGTAGGTAGTAATTAACTAATCTAATTAGATCACACCTTAAATAAATACCAATACATACTTAAAATAAAAGTAAAAAGAAAATCGTTAGACATAATTTTTCCAGTCGCGTCGGTTTAAAAATTGATTACACACTGATTGATGTTTTCTTCCTATATTTTTTTTTTAATGTTAGTTAATCACTCAGCATGTATCTACGTGGTTTGAGTACGTGTGGGTTCGAACCTGGACTTTGTCAATGTCATATGAGATCATCATATGGCCTACCGAAGACCTCATCGCCCTCCCCTATAGCTCGTGCTCCACTCGCAGAAATACTTTCTTAGTTAATTTAAGACACCACAGACTAACGGTGAAGGAAAACATCGTAAGGGAACCTGGACTTTTTAGTCTGAAATCGCCAACCCGCAGTGAGCTAGCGTGGTGATTAATGCTCTATCCTTCTCTGTAAGAAAAGAGGCCTGTGCCCTGCACTAAGGTCCTAGTGCAGGGCACAGGCCTCTTTACAGGCTGGTTTATTGGTTTATCAAGTGCGTAACTAAAAATATAAACATTAAAAATTTCTCGGCAACCAAAACATACGATGCAGACAATGCAACGTTTACAAACGAAGCTTAGTGCGAACCGGACCAACCGGATTGGCACACTTTTATATTGGTGCGAGCTTAGTTTGGTTGCGGTTTGGTTGTTTTTTTTTTGTAAGAAAAACTACCGTGTGCTTAAAACTGAAGTCTCTTTCTCAGGCTTTTGGAGTAAACCAGGAATTATAGAGAGCTAAAATTTGACGAGAATATACCTATTTACCTATAATGTTGGCAAAAGTATTAAATAAAATTTAGTGGCTCTCTAGCCACGATGAACTTGGCATAAATATTAAAACCCTCTAGTAAAAATAAGAAAAAAACCATGTCTGGGGTTTTTTCAATGGGCAGGAGTAAGTTTTTTAGTTTCACTATTTATTAAACTGTTTTATTTAGCTTGCCCTGTTTGTTGATTGTTTGGTTCAAATTTAAAAGTTGAAATTTTACCACCTTCCTATTAACAGATTGAATCTGATATTAAATTTGGTACATACCTTTATTTCTGATGACAAAACCGTTTTACGTTAAAATAATGGTAACTTATATTATATCGAAGAAAAAGAAAAATACTCACTCTGATAAGTAAAGCGAATAGGCAGAAATAAGTTCTGAAAATTTAAATACTGGCGCGACGCTTGAAGTTTACAGGACATTTTTGTGACCAAAACTACAAACTACCTAATATATTAAATATGTGACACACTCGTTTAGACTCGGTAGACCACACCACATAGGAACTGTTCTGTAGGACAAAGAATTGTGGCACCAACCTTAAATCATTTGAAAAACTAAAAATCACCCTTAAGACAAAGGAAAAGAGTACAAAATACTTTGATCGTGTATCAATAAAACTTAGATGAATTACAATTAAACTAAAAACGTTCTTAAGTTGTGTGTGATAAAGCTTTAATTACGTTGAAGAATGTAGAAGAAAAGTTGGCATAGGAAAAGTTCAAAGACCTCAAGTATGCTAAGCTGGCGTGCGGGCTACCTAGGACGAACTTTTTGTAGTTTTTCAAGTCAATTATATTACAGTTTTGGTAAGTATGCGACCCGCATTGGATTTAACTTATTAAGTATTTTATATTTATATTCCAGTTACTTATGGATGAAATTCACGGAAAATTTCAAAGATTTAATAATTTGTTACGTACCAATGTGACTTTTTCTGTACTTTCTTAGTTAATCTAAGACACCACTAATTAACGGTAAAGGAAAACATCGTCAGGAAACTGAAATCGTCAACCCACAGTGAGCTAGCGTGGTGATTACGTAATGCTCAATCCTTCTCTGTATGATAAGCCTTTGCCCTGCAGTGGGACAGTTACAGGCTGATTTATTTATTAGTTATTTAATAATTCGTCAGATATTTGATACCTATTAAACCTTTTTGAGCTTTGAGTAAAGCTTAAAGCTCAATTCTGTTTTTAAAAACGACATCCATATTATAAACAAAACAATTGTTATAGATACTTATTTATTTATTTATTTATTTAACTTTGACTAACACGGTTTTCAAGAAACGGTTTAAATAAAAAAACAACGGTAAAACGGTTTTATATAATATTATGAGCTTGCTGCATTGTCGATCG